>OW203723.1:22995456-24449298 GCA_934045075.1 Yponomeuta sedellus | reverse complement strand
ACCAGGGACTGCCACGATCCTGACAGATCACCTTCGCTTCATCAATGCTCCTAAGTCGTTGCATGCACGCACGCCGGTTCCGGGTACTTTTTATCTTCCCCGTTTCTAATACATCCCCTATTTGATCGATGTCTGCCTGGGTCGTCCTTCAATCAAGTAGTCTTCTTCATTTAATTTAAATTCAGTTCTATGCTAACTGCAATAAGAGCTATGTCTATCAATCGGGTATAAATATGTTAGTCCAAATGAAATTTCGATCTGTTTGTGCCTAGAATTCCAGTCAAATCGTCTTCAATGCTTTGAGAATATTAGTATCGCTTACAATAAAAGTAACTGGACAAATTGATAGTACCTATAGCATTTCTTCGACAAAAAGCTCCTGGAAAAAAAGGCGTAAAATCAGTGATCTCGATTTAAACCCCTTAACGGACAGAGCTAGTATACATTTTACGTTGGTTTTGGACTCTATTTCAATGTCATAAGGTTCCGTTTAAGACGGTATCTATTATGCCAATGCCTTTTGCGAAGTTATTGGCAGTAAAAGGCGCTCAATCTCCGACACGTTACTACTCCACTAATGCAGGTTAAAGTTCTGGTTGAATATTCAAGTTTTTATGACACTCCTACTACATTACTTAAAAACCGTAGATAAACCGTCATAATTGCGAGTGTCTGTGCTAAGTAAGGTTAGGTTGAACGAGGAAAGACGCATGAAAAACGCCGTGTTGTAAACGTGTACTTTGTCCACTGGACCGTGGGACCGCGAAATAAACTGGGAGCAAAAAAGAAAATAATAAAGGAAGAAAAAAGTTAACAGCCATATTGTTGCAAGCGGCCAGTGTTCCTTTGAACACCTCTGGCTAGCTGGCGGCTGGAAGAAAAAAAAGATAAAACGGAACGATCGTTCGGAAATAAATGGGAATTCGCAGTCACCTCAGCAGGAATAGCTCTCGATTTGCATTTTTGTTTTAAATTTATACACATTTTCGCACGTACGCTTTGAGATTTCCTGCAAATGGCAACCTCGCTTTTACAGCACTATTTTAACTGAGACTTTTTAATCACATCAAGCTAAGTGCTTTCCTACAACCTAGACAAACATCTCTATCTGTTAGTGGATTTTAGATGAATTTTTAAAACGAGGTCTTTGTTATATTTTCTCACATATTTCTAAAGACTCCTTCATTAACAGTGGCTTTGGTCGTACATTCTGAACAAAGGATTATTTTAAAGGAACGTTAGATGACAATGATGTCTGGAATTAAGCCAGTGCAATGCACGAGTTCTATTTTCATGAAACTCTGTTAATAACTTGAAAAGACTAACTTTGGAGTTTTTGTCCATTTTTTTCTCCAAAATGATCTAGACCTTGTAATGGACACCTAGTTAACTTGTAACGTTCATTAAGTCCCAGTTTATGTGCTACTTCGTGTAAATCTTTTTGATTTTATTGAATTTGCCATACTTGGATACAATTTTCTGAAATACTGATCTTCTCGCCCACATTTTCTTCTTCCGCTTTGATAAAGATGTAACTAGGTATTCAATTTGTACCGACATCATTTAAGTGCACCGTTTCTACAATTAACGCATTCCAAGTAAGTATTCATGTCCTATAACAACAACCATTCACTTTCTACAAACGATCATAGGAAAGGCAAAAGTTACCATGATATGCCGTGGTTTTTCTGGTCTATTCTGCGTTCAATCAGGTAATAGAAGGTGCAAGGGTCACCATAGAGCTTTCCAAACTTATGTGGGCCCATTGATGAAGCCTGTTTAGACTTGTGACGTAAGGTTGCGGTCAGACGTGGGTCGAAAGGCCCTTTCGCCAGTAAAGAGAACGTTGGCACCTGTTTCGCGGTAGCTGACGACCATCGATCATGTGTGGTATGACAGCTTCTCGTAAGAATATTTGGACTTTATAATAACTCTACCTTAGAGTGGGTATGCATCCTTTTTGACTTAAATGGATGTGTGTGACGATATTATCGCTTCGACTGGAAAGCTAATAATTCTTGCTTTAGGCGTCCCATTGCAGGGCACAGGCCTTCTCTCAAAGACACCCTCCACATGTACACCCAGCGGATTGTTAATTACAACTGTCGATTGGATTGTCAATTGTACTAGCGCTGATGTTTGTGAATATGCTGTGTGGTGTCGGCCTAGAGAATAGCACCAACCTCGGGACACAAACCGAGAGGTCGCCAGCAGCGCCCCCTGCAGTACAATTCCACCAAACTGCGATCCCCAACCCGCATGCCCAGCGTGGGGATTTTGGGCACTAGCCCCCAATGATAGCACAACCTTGAGCTATGGCGCTCATTAGGGGAAGGCTATGGCCAGCAGTGGACTAATACCTATAGCCTGAAGAGATGTTTGTGAATACTTTGGTCATCTAGGTTTTCTCACGTTATTTTCCTTCACAGTTAGCGTGTTGTATCGCCGCTACAAATTCAACGTCACTTAGAAAAGAAAGTCATTGGTGCATGCCGGGATTCGAACCCACGCCCTCTTGAACGTGAGGCAAGAGTTCTACCGACTGGTGGATTATGAGGAAATAAACCAGAATTACTTTAGTATTTAGTGATTTATTTGGCAACTTCAATACTTGCCACCGAATTAGAGAGCGTTCAGTTTATATTTCAACACCCACAAAATTCTAAATAGATGGTAAATTTTTGGTTTACAGATGTTTTAGAGTAACGCTCTAAGCTCGCTCTAGGCGATGAGATCACCAATTGTATATCATTACTAAGCGAAGCGCTAGAACTCCGGCTTCTCAATCGGGAGGTCGTGGGTTCGAATTCCGGCAAGTACTTTATTGTATAAGTTATGTATACTCGTATAGTAGTAATATAGTATAGTAGTTATATATTAAACGGGTAAAATCGCGATTCTTTATTAGGTAAAACGTAATTACCTTATTTCCCGACGTAACGCCAAAACGTCGAGAAATAAGGTAATTACGTTTTACCTAATAAATAATCGCGATTTGACCCGTTTAGTATATAACTATGTATGAGTAACGCAAATCATTTTGAAATAATATATTATAGTAGCACTCGCTAACTGTGAAGGAAAATATCATGAGGAAACCCTAGTGTCTGAAGTGTTAGCATACGTCAGCGCTTGCTTCTTACAATGGTCAAACGGCTATGAGGCTAAGTGCGGAAATGTCGGGTGTAACTAACATTACATAGACTTAAGAAATCATGATTGCAATTATTTTTTCTGATTGTGCAATAGTTCTCTATCACATCTTCATATATATTGCATTAGCCCGACCTAAAGTATTTAAAAATATACATTATATGTATATATTTCAAGAGTTTCCGGTTCTTGGCATTCCCTTTTCTCCAAGTACAGTATATTTCTTTTCTCGACATTAATAAATTCAGGCAATGATTTTATTAACTCATTCGGCATAGTAAATAAAGTTAACAAACTTAAGAACATCGTGCACTATTTGCAATTTTTTTTCAATTTGATCTAACATGTGAGTTTGCGTTTATTGCATAGTAGCAACTGAATGATTACATTGACATATGTGGTCCAAAGTTATAATAATATAGAAGCCGTTTATTTACTTTACAAAATGTTTGCAATAACATAATCTTATAGCATAAGCGCTCTATCAATTGAGCCAATGGGCGACTCACCGGCATCAGTGAAATTTCGAACCTCTCTCTGTATTACGTATAGGCAGCGACATCTGGCTTAAGCAAATTGCATCACTTACAGCCCCGACTACCTACTTTGGTAGGTAGCCCCGACTAACTACTCTAAATAGGTTTTTAAATTTGTCCTTAGCACGGGTTAGTGCATTAAAAATAAAAATAGTAACATAAAGTGTTTACTGATTTAATATCCGTTTAATACCCATAAAAACTTAAACGGGGGGAAAGTTAAGACAAAGATCTCGGAACTTTTTACGACCTGAGCTACTGGGAATACTAGGATAATAAAATGTGTCAGTAATGTGTTTTAAGCTATTATCTAGGTGCTTAACTGAAGCGGTGGTAGCTCAGAGTGGGTAGAACCATAGACTGGCAAGCGAGAGCCCCAGGTTCGATCCCGAGTGCGGGCATGTACCAATGACTTTGTTTAATTTCAAAGTTACGTACATTTGCGAATTTGTAGTCGCAATACCACACGCTAACGGTGAAGGAAAACATCGTGAGGAAACCCGCGGCTTGATTGGCTCCGCACGTATTGACTAGTCTTTCCTGTGGGCTAGGCCGACTAAGCTGTCAGGGTGGTATAGGTGCTGGGCAAGCCTACACCGTCTTTAAAACCATAGCGTCGGAGTGGTCCCTTCACCCATCTAGTGTGAGTGAAGATACCACTGGACGCTGCATAAATCATCTCATTAAGTAGATGCAAAAAGGCCAATATATATATATATATATATATATATATATATATATATATATATATATATATATATATATATATATATATATATATATATATATATAACTGATCAAGTGGTCCCTAAATAAGATTAACATGTAGTAGACCTCTTTTCTGGTGTGTACAATAAAGAATATTCTTATCTTATCTTAGACCGATTCAGCTACTACCGATGTCAATTATATTGTATTGTGGCGGTAATTAGCTCGCCTGTCGGCTTTCTCAGATGCATGGTTATATTCATAACTCTTCCGTGATTTGCAAGGCAGGTTAAGCCGTCGGTGCCGACTGTCATCTAATGGCAGTCGTTAAGCCATGTCAAAGGCCTTATGGGCGGCTTGATACCTTCTGATAGTAAGGCCCGCCACTATCTTACAATCCTCTACCAACCCGGACTTGGCCCCCGAGTTGGAGTATGGCCTAACCTTCATGCGATACAGGAAGGGACCCGTGCTCCATGACTTTTTCTGAAAGTGCCTCGCCATCATTGGCGGTTGGCAGTCTCTACACTTTTTGAACTTAACCTTTTGAGCACTACAACATTAAATAGTGTTTGAGTTATTATTTTGGCGTTGTTAAGTAGAACATAAAGAAATGAAGAAGCCAGCGTTTTGCAGTAAATTAACTTATTTTAATCACACAAAAATGATACAGTGATTTGCGTCGTATCTATCGGTAATCGAAAAACAGTCAAGTGAACACAGCGCGGTTCTAGCTATGAAGCTCGAGAGAGGGGATACCAACAGCATCCAACTTCACAGGCATTGCCTAGACAGGCGTTATACTTTGAGATTGCCCGAAGTGTGGAGTATCTAAATGTGTTGATTTCTCCCCTACATTCGCCATTTGATTACCTTTACATTTGCTGGAAAAAGTCCAGTCGTCAGCACTCAGCATATCAACCTTTTCTCGGTTTAAATGTAAGTTCGATCTGCTGTCGACTGTACTAAGCACCATAGCCTATCGATCCGGTTAGGTATATTATACTTTATTGCACACGAAACATTAAATAGGACATTACATAAGAAATAAGATGTACAAAGGCGAGCTTATCTCTGTAAGAGATTTCTTCCGGCAAACCTTGGAGAGTCGGAGCAGCAGTAAAAAACGGGTCTATATACCTACTTGTACAAAATAAACTACATAGACTACAAAAACCGGTAATAGAACGAACAGTAATAGAACCCATGATATCTTTTCTTGATAACTAGGCGTAATACCGCCTTGACCGACGAAGCCAACATAGGAAGGGCACCTTGATTATGTGACATATACCCTCAAGTACTTATTATCGCTACCGCTTACTACAGACGCTCATGCTTGCGCCATGGGCTAAGATTTTTGACTGGCTAAGGCCATGAGTACAAGATTACACGATCGTGCCATTGGGTCATCCACATCTCAGCCCAGCCACCTGACAGCTTGCAACAGGTGTGTTTGGTTTATTTGCTTGGCCAAAACATGATTGGCGCTGACATTTTAGAGTGGGCATGGTGTGAACTGTGAACGTTACGCTAACGGCTTACCTACCCATGCACTTTGAAACGATTTATGTTTGTTAAAGTATTACGGCATTGTCATGTCAGAGGCCTTAAGGGCGGCTTGATAACTTCTGACAGTAAGGATCGCCACTGTCTTACAATCCTTCACAAACCTGGGCCCCGTGGTGGAGCCTTACTTTCCTTACCTTCCTGCGATGCAGGAAGAGACCCGTGCCCCAGCAGTGGGGCCAAGCAGGGGTTGATATCGATTACGGCATTGTAAATAAAGCAGTGCAAAGGTTACAGTATTTTCTAAGGTTAACACGAGCAGTAGCCATAATTAAAACTGTTTTTACACAAATGTACAGTATCACACTTCATAAAAGTCCCCTCGGGAATCTACGTTCGCGCAGACTAGGAAGAAGTGTAACGAAAGTACCCGAAGCTATAAGTACATTCAACATGTTCTTTAACCGATACGGTTAAGGTGCAGAATTGATTGCCACAGTAGCGCTACCTATTTCGCTCACGCTAATATTGCCAAACTAAAAGTCACCTGCATCGATGACGTTGAATCAACCAATAGCAACAAAGGCGCGCGGCCTGCTATAAAATGAAACTATCTGATTGGTCGACCAACTTGCCGCACATCCAAAATTTTGTCATCTGCGCAGGTACATCCGCGAGACTTATTTCTTGTGTAGCACTGTACATACCTATTCATTGGTTCATGCACGCATTCGGAATTGAACATGGGTCTCTTGCTTCCGAGTCCATTGTCCTATCCACTGGGCAATGCGCAAAGGCAAAGCGCGGGTGCGCTACGTGCGAATCCATAAGAGTCAAAAACTTATGCTAGGTTTGCACGGTCTTAGTACCGAGTCTTAGAGCTCGGACCGAGTGCGCCATCCAAGTAAACTAATGCTTCTGATTGGACGGTTTTTTGTGACAACACCAAAATAGCCAATCAGAAGCATTAGTTTACTCGGATGACGCACTCCGTCCGAGTCCACTAAGACCGTGAAAACGTGGCTTTAACCACAGATTAAATAAAACACCTCCAAGTGTTTTTTTTTAGTGGAATCGTGTTTCTTTTAAATAAGGCCGTTATTCTTTTCAAGTCGATAAAGAAAAAAAAGACTGTCACTGCTAATAGGGAGGGCTGTGGTATGCAGCGGGTCAAAAAGTATATCAGACCGATTACTTATGACCATTGAGCCTAATGCGACAGGTCAGTAAAGTAATCCGATATGCTGGTGGCAAGGTTATGCGAAACCAGTGACTTTTGAGGTTGCCTAATTAGTTGCCGATACTTATTCAGGTAATGTAGCGACTGGCCAGCATGTCGTGTTTAATGGCATTATCGAATTTAAAAAAAGAACAAACTTTACTCCGACATTGAATTTTAATGAGTGTAGGCGGGAAAAAGGGAGTTAAAGGAGAAAAAGTAAAAAATATTTATTTCGAAACCACAACGTCCACAATATTGGTTGTTTCTATGGATTTGGATTATCTTTGGGTCTGAATAAATTTTGAGTTGTTTTGATGGAACTAATAGTTTTTTTAACGATTATTAAAGCTGGTCAGACCTTTCGAAATTAAGCCAATATTTTTTTGATTGAGTTTGATATACTTTGGTTGGCAATTCTTCTTTTCCTTTAATAAGTCGAAACAAACAACATTGCATAAATTATACAGTTTGTTTTTATTATGGATCAAACATACTTAATTAAATTTTAAGAGCCAATTCAATCCTTAGTTTGAAACTGGTAAAGAAGATGTGAATCAAGCCAAAAAGTCTATTATGTTCGACGGACGGGCGTACGGCGGACGGTTGCATGGATGGATGAATGAGTTAATGAATGAACGACGGAATGAACGAATTATTTTGTTTCTGTTTACCTTCTGATGAACGTAAGTACAGTCTATTTATCCTTACTTGTCCAATTTAGTAAACAAGATTCTAAAAATCTATTTAGAGGCTAAAAATTTCACCCATGCCGGGATTCGAACCCGCAACCTCTGGCTATCCGTACCAGATAGCCAGAGGTTGCGGGTTCGAATCCCGGCATGGGTGAAATTTTTAGCCTCTAAATAGATTTTTAAATTTGTTCCTTAGCACGGGTTAGTGCATTAAAAATAAAAATAGTGTAAACAAGATTCTACCCTTAAACTGTGACTTTTTAGTCCAAAACTGCCATATTTTCATAAATGAAGTAACTTGGAACACTCTTTTAGATAACACGGTGCCAATTTTATAAACATAGTTCATGATAGTTCATGAATTTGCGAGAAAATGTCTAGTTTAGGCATCTAATCTCAATTTTAAGGTTAGAATCTTGTTTACTAAATTGGACAAGTAAGAATAAATAGACTGTACAATGTTATTGATTAGTGATATTCTTTATTCCGACCCGTAACTATGTCCCCACCGTGCCCCTCGATAGGGACATACCTAATAGGTTGATGATGATGCTGATTCTTAACACCGTAGAACCGGGTAACCTCATGTCCCTTAGGGTATGACTTTGGCCCAAACCGGAAATAAGTTTAAAATTACCGGTCTTTTTTCCAGAGCCTAGCTTATTAGTTCCAATTTGAATTCATAGATGGCGACTTAGTTCCAGAGCCTAGCTTATTAGTTCCAATTCAAGAGATGGGACTACAGTTAACTATTTACTTAGCGAAATTCTAAATTAAGAATCTGGCCCTTTGTGTTAGTTTGTGAAACTTCAAACTCAAAATTACCTGTATTAAATCATTACAATTCACGAGTAAAGAAAGAATCCGTTTAAAATTCAGTTATCGATCTGTATCTAATTGATCTTTCACAGTCACGTGGATGCGGACATGCGTTTTGAAAACGTGCGTCGAACGAAGGCTTGAGTTGGGAACTTGAAACTAATATTTTTTTCTTTTTCTTCTTATTTGGTCCCTTTACTCCTCCGTGGAGTCTGGAGCTGACACAAGGTCTTTCCATTTAGGTTTCTCTGTTCAAAACTAGGAAGAAATAGCTCAAAAACAAGTTTTGATACGCTTAAAATCAAATTTCAAAGGGCATTTTTTTAGTTTAGTTTGAAACTATTTGTTGTTAAAATTCTTAATTGAATAAACATAACGTATTGGTACAAACGCGGTCCTAATGCTAAGAAGCATTTTCTTCCAGTCGACGTTTGGTTTGTAGTTTGATTTATTGGCTACCATACCCAATAAAAGTACATGAAATTTATTAAACATTATGCAGTAGGCGAGTTATGAATACCTCTAGTATCATTTTCAAAGCACAATTCTACGTCTTCGACTGAGTTTAAAAAAAAATTCATTGACTTGCTGCATATGTCCATCGTTTAATTAATTAATTAAATATTTTCACTGTAAATGAAAATAAAAAAAATAGTATGGATGGTAATATTTGAAAGAAAAATATATTTACTTGACGATACAATACTCAAAAACATAAAATCACTCAACAAAATAAGAGTCAAAATAAAACAGTCATTTGAGTAAGAGGCTCTCTGAAAATTGATGCTTCAGCTACCTATTGGGTGACGCGACATGTGAATTTCCTACCCAGATTGGCCAAAATTAAGGTTAACATTCATAGAATCTTTTCGCTTGACAACAACCTATAATTTGAAAACCCTTGCATTGGTTAACAGTAAATAACTATCAAGTCATAATTTTTACACAACTTTTAGTCTGGACATTCGATAGGATCCTCGGAAAACATTCTCCTCGGCCCATTTCCATACATACCTAGCCAAATAATAATTGTTGTGACGCATGACAGAGAAAAAAGCACTCAATCAACGAGGAAACATAGCGTAATTTTGTTCAAATTACTCGCTAGTTTGTATCACGTGTGTAATCAGCGGTGAACCCTGATCTTCAGCTTGGAAGTAATATTGGCAGTCATTTACAATACAGCGACCTAGCCATCCGTACTAATGCTGAGAATCCTCAGACCACCAGTTATGGTATAAGACGTTCGAAGTTCCACTAGATGTGGAAATTCTGGTGAGATCTAAACGTCAACAATGGATATCAAACTAGAGGTTTCCAAGCGAGATTGCGGGATGCACGTTTACTTCTTGAATGTCACGTTCCTCAAGGTTAGAGGCGATACTGAAGTAACTATATTTAATGTGAAAATAAACAACATACCTAAGTAGCTATCCTCAACAGCCTCAAGAGGTACTTGTGTAACTCTATCGCATGTGTCATAAGACCCAGTTTCGAACAGAGCTCTCTCTTCCACCTGTTATGCCACGTGAAATAAATAGGAGATACCGTGATTTTCTCTAGAATACGCAGGTACATAATGAGCGGGAAATAAAACCTCTTACTCTGAAATTGCCGGTCTAACATTTCCTACTCTATTGTCAGAAGATGGTTCATGATTTCTTCGCTCTAAAACCAGCCTACTTTTAAGATTGAGCGACGCATCAAATTCTCGGGTTTTGGACAGTCACTTCCTTATCAACTTCTATAATCATAAGTTACAAAAATAGGCTTTAGCCTAGGCTTTAGGCAAACTTATTTAAACGAGAATAATTATAAACTTTATTTGACAACATTCGAGTACAACAATTAGGTACACAGTGGGTACATAACAAAATTAGTAACTTTACGCAAATTGTTATAAAATTGACCTGTCTAAGCAAGATGCCAAAACTTTGGCGCTGGTATCCAACCGAACTATGAAACAAAAATTTTTACGTAAAATATTTGCAAACCCTTTAATTTAATTTGCTCGCGCTTATCCTCTATCTCACCTGAGGGCTATTGAAGATGAAACCTTTTACTTGCTGGCCGGTTAGGTGTGGCATCATAAAAAAACACGTCACGAGTAAACAGTCTCAGTCAAAATTCAAGATGTCTTCATTCAAAGAAGCGCAGAACTACGACTTAATTAATATAGGTAACGAGTTCTAACATATCTATTTTACGATAAAGATCGTTTTGGAGAAAAAAATGGCAAAAAAACTCCAAACTCAGTCTTTTGAACTGTGGTCTGTGGAATTTATATTTTTGTTCTACGAGTAAAACCTGTACGTTCTATTTTTTTTTAATTCCAGACATCTTTGTCATCAAACCATAATTAATGCTATAGTAGCCCTTCAGTATTTGCTTAAGTACCGTTTTTGGCAAGCTTATTATAAATATTCAAAGAACCTGGTTTATAATAATGACTAAACGATTCTATCTTTAAAAGTAAAGGTTTTGAGTGCTTAGTGCGAGTTTGAAAGATTCAATCGAATAACTTTACTACCGCGTTAATCGAGCATTGAGTAGTGAGTATGAGTAAGTTAACCGTTCGAACTGGCAAAACGCTGTCACAGTACAACTCGCACTCGCGTTTATTCGGGTTTTGGCTGGTAAACGTGTTCACTTCTCAACGTAAACCATTACAACTCGCACTCAACAATTTTAGTTTCCATACTTGTCGCTAGGTGGCGCTTCCTCGATGCCATAGAAATAAGAGTTTATGTAAACGCGATCGAGTAGTTAAAAAACTCGCACTAAGCACTCTGTTTATTTCTAGTTTTAACAATGTCACATCAACATGCACTATCGAAATAATCATTTTCTCTCATTCAGATGTTGTTATATGCAGCGAACTTCACACGCCGATTTCATTTGTTTAGGAGTAGGGTCGCCCAGCATTTCTACCATTCATACTTTCAGCTTACTCGGCTCAATCCACAGGAAGGACAGTGTCAAAACGTGCAAATCTATTTAAGCAACGGGCTTCCTCACGATGATCCTTCACAATCACGGAAACTTATTTCCCGAGGAAAGGCAGCGGGACGCGTCGCTAACTTTCTAGGCCGAGACAATAACGAAAACGAGCCTCATCTCGAATGATCCGCGGCGAAGACGAGAATTTATTGTGACAATGAAATACTCGCTACGAACGAACCAATTAAGCAGTCTCTCACCGAACAGAGCTCCGTCCAAGGATGAGTTCACAAAGAGATAATAATATGGTTTACTAACTACACAAAAAAAAAACTCTTGTAATATTAAACGCACAAGTGCAAGTCAGACTTGCGCAGCGATGGTTCGATACAAATTTATGGATTGGTATTTCCTAAACATGTTAATTCATATAGTATGTTTATCTGAAATAATTTGATAATGTTTGTACTTCCTTCTCCAATTGCTCCAGTCCTTCCAAGTGTTGTCTGGAAGAGATCACTTTTAGTGATAAGGCCGCAGTCTGAACTCTTATGTTGAAATAAGTGTGTAATTTCACTTCTTATGTATAATAAATTGTTCTCTATCTATCAATCTATCTACTTAAATATAATCCCTGGTGTACATGCAATAAAGAATATTTTACCTATCTAAACATAATAAAAAAAACTTTGACCTTTCCATCTACACCTGACACCTTTTCTCACACGTAGTCTAGGAATCGAATCCAGCAGTTTTTTCTGAGCCTTTGCCGAACTTCAAAGACATTTTGTTATGATTTAGTTATAAATGTATAGTTTTAAGATTTAATCCGGTATTTGTAGTATAAGAAGATTAGTTGCTAAAATTTAATAGTTCTACGTCAACTAGATATGATTTGAAATGTGTGAATTTTGATTTCCAGGAGTGTCGAAACATTTTATGAGGGATAAGCGGCGGTAATTTTCATGGGTTTACTTAGAAGTTAGATTTTTTATAACTTCTTGAAACTATAAAACCGTTTTGATTTCAACTCAGTACCTATACAGGTCTACGAGATAAAGGGTCTTGACGGACGGACGGACAATAAATTGATCCTAAAAGAGTTCCTTTTTACCTTTTGAGGCAAAGAACCCTAATAAGTATAGGGATATGTTTGAGCCTGTGAGTGAAGCTGTTGACGAGTTTTAGTAATGCAAACATATTATTATTTATCTTCTTATTTTTCTAATTTCATGAATTTGAATAACTGGGGGCTGGTGCAGCGCCAGCTCCAGTTCAAGGGGTAGCGGGTACCAACGTAACTCATATTGTATTAAGTGAGTTTGAAGATTAGCTTCATGGTGCAAAGAGACATAGAAAAATAGAATATCCTTCATTGAATACCAGGAATTCATAGAACATATTACATCTGAAAACTTGTCTCGCAAAAACTTTCTCGCAAGTGAGACAGAGACCAAGTGACACCCTCTCGAACGTAAAAGTAATATATCATACACAAAATAGATCCACCAAACTCTTGTGTGAACACAGGCTAAGCACATTGTGTGTGAAGTGAGAAACTCCGTGAAAATTATCGCACGGGGGCCGGCTCCACCAAAACGGATTAACTTTAACTACGGATTAAATCAACCCAATTGGATTACTGAATTTTAATATCTTTGACACCGGTTTTGTCGCCACGTTATTAACCTCGTAACTAGGCTACACTAATTAGGTAGTTTTCAATTCAAGTTAGTACAACACTTATTACAACAGAATTGATTGATTCTCGACTAAAATTTCACTTTTTCGTCACTTGCCCAGCCTGTGAATAATAAATCCTAAACCCGATTGCGGATTCTTCGAAGTATTATGAATTACCAGCTGATGAACTAACCGGGGCGGCGACTGTTGTCATGAACGCGTGGAGATGAATGCGCGCGCATTTACGTCGTCGGCTTCGCACGCGACGCGCGCACCCGACCGCGAGATCCGAAACTTTGCCGCGTCCGTCTACCGCGAAATCCAACACGTTTCCGAACTAAAAGACGCTTGTGGAATTTCTCCACGAGATTTCCTTTTTTTTCACGCGGTGACTGGCTGAAAGTGTAACGTTGTAGGTATTGTTTCATTTCGTGAAAATAAACAAGAAAAGTGGTGAAAAATATTTTCGTTTTCGCGGGTCTGCCGGCTGAATACGCCGGCCAGTATTTTGGTTTTTCGGAGGGAATTTAAAAAGTGCCGTTCTGTAGGTTTTTAGCGCGAATTCATGTGTGTGAAAAACTAGTGCGAGTTTTTAAATTTCTTTCCATTTACAGTGCCTTTTACAGAAATGTTGTATATGAAATTCGTAGTATGAGTAGTATTCTGGTACTATTGTATTTAACTTTTCATTGTTGACACAAGTGAATGGGTTGGTTGGGCGTTTTGACACAAGTTTACCATTGGATTGTGTTTGAATGATGACGCAGGTTGGAAATTTTTTAAGTTTTTTGAAGCAAAAAACTTGCAGATCATTCGTGTCAATTGTCAGTTATTAAGCAGACTGAAGATTAAACGTTTTTTATAAATATCGCCGGTAACCTTTGATAGGTCGTGATAACAATTAACCTCTTGCAATATAAATGTTATTGCTGTTTATAATTTACTCGTCCCATTATAATTAGATTAAAACTACCTACCTAACATATTCTTTGCAGAGCTGTTAGTGTTAATAGGTAAAGTAAGTAATTACTTTCCTGCTAGTAATTTGCATAAATTTGTTGTTACGAAAGATCGCCAAGACGCATTATTGGTAGTAAACGTAATCGATATCGATATCAACTCTTTATACACGGCACGGGTCTTTTCCTGTATCGCAGGAAGGTTAGGCCATACTCCTTCACGGGGGACAAGTCCGGTAAACGTAATAATAACAATAAAATTCGCGAAAATCTCTCCAAAATATTTATAGGTATTTCAGTATTTATCGCAATTAAATCTATGCAGTTACTCACATTTTTCACATAAATAAAGACAAAGATAACTATAAATAATAATAAATAAATATTCATGGACATATTATTACACAGATCTCGTTAGCCCTATACTAAGTACAACTAAATGACTTGTGTTATAGGTGCTAACTTGACGATAGATTTAATACAATAAATACATAGATAACATCCAAGACCCAAGAGACAAACTAGAAAAGTTCGTTTCCTAGTTTGATCCGGCCGGGGATGGAACACGTGGTGGTGTTCCATCACCTGTTCCATGGTGCCAAACCGCTGCGCCACCGAGGCCGTCTGAAATATAAATTGTGCTTTATATTATTCCTTCCAGCATAGAAATTACAAAATGACAGTAAAGGGTTTAATGCACTTGGGCACTTACCCGCAACCTCGAGTGGATGCGAGTCGATGAATTGAAAAATCGTATCGAAAGTGCGCGAGCTTCAGTACATATATATAAATATATTTTCTACAGGGTGTAACAAAACCCCAGATATATGTACGAAAATGAGGCATTTTACTCATCAATACGAACAAATTAAGTTTGGGAAAACTTTAAAACCGAGAAAAAGTTACAAGTTATTGCGTACTAAAGATACTACTTGTAACAATAAATATGGGCAGTAAAGTTTTTTTCGTTATTTGCAATTTTTTCCCATAGTCAAAGCAGTTCATCTTGACGAGTTGATTTGTTGAATTTGAAATTGAAATTTTGATACACCCAGTATGAAGTCATTCTTTTCAGTCAGAATGTCATTCGTTGAGTGGTAGTATACTGCCTACTTAGGTATTTAGTCGCAAAATCTATATAAAAGTATGTAACGCAGCGTTTGGCGATCGTTATCAGGCTAATTAAATGCGTATAATCAGTTTTATCTTAGGCTATGTTTACTATAAGCTTAACATATTTATCGCGGGCTTCATGTCCTTGTAGACTTTCAGGCTTATGGTATATGTCATGAGGAAAAAGTTTCATACAAAAGGATTACTTTGTAAGAATATATTGCGTTATTTTACTGCAAATATTAATAAATTCCTCCAGAAACATTTCATGTAAATTAGTTTGCCTAGACTAACACCCAGTTTCTCGTACACTAATAAGCTGTTAATTTGCTGTCAGTTGGCCAAAGTGCATAGGAAAAAAAAAACATTTGACAGCTGTTAACAGTAGATTAACAGATTGTTAGTGTACTAGAAACTGGGTGTTAGTAGAAAACGCTTTCATTATTAAAAACAATATATGAACTAAATGTAGTTTTTTATAATATATACGAAATATTATAAACCGTCAAAATCATAAGATCTTTAGTAGAGTTTGGGGCGTCCTGAGATAAGTTTTTAACAATGAAACGAGTCGGGCAAGACATGGTACAGTCTTTTCCTACATATTGACAAGGAAGGAAGACAACAAGGAAGTCTTCATTCAATAACTACTTCCATGAAACGGCTCAAGACATCATTTTGGAGAGTTTGGGCGTATAGACTTACGACATTGTAGAATGTTAACACGGATGAAAAAGAACATACTTTGGTACTCCGCTAAAATGTCTTTAGTTTTTCGAACTTGGCGTTCGAACTACTATTAATCTTGCATCAAGCACAATCTTTACATTTACTTTTTTAATTGAGAATTCAATTAAGAATTAAAATTATGAAAATACTGAACAAACGGGTTTCCTGCTATCCATTCTATATGTCACACTCTATACGTGTGGAACAAATACAAGTTGGCTAAATAATTAAGACATATATACTCGTATTATGTGGTTGCACAGACCACTAATTCCACTCTAACTTTGCGGTCGCAGATCCTATATCAGTGACTTTGGTTTAGGGCGGGCCATTGTCGTATGGGTAAAGACAGATGGGCACAAATTGCCACTGGTTGAATACCACGTGACGGATTCCACACACATAGCCGACCAAGGCTGTGATGGCGGGACGACCTCACAACGGCAGGGAATGGCCAGTGACCGGGAGGAGAAGAGAGCTAAAGGGAAGGCCATTACCCAGCAGTGAGACATCAAATCGGCTCATTAAATTTGTTGCCTTAAAATTTCAAGTCCTCGATTTCCATCTCAGAAAGTCTTCATCAGATCTTCACCAAATTAAAATGGGACCAATGGGACGCTATATCTATTCGAATAAACAAAATCGAAATCGGTTATTTATGGCAGGACATAGTAAAAAAGATATATATAATATTCATTCTTTTTTTTTTTATTTAAGTAAATTATTGGTTTGTATCTGTTGATAATTTAGTTTATTCACACTAAATAAATAACAGTATAAGTACCTGTGTATACAAGGGTTGATAACGAACGAAGTAGCTGTGTATAAATAAGGATTAACACATAATTTAATACACATAGTAGCTCTGTAATAAGGATTTTGGGAAAAACGTCCTTGATCTAAAATGAATATTTTCTATGGTTTTTTTGTACCTCTATTTCCTTCTCTAATGTATTAGTTCAGTCCATCCCAAGGGTTGTCTGTAAGAAATCACTTTTAGTGATAGGGCCGCCGTCTGTACTCTTAAGTTAGGAAATATCTGTGTAATTTCCAATTTTATGTACAATAAAGTGTTCTCTATCTATCTATACGAGTCGAAATGATGACCTTTTTTGAAGTCAGTTAAAAAATGACAGACGGCTCGATGCGCTGCTAGCACTTGACTGTTTTTAGCAATCTACTCTGACACAGCAGACGACCATAAAATAATAACAGGTAAAAAACGCTAAGTCGTCCGTACACCTATCAGAAGCTCGTTTTTATTGAGGTAAAGATTACAGGCGGTTTGCCTTGTTGGTACGAGGACCTCTGATCTCACGTTTCTTTTGTATTTAACTACATGAAACCTGTTCACATCCTCCTCGAGTGATGCTTCAAATAAAAATAACAACTTCAGTTGATCTATTGAACTTGTATCGCTTGTTGGCTGTGAATATGTAAAGTCAGTTTTTGCCTTCCTGTCTTTGCGGAAAATTACAAATTAGAGAACATGCAAAGTCCCAAGGTTTATCAACAACTAGCTGTTCCCCGCGTTGTTACCCGCGGTTTATCGATTTTCCCATGGGAAGAAGATATTTTCCCGCAGTTAAACGTACCCTTTGTGTTAATGCAGGGTGTCAGCTAACTCCATACAGAATTAATTATTCTTCATTGCACACGAAACATAAGAAACAACATGTACAAAGGCGAGCATATCTCTGAAAGAGATTTCTTCCAGTTAACCTTAGAAAGTCGGAGAAGCAGTAAACAGCGATATAGACCCGCTGTACAAAATACGTGTACAAAATATACTACGTAAATATTGAATAACAAACTGGAGGGTGGGCAGCAGCGCCCCCTGCAGTTCAATTCTACCAAACTGCGATCCCCAACCCGCATGCCCGTACAACGCTACTTTTTTTAAGTAGCTGTAGTTACGTAGACGTTTAAGTGGTTAGGGAAGGGCTATGTCCAGCAGTGGACTAATATAGCCTGAAGAAGAAGAAGAAGAAATATTGAATAACCTACCTAACTATGGAAGAAATAAATAAACTACAAATTTTATTAAAATCGCTCCAGCCGTTCGGACGTGAAGTAGTAACAAACGTACCCACTCACAAACTTTCGCCTTTATAATATTACTGTGATTTGATGTGATAGTGTGATGTGATATGATTGGGTGCGGCTCAATGCAGACCAGTTACTTTTCATGGGTGAGATTCGGGGTCCGAATCTAGACATGTATGCCGTCGATAACAAACAGTCGATAACCACCTTTACAGAGTGCTTAGTGCGAGTTTTTTAACTACTCGATATTACTCATATTACTCATAAACTCATATTTCCATGGCATCGAGGCAGCACCACCTAGCGACAAGTATGGAAATGAAAATTGCTGAGTGCGAGTTGTAATGGTTTACGTTGAGAAGTGAACACGTTTACCAGCCAAAACACGAATAAACGCGAGTGCGAGTTGTACTGTGACAGCGTTTTGCCAGTTCAAACGGTTAACTTACTCACACTCACTACTCAATGCTCGATTAACGCGGTAGTAAAGTTATTCGATTGGATCTGTCAAACTCGCACTAAGCACTCAGTTTGGTTGCAAAGTGCAAGGTTCTTAGAATGAACTTGCTATCGAAAAAACCAATGACTTTGTCAAATTACGTACATATATTTGTAGAGGCAGTGCCTCTCGTTAAGGTGAAGGACGACGTTGTGAAGAAACCTGAAAATCTGAGGTTGTTTTAACCTCAGCGCTTGAAATCGCTAAAAGACCATGGTGGACATGTTATTCTTTCTGAGAGATTGTCTATGTTGTGAAGTGGGACGTATAAAAGTTGTTTTCGCTAAGCTAAAATTGATAAAGCGATATAAAATGTTATAGGTTAACCGCGAAACTTTGATTAATGTTGAAAAATCGAACAACGTTTGTAGAATGTTCCATTTGATTTCACACAATACCCAGGTACTCGATATGACCTCAACCACAGACTAAGGAAAAGCCGTGATCAAAGGAAAATGCTTGAAAATGTCAGTATAATCTGCGAATACTAGATGTATGTGACAGATATTTGTTTTTTTTTTTTAAACGTGCTTAAATTATTACACTGCAAAGACGTTTTATTGTTTTATTAAAGATAGAGAATAGTTACATTATTATAGTTAGAAAATGAACTTATTAGGTATAGTTGTTTTTTTTATCCAACTTCGATAAGAAATTCCAACAACGTGAAACACAGGGCAAACAATTGTGCGCATGCGTCAACAATAAGCAACACTAATAAACATTTCGTACAATGGCCATACCTCACGTATTTACTGCTAGAGGCAGTAATATTATCCATTCATGTTCTTGCGGAAAACTACTTATCAAGGTGACATCAGCGTGTATCGTGCCAATAGATATGAAATGCCTGTGTCATACTTCTTAGCGAAGACTGTACGACCTCGGGGCTATCCCACGTTTAGAAATCTGATGGGGATTCCGTAGAAAATTGTTTTCTACCTTTGTACCTCGAAACAAACGGGAATTGTCATATTCTCACAGATGTCCTCATTTTGTAATCAATTTATCGTTGTTTCTTGTTATGAATCAAATGACAAAGCGCTTGTGGCCTGGTGGAACCGTGTGATTGGAATCAATCACTTGGGTTAAGCAACAAAAGGCGCGGTCAGGTGCTGGATGGGTGACTATCCCGTGCCTACCAATAGTGGCATTTTTCCGAGCGCTTCCGTGCTTTGCAAGGCACGTCAAGCCGTTGGTACCGGCTGTCATGTAATGGCTGTCGTTAAGTTCTGACAGTAATGCCGCTGCTGCCTTACAATACTCCACCAACGTGGACTTGGCCCCCGTGGTGGAGTATGACCTAACCTTCCAGCGATGCAGGAAGAGACCCGTGCCCCAGCAGTGGGGACATACCGAGGGATGATATCATCAATCAAATTACTGGTAGAAAATATTACTCCGTGAAATCTAGTTAATCAGTATTACCAACCAACCACGGAACAAAGAATTTAAAGTGAAAAATGCCAAAAATTAATAGTCTAGTATAACTTAACATAACAAATTCTTACACCTGTATCCCAGTGGGGGTAGGCAGAGACCAGAGACTGCCCCTTACCACGATCCTGACAGATCACCTTCGCTTCATCTACGTTTATTAGTCGTTGCATGCACGCACACCGGTTTCGGGTAGTAAAATATCTAAGCTAATTCGAGGAAATAAATTAAAATGAACAAAGAGAGAAATAAAATGCATGACTCTGACTCCATGAGAAAGGAGGTAAAAAAATTGAAATAAATTGGTGACTATCGAGCGCATAGAGCAAGTATAGCATCTATATTCATGTATATTCTGTTTTGATTAGTTTCTGATTGTAATCCACTGTCCACCTTTGCATGGTTTCGAGGCAAAGGTTTCAACTTTTGCCCGAAATTATATATTTTTGTTGGAGACGTGATACTACCCTGCCGTAATACAGTTAATACTAGTACGGAGGGTGGTGGACCTTTTCTTGCATGAAATAATAGTTACGGCTTATTTTGTACCATGTAAACGTCGAACAAGCGAAAAATAAATTTCATTTCAATTTCATTTCATTTCAGCATAGTGCTAAAAAACATTCTGAGATATTCCTTTGTATATAGGATTCAGATACCTCCACAAAAGAGCATATCAAACTTACAATATCTACATAGCACCTATGACTATATACAAGGATATTTTCTTTATTTTAATAATAATAATTCGCTGAATAAGCTCCACGCTATCGTTATTCTCGCCATGGTTGTATTCTTTTTTCTGGTTGTGCAATAAAGTGTTCTCTATCTATCTTTGATGCTTCTCTGAATCTATCTAATATAAGAATCATATAAGAATAATCTTCGAATGAAAAACCACGCAGCATTCCTAGGTATATTACCAAACATTTTCTCGAAGATTTCCTCTTAGGATTTTCTTCACCGAAAAACTTCGCATGATATCTTTTTACTAGACACGTCTGTAGGGAAACCGTGTGAATGATATGCGAGGTATGAAGCTATAAATCCATCTCCATGAGATCATGTTTGCTTAGGCGTATCACGTGCGTAATTATAGCTTGTGTAAAAACTGACTTTATGGTTACCCATCGATTCTTTGCAACAGTGTTGCGACCACTTATGTAAATACCAATGGCCTTACCTTTAGAAACACAATTCCTTAATTCCCACCCCCCTGTTTGTGTCCCTTAGTCGCCTTTTACGACACCCGCAGGAAGAGTTTGGGTTGGTTGGGATTCTCTAGGGCCGACACCACACAGCAGAGAGTGTATGGTCTTTATTACCACGCGTGCCCACCGCGGATTGACAATTTCAAGCGCTGAGGTATTTGAACACCTCAAACACTCAGGTTTTCTTACGATTTTTTCCTTCACTGTTAGTGAGTGGTATTGTTCCTATAACAAACCATGCGGAAAAGACGTTAGTTAGTTTGTCCTGTGGTTTCTGCACTTAACCTTATAGTTGAGTCATTGTACATAGCAGGGTATTGAGATCATTCCAGCTAGGCAATCTCTTTTCAAAAGGCCAGCAGTGCACCAATGCTAACGCTGGTCTCCCGAAGGGATCCCAGCTTTCCCATCGTCGATGTCGCACATCCACGCTCTCACAGTGAATGGTCACGTGACGTGTTTGAGGCATCCTCGGCATAACGGGCTGTTGGTCAGTCCCAGGGTGTGGAAGTGTTTATTTACAGAAAAAGCGTAACTACAGAATTAATAAAACGGATCTAGGAGTGTTTTAGTGGAATCGTGTTTTTTATAAATAAGGCCGTAAGTATGCTAGGTAGGTATTCTTTTTAGCATATATTATCGCTAACAAACGATTTAGGCTACCTTAAATGGTTTGGTCCAAATTTTCGCGGTACGCTGACTGCGTTATCACTAGCAGCGTCATAAGCTCTTCTTGAATGCACACCATAGGTTCTTCACACACCGTTTTTAAATAGAATGAATGTGGTACTTTGGTTACCAAATATTATTTGTCCTAACACTATTTTTTAACCGTATACTGTATAGTGAATTGATTTGGCTTGTGTTAAACTAACCCTTTTAAAAATAGGTAATTATAAATTATCATGTTTTGGCACATCTATATTTTATCTACATATTATCCACAACAAATGTTTGTGAAATGTTTCTGAGGCTCGGTGAGAGGCGTCGAAAGCCATGATACAAGCTCGCCTAGTATTGTTTTCGATGTGCAAACACTACAATACAATAACATGCCTACCTACATTCTATGAATCCAAATCATATTTTTTTTGTTGTACAGAAGTTGGTAACTCAATAAATTTCACATTTCTTAAAACACGCTCATAATATGGTCTTAGGCACTATCTACTAACTGTTAGAACACAAATATCGTAATCGTGTCCCCACAATAGGCCAGGCCTATGTTGTGGGGGATTTACAGTTTTACATTTACACTAGCGGACCCGAAAGGCGTTACATTGCGGAAATCCATAATGGCATTAAAATGTGTAAATCACTTTGCCAAATTCCGCCAAAAACCCCACAAGCACGATGTGGTTAGTTAATGCAAACTTTTTCAAGCATAAGCAAGACACGAACATACCACCACCGACACCAATACTTGAGTGAGAAAATACGCAAATATATATATTTTGCGTATTTTCTCACGAACAAATAAAAAAAATAATTCAAATTTATATTCAAATCTGTTTAGGAGAAGTTCAGTGACATACACACGTACATTAGAAATATATCTATAAAGATATACAGATTTTAGTTTGATAGAAAGTAGAACAATAATAACAATAATAACGTCGACAGTTTCAAATCGTTGCCTTCTATATACCCCAGAATAAGTATATTATATTATAGTCCGGTATCTCCCATGCGAATCTTACATCATCGCTTAACTCGTTAGATTTTTTAAGTGAGAAACACAATCAATAACAAATAATTACTTACCTTCGTTTATTTCCTGTCACGTTTTTTTCTGTAATATAAAAATGGCACTAAAATTTTATTTTCGAAAGGCGTTGAACTTATGAGTCTGGAGGACACAGAGGTTAAACTCATTGTAACTCTGTCGAGTCACGAAAAAAACCAATTTTTTTTTCTTGTAGCGGGTTCAATTCTCGGTTCAACGATGTAATTATTTAAGAATCCTTTTATGCAGTGAAAATTGTTTTTTAAACTAACATAATGTTTTTTTTTTTTCAGTAAAATGTTCCATAAAAAATATTCGAGGTACTTTCCCTTAATGCGACATACCGGTGTGACGGGCCATCTCACAGAGAGAGGAAATAAGAGTCAATAAAGAGTCAAAAATCTTCCTACACCGCAGGAAGGTTAGGCTATACTCCACCACGAGGGCCGAGTCCGGGTTGGTGGAGGATTGTAAGACAGTGGCGGGCCTTACTGTCAGAAGTTATCAAGCCGCCCATAAGACCTCTGACACGGCTTAACGACTGCCATTGCATGACAGCCGGCACCAACGGCTTAGCGTGCCTTGCGAAGCACAGAAGCGCTCGGAAAAATGCCACTAGCGGTAGTCACGGGACGGTTACGCATCCTGCACCTGGCCGCGCCTGTTGTTGCTCAACTCAAGTGATTGATTCCATCCAATCACTCGGTTCGCCTAGGCCACAAGCGCTTCTCAAAGTATTTTCTTGAGATTATCTCTGCATGTTACTGTATTAACAAATCTGCAAATAAAGGAAAAAACTGAAAAACGTTCAACTAAATCCAAATTCCAAAAAATCAAGGAAAAAAAAAATTCTCTGTGGAGAGCCGCAGAGCCTAGTAAGTTGATGTTGCCAGGTTTTGCTTTGATTCGCAGCTCAGAGCTTCATCATGGTGAGTAGATAAGATAATTATGATAAGATAAGATGTTTATTGGCATTCTTGTTGTTTACAAAGGTCTTAACTAAAATAATGGTTACAAACCAGTACCCTGCTAGGGCACAGCTAACTTAAGACTAACTTATACTATATTATACCATACTACGAGGAACATTGACTTAAAGGAATACATAAAACCAAAAAACAGGAGTAAATCTCTCTAGACGTTGCGGGTTCGAATCCCGGCATGGGTGAAATTTTTAGCCTCTAAATAGGTTTTTAAGTCTCTCTAAACTTAAACAATTTAAATACTTAACTAAAGATTAAATTCACTGATGCCGTGAGTCGCCCATTGGCTCAATTGGTAGAGCGCTGGTACGGATAGCCAGAGGTTGCGGGTTCGAATCCCGGCATGGGTGAAATTTTTAGCCTCTAAATAGGTTTTTAAATTTGTTCCTTAGCACGGGTTAGTGCATTAAAAATAAAAATAGTGTAATAAAGATTACTCGTCGAAATATTCTTGGAGGGATTAATAACATTTTGTTTTAGGTGATTATTAGCAGCATTCTTAAATAGGTACCTAAAAGGCGTTTCTGGAAGGACGGTATGGACTCTGGTAGACGGTTGTATTTTGGCGGCCATTGATAGGGACGGAGTAAGCGCCATCGGTTGCTCGTCTCTGACAAAATCAAATAATGTTAGTACTTACAAAAGTTTAGTTCAAAAAAAGTTAAATACTCTGCATGTAAGAGTTGCCTCGTCATAATTAGTCATAAGTAGTTGCCCTGTTCTTCCAAATTCAAATTCTTCCCGCGGGTGTCGTAAAAGGCGACTAAAGGACTTAAACCAGGGGGTGGGCAGCACCGCCCCCTGCAGTACAATTCCACCAAACTGCGATCCCCAACCCGCATGCCCAGCGTGGGGATTATGGGCATTAGCCCCCCAATGATGGCACAACCTTGCGCTATGGCGCTCATTAGGGGAGGGCTATGTCCAGCAGTGGACTAATATAGCCTGAAGGAGAAGAAGAAGTTGCCTGTACCCACCTGATATATTTAATGAATTCTAGTAAAGATTACGCACGCATCCAGCCTCCTTGGCCGATTATAAGTTACTTAAGTAGATGTAAAATAAATCATACGCATGATTAATTCAAAGGTTAGCTGCCGATTCAACTTTTTGCAATGTCTGCCTGCGGCTATGTCTAGGCTGTCCAGCCAGCACATACCCTCCTTAAAATACGCATTCTTAATAACTAAATCAATGGCTAGCAAACTAACTATTAGCATGAAAGCAATTCAGCCAACAATAATTTTGTTCAGCAGAATAGATAAATGAGCAGCAACACGTAGCCAGCAAGTCCGCTAATTAGTCCGCAAATTGTTAAATTTCATTTTAATAAAACAATTTCAATGAGTCAATCAATCAATCAATAAGTCTGTTTTCATCCGTCCTCATCCTACACTGCGTTTGCCAGTTCGTGGTCTCCACTCGCGAACCTTTGCGTTCCTATTTACAAGCAGATATATTTAGAATTTTCTACTGATCCATTTGGAATTTAATGCCCAATACCTATACTTTTACAGTTTACAATAATATTTATTTTGTTTTTTATTTTAACGCACACACACACACGCGCTCGCACACACACACACACACACACACAGACACACACACCCACACACACATAATCTCACGCCTATATCTCAGAGACTGCCACTAGCCACGATCCGGACAGAACACCTTCGCTTCACTAACGTTTTTATTTTGTTACTGACAGAAACCGTATATTTTTGCTGACAGTTTAAACGTTACCCATTCTTAACATCAACATCTGGCAACATTACTAAAGTAGCCGTGAGAATCTGCCTCCGGCTTTTTGCTAACTCAATAAAAAGTAACGCAATACAACTTATTCGAGCTCTCTTAGCCAATACTAATCATACACTAGTAATCCTACGTGGCAACATTTCGCAGTTCGCTTGCAATGTTTACTTGATGGATGGGTAAGGCAATAGTCAAGGTGCAGTTATTTACTAACGATAATATTGTACGATGATGATAACAGTACATGAAGCCTATTAGGGATAGTATTTCTATTACGTTGTTACTAAGACAGTTGAAATAAACAACCTGATGTCACCGTTTGACCGCAATATCGTTAAAGCGACCACAAGAGCTGGTACGCACTTACTTAATGCCTATATCGGCTATCGGGATCTTCGTCCGTACTTTGGAAGTAAGTTAGTAGGATGCGTGTTCATTATATATCCAGTCTTTGTGGAATCAGTTCGCAATTTGAGAAGGATTTCTTCTATAAAATCCGACCAAATTAAATTGCGGTTCTTAGCATGAAGGGCCCCATCGCAGTCCTGGAATGGTTTTGCTAGTCTTTCAAGATTTTTAATGCCTCGTTAGTATAACGGTGTCATGTCATGCCGATTTTGTTTTGTCTGAAATAAAATATTTTTATTATAATTATTGACTTCGTCTATGACTTCTCGACTCGTTCTTCAAGAAGCGCTGTGGCCTAGCCGAACCGAGTGATTAGAATCAATCACTTGAGTTGCGCAACAACCGGCGCTGTCAGGTGCAGGATGGGTGACCGTCCCGTGACTAGCGCTTGCGTAGCCTTGCCTTGCCTTGGTTGGTTTGTTTATGTCACTCTTATTTTAAAGGAAATAACAGCGTGTCTTTTTTTTATCTGTAAATATCACTTGAATAAAATATATTTACACGTCCTCGTTGACATTATTTAAATACCAGGCATCCCTGTCTTCCAAATAATCCTTTAAGTAATAATAATAGGCTTTTTTGGCAACAAGTGAGGCATAATCAGAGGCCTTATGGGCGGCTTGATAAGTTCTGACAGCAAGGCCCGCCACTGTCTTACAATCCTCCACCAAACCGTACTTGGCCCCCGTGGTGGAGTATGGCCTAACCTTCCTGCGATGAAGGAAGAGTCCCGTGCCCCAGCAGTGGGGACATACAAGGGTTGATAACGAGGCTTTTTTGAATAGGTATGATTAACACATTTTTTGACCGCGTCGGTAATAGCTCTATCTTGAAGAATCTTATTGTAGAGTCGTAAACAGTACACTATAATACATACTTTTATAGTACAGAATTTCTTGCACTTTATTGATACGCTGCTGTGGCTACCTATAAATTTAAACATTTAAAATCGAATAATAAATGAGCAAATCAAAAGCAATTAAAACAACATAACATATCCTCACGCATCTATCCCAGAGGAGTAGGCAGAGATCAGGGACTGCCTGCATCATCAAGGTTCATGAGTCGTTGCATGCACGCATACCGGTTCCGGGGTAACAACGATGAAGTACCATTTTTACCTATATAGTTAATGGTTACTGATATGGCTGAATCTTGTCGAATTTGTTTCCAGTAGACTTTCTAGGTAAACTACTATAATTCCCAATCCATGACACGCTGCGCCGTCCAGAGTAATATCCCTCTCATTCATTTCCACTTATGAAACCATAAACCCGTGCAGGAAATAGCTTTGCTAGCCATATAGTATAGGTACACTCGACAGCACATATGGACGTAGCAGGTACAAAAAGCAGTAAATCAAACTTTCTGTGCGTGTATTCTATGCAATCACGTTACGGACGACATTGCAACAAACTTGTTAAGGTTACGCAGTAGTCGATTGTACTGACGCATAGTTGACAAATCGAAAGTGAAATGGCCACAGGTTCCCCTATGCCAGTGATGGCGAACCTATGGCACGAGTTCCATTGATAACAAGCGACATAATTACGGAATTAATGAACTTATGAACTTATGAAGTTTTTGTTATTAGGTATTTATTGCTTTGATACGCGGGTTCGCCCTCCTTATAAATATCTTTACGAGAAACATGTACTTATGTATACAATAGCCAGAAAGTAATCCTATTCTAAAACAGATCTAATCAAAGCATTGTGTGATTACAATATCGAGTTTGGATTGAAAAAAAAAATTACGGTAACAATTTGAATGGACAATGTTTGCTCGCACAACGCCATGTATTTGGAACTTAAAATAAATATAATCGCACGGGAATGCATCACCGAGACATTTAGTATCTGATGTCTCAATTCAGATCTTTGCCTATGTGAACGTAAATTTCCGTGAAAGTCCGTTCAGCCGTTATTGCGTGACGAAGGTCCGCAAACATTTATACTAAAATATTAGTTCATGTCAACTTGTCAAAAATTTTATTAATAACTTCCACACGTCATAATCACTTATCATGTCTCCAAACTAGAATACTCTGTGCTAGGACATCACAAACAAATAAAAATACGCCCAGACTGAGGCCATTTGCACAAATATGCGGAGGTTTACTATTTCGACATGAAATCAAAAACTATCAAAACAAACCAAATAGAAATACTATAGGCCAAGCGGGTAAAAATTCCAAGACCTAAAATTAAGTAATAATTTATTTTAGTCACATTTAGGTATCTAAAAAAGTTGCTAGTTCTGGCTAAATTTCTTCTGACCAAGATGGCAGACTTTTTTTTCAAGAAAAATTATCACTTACTCCCATAAAGGTTTGCCAACCCTGCCTTATGCGAAGTGAATGGAGAACCCATTACGGTCTCAACATATGTGACTAGGAAATGCAGAGTTATTTGCACACATACGGTAGTTTTGCATGACTTTTATGGCGACCTCTGCTGTAATACAAATAGTAAAGAAAGTGGTCTCACATACACTTACGGCTGACATCTATCATATTTTATCTAGAAAACATAGAACAAACGTTAATTAACAAATACGACTGATGAAAGTGGTCAAAGTCCTGGATTTTTGTTTTCTCTCAGCCACCACCAGGTTGGTCAAATATTAGACCTTTACCGTCATATTAATAAACAAACAATTCCTTGAAACGATATATTTATTTTATTTATTAGCGACACAAAGCAGCATATACACCGATAACAATAGTCTGTGGTGGACATTTTTTTAAGGAAAAGGCCTCTGAAGAGTGCTCCAATGAAAGGATTTTAGTTAGCTAATTTTGTATCTATTTTTTTATAGCTAAAAAAAGGCTTGCATTACAACTGCTTTCATTTTAGTCAATGGGAGGATTGACTCAAATGAAAGTAGTTTTTCCTATTTTTCACTTGACTGGCGAAGCCTAAGGAAAGCGTAATGGGTTTGGCTCATATATATGAATACGTATGTATACGTCCGTAAGTAAGTACGTATGTCAGATTCTACGTACCATCATAACTCCGGAACCATTGGTACGATTTTGACCAATAATCTAGAACGTGGATCTTAAATAGTACTACGGCTGACCACTGCGTTATGCTCGTGAAAGAGTGCTGTTCTTGTGTCTGGCCGTAGCACTTACGTTTTCCCGACAATTAACGACAATTAACAAACAATTAACTAACTCTTTGGGTTTTACAATCATTGATAGCAATAATGAAATCTTATCATATGCATAGGTGGCAACTATTATATTAGGCAACTATTATATTATAGGTTAATAGAGAGAAGATGGTCAGAGTGGACTTGTTTTCCGCTGTCTTTTTCTCCACTATAATATGGTCCGAAGGCAGCGTCTTACATTTCACATTGTACATAGACGTTCAGCACACATAATGGCAATTCTTTACGTTGAAATTAATTGATTTGATTGACAATTGGCCATGCACTTTTTGCGAATTTTTTCTGTTAAAGACTTTAATTTGTATCATTGATAGTGAACGTCATGGAGCCCTTTAAGGATTTTCTTACGTCTAATGTACTTTTAATAAATGTGGTCTAAGGGTTTATAAAGGTGGCATTATTAATTAACATTTCAAATACTTAAATTGTTTGTTGTCCTACCTGTAGTTTTTGCATGTAGCTACAGATAAATATTTATTCTTATTATATAATTTCTAATGAGAAAAAGTTGTTTCCATATTAATGTTAGTAAGGAGAGCCTTAAGTGAAAACACAGGAAAAATATGTAGTACTTGCTTGCCGAGAGTGCTGAGGCTATTAACGTACAGAGATGGCAAATACGGAAATTCAAGTGGCCCCTGGTGATTACTGGAAAAAGGGTGGAGCTGGTAATTGAAGGCGACGTAAAATGAAAGTGATATGTTGGATTACTCGTACGCTAGTGGTTTAACCGCGTCCGTTTACTTAGCTACAAGTTTGGTTTATAATCATCGATTTATGTGCATAAGCCAAACATTTCATATAGCTTGTAAGATTGCACCTGTCGCTAATGTGAAGGAAATTGTCGCGGGGAAACCCGAGTGTCTAACTGTTCAGATAAATTTGCACTTGAAATTGTCTATCTGTAGTGAGCACACGTGGTCACACGCCCACACTCTCCGACAGAAGACTTGTTAGACACTGGCTATATTTTCATTGACATTTGTGTAACTTTAATGTTTAAAAATTGGTACCAAGAGCTTGGCGATAATCTGATGTATTTGTGTTAAGTGATATAATTTTTATTTTTTAATAAATTTTTAGTCTCTAAATAGGTTTTTAAATTTGTCCTTAGCACGGGTTAGTGCATTAAAAATATAAATAGAATAATATTTTTTTGTTTCTTATGAATAAATAAATAAATAAATAAATAAATAAATAAATAAATAAATAAATAAATAAATAAATAAATAAATAAATAAATAAATAAATAAATAAATAAATAAATAAATAAATAAATAAATAAATAAATAAATAAATAAATAAATAAATAAATAAATAAATAAATAAATAAATAAATAAATAAATAAATAAATAAATAAATAAATAAATAAATAAATAAATAAATAAATAAATAAATAAATAAATAAATAAATAAATAAATAAATAAATAAATAAATAAATAAATAAATAAATAAATAAATAAATAAATAAATAAATAAATAAATAAATAAATAAATAAATAAATAAATAAATAAATAAATAAATAAATAAATAAATAAATAAATAAATAAATAAATAAATAAATAAATAAATAAATAAATAAATAAATAAATAAATAAATAAATAAATAAATAAATAAATAAATAAATAAATAAATAAATAAATAAATAAATAAATAAATAAATAAATAAATAAATAAATAAATAAATAAATAAATAAATAAATAAATAAATAAATAAATAAATAAATAAATAAATAAATAAATAAATAAATAAATAAATAAATAAATAAATAAATAAATAAATAAATAAATAAATAAATAAATAAATAAATAAATAAATAAATAAATAAATAAATAAATAAATAAATAAATAAATAAATAAATAAATAAATAAATAAATAAATAAATAAATAAATAAATAAATAAATAAATAAATAAATAAATAAATAAATAAATAAATAAATAAATAAATAAATAAATAAATAAATAAATAAATAAATAAATAAATAAATAAATAAATAAATAAATAAATAAATAAATAAATAAATAAATAAATAAATAAATAAATAAATAAATAAATAAATAAATAAATAAATAAATAAATAAATAAATAAATAAATAAATAAATAAATAAATAAATAAATAAATAAATAAATAAATAAATAAATAAATAAATAAATAAATAAATAAATAAATAAATAAATAAATAAATAAATAAATAAATAAATAAATAAATAAATAAATAAATAAATAAATAAATAAATAAATAAATAAATAAATAAATAAATAAATAAATAAATAAATAAATAAATAAATAAATAAATAAATAAATAAATAAATAAATAAATAAATAAATAAATAAATAAATAAATAAATAAATAAATAAATAAATAAATAAATAAATAAATAAATAATTAATAATCAGCGTTGGTACAAGGCAGGCAAACCGTAAAGTCGCAAATAAAATAAAATTGGAAAACTGAATCAAAAACATGATAAGTCGCAGAACCGAAGTAGCTTTAAACGACAAAGTTTACGTGAAGAATTTCATGAAATGCGCTTTTTGAGGAAACCCTGTATTTATAAGTAGATTACGACTGTTCTCTTAGGCCTCTTCTCTTTCACATCAACCCATCCGGTCCTTTGCTAGTCTCGTCCTATACTTCCCAGCCGCTTTCACAATGTCTTCGGCCCACCGGCACCGGGCTGGTGATCAGCCCACCGACCATCCACCCGTTTATGGCCACCATTCAGTGGCTACCTTAGTACACCTGCCGTTTTTTCTCCTAAGGAAATGCCCAGCTCTTCTGCATCCTCGAGTTTAAAAAAAGTGAACATTATACTTAATATTCTTTTTAATGCACTAACCCGTGCTTATGACAATTTTAAAAACCTATTTGGAGGCTAAAAGTTCCACCCATGTTAGCCAGACCTCTGCCTAACCGTGCCAAATAGGTTTTTTTTAAACATTTTATACAATAATATAGTATCTCTTTTTAAAACCTAGTCACAAGAACCTGCGTAAAAGAAGGTAGTTCTTAAAAGTATTTTTGCCAAAACTGGCAGCGGAAATCGATTAAAGTAGTAGGTTGTTGATCACACGCTCTAGACTACTTACTAGGATTTTGTCGAAAGAGTCAGACCAAGTAAACATGTTACCAAGTTGGTAGTAAGTTTATTCGGTTACAATCCAATAATGTGTAGTACTTACGAGAGATTTATTTAAAAAAAATATCTAAAAATTGCTATTACGGTCCTTTATATCTATGAAAACATTTTGTAGGTACGTCAGGAAAAATAACAGTGACTTTAAAACTTTAGGTAGCCAACACAATGTAAATACGAGTACCTACTAGAAATAAACATAAACTTTCGTTCCTACAGCTTTCATGGGGCATTATTTACGCTTCTGTAATAAAATTCCTGAAGATATATTAAGCTTGCCTGAATCGCGGCTCAAAAAATATGTTAAGCACACTTTGTGCCAAAAGGGCTACTATAACATAAAGGATTATTTAGATCAGAATGAGGTCTGGAATCAAAGCCAGTACAATGTATGTTTTATAATAATTATGTAAACTATGTTAATTAAGGACTTTGAGAGAGAAGTTTGGAGTTTTTTTTTCCATTTTTTCTGCATAATTATCTAGATTTTGAAATGGACACCTAGTTTGTAACGTTCATTAAGCCGCAGTTTCTGCGCTACTGTGAACAAAATACGCTAATTTCATTTCATTCATTGCATATGATCACTTTTTGAAAAAATGTGTTATTATAAAACAATATATGTTTTTTCCATTGGTGGATATTAGCATCCGGTAGCACCTCAAACGAATCGTCGTCAGTTCAACGCCACTCTTAACAGTTTGCGCAATCGTAGAAGATCGCGAATCTCGACGAAACCCATCAAAGCCTTCATTTTACGTGGGCTTACGAAACAATAAACAATGCGTGAAATAGATATTACGGGCTTTAAATACTTTCACTCGAACGGTTACATCTTAGATCGTTTGACACACGCTAACTGAAATCGTGTTGCAACTAATGATGGGGCACGGAAAAATACCGGGGGACATATTTTTTTATTATTTATTTATTTAATATTTAGGAGCACTAGTGACTAAACAAAGATAATATTACATAGCAGATATAAAAACAGGTATAATGTGAAAATTACTTTGCTAAATTCCTCCCCAAAAATTCCCGAAGCACCATTTCGGGGAATTCCGGGAATCACCCCAAATTGGAATGCTGTGAAATCCGCAGTGGACACGCGTGGTAATTAAGCCGCATTACTCTTTCTTTGAGAGAAGGCCTGTGCCCAGCAGTGAGACGTATAAAAAATACTTTTTTTAATACGCACAGCCTACACCCATTGTAGAGCACAAACCTTCTCTGCGGGAGAGAGAATTTGCTTAATCACCACGCGTGCCTACCGTGGATTCGCAATTCCACGCGCTGAGGTATGTGACACCTCACACACTCAGGTTTACTCACGATGTCGTTCTTTACAGTTAGCGAGTGGTAGTACTACCATATCTTCTTCTTCAGGCTATATAAGTCCACTGCTGGACATAGCCCTCCCCTAATGAGCGCCATAGCGCAAGGTTGTGCCATCGTTGGGGGGTAATGCCCATAATCCCCACGCTGGGCATGCGGGTTAGGGATCGCAGTTTGGTAGAATTGTACTGCACTGCTGCCCACCCCTCGGTTTGTGTTCCTTAATCGCCTTTTACGACACCAGCGGAAAGAATTTGGGTTGGTGCTATTCTCTACCATATCTTATCATTGGCGAATACCTACGATAACTTCGTAAAACATTTCCATACACCCAGGAAAGAACTTGTAAGCCTTATCCAGCAATGTCAAAGACATTGTTTTTGCTCGTAAGTTAGTGAACAATGGAGTTTCTCATTACGGCTGCTATTAAATCTCTATTTTGCAATAGTTTCAGGCTTCAGATGCAAGAAATGCTTAAAAATAAAAAAGAGGCATAAGAAAGTAGATGTACAAACATATATAGAAAAATAATAATTTCAGATTTAGGTTGATAGAAGTACTAGGTATACAATACATGCCCAAATAAGTAAGATAACTTTGTAGGCTTCATCATCTTTGCTATAGGTACCTACTTTGTATAGGATGAACGCAGTGTTATTCGCAAAAAACTGTGAGACCTTACAAATGTAGATGCAACTATTAGATAAAAAATGTGTTTGGGGTGCGAGCCGCACTTGCAAGGCTTACTTAGAATGTGGCGTAGTCCTTGACATCAAGCCAGGGAATCGTGAGAAGGTAGTGTTAAATATTAAAAATAACTATTTAGAGGATTAAAATTCCACCCATGCCCGGACTCGAACCCGCGACATCTGGCTAACCGTGCCAGCGCTCTCCCAACCGATCTAATGTTCGTAATGTTCTCACCGGCATCAATGAAATTTCAAACGTCTTTACAATACTCTCTGTATTACGCACAGTCCCGGCATGGGTGGAGTTTTTATTATTATTATTATTTTCATTATTACTTTTTAGACTCTAAATAGGTTTTTTAAAATTGTCCTTAGCAGTGAATTAAAAAGAATACAATAGTGTTAATTATTCACAGCATTTAAAATAGATGTGATTATAGGCATATACTCGTATATCCCACACAGGCATTTTATTAGTGAGAGAGGAAGCGTATGAGCCAATTTATTAGTGAGAGAGGAAGCGTATGACCACTCGCACCCACCCGATAAAACTTAGAGCTATTGCACACGGCGACTTTAAAACGCTATTCAAACGCAATTCACGCGTGCGAATGCATCGCTTCTATAAAGCGGAGGCAGAACATATAATGCAAAGTGGTGGCGCATTTGCATCGATATCAACCCTTGTTGACCACCCTATCAACTCCACTGCTGGGGCACGGGTCTCTTCGTGCATCGCAAGAAGGTTAGGCCATACTCCACCACGGGGGCCAAGACCGGGTTGGTGGAGGATTGTAAGACAGTTTGCATCGCTTTTCAAAAATGCCACAAAACGCTATTCAGAAGTGCGTATAAAAGTATTAAAATCGTCGTGGCCGATCACTCTTAGGAACTCGGCAATGCGCGTCGATAGGGGCACCTTACCGTACGCTAAATTGTGAGCACCTTAGATACTCAGAGTTCCATACGATGTTTTATTCACAGTTAGCAACAGGTATTGATGCTAGAAATTGAGTTCACTGCTGGGAATAGGCTTCTGCCCAGTCAAGTCAACTCAAGTTAGCCTACCTTATGTGAATTAAGCTCGTAATTTTTATATCAAAAAATTCATTGGTATATTCGGATTCGAACACACAGCCTCTCGATTGTGAAGCCAGCGTTCCGATGCGCTACCACTGTAATATGGCTGTCATACCACAGAACATTTATATCTGCCATAAAAGCTTGATAATGGAGCATTTCTTGTGGCACACCTTCATTTGTTTTGACGTATTGTTGTCGTTCCAACACAGCTGGTTAAATAACAATTAAACCTAATAAAGCCTATTTCACCTGCACAATTAAATGGAATCAATTGAGACATTATTTGTCAGAATATGACGATTGGTGAAGGAGCCATGTAATGTCAACGGACATCTGCTGACAGGGGAGTGGGAGATTATTGGTATGCAAGAAACTACGGGATTTTCATAGAGTCTATAAATGCGCCCTACTGCAGGGCACAGGCCTTCTCTCAGGGAGAGAATATAATTAGCACGCGTACCCACCGCAGATTAGCAATTTCAAGCGCTGAGGTATTTGTACACCGCAGACTCTCAGGTTTCCTCAAGTTTTTTCCCCTCGCTTTGTTAGCCAGTGGTATTGCGTCTATAACTTCGAAAAGGTACATAACTTAGAAAACAAAGTTATTGTTACATGGCGGGATTCAAACTCGTTATCAACCCTTGTATGTCCCCACTGCTGGGGCATGGGTCTCTTCCTAAACCGCAGGAAGGTTAGGACATACTCCACCACGAGGGCCGAGTCCGGGTTGGTGGAGGATTGTTAGACAGTGGCGGGCATTACTGTCAGAAGTTTATCAAGCCGCCTATAAGGCCTTTGACATGGCTTAACGACTGCCATTATATTACAGCCGGCACCAACGGCTTAACGTGCCTTGCGAAGCACGGAAGCGCTCGGAAAAATGCCACTAGCGGTAGTCACGAGACGCTCACCCATCCTGTACCTGACCGCGCCTGTTTTTGCTTAACCAAGTGATTGATTCCAATCACTCGGTTCGCCTAGGCCACGAGCGCTTCAATTCGAACTCACTACCTCCCAATTGAGAATCCGATGTTCCACCGCTTCGCCGCCACCGCTCTAAACACGGGTTAATTGTCCAAAATATTTTACAGTTAGATGTTACCTAATAAATTTTTATCGTTTTGATTGCCAAAACTACCAAAATTTAATTGAATATCATTCCGTTCACCTTCTGAAACGCGCTAAAATGCCTACAGAAGTGCGTGTTATCATGTAAGTACACAGATTGCATCATAATGGTGCGTGAGCGCAACGCAGTGCATTCGTCTTGGGAAGATAAGTAATTAGAATTGGTGATAGTAACAATAGCATGCTGGTGGTCGACGTCAATTAAACAATCAGCCCGCACTCGTCTACAGCTAGACTTAGGCCTCCCCCAAGGTACGTCACTTCTTTCTGTAATCGGCCATCTTGATCCAGCTCCCAGCAATCTGCTAAGATTGACCATCCAGCGAGCTGATGGCGTCCTACGCTGCGTTTACCAGTTCGTGGTCTCTACTCGAAAACTTTAGCAAGTCGTCTTCATTCTGTGCTTATGGATAAGGCAATTGGAGTTCGTGTAGAGTGGATTGGATACGGTTGGCGTGCGTCATAGTCGTAATTGGCTCTGCAGTCACTTAAGTTGGTTCGAGTTTGAGCTCATGTTGCTTCTGTGGTCACTCGTTTCTTAAGGTCATCTTTTATCCCGACAATGTCTGATCATGAATCTGACGACCTCTGTGGCGCGGCGGTATCGCATCTACCTACCATGCGAGAGGTCCCGGGTTCGATCCCCGGCTGGGGACAAGAAACCCCAGGTCTTGGATTATTACATGTTTGTGATGTCGTGGTTTCTGGTACCCACGACACAGGGTCTCCTAGTGTGGGCTGGTTAAGAACCTTCTTCTTCAAGTGTCCACTGCACCATTCGGGGTTGGCAGTCAGCTCTCGACATCGTTCTCCGTTCAGTTAAATACTGTCTAGATTTTCTGCGGCTTTGACACCGGCCGCGGCCCGCTCCTGGATCCAGGCTTAACCAAGACATGTTTCTTCTTCCACACCTCCTTTTCCCTTCCAAGTTTTCCAATAATATATTCTGCGGCAGCTGGTATCTTTTGTATACTACGTACAATGAGACATGTAGTGACATGATAGTAATTAGTAAACACAATAAAAAGCAGTAAGTACCTATATACTTGAAATCGCTAGTCTGCGGTTGGTGTGCCCAATAATCATTAACTGAGAGAAGATATTTTATTACGCATTTGTATTTTTTTTTTTATTTATTATCTTTAATAAGTTACTTTTAATTAACAATTATCCATACAAAAATGAATCGCTGAATGTGTTGGTAAGCGCAAATATCGACAGCAGCTGAACCGATTTCGCTCATTGTTTTTTTAGAATATTCCTTGAAGTACGAAAAAATATATAGAATCGACTGTTAGGCGATACGAAGTTCGCTGAGTCAGCTCGTACTAAATAAAATAATATTTTTTCCTATAACTATATACAATATTAATACTCAGGATTTACATTTACAAAGAAGCTTTAAATAAAAAAGTCTACACCGCTGCCGGTTTGGAAAGTTCCCAAGACGCTTTCAGCATTCCCTCTGAATGGCCAAGATGATGCGCAGGCCGAGGTAGCTACCTTTTTTAATTGGGTCTTGCGTCGTTTCACCCTACGAGCGTTCGCCCCGCGGGTCGAAACGCCCAAGTGCTCTTTTTGAATTGATCGTTTCGTCCCTCGGGATGAATCACCCAAGTACTTTTTGAAACTGGGTCGATTCACCCCGCGGTGACAAAAAACTAATACTCTCTCGATTTAATAATAAAAGGTTTCTAATTTTGATTTGTACAGTTGAGTCTACAAGTGGTTAGGTGTAAAAATAAATACTCTCAATGTGATAGGTAATGGTGATAAGTATTTAAAAAAAAAGATTAACAATCACAGATTAATTAAAACTGTTTTTATACGGATTTATGCACGTTTAGTCATCCAGGACCACGGCACCTGAAAAAGTGCCGAAACGTTGGAAAATTGTAAAAATGTAATAAACGAGCATAAATCCGTATAAAAACTGTTTTAATTATGTCTACTGCTCGTGTTAACCTTAGAAAATACTAATCACAGATTAAGTTGTAATGGTATAAAATCAATATAAATCACAGCTTGATTAATTTTAACATTAAACATTTAAACTTAAAATTGTTTTTAATGTCCGAAACTCGAAAAAATGTTTTATGTGTTTAGTATATAAGTGTAAGGCATCCGCTGAAAATCAGCGCCGTGGCTCAACCATGGCATAAAGCTGAGTGGAGACCTTTTTGGTACATACCTATACGTGTTAAGTTTTATGTGAAGTTTGTCTTACTGTAATTTTATGTGCCAAATAAAGATTATTCTATTCTATTCTAAAAACCACAGATTGATGTAATAGTAATAAGAAAAATAAATACATTTTCATTTAATTTTCCACAACAAAAACATATACAAATATAGCCAATGACCAAAATTGCACTATGCAATATAGTGATTTCATATTTGACCAAAATGTAGCTAGAAAACATTATACAATAAAATATCATTATTAAGATGTCGGTAGGTACGCACCATGTAAAGAAAACTTCACAATTTCACTACAAACACACCCGTCACTATATCAGCACTGTCAGTATATGATGTAACTTTTTCGATGACTCCAAGGCATGCAATTTACGCAAACAGTGATCAACTAATCAGAAGCGCGTGCCTGTGGGGGTTGTTGCATTGTTTGTTGATCTTGGTGAGACTAGTTTTCAACAAAGGGTTAATTTACCTGCGATTCTTGGATGGGTTGGGCGGCAACTTTAGAACGTGTCGGCTGGCCACTTTTAACATAAATTTATTTAATATTATTTTGAAGAATTATACAGCAAAAATAGCAATAAAAGATATTCGTCATTCGGCAATATATTTTAGTCTTATGACCAAATGTCCCCAAGACAACCTTTCAAATTATTTTGTTTTTTCTACGTTATTTCAATTTTATACGCGACTGTACTTTGAGAAAATACTTTTATTTTTGTTCGAATCCAACCTTTATAAATTGAACGGTTTTTTTCACCGCGGGGTGAATCGACCCAGTTACAAAAAGTACATAGGCGGTTCACCCTACGTTCGTCCCGCGGGGCGAAACAACCCATTCAAAAAGAGTACGTGGGCGATTCGACCCGCGGGGCGAACGCTCGTAGGGTGAAACGACGCAAGACCCTTTTAATTAATTGCTCAGCTTTTGTGGTCAATTCGGTATTCACAAATTAGTTTCTGGCACTATCGCTTCCATTCTCCACATTGAGACATTCACTAACTTCACTATTTTTATGCTCATCTTTGGCAAAATTATTTTAGTGGAATAAACAGTTTTTCAATTCAATTTTAGTAACCTTACGTAGAACGAACTTAAGTTAATTATGTTGCGTGCGTCTTAAAGGTGCTTATCAATTTCTATTTAAAACCACAGGGATTTAAGACACTTCAAAACCGTACCTACCTACCGGAGGTAGGTACGGTGCGAACGTAAATCATTCTGCCAACAGTGATAAGGGAAACAGCGTCGAAGTAGATCATCTATTTATGTCTCGGACGGCCCACAAATAATTCTGTATCTGACATAGGCAGTGTCACTTATAAATATAATATAAGGTGTAATCTATTGTGAGGGTTTGTGCATAACTTCTCAGAAGGAGATACCCAACCAGCTGCCAGGTACTATACCTACCTACATATTTACCTACTAGAACTGACAGTTATTCTTGGAAAGTATAGGCCATACTCCACCACGTGGGCCAAGTCCAGATTGGTGGAGGCTTGCAAGACTAGTGGCTGGTCTTACTGTCAGAAGTTTTCAAGCAACCCTAAGGCCTCTGACTTGGCTTGACGACTGCCATCTATCAACGGCAGCTGGAGCCAACTGCTTAACGTGCCTTGCGAAGTACGGGACCGCTCGGAAAAATGCCACTAGCGTTAGTCATAGGTGGTTTACCCATCCATGCACTGAACGCGCCCTGTGTTGCTTAAGCTTCGTGATCTTCTAAGATCACTCAGGCAGCCGGGGCTACGAGCGGTTCAGTTATAAGGAAATAATAGTAATTTCAAGAATTTAGGTCATCGTTATTATCAGAAAGTGCTAGCTAGTGTGCAAACCCCGCTCTCGAATGTCCACGGGGGAGGTGAAGAGGTGGTTACCAACAGTGGACCATGTTGCAGCTGCGCCAAGATAAGCTTCTTCTATTTAAAGCCAATTTCATACCAACAGCAAAAGGCACTTTGAATGGAGTTATTGGAGTAAAATCCGAGTGTAATAAATCTTACTAAAAAGTTCCTATTTATACTTTATTTTGTTGATTAGTAGCGGATACAATCGAAAACAAAACATGACAGTTTCGGCAACGAAACAAGTTATGACCACAAACAGAGAACAATACGAATCGTGACTGAGTGAATAGTGTAAAAATTGCAGTGTGAAAAGTTATGTGACAATGTGGGGATACATCTGCGTGCTGCTGCTCGGATTCTGGCTGGGCGTCGCCATTTTCCTCTACGTGTCCTGCTATTGGCTAGATGAAATACTGGGTGAGTGACGTACGGGATATACATGTTGTCGCAAGTCACTCGACACATACGCATAGCAAAGTACTGTGATTCCTCTCACACGTGCATCTAGTTACACATACAACTGCCACACATTGGTGTATAATTTAAAAACATTAAACTTTGCATAAGTACATAAATTAAATGCAAGTATTACGATTTTTCTGAAAACTAAGCCAATTTTTCACTATTTATTATGATTAGAAAGTGGACGAAAATGTCTCCTGTTCTAAGGGCCTTTGTTGTACCTATGTTTACAGTTGGTCACTACGCAATAAGGCCTATTTTTAAATTTTGAAGACATCCGACTCGGCTGCTGCAGTGCATAGGACATTGTGTTATATGGAGTAGGCCTGCCCAGCACCTATTCCATCCTGACAGCTTAGACGGCCTAGCCCACAGGAAAGAAAAGTCAATACGTGCGGAGCCACGAAATCCGTGGGTTTCTTCACCATGTTTTCCGTCACTTTATTTCGGTTCGGTCATAAAAAAAACCAAGAATTGGAAGATTATAAAATAGATTTATGGATAGTGTTAATTTGAGTAACCTTAATTATATGCAATTTCAAATCAATCAAGCGTTTGTCAACAAATTTAGTAGTTGACTGCTGAGAAGTTGTTTTCCTCGATGTATATGTAACTGGGTCAAAAAAGGTAATACACTCGACATGCGCCTCGCGGCATAGGTGGGTACTTAAATTATCAGCAAACTTAAGGACGACTAGTTTCGTAACTAACCCACAATTTTTAAATAACCTCCCGGTACCTTAATTGCATTCAGATGGTTTACTACCAACTTTTTAAGATTAATGAACGCTGGCACGTAAAAGCCGAGAACGCGCGTTGATCAAAAAGTAAAAAAGAGTGCACCTCAGCGGCTCTGTGTTTTCACAGTCAAACACTTTGACGGCGTGCGTTTTTCTGAACGCTTATAACCTGGGAGCCAATACTCATTTCAGTTGAAAATAATTCGTATCCGACTCTAAGGTTTATGACTTAAATTCTACATAAGTCGAGCGATAGCCGATATCTGTATTCTGAACGCCATGCTACGTGGAATTCGAATGAAAAAATAAATGTCTAATGACTCTGTCGAGTTATCTTATTTTATTTTTATACGACAAATTAATGTCTAAGCCTTTGGACATTTTGCGTCTACGCATTCAATTCGCATGGGCGAAAATGGGCTCCATGAACCTCTTTAAGATGCGTGTGAACAGGCAAACTCGGTCCATCCTAGACTTCATATTCACCCTCGGGCTAGATGGAGATCAAGAATAAGCCCATTTCTTATAAAAAATGACGTTTTTATTCTCTTTTCATACCCTTTTAAATCTATATTTTTCGGTAATTTAATACATTTTTTTTTTTTTTTCTTGACCATGCATAATACAAGAGGTTAAAAATAATATTTATTGTACATACTTACCACTATGTAATACATAATTTATTGTAAACTCTACCTACAAAAGTATCAAATATTATCTTATCAACCAGTGAAGACTATTAAACTGTCATAACAAGAAAAAAACTCTGGTACAATAATTATTTTATTAATTGTACAGGTACTTGCAGACAAGTAAGACTGGATAATTATTACTAATGATAGCAAATAGTAATCAACAGAACAATTGTGACCTGACTGCTTCGACGGTGTCTTTGAGATAATGCTAATTGCCAGCTCTTTTATAGGACAAGGCGCCATGGTTACCAACCGTACACAACGTAACATAAATCTATCATACACCCTATGTATGTATCATCTCAAAAAGTTTTAATAGCAACGACTTTTAATATAGGGACATTGCAAACGTGGAAAAAAAATAACCTGTTGCGTCCGAACGGATGACAAAGAAGTCGTTCGTAAAATTTTAAGTTTACATCCTGAGAGAAGCATGGTTTAGTAACATTTATAAAATGTATGTTTTATTATGTGTTCAGGAAATTTCATTAGCTACATACCTATTATAAAAAAAACCTTCATTGAAACCTGTATAAGTTAGGTTAAACCTGTAACGTTAGTTTTAAAAATATTGTGAGTAACATACAATTTTACTCTACTCCTATTAGGCATATCTATTCTTTTCCGTTGACTGGACCGCAATGTTCCGAATCTGTGAATTGTTAGACAACACCTGTAGTATTGCATGCCCCTGTTTGCCGTGCTAATATAACTTGCGTAATGTCGTCACTTCGCTATCTTTTGACGAGAGCGTGTGGGTTATGTTGACTCTTTACACCTTTTGAATTACATTAAAATGTGAAAATTACTTTGCTATAGTCCACCTGGGGCTTGTGGGACCCCATGCGATTAGTTAATGCACCGCCCTCTCTCCTACTTTTTCAAGCAGTAGCAAGACACGAACACACCACCACCGACACCAACCCATCATCATCAACCCATTATGTCCCCACCGAGGGGCACGGGTCTCTTCCCCAAGGAAGGTATAGGCCATACTCCACCACAGGGGCCATGTCCGGATTGATCGACACCAATACTTGTGTGAAAAATGCGCGATGCGTTTCGCCTCTAACACGACTTAATACGAGTCATATGCCTTGCTTCTGCTTTAAAAAGTGGGAGACAGGGTGGTGCATTAACTAACTTGTGCCTGTGGGGTTTTTGGCGGAATTTAGCAAAGTAATTTTCACATTTTAATGCTATTATGGATTTCCGCAAAGTAACGCCTGATTTCATACAATACCTTTTGAATCGGTTCGAAGCGGTTTAAGTTCTCTAAAATTGTAGATACTTGAAGAACTAAGTCCATCCAATTCCGAAGCGAATCAGATCTGAAGATTAAAGTTACACTTCAAAAGTCCATTAAAAGTTTTGTCAGTGACAAAAAGGTTTTTCAAGGGACGTCGATTTTTCTCCGATGTTCGCATTTTATAGGTTCTCAGCCAAAAGCTATTACAGTGGGCGGTTTACGACTTCAGTGGTATAAAGAAAATCTTTGCCTTGACCGGCATTAGCCACTTATACAGTAGCCCTGGGCAGATCACAGTGAGAGATGCCCACCTGGATTCGATTGAAGCACTAACACGAGATATGAGAATACATCGGACACTAAGGTTTCCTTCCGATGTTTTCTTTTACAATTACTGAGTAGTAGGTATGGCCATAACGGGACCCGTGCTCAGCAGTGGGGACATGCAAGGGTTAACATCGGTGGCCATAACAAATTTACAACTGTGCGTAACTTACAACTTGGTACTTGCCGCGCGTCGATATCATCGATACGAACCCTTGTATGCCCCCACTGCTGGAGTACGGGTCTCTTCCTGCATCGCAAGAAGGTTAGGCCATATTTCACCACAGGGGCCAAGCACGGGTTTGTGGAGGATTTTAAGACAGTGGCAGCCTTACTGTCAGAAGTTATCAAGCCGCCCATAAGGCCGCTGACATGACTTAACGACTGCCATTACATGACAGCCGGCACCAACGGTTTAACAATGCCTTGCGAAGCTCGGAAGCGCTCGGAAAATGCTACGAGCGGTAGTCACGTGATTGATTTCAATCACTCGGTTCTACTAGGCCACGAGTGCTTCCATCGTCCATGCGTATTTACGAGTATCTATCAGCTAATAAAATATAATCAGCCCATGAATTGAGCCTGCTACAGTTCCATACCTTTCGTGGGCACGTTTTATGAGGGTTACTCTCTCTCTCTTTTCCTCTCTGGCGTGCTACCATCGCCATCCGGCGGTTTACCAATGTCATCGATCATCGTAGAGCCCATCAGTCAAAGTCATGAAGTCAATTTTATTTTTGTCAAGTCTTACGCAGGGTTACAAAGCTAATGTACTGGTCACTATTACAATTGTATATGTAAAATGTTACTAGTAAATAAATAAATTACTTAAATTGGGTTTAAAAAATATTAGAGCCCAATGGACGAGTAAATTTCAGCATCCGTACTTCACGGAGTGTATGTCCAGCGTTGCATTGCGCTATTAAATTCAAATTAGTTATCAAAAGGTATTCTTGTAAATTCTGATAATTTTCGGTACAACATATGCTGGAGATGCTTTTCAACAACAGAATAGGTACAAAATAACGTGTGAATTGATAAGTCGGTATATTTCCAGACATAGTTCTTGTGGAAAAAATATGTTAACTTCGCTATAAGGTTCATATTTGGCTTGCGCAAATATGACCACGTGTCCGAATACCGCACTAAGCTCAAGTGGCTCTCCATTCGTTCTCGTAGGAATGCTCACATCCTCTCACTTCTTTATTCAGTACTGTTCAATCCAGCCTCTCCGACTTATCTCAAAGAGCGCTTTGTTTATCTCAGCGATTCTCATAGCCGGGCACTGCGGTCTGACCTGACTCTGATGCTGAAGACGCCAAATCACTCTACGAGGTTCTTGGGCAACTCATTTGCGGTAAGGGCCGCCCAACTGTGGAATAATCTGCCGGTCTCAATAAGGCGCTCTCCTTCCCCAGCTGTCTTCAAAAGCAGAGTTCGTGATCTTTATTTATCAGTATAGTCGTTAAAATTTTGTCCTCTTGTGTGTAGGTTAGTACTTTCCTTGTCTTATGTAGAACTTTATTATAAGATATATATGTATGTTTATAATAAATTATAAGTTTATATAAGTAACGGTATGTAAGTGTATTATTATTAAGTATAAGTATGTATCAATATTCAAATTTGCACTGGCTACCCGTCTTTCTAATTTCCTTCAGCAACTTTCCATCGTAAGGTTGTCTGGAAGAAATTGCTTTTAGCAATAAGGCCGCCAATTGTACTATGTATATTTGCAATTGTTTTGTATTTGTTGTTTTTCCAGTGTACAATAAAGAATATTCTTATCTTATCTTATCTTATCTTAACGACGCGGAGAGTATCGAAAATAAGAGTTATCTGTCTATCTATCTACACAGACACTGGCCTTTGCATCTACTTAATAAGATGATTTATACAGCGTCCAGTGCGACCTTCACCTTGTTATCTAACTAATTATGTATTTTAGTAAATAATACCCTCATTACATACCTACGGTCCGAATTGAGGTGACATAATCTTTTTTGCACATAAAATGTATCTTTGAAGTTGCCTGTCTAACAAACGCCCATAATGATAACTAGCTAACATATTGCTCATCCGCGGGTATTGTTATCTTCCAACCACCACATGTGTACACTTTATGAAGCACGGCACAATGCTTAGGCTAGGCGCATGTTGAGACGCAGGCGACGCAGCACAGTGCAGCGCAGGGCAGCGCAGATTTTATGAAGTATAAAACGTCATTGAGCTACGTACGCTGCGGCGCAAGAACATGCGACGCAGACATGTGTGTCTGCCCTGCTCTGCGTCTCCTTGTAGTGTCGGCACGGATTTCTGCGCGACGCGTGCACGTCCAGGCTTATTTACTAACAATTTAGTTGCAATGACAGGACATTTAATTGAATTAGTTCACTGTGAACCTTGTTTGTATGATACAAATCAACAGACTATTCAAAAAGACATTGAAAGAGTTATTATGGGTGAGAATTGCTAAGGCATGGAGCGAATAGTTGCGTCGCAGCATGCGGAGGGGGCCTATGTCTGCCTCAACTGCCCTACCCTGTACTGAACTGTGATGTGCTGTACTGCGTCGCCTGCATTTCAGCATGCGCCTGGCCTTAGTAGACGGGCACAAACTCGTAAAATTTCTACACACTACACTCATTGCACTACAGTTTTGTGCCACGCTTCAAATGATAACATTTATTGCTATTGCTACCTCCTGTAGGTAAGTCATGACTTCGGAATGCCGCTATCTTTTATTCAAGTGATATTGTGTGTATTTAATTACTTACCCATCGTTATTTAATAACGATATAATATAGGTACTCGTATGTGGTGATGAAGCCCACACCCTCTTTCTGAGAGGTCTCTGCCCTGCCTATGGGGCGTACCTATATATGCTAGATACATATTTAATTATATACATATATGAAAACATTATGTACGTTAGGAAAAATGTAACTTTAAAATTTTAGGTGGCCAACACAATGTAAATACTAGAAATAAACATAAACTTTTGTGCCCACTATTTAGGCTGGCAAAGGTTAATACATCCTTCATGGGGCATTGTATACGCTTATATAATAAAATCGCTGAAGATATATTAAGCTTGCCTGAATCGCGGTTCCAAAAATATGTTAAGCACACTTTGTGCCAAAAGGTCTACTATAACATAAAGGATTATTTGGGTGACAATGAGGTCTGGAATTAAAGCCAGTGTAATGCATGAGTTCTATGTTTTGTAATAATTATGTGAAATATGTTAATTAAGGACTTTGAAAAGACTAAGTTTGGAGTTTTTTTTTGTCCATTTTTTCTCCAAAATGATCTAGATTTTGAAATGAACACCTAGTTTGAATTGTAACGTTCATTAAGCCGCAGTTTCTGTGCTACTTTGAATAAAACTTTTTCATTTCAATTTAAATTATCAATGGAAACCTGGCCATGTTTTAAAGGATTGTAGCTTCACTGATACAAGAATTTATATCTGAATCAGTGCAATGTGCGTGTTAATGGTAGTTCTCTCCAATCATACATTACTGCAGTAATGTGCAACATACCTCGATACGTTACGGTACGGCATCAACCCTTGTATGTCCCACTGCTGGGGCACGGGTCTCTTTCTGCATCGCAGGAAGGTTAGGCCATACTCCACCACGGGGGCCAAGTCCGGGTTGGTGGAGGTTTGAAAGACAGTGGCGGGCTCAGAACACAAAAATAAGGAGAAGTGCCTTGTGGGCGTGGCACTGTCGCCCGACGTTAGCCCATTTGGGCTAACCTCTGCGAAACTTTAAAATATGGCCGTCAATCGCTTCGCGCCAGCCGTAATAGTAACATCTGAGAAAAATGCCTAATTGCGCAGTGATTACCTGCAGAAATCGCTGTGATACATGCTATTCAAAAACAGGGGAGTGTCTTTTCACCGGTAAACCTATTTTACTCACTATATTCGTCTTATAAACTACGAAAAATCATAATTATAATAATTTTATGTGCAATGTGCATCACATTACTAAGAACATAAATGGGACGTATTTATTACATTGTAGTTATTCCACTGCTGTTTCTATATAGAATTTTCGTAGAGGTTTGCTAACTAGGAAAAGCCAGCCCGCAGTGAACCGTCACGCAAAACTGATCATTGTTCAATGCGATGTTTCGAGGTACGGCCGCATGTATTTGCCGCGAAATGTCAAATTCACCAGTAGGTCAGCTGGAGACATAGTGATGGGGTAGTACCTTTCTTTTCAGACTGATTAAGTATCGATATTATTGAGGCATTTATAATCGTTCGTCCAGACTTCCAAAATTACTAGAACTAATTATTGTAAGACTAGGTATTTAGTCTTATCGTCGACTATTGCCCGCGACTCCATCTGCGTTGACTTCAGCTTGCGTTGCTAAGGAATCTTTTATTTTAGTAGAAGGATTTTGTCTTACTAAAAACAGGCCTAGCTTCGATCATGTATTTCAAAAAGTTAAAGATAAAGAAAAATACGAAAGAAAAATGGATCAAAATACAGAGTACCATTTGCTCCATCTATTTTACAGAGAAGTGTTTCCAGATGCTAAAGTGGGGGAAAAAATATTTCCGTGGGCAGTTCCTACTTTGAAAATACCAGTAATAACGAGTTCCATAAAGGTTGAGGTACCAGTATATTTAAAATCACAATAAAATTTTACATGGTCTAGAATATTCAATTATCACTTTATTCTAATCTTCATTTCATATTGACGACGCATAACTCTCCAAAAGAAAGTGTTTCTAAAGAAACAAATCAGGTGATGTGGTTGTGGTACTAAATCATAGTCTTATATATTTATTTTTTTATAAGCGTTATGTTATAAATGAAATTCGATTATGTAATGAAAAACAAGTTAAATAAAGCATTTTCAGTATTTTAATAATTTATTTACCATTTTAGATCCGACAAGTTCTCGAAAGGAGACCACAATATGGTATGTCGGTACTTGCTTATATGTCATATCGGCAAGTGCAGCGTCGGACGACAAGATGGAGAGAAGATCTCATCCTAGTCGACGGAAGACGCTGGATGTAAGCCGCTTTCAACTGGTCTTTTTGGAAATCCATGGAGGAGGCCTATGTCCAGCAGTGGATATCTTGTGGCTGAATGATGACGATAATGAAAATATTCTCTGTAGGATTTCAGTCAGATTTTTATTTTTTAATCTATATAATGTTTCGAAAGTTTTAAAAATCCCGGCATGGGTGAAATTTTTAGCCTCTAAATAGGATTTTAAATTTGTTCCTTAGCACGGGTTAGTGCATTAAAATAAAAATAGTATAATCATGTGGGTACAGTGATATCGTTCCGATGTTAAACCTAACTGCAAAGTAAGTAGTCGGGGCTGTAAGTAATGCAATTTGCTTAAGTCAGATGTCGCTGCCTGTACGTAATACAGAGAATAGTGTAAAGAGGTTCGAAATTTCACTGATGCCGTGAGTCGCCCATTTGCTCAATTGGTAGACGCTGGCACGGATAGCCAGAGTTCGAATCCCGGCACGGGTGAAATTTTTAGCCTCTAAATAGGTTTTTAAATTTGTTCCTTAGCACGGGTTAGTGCATTAAAATAAAAATAGTATAATAGGATTATTTGTTTTAATAATATTGTTTTTGTAAATTTAACATGCTCTGTTTTTTGTATCATCCCAACACGAAGTATACTGTTAATAAATGAATAACCTCTCATCGGACAATTTTATCGATAGATGTATTATTTGATACAAGTGTTCCATCCCTAAGGAGTTCACCGACGCTGTTGTTTACGTGTGCGAGTGTATTCGTACAATTGTTTTTCATAGTGTGCGAACCAATTAAAAGATTAGAACGCTAGTATATGACTGGACAGACGTGTGCGTGAACCTTATATTTACAATATTGTGCATGTAATGAAAACGCACACATATTCAAAAGTGGCGACAGCGGTACCGGACTTATTTCGCGGCTAGGGCATATCTCCTTCTTTCTATGATCTGAGGTGGCGGGCCTTGCTGGCAGAACTTATCAAGCCGCCTACAAGGCCTCGGCCATGGCAAACATACCTCACTTGTTTTAAAATAATGCTTGATGTGTTCATCATCATCACCATCAACTCATTATGTCCCTACGAAGGGGCACGGGTCTCTTCCCTAAGGAAGGTACAGGCTTGATAAGTTATTTGCTACTAAATATGTAACTGGGCATGTTTTCACGGCTACCGTTTGAACACGTTTGACCACACGCAGTTTTGACCACACCTTTTGACAGGTCGTTTTGTTCCCTAGGCCTACCCCCGCAGCGAGGCCAGGCGGGCGCGCCGCCCAGCGCGTCGAGTGCGCACGCGCAGCTGAAGAGGCTCGTGGCGCGCGTGGTGGAGGAGGCGGCGGCGCTGCCCGCGCTTGCGAGCTACGCCGCGGAGCCCCCGCGCCCGCCCACCGCCCGCGCCGATACCTACGAGGACCTGCTGGCCACCGCCATCCTGAATAAGGTGAGGCTGGCTATATGATTCTACTATCATTTGATTTCATGATCCTACGATCTCAGATCCCTGCGATCCTCACACACACATACACACAACAAACTTTAGTTGTATCTTGTCATCCAACATAACATGTACCTACGTGCATACCTACGTTATTTGCCACAGTTATTTCTTTGTTTGTGTATAAAACATTTGTAAGGAATTTGTAAGCTCACTATAGTTCATCTAAGCTTAAAGAAATGTTGTAGAGGAACCTTTTGCTAGATAATACTAATTTACAGTACCTACCTGTTTTTTTAGCGCCACCTTTTTATTATTAATATAATATTACTTGTCAGTGTGAAGGTCTAAGGATGCAGTACATACTTTATTTGTCTATTAACATCTGTTTGTTTTTCAATTTTACATGTACCTACTTGTACTTGTTTCTTCACCTTGCATTAAAAAAATCCTAAGATTCTTCGGCTAACGTTATTTTTCAATGCGTTGACCGGGGCCCATAATTTGAGACTTAAAAATGTGTAACATCGTTGTATTATACCATTATGATCGCTAATAAATGAATATGAATATAAACACTAAATTGTGCGGTACTACAATTTTAAAACTACGATAATGCGATCCTATGATCTTATCATTTTGCGATCACACAACCCTACGATTAGGCGGTCCTATGCTCTTACGATGGATAGATCCCATAACCAGCCATTTTGTGGCTCCTAAGATATCCTTAGGAGGAGTCTTAAGATGCGGTTTCAAGCCCTTATGATCTCACATCCTTGCGATCCCAAGATCCAGTGAAACTGATCATATTATTTTATAATAGTACGATCCCACATTTATCCGATTTCACCCTCTTACGATATCACATCCTTATGATCTTAAGATCCAATGAACCTATGATCGTGTTATTTTACGATTCTATAATCCCACAGTCCTACGATCTCATGATGCTACTCGTATTTTACGATTCAACGATCCCACTCTCTACAATTAATCCCAAGATCTTTTGATTCTATTTGTTCGTCCACGATCCCGTGGAATTACCTATTATCAAGGCAGCCCTTCACAGATGAAGCCTCATAGATTCGACGTGCGATGGAAAAAACCCATTGGAAATCTCGTCAGTGTGTAAATGGACTCGTTTTAGAGTTTAAGTTGGCAACTTAACATCGATAAAAGCGAGCGTCATTGGCGTCGTTGCCTATAACACCAAAATAAACTATCCATTTGGCTGTACTGCCATTAGTTTGACGGCCGGTCGTTAAATAATGTCTGGACAGGTGGTCAAGCCGATTTCACGATGCAACAGACAAGGTACTCACAATGTGATCAACGGTTCAAAGATGTCAACGGTAATCGTCTCCGGCGCCCATATCCGGATTTGCCCCTTCGTAAATCCCTTTTACGTAGGTATTGCATTTGTAGAGTGACTTCATTATTTCCACTGTAACGGCGCGGCTCGTGTTTACATAAACGATGTTATTGGCGGCGAATCCTTATAAGCACTCATTTAATTATTAAGGGTTGGCACTCCCTTGGCACAGAACAAAATCGAATAACAGGCGATTTTGCCATCTTTGGAGCTGCCTATAAAAAGCAGGCCTTAGCGTTTGTTGAATGAAGCAAGTATCTCCGAGAAAGTAATTGAATATTGTTATGATACTTTCTTGAATCTAAATTGATCGAAGTATCAAACAAGGTGTACATGCAGTCTATTTATTCTTACTTGTCCGTTTTAATAAACAACATTCTACCCGTAAATTATGATTTTTTAGTCGAAAACTGCCATATTCCCATAAATGAAGTAATCGGGGAGACTATTTTAGACAACTTATATAAAGTTTATGAACTCGCGAGAAAATATGTAGTAGTTTTGGCATCAAATTAACATCAATTTTGAGGTTAGAATCTTGTTTACTACATTGGACGTAAGGATAAATAGACTATAGGTACCTATGGTTAGCATTAGGGTTTTGAAAACGATACGTCACGCTAGTTCGTCAGAAAAAATATAAATCATTTTAAAACCGTAGGTAGCCAACACAATCAATACAAATTTTATAAAAATAAACATTCGTTCCCAAGATTCACGCTTGCGAAGGTTAACAGATCTTTCATGGAGCATTGCATACGATCAATTCTAAAGGAAAAAGACGAACTTTACACTTTTTTTCGAAACTAATCTTTGAATGCAGTTTAGTAGAGAATTTCCGTTATTCTAAGATAGTAAACCAAACAGGGTAAAAAACAAATTAGTCTCGGAGTTATTGACGCTTAAAAAGTCGCATACAGGGAAAAAGGGATCCGAGCCGAGCATCGGCCGTAGCTCGGTCACCGAGCCGGTTCCGTGACTGCAATTGCAAAGACGGGCCTCAACCGCGCCATCGCCATACCGTTGCACCACATGATGCAGTATATTCGTCCGAGCAAAATTAGTGTTGTAACTAGTCTACAATAATGTTGAATTTTGACGACCAGCCCTCCTATTATGTAGCAATCCACTCTATCGAGTGAAGCATTTAGACCACTCCTGAGTGTTAAAAAATGTATGCATTTGACAGCCGGAGTTGCTTAAAAAAAGTAAAAATCAACGTCAAGCAACTCGGTGGATGCTTACGTAATAATGCCCCTCGAATTAGCGGCTATTGCAATCGCTCTGGACGACGAAGAATCTGAGGAATCTTCAACTACTAGGAAATGGAGCGTGCATCCACTTTGGAGAGAGCGACAGGAGAAAGGAGAATATATAAATCTTTGCAAAGATCTAGGTATGTAGATATGAAGACAAATATTGGGACTACTTTAAAATGACTAAAGAATCTTTTGACATCTTAGATATGAAAATTAAAGATGATTTGACTAAATGCGTTATCAGTTTCAGATTCCTTTTTTATCCAAACATCGATTAGTGTAAACATCGTCAGTGCACTTCTATAGCATCACTACGACTAATCGGGCGCAACTCGGTGACACTGTATTCATGCGACGGGCCGTGGCCAAGCCGAAGCGGGACCGGGTGGTTTCCGAGCGCTGTCCGTTGTTAAGCCGTCACTCGGTTCCCGCTCGGTATAGCGTGAGTGCGTTAATACAAAATATATGTAATATTAGTTAACCGTGCTACGGCCGACACTTGGCTCGGACCCGGCACGGTGTAGCGTGAGTCATCCTTAAGTCAAACTTTCAAAATGCAATATCTCCAAATGTCCCTTGACTAGTTTGTCTTTTTCCCTGGGGTCTTCATATACAATAAGTTGCCTTCCTGTATATATAATAGACTTACCAGAAACGTGGAACAAGAAACATAGAACTAAATCAGTAGAACGCCGTAGAGCAACAAACTTGTGAAGAGTAGAACTTCGCTTGGCGCCTGTTTCTTACAATTACAATTAATGGTTTACTATGACAACTAGATGTACCTACATTGCAAAGGCGAATAATCCACAGATTAACAAAACGACTCTATTATGCAGTGTATGAACTCCGAATCGTCGTAATAATTCCGAATTGTAGTTTTATTAATCTCGGATATTCTGTCGGATGCACATTGACAGATCTTTACAGGCGTGCTCTATTGAATTCGTCGCAAAGATGCAAAGTCCCCTAGAGCGACCGCCTAAAGCGTGCTGGCGTCGACTAAGACAATATATACGTAATAATTATTTAGAAGACAGCAATATATTTTTTAACAACACCTAGGTACCATAGATCTCGCTATCTCATGATAATTAAGCAACGGTTTTGATTTTATTGACGATAACGAGTCATTTTACAGTGCGAAATTCTCGAGTAAATTACTTTGTTCAGTAAAGTTATACCGTTAAGTTATGGTTATTCAAATGGTATTGACTTTAAAATAATTTTTTTCTTTATTTTTAAAGTCAAGCTGTAAAAAATACTATTGGCAGAGTTGTTTTTTTTTTTTATTAGTAGCTAACTGAGCAATAATCGTCTCATTGTAACTTAACTACACTAGACTATTCGCGACAGTACCTACACCAGTATTATTTTCATGTATTTTGAGAGTAGCAAAATGTATTATGGGCAATAAAGAATTTATCTAATCTAATATATTTTCATCGTTCTACATGGTTAAATAAGAATAATTCAGTTGAATTAGTGCTGGCACAAAAACTAGTGGTAGGTACCTATAATACCCCGTCGAACTTCTTGAAAAAAAAATCTGCACAGTCAAGATGAGTTTGCGAAGGTGACGATAGATATTTTTTTATTAATTGTTGATTTGACTAAAGTCAAATAAAAGGCACATGCCTCGACCGCCGCCAGAGACCTGAAATTTTAATACGTATTTCCGACGTCAATGTTGTTTAGGTTATTTATTGGTCGGGCATTATATGGCTCAATAACCAGTTTTCTGATTATAACAATCAATGTTGTGCCTGTAAAGCTTCTTAGTAACCTAAAAAAATATTGATTTGCCAGCGCCTTTTCTGGGCTCGGTTTGCATAGCTTTCGGATGGAGCGTTCATATTTTAACACCGTAAATTATTTTTCAAGACAAGAGCTAATTTTAATCAAAAATGTGTTGGAGCACGATAGAGTACCTACGTCTTTGCATCTTCAGTTACCCTTCGGCCACTTTGGAAACCAAAGGTTTGAAACCAGCTTCGAAAACCGTATTATTTTTTTATTCGAAACCAGGGCTCCTAAATAGAAAAATAATTCTGTTTTCGAAGCTGGTTTCGAACCTTTGGTTTCCAAAGTGGCCTACGGGTTCAGGTTGGAGGCCTATGAGGTTGAGGTTGAGGAACGGTAGCGTGTTGGGAGAAAACGGCAGTCGCGTCTCAGAAACATGGATAATAGATGGATGCAGCTAGCTTTAAACACGTGTTTCGCTTAGCACGAAATGAAGAAAAATATTCGACTAATCTCCATTAGTCAAGAGGCGCAGAAAAAAGAAGTATCCTTTTATCACACAGACACAGTCAGTTACTTTATATGCTAGCCTATTTACAATACAAGGTACCTTAAAGTACCACATGATTACACAAATAACATGCACCTGATTTCAAGATACCATATCGTCCGATATAGTAAGCTATCTGATCTAAGCCGATAGCGGTTGTTTATCAAGATAAAACAACGTTTGGTGTTCGCTCAGACTAAGGCCGAAAGGGGAATCAACAGCTTTAATAAAAAAATGGTATGTAAGTTTTTTAATTATTCAACAGCCATGTAGACGCACAAGTCGGCGCTTCGAGTGCGATCGTCATATTTAATTTTATGTATTTTTTTTTGTTTTGTGCCAGTAACGACAATGTACTTAACAGCTGTCGTCATTTGTTTGTTTCTTCTGCCCATTGTTTTGAAGGTAAAAGCGAGTTTTAATTATGACGTTTAACTGTAAACGTGATTTAATTATTACATAGAAACTATGCAACTGTGTCAAGGTGCAACGGTTAACTAATGTTAGTGATGTGTTATGTGCATATTACGTGATTATATCCCGTGTTTCGAAACGTACCTACTAGGGTATTAATGTCGATTATTTATCGTTAGCTTTGAATTATTAAGTAAGAAGGAAAGTGTAATAATATTAATTATAAAAAAACACAATTCCTCTAAAACAGTGGATACTTTTTTCACTATACCACAGACTATTTCAACCGCTCCCGAGGAGTGTTTTTTGTTGTTTTATAAAGAAACCTGTAGATACAAGAGTAGCTTGATTTAGTGTAGACAAGCAAAGGACGGCACCTATAGTTTATTCATTCAGGTAATTAAATAAATGTAAATAATCTTGGCACGTTAATCCGTTGGTGCCGGCCGTCATGTAATGGCAGTCGTTAAGCCATGTCAGAGGCCTTATGGGCGGTTTGATAACTTCTGACAGTAAGGCCCGCCACTGCCTTACAATCCTCCACCAACCCGGACTTGGCCCTCGTGGTGGAGTATGACCTACCTTCTAGTGTTATTTAGTGTCTCACTGCTGGGTAAAGGCCTCCCCTTTAGCTCTCCATACCACCCTGTCACCGGCCATTTTTTCAAGTCCATATGAACGACAATACAGCAATATGCATGCAAAAAAGTTGGTTCAAGTTCATGTTCACACCTACATATTTTTAAGAACTAGTGTTCTTATAAACCATGCACAAATTTCCTCCGGGTGACAGCCCTGCTCATCGCAATATCGACCTGTGTGTAACCTATGTCGCGGCACTCTCTCGGCCGCGACGCGTGTGAACCGATCTCTCCGGACACCCTGTGTAGCGCGATACTCCCACGGACACCCTATATAGTGTGATACTCTCACCGACTGCTACTCTCAAAGTCTGCATCCCTTAAAGTGACAATACAACTCTCTGAAATTTAGACGGCTAAAACTGTGTCGGCTAGGGCAATCCTTTTTATCAGGTATACCTATACCTACCCCAGAAAGATGGTCATATATTTATCTACGATTCCTCAAGATCCGAAAGGGAACCACTTCCACAACCCCCACAACCCCTCCCCTGCCCATACGCCCAGTCATATAGACGAACAAATAAAGATATGATTAGAATTTTTGAAAATCACTTTTTTAACGGCGTTTTCTAAGTCTAAATCAAAGACCAAATTATTTTATTGAACGTAGCGCCGAAACCGTGAGTCAATGAAGTTACAAGTTAAATATAAGCGGCTAGTTCGTTCAAGATTTACAGGGTGACTACGAATTCGGTTATTAAATTTTAAGAGTTTTCTCTAACCATGATTTAGGAACATAAGGCGCTAGTTTTGGGGGTCAAAATCATTTTTTCACTTGCCTAAAATTAAACAATTTCACGACGAAAATGATAAAATAAAACTATGGATCGAGTGTCTCGTGGTCGGCGTCGGTCAACTCAATTGTTCTTATTATTGTTTACATGCATATCGAAACTAACTACTCTTAATTTAACATGTTAGAAAACATTTTTCTAGGAAACATACTTCCTACCACTTTGAATTTGGATCCAGATTTGAGCAATTCGGTCAGAAACACGAATTACAAATATGGTATACAATTAACGATAAATCTTTATAGTTAATTATTTATAGTTTATTTTTTAAATGAAAAGAACATTCTCTCATCATAACAAAGCTAACTCTTTCAATATCTTAAAAACCTATTTAGAGGTTTTTAAAATTTTAAATTTTAAATCACGGGTAGTGCATTAAAAAAATATAATCTTTCAATATCACCCTTACCATAGGGTGATATTGAAAAAGTTAAATTAAAAGAGATCGTTGCGAAGTGAAAACGACAAAAAATAATATTGTACCTATTATGTATTTCACTATTTTGATTATTGGTCCTTAATTAAAAGTTTGAATTCTTATATCGAATCCTAGAACTGATGCATCGAACTGGTTTTATCTAGACATCTTATAATCTAAGTAGTCCTTTTTGCACATTCAAATCAACAAATCAATCAAATCAATTTATTTCAACGTAAAGACGTTACATTCTGTTTGCGGAATGTCAATGTACAATATAAAATTGAAGCCGCTGCCTTCGGGCCGTATTGTAGGGAAAACGGCAGCGGAAAAAAGCATTCTAAAAGCAGATATGATTTTCTTTCACTGGTGGCCTTATTCTTGGAAATCCTTATTAAATCCTTATAGGATAATCCTTATTGGAAAGAAACAGATGGTCTTTCTTTTTACAGTTTTCTCTCTTTTGGAGATTATCTCTCTCCTCCTCAGAAGCTCTCCGCCTATCTTTATCTTTCTCTCTCCAAGAGATAATTATTCCTCTTTTCAAAGCGTAAGAACAACGTCTCAGTATTTATTAAAACTAATATGCAAATAAGAAACATAATATTTTAACCAGGAAATTCAAAGGGCTTGTTCGGTTAATAAAACAGTACGGCAGCATTTAAAAATATCAAGATGTGATTAACTTTCTAATCACACAAAAATCTGTATTTTAATTGTCGGTGATTATGAAACAATCACAATCAACTTAACAGTTATTATGTATATATTCGTAATTAATGAACTTTGCGCAAACTAAAAATGCTAGAAAGTCAATAAGGTTTTTTCCGAGCTTTTCTCGAACTTCAAAGACAATTTTTTTGTGATTCAATTACATGTATTCCATCATCATAACCAGCCAGTGTCAGTCCACTTTTGGACAAAGGCCTCTCTCAAGTCACGATCGTCGGCTCTCCTCTTCCAGTCACTGCCCACCGCTTTGCTAATGTCGTCACTTCAACTTCAACTTCAACTTCAACCGTCTTACGCTATATTAATTACAAATTTCACAATTTTCACTCTACTTGCAAAAAAGACTGAATTATTTACTGGCCAAATTTGATACCTAGTTCGAGGTCGGGAATTACAATTTCCTTGAATGCGGAAATATAAGTTTTTTTGCGTTGCGACATACATAACCGGCCGTATTTTTTTTTTTACTTTAACTTAGATGTTTATTTTTTTCACAGCTACTATACACAGCTATGGGCTGTAGAACTATGGTCTTAATTTCGACTCGATATCTCCACGCGTTACAGAGATAAAGGGATTTGACAGACATACAGACTGTAATACAACAAAGTGATCCTAAGATCCTGTTTTTTCTATTTGAGGTACGGAACCCTAAAACCGATATTCACAAGATAATATAATCAACTTAAATCTAACAATATTTAATTACACAGTCACTTCAGGTAGATATGTTGCTATTGCATGCTTTTGCAAAATATCTTTACCTAATAGTTTGGTAAAGCGTTAATGACTTAACAGGATGTATGCTCATTTCATTACCGTTACCTCACTGTTGCCTCTTGCAGACATGAAAGACGGAGAGTAACTAACCAATCAATACATCTTATTAGCGATGACCTACAAATTCACAGTTTACAGTCTTATTTATATCTACAACCACGATTCCTTAAAATAATTACAATACTTCAGATTTAAGAAGTCATGGTTGTATTCTTTTTCTGGTTGGGCAATAAAGTGTTCTCTATCTATCTATCTACTTCTCAGCGGCAGTTTAAATAGTCTGTGGGAAAGGAAATGTGTAATACATTTACGACAATAGTATGAACGTTAGAAAAAAATCAAAGACTTCGAAAATATTGCATGAAATCATACTGTTATTCGTATTTGCACCGACTACCCCTCTCTTATTTCCTTCAGCAACTTCCGTCATAAGGTTGTCTGGAAGAAATTGCCTTTAGCAATACACCAGCCAATTGTACTTTGTATCTTTACATGTTTTATAACATGTGTTCTGGTGTACAATAAAGAATATTCTTATTTTAATGTTAATAAGAGGAATAAACATAAATTGTCAATTCCACGATTTAGGCTTACAAAAGTTAATACATCCTTTATGGGGCACGGTATACGGAGATGTTATGTTATGGATGTTACAGTTACCACCGACGCAGTTTAAAAAATGTTTTAAGCATACTCTATGCAAAAAAGCCTATTGTAAAATAACTGATTATTTGGAAGAGAAAGATGTCTAGTAATAAAATAATATTAACGGGGACGATTAAGTCTAGTGTAACTTTAAGTTGAAACGCTGTTAATAGTTAGTAAACCCTGTTAGTGTTTCATTATCCTGTAATTTCTTTGTCAGCTTCTTTTCCACATAGTCTTTTAATTGTGAAACTAACAACATTGACGTTCATTAAGAAAACATTTTGTTTTTAAAGTGAACAAAAAAATACTTTGTGGTGATGTGATTGTACGCTATTTCCTAGTAAAATCCCATTATTGGTCTCTGCATCTTCGTAATGAGATGATTTATAGAGCGACCAGTGGCACTTTCACTCACACTAGATGGATGAAGGGACCACTCGGACGCTGCTGTGCCTGGGACATTGTTTTGGATGGTGCATTCTTGCCCAGCACCTATAGGTACCTAGCTTAGTCGGCCTAGCCCACATGAAAGACTAGCCAATACATGCGGACCCAACTAAAACGCAACTAAATTAACCAAAAATCCCACAGACTATTTTATTAGCGTTTTTCGAGTGTTGAAAAATCGTGGTTTTTTAGAAATAAGACCGAATATGTCACGCCACAATTTCCATGTTTATCGGCTGATCTTAATCCAGTAAAATCACCTGCGAATACTTATCAAGTCTATACGACGCGCCTGTGTACCCGGTCTGTTTGAACGATATCATAATGTCTTGATTAGACATAAATATTTTCATTAGATTTTTTAAGGCGATAGGTTTTAGTGTGATTTAATTAATTGAATATGAAATACAATTATGTCTGTCGGTAATAGGTACCTATTTCTTCAACAGAAAACGTTAGATTTTCTATTCGTCAAAAGTCAAATTTATTGGTCTCATAATTACTAACGGAAACGTAGACGACGTTTCCGTTAGTTTTACCTTTTTATTAATATGTTTCTTACGGAATAGAGTTACAGTCTGTTAGCTTTTAGAATATTACCTCGGCTACTATCGGATAGAATCGATTATATTGCAATAAGGTAAGGTTTATTTGGTATTCTTATTTATATCTTTACATAACTTTTCAAAATAGTGAAAAAGTTTTATACAGAGCAGGAAGTAGTATTACACTCGTGTGCTTTCGGCGAAAACCGAAGCCTACTCTAGAGCCCGAGGTACATTCTAAAAGGTAACAGATGTACTAGTCGGTACCGTCATATTAGTGTATAGGTATATGACAAACGAGGTTCGCCATCCAAGTGAAAGGATTTACCAATCAGCCTGAGCATCTTGCTGATTATTTACCACGATGCCCCCGACAAACGACAGAGATCCTAGTAGCTGCCGTAATACGCATAATGACCCTACGAGGAGACTAGAAGCGCTCTTGATCCGCACAAGTCAACCAACAGATGTCACGTTTTAGGTTCACACATTGCGGTCATATGCATGCAACGTGCAGCCTCGACTCCCAAGTTAAACGCAACATCTTGATAAACTCCGAACATTTTAAGTCTACTAACCATTATTAAAAACCTATTACGAGGCTAAAAATTCCACACATGGCGGGACTCGAACCCGCGACCTCTGGCTAACCGTGCCAGCGCTCTCCCAACTGAGCTAATGGGCGACTCACCGGCATCAGTGAAATTTCGAACCTCTTTACAATACTCTCTGAATTACGTACAGGCAGCAACATCTGGCTGAAGTAATTTGCATCACTTGCAGCCCCATTAGCTAACTCCCCCCTTTTCATCGTCAGGTGATCGAGCGCTACCAGACGGAAAATGGCTCCGGAGGCCGAAGCAGCGGCATCCACTCCGCCAGCGCGAGCCCTACGCCTTCGGAGCGTTCCTCGCCTCGGTCACTTAACTCCAGACACCCCAGAGATATCACTCCACCGGTTAGTACATGTTTATACTGCAAATAGGGTCTTGGGCTGCACTCATCTGAAGCTAACACCTTGCTCTAGACACCCTAGCAGGTGGGACAGTAGTGGCGGTAATGCTGAAGTTTCACAGGTTAGAAGAGACAGTACCGTAAGCTTAATCTTCTCAGCGTTCCTCACCTCGGTCACTTAACTCCAGACACCCCAGAGATATCACTGCACCGGTTCTTCTTCTTTTTCAGGCTATATTAGTCCACTGCTGGACATAGCCCTCCCCTAATGAGCGCCATAGCGCAAGGTTGTGCCATCATTATCTCCACCGGTTAGTAGTTATACTGCAAATAGGATCTGGGGATGCACGCAGCTGAAGCTAACTCCTTACTCAACTCTAGACACTCTACCAGATAGGAAAGTGGCGGTAATGCTCAAGTTTCGCAGGTTAGAAGAGACAATACCGTAAGCTTAGCCTTTTGTCCTGAACACTCCTCTCCTCGGTCACTTATCTCCAGACACCAACAGACACCCAAGAGATATCACTCTACCGGTCAGTAATATCTTTATACCTACTGCAAATTGTTCCTAGGGCTGCGCTTAGCTAAAACTAACCCTTTGTTAAACTCTAGACACCCTAGCGGTAGGACAGAAGTGGCAGTAATGCTGAAATTTCGTAGGTTGAAGGAAACAATATTGTAAAAATAACAATAGTTCTGAAGAGGTTATAGAAAAGCCTGCCTATGCCTGTAATGTCACCCCTACAGATACATCTCATAGATATATCCACGGTTTAGTGCAGGACAAATAAAAATGACTTCACTGACATCCCAAGCACATCACTTCACCAGTTAGTATCACATTATGAATAAACATTTCTTACTTACTTACTTACATCTAAGCCACAGGTACGTCCTAGTGGCTTTTTGCTCAGCCCTTGCCTTTATAGCTGTCCTCAACCCGATTTCAGGAATCACAGGATTATCTCTCTATCAGTTTTTATGACTATATCAGGTGTCACAGAACCATCACGAAGTAACACCCGAACTATTATTCAGCTGTGAAAAGTACAAATAACTCTGGCACGGTTAGCCAGAGGTCGCGGGTTCGAGTCCCGGCATGGGTGGATTTTTTAGCCTCTAAATAGGTTTCTAAAATTGTCCTTTGCACGGGTATTATATGCCATCTCTTGATAAGACAAGAGATGGCATATAATGAGCTATTAGTGTATTGCACAACTCGTTAATGATGCATCCACACTAATGAGTCTAGCAACATGACTGGCTTTTTCACAGAGTTTAGCGACGATTATGAAGAGATCAACATGTTGAAATCTGCATGACCTATGCTTGAGCTATGTGCAACAGCCAAGGCTGTTTTGTTTACTACATAACTGAGTGCTTAGTGCGAGTTTTTTAACTACTCGATCGCGTTAACGTAAACTCATATTTCTATGGCATCGAGGAAGCGCCACCTAGCGACAAGTATGGAAATTAAAATTGTTGAGTGCAAGTTGTAATGGTTTACGTTGAGAAGTGAACACGTTTACCAGCCAAAACACGAATAAACGCGAGTGCGAGTTGTACTGTGACAGCGTTTTGCCAGTTCGAACGGTTAACTTACTCATACTCACTACTCAATGCTCGATTAACGCGGTAGTAAAGTTATTCGATTGGATCTGTCAAACACGCACTAAGCACTCTGGAGACTTGGATTTAGCTTTTAACCGGTTTACCAGATCGGACCTATGATTCTGCCTCAGCCTTAAACATCCAATACTTCTCGATTTCAGTTAAACGAAGAAGATGACGCCTCGGACTGGGAAGAAGGTGATGCTACGGACGACACTCTCGACTTGCCCAGACGTGTGCCTTTCCCGGAATTTGGTGGTGACATCGTCCATACTGGGGGTAAGCTTTGTTATGCTATAATTACTGTTTAAGTAGCACAGAGTTCCTATCGAAATCTGAAAGGCGATATAGGTGCGATAAATACATCAGACTGCGAAAATAGCTGCAAATATTCAATACCCTATCACCATCTTATCAGTAAAATCTTCTACAAGGACGTTTTTAATTACTTTTCAGTAATTTAAATTGCGTATGTCAAAGATTAGGTACCATGGACGCATATCGTAACGACTATTTTTTTTTGCAGAAAGCGAAGAACAAGACTTTGACGAAGTCTCCGGCAGCGACATCCAAGCTGTAGACGGCTCATGGGAAGAAAACTGGCTGTTCCAAAAGAAAAAGATTAAAACATTACACTCAGTCCCAGTGCCGATGCTCGTACCCAACTCTAACACAGAATATAAGGCCATGATAGGCGATAGAGATGCTGATGACACTACAGATCTGTCCGACAATGCCAGCGATGCGGAAGAAGAACAAACCGAGTACAAAAGTGATATTAAAAAGGTACTGGACTCTAAACATGTAATTGGTGGCAAATCTTCGACCATAGAAGACGTTTTGGACTTTGAACCAGATAGTTTGACAATTATTGGTGAACCACTTGAATATGAAGACGACGATGACATAAAAAATGATACAGTAAACGTTGAGACCGGAAAAGAAGTTATAAACGACACTGTAAATCGACACCTGGTGACTAACATTGAGAATAAAGATGTTTTAGTATTCGGTATAGATAGTGGTCCGTTGCAAAAAACAGAGTTCAACTTGAAGGAGGAAATACACAGGACTAGTTTAAATGACGAGTTGGATGAGGTAGATGGGGCAGAGACAGTGAAGGAGAATGGAGTTGACGTTGCAGTTGGAGAGGACTATCAGAAGAACAGAGGTAAGTTGGTATGTAGTACGAGTAATAGTTAGGAGGAATTGTAAAAGTCAGCACTGGTTCTCGATAGTACAAAAACATTTAAATTCTAGGTTTAAAATATCAATTACCTTCCCCTATTTGCAGAATTTACCCAAAACACACTAAACGGACACGAACGGGAAGGTGAATATGAAGAGACGGTGACAGTGCCAGTTCAGAGATATGCAGATAGCCTTCGTAAGCGGCATTTCGATGATGAACCTCAGACAATACCGACCCGAGATACTGACCACGAAGATGACTTGATTCCAGGTAAGGAGAATAGCTACATGGCAAGGTTTTGAGTTTAAGTGTTAAACGAATAAGTCTAGATTCAAAAGAATGTATTATTTGTAATACATTTTATTTTTCAGGGTCAATAGCTTACCGTGAGCGCAAAAAATGGCTTAACTACGTGGAGATGCCTAACAACCCCTATTCGCCGGAAGCTATCCAAAAACGTCTATCAGCTAAAAGCACTTCTTCTCTATTTGACATGATAACTAAAAGCAGAGACGAAGAAATTAATGTACCCAAGGAAACAAAAGATATTACTAACGAAAATAAAATAGAGAAAAATCTAGATCAAACGCCAATAAAAGAGGAAATGAAAAAATCCAAATCTGAGTTGACGTTGAACACGGAACATAGTTCAATGAATGGGCATGTGAACAGAGTTAAGAGTCCTTCCCCGAGGATTTTGAAGGATGTGTTAGCTGAAGAGGTTCCTCAATATAAAAGGTAAATACTGGTGTACGAAATTCAGGAGATATTGTTATTTAAATGAAGAAACTTTTTTATTTTACTTTATGTAGCCTATAAACGTCCCACCGTCTTTCACAGAAGGAGTATGGGCTTAATTACCACGCGTGCCCACCGCGGAGTGGCAATTACAAGCACTGTGGTATTTGAACACCTCAGATACTCAGGTTGCCTCACGATGTTTTCCTTTACCGTTAGAGAGTGGTATTACCATGTATTACTACCATAACTTCACAAATGTACATAACTTAGGAAACAAAGTCATTGGTACATACCCGCAGGGGGAATCGCACCTAGGGCTCTCGCTTCCGTGTCCATTGTTCTACCTACAGAACGTAAAGTTCTACCCACTCGGCAACCGTCGTGGGCAACCGCCACTGTCTGAATGAATGAAGAAACTATTTTATCAGATTTACAATAACCGTTACAATATCATAACAGCATTGAAGAACCTTTCACATCAATATTTACAATACAATCATTATTATACTATTTTTATTTTTAATGCACTTTGTACGTAATACAGAGAATAGTGTAAAGAGTTTCGAAATTTCACTGATGCCGGTGAGTCGCCCATTAGCTCAGTTGGATAGAGCGCTGGCACGGTTAGCCAGAGGTCGCGGGTTCGAATCCCGACATGGGTGGAATTTTTAGCCTCTAAATAGGTTTTTAAAATACAATCATTATGTTTCAGATACGGCCGCGACTATTACATAAAAGAGGCCAAAGCCTCCTCAGGTGGACGCAAGAAAGGCGCCTTCAGCGACACAAGCTCCGTTTCCTCCATGAATAAATCGATGAGTCTAGACAACTTCGATACAGAGTTTGCCTCGACTGTAAGTGCCAGCAGCTCGCTCAGCGACCTCGAGGCCACCGCTCTACATCACAACATCACCAGAGCCGTCCTTAGCCCCAGAAATGCCAGCCCCAATTTCGCCATAAACCCCATTTTCGAAAACCCAGATAAAATCGACGAGATGAGTGAAGCAAAAGTAAGAGATACAGACATGTTTGAAGGTGACGGCTTTGTGGAAAACGAGGATATAGTTAGATTGAAAATACCCAACAAACCGGAGATCACCGAAGACTTATTCGAGAGTTACACGAACGTTAGGCGAAGCAACACGTTGCGAAGCGACGACTTCTGTGTCCGAGCCAAAAGGAGGCCGGGACTGAGTTACTCGTTCGGTGGAAGTCTCAGGTTAAGCAAAGGCTTCCATACCGACCTTTGGTGATTGGACCACCTGAACAAAAACACCAAAACCCATAGACAGACACACTAAACCTTAACAATTAATATAACAGTAAACTTAACAACGAATCTCCAGAAACTATGCTCGATACAGGCATAGGTTTTAACAAAAAGTGTAACATAGGAACTGAAAATATCACTGTTCATAATCTAAAGAACAAGCTCTTACTGGTGAAAGGAACCAACAAAATCTCTCAAAAAAGAAATATCTTCGTTTTACACACATATAATGTTGCCTGCAATGTGTGTTTTACAAATTGGCATGATTTTTATTTAGATTTTTACTAAAGCTGACTAACAGCACTTTGCACTTAAATAATTTGAAATAACTAGGAATGCACTTATAGATTTGTGTTGTTTCTTTTAATACTATTTCAGTAATAAACAACAGTAAAACTTCCAGGCAGTGGTGAGTGTTGCAAGTTTTTGGCAAATGACAATCTGACTAACTTTATAACGATGGCTTGCAACTAACCTGAGATAACAAACACCTTCTTAATAACTGTATTAACAATACTATGCTGTAACTCTGCTTCTACTAAATCAACGACCATCTCTACCATTAAACATTACATCATTCATCACGATCTAGCACATAGAGGCTGAGGCACATAGATATTTTTTAAACTTATTTTAGTGTGCACTTTTTAATTTTAGATGCTCCACAATCACGCATTTTTTCATTTGAGCTGACTAATACTTTCTTAAAGCTAGCTTAAACAGCATTTAACTAAAATTCTCCATACATAAGTCAATGTAAATAGCTGTTTAAGTGACGATTATGATGTGGTGTAAGTCGGCTTTAAAATTAGTTTAAGTTTCTCAAATCTTAAGTTTCTGTTTAATTTCGTAATGCCCTTAACATACACATTTCAAAATAACTTTTTATCTGATATAATCTCTTTTTTAAGTATTAGTACCCAGCCTTGCAAGGTTTGTTTATAATCCATTTTAGTCTTTTAAAGATTATTCACTCTTATTTTCAAGATAATTCTTAAAATATAAACATTTAAGTCCTACGCTACTATAACGTGAAAGAGACAAGATCTAATAGTATTTGGAATTTTCAGGGATTGCTAATAAAACAGTTCAATACGATCGCCACAAATCAAGACTATAGCGTTTTTTCTGGGAAAACCCAGCCGTCATCCATCACAATAACCACTGACAGCAATAATACAAACAGCATTCTTATAGAATACGACGACGTAACGGAACAGTCGCTGTTCTCTGCTAAACCCGTCTATGTGAACGACGATACAGATAAACGATTCGAAGAAATTCTAGCGTTAGCCAATCAAGCGGCCAATTCCGAACTTTCTTCCCTTAAAGTTGACACAGATAACAAAGAAGACGAAATCAGTGAACCATCACCTAGTAACCATAGTCTAGATCAGTCTTTCTTAAGCACAAGCAGTCTAGATGACTCAATTAAAATCTACAACGTACAAACAGGTGAAGTGGTGAAATGTAAACCACAAGATAACGTATCGCCGAGATATGATCCGAAGACCGACAGCAATGACAACGTTGATATGCCTGATAAGAACTCTGCGGGAATTGTTGTGGGAAGCGTTAGTCATGGCGAAGAAAACGGTGATGTTACAACAGAGATCATTCAAGAAAGTTTAAAAGAGATTAAATTAGGCATAATTGAGGAGATTGAAGAAATACAATTGCCCAAAGTGAAAGATTTGGCAAAGAAATTCGTCAGTATGGAGAATTTGAACGAGACTGTCAAGGTTGGTGGTTGTGTAAATAATAGAGATAAGAAGCCGGTTACATGATATCGTTTATAAAAATACGCCTTTTTATATAGCCTATAAACGTCCTACTGCTGGGAAAAGGCCTCTCAGAGTATAATTACAAGTATAATTAGAGAGTCAGAGAGAGTATAATTATGAATGAGTATAAGAGAGGGCATAATTAACACGCGTGCTTACCACGGATTAACAATTCACAAACGATTGACAAGCGCTGAGGTATTTGAACACACTCGGATTTCCTTACAATGTTTTCCTTCAAATTATTTTATTTTTTCCGCTAAAAATACGACTGTCTGAAAAAAAACTTGCACACCTTTTCTAACTTTGAAACACTTACATATTTTAGAATATTCCTTTACTTTTGTTCCATGTGGTTTTTCTCAGATTTATGTTTTTCAAAATATCAGGGTTTACATCTTTAAGCGATTTAGCAAAGTCGCCTACAGTAAATCGTCGTCCTACATTCACGAGAAGGTCCATTCAACGGTCCATAGATACGGTTTCACGCATTATTAACTAACGAACAATGCTGCTACAAATCAGGAGATCGCAGTCGTTATATTTTGCATATTATTTACAACAACAAAAAAAATTGTACAAAAGAAATGTCCTAGAACATAAGTTGTTGTAAATTACCAACTCTAACCGGCATGCGTCAGGAATTGGTGATTTTAGAAATACACAGTGTATTTGCCTAACTTCTACCTTCACCCCACAGCCCAAACCACAACACAGAAGAAAGAAAAGCCGGGACTTCCTCGATAGCACTGATAAGCCACTTAGCAAGCAAGCCTACATGCACAGCCTGACCGCCCGGAGCATATCCCGAGAGTTCCGCGAGGAACTCAAACTCTCCATGGCCACCCCCCTGAAGACTCCTGGAGGCACCAAGGAGGTTCCTGATGGCATCGACGAGGTCACCAAGGAGTCCAGCAGGCCTGGAAGCCCGATGCCTGAGCCTGGCACGCTAAAAACCAAGTTGGCGTTCTTTGAAAGTCTGAAGACGAAGTTTAGTACGAAGTAGTCGATTGGTCGTTTTGTTTTTTAATTACTAGCTCTGCCCCGCAGTGTGTTACCCGCGGTTTTTCGATTTTACCGTGGGAATAAGATATTTTTCCGGAGTAAACCGTAGCCTGTGTGTTAATCCAGGGTGTCAGCTAAATCCATAACAAATTTTATTAAAATCACCCCAGCCATTTATAATATTATAGTGTGATGTGATTTGATCTTCGTTGTCAGTTTTAAAACCGATACTTTTTGTAACCTTCAAGACTGGACTTTGGCGGGATTTAATTTCAACAATAAATAATAATAATAACCATCCTTTCCTCTCAGTAACGTAAAGGTCTATCAGTCAATACTTTGCTTTCAAGAAAATTCAAGTTTCTCTATCAACATTTTGCTCATGAAACCTTCAAATCCTATCTTTGCTAACAATATCTGTAACTACCTTAAAATTTTACAAAATAAGTGATCCCAAAACGGTTCTCAAATCGATATCGGCCTCCTAGATCAGTAATTTTACTACAACTTGTTTACCCTAATGTAAACATGTTGCGTAGTTTAGTACTGTTCGCGGGTATAATAAAAGAAGTAACAAAATCATCCTTAATTTCACAAACAAATGAGTGATATTATAGACGAATAATTGATAAAGTGAATGATTTTAGTCAGCTAAGTTTCTACACAATAGGGCAAGAACTGTGAATTATAAACAGATGTAAGTATGATGAAATAGTTAACGAAATATAAGTCTTAGGGCCAGTTTCTGAATTGAGAATTTCGCTAAGTAACTGTACAGTGCTACACAAGAAATAAGTCTCGCGGATGTACCTGCGCAGATGACCAAATTTTGGATGTGCGGCAAGTTGATCGACCAATCAGATAGTTTCATTTTATGGCAGGCCGCGCGCCTTTGTTGCTATTGGTTGATTCAACGTGATCGATGCAGGTGACTATTAGTTTGGCAATATTAGCGTGAGCGAAATAGGTAGCGCTACTGCGGCAATCAATTCTGCACCTTAACCGTATCGGTTAAAGACCATGTTGAATGTACTTATAGCTTCGGGTACTTTCGTTACACTTCTTCCTAGTCTGCGCGAACGTAGATTCCCGTAGGGACTTTTATGATGTGTAGTACTGTACTGTGCTGAAAAGAGCGTGAAAGAATATTACTTAAGTATTTACTTATTGAAATTCTCAATTTAGAATCTAGGGGCTGATTCTCGCCCATGCCAGTTGGAAGCTTATATAGACGCAAAATATTCGAAGGCTTAGACATTTGTCGAATAAAATTAAGACAACTCGACAGAGTCATTAGACATTTATTTTCTCATTCGAATTCAATCTAGCATGGCATTCAGAATACAGATTTTGGCTGTCGCTTGACTTTTTACGTAGAATCCCAAGTCATAAGCCTTAGAGTCGTATACGACTTATCTGCTAATGAAGTGAGAATTGGCTTCCCTTAAAAACTTGCTCTAGAGTGGTTGGTTTAGTTTAAGATCCTATCTAACTGTAAGTGAAGTTGGTATCCTTATTTCTCATAGCATTTGTGTTCTGAAGGTCACAATATCTATTAAAAGAGTCGATATTTAGGATAGATTACGGTGTATGTATACTTTGTAAATATTATTTAGTGCCATTGTATAACTTTATATCCATATTTTGTTGTTAAGGTGAGACGCGACGCTAAGTAGTGCCACTGATGGAAAAAAATGTATTTTTAATAGCCCATGTACGTTCCAGTGGACGTCAAAATCTTTCTCTCAGAGAGAGATAGGGAAATCACAAATTAGCAATTTCAAGTGTCGAGGTATGTGAAGAGTTCAGACACTTAGGTTTCCTCACGATGTCTTCCTTTACGGTTAACGAGGGGTATTGCTACTATCGTATTTAAAAAAAAATATTATTGCAGTCATTATATTCTTTTTAATGCACTAACCCGTGCTAAGGACCATTTTAACAACCTATTTAGAGGCTAAAATAATTCACCCAAATTATAATCATGTGGGTACAGCGATATCATTCCGATGTAAAGACCTAACTACAAAGTATGTACTCGGGACGATGCAAATACTGCGAGTGATGCGAATTACTTCAGCCAGATGTCGCTGCCTGTACGTAATACAGAGAGTATTGTAAAGCGGCTCAAAATTTCACTGATGCCGGTGAGTGGCCCATTAGCTCAGCTGGAAGAGCGCTGGCACGGATAGCCAGAGTCAGGTCAGCCAGGTCGCGGGTTCTAATCCCGGCATGGGTAGAATTTTTAGCCTCACAATAGGTTTTTAATATTGCAATCTGTATATTGAAAGATTGACGAAACAAATGTGTACATATATAGAGCGAGTGTGGGTGGATGGGCCGGTAAGGGACGTCCCAGGCGGACATACTTCGACCAATAGAGTAGAGGCCATGTATCAGCAAGGGGCAAGATAAAAAGTACCCGTGCGTGCATGCAACGACTAATGAACGTTGATGAAGCGAAGGTGATCCGTCAGGATCGTGGCAAGTGGCAGTCCCCGGACTCTGTCTACCCCTCTGGGATACAGGCGTGAGTTTGTGTGCGTGTTTTTAGGTATTATTGATTTCCATTGGTAGCTATTTAGCTTCGTGTCGCCACGTTAAGTACTAGATATAATATAACCAAATGATGACCTCCAGAGACATCACAGTATAGTGCTCCTACTGTAAGCCATTCGTTAGCTAATGCCAAAGTTGTAAATACTTAGTCCATATTTGTCATTTCATCCGGGTGAAGATAATTAATTGATAAATACTTAATAATTCTCGGGTGGTTGTGTATTTACTTAAGACGATACGCGGTACTAGCTAAAGCCAGCATTAGAACAAAAATCATAACTTGTATTACAATACGGTATTTTCAAAAAGAGAATATCACTAATCCTTATATTCTTTTTAATGCACTGACCCGTGCTAAGGACAATTTCAAAAACCTATTTAGAGGCTAAAAATTCCACCCACGGATACGGATACTGGCGCTGATAGCCCGAGGTCGCGGGTTCGAATCCCGGCATGGGTGGAATTTTTAGCCTCTAAATAGGTTTTTAAAATCATTAATCCTATCAACTGTGACAACTACTATTTGTAACATACAGCCTAGGATCAACCATTTAGGACTTTAATCGATTTCGGCTAAAAATGGCCGTTTTGGGCAAAACTGCTTTAAAGTCCTAGATTCTTGAATCTAAGTACTTGTCTCTAGATTCTAAAAAGATCTACTGTATTTAATAAGATTATGATGTTCCCTTTCTAAAGACGCGTTACAAAAGATATGTTTTTTTTTTCATTGGTGGCGCTAGGTGACCATCGCGTAACGCCTTAACTTAACTAGGCATATGTATGAGATTTTTTCATTGCTTTTGAACTGTATTTCAAGATGATACGGTTCAATTTTGAGTGGAATCTATTACACCACGACCCGGTTAAGCGTTAAAATATGATTGTGTAAAAATAATGTACTAATCAGTTTGAATTCAATATTTTTAAGAGTATCCCACAAACATTGTAAATTATTGATTTACCAATATGTGACCTTAAATAGACCTAATTATATTTACTTTCCTGTCCAATAAACTACGTAAGTGAAATATTATCGTAATGATTGTGGTAAATTGCGCTATAATAATAAAATGAAAGTATAGAAAAACGACGTTTTATTTCCTTACAAAAATATAAATGTAACCATACCGTAAATAGTTCACAGCGCAGCTACCCAACGGTAGTTTTTACAATATCCGGTGCTTTGGCACATTATGACTTATACCACTTATACTATTGCCATCGATGGAATGACTTGTTTGTAACCTGTCATCGTTCATTGTCGTTATCAACCCTTGTATATCCCCACTGCTGAGGCACGGGTCTCTTCCTGCATCGCAGGAAGGTTAGGCCACACTCTACCACGGGGGCCAAGTCCGGGTTGGTGGAGGATTGTAAGACAGTGGCGGGTCTTACTGTCAGAAGTTATCAAGCCGCCCATACGGCCTCTGACATGGCTTAACGACTGCCATTATATGACAGCCGGCACCAACGGCTTAACGTGCCTTGCGAAGCACGGAAGCGATCAGAAAAATGCCACTAGCGGTAGTCATAGGACGCTCACCAATCCTGTACCTGACCTGGCTTGTCATAACTTGTTTTATAATCCCGGGTCCCCCCCAAGTCAGCGGCCCCAGATCTTGGACGTTTACATGTTTGTGATGTCGTTGTTTCTGGTTCCCACGACACAGGGTGGGGCCAGAAGCAATGTGTTTGCCTGTATGTTTCCTCAAGGAAGACACCCGAGCCCTTCGGTGGGGACGTAATGAGTTGATGATGAATTGATTAAAGTCCTATGTTTTTGATCGTTGGTTCTAACTGTTATGTTATGTAACTATGTTTTTTCTTCAAAAATTAAACATAATAAATCCTAATATCTGTAACAACTATTTTCAGAACCTACGATCAAAAACATAGGACTTTAATCAATTCATCATTAACTCATTACGTCCCCACCGAAGAGCACGGGCGTCTTCCTTGAGGAAAGTATAGGCCATACTCCACCACGAGGGCAAGTCCGGATTGGTGGAGGCTTGCAAAACTAGTGGCTGGTCTTACTGTCAGAAGTTTTCAAGCCGCCCTATGGCCTCTGACTTGGCTTAACGACTGCCATCTATCGACCAATTCAATCAATTAACGCCCAAAAATCGAGTAGTCCCAGGATGTTGATACTACGTTCTCGGCTGTATGTTCTATGAATATATATCACAGATATTATTTTTTTGATATTTACTTATGAAATAAAAAGTATTACAAAACTAGTCATGACTTTTATTCCACTGGTGGCGTTATTTAGCACCCCAATGCGGCTTAAAATCGAACATAGTTCACTGCCGCTGATAATTATAATTAAAAAAAATGTATATAAATCAGTTACGTATTTATCACATACAACTTGTTTTATATTGTACAAATGAAAGCTAGCGGCTGTACAAAGGCTTACTCTTACCTATAGGCCAGTGGTTCATAACCGGTGGTCCGCGGACCACTGGCGGTCGCTGGAGGCGCTAGGCGTAGGCGAGGCGTTCCAAGTGGTCCGCGAAGCCATTGCGTAATAATATTTAGTGAGAGTTAGTCGTAATATTATGCGTGTTTTAGTTATTGATGTAGTATACCTTAATAATTCGCAAAACTCATACATAGTTATATATTAAACGGGTCTAATATGGATTATTTTTTTTATTAGGTAAAACGTAATTATCTTAATTCCTGACGCTTGGGCATCGTTGCAGTTGGTGTGGTCACTTTCAGTTTTTCGTATCGGGCCGACACACAATGTCCGCGGACAGGTCCGGTGATAAGGCGCGTGATTTGTATTCATCACTGGATACCGGGAACTAAGTTAAATACGTTGTACCTCATAAAGAATCGCAATTAGAGATTTATCATTAAGAAATTCTACATCTATAACTAAAACACGAAATAGATACATCAAATAATCCTTTATTTATTTACATTCAGGTACCGTATATTACCAATACACCAACTGGGTGGTCCTTAACAAGACAGACATTTGATAAAATGGTCCCCCATGACTAAAAGGTTAAGAACCACTGCTTTAAACGGTGAACTTCAAATAGTTAGCACTAGAACTTGACTAGTGGTTTTTTGAGCGTCTGGACACTATGGTCAATTGGCCGGTTTGACACTTGGTCTATCTAAATATTGTCTCTGAGGCAATATTTTCACGGAATGTTCTTTTCGTAGTAAAGTGCGATTCGGACTCGCGCACCGAGGGTTCCGTACAAATTTGTAGGTAAGTTACATATCTTCTATAATATAAAAATGCGCTGAATGTGTTGGTAAGCGCAAATCTCGAGAGCAGCTGAACCGATTTTGCTAGTTCTTTTTTTAGAATATTCCTTGAAGTACGATGATGGTTCTTACGGAGAGAAAAATTTTTTTTTTTAAAGAATCTACTGTTAGGCGGTACGAAGTTCGCTGGGTCAGCTAGTTATAAATAGTTTACGAATCGAATCTCGCAGTTTTTACTGAGCTCTTCCCTGAGTTCAAAGCCTATTTTTGTTATTATTATTTTACTTACAAATATAGTTTTCAGATTTTACTGTATTTAAGTACCTACTTATACTAAAACACTACTGTGTTTTAGTACTTTTTACGATTTAGTACTTGTTTTAGTATAAGACGACATTACTTGTCACTGCAGACCTGACTATACGGTTTTAATTTCAATCCGATACCTCCCCGCGTTTCCGAGATAAAGGGTCTTGACGGACGGACGGACAACAAATGATACTAAAAGGGTTTTGTTTTTTTCTTTGGACGTACGGAACCCCAAAAATAAACTAGAGTCATAGGATTCTACAACATGGTCAGATTTGCCCCTTAAATATTTTGTAACGAATCCTATGTCACGCTGTGGCGATAGTCAATTATTCAATAAAATATACCTTCTGTCATATGAAAAGGTACAGCGTCCAATTCCTTCCTATAGCTCCGCCTGTAACACCAAAGGTAGTAGTCGATCAGGCTCGAATTGGGCACTTCGAGCTTTTCCTCACTCTTCTTGCAGATTTCTCCTATCCTTTTCGTCAGCAACTCAACAGCGTGGATGGAACAGCCGCGGATCTCTATCTCCTCGTCTGAGCCGCTCGGTAGTAAGACATCTGGAAAGGTGATCATAAGTGTATTAGCTAGAGCGTTGGTAGCGAAACGGAGAACTCCTGCTTCACAATCGGGAGGTCGTGAGTTCGAATCAGTAATCTCGTCAATGTACCAATGACTTTATTTTCTGACTTATGAACATTTGTGAAGTTATAACCTGTACAATTATTTATTCGGCAGTTATAGTAGCTATACCACTCGCTTACTGTGAAGGAAAACATCGTGAGGAAACCCGAGAGTCTGAAGCTATAGCGCTTGCTATATACAATGGGCCAACTATGAGGTTAATTGCGGAAACCTCTGAGGTCTAACTAACTAAGTGTACTAGCTATGTTTTGGTAAACAACGATATTTTTATAGCAAAATCCTGATTTCAAAACTTACAACAAAAGTTGTTACACAATTTTTAAAACCTATTTAGAGGCTAAAAACGATATCCCCTGGCTACATGGAACTTTGGCTTCTGAGTGAGCAAATTCTAACTTTTTGGGTATACAATACATCGAAAAACACATAACACTTACTACTCCTCAGTTTCTCCATGAGCTCGTCTGAGTAACTCAGAACACCGAAGTAAACGAGCACCTGCGGCACTCTGTAGTCAGCGAACATCGTCATTCTGTCTATATCCTCGAATTCACCCCATCCAGTCGCGCCAAAGAAGTTCCAGAGGTCTGCGACTAGAATCTGTGCTCGCTTATAGAAGGATACCTGTGTCCCTTCATAGACAGACTCGTCCCGAAAACATGGGAAGTTATCCACGACAATCTTGAGCAGTTTTACAGCGGATTTGTTAGCTTTCTTCAGACAGGTCTCGAAGGTCCCATCGTACTTCTGTAGAAGGATATTCCCGACTTCGTGTAGGACCTCTATCCTTTTTTCGAACAGTGGTATTTCGACGCCATCTTTGTCGCCTCTCATGATCAGTTTTAGTTGTTCGGGTGTTATTTTTGAGTAGTATTCCGGGTTCGCGATGTCGATCCCTTCCTGATGACATGAATTTTAGTACAATATTTTATTATCTTTATTAATTTTGATCAGAACAAGCGATTTTTCTAGAGTTAAAAACATTTTCTACAGTCTATTTATCCTTACTTGTCCATTTGTACGTAATACAGAGAATATTGTGAAGAGGTTCGAAATTTCACTGATGCCAGTGAGTCGCCCATTAGCTCAGTTGGGAAGAGCGCTGGCACGGATAGCCAGAGGTTGCAGGTTCGAGTCCCGGCATGGGTGGAATTTTTAGCCTCTAAATAGGTTTTTAAAATTGTCCTTAGCACGGGTTAGTGCATTAAAAATAAAAATAGTATTTTCTTCATTATTTTGAAAAGTCATGTAAAGTATTAGTTCCGATATTTCTATTACACGAATATATCCGATTCTATCTGATAGTAGCCGAGGTATACTCTAAAAGCTAACAGACTGTTCACGGTCGGGTCACGTGGGGTGTTTTTTCGAAATAGGTTTTTAAAATTGTCCATTTTAGTAAGCAAGACTCTACCTTCTAAACAAGGTACAGTATCACTTTTTAGTCGAAAACAGCCATACTCTCATAAATGAAGCAACATGTCATTCTATTTTAGATAAAACACTACCAATATTATAAAAATCATGAACTCGCGAGAAAACATCTAGTTTGGGAATCAAAATGTTAATTTTGAGGTTAAAATCTTGTTTACTAAATAAGACAAGTATAAACAAATGAACTATTTATTATTCAATTAATAAATTCAAATTAATAAATATTTGTATACAAATATTTATTAATTTGAACATTAAAATTTGCATTGGCTTAAATATTATACTATTTAAAGTGCCTAATACTTTACTTCATAGCCAATTTGCACAAGAATGTAATTTGTGTAATTACTGCGTAAAGCTATGGGTTTAGTTTAGTAGGTATGTAAGTATGTAAAACTATGGGTTTAGTTTAGTAGGTGAACGTATTGGTTGAAATCCTCAAAAGTAGATTATAACTGACATTACATTGAAAAATTTACGCGTATAGGCAATTAAAAAACACAAATCGTCTGGAAGTTTTTTTGTGATAAGACCGCCAATTGTATACCGCAAAACTTAGATATGTAAGCCTTTAGATGTACTTTGTTTTATGGTGTGTACAACAAAGAGTTTTAATCTAAAAACATGATAATAAAAAACACACACTAATTAAAGCCAGAAGGAAAAAATATCAAGGGAGATTCCCGACACACATACCTTAATAGCCCTATGAAGTGCTGCTTCCAAAGCATAATACCCAGTATGGCCGGCCACCGTCCAGCCGTCCTTGCCCGGATACGACCAGAAGCAAAAGTTTAAGGCATCGGTAATGAAGACCCAGTCAGCGGCCCTTGGGTGATCCATGGTAGGGTGTATAATATCAGCTCCAGTGTCTGGGATGACTAGCTTGCCCTCTTTCATTGATAACAGCAACTAGAAATTAAAAATAAACTTATTGAGGTCTGAAAGTATGAATTGAATAGTTAGTCAGTTCACTGTAGAAACTTAAGAACTTTTTTAAAAGTCTAGATGATTTTTACAGTGTGACAACACTTCGCTACGCTGTACTGTAGACAATATAAAAAGACTGTTAAAAAAGGACTAGAGCCTATAATATCTTATAGGATAAACACTTTTGTACTTATAGTTTCTTTAGAATAAACATTAAATAATCTTTCTATTCTCTTTTTTTTAATGCACTACCTGTGCTGAGGACAATTTTAAAAACCTATTTAGAGACTAAAAAATCCTCCCATGCCAGGATTCGAAACCTCAACCTCTGCCTATCTGTGCCAGCGCTCTTCCAACTGAGCTAATGGGCGACTCGCCGGCATCAGTGAAATTTCGAACCTCTTTACAATACTCTCTGTATTACGTGCAGGCGGCAACATCTGGCTGAAGTAATTTGCATCACTTGCAGCCCTGAGTACCAACGTTGCAGTTAGGTTTTACATCGGAATGATATCGCTGCACTGTAGAGGAAACATCTTTATTAATAACACTGTTAAGACTTGAAAGCACCCATTTATCCTCCTATAAATATTTAGTTTAGGTTTGGTGAGGTTCAAAATTTTACTGATGCCGGTAGTCACCCAGTAGATCAGTTGGGAGAGCGCGCACAATTCAACCATTCAACAAATAAATAACCAACAAGAACTCTTATACTGACTTCTTTAGTGAGCTTCTCCAGTCCTTCTTCGTGTATTTTTACATGCTTGGCATGATTGGCGATGAATTCACCGGACAAAGCCGGGCCTAAGACTCCTTCGCGCACCATTGTTCTGAAATAATATTGATAAAACGATCTGAGCCACTGTTTACTATTTTATCCTATAAAACGTGTTTAGATTACGTGCAACGCATGAATATTAAATTGCAATAAGGAACACTTTACCTACCTACGTATCGCCTCTGGAATGATGCCCCAATGAAATAAATAAATACCGATACAAGTTCTCTCAAATCAACTGAACGAAGTCAGAAAACAACACAACAAACAACTGCTGTTGTTTTCTAACTTTCAGACTTTCAGTGACTGACACAGAGTACCAATGTGACTGACACCGTACATTATTGACACCAAGGATGTTAGATGCCAACTCTTGAATTATGGCACCAGACGCTCAAAAATATGGTATTTTTGAAAAAATAAGGTACGGGTGGGAAAACTTTAATAAATTAGGTAAGTAGGTACCTACTATTTAATTAAAGTATTAAAATTTCTTCGAATTTTCATAAATTCTTCAAACGAACACCCTACTCGCTTAGTTCTTTTTAATGCTATTCGCTACTTACTTCTGACTAAGTTCAACTTTTTGAAGAAAAATTAAAGCTACAAAGTTCACCTGTGATGTTCACTTACAATTCACAGACTACAAAAACTATCACAGATATGAACGTTCTCATCAACTTACTGAACGAAATGAATTAATGATTTTTTGTTTTGTTAGATATCGGTAGGTATATAAAAAAAACTCGTCAACAGCAAAAGCGAAAGATGAAAATATGTGATGCAAAAGTGCTTGTGATGAAAAAAAAAAATGCAAAATTATGGTACTTTCGCGTACCATAATGGATGTATCATGGTACACATGGTACGAACGACTGAATTATGGTACATGTACCATAATTATGACACGTATAACATCCCTGATTGACACTGACAGTTCGGTTCGAAACATATTCTCTGTGGTTCGAAAAACATTGCACCAATCCTTGGTGTTCCGTGTTTCGGTTGGTGGGTAACGTAGTCTATCTACGGTCGGTAAAGTTGGGGGCGGTTTCTGAACGAAAATTTTACCTACTTCGTTTAGTTTCCCTTTTCTTTACGTTTCGTTAGTTCTCTTCTAAATCTAGAAATTTGGGTACCTACAGTGCGTTCACATTAACGTGCGTTCACGTTACCATGTTAAATAAGAAATCATTCCCATTACTTGGGGAAAATAAAAGGATTGAGGGCTTGTTTTACCATCTTCCGATTAGGTCCAAAAGCTAATTCACATGTTATGTCCTTGTTACCAATTCTCTCACGCGTCAAGTTAATGTGAACGCACTGTACTTTTAAATAGTATTATTAATCGTTATTTTAAAACTGATACGGACGGGTATCGGTTTGCGTGGAAACAAAACGTAGTGGTTATATACTCTTTGGTGGAAACTTGTTTTTCGTGTAGGTATATAACCTCAAAAATGAAAAAAAATACCTATAAAGGCCTCAGTACATAATGGCCCAAAGCTCGCCATTCCCATTGCCTATCGTGGCGCGCAATCGGGCAGTTGTTAATTTTTGGGCACACTTCAAAGGAATCGTGGCGTAGCGTGGCCCATCCGTGGTTACACAGTGGCCCATCGTTTAGTTCGTCACCGACCGCTGACCGAGATAGTCATAGAGTACTTTTTTTGTTGCGATGATTTTTTGCTAAAACTACTTGAATTTTAAATTGCCGAAAATGTCCATATGGTGGAATAAGTAAGATAAATCAATAGACCTTCAAGTTTATTGATTTATATCAATCAGAGCCCGTAAATTTGGCCTTTTGCGCTATTTATTTTTAATAACTTTGTTTTTTTTAATCTTTTTATATAAGGGGCTTGGTGACCATGTCACCCTCGTTATGCCCTACACATTCTTACAAACTAAAATTTAAAAAAGAAAACAAATTCTACACAAAAAAAAAACAACTGTCATAATAGTCCCAAAAAACGCCAACTTATATAATCCTCTTGCCTCTTCACACAGTGGATAGGATAGTACTGCATTGCATCCCCCAATTACAAAAAATATATTATTATATTTCAAGCTATTTTGCCTCTGAGCTTCAGTTCTGGAGCACTCATGCAGCAGGTGATAAACATCTTCCACTATGCCACATTCTTCACAATTTGGAGACTTCACCTTGCGCATCAAGAATGCGAACTTGTTTAGCGGCACATGACCAGAAAGGAGTCTCAGAGCCATTACAACATTGGACGTCGATATTGAGCTTCCGTCAAACCATGGAACGGGCTACGGGCTACATTGAATCGTTTTGTACCAGATTCCCTTCTCTAGTGATCTCTCATCAAAATGTTCCTTCCATATGTCCATACATTGTTTCATAATTTTCGGGATGAAATCACTGAAGATGGGTTGAATATGCGTAGCCTCCCCATCCACTACAGCCCGCCTCGCGTTTCAAATTTCAAATTTTCAAATAATTTTATTTCAACGTAAAGAATTTACATTCTGTTTGCTGAATGTCAATGTACAATGTAAAATGTAAGCCGCCGCCTTCGGGCCGTATTGTAGTGGAGAAAAAGGCAGCAGAAAAAAAAACTCCACTCTGACCATCTTTTCTCAAATCATCTTAAAACCAAATACATCAGTTGCCATATGTAAACCTAATAAGATTTCATGATTGCCATTAACAACCCTAAATGCCAAAGCATTAGTCAAATGTCTCACAATAATAGGGGAAAACATAAGTGCTGCGGCCAGACACACGAACAGCACTCGTTCACGAGCATAACGCAGTGCTCAGCCATCATCAGTCTCAACCATTTTGGAAGGAGATAGATGACTTGAACACCACGCTACCATTCGAATGACCTTTAGCAAACTTGCAGTTAAGTTTTTGTCAGTTATATAAGGTATCATATAGTTAATTTATTTTCAGACAAGCATAGAACACGTTCTGGAATTTTGTTGTAAAAACGAACGCAGTAACCTACAAATGATGTGCCTACCTTGGCTAATCGGGATTTAGTACAAGCAACCTTGTTTCTATTCCTTGTGTTTACGTTATGAACGTCCCTATTTAATTTAAACATTGTTATATTTTTTCGGAAATACATTATATTATCGAATATATATTGGCAAGCCAGTGTAAGAATGCCTATTTCTTTAAAACGCTCCCTTAGCGATTCTCTACTGTTTAAGTTGTAAATAGCTCTTATTGCTCTTTTTTGCAAGACAAATATGGTTTCTATATCTGCTGCCCGTCCCCATAATAACAAACCATACGACATGACACTGTGAAGATAACTAAAATAGACCAGCCTCGCCGTTGACACGTCTGTAAGTTGTCTAATTTTTCTGACTGACCGTTCATGTCAGCTTCCTCATTTCCTTCAATCTCTACGTGTGATGGGACCCACTGCAGAACAATCGTTTACTATTTTTTTGGGCCTGTAGGATCAGGCCCAGAATTCGGTAAGCTATAGGTATTCCTCGAAAAATCGAGATTCACCTAGCTATGTGTTGTAGTGCGCTTTTGGAATCGCTGACAATCAATATTTGAGCTCAATTTAAACTTTCTGCATAATTTAGACCTTTTTCTATTGCCATTCATTCTAAATACATAATATTCATACAATACTCAGTCTTAAATCTCTTGGCTAATTTGAGATCAGCATTATAAAAAGCTACCCCTGCTCCCCTACTTTAATCTAATGATGCATCTGTAAATATTTTATAGAATTGACTATATTTCTCTCTTAGAACTGACATAGAAACTTCTTTTAGACTTTCACGGCTCTCTAATCTTTTTGCTCTACTTATGCTCTATTTAGAAAAAATAACATACGATAAATTTATGTAGGTAACTAACCCAAAAATCAAGTGTAAACATCTCTATAATGTTGCTTGAATAAATATTAATCTCTTTAAGGACATAAGCTACAAGCGATGAAACATATAGTGGAGTTTAAATGTAAAGTGAAAAAATGTGTTACTAATTGGACTACGTTATGTAAGATCGAATCAAGCGACAAAATTGAAAAAAATAAGTTGTGAATGCAGTTAGATTCTACGCATGATAAACTAGGTATTCAGCAATTTTTTTCGTCAAAAATCACTTCCAGTGGCTTATAATAAGGGGTTCAATCAAGCGCCAGATCAATCTTTGTAAGAACCTGCGCACCAATTTGTTACGTATTAAAGAATTGTGCGCCAGGATTATATTATTTTCAATCATTTTTAAAACGCAATAACGAATCGCAAGCCAAAAATGCCATTTAATTCGTAAATGCATATCAACAACTGTACGATATTTCACTCGATTGAGGATCAAACGCCATCGTCTGGCTTTTGATTTGTTAATGCAATTTCATGATTTCGGGCGAGTGGCGGCGCGGGCGGGTGGCGATGCATCATTATCGCGTCATAAGCTACTCCGGAAGAATGTTTTGGCTATTTGTCTATCATATTCAATAAATAGAGCTTTAGAAGTTGGTTATTACTTTGATTTTTAGAAAGAGTTTCTTTTTAAATGGTACTGGATCCACACTAGAAAGGAAGAGATTTTTTAATTTAATTAAGTATAAACGATGAAGAATAGAGTTTTATTAGCTTGTTTTATGCTGTATGGTGTCGGTCTAGAGAATAGCACCAACCCAAATTCTTCCCGCGGGTGTCATTGGGCTAATCACCGGGCTACCTCAGGCTGCCACAAATAACTAACCCTGGCAACGTTCAACGCACGCACTCTGAGGCTTGACCATAATCTAGCGCAGTTGGAAGTGGAGCTAGAGAAGATTAAATGACATGTTCTACGGCTATGTGAAGTCCGTAGAGAGGGGGAGGACGCCGTAATTGTAGACTCAGGCCATCTTCTCTACTTTCGCGAGGGTGATAAAACATCCCAGGGTGGCGAAGGTTCCCTAGTCATTAAGGCCCTTTCTAACAACATTCAAGAAATCATTCAGGTTTACGCACCGACCTCGACACACTCAGATGATGAATTGGAGGATATGAACGAAGACATAATTATCCAAAGCCCTACATAATACCACAAAAACTCACTTCAACGTTTTTTTTTTTATATGGTTTAATGGCAACCACTAAATGTGTTTCTGCCAATGTCCGAGTTATATAAAGTAACAGCTAAGGGAATGGTCGGTAATTTTAAAAATCCAATTAAATCGGTTGCACTATTGACCTGTGGACAAAGACAAACACAGACATAAAAATAGCATTCGGTTAGTAAAAACATCACAGTTTTATATTGTTAGTCTTTAAGAAATTAATTAATACATAGATAAATGGGGACCGCACTAGCCCCAAGAGACACTTAAAGTTGATGGGCTTTGGGATATCAGGAGGGAGGAGATCGTACAAAGAAATTGATATCTTAGGGCAGTTAAAAAATAAATGATCGACGGTACCCTCATCGAATCCACACTCACAGAGGGAATGATCCCGTACCCTTATTTTGGCCAGATGAACTGGCGTGCTCGCATGACCAAGTCTTAGTCTACAAATCGTTGAGGTAATGCGTTTACTTGCAGTTCTGAAATCAAAGAACCATGGTTTTCTCGCGATCATAGGTAGGTTGAATATCACCGTAATATCGTCCCGTAATTTTACGAGTACGGTCCCAAACTTCACTCCAAGAACTCATGAGATTACTAGTTGCCTGGGAACATAGGTCGTGAGAATACAAGATTTTTTTCTCAACACCAGTTCTAGTAGCGATTCTGGCAGCACAATCCGCAGTTTCATTGCCCGCAATGCCGCTGTGACCCGGAATCCATACCAACACAATATCAAAACCTTTTTGGTGACACCTAAACAGGACTTCTCTAATTTTATAAATACAGAGGAATTTGACTCTGGCACGAAAAGGATTTGACAACAGCGACTGAAGGCAGCTTTTAGAGTCCGTTAAAATAATAGATTTGGCAAGATTGTGGGATTCAGCAAAAACTATTGCCTCCAGAATAGCCAGTGCTTCTCCTGTAAAAACCGAAGTAAATGGATGCATTTTAAAACTTAAAACAATACTGCTGCTCGGGAACCACACCGCTGAGCCCACCGAGCCCTCTTCTGATATTTTGGAGGCGTCCGTGAAGAAGACGGTATGGTTACTCCAGTTATTATCTAACTCCCTCCTAAGGTCCAGATTCGCGGACGGAGAGTCCTTTTCTATGCCTAGGTCAAGAATCACATGGGGTTTATATAATAAAGCATCATAATTTAATGAAAACAGAGGATTCATGCGAGACTGGTAAATAGGACAAGTTAAAGAGGTGAATCGTCTGAAACTATCAACAAAGCAAGGAGGGTCTTTGTGTGCCCAATACCTGGATGTTGAAACGTTATGTGAGAGAGCACGGAGTTTATTTAATAGTGTGTGGTTAGAGGACTGCAACGCTTTAGCTATAAATCTATCCGATAGCATTTGTCTACGTAATCGTAACGGGGGGTCAGCACACTCAACTTGTAGGGCGCTAATGGGCGACGATTTCATCGCACCCATAATGATTCTCATGCATTTCGCTTGTATTTTATCCAATGTTTGGAGAGACATTTTACTGCATGGTTCCAGCAAGAATGAGCCATAGTCCAGATGGCTTCGAATTATTGCGTTATACAAAAGTTTCTGTGAGTATGGATGAGAACCCCACAACACTCCTGACAGAGCGCGGAGTATATTTAAATTTTTCTCGCACTTTTTGACAACTCTGTTAAAATGGGGGACACCTGTCATTCTTGAGTCCAACGTAAGACCCAAAAACTTAACTTCCTCATGGACAGGGATGCACTCACCATTGCAAGAAACTGTGACGTTAGGAATGCATCGCTTGCGTGTAAATACTACCACACTGCTCTTGGGGACCGACAGGGCCAGTCCATGTGTAGAGAGCCATAACGACAGGTAGTAAAGCGCAGAGTTTAGCCTAGTGCTAGCAACTGATATGTCGGGCTCTGAAATGTATAAGGCTAAGTCGTCAGCATATTGGAGGACGGAACAAAACGAGTTAACAGAGAGCTCAAGGTCGTACGTATAAATACTATATAATAGGGGGCTCAGAACCGATCCCTGAGGTAGACCTTTCCAAAGGTGTCTGGGTTGAAGATAATCTTCCGACGTACGAACTACTACGGACCTACACATTAATAGATTCGTTATTACATGAACTAACCTCGGGGGAATACTCAGATGGTGCATTTTCTGCCTGAGTAGAGGTAGTAAGACGTTGTCATACGCCGCGGAGACGTCCAGAAAAACCCCAACAAGGGAATTGTTGTCCGAGAAAGACAGGCGGATATCTGAAACTAGGACGCTTAGACTGTCCATTGTGCTTGAGCCTTTCCTAAACCCATATTGGCTTTCCGCTAGAATGTTGTTATTTTCGACGAACCATTCCAGGCGATTTTTAATGAGGTGTTCCATGATCTTGGCCAAGCATGATGACAGCGCGATGGGTCTGTAATTGCTTGGGTCGCCACTCTGTTTACCTGGTTTTAAAATAGGAATGATTATTTGGGTACGCCAATCTTCCGGAGGGAGGCTTGAAATTAAAATAGCGTTGGCGATTTTTAAAAACAGCTTTCTGACCTGAGCGCCACCATTGACCACGAAAGAATAAGGAATACCGTCGGCACCAGGCGAAGTATCATTTAATCCCAATAAGACCAATTCCAATTCTTCTGGGGAGAAGGGGGCGTCGAGCGGATGGGAGGAATTTGGATTAGAAATAATTGGCAGACTTTCCTTTAGAGAAGGCACTGAGTCAGGAGCTAGTCTCTGAGCAAAATCCATGTACCAACCAGAGACCACGTTAGACGATGGGTTATTATCAACGCAAGCACCGCGAAACCGCTTTATATTTCTCCAGACAAGAGTCGGGTGAGTCTCAGGTGAAACGCTATCGCAAAATTTACTCCAGGATTCAAACTTTTTCCGGGTTAACAGTCTTTTTGTTTCAGCGCTGCACCGCTGGTAAATTATAAAATTATCCGGGGTCATTTGACACGCATAATTTCGATCCGCCTGTTTTCTTGCTTTAATAGCTTTGGTACAATCAGAGTCCCACCAGGGAGGAGCCCGAAGTTTCTTACCCCTAGGCTTTTTTTTTTTAAAACATGACTCTGCAGCTGAACCAATGGAGTCTCTTAAGATGGTGTACATATCTAGCTGATTTTCCTGAATATTAGATAGAACAATAGCAGCATCTAGCTTCTCGGAGAAATTCGCCCAGTCTGCTTTTGCTAAATTATACTTTAGCAAAGGAGGGGGAGCTTTCCCAGATGGCACTTCTTTTCCTATAAACTCCAGGAGAATGGGGAAGTGATCACTACCTCGCGAGTCTGGCAGAACCTGCCAATTCAAGCTGGAGGCAATAGAACCTGATACCAACGACAAATCAACAACGGATTTAGGATTTTGCGTGGGATAAACTCTTCGGGTCGGAGATCCGTCATTTAATATGCAGAGATTAAGTTCATCACAGAGGTCCAGAAGGAGGAAACTGAACCCATCGCTCTTATGAGAACCCCATATAGTGTTATGGCTATTAAAATCTCCCATTAAAACTAGAGGGCCAGGGACAGCAGAAAGAAGTGATTTGAGCTCTGAGTAAGCAGCTGGGGAAGGGTGGGGGACATAAATGGACACGAAAGAAACATTAAATGCTCTCACTGCAATAATATTTAGCAGATCTGAGTGGAGGGGGAGAGGGATTAAAGTGTATCCAATTCGACGGTTACACAGAATGACAGAACCAGCATACCCGTCAACTCTGTCATCCCGGAGGCATGAGTAACCCGGAACTCTAAACAGAGATCCGGGCCTCAACCACATCTCCTGGACGGCGAAAATAGACGGGCAATGTTGGTTTATTAGATCAATTAGCTCGTTTTTCTTAAATCTAATACTTCTACAGTTCCATTGGACAATTTTGAGAAGGGGGTCCATTATTGGGAACTAACTGTGCCAGTATTTGTCTCACGTTGTACGGTAACTCTATATTTTCAAAGCGGGAACATATGTTCACCAAGCAGGAGGCTAGCAGTTCCAGGAGGTTGTCGTTGGGAGTGATGGGGGACTCTCGAGGGGCCTTTTCATAAGAGGGTTGTGAACAAGCACAACCGTTTTTCTGTTCGGACATGGGGACACTGATGATATTAGAGTGGGCTACTTTATCATATCCGTGGGATGATGCAGGTGACTTTGCCTTGACTGGGGTAAAAATCGTCTTTCTGTAGGAGTAGGACTCATTATAATTTGATGGCCCTTGAGGTCTAGCTTGATGAGGACTAGCAATTGAAGTACGAGCTACATCGGCAAATGGTCTACGTACGGATGAAAAGCGAGACGAAGCCTCATGATACGAGACATTTTCTTGAGACATTGTTATTTTTATTGTCTTTTGTCTTGAAAATTCCGGGCAAGACTTATCGGTGGCCATGTGATGACCAGAGCAGTGTAGGCATGTAGCTTCCGTAGTTGTACAGGTATCTCCTGGGTGTGGCTGACCGCATTTAAAACATCTGGGCTTTGAGCGACACTGGGCTTTTATATGCCCAAAGTGGCAACAGTTATTGCACTGAATAGTGGGCAGAACATATGAATCCACAGGTAGTGAAGTGTAGAAGCACCTGATATGCGAAGGGAGGATTTGTCCTGAAAAGGTAAGCACAACTGTTTGAGTGGGGACCCAAAGAGGAGCCTCACCGGTGCGAAAAACTTTGCGGTTAAATCTTCTAGCCTTGATAACAGTGGCCTGGACTCCGGGCACAGAGATTGCTTCAACTAATTCCTCCATTGAATACTCTACCGGAACATTGCGAACAATACCCATGCGAGTCACTGCGTGGGTGGGAATGGTGGCAGCATAGTTATTGGAACTCAATAGAGAGTTTCCCACAAAATCATTGGCAGCAGAGCCAGTCTTGAATTCCACAGCAATACGATTCCTACCCATGCTTTTTACTTCCACAACTCCAGCGAAATGGTTCTTTGTCAGAAACTGACCAAATTTAACTGCTCTGATAGAGGTGCCAGATGCAGGATCAGCCTCCTGTCTGTGAATATGGACCACGAAAGGGGGGGCGTCTTGATCATTATATTTCTTTTTGTCAAAATCCGGGCTTACGAAAACGGACTGCACCGACGGCGCGGCGGACTCCGGATCCGAGATATGTTTTTTGGGAGCATTAGAAGCATGGTTCGGCCCAGAGGACGAACCAGCACGCTTTCTTCCAAGGGAATGTTCTTGAGAGAACAAGGGTGGAGATAACTCGCCTTCCCCGGTCGGAATATCCGGAGGGATGTATGGCGGATCAGGCGGTTCTTTCCCCATATCCTCCCCTAACCTATAACTTTAGGTAAACAACACAACTTACGTAGTAAACACTTAACAGCACATGCAATCCACAGTAAATAGGACAACAGAGAAGAAATACACAAAAATCTATCAGTGAATCACTGAAAAAACCAAATTCCACTTAAAAGCGTGTTACAATTTTCACTCTTCCAAACAGAATCCCACTTCAACGTTGTTATGGGGGACTTTAGTGGCAAGGTGGGAACCCAGAGTGGCAACGAGTCCCGAATAGGCCCGCATGGTTATGGAGTCAGGAATCACTTACTTGAGAAAGAGGAAGTATTCTTGATGAACTCTTTCTTCAAGAAACAGCCTAAATGGAAGTGGACATGGCAAAGCCCCGATACTGTGAAATGAGATCGACTTCATCATGACGGATAGCAAGCATATATTGATATCTCAGTGATCAACAGGTTCAATACCGGATCCGATCACCGACTTCTCCGAGGTTCCCTGAATATCAACTTGAAGCTTAAGAGAAACCGCCTGTTGAAGTCCACGCTCCGACCTAACCCAATCCCAATCATGGCAGCACCAAGAAGTTCCAGCAGCTTCTCGGGTATAGATTTGTTGCCTAGGAGCCCACCAACGACGCTGACGAGACCCTACATAATCAGGTCGAAACTCCGAGGGACGAGAGCATCAAGCTTTGCAAAACGCAGCGGACTAGCAGGAAATGCAAACTTTCGGCGGACCCTCGGGTTGCTGACAAAGTCTTCTCGGAGAAGACTCGGCGTAGTTTGAAAACGAAAGTTTTTAACCAGTGCGTCCTACCTGTGATAACCTACGGAGCCGAGACATGGACACTCACGAAAGGGCCACCAGTTCACAGCGCTCAGCGAGCTATGGAGAGAGATATCTCGGGAGTGTCTCTGATGGATAGGATTCGAAACGAATGCATCCGACAGAGAACCAAAGTTATCGACATAGCTCAGAGAATTAGCGAGCTGAAGTGGCAGTGGGCTGGCCATATCTCGCAGAGAACCGACAAACGTTGGGGTAAAAGTGTTCTTGAGTGGAGACTCGGCAAACGTGGTGTAGGACGCCCTTCCACCAGATAGGATGACGATCTGCGAAAAACTGCCGGCAGATGCTGGATGCGGCAAGCTGAAGACAGGGCGCGATGGCGCTCTTTAGGGGAGGGCTACGTCCAGCAGTGGACTAACATATAGCCTGAAGAAGCAGGAGAAGCAGTTTGTTTTTATTATTGATTTTGGAAGCATTTTTTGTTTGTATTATTGACCTGTAATAGTATCAAAATTTATGATAACAAAATACCTACCGAAAATTACATGATTATCAATATATTTTTCAAAAAGTAAATATTTTGTTTTAAAGTACCAACTATTAAATTCGTTCAAATAGGTAACTATCGTAATCAGTAGCACATTTGTTTTAGTGACTAGTTACCTACTTTGTATTAAAATATGTGGATTTAATCTTATCGCGCATTTTATTTCGCCCGAAACAAATTGCACTAAAGAATCAAACGACAGTAATCGTTGCATCGTACGTTTTTGCAAATAAAATTTGTCTGAATCGACCGTTAATACAATAAAGAATTAAGCGGAAAAACGCCTATTGTTTTAAAAGTAAGTTACATTCCACAATATTTTCTTAACTGACATGAACTATATACACTATTAGACCTTCAGAGTAAACATTATGCTCTTAACTTAAAATATGTAGGCACAGCGACCATTTTAAATTTGAAATCTTTGAAGCCCGTTTTCTCATTTCTAACAAAGTTTCGGTTGATCTCTTCTTACATAACACCGTCCAATTATAAACTAAAATTTAATTAACAAAGTAATAAAAATAAATACCTATAATTTACAAATAAAACACTAAAGTAATTATGTACATTAAATATTAATGGTTTTTTCTTTCCGCTCCAGTATGTATTGTTGCAGAGGGTAGACAATTCCTCCAAGGCCGGAATAGTAGGGTTGTTGTTGTACATACTTCTGTAATTCTTGTAAATAAATAAAATAAATGATATAAATAAATAGCTGCGGCCGCAATTACTTCCACGTCCGTCACAAGTGGTTTGCCAGACAGCAATGAGCCATGCGCCATTGTGTAAACACCAAGTGATCGTGGCCCACAGTTGTGCATTGCAAAGCATGGCCCATGCTGGCCAATGTGTACTGGGGCCTTATTTCCAAACGTCAATTTCCACAGAAGAATTTCGGTAGTTCGGTACCTAAATGTGCTAGTAATCTGTGTTTAGCTTAGCATGATTTCCAGCGTTGCCAGAAGGTTACTTTTGTAACCTTTTAGGTGATTTTTAACTAAGTCAGGTTACTTTGAGGTTACAGGACACAAAAGGTTACTTTTGGTTACTTTTATGTGAAGGTTTTTTTTTACTTATTTTGAAAAAACGGAACGCAAAGATCTTTTGCTAATTGGCAGCATTGTTTCGTTTCTTCGTTCATTCATAATATTCAACTCACTCCTCAGAATAACTCACTCACTTACTCCCTTCCTGTCTCTCTCTCTCTCTCTCTCTTTGTATTAGTCTGCTTGCTCCATCCAGTCCGCGTAGCATGCCACACTCGACAATAATGCCCTTCTCTATGCAAAAATGTCAATTTCTCTGTCGAGCCCGAAATGTCTCGACGCTAACAAGGTTACCGCGACCGAGATGGAGTCGACCGCAACTTTTCTACAACTGGGTAACATGGCGCCATTGCCGAGATGATTTCGGCGGATTTAGACACAAATTTTGACATATAGGACCGAGATATGTCTGGATACGAGATATGAAGACAAGGCCTCGAGAGCACGGTTTTGACAGGAAAAATACATTTTTTTTAATCGTTTCTGTGTTTTTGCTGTATTATAATGTCTTTTTGATTTTAGTTTTAAAATCCGATCACAGGACTCTGCTTGGTATTGACACAATATCAGCACTTACCTATAGCTACTAAAAGAAGCAATGCAACAATGCGATAACATATGAGCCTTCAAAATTGATGCTAAAAACTAAAGATAAATATCGATGAAATTTTATGAAGACAAAGGAATAATTTATTAAATATTTTATTTTTTATTTAATTTCATTTAGTGTTTATGTAATATATATATTTTATTTTCTTGTTCGCGCGACCAGATACCTAACAATTAAAATTCTATTGTCCCGGGCACTGCAGCGTCTAGTGGTTACTTTACCCATCTATCTACTCGTAGTGTAGATGACAGTGCCACTAGATGCTGTATAAATCATCTAGAATAGATGCAAAGGCCTTAGTTAATAAATTAGTAATCTAACAGGTTAAAGCAAATATTGAAACTGACGGCTGAATTAATTAGTTTTATGTATGACATGACATATTTCAGGAGCACTTCAGGAGCACGGGAAAGCAAGCGAAGCTATAAAAAAAATAATAAACAAAAAATGTAGGTAAACCGACTTAGCATATAGGTACAATGTAGATAAAAGGTACGATAAAATACTGAAATTGGCATGTGAGTATTCACAAGTATTAGGTATTAGGTATGTTTTAGTACCTTTTTTATTGGTGAGGTGACTTTTTACACCAAAAGGTTACTTTTTTGCCTATTACCGGTGACTTTTCACAAGGCCTGTCTGGCAACACTGATGATTTCTTTCTTCAGTTTGTTTAGAATACTAGTTTGAATTTACTTTTCTATTTTCCTTTCAATTCAAACGCCGAAAGACCTTTAAAATGCCGCTGGACGTGCAGGGCACGTTTGTATCTCAGAAAATCAACAAAATTCGGTGGATTCCGGAAGAATACGTCGAAACTAAGTGCTTCTTCACCGGCAGTTGGGATGATGTCGAGAATTCCATCAAAGTCTGGTCGCTGGAGAGCCCAGCTGATGAAGAGGATGCTGAATACCCTCACCAGCTTTCCGAATACAAGGTGGATGGTGACGTCACCGAGATAAAGTTTGTTGAAAAGAACCGAATAGCTGTGTCGACTTCCGATGGTACAGTGAGGTTATTGGAGATCAGTACTTACGAAAGATCGACTCCGTTAAAGGAGATATATACCTGGAAGAGCTTACATAAGTTTGGGTTCGTATAATAACATAGATACATACATAACCTCAAGCCTGTGTATCCCAGAGGGGTATGCAGAGACCAGGGACTGCCACTTGCCACGATCCTGACAGATCACCTTCGCTTCGGCAACCTTCAAATCAACTCAAAACATTTATTTGTCATAAACATAGGTAATCCTAACATACAGGTCTCAGGAAAAAAAATGTATCTCTATGTTTTAACCACAGGGCATACAAATATTTTAGGGTGCAGTTTAGAAATAAGCTACCTCAATAGGGGTTTGGGGTTAGGGGGGGAGGGGAGGGGGTGTGTATTGTGATGTCAATTGATCAATAAATAAGATTTAAAACATGTCCAATTAAAAATATTATGTTAACAAAAATGATACATTATGGATTAATAATTATACATTATTAATTATACAAATCATACATTATGTTAACAAAAATTATAAAATTATATTGTTAAGACATTTTTTTAATATTCGTCGTCGTCGTCAGGCTATACTAGTCACTGCTGGACATAGCCCTCCCCTAAAGAGCGCCACGTTGTGCTATCGTAGGGGGTAATGCCCATAATCCCCACATTTTATTATTTTTTTTAATATTAGTTAAACAAAATTTAATAACGTAATACATTGTTAATTTACTAATAATAGATTAAAAAATGTCAAATATGCAATCAAATTTGTAAATAAAAAATGTGCAATTAAATTATCGAGTTGTTTAAGAAATCTTGTATCGAATAATAACATTTGTCAATCAATAGCTTATTTAGATAAATTTTAAACAAGAGCAAGTTCATTTCTGTGATATGAGATGGGATTTTATTGCATACCAGAGGAGCCATACACAGAACGCTCTTATGCATTAGTGCTGTCTTGCATTTTGGTATTAATAGTTTCCCTTTGTATTGAGAGTGTATTGGCTGTTTGCGTACAGAAGACAGTTCTAAAAATAGTTCGGGATTCGTTTTCACAAATACGCATAATTCATAAGTCATTCAAACATTCATAAGTCATTGCATGCATGCACGCTGGTTCCGGGTACTTTTATCTTCCCCTTTGCTAATACATCCCCTACTTGGTCGTCGTATGTAGTATAAGAACAAAAAATATAATAAAGTGGTCCACATAGTTCAATTGCAAATATCCCCCCTCACTATGGCTGCAATTAACCATTAATTTGTTGGGTTGTCATTGTTCAAATCTCTTTAGTCATTACATATTGAAAAACTATTTAGTTAATGCTCTTGTTGATGACCTATTTCACGATGCAGTAGTGATTAGACTTTTTTTGTCCAGGGTGAGCATAGCTCTTGCTTTCAAAAGACTTATTATTGAGAGGGTTTTTTTGTTGAAGTGAATTTTGAAACACAAAATTCATCATTTATTTGTATTTATATCAATTAAGTATGTGTTTGAAGTTTGGGAAAAGCGAAAAAATAAATTATTTTAAAATTAATTACCTACATAAAGTACGCAACCCTAAGTGTGCGAGTCCGACTTGCACTTGGCGGGTTATTTTTCTTGAATGCTGTGGTGGTCCCAACAAATACACTTCACCATAGCACTGACTTCTGGTTCAGATTCATCCTACTAATGACTTGAGACGCTAATGTGGTACTGAACATTATGTTTTAATGATTTTCTGTTTACCATTATGTAATACTTGCGTGAGAAAATCCGCGACGACGTTTCGCCTCTAACACGAGGCATCCTCAGGCTCACAAGTGGTGGTGGTGTGTTTGTGTCTTGCTTCTGCTTGACCGCATGGTGCTTGTGGGAAAATCCCACAAGCGGAATTTAGCAAAGTTATTTTCACTTTTAATGCTATTATGGATTTCCGCAAAGTAACGCCTGATTCCATACAAGATTTTCTGTTTGCTTTCACAGCCTAGATCCATGCTCGTGCTCCTCCCTAGACACACTAGAGGGCGATGTGGCGACTGTCGGCGAGGAGGGAAACCTGAACATACTGAACACCCGCCGTGGAGACATCACACACACGATTTCTGGAGCTGACAGCTGCTCACTGCATTCAGTGTGCTTCTTGAAGTATAGTGAGGTGTGGTTTGCTTTACATTTTTATTTTTCTTTCAATTTGTTTATTTGCCGTCAGCAATCACATTGTGCCTTTGTCAGATTTTTTAGCTGTGAGTTTACGTTGATGTCCAGCAACATCAACACAACAAGAATATTACAGTAATGGTTTAATGTTTTTTTTTCCGTTTAAATAGATAAATAGAAACATTTGGTACCATTATAAAAATTTAACTTATCATATTAACTTTTAAAAACTGAGCGTTACTCAGCCCACACAGCTCAGCGTCTATAAATCAATAATGCTTAGATTTTAGACACATACAACATCTAGCAATGGATACCGTAAAATTTTGCTCGAGGTGGCTAGAATTTTAATGAGAGTTAGATTTTCAAACTTACTGTTGTATAAACATACTTACTACTTACGTTAAACTTTATTCACACAAGAAAACAAAATGCCTAATAAGATAACTTTTTATTCCAGGTAATAACAGGAAACCTGCGTGGCCACATGAAGATCTGGGACTTCCGTTCGCCGACCAACAAGCCAACGGCCTCATTCCTCCTCTCCGGGGACGAGCAAGCGGCTACGTGCCTGGTCCACCACCCCACGCAACCCCACATCATCCTAGCAGGCAGCGAGTCTGGGTCCTTAGCTGTCTGGGACTTGAGGATTAACTCATATCCAACCTCGTTGCTCAATGCTCATTCTAGAGGTAAGGACTTTTTTCTGGTTACTTCGCATTTGGGGGTAGTGTGAACCTGATCTCCTTATTTAACTTCTTATCTATCTATAATATAAAAATGAATCGCTGAATGTGTTGGTAAGCGTAAATATAGAACAGCTGAACCGATTTCGCTAATTATTTTACAATATCCCTTGAAGTACGAGGATGGTCTTACGGAGTGAAAGATTTAAAAAAAACTGTTAGGCGGTACGAAGTTCGCGGGGCCAGCTAGCCTATAATATAAAAATGAATCGCTGAATGTGTTGGTAAGCGCAAATCTCGAGAGCAGCTGAACCGATTTCGCTAATTCTTTTTTTAGGATATTCCTTGAAGGACGATGATGGTTCTTACGGAGAGAAAAATAAAATTAAAGAATCGACTGTTAGGCGGTACGAACCTCGCTGGGACAGCTAGTATTCTTATACGGCCTTATTAATAAAGGTTATGAGCTGTGTATACAGGCGTTATGCCAGGTCTGAGAAACTGGTTATATGTACGCTAAATGCGATTAAACCAGTATAAATTGATATACGTCAAATAGTTATTCAGAGTGTATAACTTATTTATTAGTAAGGCCGATAATGTTGACTCCACTAAAATACTCTTATGATAGAGATAGCTCTATCGGAAGAGTGTTTTAGTGGAGCTATCTCTATCGTTAGAGTGTTAGTGGAGTCAACATTGTTACGTACGAAAGTTCTACTATAATTCGGCTCTGTCTTAAAACTGTAGTGGATTCAAATTTTTATATGACACTGTTAGTTTGTGGGCTTTTGTCTCAAGGCTTTCAGATGGTGTCCTGCCTTTTCGCAGAAAATTGTTACGCAGATTATCACTTGCCAACCAACGTTTCACCTATTTTTTACGTTGACAACAAACGATTTACTAATTTTGGTATCGCAATGTTTCATTTGGTAGGATTATTGTTAAGCTGATTATTATAATGACACAAAACGTTTTGGGAATTTATTATTTGTCAAGTCTTTTACTAGGCAAACAACTATTAGATGAATAAAGTTTCGTCAGTGTAAGTTCCCTTTTCATACATTGATTTTATGATAAAAAAAAATTATTTGCATTTTTAATTTAAGAAAAATATTACTGGGAATGGAAATATTAGGTACTGGCTAGAGGGGTGGCCGACGAGACTCAATCTGCGACAAAAATATAGGTGCGAAGAAACGAGTAGCGTAGCGGAGCGCGAAGGAGCGTGTTCAGTTGAACATGTAAGACCGAAGGTTCTGCCTTTTTGCAGAAAAAATTTTGGCCGACCGAATGAATATTACGCGTAAAATATACGCTACTTAAATATACGCTACGCTAGTTGGCATTTTGAAAGATTTTATTATAAAAAGCAAACCAAACAAACAGTTGGCAACTACGAGGTTGGGAAATCAAAAAAATATATAAGAATAGTTGGCAAATGATTATTCCGCAAAATAATATTATTTGAAACGTTAGTTGCCAAATGATAATCGGCCGAAAATGTTTCTGCAAAAAGGCAGAGAACCCTTTCAGATATCTCCAGTTAAGACTGATCAGTTACATTTATTTATTTCTTTTCTTCTCTGTTCAGAGATCTTATCGTGAACCTGAAAGCACTTTCTTTCCAAAAGCATTCTAAATCAAATACGTTGATAGAGCGAATAAAATAAATAGTTAATTAATTTTATTGACAGTTCATTTACTTTAAAAACCTTTTTAGAGGCTAAAAATTCCACCCATGCCGGGATTCGAACCCTCGAGATTCGAGAGCTCAGTTGGAAAGAGCGCTGGCACGGATAGCCAGAGGTCGCGGGTTCGAATCCCGGCATGGGTGGAATTTTTAGCCTCTAAATAGCTTTTTAAAATTGTCCTTAGCATGGGTTAGTGCATTAAAAGTAAAAATAGTATAGTTCATTTACTTATTTTAGAAATGGCTAATTATTTTTTTTATAAATTAATGGAAGTCTATTTATCCATTAAAACGACTACCATCTCACCAATGTACCCTAAGTCCGTGACTCGTAGTCTATGAAAGTAATTTATTACTCACTGCAGCGCAATAGTGAAACGATGCAAATCACCTAATGTGATATCACTTGAAATATCTCTTTAAACAGTCCTCAATTTTGGTTTCTAATGAATAAAAGTAATCTTGAAACAAGTGCAAAGGAAATATTTTCAATGGCATTTCATTGGCTTCCTTTCAGGTGTAACGGAGATGCAGTTCCATCCAGACAATCCCCAGAAGTTGCTAACTTGCTCAGTCTCCGGAGAATTATGGGATTGGAACATGGAAGCTATCACTAAAAGCTCCAAGGGACCCGATAACCAAGTGACCACATATATGCCGCTAGATGATAAGACAAATATGATGGTGAATTCCCTGATGTCGAATTTACACAAACCAATCAACACCTTGCACTGTGATCGAGGGAGGATCCTGTGTGGCGCTGACAATGAAGCTGTCTACTTGATTAAGAACTTTAAGTACTAGGTGCTAAGTTGAAGTATTTCAATATCAACCCTTGTATGTCCCCACTGCTGGGAGCACGGGTCTCTTCCTGCATCGCAGGAAGGTTGGGCCATACTCCACCACGGGGGCAAAGTCCGGGTTGGTGGAGGATTGTTAGGCAGTGGCCGGCCTTACGTGAAGCATTTATGGTAAGGTAAGTTAAGGTTATTGTATTTTTTGTTATTGAAGTTCTCTGGTAGTAAAACACATTTGACCTGTGTAAAATTGTAATTTGCTTTATTTAATCGAGGTACACGATACGTTTACAAATACCTTAGGACTAAAATAATTTCAATAATAATTACACCAAGTCAGTCTTTGCTTGCCTAGTCAAAGTATTGGTAAAATTATAAAGAAAATCGGGAAAACGAAGCTTTAGAATATAGTTCAAGAAAACTAGACACAAAAAGAGAACAGATTTCCAATAAAGGACGATTGTTGATAGATTGGTTAAAGGCACCGTGATCTAAAAATATTGCCAAATTGGTAACTTTCAGTTTAAAAATCCAAATGGTCTGAATGGCACCGATCATTTTTGAAAAACTACTTTTCACCAAGGCTCGCTTTTAAAATTAAACTGGAATATACAATTTCGAGTACAAACTACATAAGTATAACAATACTCGTATCTACATAAGAATACTATACCAAAGGCTACATTGGTGGCACGCATAAGATTTCTACATCAGCAATGTTGTGAAACACTTGTCTTAAGTTAGATCTTGGCGTGCGACAAATACTAGCCAATGAATGACTTACACCTAAATAGATTACACACAAGAAATATGATGAAGTATTTGGCATCACATTCACATTTCTTAAACACACTAAATGCATTAAGGCAATATAACTAACGCGGAGTATATTCTTATGCATTCCTCTATTATATCACTCGATAATAGTGTAAAATGTTCCTATTTAAAACGTATAATATAATACAAGCACAGCACAACTTGACTGATCATCTAATATTTACTTAATAACTTAGTAAATTGTTCGTTTTTCGTATAAAATATTCTTGGCATAAACGTGAGCACCGTCCAATCAGCATACATGGGCTTACGCCAATGATATTTAGTGAATATCATTGGAATACACGTACAACTATTGGTCCATTACAAGGTAGTATATTCTTAAGAAAAATAGAAAGAAATTAAATTACCTACAGTAACTAGCAACTGAAAAGTATCTTATCAGGCCGACATAATCAAAAAAATCAAACTTGGACACCTCTGTCAAAGGATCACCATTAACAAACTTCTGAAAACCAGGAGCCTGTCTTACAATCATTCTTGTGCCAGCAAGAATGACCTCCACGTCCGATCTAAACCACTGGGTAAAGAGCTCAACTAAACTGGCCCTGGATTCTATCAAGCTTGGGTCGAGTGAAATTAAAGTTACATTGCATTTTGGCTCTCAGAGATAACTCTCATCGTGTAAACTCACTTCCACGCCAGACAAACTCCAAAAATCCAGGCCCAAATCGCCGAGCCCAATCCGTCTATAAAACAAGTCTAACCCCGTGCGAACTCCACATAGTACAATCCCAAAAACAACCGTGACACAAATGAGGGTCCTGCTCCCATCGCCGCTCAAGTGTGATGGTTCCGCCGATGCTGTCCGGGTTTCCTTTGTGAGGCCGCGAGTAGGGACGCGGGAACCACCCAGAGCTGGTTGCACCAGCGCATTAGGGCTTCTGTTACGTGACAGCTGTTTGCCGCCGTGGCTAACTGAGTCTCCAGGCTGTCCGTCGGCTTGATCAGGAGACTGAAATGTGCGAAAGGAAGGTTTTTAGATACATTATTAGATGCTTTTCAGAGTTATGGTAAGGGAGCAACAACGTTGGGCTAAACATCCTTGTAAGGATCTGTTCATTGGCCATTTTTGTGGTGTCTTAGATTTCAAATCGGTCTAACCAGACAAGGACAAAGTTCACTAAAAGGCTCTTCTCGTTCGTGCTTCTGTTTATTGTGCGGCTTTTAGCGCAAGTATTTTTGAGTCTGTCAAGGATTTCCTTCGAAAATTGATGTATCTGACTTGTTTCTAACAATTTAAGTCCGTACTCTCCGAGTCTTGCTCAGAAACGATTTCAAAAATGCATGTCTTAATAGACATAATGGAAGCAGAAATTGTTTTATTTCTTTTAACTCGATCTGTAGAAACAGTCAGACAGAGGTGCAGCGGGCATTCGACGATCATATCGATCGAGATGTGTATCTTTCCAAGTGCTCACCTTGGTGGAAACAGTGTGGGCGCAATTATCATAGCCACGTTGTGTTCGCTCATCTTATTGGTGTCACTCCTGGCCACGATCCCGCGCACCAGACGCAGAATTTCTCGCAGTGTCGCGCGTTGCTCGGCCGGTAAAAGCAGTACCAGCAGGTTGAGGGCTCGACCTTGGCTTGTGCCGGTTAAAGCTGGAAGAAGGAGATGGTTAAAATTATGGGCCAATCTTGTTGAAGGAAAGAGGAGGAGATGACGAGCACCAGTAGAGGGAATAGTTAAATCTCGTTGAAGGGAAGATGAGGAGATGACGAGCACCAGTAGTTAGATGTGGGGACACCATGAGGGAAGCTACTCTCCCTTATGAAGATGTCTACCTTGATCATCACACATTGGCCGCTGAGTGATTTTTTTAAATCGGGTCGAACCGGTTCCATTGCAAATAGAATCCTTCGGACAACGATTTTTACCAGGGATTGAATGACAGTGGGTCGGGTCGGATGTCTTGAGACCGAATTGGATTAGTCGCTACTACTGCTCCAGCAACCAGTATGTAGGTATGGGGCTTCAAGGAGTCACTTCGTTACATCGGCAAAAAAATTGAGTTTTCCACCCATTCACTAAGCTGCAATATGTAGGTTAGTCTCTAAAGATTCACTACAGGTTCTGGATACACACGCTTTTGGATAATAAGTTTAGCAAATTATACGCTTGACTGGAAAGTGTTTGGATGAGGATTGCACAGAAAATTCACTGAGATATCCTAAGATCTCATCAAGGAGTTTGTAGGATTTTTAAACTGATTATATTGTTCAAGCACTAAATTCCCACCATAAGTGTGATAGAAGAGCCGCATCAGCTCAGCCGTGAGCGGCGGTTGCGGAAGGTCCCGTAGGAGCCTCTTGAACACCGCTGCCAGGTCATGGCTGGAGGCGCGTGCCAACGCCGCCTCCACCGCTTCGCGCTCCTCGTACCAGTGCCGCTCGATTAGCTGGCAGAGTGCTTCGATCTGCAGATGAAGACAATGATGTTTTAGCCATGAGTTGATACTGTATGCCTAGAAGATAGAAGAATTGGCGTAGTGGCGTAGCAGGGCCGATGTTACTGGGTACTCTAATGTATGGGTACAGTACAGGTACCCAACGGTAACCCGCGTAGACTAGATTAGATTAGAACTTTTTATTGTACACACTAGAAAACAAAATACATAAAAAGGCTTACATATCTATGGCTAGTTTAGTATATGACTGCCTAGCTCGAAATAGCCAGGGTATGACAGGACGACTACAAAACTTGCTACCACGGTGGCAAGAGCTTAGGTGGATCCAGTCAGGAGACTTTAAGTGAAAAGGGTGCATTTTTCAAGGATGATTAGTGCATCAAGCTGCTACCATGAATTCGTCCCAGATTGTCGGTCCAGCCAGGTGGTGTGCGGCCTATGGAGCGTTTGTAAATTCTTGATCTCCACTCAAGTACCTTTTTACTCCAACGGATGTAGATGTATATTTAGAATGTAGATTTACTTCAGCAGATGTGACCACTACCTCTTCACCTTGCTAGCCTTTAGGTAATGTCAATCAACTTAGTTCTTAGTGGGCTGATTGATCAGTGCGTAAGAGCAGTACTTTTCGAAACTAAACCCAACGGAAATTAAGATGGTACCAACCTTCTGCTTATTCCCAGCAACGCGCAGCAGACCCTCGTCTCTGGTGCGCTGATGCAGAACGGAAGCCAAGGTCCGCACCACGCTCGGTACCGAGCTCCAGGTCTCCTCCCACAGGATCATGTCTTTCCGGAGGAGCGTCTCTAGGGACACGCCGAAGACGTTGCCTTCTGGAAGAGAAAATAAGTGGAATAAGATTCAATAAAGTTTATGTTACATGGCTTGCTTGAACTCTTTGCAATTTGAATAGTAAAATTCGGAATATCCGTTGACACCTACCCTGGACGACACTTTTGCAGTTTATCTTGGGCCGATTTTCACCATAACGTGACGTCCCGAGCGTTTGGACGCATACTAACCCCAAACGTAGTTTTACTGTGAGCACCATGCTTTTGCTTTACTCTTGTTGTTGTGTTATGTGTGTCTTGTCTTTGCAATAAACCTTTTCTATTCTATTTCTCGTACACAAACAATCTGTTAATGTACTATTAACAGCTCAAATGATTTTTGGGTGCACTTTGAATAGCTGACAGCTGTTAATAGTAGATTACCAGCTTGTTAGTGTTTTACATCTGACAATTTGCCTAAATCTGCGTCTAAATACGTGATGTAGCGTGGCGCCAGTGATCACCAGTGGCGTAGCGTGCATTGTCGGGGCCCCGTATAAAAAAATTGTTTGGAGGCCCTTATATGGGGGTAAAGAGTTTTCACAAAACGGGGAAGTCCCGCAGCCCGCCACAACGATGTAGAGTGCCCGGGGGGGCCGTATAATTGATACGGCAGATACGGCGGTAGCTACGCCCCTGTGACTCACCTTCTTTCCTCTTCTTCTTGGGCGACTTGCGCTTCTGGAAGGGCAGACTGTAGCGGTCGAAGAGCGCCGTAAGCTCGAGCCATAGAAGCGGCGCCAGCTTCTTCAGCTGAGACTCCGCCAGGCTCTCGATGTCCACGGTACTGTCCTCTTCGGGCCAGTCCTGGAATTTGAGGAATTTCATACTGTATGCTTCAGGAACTTAAGTAACATCTTTGTAGTTTGGTATAAATCGAAAGTTGGGTTGAAAGATGATGAGCAGATTATGAACCAGCAATGAAATAAACATCCGGTTAAATGGTAATTATCCACTGCAGGAGGCTCATCCACTTACCTCCTCGTGATCCATCATCTGTCGGTCCAAGTTGAACTTGTGCTCAAAGCTGAGCGGCTGCTGTGACGTAACCGCACTCTTGGCGCGCGAGACCACCGCGTGTTTGCTGCGGGCACAAACGAAACCACCTTACAAAACCATTCTTTAGCAGCAATCAACTTCATTATGTGTTACTGTTAGACTTCGGAGCAGTCCTTCCACGGAAAGCATAGGCCACGTAGGCCAGCACCAAGCGAACAGCATTAAGGGTAACAAAATGTTGCCTATAGACTAGGACTTCAAACATTCAAGAAAACTGCATAACGTATCAATACTTTTTAGCATTTACTGCAACCTGAAGGTCTGTTTTCGCTGTATAATCAGAGTAGTGCATAAAGCCCATGTCTGTAGGATACTTACACGAAAGGGTCATTGTCCTTGAGGATTGATCCGTTGATTCGTTCCTTCCCTATTCTCGGTCCCTGGACGGTCCCGTATCTTTGGTAGCCTAGGAGTTCGATGCCCTCTGCAAAGATAAATACATACGATTAGACGATTGTAGGGCGATTGCTATCTAATTAACATAATGCGAACTTATCAAGTTAGATTAGTTGGGAACTTAGTTAAGTCGGAAAAGATCTCGTTTGAAGATTCGAAAGGAATATTTTCCAGCCTATCCTGCTGTCCTCCGACTATTATTATCATCGACAGTGCAGCTCATTGTGTACAAAATCTCGTGGATCGTTATCAACACCGATGATCTAATCTGCTTACGAAAATTTTACGCCGACGTCCCTATTGCTGAAGATTAAGTAAAAGGATCATCATCAGCCCACCGCTTCCCACTGCTGGATATCGGCCTTCCCCCTAAGTATTACGGTTTGCAAATATAACTTCACGACGACTGACTCACCGGTATTGCTAGCAATGTCGGCCCAGTGCAAGTCGTTGTGTTTGAACAGCTCATGCATCGGCAGCGGCGGTGAGGGCAGCGACGGGGGCGAATGACGCGAGCGGCGCGACGCGGCCGGCGCCGATGGCGTCCGCGCCAGCGGCGCGTGCGTTCCCACTGGGGGGAAGCTGTCGCTGCAAAAATAAACCTGGGGTCACGAAGCGTAGTGCTAATAAACAATTTACCCGTACTCGTCTACAGAATAGAATAGAAATTATTTATTTGTCTTCAAGCGAAATGAGGCACATTATACCAAAGGCATTAATGACAATTTAGAGAGACGTTTATTAAACAGTATAAAATTACAAATGACGACAAAAAGGTCTGTGCCTCAGCTTGTAACTAATGTAGGTAGGTACACCAATGTGCAACTAGTTGCCGATTTTCAGGCAAGGCCTTTTTTAAACTAAATTATACCGCTGGACATAGGCGTCCCAAAAAGCGGGCGGTTCAGTTCTCGGGTACCTATCCTTATTCAACTGCTACTAACAAACTGCCTCAGATCGTCGGTTGGTAACTGACCATAATCATGTGGAGGCTGAGTTAGTTCAGAAAGCTTGTTTAGACATCGAAGCATTGCTGACTCTATGGGAAGGTATAGGCTGGCTGGAGTAGTCCCACGGCCATTCCACCTAATTAAGTAAAATGGCCAAACTAGGTCTAGGATTTGCCACTAAAATACCGTGACTATTCAATTCACGGTATATCAGTGGTAAACTGAGGTATATCTGCCTAAAGAATCACTGCATTTCAGCGGATATTTTCAATGGTGTCACAATTCGTTTCAGAATACCTGTGGTATTATGATTCACTCAAGTGCGTACGACGGAGGTGAAGTTGTCTTGTTGATAAATGCAGTGAGGATGTTGCGTCAACCGGTGGAAGTGTTTGCCGGCGGTTGTTTGGAATGTCAAGGGGCTGGTTATGTAGGTAGGTACAAGTGTTGCAATTATTGTTACATCGTCGGGGATTTAATTTTGCGTGTGGATGTTTCGAATATTTTTTTCTAAATTCAAGGTCCTAACGTATTATTGTTATGCTGTAATACAGGTTGGTGTTAGTATTTACAGTCGGTAGGTACATAACACTCTGTAAGGGAACTACTATATACACTTATGTACCTACTCAATCTCACGCCTTTAGGCCGAAGAGGCAGGCAAAGATCAGGTACCACTTGTCACGTTACTGACAAAGCACTTTCGCTTCAGCAACATTCATTACTTCTACCATATAAATACAATGGCTGATGAATATTAATACTAAAGCACGCGCTTTTCGGTAATGTGGACTACCTACTCCTATATTACACCCACCAAATTGTGAACCATTTCAAATGTCAGCCCATAGTAATTGTTATTACGGTCGTCAGCATTCTGACAGGAATTGGTGCGCATAATTACGCTTCTAAGGGCCAGTTCCTAAATTGAGAATTTCGCTGGGTAAATATTAATTTGTAGTGCTGTCTCTTCGAATAAGTTAAGTACCTATTTACTTAGTGAAATACTCAATTCGCCTTGCAGCTAGTTGAGATAGACTCACACAAAGTCTGGCGGTGTGGCGCTCTCGGCCCATTCTGCGGGAGGGCTGCCGGAGCCTCCGCTCGGCAGAGAGTCGAGTGAGTCTGGAGTCGCGGACCGAGACCTGGGTTCGCTGCCGCTGGAGTTCTGGAACAATGTTGAAGGGACTTTAGAATAAATATTCCACAAGAGGGTACAGGCCTTCTCTCAGGAGACAAGGAGTTCTAAACTCTAGGTTAAGTGCCTGTTGAGAATATCTGATGAACGTCACAGTTGTTTCATTCATTGGTGATTTGGATCCGATTATCTTCTTCTTTTGGTGCATATATTGACAATCGGATCTGTTTATGTAGGTACCCATTGGTTTGCAAGAACTTAGGCGTACTTTGTACAGTAGGCAGAAAGTATTGGCATCACACACTAAAATTATAATTTAGGTAGGTACCTTCTAAGGAAACGTCGCCATAATGGTATTAATGTCATCTAGTATACCTACAGTGCAGGCGGGTAGTTTCACTGTTAGAAAGCACGTACCTATGCGTAATTATCGTTAAGAGCTGAGAGCTGTGAACGCTCTCTTGTGCAACCGTCGTAGTTTTAATGACTCTTTCGCCATTTATAACGACTGGTCCAGCCCGTGGCCGTGCTTGGTTTCGCGGCAATGTATTCTCGATCATTCCAAATACTGTCATATCCGTAAAACCCTTCCTTTCTTTCAATAATCATCATCAATCGATACCTATTTAATTTCAATGTCACAAAAAGCTAAGTGGACTCTTTCATTAGGCCTTATCATTATATACCTACTGTCAGCCTTTCCTTTGTTTCGGGACTATTTGTCTTTCCAATTCCAAAAACCAGGAAAGAGTATTAAAGAGTTTTCTTTGCGGGACTACAAATAGTCCCTAGAAAACTCTTTATACTTTTTCCTAGTTTTTGGAGGATCGTTACCAGGAGACGTAGTTAGTTATCTGGTACGAAGGTTTTTCTTGTTACATTGTAAGTCGCGAAAGTTCTACTACTTACCTAACTGTAAAGAGAAAATGAAAACTGTCAGTAGAGGGCACCCATAGGGAGGTACCTACTCATTGCCAAAAATTCTTAAGAAGGAAAATCTACATTTGTAGGTAGGTGGCGTGATAGGAAAGAGACCCAGCTGGGCGAGGGTAGCTGATGATGATAATACTATTTTTATTTTTAATGCACTAACCCGTGCTAAGGTGATGATGATAAGTTGTGAAATCGGGAGAGAGAGTCCGTGGCCATGAAAGTAAAGATGGGGAAAGTTTCCACGTATAATTTTTCACCAAGATGTCCATGGTGATAATGATGTTCTATATAACTAAGACTTAGATATTTTCTGCTCTGCAGCACAAATATTTGCTAATTAAATTGGCAAATCCTTTCACTCGTTAGCCGATACGCTTGGATTATGGGCAGATGTGAGCTGCAGAGTACACTTGATGAGGATAACGAAGAGCTAAATTAGAATGATAAACATAGAGGACTAGGTAATTACGTACCTACACAGATAAATGAAAATGGCGTCGTTGAAAATTATAATGAACGTGTTCTATTATTGTTTTTTTTTTGCCCTATAAAAGGCCTCCCCGGAGGACACGTGGGAGAGAGGTGGTGAATGATCATGCATAACAGCTCGGACCCGGCCGTGCTACCAATGTGGGACTCACAAGAAGTGCGCCTACCCACTAAACACCACCTTAAGGTTGGTTTTTGGTCCTAAGGACCCCTAAACCCACATCAGGAGCCACCTCCTTCGAGGCCGGGGAGGGCGCACACTATTAATGCTGCAAATATTCTTGACAGACAGGTTTAAAAAAAGCATAAACACCGCAGCATTAGACTGCGCAATCCGTTCGCGAATGTTTCCAAACACAGTTGTATTTTGCATTCGTCTACCGTCATTTGTGTCGTAAACATTAGTTTTTGTTCGCTCCTCAATTTTATTATCAAATCTACTAATATGCCAGGTTTTCATATGTGGAAATACTAAGTTTGTCAAGTTAAGTAACTGTCTGAAGTGATTGTGTAAAAATTTCGTAGTGAAATATCCCTAGATCACAAAAAACTCTAAAAGATTAACTTGTTAAATATTAGACCGCTCGGAATAAAACTTCTGAGCAAAACGCGTAAGTGACGCGATTTTCATGGCGCTTACAACCTTATTCTCACAGCCGCGATAACTGACTCGGGGCCTTTATTAGTGTGCGCAAACTTAACTTTGTGCCTCAAATCTCCGTTTTTAAGTAATTCCGTCTACTCTGAGACGCGTCGACTGAAATCGGATCATTATGAACAAAATTAAAACCCCTGAAAAGGGAGCGACAAAGGAAGTAGCGGGAAACTCATCGGCAACAAGCAAGGCAAAAAATTCGCCACAAAAAAAGCTGAATGCCAACGCTACAGACTCGGACCAAAACTTAAAAAGGAGCAATAAACGTTTTGCCTCTTCTTCCCCTGAAGTACATACCTCGTCCACGTCCTCCCTACCTATAACATCGGAAATGGTCCGCACAATTTTTAAAGAAGAACTTCGGGGTATTGTTTCGGAGCTGAGTACTATGAAAGCCGAATTCACAACTGTCCAGGCCTCCTTAGCTTTTATGAGCGCCCAGTATGAAGATTTTCTTAAAAAGAACGAACATAATGTCAAAGAAATTAACAGTCTTAAGCAAGAAAATCAATCCTTGATCTCAACGGTGGATGATCTAACTGCAAGAGTCAAAGATCTTGAACAAAGATCAAGGGAGAATAATGTTGAAATTCAATGTTATCCCGAAGCTAAGAACGAAAATGTGGTCCAGGTAGTTGCCAAACTTGCCGAAGTGGTTGGGTCCAAGATTTCTGAAGCAAACATCATGAAATGCACACGTACACAAAAACATAATGCAACAAATTCAGGCCGACCTCGGGCAATAGTGGCTCAGCTAAATTCGCCAAGAATGCGCGACGAATTCTTGGCTGCAGTCATTAATTTTAACAAAGCAAACCGGCATAACAAACTAAACACATCTCATGTTGGAATCGGCGGAGAAAAAAACCCAATATATATATGCGAGCACCTCTCACCTGCCAATAAAGCATTGCACGCCGCAGCACGACTTAAAGCCAAGGAACTGAATTACAAGTATGTTTGGGTCCGCAACGGTCGTATATTGATGCGTATGAACGAAGGCACTGAATACAAACGTATCCATGACATGTCCTCGCTAATGAATTTGTCATCCCTGCCACCCCAAGCAATTTAAATCATCACTTGGAAGATTCTTCGTGGTAATTTATTAGATTTAAAATTCGTATTCCATAATTTAACTATTTTTTACCAAAACGTCCGTGGTCTCAGAACAAAAACCAGTGATTTTTTTATTAACTGTATTATATGTTCATATGATATCATAGTCCTTACTGAGACCTGGCTGAATGATAGTATTTTAGATACTGAGTTATTCGATACAAATTGTTTCGCTGTTTATAGACGAGATAGAAATTTAAGTAATAGTCATAAGAAAGACGGTGGAGGAGTGCTAATCGCTGTATCTAAAAAGTATAACTCTGAAAGAATGACTCAATGGGAAAGTAACTGCGAAGATCTTTGGATTACAGTAGATATACCTATAACTAACAATATTTCCAAAATTGCATTTTGTGTAGTGTATCTACCACCACCCGTAAATACAACATTACTTGACCATTTTCTAAGCAATTGTAACAGAATTTTTGAATTATCAGATGCTAAAAAGGCTATATTGGGTGATTTTAATGTGAGTCAAATCAAATGGGAGAAAAACCGTGTTTTTTCTTTGAAATTTGGGTCATCAGCCATAGAATCCTTAATGCTTGACTTTATGAGCCTTAATTCTCTTAACCAGTTCAACAATATCCTCAACCAAAGTGGCAACATTCTGGATCTTTTTCTTACTAACTTGGAGAACTGTAAAGTAACTGAAGCCAGTGATTTATTAACGAAAGTGGATCCATCACATCCCCCTTTTGAGTCCTCCATATACGTAACTAATCCTAAAACGTTATCATATAATAAACATCCCAGACATAATTTTCTAAAAGCTGATTACGGTAGCATAATTAGTACGCTAAAATCTGTCTCATGGAAAGATTATTTACAGGACAACACCAACGTCAATGAAAAGGTAGACCTATTCTATGGAAAATTATGGGAGATAATAAACCATTTTGTTCCATTAAAAAAGGAAAAAAAATCAAGATACCCGGTCTGGTACAATAGAAAGCTAATTAATCTTCTAAAAGAAAAAAACAATATAAGAGTTTGTTTTAAAAAGTACAAAAACCCCCTTGATAAAATATCGTTAGAAATTCTTAAAAAAAGGTGTAGCAAATTGGCCTTCGACTGCTATAAAAAGTATCACAAAGATCTAGAGGAAAGTTTAACTGCAAATCCCAAACTGTTTTGGTCACTGGTCAAAGACAAACGTTCCGGACGTAGCTTATTTCCTGCAATCATGAACAATGGTCTTAAATCGAGTTCAAATGGTGAAGAAGTGTGTGACATGTTTGCTGACTATTTTATATCTGTCTATGGCAACACAGCGCATGACGCGTTTTCCCCAGACGATTCTAACACAGCAAACGATATATTTAGTTCATTTGAAATCTCTCGCGAATCAATTATGGGTAAATTGAAATATCTAAATACCAACAAAGGTCCTGGTCCGGATGACTTACCACCGTTATTCATAAAGACATGTGCGACTAGCATCATTGAACCACTGCATATTATATTTAATCAATCTTTGTCGAGTGGTATATTCCCAAAAAAATGGAAATTAGCTAAGGTCGTACCTATATACAAGGACGGTAATCGTAACTCTGTACATCAGTACCGACCAATATCCCTCTTGTGTATATTTGCAAAAATTCTGGAATCTATAATTTGTCCACACATACAGGGTTACTGTAAACAAATGATAACGGAGCATCAGCATGGGTTCATAGAAGCTAGATCAACGTCTACCAATCTGGTGTGTTTCTTGGAATATGTGACACAAGCAATAGATGATAGGCAGCAAGCAGATGTTATTTACACCGATTTTTGTAAGGCATTTGATAAAGTCTCGCACAGTATCCTACTTCATAAACTTCGATCGTTTGGTTTTGATGGATCAGTGCTATCCTGGCTTGAGTCGTACTTAAAGAATCGCTATTTTTATGTTGTGGTCAATGGGTTTAGATCGCCAGATAAACAAATAAAGTCGGGCGTTCCTCAGAGTTCACATTTGGGCCCGGTCTTGTTCAACTTATTTGTAAATGACTTACCCCTCTGCTTTAACCACACCATCCCCTTTTTGTACGCTGATGATCTCAAAATTGCAAGAGTGGTTCGTTCAATAGAAGATGCAAAACTGATACAGGACGATCTGAAGAGACTAGTTAAATGGTGCCAATCTAATGGAATGAAATTGAATGCTAAAAAGTGTTATCAGGTTAAATTCACTCGCAAATATAACCTAATAGCTACCAGATACAACATAGAGAACATAGAATTGCAGGAACTCGAAGTCATCAGAGATCTGGGGATATTATTTGACCGAAAACTAACCTTCATACCCCAAATTGAAAACGTGGTGAAAAAGGGGAACAGAATGTTAGGATTTGTACTACGAAACACAAAAATGTTTCAAAACCAAAAAACTAAGATAATTCTATACAATTGTCTAGTGCGTAGTATTTTGGAATACGCCAGTGTTGTATGGCGCCCCCACTATGCAACACACATGTTACGTATAGAGAGGATTCAAAAAAGATTCATGTGGCATATGGCATACTCAGCAGGGATAGCTAAGAAAGTAAAATCGTACAAGGCAAGGCTTGATTACTTCAAACTTAGTTCTTTGAATCAGAGATACGACCTGCTGGATATGTCATTTGCATACAAAATCTTAAATAACAAAATCAATTGCCCTAGCTTACTATCTAAATTTAATCTGAGAGTTCCCCATAATTATCCTCGTAAACGTGTCACACTTTTTTCTCCTCCCCTCCGCAAGACTGTACTTGGCGCCAACTCCACCGTTCCTAGGTTATGCAAAGTACTCAATCACTTTAGCAATACATTTGACGTATTTTCAGACAGTATATTCAAAATTAAAGGAATTGTGCTGACTGACGGACATAGCAAGCCTTAACATGATTATGTATATCTACGTATTTTAAGTTTATATTTTAAGTCGCTTCTACTTACAAAAGGCACTTTTTATTTGCATGTCGTGATAACTCGTAAGTAGCCTGTGTATTTAGACTTAAGTTGTGTCATATCTCCAATTGAATGTACTGATATACAAGCTGTGAGTAATCCAAATAAACAAAATAAAATAAAATAAAAAAACATAGAGGACTAGGTAATTACGTACCTACACAGATAAATGAAAATGGCGTCGTTGAAAATTATAATGAACGTGTTCTATTATTGTTTTTTTTTTGCCCTATAAAAGGCCTCCCCGGAGGACACGTGGGAGAGAGGTGGTGAATGATCATGCATAACAGCTCGGACCCGGCCGTGCTACCAATGTGGGACTCACAAGAAGTGCGCCTACCCACTAAACACCACCTTAAGGTTGGTTTTTGGTCCTAAGGACCCCTAAACCCACATCAGGAGCCACCTCCTTCGAGGCCGGGGAGGGCGCACACTATTAATGCTGCAAATATTCTTGACAGACAGGTTTAAAAAAAGCATAAACACCGCAGCATTAGACTGCGCAATCCGTTCGCGAATGTTTCCAAACACAGTTGTATTTTGCGAGCTCCCTCGTCACAGCTTAACGCACTTCTGGCGACAGCTCGGCGGCCATTTTAATGATTCTGTCGCCATTTATGGCGTCACAATGCGACTACTTGACTATATAGGTAATTAAGTGCATATAAGGTCACGTGACACTGAGGCGATATATTGGAGCAGTTATAGCAATTTGACACTATCATCATCATCGTCATAATAAGCTGGTATCAGTCCTCTGCTGGACATAGGGTTCGGCCATTTGAAACTTTATGTTAGTTGAAATGAAAACTTGAATTCGTGGCACAGGATTTTTTTAATGACTTTTACACACCACGATTACTTGTTCAGTCCTTCTAAAACGTCATTGTCCACTGTTTTGTTTGGCTTACTATCACTTTCATAATTCTGAAGTGTCAAAATATGTACCTACCTATTTGACAGAACAAAGAAGGATAAATCGAATTTTAGTGAAGAAGTTTGTAGTACCTAAGTGTAGTATATGTCCTTGGTCCTAAACTAGGATACTGTGCTATGGAAATCAGGCCAGGACATCATAAACCTGGAAAGACTATTTTGTCTTCCTCAGTCTTCAGTTATTTTGTTATAAAGAGGTTACTTCAGTGGTGCTCTCATATAATAACTTCTACCCTACACAATCACTTGTCCTTAACCCAAACTAGGATATTCTGTACTATGTGCTACCCTCAAGCAACAAGGACAAGCATAGATAGAGATACACGCAGACTGAAGCAATTCCAACAAATCAACAACAAGTGCGGCGGAATGAAAATCAAATCCGCGACCTCTGTTTCGGTAGTCAAGCGTGTTAACCGTTACACCAACAAGGCAGTCTTATTTTAAGTACTTTATAGAGCGAGATGACGCCTAAAACTGCAGTAAATTTAGGTTGTTTACTTGAAATTCTCATTCTTATTTCAAGTGTCAAGTTTTTAATGAGTGCGCAACAACGTTCCAACCTTGGATAGTATGTTCACACTCAGCACTTCTCCTACCCACGTGCGAAGTGGTGTAAACACTGCACTTCTCCAATCAGCACTTCTCCTACCCACGTGCGAAGTGGTGTAAACACTGACAAAACACAAACACTCTCCAAAACAGAAATTTCCTGCAAAGAAATTTCCTCATTTTCTCCGACATCTTTCAAGAGACGATAATGATTGATCAATAACGCGTTTCCCGCGTAATTACGATTAGATTGGTCGTGTTTTATCACGCTTGTTTACAAATGCCTTTTTATTATGTGTTTTATAGATGCCCATTCACTGTTGGAGGAAAACACTCTTCCGTATATTAGAAGGCAATAAACTTACTTTCAGAAACGCGTTAACTTTTTACGGTTATCTCATCTGTTAATAGTGTAGGTGATAAAAAATTGATAGAACTACAGTGTGATTTGAAATTTGGTTGATAAATTTCAGGATAGTTACATTTTAATCATGTTTTAAGTTTACATAACTTTACATGACATATAGATATATACAATAGTTGCCAGTTTAGAAAAAATGGGGCAATGCAAACCTTCGTTTTTTTCTTTTGTGCTTAAGCGTAGAAAAATAACATCAGAACGAAAAATTACAACAAAACCAAAAAAACTATTAGTTGAACTCAATTTTTTTTAAATTGTTTCGCTTATTGGGGGAACGACTCTTTACTGATTAACGTACCTACTTCCCACCACTTTGAATTTGGACTAACGCGAACTCGGCGAACTCTATGACTACATACCGGGGTCCTGTTTTATTGTACTTCATAGTTTACTATGAAAATTCGATGTCCATTGCAATTTGCAAAGTCGATTAACCCAGAGATAAATATGAAAACTCAGATACGTAGGTACTGTTTTAGTTATTTTTTTTATATTTTAAAGACATTTTTTTATATACCTATTTTAGTATGTTCCTATGCGATCTATTTACAAATGCTGTTGCTTGCCTATTACTGGTGCACAGATCAGGCCCGTAACTATTTGTTTTGTTGTAATAAATTGATTTCTATTTACGGTAGGTACGGTTGGTGTGTTAATTATCAATAAATAAATAGAATCCTCGAACAGACTAGAAATTGTAATTTTATTAAACTCGGCTCAGGCCGCCTAATGAACGGAGATTAGCGTCACAGTTTGAATACATATTAACGAGTACTTTGCCAGGTATGTGCAGTAGAAAGATTCCATTGAGTGGCGGGGACCGGTCCACCTGTCGTACTGACACACTTGGTAGTTTACACCAGATACCGGATTCGTGGTAGGTACCACTACCAGTTGACTTCCGCACCGCTGGGTACCTACTCTCGTAAACGCCAGGTAGGCGTTAGTAAGAGGGACAATGGATCTGGTTTGATATCTTGATCAGCAAATGCTCCTAGAGACTTGCTCTTAGAATAAGAATTGCACAATCAATTTTACTGCAATATGGTTTCAATCGGTCGTAGGCTCGGCTGCCTGAGTGATCTTAAAAGATCACGAAGTTTGAGCAACACAGGACGCGTTCAGTGCATGGATGATGACCGTCTGTGACTAACGCTAGTGGTATTTTTCCGAGCGGTTCCGTGCTTCGCAAGGCACGTTAACGTTAACCAGTTGGTGCCGGCTGCCGTCGATACAAGGCAGTCGTTAAGTCAGTGGCCTTAGGGCGGCTTGAAAACTTCTGACAGTAAGACCAGCCTTACAAGCCTCCGCCAATCCGGACTTGCCCCCGTGGTGGAGTATGGCCTATACCTTCCTCAGGAAAGAGACCGTTCCCCTCGGTGGGGACGTAATGCGTTAATAATGATGGTTACAATACCAAGGTTGAAGTCGCCTATCGATACAATTAGAGGTATACACCGTAGCGAAGTGAACTTGTTAAACTGTAAGTTAATTGACTTCGCAATGTACATCGAATTGTCATAGTAATCCAATAATTTTAAAAACCCATTTAGAGGCTAAAAATTCCACCCATGCCGGGATTCGAACCCGCATCCTCCAGCTATCCGTGCCAGCGCTCTTCCACCTGAGCTAATGGGCGACTCACCGTGACTCACCGGCATCAGTAAAATTTCGAACCTCTTTACACTATTCTCTGTATTACGAACAGGCAGCGACATCTGGCTGAAGGAATTTGTGACCGTCAGGTCCGCTGGACAAAATGAGATATAGAAATCAAACCATGCGTATTATTTACTACCCATTTGCTACTATTTACTAACTATCATAAAGTATTTGCTACCTTTACGGTATCGAATTTATCAAAAGAATAAAGTGGCCAGCCATTCTGACGTCTGGTTGGCTGAGCATTTGCACAGGCGTTTTAGGCTGACATTCAGAGACGAAAACTAAGCAAAGACTGGTCTTACAAATGTCCAAATCACGTACATTTTGACATTTCTGAGACCGGTCTTAGCTTCAGTTTTCGTCTCTGAATGTCAGCCTTAATGTTGTTATCTAAATAAGGTTTATGCGAGCTTTTTATGATCGTAAAAATAATGTTTTCTCTAGGTAGCAAAAAGGTAGTAAATACTGATATCAATGAAATCGTTAACACTTAACTAACATGACGAGAAAATTCAAGTAGCCAGCCAACCAGACGTCAGAATGGCTGGCCACTTTATTCTTTTGATAAATTCGATACCGTAAAGGTAGCAAATACTTTATGATAGGTAGTAAATAGTAGCAAATGGGTAGTAAATAATACGCATGGTTTGATTTCTATACCTGGTTTTGTGCAGCGGACCTGACGGTCACAGTAATTTGCATCACTTGCAGCCCTGAGCACCTACTTTGCAGTTAGGTTTTACATCGGAATGATATCGCTGTACCCACATGATTATATTCTTTTTAATGCACTAACCCGTGCTAAGGACAAATGAGTCGAGTCCATTAGCTCAGGTGGAAGAGCGCTGGCACGGATAGCCAGAGGTCGCGGGTTCGAATTCCGGCATGGGTGGAATTTTTAGCCTCTAAATAGGTTTTTAAAATTGTCCTTAGCACGGGTTAGTGCATTAAAAAGAATAAAACCATTAATTCTCATTAATTGTAGTTCGATGAAAGAGGTGTCTGGGGGTAAGTTTCTAAAATGTATGATTGTTCCATAGAGTAGCTACGGTAATGCTTGTTTTACTGCACTCTAGTTTCGTTCATTCAATATTTCATTGGTAGTTTAGTATAGCAACCAATCGCATTCCAATTGTAGAACCTGTGCAACTTAACTCGGCGCCTTGCGCGAACTGATCATCGCGAGACATGCCCATTTAATTTGCGAGGGTTATACAATTGCAATGATATTGTACTACTATTATTAAACAGTGGAAAGTGAAGGTTACTCTACCACGTTACTATAAAAAAGTTTATTTTTATTTATTGTTTTGTAGACCACCAAATACAGGTTTACTAAGGTTTACCGGAAGAAATCTCTTTCAGAGATAAGCTCGCCATTGTACGTCATATTTCTTATGTAATGTCCTGTTAAATGTTTCAGGCAAATAACAACTATCTTCAAGCTTTTATATTATTAAATTGAAACAAAACAGTGTGTATAAACTATAGGAGCCAGTCGGATTTCATTATTATTGTAAAATTATTGAAGTAAATAGCCGTATCTCCTGTTAGATCGGCGGAAAAGTGTAGCATGTTAAGTTGTTGACGAAGTACCCTTGACACCGATTGCTCACAAAATTGTATAAGTACATACCTACCTAATTCTTCTTTATGTTACTGCAAAATTGCATTTTGAAATGCGTGGTTCATTTGTGTTTTCGAATCTGAGTTACCGACTTCTTAGAATCTGGTATGGCAGACATGGCAGTAAGTATACACTGGATGTATCAAACCCCATATACCATATACATACCCGATACCAGCTTGCCTGCATGCAACGACTAATGAACGTTGATGAAGCGAATGTGATCTGTCGAAACTTTGAAATTGCAAACAAATTAAAAGGGGGCCTCTTTCGTGCAACTGAAATTCGTGGCCTGCTATGATATTTCAATGTAGGTACATTGTAAAGTTAACTAATCCACAGATTAACAAGTACACCCTGCTACGTAATTTACCTCGAATTATCGTAATAGAGTACGGATTGTAGTTCTATCAAAGTGGACCTAGCTGTTCCATATTAAAACAATCGGCCTTTTTGCCCATCTGCTGAACTAACATAGTAGATCTTAGGTACATAACTAATAAATAAAACAAATATGCACAATAAACAAGGAAATAAAAAATTTAACACCTGGGCATTAAACGATTTTATTTACAAAAACACGTTTAGTAGAACATTCCTCAAAGGCAGTTTAAATAGTGTGAGGTTAATAAGGAAAAAACGTAAACACAAATTATTTTGGTACATTGGTTTTCAGGAGTGTTTGAGACGAATAACATGGTATAATTTTAAGCTGATTCTATCAATAATTTCCCGAGATTTAGTTTTTTTAGAGAGATTTATTTCTTTGCGTAGAGCTACAACTTTTTAGTCAACTTTCAACATATTAGTCAACGTTAAACTCGATTAGTTATACTATACCTACTAGTGTAGGTAGGTAGTGTAGGTAGGTATGTATTTTGCACATTTTACAACCAACAATAGGGCTTGAACTTGCGATTGTTCATTCTCTAACCGTTAGAGAATGAACAATCGCAAGTTCAAGCCCTATTGTTGGTGGTCTATACGTTAGAGTCTAACGTATACAAAATAAAAGTTCCTAATACTAGTACTTTTAGTTTTTTTTGCACCCAGCAGCGTGTACAGTTTTCTCTATGTTACATAATTAAATCTAAAAATTTTCTCTATGTTACATAATTAAATCTAAAAACGCACGACGCTACAATTTATTAATTTTTTCTCAACAGAAGTGTGAAAGTTGACAATCAATGGTGGGACGAGAGCTTTATTGTCGCACGCGTGAGATTGAACGTGTAATGTAATTGAAGAAAGTGTTTGATTACAAAGTGCTTTCCACCCGACTTATTACTTTAATTACATAAAAACACGTAATATTTACCACGATTTCAGCTATTGCCTCCGCAACGTACGCTTTCACGATCGCCAAACCTCTACAGTGCACCATTTTGATCACAAACAGAAATTATCGTTCAAAAACACATTAAAAAAAATCACAATGTCTGCTCATCAGCCATAGCTGATGGCTGCACCAACACTGGAAGCATAGAGCACCCATTCAGTTTGGAAATTCTTGCCGGACGCACAAAATTAACGAACGCACCAATTTAGTAACACGCAAACGGTTAAAACTTCCTTTTTGAATAAATTCAGCATTTGCGCGGGGCAACGTTGCACGTTGCGTCATTTCTGAAAGGAGCTTGCATTATTTTTAATTATGTAAGTACAATCTCGTGAAACGGCCAGTATTTCTATTTTTTTTTTTATTTTCGGACAGTTTTTTATCAGTCGAGTCGTGTAACTGGTATTTTAGTTTCTGAAAGGAGTTTGCATTATTAATAAATTAATATAAATGGCCAGTATTCTTTTTCTTTAATTTTACTTTTAAACAGATCAGACGTCTAACTGCTAGCAAAACTATTTCCTGTATCGCTGAGGACATTTCGAAATCGGCCCTAAAACCTTAATTGCATCTTTATCTAACTACTTCGACTGTCCACGTTATCGGCGGCCCTAATTCTTGTCCTATGAGTGCAGCACGAGGCTTAGTAAATAGTTTGCTTTAAAAGCCACTGTGGATAGTAATCAGTAGTCTATTATAATCAAAGAGCCACCGCTCTTAGGCTTAGCTAAATTTGATTTAATAAAGTATAAGACGAAAAGTGTAGGTACATTTAATTTGTTCATGTCAATAAATATCTATAGTTGTTGATTAATAAATAGTTTGCTTTTAAAGCCATTGTCGACAGTAATGAGAAATTGTAATCAAAGAGCAACCGCATGCTAACCGTAGTGTTTGATAAAGTATAGGACGAAAAGTGTAGGCACATTTAACTTGTTCATGTTAATAAAAATATCTAAAAACCTATTTAGAGGCTGAAAAATCCACCCATGGCGGTATTCGAACCCGCGACCTCAGGCTATCCGTGCCAGCGCTCTTTTCAACTGAGCTAATGGGCGACTCACCGGCATCAGTGAAACTTCGAACCTCTTTACAATATTATCTGTATTACGTTTATAAATAATATTCTAAATAGGATTTTAAAATTGTCCTTAGCACGGGTTAGTGCATTAAAAAATAATATAATAATATCAAGTTAACTAGGTATTTATACAGGCATCCGAAAAACCCATACTTAATTAATTTGATAGGCTCTTTGCAATTCCGATCTTTATGGCAGTTACTAACTTGTTACCTTTGCAGTTTTAACAGGTTATTCTTCCCTAATAAAGTGTATCCCACTGTCTAATAGAGTTTTAAATGAGTTCTTGAAACTATTTAACAGTTATTTGTCTCTAATGACACATTATGAGCCATGGGAACGTGTCGTAACGAGATCTTTTGAATAGTTTACACTCCTATAACTGCATTTGCGCCATCAGTTTGCTGTAAATATTTGATAAGCCGTTAAGTTATCAAGGTAATTATGTGAACGTTAGATAAATGAATTTCAAATAAAAAAAAATCATGCCCACGTGTGGTTGGTAAAAAATCGTCATCAAGTTCTTAAATAGGAGGTAGTAAATACCAGTACCAGTGTGGTGTCGGACTAGAGAATAGCACCAACCCAAATCCTTCCCGCGGGTGTCGTAAAAGGCGACTAAGGGACACAAACCGGGGAGTGGGCAGCAGCGCCCCCTGCAGTATAATTCCAGCAAACTGCGATCCCAACCCGCATGCCCAGCGTGGGGATTATGGGCATTTCCCCCAAGGATGGCACAACCTTTCGCTATGGCGCTTATCAGGGGCGGACTATGTTCAGCAGTGGACTAATATAGCCTGAAGAAGAAATACCAGTACCAATGGGCTTAACAGAGTTTAGTGAAACTAAGTACAATAATTACATAGTATCACAGTATATTTTGACAATTCGAATGTCTGTGGGTAATTACTTGTTAATCTGTAACTACATAGCGTCGTTTTACATCGAATTGTCATAGAAAACCATGAAATGTAGTACTACAATACAGGCCCCTGGTAGAGTTCGCCAAATCTCGCCCCAAATGTTCGATATACCGCACTTAGCCTCATAGTTTGGCCATTGCACATAACCACTGTTGAGGTATGTTAACACTTCAGAAACTTGGGTTTAAACACGATTTTTTCCTTTACGTTAGCGAGTGGTATTAGTGCTATAACTTCACAAATGTATATAACTTAGACAATAAAGCAAAATCATTGGTACATCCCACACTGGAAATCTTTAACTTGGTTTGAATTGAGCATTTTTTGAACTAGTCCAATAGGAAACTCACAATCAAAAGCGATCAACCAAACTCACTCTATTCCATCTTTTTTTCCACCACAACCACAAGACAATTTGCCTCCCATGTGGGCCTTTACACCGCAATTTATTTTTCATTTCTATTATTAGCCTACTGAAAAACCACAAAACATTATAACACAGATGGAACTACTCCAAAACACCGCAAAAGAGACGTGGCCACTTGTCCCGTGTGCTCGTAGCACACTCAATCTTGATCATCCTAATTGACCCTGGTTTGATTTGATTGATCGTTTCAGGAGAGTGATTTCAATAAATCAGAAGTCTCAGCACTAAATGGGAGCCATATGAAACCACTTAAAAATTAAACCAACATAAAAACTAGGTACAACTATAATATGTTTTTGATTAAGTTATTTTAAGTATTACGTATGCTGAAACGCTCGTGGCCTAGGCGAACCGAGTGATTGGAATCAATCACTTGGTTAAGCAACAACAGACGCGGTCAGGTACGGGATGGGTGAGCGTCCCGTGACTACCGCTAGTGGCATTTTTCCGAGCGCTTCCGTGCTTCGCAAGGCACGTTAGGCCGTTGGTGCCGGCTGTCATATAATGGCAGTCGTTAAGCCATGTCAGAAGCCTTATAACTTCTGACAGTGAGGCCCGCCACTGTCTCACAATCCTCCACCAACCCGGACTCGGCCCCCGTGGTGGAGTATGGCCTAACCTGCCTGCGATGCAGGAAGAGACCCGTGCCCCAGCAGTGGGGACATATAAGGGTTGATAACGTGTGCTGAAACATCTGTAGCACGTAAAATAAATTTGGTGTCTCTATATTCTATTATTCTGATCATTTCTGTCTATATTGTTCGGACTGTACCTATATTAAGCCATGTTTTAAATACTGTGTAGTTTTATCCGTCTATCTAAATAGTCAGGTAAATATCTATGTTAATAGACCAAACTAAAGAATATTTAACAGCTACTTATTTATTTGAAATAGATGGTTTCCACTATACCAACATATCAACAAATGCTTCTCTTACTTCCAATGGTAGAAAAATGCCTTGTATTGCCCAGCCAAGATTAATTACCTTTGCAAGAAACACAATTTAGCTGAATGTTGTCAAATGCAAAAAAACTTCGTTTCGTGACTGTCTCTTAGTTTAAAACTGTGAATCTTGAGCTCAACCTTTATTGAATTCCTCTGCTGTTACCAAATTATAAGCACGGAATTCGTGGTGTCTTTATCGTATCATATACTAAGAGCCCATGCTCATAACCAGTACTGTGGGGTAAACCGCAGCTTATACTGAGCTCGAGGTCATTTTACCGCTCCATAGACATACCCTGGGCCCCTTATTGTTTTAAGATTATTCTTTCTTATTTAATTGATTTGTTTGTTTCCAATCACTAGATATTATTATGTAATTCGTTGTATCTTTACATGTAATGTTTTTCTTCTTCTACATTTCGAAAACTCAGTTCCTCTGCTGTTACTGAATTGGAAGCACAGAGATCCGTGACCCTATCATTGAAGAACTAAACTTATTCATGTCTTTCTCACACAGGTTGGGTGAGAAAAGGACACAAACAAGCAAATCGATTCATCATCAGCGAACCAAGTGGTTTAACCTTCATACAGATTCAGTTTCTCTGGCTGCGGTTGTTCACCACAAATGCGAGGCATTGGAGCAAGACATTGGACCAAATCGTTTGGTTAAACGCTCGATAGATAATGCAAAACCTTCGGGCTATTTCCGGCTGTGGGATAAATTATTATTACACCTCTTATTATGATGGATGTAGAGTAAACGGTACAGCTGTGGATTGTTAAGTTGGCTTGTTTTATAGATAAACAGATAACTAGATAGGTAACCCATTATTGCACACAAGGAATAGCTAGTTAGTAAAGTATTTAGTGGATTCAACTCGTGCTTGATCGTTTTTTTTGTATTTGTTGTTAGAATATATATAAAAAGCTCCACCAGTTTGATGCGCGTAGGCGTCACTGTTTTTACGATAGAGCTTAAACAAAAAGGAATGGAGACCACAATTTTTTACATACTTTTTTTTTATTTCATTATTTGTTAGGTAAGACCAGTTCTAGATCAAGCACAGAACCTTGTTAGGGTTAGAAAAGTTTGCGAAAGGACATTTTGTGTCACTGGGACATTTATTGTTTAGGACATTTTGTGACTGGGACGTTTTGCGATTAGGAAATTTTGTGCCACTGGGACGTTTTGCGATTAGGACACTTTGTGCCACTGGGACGTTTGCGATTAGGACACTTTGTGCCACTGGGACGTTTTGCGATTCGGACATTTTGTGCCACTGGGACGTTTTGCGATTAGGACACTTTGTGCCATTGGGACGTTGTGCGATTAGGACATTTTGTACCACTGTGACGTTTTGCGATTAGGAAATTTTGTGCCACTGGGACGTTATGTGATTAGGACATTCTACTTCTGAGTCGTCCTATGGAGCGATAATATGCACCGATGCCTAAAAGTGACTCCGGAATCGGCAGACAGACGGACGCCCGGTCAATTTCCAAAGCTCCTACCCGAACTCGGCGACGTAATCCATCACGAAAGATTCGTGTCAAGTGCAAGTAACAGCCTCACCTGTCTTACGAAACGACTCGCCGTCAAAGAAAGTTCGGAGCCCGCTCTCGACAGCTTGCGATACGTCTTGTCTTGTCTCGCATCGTATCGTACATAACTCAGTTACATGTCTAACAGTTTAACCTGAGATTTCTTTCTAACGATTCAATGAACTAATATATAGGGTGTACGAGTAAGCATGTAGGGTGAGGTCTGTCAAACGCTTTAAGACAAGACAAGAGTTGGTATGTATTGTCTCGATGCGTCAGACATACCTTGGTTACGTATGTACAAGCTTGACGAAACGTATATTTCGTCGAAATAATATCAGATGTTCCACACTAAAGGTCGCTCGCGGTGTAAAGTTTAAAAGTATATCGCTCGTGTTACAAGTTAAGCGACAAGTTAAATCTGCGATTCTTAGACAAATAAAGATGTTGGCGATTCTTGAACCCGGCGACAGTTTTAACAACAACATTTTTTTGAAATTATTTTCATTATAATAACGGATTTCTTAGACCACCTTAACTCTATAAACAACAAGATCCAGTTTACAATGGAGTTAGAAGCAGATTGTTCTTTAGCTTTCTTAGATGTTTTAGTCATCAGGAATCCAAATGGATCCTTAGGACATACAGTTTATAGGAAAAAGACCCACACTGATAGGTACCTAAACGGTGAGTCTCACCATCACCCGTGTCAGTTGTCTACCGTTGGAAAATCTCTGTTACAGAGGGCACACCGAATCTGCGACAAGGACCATCTACCTGCGGAACTCCAGCATGTCAAACGAGCACTTCGTGCAAACAAGCTGCAAGTTCCGCGTGTCCGTCGCGGAGGACGTGTCAAACCGGACACAGTCGAGCGAGTTCCAGCCTACCTGCCTTTTGTGAGAGGAGTGACTGACAAAATTGGGAGTATTTTGAAACGCGCCTCAATCAGAACCATCTACCAGCCGCCAAGAAAGATACACCAATTCATGCGAAGTGTCAAGCACAGGATTCCCTTACAAGAGGCAGGAGTATACAAGCTTGACTGTGAATGTGGTTCCTCGTACATTGGTCAAACGAAGCGTACCATAGCTGAGCGGGTGAAGGAACATATCGCTGATGTGAAACATAAGCGCTCTGGTAGATCTGCAGTCAGCGAGCATACACTTAGCGGTACCAACCACTTTATACATTTCGATAAAGTTAAAGTTCTAGCCCGAGAAGACCGTTTCTTCCCTAGAATGATACGTGAGGCAATAGAGATCCGCCGGCATCCAAATTTTAATAGAGATCGTGGTTGGAACATACCGGTAGCATGGGAACCAGTGCTTAAGTGCATGAGACCCCCTTGCTAGAAGTGTGACTGTAGAATAAATAATAAAAAATCAATTTAATTTCAATTAATAATCGGTATCTTTAAGTAATAAAGTAATTAGTTTATAAATTAAATTTTAACTTCAATTACTAATAATCAATATTGTTGACTTTATATAAAAAATAATTGGTTTGTCTATTTTGGAACGTAACTTCATAATTAACTTTTGTAATTTTTGCCGAGGGTAGTAAACTAACCGTTAATGATTTCTAAAAGACACCTGTCACCTCAGTCATCCGGGACCACGGCACCTGAAAAAGTGCCGAAACGTTGGAAAATTGTAAAAATGTAATAAACGAGCATAAATCCGTATAAAAACAGTTTTAATTATGTCAATTCGATGGTTTAATAGGAATCTATTGGACAAGGTCCTAAAACACTTTGGACACAGCTAATGCTAATTCTATCACACCTTCAGAAGTGTATGCATGTCCAGAGAAAATCATAAAAGGGAAATCGCCAAAGTCAGGGTCGACTCTACCAATTCTGACATCAAACTCTTTCAAGCGTACTAACTCAATTCGACAAGCTCTACAGGTCTAGAAGATTCCCCAGAAACGATACGAGTATCCGTCAACTTCAACTCGAGCTCACCAAACCAACCACTTTCTACACTAGTGGTTCCCAACCTGTGGTGTAGCGCCTATTGCCTATGAAATCGTGGAGTGGGCCGCAAGAGGGCGGTCGTCCGCGACTCATTCCCGTGGCTTTCATAAGCACCCAATAAAAGAGAGTAGCAAATATTCCTGTCCTGCCGCCACTTAAACTCTGTTACTTCCATAGAGTTAATATAATTACACAAAAACACTCAATTGTAACGAAAGTTACCTAAATTCGCGTGTTAATTTTTTTTCTGCTCTGGACGTCTTGCTTATTTGTATATATTTTTTATTAATTTGGACGAAACGTGTGTGGATGAATTTTTTATGCTTGTGTAAGATAGTTCCTTGTATTTCATCGATTATAATAGTAAATAATTTTAAATTTTCTTTGTATGTCAACAAAAATAAAAATAGCGTCGAGAATAGAAGGACAGCCTCTTAGTAAAATAGTGAAGAAATTGACGCGAAGGCAATTAATATTACAGTTTACCATTCAAGAAACAGTAGGTTATTTACGTGGAAATAAACTTCTGATTTCTAACAAGTAAATAATTGAAATTGTCCGTGGTCGTTCTAAGGTTAGGAACCACTGTTCCTCAGTGACATGATGAGGTACCTGCCAGAGCTAGGGCGTGGTCGAGTAAGCACAGGTTGTCGACTGATACATTGTGGGAATGAAAGTTGAAACAAAGGCTCTTTAAGACTATTGGTTAACCTAGACGCTGACGATTGCGGTTATTTTTTGTTCGCGAATAGGGCGTTGAAAACGAGACATATTGCACTACTTCTATAGAAAACTCAGTGACAGTGGGATATGCAGTCCTTACCCCCAGAAGTTTGCTAGTGAACAGGATATGAAATGGACAGAGGGGCGGCACGGGCCTGTTCCCTCGACAGAAGACAGCACCTACCATCCTTTCATATTTCCTTGTAGATAAAGTCAGACCTAATCAAATCTCAACTACACACCGAAGAGATACCCAGCTAGGCACTACAAGTACACACACATCCTAACTTGGTTTTTTCTAATGCTTGTTCGGAAAAATATTCGATTTAAATACTATTCCAGCTAGCCTTTACACATGCGCACAATTACCTCTTATTTATCTTTTGTTCTGTATAGGGTAACAAACCCTCTGAACGCCTCTGAAAGACTCTTGGACTACCCTCTGAACGCCGGATTAACTCTCACCAAATAACAAAAAAAAAGTTCACAAACCTCCAAATCCCGGAAAACGTCTCTGATATCCGGTTTCCTAGCTCGTGACGCCGCGCGTTTCCGCCGAACAGTCCGGTTGAGTCTCCGGACGCGGCGGCGGACGGCAGCGGCCTGTTCCCTTGGCAGCGGGCGGACTGCTTCCCCCAGTTGTGCTTCTGTCACCTCCAAGCCAGCCTGGAACGGAGCGGCCAGGGAGCCCAGGCCCGCGGATTGCAGCCACTCGGTCTCGAGCTCGCCTTCTGTTGACCAAAGGAGAAAGGATTGTTTAGCATTTTTTGTCTTTTGTATTCAAAATATTTTAATTGCAGCCTTATGCGGCCAGTGTTACCGAAATATAACAGGATTTAGTTGGTCTGGAAAAATCAGCCGAAGGAGATGGAAAAGTAAACGTAAACTTTTAGTCTTTTAAACTTCTTGATAAAAAAAACAATAACCAAAATCAGTATTTTCTTTTGCCATATTACAACTCCAAAGACATCACCGGGTCCTCCTACTATTAGTAATACCTATATCAGGAGAACCAGAAGGCTCTTCCACATTGACACTACACAAAATAAAATAAACTTGCGTGACATGAAATAATTTAAATTAACATGCAAAATTCGAAGATATTATTGTACATAATTATCTATTTTTTTTTCTTCATTCATAGTTGAATTGGATGCCTATTTTTACAGTACAAAATTCTCGTAACGCCTTTTTGTTGTAACAGCCAACAGCCTAATTGTTGGGCAAATACCTACGGATGAATCGTGATGTTATCTTCAACCATTTTTATATCCGAATCGTGTCTACAAAGCAAGCACTAAGAACCCAACCAAATAAGAGCAAATACAGGAACGGAAATTGATTTACCCTTCAATGATATTAATGTACAGTCGACAAATAAACCTCAAATGTTTTGGTGCAAAGTGGCCTCTTACGTAGTTGAACAGAGAGCAGGTACGTAAATATTGATGTCACGTCGACTGTACAAGACACCGTATTTATTTTTTATCCGGCCAGTTACCTCTTCCGGGTATTCACGAAGGAGGTTTGTTCTCATAGTTTTTTTCATTTGTCCACGCAAGTGTTAATGCAAAAACTGAGCACCTGCAAAAATTTATAAACATAGTGCGAAAAACACTCATCATTCAATTTATTGTTTCTCGATTCCGAAGCTCGATTTAATATCCATTGTAAATCACACTAAGATAGATGATGTCATACCATCAGAGTACCGTGAACAATAATTAGACTGAGTACAATTCTACAAACGTATTTGTAGTTAGTACCTACTAAAAAAAACGAAAAACTTTCGAATACAAAGAGGAAAGATTGGAAGTCCTACAAAGGAAAAAATTCAGTTACAGATGTTTCTAAGTAAGAGCTCAGACTCTGAGAATTCAGTGTACATTGCGTAGCAGTCCTAATAAGTCGTATTGTCATAGTAAACCATGAATTGTAGTTCTATGAATTGCCCCAGGCCATTATATTTTTGGTGTAAAATCACCTATAACTGTCAAAATCTGACATCGTTTGCAAAAGGAAGGAGGGATCATGTTACTAAGTTTTCAGACAGGGTGCGTTCAATTTGTACAGTGCAGCCCTAGTCGCTAAATATAGGCAAAATGCGAGTGAGTCATTTTTCTTAACCAGAATGGTTATGCGAGTGCATCGCAGCATGTCTATTAGTGTGAACAATGAATACAAACTTGATTCATCATAGATAATCGACTAGTAGTCGTCTGTCTGTCCTGCTTTACCTAGTGAGGAAAAACGAGTAGTAGGTGAGTTTCGGTAATCTTTCTACGTTAGTATGCTAGCCACTTTTTTGTTTTAATTTAACGTAAAATATAAATTAAATTAAAAAAAACCTGATCTGCATGTGTTAGTTTTTTTGTAAGTACCTACTTATTTCATCGTAAACGTTGGAATGTTTAACCGAACTTGAATCGTTTATTGTGTATCTTCATTTTATTGTCTATTATGAATATTTAATGAGTGTTCTCACCGTCTATTATTTATATCGTAGTTTATGTCATGTGTAGGTCAACATCAATGACGGTACCTAACAGGCATGTTATGGCGGTCTGCGTAAACACTCAATATTTCCTTTAACAATATGGCATTTAAAAATAAAACATTTCGTTCCATTCTCAACTTACTGGCAATAACATACTTCGCGTGGTACCGACAAAGCACTCCCATAACACACATGAAACCACACGAAAAAAAGATACAAATTCGAAATTGGAAGGAAGTCAATTTGGCGCGCGATTAACACTCCAGAAACAAATGACGATAGTCGGCAAAGATTAATGAACGCTGATGAGCTATCGCAGACTGGTCACTTCGCAGAATTTTATGACGAGAAAGTCCTTGATGAAAATGATAACTCAGATGAACAAGGTCCGAAAGCGTGCGCGGGCGACGCGACGCTGCGCTCGCGAGTGCACTGCGTCTGCGCAGCTTTTGAGGCGGAAGATTCACGTATCCCATTTACTAAAGTATATTTTGGGATTCGGGATACACAAACTTCCGATCGAACAGATGGGGCTGCTATTGGTGTTTGTTTATTTTAATTGTCCAGTCGACTTGTGGAAAGGAAAAGGTGGATTAGCCAAAGTAAACAATGACTTTAGAAAGCAGAAAATATAAACAAATTAAGTATTAAGAGATATAGTTCAAAAAACGATATCTCTCCACCGGCTTCTGAATCGAGAATTTTACTGAGTAAAACTATCGTTTGATTTTCTCGGTATGCGAAAGAACTTTAATATTTTTATATTTAACAAAATTTTATCAGTGGTGTTTGTCCGCCACGAGGCAGAGCATGATTACAATTCATACAAATTTTTTTTCAACTATCAATACATATCTTTGTCTTTGTCGAAAAAAAAAAACTAAACTCACTGTGTATTTCTAAGTGCTTAAACAAAACACTGAAAGCGAACTCCGGCGCAGTGCTCACGGGATCTGTGTCAACGCAAGCGCCTGCGCTGTCTAGACACGCTAATTTTATCCAAGTTGGTCACATGAGCCAAAACATCGGACCGTGCTTTATTTGCACTTACAGCGTGGTTGCACGGAGAGTGACTTTTTTCCATATTATAATATTTTTTCTCATTTAACTCTTGCTTAGAACACTTGGCGCCCTAAACTACGGTGTCCTATGATAAGACAGACGGTACAGACAGTTGATATCACGAACAATATCCAAAAATATTGTTTGGATATTGTGTTTCTCGTGTTTCTTATTGGTAGGTATGAGAATAGGTCGTGGGGTAAATAATATGGCAATACAATGTTTGCAGTGTTAGTTATGCTATATTTTTATAAATTGTACCACTATACTACATATAGTAATAATTGACTAAAAAAATGTGGGCGAACCTATTTTTGTGTACGCCGTCGGATATACAGGGTGTCTCATTGAAATCGGTCAGTATGGGAAAGTCTGAAACTATAAGACATACGAAGATCTGTTCTAAGGAACCATGTCATAGATTTTAATAACAAGAAAAACTGCATTCATACATTTTAAAAAACATCTGTACTCCGTTCGGGAATCGAACCCGGTGGTTTTAAAAAAATAACCTACACTATTTCTATTTAGATATCGATTGTGTAGGTCTTAAACAGTAAATGTCTGTGTGAAACATGATGTCTAAAATGAATAAAATGCATTGTTTTCACATACTTTAATTTATTTTAGTATATGCTCGAAGTGACCGCCGCCTTTTTCAATAAAATATTCAACACGTTTAGGTAACGATCTTAATCTTTAAATAAGTATCTACATATTTATTTTAAGTGGGCTTTTCAATTGACTGTTAGTGTTTGATTAATAGAAGTTTTTTTTTTTTTCAAAACAACCGGGATCGATTCCCGAACGAAGTTCAGATGTTTTTTAAAATGTATGAATACAGTTTTTCTTGTTATTAAAATCGATGACATGGTTCCTCAGAACAGATCTTCGTATGTCTTATAGTTTCAGACTTTCCCATACTGACCGATTTGAATGAGACACCCTGTATATAGGGAGCGGAAATGCTTAAGCAGATTTGCAAAATCAGCGCAAATTATGTGCAAGTATCTTAATTACTTATTTAATTTGCTTCGTGACTTAAGTGACAAAATCGAGCGTTTCTAACTAACATCAAAAAAGAATGAGGTTCGGAACATTATTTCAAGTGTTATTTTTTACGTATGCTGAGAAATACTCGTAGAACGACGATTGAACCGATTTGTAAAATTCTTTTTTGGTTGAAAGGGTAAACTTACCAGGTCCCATGGTCATTAAGTTTAAAGATTGGATCCTGGAGAAATAGAGAAATAAAACTTTTCAAATAAAAAAAAAATAATAATAATAAAAAAACATGTGCAGCTATTTGGGTGATTTTATAGTGACTCGTGCAATTGCTTTCGGAAAACACAATTTAGTGGAGTCGTAGCCCAAAACGCATGTGCTGGTCATTTAACTCGGCATCGGCTCCAAATTATATTTCGAATATACCTACAGTCTATTTATTCTTCCTTGTCCGATTTAGTAAACAAGATTCTAACCTTAAAATTGAGATTAGATGCCTAAACTAGACATTTTCTCGCAAATTCATGAACTATCATGAACTATGTTTATAAAATTGGCAGCGTGTTATCTAAAAGAGTGTTCCAGGTTACTTCATTTATGGAAATATGGCAGTTATGGACTAAAAAGTCACAGTTTATGGTTAGAATCTTGTTTACTAAATTGGACAAGTAAGAATAAATAGACTGTACATACTCGAATTTAAATGTCCTTTCCTTTCCTTTGCGTATTTAGTGCTGTAGTGTTTTGAAGTCGGTTTCTATTTTTTATTTAATCTTAACTATACAAAACTGCCGGCAGATACTGGATGCGGCAAGCTGAAGACAGGGCGCTATGGCGCTCATTAGGGGAGGGCTATGTCCAGCATTGGACTACATAATTAAGCCAGAAGAAGAAGATACAATACTTTCATTTAATTTTATTTCGTGGCAATATTTAAAGAGTTATATTCTTTTAACGCAAAAAAAAATCCCCAACGCAACTTCAAAAGTAAGTAAACGTAAAAATATTACAAAGAGACATTATCAAGTTCCGGATTTTTTCCTTTCCTTGTGTTAGCTAAAGAGTTACAAAACTTTACTTTCCGCAAATTTCATTATTCAACAACAAAGTCCGTGACTTAGCTGCCGCAAAAATAAACTAAAGTTTCCTCAGCCGCGCTCAAAGTTTAAAAAATTAAGTGAAAACGAAAGAACTTCTTACCTCTGCGTAGATTTAATCTCGGTATGCTCCTCAGACTACTAAAACCGAAACTTAGTATCACAACCATTTTTAACAAGCCTTTTCTTCAACACAAAACTTTTCCACAAGTAACACAACACAATGCGACTCACCGACAAGGGAATCTAAACGATACTGGTCCGATTACAAACAGAGAATGAGGAATTAATAAGAATTCTTGACCATCATTTACGAGCAACTATTTGCTCATTACGAGAACTTAACTCTTAATGAGTTTCGAACAAAAGTTCTGTTTGTCGATGCTGGCCAGTACGAAAACAATAGCCAGCTACTTTAAAATAAGTCCAAACAGATAACGCTGGCCGAAACAACCCAAATTGCTTTTAAAAAAATTGCGACTCACTGATTGGCAATTCCTTTTCGATGACGGGATGAAAGAAAATTAATAACTGCATTTTCGGCGGCCATTAATAAAAAAAATAAAAACGTTGCTTCAATGAAATGTTATAGACTGCTGGTTAGCCGGAGCGAATCGACACTGTTGATCATCGCTGGTTCTTTCCTCCTACACTAACACTTATTTAGACACAATATTCTATTATGGATGCCTACCTGTATCAGATAAAGGATGTGGGACGTGATATAAATAATGTATGTATCTCATATGCTAAGTTTAACTAAAAAGGTTAGGTTTTATCTGCTTAAATCGGCCAATGGATCAGTATTCATTTGTTTCTGAAATTAGTTGCAAATTACGTTGTTGTTGTTTTTCTACACCGACTCTCTTTATCTAAAAATTCCACAAACTCTTTCCAGCTCGTAAACAATGTGCATATCTACGTATTTACCTGACCAATGAAGACTTATCCATGACTTATCGGGCTGTCACTTCTACTGGCAACCTCGTGACAGTTTTTTATCTATTCAGTAGAGTTTCAGTCGCCATTTGTCTTATTTTTAGACCACTTGTGTATTTCTTTCGTTTATTTCGCCCGAGGTTACCTTGAACATTTATAAAGTGTTTACTTTCGGCCTGTTTACGTTTTTATAAACGCAAAGGTGGATTAACTAATACAGTGGGCCATATGAAAGTTGTCAGAAAAATAACTTTAATAATTAGAAAAATTAAATAAGATAAGAATATCTTCTTTATTGTACCAGAGCACATGATTGAAAATATTTACCTATATAGGCCGCCAATTGTAGGTACTCCAGGTATATACCTGGAGTACCTAACAATTGGCGGCCTTAGAATATGTTTTTATAATTAACTATAGTGTCGTGACATCTCAAGGTATCGACGAGGGAGACCATCTTAAATCTAGATATTTAGCGATACATTTTGCGTGACAGCTCTTTTGCGCGACAGCACTACAGTAACAAAAATAAAAGCTTTATTTTTGTTACTGTATAACCACTACAGTAACAAAAATAAAGGCTTTATTTTTGTTACTGTAGTGCTGTCGCGCAAAAGATTGACGTGTTAGTTCAAAAAGCAAAAAAAAGTTCTGTTATTATTTATGACTGTACCTGCTTATGAATGGGGCAGATAGATGGGTACCTTTTAGGATTGGAAGCGGAGTAGAGTCCATCTGATCTTAGATTCTGTGATTTAATTGTAAGCAAATCGAAAAATAAGGTGAATCAACTGCTGCACACTGTACTGTTGGTATCACAGAACAATGTTCTGTGGTTGGTATCTACGCGCCAAATATTCAAATAAAGTTATGTAGGCCAGCTTAATTCGAATTCCAACGAAACGCCGATAAGGAAGAACAAACACATCGAAACGCCATTATTTACGCACGCGCGTCCACTGCATACTTACATCCGCAAATACGGAGATTTTCACTCGAACAATGTTGAGTCGGCGAAATCTGAGATACTTACCCCTTTTTGTTAAGGTTCTGTAGTCAACAAACAAATTTTACAGTTTCGCTATGTCAATCTCTCTGCCAGAGTGCTTAGTGCGAGTTTGACAGATCCAATCGAATAACTTTACTACCGCGTTAATCGAGCATTGAGTAGTGACTATGAGTAAGTTAACCGTTCGAACTGGCAAAACGCTGTCACAGTACAACTCGCACTCGTGTTTATTCGTGTTTTGGCTGGTAAACGTGTTCACTTCTCCACGTAAACCATTACAACTCGAACTCAGCAATTTTAATTCTCATACTTGTCGCTAGGTGGCGCTTCCTCGATGCCATAGAAATATGAGTTTACGGTAACGCGATCGAATAGTTAAAAAACTCGCACTAAGCACTCTGTTCTAAGAAGAAGGGGTAGGCAAAATGCGTAGAGATGTCAATGTTTATTACAGTCATACAAATAAATCAAACAGGCAATTAAAAAAATAACTGTCGTTTCCAAAAAGTAACGTTATACTTTTCTGAAGGAGCTTTTTATTCTTCTAAGACTCCCACAAATCGAATATTACGTTTCGAAACAAATATATTTATGATCTCATTTATAAAAGCACGATTTTTGAACTAAAACTTTCGTAAGCACAACACATTGTAGACTTTTAGTCCGGATTTACTTACGGGTGTTGTTATATCGGAAAAGTCCGACCAGGTTTCGCTCCGATTCGCAGAGCTCACACTCACACTCACAGTGTGAGACAAGCAACCGACGACGCGAGCTCCGTCTCTGCTCACCATGATTAAGCTCTGCGAATCGGAGCGAAACCTGGTCGGACTTTTCCGATATAACAACACCCGTAAGTAAATCCGGACTAAAAGTCTACAAAAGCACGATTGCTTTAAAACACTCTTCAGATAAAGGTTAAGTAGTATGTGGTAAAGTCTTTCTTGGCCACTGACTGTTTGTTTAACTGCATAATATTGTAAGCAACCCTATTTTATAAATAAGCCTAAAAGTCTTTTACGTCGGAAAATTGTAAAAATGTAATAAACGAGCATAAATCCGTATAAAAACAGTTTTAATTAAGTCTTTTAAAGTTAAGACGGACAAAAATAGTTACCGCTCTGAATAGAACTTCATCACCTTGAAATAAAGTCCAAAATCGATGAAAAATTTATACTACCCATGTATACTGCCGAGACAGATGGACGAACGGACAGACAGACGGACGGACAGACAGGGCCCTGCCTGATGGCTCTATTCGGGTACGGAACCCCAAAAAGTAACCTTTGGTACAATTTCAACTGTCGCTCACTGTATTTACTGCAGCGATTGTGACCGATTCAACTCGCGTAGTGAGTAGTAATCGTACGCCTTAAATTAACACACTGCCCCCAATTTATGTCCAAAAGAAGTAAAAGACAATAATAGTGCTTCTGGCAACGGTCTGTTAGTCGAATACAAAGGGAAGCAATAAAATTATAGTGTTTGTAATAAAATTGTGAGCGTTGTTCCACTACTATGTCGCTGTCTCCATACTTGTCGCATTTCTTGCAAATTATTTTATAGCGCTCGTGGCCTAGTCGAACCAAGTGATTGGAATCAATCACTTGAGTTGAGCAACGCGCGGTAAGGTGCAGGATGGGTGACCGTTCTGTGACTACCGGTAGTGGCAATATCCATTGCCCAAGTCCATTTCTTAATGGTTTTCCTTAAGTCACGTGTCATCAAGGCTCTCATACACCATGAGTACATAACATGCGTCGAATGACATCGCCAGAAAAACGCGCGAAGTATGGACGGTATCGCTTTATTCATATCACACTCAGGCTGCTCGCATGCCTATAAGTACCTCCTTGCTATAAAGAATGCATGCCACGTGCTTGGCCATGTTATTATGTGGAATATACCTAGGAAAGTACAGAAGATTATTACACAAGTAGAAGCCATCGCTCTTTTATGAATTTTTATTTTTTTATGTAGCCTATAAACGTCAAACTGCAGTGCACAGGCCTTCTCTCGGCAAGAGATAGTATGGGCTTAATTACCCCGTGTACCCACCGCGGATTATTATTTTTATCTCGCGGGTATTTGAACACCACAGTATTTTTTTTTGTAGCCTGTAGTATTTTTCAGTAGCCTGCAGGGCTCAGAGGTTTTATGAGAAAGAGATAGTAGGGGCTTAATTACCCCGTGTACCCACCGCGGATTATTATTTTTATCTCGCGGGTATTTGAACACCACAGTAATTTTATTTTATTTTTTTTATAGCCTATAGTATTTTTAAGTAGCCTGCAGTGCACAGTCGTTTTATGAGAAAGAGATAGTATGGGCTTAATTACCCCGTGTACCCATCGCGGATTATTATTTTTATCTCGCGGGTATTTGAACACCACAGTATTTAATTTTTTATTTTTTTGTAGCCTGTAGTATTTTTAAGTAGCCTGCAGTGCACAGACGTTTTATGAGAAAGAGATAGTATGGGCTTAATTACCCCGTGTACCCACCGCGGATTATTATTTTTATACCACAGACACTCAGGTTTCTCACGATGTTTTCCTTCACGGTTAACCAATGGTATTGCTGCTGTAACTGCACAAATGTACATAACTTTGAAAACAAAGTCATTGGTGCATGCCCGCACTGGGAATCGAACCTGGCTCTCGCTTCAGAGTCCATTGTTCTACCCACTGGGCTATGTATTTATTTATGTTTTTAAGTGCCTACATGTACCGTCTAGTGTATCCGGTAAAATGTAATTGTTAATATAATATGTTGTGTCTTTAGCTATAGCTACTAACATATTTAGTTTTAGGTCTACTAACTACTATGAGTGTTACAATACAATTAAATAGTATTTCTTAATGATTCGCGAAACTCATACATAGTTATATATTAAACGGGTCAAATCGCGATTATTTATTAGGTAAAACATGGCAAAACGAGACCACGGCAACTGTAACGCTGCCGAAACGTCGGGAAATAAGGTAATTACGTTTTACCTAATAAATAATCGCGAACTAAATGCGATTAGAATAACCTAGTTAACAATTAGGTTGTGTTAGTTTTGAGCCACAAAAGAGGTTTTGTTGCTCATATCGTTCTTGTATTGTATTCAATTAGACAACGAGTAATATAATTAAAGGTCATATCTGTTAATTGATAACTCTATGTGGGAGATGAGGGATTCACGACAATGTTGGCCGAATCGTTAACTTATTTAAATCGTACTGTGCGTACTTGAAATCAATAAATATGATCTATAATATAAAAATGAATCGCTGAATGTGTTGGTAAGTACAAATCCCGAGAGCAGCTGAACGATTTCGCATAATTTTTTTTAGAATATTCCTCGGAGTCCGAGGATGGTTCTTACGGAGAGAAAAATAAAAAAAATTAAAAAATCGACTGTTACGAAGTTTGCCGGCACGAAGTTTGCTGGGTCAACTCGTTATGTTACGTTACGTTACATACTCCACCACGGGGGCCGAGTCCGGGTTGGTGGAGGATTGTAAGACAGTGGCGGGCCTTACTGTCAGAAGTTATCAAGCCGCCCATAAGGCCTCTGACATGGCTTAACGACTGCCATTATATGACAGCCGGCACCAACGGCTTAACGTGCCTTGCGGAACTCGTTATGAATAAGTGTAAATACTAATACGACGTCAGTGTCACAGGTACGATTTTATAATATTCATGCTGCCTTTGCACCTGCGCAATAAGGTGATTATACGGCGCCCAGTAGGACAAATTGCAGTAGCCAACTATTGGGCAGGAAAAATGTAAACTGGTCGAATCGGTGAAACGAAAAGAAGAAGAAGAACTAGGACCTTCACTCACACTAGATGCGTGACGGGGCCACTCGAACGCTGCAGCGCTTGGGACATTCTGTGGAGAAGGCTTGCCCAGGACCTATACCCTCCTCCTCATGCAGTGTAGTCAGCATAGCTTATAGGGAAAACAAGTGTTTTCACAATGATTTCCTAAATACGAAATACGGTGGTTTCATTTCATTACATATGAAATGAAATGAATAGGTTTTATTCAAAGTAGCGCAGAAACTGCGGCTTAATGAACAATTCAAACTAGGTGTCCTTTTCAAAATCTATATCATTTTGGAGAAAAAATGGATTAACTAAATTAAAAGATTTGAAAAGAAGTTTTAATTTGTTATATAAAATGGAGTCTACCGGCAAGTCGATATTAAAATCTCCACAGACTATAACTTTCTTGCTACTACTTGATAGGTGTAGGTGTTTGGCTTCACAATAACGAGTGTGAAGTGAAACTTCTGTATCTAATATCAAAACTAAGATTGGGAGATACTTACTTTATTCAATAGTGGCACGTATATCGTATGCTTAGGAGCGAAAATACTCCTGTAACTAAACACACTATTAAAGACAATTTTATTATTATACGATCCGACGCCGAAGCTCATTCATTTAGCTTCATTGTTTCTTTAAAAAACGCAAAACACTGTACTTAATCAATGAAAGTGTCTAAATTCCTCTTGCACTTTAATTAAAATTGCGTGAGAGTGCGTCTAAATGATTAATATGAGTGTATTTGACTAATTGGCTGATTAATAGATACTTTATACTTTGCTCTCTAACGGGAGGCTACTTTAGTTATGTATTTTTCATGCTTCATTTACTTGCCTGGACTAAAAGTTTTGCTTGGTTAATGTCAACTGAAGTAACGTTTTAAAATGAAAACCATACTCATTATTAGCTTTAAGTAGTGATTGGCGCTTAAGTACGCTTCTATAATACGAGACTAAGATTAAGGCGTTTCGGGGCGATAACTAGCGCAACCAATGGAAAAAAAATCATAACTTGTTTTATAATACATACGTTTTTAAAAAGTAAACATGAGAAATCTGTGGTAACTATTTTTAGAACATACAGCCTAGAATGTAATATAAATATCCTAGGACTTTACTCGATTGTTAATTTTAAATTCTAGAATGTAAGTTTAAAAATACTCGTAGTTATCACAGTTTTTAAGGTTTCTCATGTTCACTTTTAGATAAAAACTTTTTATGAAACAAGTTATGATTTTTGTGGCATTGGTGGCGCTAGTTAGCACCTCTAAGCGCGTTAATTAAAGACGGCCGTTTTTGGCGGAAATCCTATGTTGTTAATCTTTGGTTCTCGGCAATAGTTGTTAAGATTTATGATGTTTACTTTTTGATAAAAAAACGTATTGTAATAAGTTTTTTTTTTTTTCAAAAAACTAGATTATAGGGTACAGGTGAACCTTTACAGAGTAGTAACTAGTAGCTGAGTAGAGAGCTCGCATATAAAGACTGATGTGGTGTACACGTACAGTTGTCTCTCAATTCAACTCTCAAATTCTGACATTTGAGCGCCACAAAAGGCGCTGCTCGCGCTATCATGCTACCTGTGCTATGTGCAAGCTAGCCAGATAGTCACGTACCGTACGGGCAAAGCCCATCAGTGTGTCGACGGCGCACGCGGAAGAATCGGCGCTCAATGAAATGCAAAACATCAGGAAATACCCGACGAGAATTCTTTAAGACGTTGTTTGCTAAGCTATTAGCTCCGTGGGGATTCAATTAATGTAGGTTTCCATTGGGTGGCACGACAGCTACCTATTGATTTAACGCATTTTCTGTTTAATGGACGACGGGCGAATAATAATTTAACAGATCTAATCGCAATCGTTTATTAGGTAAACTTAAATCGCAATACAGGTAAATTAATTTACCGATTTTTTTAATACAACATTGCAATAAGTATCTCAAATCTCTTTCAGAGATAAGCAGACTTTTGTACATGTTATTTGTTATTGAACAAGTTCGTCAACGAGTTCTATATAATAGCAGCAAGTTCAAGAACATTGAACAGGATAGTAATGTTATGTTTAATGTTTTTGAGGATTTGTAACATAACGTTCAGATGTAAAAGCCGACACGCTGTCCACCACAATTATACAAATCTTATACGTTATAAATATACGGCAGATATGAACAGCCCAGTCCCACTTTAAACATGCACGGATTAACGGAATATCGAAAAGGCACAAGAATATAATATTAAATTCTCTGTTTTGTTTTGTCAATTCATTTAATGTGTCGTTTAAAGTCAATTCATTAAATCTGGATAGATCTCAATCCGGATTTGGCATCCGTGGTGAAGTATGGCCTTTACCTTCCTCAGGGAAGACACCCGTAGGCCTCGGTGGGGACATAAGGGTTAATGATGGATTATGAAACGGTGCTGGTGGCACAATTATACAATACTTTTTTTCCTATATAAAGGGATCATTAATAAATTTAAATTAAAAAAGCACGTAAAATACAAAAAATAATGAATTTGTTAACTAGATTAAGATAATCTAAATGTTATTCTGATTGTCAGTGAAAACCTATTATTGGCTTTAAATCTAATTCATCTTATTCTTTGTAAAAATGCCTCGTGTATAAGCTGTTGGTTTTCCGATAAACAATAAAAACAAAAAAAAAATACTTTAAATAATTAAGTAATCATGTTAAATTGTCATATTATGCACAATAATTATAAAATTAACTTAAACTAAACAAATCCACAATCGTACCGTCATAACTATACAATATTACATAAAAAATATCCTTAATAAAATACAAAATGTCAATTAAAAAGACCTTGAGACATCTCTGACCCAAAGGTCCCCATAACGCTGGCAGCTTTACCACGCTGCACAGCAAGGGAGATCCTCTGCATCAGAAATGCCCCTGAGCGTTTGTCAAGACCACGGTTACTCAAGCAATTGTCATTGAACTACTGTTTGTTTTTTGTCATCCTTTTCGTCATTTTACTTTGTGTATTGCGTATCTACGTGATAGAAGTGTGTCTGAAAAATATAATTAAATGGTTAATCCGTCTATGGCCTCCAGCTTGGAGTTTTGAAAGAGCATCTATTGTAACACACCCCTTTCAAACGTACTCAATTTAAATTCCATGGCATAATCGTCCAAACCTAATAGGTACGAAAAAAGTTTCTAAGAACGAAATGTGTGTTAGTTTACAGAGGGTGTGTCGCTATTAGCCGCGATTGCGCGACTTCGATTTCACCACTATCTGCTAACACGGAATAACTTCTACTAAACCAAAATTGCTAATAAGTAGGTAATATCCAGATTGCCAGCGCCGAATGGCTTTACAAGACACGCGCAAAAGGTTAATTACGTGGAGCCTTACTTTAACGGCTATGGAGAAAGAACAAAGCGCTGTCTGAAGTCTGAAATATTCAATGATATTGGTGTGCAGGACTATGGCAACTGATGTATTTGAAACAGAATGTAAATTATTTACGTTGAAATAAATTGATTTGAATTGAATGTGATTTCAGTAAACACATGTTTACGTGTAAAGTGAAGACACAATTATCGTTGAATTTTAATGACATTATTAGACAGAATTGCCACATAAGTGTCTAGAGTTCAATAATTTACTGCACCAAACACAATCTGAGATATTTTATTCTACAGACAGTGGTTAATTTGTTGAATGCCTCATTACATAAACAATTTTTTTTCACTTGTCGTCGTCGTCGACAGGCTATACTTGTCGACTGCTGGACATAGCCCTTCCCTAAAGAGCGCCACGTTGTGCTATCATAGGGGGTAATGCCCATAATCCCCACGCTTGGCATGCGGGTTGGGGATTGCAGTTCGGTGAGATTTTGCTGCAAGGGGCGCTGCTGCCCACCCCCCGGTGGGCACGGTTTTTTACTTGTGGTCAGTTCTTATCACCTAAAGGTGCCTTATTTACAACAACATTACGTAAAACACTCCAAAAACGCTCACCAAAGTAGTCTGTGGTGAAGTTTTCACGAGGAAAAGACGTAACTACAGATTAAACAAAACACCTCTAGTAATGTTACAGTGAAATCGTGTTTTTGTAAATAAGGCCGTCAATTTTAAACCTCCACCGTAAGCGCTGATAAGCAACTATGCTATCATCGTGAGGTAATTAATACCCAATACTTAATAAACACGGTCTGCGGTACCTTATCAGCTGTTTATCGAAATAATGATTGTGGTATGATATGAGTGGCTTTCGTGGGTGTGTCCTAGATTATGTGGCGTAGTTACAGTACTACACATCATAAAAGTCCCTTCGAGAATCTACGTTCGCACAGACTAGGAAGAAGTGTAACGAAAGTCCCGAAGCTATAAGTACATTCAACATGATCTTTAACCGATACGGTTAAGGTGCAGAATTGATTGCCGCAGTAGCGCTACCTATTTCACTCACGCTAATATTGCCAAACTAATAGTCACCTGCATCGATGACGTTGAATCAACCAATAGCAACAAAGGCGCGCGGCCTGCCATAAAATGAAACTATCTGATTGGTCGATCAACTTGGCGCACATCCAAAATTTGGTCATCTGCGCAGGTACATCCGCGAGACTTATTTCTTGTGTAGCACTGTACATTATGAGACCCACCTTGCTTTTCTGAGGAACGGTGTTAGGGGAGCGGTAGACAGCCGGCTTGTCGTTCGGGAGGTCGTGAGTTCAAATACCCGGTATACTAATGACTTTTTCTGAGTCACGTACACTTGTGAAGTTACAGCAGCGATACCACTTCCTAACTGTGAAGGAAAACTTCGTGAGGTAACTGAATCAGCGCTTGAAATTGCCAAACCGCGGTGGGCACGCGTTGTGATTAAGCCCATGTTCTCTCTCTCTGACAGACGGCCTGTGCCCCTGAGTGGGACGTTAGTAGACTGCATTCTTCTACTTCTTCTACAGGCTATATTAGACCACTGCTGGACCCTCCCCTAATGAGCGCCATAGCGCAAGGTTGTGCCATCATTGGGTAATGCCCATAATCCCCACGCTGGGCATCGCAGTTTGGTGTTGTTTGTACTGCACGGGGCGCTGCTGCCCACCCCCCGGTTTGTGTCCCTTAGTCGCCTTTGACGACGTAAGAATTTGGGTTGGTGCTATTCTCTAGACCGACACCACACAGTCAGAGACTGCATTATTATTAGCTTTTCTAGTTCCAATCTATGACTGATTGTCATCTGATTAAAATTTAGTTCGCCGTAGGTACAGTAAATGAAAAAGAATGGCCCATTATAACGATAACATGATCGCCTTTTATGGTTATCTTGATGGATTATGAGCAAATAAACCAGGATTACTTGAGTAATTAAAGATTTATTTGCCAACTTGAAAACAACACGTTTGTTCTACGACCGAAAGAGAGTGACAGACATTTGGATGCATTCAAGGAAAAAACTATCTACGCTAAATTAGACTGCGTTCAGTTTACATTTCAACACCATCCCTTAAACTAAACATTCTAATTTCAGACAAGTTGCCTTACCATCCCTTGACTAAAACTATCCAAATTAATACTACGTTCATACTTAATCTATATGAACACAAGAACAAACATAAATATACAAGCTACTTACAACATAACACAGTAGTAAACTTATTATGTTTTTCTTTGGTCAATGCTTTCGTTAAAACATCAGCCACCATATCAGCACTAGGTGTATAATCTATAGACACAACCTTTTCGTTAACCAATTGCCGAACAAAATGGTGCCTTATGTCTATATGCTTCGTCCTAGCATGAAACGATATGTTGTTGCATATCTTCTGAGCCGACTGACTGTCGTTAAACAGGTTAATAGTACGTATTTCACCAAAACATTCATTTAAGAAGGTTCTCAAGAATAACCCCTCCTTACATGCGTCTGAAATTGCCATGTACTCAGCCTCAGCGCTAGACAGAGCCACTGTTCTCTGTTTGCGACTTTCCCAAGACACAACAAAACTACCAAGAGAAAAAACATACCCAGTATATGAGCGACGATCAACTTCGTTTCCCGCCCAATCTGCGTCTGTGTAACCGATGATCTTCAGTTCACCTTTCCCGAAAGTTAGACCATAGCCAGACGTACCTTTTAAATAACGTAAAACTCTCTTAGCAGACTTCCAGTGCTCTTCTGAATAACAGTTATTAAATTGACTTAAATAACTGACAACATAGGCAATATCTGGTCTCGTGCAGACCGCCAGATACATCAAACTTCCAATCAGATTTCTGTATTCTAACTTACAATCTGAGTTTGTAGCCTTTTTCAACTTCAATCCACATTCCATTGGAGTTTGAGCCGGTTTGCAATCGGACATCTTAAACCTTTCCAGAATCTTGTTCAAATAGTTAGTTTGATCTAAAGTGATTTTACCAACAGCTCTCCTGATTCTCATGCCTAAGACATGACTTGCTTGACCCAAGTCTTTCATTTCAAACTCGCTCATTAATTGCTTCTTTAAAGAATCCTTCCTTACTTGTGAGCCTCTCGTTGAAAATAAAATTATGTCATCGACATATAGAGCTATAATAATAAGCTCTACTCCATCACTATAAACAAACACACATGGCTCCGATAACAGCTTTCTGAACTTCAGTTTTTCAGTCAAAACATGGTTAATTTTGTCATACCATGATTTTGCCGCCTGTTTTAAGCCATACACTGCCTTATTTAATAGACAGACCTTGTTTTCTTCTCCAGCTTCTCTAAAACATTCAGGCTGATCCATGAAAACAGTTTCTTGTAAATCTCCATTTAGAAACGCAGTTTTTACATCCATGTGCTCAATTTCCATGTCATATTGAGCGGCCATCGCTAGTAATATTCTTATTGTAGAATACCTCACCACTGGCGAAAAAGTTTCAGTGTAATCAATGCCGTATTTTTGAGTAAAGCCTTTTGCCACGAGCCGAGCCTTATATCGTAGTAACTCTCCGTTAAGACCTCTCTTCTTTGCAAATACCCACTTGCATTTTACACTCTTTTTTCTTTCAGGTAGATCCACTAAAGTCCAGCACTTGTTGCTCAGAAAAGAATTGTACTCTTCCTTCATTGCTGCTTTCCAGTGATCTGCCTCACTGCTCTCCAAAGCCTCTTGCACTGTATCAGGAACATCAATCTCATTATTAATCATACCAGCCAGCCGAACATGTTCAGTCGTATCAGAGATGTCTTGAAAGCTTATTTCATTCGAGTCTTCCGAATTATAGTCTGAAGAACCTGGAACATAAGTTTCATCAGCAGACCCCTCTGTTGCATATGATTCAGATTCTCCTGAACTAGACAAATTCTCCCTACGTGTGCTCACGTTCTGTGGCTGTACGCCAGATGTGCCCGGAACAATTCTGCTATCAGGCTCAGCAGTGCCATCAGAGTTATTTAGCATACTCTCACAAGGTATTATTACCTTACAATCATTCTTGTTGTGAAGTACCTCATCATTTACAAAAACATTTTCCAAGAAGGTTACATGTCTTGCCTTGACAACTTTCTTCGGACACGTCGGATCAATCAACTTGTAGCCTTTAGTACCCTCGCAATATCCAACGAAGATATATTTCTTACTCCTTGCATCCAACTTACGTAGATTTGGCTGTAAGGCATAGGCCACACATCCGAAAACACGTAAATGTTTTATATCTACCTTTTTACCTGACCAACGCTCTTCAGGAACAGCGCCACAGACAGCTACAGTCTGTGAAAGATTCTTCAAGTAAACCGCTGTGTTAGCCGCCTCAGCCCAGTATGCTTTGCTCAAGCCTGCTCCCTGCAGCAAGCAACGTGCCTTCTCCATAATTGTACGGTTAGCACGCTCAGCAACGCCATTCTGCTGACTACAATAAGGGACCGTAGTTTGGCTCCGTATACCACAGCTTGCCAGGTACTCCTGAAATGCACCATTAAGATATTCACCACCGTTGTCGCTCCTTAAAACTTTTATTTTCTTATTAGTTTCATTTTCGACTAACGCTTTAAAAATCTTAAATTTGTCAAAAACTTGGTCTTTTGTTCGTAGAAAATATATAAACGTTTTTCTCGAACAATCGTCAATGAAAGTTACAAAGTAACGAGCCCCACCCAAGGAAGTTACTTCCATTGGTCCGCATACGTCTGTGTGCACTAGCCCTAATATCTCCTTAGACCTAGTTCTACTTCTTTTGGGAAACGGCAATTTTGTCTGTTTTCCCTCCAGACATGCAACACAATTTTTATATTCAGTATTAGAATAATCCATACCTGTAACCACTCCTTGTTTCATTAGGTTCATGCTCCTGGAATTCAAATGTCCGAGCCGCTTATGCCACACTTCTTGTGTCTCCATTCCCTCCATGAATACATTACCCGTATCCCTGCAAACCTGAACAGATTCCCTGTCATTTGCACCGGAATTGACACTAGACTTCATGGCAATCTCAGACGACATGTTACATTTCAACCTTTCATTTGTATTTAACTGATACACACCATTCAAATAAGACGCTGTACCAATAACCACCTTACCATAGTAAATTTTACAACCCTTGCTGTCAAATGTTACATGGTGACCTTTACGAACCAGTTCACTAACTGACAGTAGATTCGCTGCCAGATTTGGTACATAAAACACGTTGGTTATTGTGCCTACACAGTCTTTCAGATCAATAGATACCACGCCGCGACCTCCAATGCGCAGCTTCTCGCCGTTGGCTACGTTTACTTCCAAAGATGTGTCCGTTACGAATTTTCTCATGATTCCTCTGTCATTACACATATGATTAGTAGCACCCGAGTCAATGTACCACAGATGATTCTGTACGTTGACAGACAATGCAGTCAGTAGTGCATGGCTCTTGCCTTTCTCATTTTGCGATTTCACAGATGAGTTTCTATTCGGACAGTCTTTCTTGAAATGCCCTTGTTTCTTACACTTGAAACATCTTATAGCCTTCTTGACAGCTAACGCTTGGGCTTCCGGTCGTTCCATCTTTTCATCCCTCCTTATGTTCTCCTGTAGCAGCTTCGCCTTTACGGTTTCACTGGACAATTTTGTGCCCGAGTGCTCCAACGCCATAATCAGGGGGTCATAATCATTGGGTAAGCCACTCAACATGATTATTGCGATGAACTCGTCTTCTAGTGGTGAATCTATATCTTTCAGTTGCTGTGACAACTCACTTATCCTTGATATATATGTATCAATGGTCTCACCCTCCTTCAATTTCGTACCGAACAAAGATCTCAGCAATCCCAGCCTTCTGCACAATCCTTTGTCTTCGTATGCACGTTGTAAGTTGCCCCAAGCCTCATATGCCGTCCCAGCGTTCCGAACATGAGTCAAGGCTGATGGACCCACGGACAGGCAAATTTTTGCCAGTGCCCTTTGTTTTTTCCGATCATCCTTGCATCCGTCCTCGGATTCCACGCAGACATACAGATCTTCATGCAACAACAACATCCGCATCATGAATTTCCAGTTATTGTAGTCCTCCATACCACGAAGCTTGTCAATGATAATTCCATTGCTTGCAGAAACGGCCATTCTTTTCCGTTGCTAAGGGTAACCCGTGTGTTTTAAAATTTTTCGTATTTTCTCAAAATAACAAATAATATTATTTTCCGAGACCTGAAAACCGTCCTGGGCCCATAACCTGATGGATTATGAGCAAATAAACCAGGATTACTTGAGTAATTAAAGATTTATTTGCCAACTTGAAAACAACACGTTTGTTCTACGACCGAAAGAGAGTGACAGACATTTGGATGCATTCAAGGAAAAAACTATCTACGCTAAATTAGACTGCGTTCAGTTTACATTTCAACATATCTGACTTGGAAGAAATTGAAACACTTTCTAGCTATGTATACGAAGCCATTATTTCATTTAAAGATACTAATTTAGATAGTAGAGTAGTAGTATTACTTTTTTAGGTACACCAACAGCAAGCACAAAAACATGACTAAGCTTGATATAAATGTGACTTAGGGCTAGTGATTATGCCAACTAAACTGTATAAGTACTCGTACACGGCATTTGCAGACTACTTGTATGAAACGTACTCCATTATAATTCTATAGAATCAACTTAGAATCAATCAACTTATACTATTTTTATTTTTAATGCACTAACCCGTGCTAAGGAACAAATTTAAAAACCTATTTAGAGGCTAAAAATTTCACCCATGCCGGGATTCGAACCCGCAACCTCTGGCTATCCGTGCCAGCGCTCTACCAATTGAGCCAATGGGCGACTCACGGCATTAGTGAAATTTCGAACCTCTTTACACTGTTCTCTGTATTACGTACAGGCAGCGACATCTGACATAAGCAAATTGCATTACTTTCAGCCCCGACTACCTACTTTGCAGTTAGGCTTAACATCGGAACGATATCACTGTACCCACATGATTATACTATTTTTATCTTTAATGCACTAACCCGTGCTAAGGAACAAATTTAAAAACCTATTTAGAGGCTAAAAATTTCACCCATGCCGGGATTCGAACCGGCATGGGTGAAATTTTTAGCCTCTAAATAGGTTTTTAAATCAATCAACTTACTTTATATTCCGTTCTTTAATATATTCTAAAATACATATAAAATACCTACTTAGAAACTAACATAACAATTACATACACTTCTTCGGCTTCTGGCCCCACACCAGGATACCCTGTGTCGTGGGAACCAGAAACAACGACATCACAAGCATGTAAACATCCAAGGCCTGGGGTTTTTTTCTTGTCTCCAGCCGGGGTTTGAACCCGGGACGCCGTTACCGCTGCGCCACAGAGGTGGTCATATCATATTATGGTGCTATTGTAGATTTAATTATTAATTTAGGTAACAATTGTCAGATTTTGGAAATTAATTTTGACTCAAATGTGCCAAGGCTATCATGACAAAATATTCAAAAATAATTTACTCCATTTCTTTCTATGATAAAATAGTTATATATTAACCTGTATATTACTATTAGATTGCTATTAGCACACGCAATAACTTCTGGGAAAGTCGCGGGAAACGGCGGCGTTTCCCATGATTCACTAAAACTATGATAACTTTTCTAATATACGTCCGATTTCAGTTTTGTAATCGTGGTGAAATTTCCCTTTTCATAAGCTAAAGGTTTATCTGAAAGAACTAGAAAAAATGTAACAAAAAGCAGTACAAAGTTGAGTGCAAAGTTTTCCACAAAATTAGAAACTCTGACTACCTTCGAGATATTTTGAGAGAATTTATTCACTTTTTCGCTCTAATCACAATTAGACTCGTTTAACATATGACTACGTATGAGCATCGGGAGTCATGAAACAATACTTCTCGTTAATAAATTCATATCAAAGTTGATGTAAGCGTTAAACAATTATTGACGCAAACAATTATATGTGGGTACAGCGATATCATTCCGATGTAAAAACCTAACTGCAAAGTAGGTACTCGGGGCTGTAAGTGATGCAATTTACTTCAGCCAGATGTCGCTGCCTGTACGTAATACAGAGAATAGTGTAGAGGTTCGAAATTTCACTGATGCCGGTGAGTCGCCCATTAGCTCAGTTGGAAAAAGCGCTGGCACGGATAGCCAGAGGTCGCGGGTTCGAATCCCGGCATGGGTGGAATTTTTACTCTAAATAGGTTTTTAAAATTATTGTCGCGTTTTACAAACTACCCATATTCGCTTTTTGCGTTATTTTATTTATTTATTTGCAAGAAAAATAATTACATTACAGTTAAAACTATTGCGTAATTAATTGCATTAAACATTATAAGTATTACATTTAAAAATAACAAAGAATTAGAACGTTAAAATATGCATATGTACAATTTACTTTACATTAAGAAAATAACCCTGTATGTTAAACATTTCAAACTCCGGCGCAGGTTCCCACGCGCATGCGTGAACTGTCATGTCTCTACGTACCGTGACGTCCCTAACCAACCTCACTTACTACCTGTGCAAAGGAAAATCACCCTTAAAATAACAAGCCATAGCTTCCAGGAAGATAATGTGCTAGGATTATTTGTTTCGTGCTTACAGCGGGTGGTACAAAGGAAATTTTATTTTAAAGCCTCGAGTTAGGAGTCACTTTAAGGAAATCTAACGGCAAGTTCCAACCTGTTGTTTTTATGGATTAAATAAAGTATGGGAGTGATAGAACATTAGAATGGTGCTGCCATAGGTACGAGAGGGAAATGAGGAGTGAAATTAAATTGTATATCACATCGCACATCATCCTCCCGGCAGGATACCTCGTAGCTCAGCCAGAGAAGTGTTTTTATTGTTATTGCTTTACACCTTTTCTTTATTATTCCTCCAGCCACCAACACGATGAAAAAAGTATTAAGTATTAAGTAAAAAAACGTGTTAATTAAGTTGAAACTGGTTTCTTAGATAATTTCTTAAACAATGTATATATGTCCTGATTTCTTAAATAATGTAATGAGGTCCTTGAGAAGTATGTGTGGTGTTACTTTGAATGACAGGATACGCAATAATCTGATCAGAGAACGTTGTGGACTGAAAGAGGATGTAGTGACTAGAATTGAGAAAGGAATGTTGCGTTGGTTTGGACATGTGGAGAGGATGAAGGAAGAAAGATTAACGAAACAGATATATATTGCGAATGTAAGTGGAAGAGTTGGTAAGGGTCGTCCCAGGCGGACATACATCGACCAGATAGGGAATTGTTAGCAAAGGGAAAGATAAAAATTACCCGGAACCGGCGTGCGTGCATGCAACGACTTATGAACGTTGATGAAGCGAAAGTGATCTGTCAGGATCATGGCAAGTGGCAGTCCCTGGTCTCTGCCTACCGCTCTGGGATACAGGCGTGAGGTTATGTATGTATGTTTGTATGTATGTATGTATGTATGTATGTATGTATGTATGTATGTATGTATGTATGTATGTATGTATGTATGTATGTATGTATGTATGTATGTATGTATGTATGTATGTATGTATGTATGTATGTATGTATGTATGTATGTATGTATGTATGTATGTATGTATGTATGTATGTATGTATGTATGTATGTATGTATGTATGTATGTATGTATGTATGTATGTATGTATGTATGTATGTATGTATGTATGTATGTATGTATGTATGTATGTATGTATGTATGTACATTTGTACAACTGGCTTCAGTCTGGATGTATTTCCACGTTTGTGATGTCTGTGCCTCAATGCCTCTTTACCAAAGGACAGGATATCCTAGTTTAGGTCCAGGACAGGTGATTGTGTCGTGTGGAAGTTATTTACGAAGCTCAGATAACAAAGTCGGTATTCGAAAACAAGATCTTCAAAACTTGCCACTGCTTTTGAGTATTATAACATGCTATCCTCCGGTTTCTCGTATAAAAAAAATGCTAAGAGCTGTTGTCACGTTTTTAATTGACTTCAAAAAAGGGTTTCTATTAGTCAGTACATTTTTTTATTTATGTTCAGGGCTCCACGGGCCCGCTGCCGACCTGACGACATGGTCTGGGCGTCCAACTAACTGGTTAACTGACAGTTAATGGCCTCGCTGGCGCAGCGGTTTGGCACGCAGACTATAAAACCGAAGGTCTCGGGTTCGATCCCCGGCCGGGTCAAACTAGGAAACGAATTTTTCTAGTTTGTCTCGGGTCTTGGATGTTATTTATGTATTTATTGTACTAAATCCATCGTCGAGTTAGCACCTGTAACGCAAGTCATTTAGTTGTACTTAGTGTGGGTTAACGAGATCTGTGTAATAATGTCCATGAATATTTATTTATTTAATCTAATATTAACACACACGGTTAACAGAATTTCAGTGTACGAGAAACTGGAGGTCTGTCCTCCGTGCCTCCTGTTGTGGCAATGATTGCTCGTTTCCGTTTCCGTCACACCCCACCGTTAGCAAACGTATGAATGGCCCGTAATTAGCACCTGCGCCTTCATTATTATCAATTATTAAACTAGACATTTCTTTCAAGAGACCTAGGTTTACCACTAGTCACAATCCTAATAAACCTTTTTCGCTTCATATTCATTCGTCGCTGCGTGCACGTACGCCCGTACTTGTCTCTGCCTACCCTAACGAGGTAAAGGTGTGAGTTTACGTGTAACACGTATCGAGGTTCTTAGATGGTTTACATACATACATAACCTGACGCCAGTATCCCAGAGGGGTAGGCAGAGACCAGGGGCTGCCACTTGCCACGACCCTGACAGATCACCTTCGCTTCATCAACGTTCATAAGTCGTTACATGCACGCACGCCGGTTCCGGGTACTTTTTTATCGTTCTTACATGATTTTTTAATGTAATAATAATAAAATTATGGATATTAGCGCAAATTACTTTTTTTATTGAAGGGTTCACAGGTTTGATCTAGCGTGGTGACCACTGTAAACTATTCATCTGCGTGTAACCATAACCGTTTTATTTAATAAACGACTTTTTACATTACTTTACTTACTTAAAAACACAATCCGTATTTTGTAAATTAAAACAGTTTATGCTTGCAATTTCGAACCAACACATGTTTTATTACACACCGTATTTCGTTGTTCAAAACCTTTTATTCGTGGAATTTAGAAGCTACACATTTTTCATCACACTCCGTATTTTGTGAATTAAAACGTTTATGCATAGAATTTTGAAGCAACTCATTTTTCATCACACTACGTACTTCGTCATTTAAAACTTTTTATTCATGGAATTTTTAGCTACACATTTTTAATGCTACACAATTTTTAATCATACTCCGTATTTTGTAAATTAAAACAGTTTATGCTTGGAATTTCGAGACTATACATTTTATTACACAACGCGTAGAAAAGACAAAGTTACTGAGAGATAGAGGGAGAGAGATAGTGAGTTTCTTTTCATCTGCATCGATTTGTCGCCATTAGTAGCAACAATTTGTTCACATTGTGACAATACCAATTTCACTACAAAGAGCGCCCATGTTTCCAGCAAACCAAAGAAAGCTGGTATTTACTATTGTGTGTTTTCATTTAGGCATGAGAAAACAGTATGATTGGTATGTCGGCAATCCTCGTTTCTTATTTTTAGACTTACCTCAGTATCTACTGCAGAATGAAATTAAACATGTATAATACCCGACAGAAAACTACCTAAAATGCAGTCGCGAGGTTTTTTGAAATATACACGTAGAGAATATTTAATTGATTATTTGACCAAAATAAAAGCCTAATTCCAAGTGACATTCCGTGTCAAAAAAGGAAAAAAGTAATACGAAAATATATAAAGGCGTTTGTTTGGGGTGCATGAATGGAGTCTCCCTGACCACGTATCCACTAAGCCCGTAGATACGTCTGGTGTACCCTGGGCAACAATCAGCGAGTCCGTTACGCTGATTGTCACGCTAAAATGAAGAAGGCATTTAGACCAAACCACCCGGCGACGCCCACTGCCGGACATAGGCCTCCCTCATGGTTTTCTTAGCTTCACACTCTTGTGCCACCCGCATCCAGCGACTCCCCGCCACCGTAACCAGGTCGTCAGACCATCTGGTGGAGGGCTTGCCCACGCTGCGTCGTCCTGTAGCTACGAATAGCGGGGCCGCCGGGGACTAGGGGCCTTGGAATTTTGGGTACTACCATAGGATGATCTGAGACCATAGGGGTTTTTGCCATAATCGCCACGCTTGGCAGGCGAGTTGGCGATCGCAGTATGTGGTTGAAATCTCAGTAAGACGCTGCTGCCCATCTCCTGGTGATTTCTTATTCCTTAGTCGCCTTTTAAGACATCCATGGAAAGAGATGGAGAGATGCTATTCTTAATCTGGTGCCGCATTTAAGTTTAAGTTATTTATAGGGCATTACACTATTGATTATTATCATGATGGCGAAGGGCCATGATAAGTCGCAAACCCTGGTCTCTACCTACCCTCCTGGTTCCATGCGTAAGTTCATGTTGTAATGAATATTTTTTTATGAAAGTAGCGTGCAAAAGCTAACAAAAGCAATAGTTGTGAGAGCTTTAAAGGAAACAATGCCCTTACGAAGCTCCCACGTGAAAGTGCTCGGCGATACGCGACCGCAGGAAGTACCCGACTGCCGCTCATTTGACGAAACAATAAACAGACTCAGTGTCAGGCTCCTATTACCTCCCACGCTCCTAACCTTGGATAAAGCTGTCTAGCTCGCTTTAGGCAGTTTTGGCACAGATAGATGTTGTTTAATTACTACTTGGCTGCTCGTCCTAGTCGAATCGAGTGATTGAAATCAATCACTTGTGTTAAGTAACATAACAAAAGGCGCGGCTAGGCGCTGGTTGGCTGACCGTCGTGTGACTACCGCTAGTGTCATTTTCCGAGCGCTTCTGTACTTTGCAAGACACGTTAAGGCGTTACTGCCGGCTATCATGTAATGGCAGTCGTTACGCCATGTCAGAGGCCTTTGGGCGGCTTGATAACCTTTAACCGTAAAACCCGCCACTGTCTTACAATCCTCCACCAACCCGGACTTGGCCCCCGTGGTGGAGTATGACCTAACCTTCCTGCGATGCAGTAAGAGACCCGTGCCCCAGCATTGGCGACATACAAGGGTTGATATTGAATTGCTACTTACACTAGTACCTACGATTTTTTACTCGTAATTGTGTAAGTATCAAATTAGAAAGCCTCTATCTGTGAACTGCCGAAAGCGAGCTAGTCTTTTTCTTGGGTCATTTATTATTATCACAACCTTTTTTTTGTTTCCAGCCGGGATTCGAAACCGGGACCTCTTGCATGGTAGGCAGACGCGCTACCGCTACGCCACAGAGGTCGTCAGTTAAGTCCTAGGGAAGCATTGGAAATTTGTAACTATAGATTTCCTTTTCTGACGGCAGTTCACGGCAATTCGGGTCCAATTCGGGTCAGTTAGTGCTCGACTTGGTCTTTTGGGATTCGACCCTTTTCCAGATAATTCTTGATCCGATCTTGAAAGTCTTGTCTGGTCTATGCTGCTTAGCCACCGAAGTTTTCTATCTAGGATTTCTAGATGGAGGTTTTAGTTGGAAAGGACAGGTATTCACAACCGTCAGCGCTGAAAAAGCTTATACATTAACTTTTAGAAAACGCATGTATCTTCTTCTCCTGTAGAATTATTCCACTCATCCACCAAGTCATACAATATAATACATAGCATTTCACGTACAAAATTACGCACATCCCGTAGCTGTTACGTGCATAGCGTTCAATATAACTGGCGACGCGGGGGACCCTAACGGACCCACATAACCATGGTTCATTGCATTTTAATGTCATACCCCTGTGTTTTGCATTGCCTAGACCACTCAAGCTAACTGTCAAACTGCCAATCACCACGTTCTGTGAAATGCTATAAGCCGTAGCGGTACTCAATGATGACACTGGATGTTTATTTGATGTATGTACCCATTGTACTTGTGACTGTGTGAAATCTGAGGTGACCTGCGTCTTTTCTGCGATTACTAACGTAACTTTTACTAACTAGTGTAACTTTTCACGTATAGTATACAAATCTGTATGTTATACTCGTACATAAGAGGCGTAATATGTATCACACATAGTGGTTACCGCATTTCGGGGCACATCTAATCGCACACCGTATGTAAAGTAGAAAGTAGAGTAGATATTTCCTTTTTGCACAGGTATACATGGAAAGTTACATAATGAAGGCGCTGGGCACCGTTTCATAAAACTACAATTCCGCCAATTGTACTGTAATTATTTTGTAATTATTTTTTGTTTGTTTTTTCATGGTGTACAATAAAGAATATACTTATCATATCTTATCTTCACGGTTTACTAAGACGGTGCGATGTTCACTGCATAGCAGATTAAAACGTACGAATGTACATCGAGTTATTACAAAAAAATACGATTGTGGTATTATTAAACTCGGCCCAGTCGGTCAATATTAATTTATGAACGAGACGTATCAGCTGTCACAAAAAATATCTAGGCTTGTCCGAAGAAATCATCTAGATAGTATTACGTTTAAGGTTATTTCGTTTATTACATTGGAATCCCACGACCACTTGTCAACTTTTGAAATCCTAACAAGTTCACCATGACTCAAGATATAGACTGGATAATTGGGCTAGCATCTAAAACAAGGTCTACCAAATACGTCTCAAGATAGAAGCGGCATAATTAGCACATTTGCTAAAGAAAAATAATCGGTAACCACCAGCATTAAAGCCTAGGGTGACAGCAATATTCAGAACGCATCCTACGACATCCACACATGTGGGTGGGCATTCAAGACCTCAACTCAAATTTGGACAATTGTCTTCAATTTAATCATAGTAAGATGTGGGACAACCCTGTCTATGAGTAATGCGTGTCACTGAACAGTTATTTTGGGTTTCATTTGAGAAATTGTTCTTCGAGTAGGTACGTATTTGGGACAACTAAAGGTGCTTGTAGCCTTGAGATGCCTGTTTATCTGAATAACATAGAAATGTGGGCAGGACTTTAGTCCAAAAGGTCATATCCATGACCAGTAAACAAATTCTTACAATTGTCTTCAATTTAATCACAATAGGAGACCAGTTCGAATATACTTAGCAGAGTATTGTCATTAGACAGTTATTTTAAGTTCAAATTTAACGTTTTTCGAATCCGTACTTAGTACAACTAAAGGTGCTTGCAGATTTGCGATGCAACTTCATCTGAGTGACGTAGAGTTGTTGGCAGAATTTTCATTTCACATTTAAAATGTAAAACGAGTTTTACCTATGGATGGATTGAATTGAAAAAAAAACAGCCATGGTTTACTTATGGTTGGATGGAATTAAAGAAAAAAGCCATGGTATTACCTATGGATAGGTAGAATTACAGTAAACAGTCATAATTATGGTTTTCCTCCTCCCAACAGCCTATCTTTACTACTGCATACTGGTCTTCAATAATAATATATTAATGTCATGTATGAATCACCGAAACCCAAAAAGCCAAGGCGGGGAACACCTTCCTCAAATTTAAAAACCTATTTAGAGGCTAAAAATTTCACCCATGCCGGGATTCGAACCCACAACCTCTGGCTATCCGTGCCAGCGCTCTACCAATTGAGTCAATTTTTAGCCTCTAAATAGGTTTTTAAATTTGTCCTTAGCACGGGTTAGTGCATTAAAAATAAAAATAGTATAATCATGTGGGTACAGTGATATCGTTCCGATGTAAAACCTAACTGCCAAGTAGGTAGTCGGGGCTGTAAGTGACGCAATTTGCTTAAGCCAGATGTCGCTGCCTGTACGTATTACAGAGAATAGTGTAAAGAGGTTCGAAATTTCACTGATGCCGGTGAGTCGCCCATTGGCTGAATTGGTAGAGCGCTGGCACGGATAGCCAGAGGTTGCAGGTTCGAATCCCGGCATGGGTGGAATTTTAAGCCTCTAAATAGGTTTTTAAATTTGTCCTTGGCACGGGTTAGTGCATTAAAAAAAAATTAGTATAACCTTCCTCAAAAAAAAGGCATGAATCACTTAATTACCGCAAATTATCGTCACGAGATTAACCTCAATTGGATCTTATGGATAAGGATCCAATTGAGTTTACCGAAGTATGCCAATATTACCACAGTATATCTGTCTTTTTCGATATCTGCAACAACAACTTTCTTTATTAGCAATGTAATTTCAGGACTAGTCATAGTAAATTAACGCTTCTCAATGTCACGGATTGAGGCAGTCAAACAATCCTCGGATTAAACCTCTACATACTCGTATCTGTGCCAAATTGACAACAGAAGAGTTCGCGTAAACTATACGTTTCCGTATCCATCAGCGAACGGAATGGGATGGAGCTGAAATTCTTGGTCTCGTTTGTCTAGCCGTTAAGGCGCTTGGGTACCAAGACAGAGTCGTGGGTTCGATTCCCACTAGTGGGGGCCGCCACGCATTGGTACAAGTGGCCTCACTCTGGGTGTATTTACATGTTTGTGACGTCCGTGCCTGGTTACCATAGTACAGGGTATCCTAGTTTAGGACCCCATATTAAGTAGAACTAAATGACTTGTGTTACAGGTGCTAACTTGACGATAGATTTTATACAATAAATACCATAACATCCATGACCCGAGACATCCAAGTACATAACATGCAAGAAAGTAAATAACATCCAAGATCTGAGACAAACTAGAAAAGTTCCCGAGATCTTCGGTTTTACTGTCGGCGAGCCAAACCACTGCGCCACCGAGGCCGTCGTATTATTATATTATTAATATTGCTGCAGCGTTTTAATCCACAGCACATAAGCCTTTACACACGTGCACTCTAATAAATTACGGTACAGGCGACTTTGCAGCAAACATGTAAGGGTAAAATCATGCGCGCATTACGAATAAAATAGCCACCATTTTTTTTCTAATGGAATTGAAATTGCGTACCGGGAAATGTTTTCGCGCTATATTTTCTTCGCAAGTGCGTGCACCTTCATACGTTATTCATATCTCACAGACTATTTCGGAAAAAAAAACCTTAGCTTACGTGCTAAGCCTGGCAGTCTGTAAACCATGTTAGAGGCCTTATGGGCGGCTTGATAATTTCTTACAGTAAGGCCCGCCACTGTCTTACAATCCTCCACCAACCCGGACTTGGCCCCCGTGGTGAAGTATGGCCTAACTTCCTGCGATGAAGGCAGAGACTCGTGCCCCAAACAAGGCTGTGGGGACATACAAGGTTTGATATCGTGCTAAGTTAACCTGCTACCGACTATACTAATCAATAAGATTTGCATCACTATTGTCTAAGACGATGCTCATTTCACCCTGAGTCGATTTATAGTCTTTAGCTGACCTTAATATTTCATATTCACTTATCAAGAGTGATATCATCACTTAATGCCATCTGAATGATGGACATTGGGCTTAATCCGAGATGTATGAAGGTCACCACTTATTGGTTAGGCTCACCACCACATTCTAGCGCTTGAGCGAAGTCTTTCTTTGATAACGCTTTAAATCTTAGGCTGACATTCAGAGACGAATCCCAAGTTCACGCTTAGAGCAGTTTTAGCAAAGTAAACAAAAGTCATACTTAGTAAAGCGCCCAAATTTTCGTATTTACATTCGATCGGGAGCTGGAGTTAAGCATGAGCTAAGAGAAGAACTGTCTTAAGAAAGTCATCTATATTGTCTATTATTTTTTAGTGATGTATTTCTTACCGGTTTTTTAAATATTATATCGCTACACGAGAGCAGGACAACATTATACAAGTTTATCTATGTGTGAGAGTGAAATAAAAAGCTCACAGATAATGCTCGTAGAACATCAGTGAAATGACGTTTGGAGTCGTCTGTGAACGAAAATTTTTTTTACATTCTTTGGTTGGCGGTAAGTTGGCGAAAATTGTACCTATTCTCAATTCTGTAAATTATACAGTTTCGTTAATTTTTCATAGACTGTCACAGAAAATGACTTCTTCTAAAAAGTTTATAACTTCAAAGCAATTAGTAAACACAATGCTAATCACAAACTCCAACCAAAATAATACGACAAAAAGGTAACCTCAAAGTGAAGAGACCCAAACGGCAGATGACAGTTCTATCTAAGTTCACGTAAAGTCACCAATATTGGCTACTTACACTTAGCTAAGTACCATTTCATACTCAACTTGATAAGATTCGATTCTGAATACGAAATATTTCTAAGGACGTTATTTTGACATTTCTGAGACCGGTCTTAGCTTAGTTTTCGTCTCTGAATGTCAGCCTTAGTCTTATGCAATAATTTCATGACATTAATTATATGCTTAGTGTAGACTACGAAACAGTTCTCTTGGCAGAAATATTGATTAGGCTTGGAATAGTTCGGCTTAATTTAATACCAATCTATGAACGTCATCCAGTCATTTACTTAAACTACTCCATCTAAAAACCATGTCCCAGGCACTGTGTGTCCGAGTGGTCCCTTCACCCATCTAGTGAGTGAAGGTGCCACTGGACGGTGTATAAATCATCTCTTTACGTAGATGCAATGGTTGTTGTCAGGTATGGTTGCCTGGAAGAGATTTGTTTTCACCGCTGTCACCATGTAATGAAACACGGACTGTTAGTCAACCACTGCTGTATTGAGGGTACATAGATAATAAACAGATACGCCACAGTAATAAGGCCGCAAGTTTTACTATATTTTTATATAATTTCTATTACAGTAATTTATGTGTACAATATAGAATATTCTATCTATCAAAGGCCAAAGTTTTTTCTGTGGATTCCTCGACACCAGGGCCCGTTTCATAGAAGTACAGTCCTATGATTGTAATGTCGATTAACCAACAGATTAACAAGTAAACTCTGCTACGCAATGCATCTCAAATTATAAGGCCTCCTCTTTTGTTTTCACTCTTCTCTGTTCATGGCCACCTCCACATAATTAATGCAAATATTTTGTGTTGTCATCTCGACAGTACGTACTTACTTATTGTACTGGAATCCATAAAGGGTAATAAAACGCCTTAACATGTTCAGTACTTCGTTATCAACCCTTGTATGTCTCCACTGCTGGGGCACGGGTCTTTTCTTACATCGCAGAAAGGTTAGGAAATACTCCACCACGGGGGCCAAGTCCGGGTTGGTGGTGTTCAGTACTTCTTCTCTTCTTAAAGTGCCTCTCCATTACTGGAGGTTGGCAGTCAGCTCTTTACAGTGATCTCTGTTCAGTGCAATTCTGAACAGCTCCTCCGCGGTTTTGACACCGGTCCACTCCTTGATGTTGCACAACCATGACATCCTTCTCCTGCCCGGCCAGTTCAAAAAGTTCAGTAGTTAAAATTGTTAATTGTCAGCTTAGTTTCAGAGACTATCAAGCGCTTAAATTCTACAGAAGGTGGTACACTCTAGCATTGTTAAGATGCTAATAAGCGTAGATAAAGCCTATCTTATTAGCACATCGCCATAAGCAGTGACGAGGCATAGAAATCTGACAGAAATAGATGCAATATTATTTTTGCACGCTTCTTAATGTTTAAATAGGACTGCCAGCCCTAAGCCTAGGTATGTACCTAAAATGTTGCTTAATAATAATTCTACTTTCATAAATATGAAAGTTAGTGAGGATATTTGAATGCGTGTTACTCAATCACGCAACGGAGTTACATGAATATATTATTTTTTAATGCACTAACCCGTGCTAAGGACAATTTTAAAAACCCGCGACCTCTGGCTAGCCGTGCCAGAGGTCTCGTTCGAATCCCGGCGTGGGTGAAATTTTTAGCCTCTAAATAGGTTTTTAAAAAGGAGTTATACGAAATTTATCTTACAGATAGACGAAGATCTGAACTGAGACACAGGATACGTGATATCTTGGTAATACGTTCCCGTAAATAGTTATTTACTAAACGGATCTAATCGCGATTATTTATTAGGTAAAAAGTTATTTTCTTAATTCCCTAACTGTTTAAGCTTATGACTCTCCAAACTGAATAAATAAGCAACTCGAGTCGTTAAGAAATACGTTACTGTAGGGTAATATTTTATTAATTAAAACTGTTTTTATACGGATTTATGCTCGTTTATTGCATTCTTACAATTTTCCGACGTTTCGGCACTTTTTCAGGTGCCGTGGTCCCGGATGACTGAGGTGACGGGCGTCTTTTAGAAAGTATTTACGGTTAGTTTAACCTCACCTCAGTCATCCGGGACCACGGCACCTGAAAAAGTGCCGAAACGTCGGAAAATTGTAAAAATGTAATAAACCCGTATAAAAACAGTTTTAATTATGTCTAGTGCTTATTGTGTTAACCTTAGAAAATAATATTTTATTGTGTTTTTTCAAGACCAGTTTTTTTATTGATTCAATCTAATGTAACTGAATGAAAACGCCTTGTAAATGCCCATCAAATCATATTAAACAAATATCAATCAAATTGAAATTAATTTCACGAAAACAAAACAATCAAAAACACTTAGATGCATTGGCAACCATCTCCTTATCGTTACGTCTAAAGCGGTCTGATGATGACAAATGTGGACAATGGCAGATGCCTCGGGGTCTATCATAAGCTTAACTTTACGAATACGATAACTTTAATTATGCAGTTTTTGCATTACTATTCAAATCAAATATATAAAGTTATATTTAGTTAAGTTTAAGATGCATCATTCTTTATCTTTATGCATCATTATTTAGTTATGTTTAATTTTTCCTTTATTTTATTCCATTACATAAGTAAATGTCCATCAGTGGACTAGTAAAGCCTGACGACGACATAAGTAAAAACTACATATATTTACATTTGTCATAAACTGTTATTGTCAACCGATGTTAGGTAGAATTATATTGGCCGCAATGTTTGATCCACATTAAACCCGTTTGGTATACAAATGTCAAGTAATATAACACTCCATGCATAGTAAAATATTTAATTATTATCAATAATATTTATTATTTCTTAATGATACGCGATACTCGTACATAGTTATGTATTAAACGGGTCAAATCGCGACGTCGGGAAATAAGGTAATTACGTTTTACGTAATAAATAATCGTGATAAAACCGGTTTAATATATAACTATGTATCAATAATATTTAATTATGCAATGCGTGAAGAGAATTTTAAAATAATAGTCGCCCATTAGCTCACTCGGAAGAACGCTGGCATGGATAGCCAGAGGTCGCGGGTTTTTTTTAAATATCTGGAATGTATCCTTCCATCGCTAAGTAAAATACTGTATCGCCGTCGTAAAGTCCAGTTCGCGACAGGCCTCATGGCTGTGAAGATGCCGTCTATCTAGATGACATACAAACGGACAAGCGGTTAGAAATCCTTCGGACATTACGTCATCGCGTCTCAGTACGCGCCGCACGTTTCCTACGCTTGTCTATCAGAGAAAATAGCTGGATGTCACGTCGTGATTTTGTTATCGGATTGTGTGTATTCATTAGCAATGCCCATGTGAGCGGCCGTCGTGACATGTGTAATGTATAAAGGGCCTGCTTGAAGCACTGACACTGATTTGCATAACATACGTATACAGCCTTTAAGCCAGCCTGCCCACTGGTCGAATGGAATGTTCTATCTGTACCAGGAATCGCAATCGTGCAGATTTCAGGCTGTTTTTCATACAACTAGGTACCATAGGTTGAGAATTCCTTAAAAATGTTTTATTTTTCTTATACTTCTTATCATCATAGGATTAATTAACGAATGTAGGTAACCATACACTTGAATATACTCTTAGAAATATATATATGAATACTGTTAGCGGCACATCGATCTTTACAATTACAATCTGTTTTTGTCTTTAAGACAGTTCAATTGTTGATCTCTCTCTGTATCTTTGTGTTAAATTTCCTCATATTGGTCAATACCAATATGAGTAAATCTTTTTTACAACGGCAAATTAGAAATTGTTTATTTATTAACCCTTTATTAACGGACAGAGCTGGTACATTTTTCAGTGGTTTAAGACTTGTGGGCACTACTACCATTGCCTAGTTAAGGGTTAAGAGACCATCCATATCGTACGTCACACGATAATGGGGGTAATAATAATGCAGCCTATTTCCGTCCCACTGTAGGGAACGGCTTTCTCGCAGAGAGAGACTATGAGCTTATAGTGAAGACCGGGTGCTCTTCCGCTACAAAGAGAAATTTCCTGCTAGGCAGATCGTATGCCTAGGGACGCAACGTGCAAATGTTGTTAGTCGGACGTCATATTAATTTATTGTATCTTATATGTAATTCACTTTGCTCACTTTGCTTGCGATGCAGGAATGACGAATTATATAATACGCGCGCAGACTTCACATGTACTCGCCACAGGCTTAATGATTGATCTTTTTGATGATTGGAACTTTTAGTAGAAATAGACACATTCTAAATTAAATGTTTCATTTTTTATAAAGGTACCAAATAAATGTCTATTCTATTCTATTCTAAATTCAAATCACTTTTCATTCCTAGGGATCAAAGACCTATTTTGTCCTATTGTTAACCATTTATTTACGAGGTTTAGGTCTTTTTGAATCAATAATCATAATATAATAAGAAGTTACACTGCAAAAGTTACAGACGTAACTACACATTTAGTGAACGTGGTCTTACAAGTAATATTTGCTTGATACATACTGTTGTGAACACTAGCACCTGAACTAAGCCGGGCCTGTTTCTTAGACGCCAGTTAGATAGATAGGGATAGAGAACACTTTATTGCACAGCCAGAAAAAAGAATACAACCATGATTTCTTAAATCCAAGTATAATTTAGATTTATTTATTTACAGAGTTCTTGTAACAGTCAACGCCAAATTGTTACAGAACTATAGACAACCTCTCACACCAATCTCTCTAGCATTATCCTACATTCATCCATCAAAACTTTTATCCCATGCACAAACAAATCGCAGTGAGGGGCTGCTTCCAGCAGGGAGCTCAGCAGCCGCAGCCGTAATGTTACACAATGGGCGGTCTTATTGCTTGGAGCGATCTCTTCCAGACAACCCTTAATAGATGTGGTGATAGAGTTTAGAGCACACGTACGTGCGTGCGAATTGAATCGCGAATCTCACGTCTGCGGGCAAATTAGTATTGGCTGTAACACGTCCGCCCACGCCGCAGCGGATGCCGGATCAAACAAAAACGTCGGCGCAAGTAATTTGCAACAACCGTTACCGTGACCGCACGGTGTCTCGTGTCGGCAAATGATCTGTAATGAACTGCAATTACTTGCATGAGATCACGGGGAGAGGGTCAAAGTACTCCGCTCGTGTGACGAGGCGCTTGACGCTTCGCGGAAGATTTATTTCGGGGTTTTCCCTTTCCAAAATTGTTTCACAGTTGTCTCTTTTATCACAATCCACAGTCTGCCCAACAGGTAAAAGATTAATATAACATTTATATTTACATACGGGCACATACATTGCTTTTGGCCTCACACTAGGATACCCTGTGTCGTGGGAACCAGAAACACCGACATCATAAACATTAAAAACCGAAAATTACTTTGCTAAGTTCCGCCAAAAATCCCACAAGCACCATGCGGTTAGTTAATGCATCGCTCTCCCTGCTACTTTTTCAAGCAGAAACAATACACGAACACACCACCACCGACACCAATACTTGTGTGAGAAAATACGTGACGCGTTTCGCCTCTAACCCGAGGCATCCTCAGGCTCACAAGTGCAAGTTTTTCTGGCTTCTGCTTGAAAAAGTGGGAGAAAGGGCGCTGCATAAACTAACCGCATGGTGCTTCTGGGAATTTTGGCGGAATTTAGCAAAGTAATTTTCACTTTTTAATGCTATTATGGATTTCCGCAAAGTAACGCCTGATTCCATACAACATTACAAACGTAAACATTCAAGACCTGGGGTTTTTTTGTCCCCAGGGATCGGAACCCGGGACCTCTCGCATGCTAGGCAGATGCGCTACCACTGCGCCACAGAAGTCGTCATCGGTCGTCGAACTTGGCATTTGCATCTACGTAGTCAGTTTTTTTTAATTAGGACAGGTTACACTTGTCCCCAGTCACGCCTAATGGTAAACGAAGACGGGGTCTACGATGTTACGTGCTTACCTGTTAAATGCCGGTTAACTGTACTATTAAAGACACCCAGGTTATATGTCTCCGGAAGGAAAGACGATGGCAGCGTATTCCACAACTTTGCTGTTCTTATTATAAAAGAATTCGCGAATCCCTTGTTTACAACTGACATTTCTGTAGCTAGCCTCATAATTGGGCCACTGTACGTAGCAGCGCTAAGATATGTTAACACTTCAAACACTTGGCTTTCCTCGCGATGTTCTTCTTCACCGTTAGCAAGTGGTCTTGTTACTATAGCTTTATAAATGTACTTAACTTAGAAAAGAAATTGGTCATTGCCGTGATTCGAACTCACGACCTCCCGATTGAGAAGCCGGCGTTCTACCGCTCTGCTAACACCGCTCTTATGCATCTACGTAATGAGATGATTTAAACAGCGTCTTTCACTCATACTATATGGGTTCAGGGACCACTCGGACGCTACAGCGCCTGAGATATTTTTTTAATTCGTGAGCCTAGTCCACTTTCCTGTGGACTAGGCTTCCGAAATATTAAATTAACCCAAGTGTACTTCTTATTGGCAAGTAGTCCTGCGCACGCGTTGATGTCTTTTACAGGAGCATGATATTGGTGTAGGACAAAAATTGTGATTGTAATGTAAATATTTTATCATGTCGGTTTTGTAGACGAGTCCAACTATATCATTTCATTCTCGTTATATAACTTAACAGAGATTTGCTGAAAAACAGCGGTGTTCATTGAACACATCGCTGATTTTCAATGAACACTGTTCATCTCTCATACAGCACATTTACGCGGAGAATGCTACTTTTTTAGCTTATTTAGTGTTTTTTTTATTCCTTAATGCCTGTAATTTATAAATCCTTTTTTTGACGGCAGCGGTTTAAATATAAATAAATAAATAAAATGTTGATTCTATAAAAAGGTACATCCAAATTTACAATAATCGTTTCCGCCAAACTAAATGATATTTTGTTGGCAGACTTACTCTCACTTTAAAACTAAGTTACGTAAACTACCAAACAAATTACTTAAATTAAATTAAGTTTGGCACGCTGACTGTAAAACCGAAGGTCTCGGGTTCGATCCCTGGCCGGGTCAAACTAGGAAACGAACTTTTCTAGTTCATCTCGGGTCTTGGATGTTATCTATGTATTTATTGTATTAAATCTATCGTCGAGTCCCCACCTACACAAGTCATTTAGTTGTACTTAGTATAGGGCTAACGAGGTCTGTGTAATATGTCCATGAATATTTATTAATTTATTTTATTATTATATAAATGTATTATTTTATACTTATGTATTTTACTGATAAAATAAAATTTATTAAATTTATATTTTAAAACTCATGTAGTCTCAATAACTAGTGGTACAAAAGCACAACTTCTCGTGAGCTATATTGCCTGCACTTTTGTCTCCCCTTCACTTTTAATTTCTATGTAATAAACTTATTACATGTAGCGTATAAGCATAAGCTTAATAAATTACAACAGCAGAGCTCTTAATGAACTGCCGGAAAATGTTTCGGGGTAGGTATCTATGGAATAAGCGCAGTACAAGGCTATGTTTGTAAACTCGATCTCAGCAGGTTAGGAGGCATTTTTATTTTCTCTAATCATTGAAAACAAGGAAGATTACGGTTGAATAAGTGTTTGTAATATGTGGAGGTGTTTTCGGACGAATGGGGAACCGCATCCTATGTAATAAAGCAATAAATCATAAAGAGAATATTGTAAAGAGGTTCGAAATTTCGCCGATGCCCGCACTTGCCCATTAGCTCAGTTGGGAGAGCGCTGGTACGTTTAGCCAGAGGTTGCCGGTTCGAGTCACGGAATGGGCGGAATTTTTAGCCTCTAAATAGGTTATACTATTTTTATTTTTAATGCACTAACCCGTGCTAAGAACAAATTTAAAAACCTATTAACTTTCGCCGATGCCTGCACTTGCCCATTAGCTCAGTTGGGAGAGCGCTGGCACGGATAGCCAGAGGTTGCGGGTTCGAATCCCGGCATGGGTGAAATTTTTAGCCTCTAAATAGGTCTCTAAATAGGTTTTTTAAAAACCTATTTAGAGGCTAAAAATTTCACCCATGCCGGGATTCGAACCCGCAACCTCAGGCTATCCGTGCCAACGCTCTTTCCAACTGAGCTAATGGGCGACTCACCGGCACCAGTGAAATTTCGAACTTCTTTACAATATTCTCTCTATTACGTACATAGGTTTCTAAATATGTTTTAAAAAAAAGCAATAAGTAAACAGTATAAACGCGATTCCCATCCAAATGGAATTCGCCAATTAGATTCGCTTAAATTGATGAAACATGTGAGCCATTAGTTAAGAGCTTGTAAATAAAAATATTGGCCTTTTTGCATCTACTCAATGAGATGATTTATACAGCGTCCAGTGGTATCTTCACTCACACTAGATGGGTGAAGGAACCACTCCGACGCTGTAGTGCCTGGGACATGGTTTTTATAGATGGTGTAGGCTTGCCCAGCACCTATACTACCCTGACAGCTTAGTCGGCCTAGCCCACAGGAAAGACTAGTCAATACGTGCGGAGCCAACCAAGCCGCGAGTTTCCTCACGATGTTTTCCTTCACCGTTAGCGTGTGGTATTGCGACTACAAATTCGCAAATGTACGTAACTTTGAAATTAAACAAAGTCATTGGTACATGCCCGCACTCGGGATCGAACCTGGGGCTCTAGCTTGCCAGTCCATGGTTCTACCCACTGAGCTACCACCGCTTAAGAGCTTGTAGTAGGTATATATATTTACTATTTTATTATTAAGTATTTGTCAACTTATCTAATTTTTTATCGTCTTAAGGCCATTTCTGTACTAAGAATTTCGCTAAATACATACTTAACCGTAGTGCTGTCTCCTCGAATATCTCAGCAAAGAGCGAGACAAAACATTTCTTAAGTATTTACTTAATGAAATTCTCAATTCAAAAACCGGCTATTATTCCTTTATCACGCTATCCGTGAAAGAAAAGCATCGTAAGAACACCCGTGGCTTAGATGGCTCCCAATGTATACACCTATCTTTCCTGTATGCTAGGCCGACAAAGCTATCAGGATGTTATAAGTACTGGGCAAGTGGGCAAGTCTACTCCATCTAAAATAGCAATGTCCCACGCAGTGCAGCGTCCGAGTGGCCCAACATCTTTTCTGTGTGGTCACAAAAATCAATGTCTAGATAGCGTGAAGAAAAGAACGAAGTAAAAACAAATTCTCATTTGTAATTAGAATAGAGATACAAACCACAATACCTCGACTGGTAACAACGTTACATACCTGAAACAAAAATAACGCACTGTTATTTATAAAAAAATATATGCAAGTGATGTAATGTAAGTATATAATTTTCCAGCGGTTACAGCAACAAACATAATTAGGTACATTTAACTATAGTCTGTATAACCTAATTAGCTACGCCGACGGTTACACAACAACCATATCATAGCAGACCTACTCATTAATTATTTCTTACATATGCATTAGTTAACGCTTTAATTTTTCCTTTCACTATCCGAGCCAATGGTTTTACTATTTTATTGCACTTTCTATTTAATTCTTCGGCTCGCATGACCGTCAAAAATCTACGTATGAACATGTGGTAACGGATTGCGTAAGCGGCTCCACATGGAGCTATTGATTGTTCGATCGATACAGGTGGATTCTCATTCAACCCACGTTGTTTGCTCCTATGTAGCCAACCTCTAATTTAATCGCAAAAGACACCAAGTAGCCTTTAACTAATGCATACAGCCCATTATCACCTATGGTGCTCGAGAAAGTCAATATGAAGGAACTCTCGCACGTATGGATGCCAGGAACTTCATTTATTGATCGTGTACAAACCGTTGATATTCGGCGAAAAACCAAAGTCGAAGATGTACATAGGCACAGGAATCACAATGCTTAAATGGGGATAGACGGGCATTTGTTTATGCCGGGAGACGGCAGCTGGACTAAGGTAGCTACTGAACATTGGCCAAGAAAAGATCACAGTCGGAGGGCAGACCGCCAGCCACGCGGTCTAATGAGATTGTGAAGGCAGCTGGGAAATATGAGGCGAAGTTAGCAAAGCATAGGCAGGGTTGGCGAGAAAAAGAAAAGGTCTAGTGAGCTCTGGTTATGCCTTGGTTAAATAGAAAGTGACCTTGACGTAATCCTCATACAAACATGTGAGACGTTGCAAGACTCACGATACCTTGCCATTCCTCTTGGTCAGATGCTGACCACTTTTTCTCTGAATGCCTCTTCACTATTGAAAGTTGACCGTCAGCTCCGCCCTCTTCTCTTTCTCAAGCAAGCCAAGCCATGCTAAGCGATTGTTTACTAACCTAGCCTTTCAGTACAACGTTATATATTTGTATGCCAAATAAGGTCGAAGCCAAATTAAAAAAACATATCGTTATCAACCCTTGTATGTCCCCACTGCGGGGGCACGGGTCTCTTCCTACATCGCAGGAAGGTAAGGCCATACTCCGCCACGGGGGCCAAGTCCGGGATGGTGGAGGATTGTAAGACAGTGGCGGGCCTTACTGTCAGAAGTTATCAAGCCGCCCATAAGGCCTCTGACAAGGCTTAACGACTGCCATTATATGATAACCGGCACCAACAGCTTAACGTGCCTTGCGAAGCACGGAAGCGCTCGGAAAAATGCCACTAGCGGTAGTCACGGGACGCTCACCCATCCTGTACCTGACCGCGCCTGTTGTTGCTTAACCAAGTGATTGATTCCAATCACTCGGTTCGCCTAGGCCACGAGCGCTTCAAGTGGCCTAGGCGAACCGAGTAAAAAACATATATTTACTATAAAAACAAAATGTTAACCTAATGAACATCAAAGCTATTAGTGTCACAATTAATAGATTATGTGGAAAAGAAACTAACGAAGAAACTCCACATTTATTCTTCTGCTGTATGCAAGTCACATAAAACGGAATGAGCAACCTGGGACCAATGGGAGCAAACCTCCAACGGACACGAGAGGCACCCGAGCGGATAGCTTCGTTTGATTGGTACGTCATTGATCAATACTGATGAGCGGTGGTATTTAAGTCACAGGCGTGCTTAGATTGGGCAAGGACAGTTGGTCACTGGTCATTGAGTCTCGGCACTTATTGCCTGCTCACGATTTATTGGCCTCTAAGTTTAAAGATATCGAAATATATAGTAACGCCACAGAATCACAGACTACATAAAGATATTAAGCACAGAATGCGGTTAAACGACTCTTGTTACCATGACAACGCAATAAATAAATATCTTAGAGTTTGGCTTGTATCCTATGTCTCAATTTAGGGCGAGATAAATAGTCGCTTCTAAGAACGAGTCTTAGCGAAAGCACTTGCTTAAGAATCGATTTGTCTATCATAGACAGTACTTTGGCACTCTCTAAGTCGCGAAACCCGGACTAATTCTTAGCATTGGCCTAAGAACATGCTTAGCTAAGCAAATGTCTACTTTGATTATTGATTATTTATTTTGCAAGAAAAATAATTACATTTCAGTTAAAACTATTGCGTAATTAATTGCATTAAACATTATAAGTATTACATTTAAAAATAACAAAGAATTAGAACGTTAAAATATGCATATGTACAATTTACTTTACATTTAGTTTGATACTTAGCTAAGTTAGCCTGAAGTAATGCTTAGGGAAGCTTGAGTACGGACTTGGGCTAAGCAACGACTATTTATCTCGCCCTTAGAGTTTTGTCTATCTGTATGCCGAGTTTCACGCAAATCCGTTCTGCCGTTATTAAGTAACAAATGGCTTTGACACAATGAAGAATTAATTAATTACATTAATTTCCAACAACAGTCCCACATACAAAGGTACAATGAAATAAACATAACAACAAAAAAGAAAATAGACAGACGTTAGATAAAGGCATAGTCGGGTCTGTCTGTTGCAGCAAAATGCAGCTAACTCAGCGGTGTGCTAAGGGTTTGAGCCCATAGCGCTAAGCCAATCAGCATCAAAGTGTGTACGAGTGTGTACCCTCGATGGTTACGATTCCTTAGCTATTCTAGTACAATAAACAGAAGCCCTTGTCACTTTACACAAACGTCATCCTCTTCCCGTTCGCCGCTCACGCAAGGCTCGATCTGTTCCGCCGAGCTGCGCTCACGCACGCGACACTGAGATCAAATACTTTCTCCGTTACATCAGTCTGCGTCAGTTCTGGTTACCTTACCTCGTAGTAGTCTCGGCATGCAAGTTGGGGCCTTCAGTGAGGTAAGGCTTAGTGAGAAAAGTATAGTGGAAGATACTTAATTGCCCTCTCATTGTTAGGCTAGCTTTCGATCAGCTTTCAGTAGACTGGGTAACCAGGAAAAGATCGCTTTGTATTAAGCAAAAGTCTCAGATTCTACACTTTTTGCGTTATTTTAAATTGTATTGGTTATAAAGACCGCTGAGCATAATAAATAATCTAGGGCTATCGTAAGAACATTGCATTCCGAAGTCCTCGGTAACTTCATTCACCTAAAAAATGTTACTTTTGTAACTGAATTGAGATATTCAGTGATACGATTCTAAAATAACAATGTACAGTGCTACACAAGAAATAAGTCTCGCGGATGTACCTGCGCAGATGACCAAATTTTGGATGTGCGGCAAGTTGATCGACCAATCAGATAGTTACATTTTATGGCAGGCCGCGCGCCTTTGTTGCTATTGGTTGATTCAACGTCATCGATGCAGGTGACTATTTTTTGTGACTAGTTTAGCAATATTATCGTGAGCGAAATAAGTAGCGCTACTGCGGAAATCAATTCTGCACCTTAACCGTATCGGTTAAAAAACATGTTGAATGTACTTATAGCTTCGGGTACTTTCGTTACACTTCTTTCTAGTCTGCGCGAACGTAGATTCCCGAAGGGACTTTTATGATTGTAGTACTGTACGCATGTAAGTTGTTTTTGTTTATCTATACGAAAACTTAATGTTCTTGGTCTAACCTTGCATCATCGAAATGATTATGCATGTGATTTAGTCATAATTTAGATATTTAATTCAATGGCTTTCTAACCTATGACATAATCGCCCGTTCATCACTGATGAATAAACATCGTGGCGAAATCTTCGCTTAACCGTACATAATTAAGCGCATCACACACTCATCACACACTGGTATACATAGCATAGATACTCGTAGATAGAAATTTTCATCTTTTTCAAAAAATGCAGCTTATTATTTAAACATTTAAAAACAATATACATAGAATGGGTATTGATCTTACTTTTGAAAATAGCTACAAATGATACTTCATTTTGTAGGTATAGGTTCAGTGAATACAATGCACCATCAATTATTAATGTACATTTATACAGAGTCCGGTGTATAAATAATATCCACTAATTTCTTGTATTTTTGAGAATAAGAGTACATATACAATATATGAACAAGTCGGTGGAAAGACAAATCACGCGCCGTATCACCGAACCTCTCCGCGGACGTCGTGAGTGTTGTGTGTCCGCCCGCTGCGAAAAACTAAAAGTGAATTGAGCGTAGACCACTTGCCGTCACTACTGACTAGCCACACCAGTCTACCCTTGACTTCGGCAACTGCAACGCTGCTATAATTTCTTATATCTAAGATATGCTATACAACTACAGTTAGGAGCGGTTTAATACAGATCGATACTGAAAAAGCTTTTTGCCGAGGGTAGTAACCTAACAGTTAATGCTTTCAAAAAGACGCCTGTCACCTCAGTCATCTGAGACCACGGCACCTGAAAAAGTGTTGAAACGTCGGAAAATTGCAAAAATGTAATAAAAGAGTGAAATCCGTATAAAAACAGTTTTAATTATGTCTAGTGCTCGTGTTAACCTTAGAAAATACTAAAGCTTTTCAAGTTATTGTATGGCATCAGGCGTTACTTTGCGGAAATCCATAATAGCATTTAAATGTGAAAATTACTTTGCTAAATTCCTCCAAAAATCCCACAAGCACCATACGGTTAGTTAATGCACCGCCCTCCCTTACACTTTTTCAAGCAAAAGCAAGACACGAACACGAGTTATCTATTAATTATTATTAGTTGACGGCCTCTGTGGCGCAACGGTGGCGCATCTGCCTACCTGCCTGCATGCAAGAGGTCCCGGGTTCGATCCCTGGCTGGGAAAAAAAACCCCAGGTCTTGGATGTTTACATGTTTGTGATGTCGTTGTTTCTGGTTCCCACGACACAGGGTATCCTAGTGTGGGGCCAGAAGCAATGTATGTGCCTGTATGTAAATGTTATGTTATGTTATAATTATTATAGTTTCCATGTTATCTATTCTCTACGCCAGCCACACTGTGAATTATTACAGCGCGCGAGTGATGCGCTTTAGCGTCGCAACCATAAAAATATATGAATAAAATAAATAAACTTTGAATTTCAAATGTGACACTTATCTCTATGGTCACTTAATGCGTGAGAGGAAAAAGTCCTATGAACGGGGGACTGGGCACATAGGTCAATGCATCACTTTCACTTGTGCTTCCAAGTCATTGTTACGCAAGGGGCCTCCTGAGATAAACTGGTTCCTATGGAAGCGCTCGTGGCCTAGGCAAACCGAGTCATTGGAATCAATCACTTGGTTAAGCAACAACAGGCGCGGTCAGGTACAGGATGGGTGAGCGTCTCGTGACTACCGCTAGTGGCATATTTCCGAGCGCTTCCGTGCTTCGCAAGGCACGTTAAGCCATTGGCGCTGGCTGTCATGTAACGACAGTCGTTAAGCCATGTCAGAGGCCTTATGGGCGGCTTGATAACTTCTGACAGTAAGGCCCGCCACTGTCTTACAATCCTCCAACCAACCCGGACTTGGCCCCCGTGGTGGAGTATGGCCAAACCTTCCTGCGATGCAGGAAGAGACCCGTGCCCCAGCAGTGGGGACATACATGGGTTTATAACGATCGTCCGTCCGTCCGTCCGTCCGTCCGTCCGTCCGTCCGTCCGTCCGTCCGTCCGTCCGTCCGTCCGTCCGTCCGTCCGTCCGTCCGTCCGTCCGTCCGTCCGTCCGTCCGTCTGTCTGTCTGTCTGTCTGTCTGTCTGTCTGTCTGTCTGTCTGTCTGTCTGTCTGTCTGTCTGTCTGTCTGTCTGTCTGTCTGTCTGTCTGTCTGTCTGTCTGTCTGTCTGTCTGTCTGTCTGTCTGTCTGTCTGTCTGTCTGTCTATCTATCTATACCCGTCTTTTCTCAGACTTTCTCGGGTTTGCTTGAAAAAATCTCTAACAGAGATAATCTCGCCGTTGTACGTGTTATTTCTTATTTGTAACGTTTTGTTTCATGTTTCGTGTGCAAAAAAAACATAATTAGTTTTTATTTGATATTGGCAGCCGTCGTCATTCTATCAAGACTCCACGTGAACACAATTTTCGTTTCTTCATTTTAATTGCCAATCAAACTTGCAATGTCAAGGCGCGCATACAGGTTTGCTTTCAAAAAGGTTCTAATGTATGATCAAATCAAATATTATTGCAACAGTTACACAACTGGTTAATGGTTTCTTGGAAGAATTTAATTATGCAAATAACGTTGGCCTTCAGCGTAAGATCATTCAGTAGCTTAGGTATTGATGTTTAAGTGTAGATAAGTTTGTTTGGATCACATATACATTATACTATTTTTATTTTTAATGCACTAACCCGTGCTAAGGCCAATTTAGAAACCTATTTAGAGGCTAAAAATTCCACCCATGCCGGGATTCGAACCCGCGACCTATGGCTATCCGTGCCAGCGCTCCTTCGAACTGAGCCAATGGGCGACTCACCGGCATCAGTGAAATTTCAAACCTCTTTACACCATTCTCTGTATTACGTACAGAGAATGGTGTAATGGTGCACATATATATTTACGCGCCTGCAGACCCGCAGGCTCGGACTAGACCTAAAGGTCTCGGGTGGCATTCTGCATCTAGCTAAGGACCCGCCGAACGCATACCTACAGCAGGTCAATCATCAAAGAGAGAGGTTAAATACTGAAAACTAATTATAGTTGGCAGCACTGTTGAGTGTTCCTAAAAACCGCCATATTATACAATTTTTTTTGTTCGGTCTTGCTTTTGAAAAGGAAAATATAGTGGGCACTGCTGTTTTCTTCAGTACTTTGCGCAGAGATTCATCACCTGTATATGAATTGCGTCCACAGTAATCTTCAGGTTGAAAACGGGCAGCACATAGTCTTGACGAAGTACTAGTTAGCCATCCAATTTTTTTCTACGAAGAGCTTTCTCCCACAGTTTTCTTCTTTTAAGTTCTTTGGTAAATAAATGAATTCCCGTATTTCCCAACCAACGGCTGCGCAAAGACTCATTGTATGATATTATTAACAAAACAATTGATTTGGTAAAAAAAATACTATGGAGAACTGTCTGGAGAATCAATGGTACACCCAACAGAGGTGACATCTGTAGTGAGCATTAGGCAGTATTTAAGCCCATTGAAACTTGCCGTCCATTTCAAAATCTACATCATTTTTGAGAAAAATCTCCAAACTTAGATTATTACAAAGTTTAAATTTTTAACACCCTATATTAATTTTGTTAAATGTTCTGATACGGCGACTAGTCTACGCTCACATGCATGAGTTTTAAAAATCCCTAAATAAAAATTATTTGATGCCACGTCTACCGCTTTATTCTACGGATACGGAAGCGCTCGTGGCCTAGTCGAACCGACTAATTGGAATCAATCACTTGAGTTAAAGCAACAACAGGCGCGGTCAGGTGCAGAATGGGTGACCGCCCGTCCGACATTAAGGCCCGCCACTGTCTTACAAATCCTCCAACAACCCGGACTTGGCCCGCGTGGTGGGGTATGGCCTAACCTTCCTGCGATGCAGGAAGCGACCCGAGCCCCAGCAGTGGGTTTATACAAAGGGTTCGCACTTCGGCTTTATACACCTTATTTTTTAAAACATAATGCAACTTCCATCCATAAAGGTCCGCTAAGTACTTCATGCATATGTTTTACTAGAGACGGCCTTAAAGACGGCCGCGGTGGCGCAGCGGCTTGGCAAGCTGACTGTAAAACCGAAGGTCTCGGGTTCGATCCCCGGCCGGGTCAAACTAGGAAACGAATTTTTCTAGTTTGTCTCGGGTCTTTCGTGTTATCTATGTATTTATTGTATTAAATCTATCGTCGAGTTAGCACCTATAACACAAGTCATTTAGTTGTACTTAGTATAGGGCTAACGAGTTCTGTGTAATATGTCCATGAATATTTATTATTTATTATTATTATTACTAGATATTCGAGAGTATTCGAAATGATTCTCTGAATGATGAAGATATTACGACAAGAGCTCTATAACAATACCATAACAATTATGTGTAAGAGCATCGGCATTCGGCCTACAAAACTCTGCCCATGCTGTTACTTCAATCTGTAGACCATTACTCCTCAGAAGCGTGGATTTGGCTCCATTGTTACGAATGTAATTGTTAAGTATCGGTTACAGGTGTTGGAATTCGTCATGAACGTTTTTTGAACTCATTCAATCGGATATGAATATTTTCGGAGTTGATTTTTGCTCTATAACAATATACAAGTTGTTTGAAGAGTGATACGATGATGTTGGCTAACAAATTAAACAACAGTCGTACGTGCTGAATTCGATGAAAAGTCATGGCAATAATTTCAAGGAATTGTTTTTTTTTATTTTTATTTTTTTTTCTGCTGTGTGGTGTCGGCCTAAAGAATAGCACCAACCCAAATTCTTCCCGCGGGTGTCGTAAAAGGCGACTAAGGGACACAAACCGGGGGGGTGGGCAGCAGCGCCCCCTGCAGTACAATTCCACCAAACTGCGATCCCCAACCCGCATGCCCAGCGTGGGGATTTGCATGCCCAGTATGGGCATCACCCCCCAATGATGGCACAACCTTGCGCTTATCAGGGGAGGCCTATGTCCAGCAGTGGACTAATAAAGCCTGAAGGAGAAGAAGGAGAGAAATATTTTTAAACTATTTTTGTCCTACATATATGAACGAAAATTCTTCATTGCACTAAAGCATTTAACAATTAACTAACATAATATAAATAACATGTGCAAAGGCGAGCAAAAGAGGATATCCAAAAGAGATTTCTTCTAGCACCTTAGAGAATCTGAGAGGTAGTAAAAAGCGCGTCTATGTACGTGTACAAAATAAACTTCAAAAATCTTAAATAACGTAAGCAGTCATTTAACAATTGACCGAGTGAAAAAGATTATAGAATAATATAGAATAAGAGATATTTTTTTCAGCGTTTAAAACCGAATAGTTGAGTTCCTCACCGAACCGTTTCTTAAGGTGTGGATTAAGAAAAGAGTCAGGGTGATTAGACCACACCCCACAAACCACAAGGCTTGTGGGAGGCCAAGCAAGTCCTGGAGAGAGATGTATGTGGTATTGATTATAATCTAAAAAAAAAAGGTCCATATTATTATTATATTTAAAATTTCAGCTGTTATATGATCAAAACTTAACTAGCAGTGTTTGAAACTAATGTATCGGATTGTTTAGTAAAAAACTTCTTTTTTTAGCCTATAAAAGTGACGTCACTGCAGGGCACAGGTTTTCTCTCAGAGAGAGAATCACATATGCAGATTGGACGTTTATAGGCTACGTAAAAAAACGTCGTTATCGTTATCAACCCTTGTATGTCCCCACTGCTGGGGCAAGGGTCTCTTCCTGGATCGCAGGTAGGTTAGGCCATACTCCACCACGGGGGCCAAGTCCGGGTGGGTGGAGGATTGTAAGACAGTGGCGGGCCTTACTGTCAGAAGTTATCAAGCCGCCCATAAGACCTCTGACATGGCTTATCGACTGCCATTATATGACAGCCGGCACCAACGGCTTAACGTGCCTTGCGAAGCACGGAAGCGCTCGGAAAAATGCCACTAGCGGTAGTCACGGGACGCTCGCCCATCCTGTACCTGACCGCGCCTGTTGTTGCTTAACCAAGTGATTGATTCCAATCACTTAGTTCGCCAAGACCACGAGCGCTTCAAAAAACGTATTTCATAACATTACTAACCAAACCAGAACAATAGCCGAATTGTTTTGCTATCAACGCCTTCCTGCGTACAATGTACTTTGTATGCGTTTGGACATTGTACTCGAATTGAACCGTGTTTGTGGGACAAACATCCTGCCATTTAGTTGTAAAGTAATAGAAAAGGTAATTTTAAAAGAACTTGACAACAGCGAATTGTGAAATTGGTTAATTATCCAGCATACGGCATAGGAAAGTAACCCCAGTTTTCTCGTGTACGAGTACCAATACCAACCGTCCGTAAATCTACTTTTAACGCCTGTCAGTTGTCCAAATCGCACACAAAAACACGGTTTTTTATTTTTCGAGAAACCGGGGACAATAAATTCGAATTTATAAATTACTGTTTGGTAGTCGAGTCGCAGCTTACAATATGCCTACATGTTATTATCAACTGTTTAATATTACCAATATTGATTAATACTTCACTATTTTATTGTATATTTTTTATATCGTGAAATTGACTATAACCGATAAAGCAATCGGGGAAACAATATCAATGCAAAGCAATGCCAGAATGATTAAATGTAACCCTGTTTTCATTAAAATTGTCCAAAATCATGACAATCCTAACCCATCGGCAAAGGAGTCCACCGAAAGATCATTCTAGACAGATTTAACCTCAGATAACACAGGTATTTTCCAAGTAAATCTATGGCCGTGTCCTTCATAAATCACATATTATCCGAAAAAGACTCCGCGACGCGGATTTCCTCACGCTTCGACTGACACACTGATCTCAGAAAATAAACACGAAATTAGTCCAAGCGACAATTAAACAGAGTCAAGTCTACCGACCCGTTACACGCAGGAATCTCATTCCGATGCGTATAACGGAAAGTACGCCGGACGCCATTGGCTGGACACAGCCGTACTAGAGAACTTGGCTTCTAAAATCCGGCTTCAAACCCCCTTCCGAACCTTAAAAAATTATAAGAGAACTTGCTGAATACGGAATGAAGTATGACTGTCCCCACTTTGGTCGAAAACGCAAACTACTCTCGCACGTGCGCTTGAATTCGATTGGCAATTCAAATATTGATTTTTTGACAAATGAGGTTACAAGAAATAAGATTTTATCGCTAGCCAGTCCTCTGCCCTTGATCAAAAAGTTTCATAATACATACTTAGTTTATAAGACATTCATAAGACAACAAAAGTTTATCGACATTTATTACATACATACTATATCATACATTCTATAACTGACAAGCACTTAAATCTGGTTAGTAGTCTTAATGGAATGGAATGGAAGTAAGACCAGCCACTAGTCTTACAAGCCTCCACCAATCCGGACTTGGCCCCCTGGGTGGGCACATAATAGTATGATGATGATGAAATCTAACATACAGGCTCTGATGTATTAAGCGAAGATTTTAGAAAAGATGGTCAGGGTGGAGTTTCGTGGATTGGAGTTTCCGCTGCCTTTTTGTCCACTACAAATATGGCCCCAAGGCAGCCGCTAACATAGTAAATTGACTTTCAACAAACAGAATGTAAACTCTTTACGTTGAAATTAATTATTCAAATCTGATTTCTGAAACAAACAAACCTCATCTGCCTACAAACAAAACCATCAACGTATAATAAAGCAAACTGTAAAGCCCACACTATAAAATGTAGTCAACGGTGTAGCTTTCCAGGCTAACTAAGCGTGAGATGCAGTCGTAACGTCTGGAATTACTACTATCATAATATTCCACTTAAAGCCGGCGAATAGCTAGAAATGCGTTAGGTTGCTATCCAGCTAGAGAGATTGCTAGAAGCATTCTCGAAATACGTACAAACGTTATGAGTTTTAAAAGGGTTCGTTATCAACCCTTTGTATGTCCCCACTGCTGGGGCACGGGTCTCTTCCTGCATCGCAGGAAGTTTAGGCCCGGGGGTCAAGTCCGGGTTGGTGGAGGATTGTAAGACAGTTAAAATATATTTATAAAAAATTAAAAATAACGTAAAAATATATATATATATATAAAAAATACAGTGGCGGGCCTTATTGTCAGAAGTTATCAAGCCGCCCATAAGGCCTCTGACATGGCTTAACGACTGCCATTGTATGACAGCCGGTACCAACGGCTTAACGTGCCTTTGCGAAGCACGGAAAAAGGAAAAGGGTTAAGTAACTGAAACTTTAGTAAAATTATAAATATGGTACATTTAATTTTTTTGACTAGGACGACCAATATTACACCTCTCTTAGTTTTAAAGGAGTTTGTTTTGAAACTAATGTCCATCGCTCTACGTATCTATGTGTTGAGAACAAATAAAATTATTTGTGATTTATTCGCGTCTTGTTTGTCTGTTACACTTTATTGCACAATAAAAACGTTATTAAAAATAAAATTTAAATAACAGGTTTGTGATAAAAATACGTGCAAAGGCGGACTTATTTCAAAAGAAATTCACAAAGGCATTCGCTTCCCCAGTTTGGAAATCCTTTTTTTACTCTACATATTTTCATAAATTTTTGTCTACGACTGTACAGCCACGTGCGCCACTAATGTGTATGCACTTGAGTACCTTTTCAAGGTCAAAATAGTAAATTTCTCATACACCAGGCTCAAAGAGGTTAATGTGACAAGGTTCTAACGTGTTTACATGTTAGTGCACGCGACTGTACTCCAGCAGCCCGTTACCTGGCCACCTGAGATCGCGGCGCACGCGCATACCCAACGCAAGCGACGTCTGCGAAACAACGCTACATGACAACATGTCAATTTATTTCACTCGAAACGAAGTCATGTGAGGAATGCGACTGGATGAAATTGCAGTGAGACCGAAAGAAAGTTGCAAATTGGTGTGATTGATTAAATTGCTGAGCTATCTGGAGATTCATTTTAGAAACGCTGGCAAACTGCATACAGACGTAGAAATCCAATTGGAAGAACTCTGTGATGTTTCTGCAAGACTCAAAATCCGACAGCCTCGTTGGTCACTCAGTGGTTGTGGGATCGATTCCCGCCAGATGCCTCCGTATTTAGCTTTTACTGTTATATGTTCTATTGTTGCAGCTACTAATATGGAGATAAAAGATAGTCAGAATAAAGTTCACTATTAATTTATTGTAAGCTTCTACACATCGATAACACATTTCATTAAGGCAAGTACGCGGGTGGAGAGAGCGCGGTATGGGGAACAACTGGCGCGACCGACGCCACGCGGCAGGAATGCTGATTCAGACAAATGGATCATGTTGTGTCCCCACATCATTCCCCCTCCTTTTCCAAAATTTTATCAAAAATTTTCAAAATTCAAAAATCTAAACACAATATTTCAAATAGTTACAATCCAATTCTAAAAATGCTGATGCGCGCGGCAACGCAGTGCCCCAGCGCCTATCGCTAGCTGCAACTTGACACCTACGATCAGCGCGTCCGCTTATCGCACGTATACAAGCGCTTGCTACTAGACTTTGCAAATATTTTGAATCTTATTACACTTTTACACTCTGCCTACTCCGCAAGGGATATAGGCGTGATTATATGTTTGAATTATTACACTGTTGAAACGAAATACACAGACTATTGCACGTGAACTTTAAAAAAATATCTATGTCTAACCCATATTTTAAAATTATTACGTTTAAACTAAACGAAACCACTGCTTAATAGAGGGACACTAAACACAACACAACACTAATATGTAGGAACTCGTTCCGAAGTCGGGTGCGCTGTCGCTGCTACTGCTACGGCGCCCCTTTCTATTGACGAAATTACATCTCTCACCATTGCAGACTTAGCCTTCTAGCTGCAACGTCTGTACCCCTTAAGGACTACTATCACTCAAACTATAGCAATCACCAAAATAACGAAAACGCTAAACAGTTCCACCTTCTTTTCCAGCGTCGTGGTGGCGTTAGCGTCGTTCGCTCCCACTTGGGCAATTACAACTTCCTCGTGTGAGTACAATCGGACATTTTGTATAGCATGTTCTTTTAAAACGTAAATCTGTGTGTAAAAACATCATATTCAACCTGAGCGAAACCTTCGAACTCTTCCGACAAAAAATCAAGTACCTAAGTGAATCTGGAATTCAGTTAAGAATATATATTCCACTTTGTCAAGTAATTATCTTGCGCTATATTAGTTTGATGATGTCCACTACGTGTGAGACGTTACGCCTTTAAAAATGCGAAAGGGCCACGTTCCACTTTCGCACATAGATATATGCATTACAATATTTTAAATAATCAAGACGCAAATAAGATGAAGGTGCTAACCGCAATATGAATAAATGTCTTCCTTCTTTCTCCTTTAAATCGTGAATGAATAATATTCATCGTGAGGAAATCTGGGTGTCTTAGCACTTATAGGTACCTTACCACTCAATACCTCAGCACTTGAAATGGCCAATCCGCGGCGGGCAGGCGTGGTAACTAAGACCATACTCTCTCTCTCTCTCTCTGAGAGAAGGCCTTTGCCCTGCAGTGGAACGTTTATAGGCCACATAAAAAACGGCGTAAAGCGACTGTGTTGTATGGCACCTTATCTTTAATTTGCAGAGTTAGAATACAATAATTATCTTATCACAAGGGTTTGCCGACAACCGTTGGAGCAAACGTAGTGTAGGACGCTCTCCGACCAGGGTGGGATGACGATCTGCGAAAAACTGCGGGCAGATGCTGGATGCGGCAAGCTGAAGACAGGGCGCTATGGCGCTCATTAGTGGAGGGCTATGTCCAGCAGTGGACTACATAATATAGCCGGAAGAAGAAGGTATTGCTGCAATTATCGGACAGATCCTTTCATCATTTCAATTAAAATTAATTGTCACAAGTCGCCACATAAATCACTCAGATCATTAACGGAGATGCGAAAGGTAATTAAATCAGTCTCGCACATATTTCATCACCAAGTTCCAGGCCGGTTTATGAAAGGGCCAGTAATTACGACCACATTTCGGCACTGGCTCCTTCAATCTGTATGTATCCGGTCGTTAAAGCAACCTGTTGCTAGTGGCTGATATAATCTTTTCTCTCTCTTTCTCTTCTTCAACCTTTAAGGCCTGCGCAGACGATGTACTGTTCCCCGGGTACTTTTTTGTCCATCAAATCAAATCAATTTATTTTAACGTAAAGAATCGACTTAGAAAATATTGTGTTTATTTCAAAAACTGTAGATAGAAACTGATCCCCACTCCTCTTCTGATATCTAAGTTAATGCATCTTCCTATGTTTATGTAAGTTTATTATAGTAATTCCACATTTGTCTAACCTTTGCCAGTCAGCCTTTGATGTTGAAGACAACATCAAAGGTTTGCTCTAATATTTACGGAGAAAGAGTTGTTTTTTTCGAGTCTTTCGATATTTTCCATTGTTTGTATAAATCTGTTATCTCTTCACTCGTTTCCTGTTTTATATCGGGAGATATGTCACAGTGTTAGGCAGTCTTTTTATCAATCACTGCTTCGAGAGCGGCTATACCATATTGTACGTCGATCCTTTTGGTTGGTCTATTATCGATGTTATCCGTTATTCTTAGATTAAATTCATGTTTATTTATTTATTTACTTAATTAAGGCACACCAACAGGTAACATACAAGTATTACACGATAGCTTAGCGTAGGGTCTATTCTAGTATGTTAGCCAACTACAGGTAAGCACAACATTACATAATAAATCTTATCTACATAATATATCTAATCTATAATGTTCTTTATTGCACACTATACATTTTCAAAGGACGTAAAAATCTTTGAAATCACTGTAAGCAATAAGGCTGTCCATTGTACTATATCTTTGTTAGTACTTTCGGCTTTATTTACACAGCCTAATTTCTCCATCCTTAAGGTGAAAAATTAGATACAAGTACACATGTTTTTTTAAAAGCATACTTTATTGAAATAAGACATGAAGTAGCTAATACATCCATAGTGCTTCACACTGACAAGAATATAAAATAGTTAGTTAGCTCTAGGAAGCCCCTTAATAAGTCAAAGCATTGTATTTTCTTGCAAGAAAGTCCCAACGTGACATTATCGCCTTACAGAGTGATAAGAACAGTCACGTGCCGTGTAAAATTTACAATGCAAGCCGGTTTAGACACACAGTTGCATTGGCCTCTGCAGTTGACGACGACAGAGGACGAATGCAACTAGGAGACGGAGATAAAGCCTCTTACGTTAGTACATACTCTATGAAAATAACATGTGATTAAATGTGACAGTGACAACGAAATAAATATTATTGTATTTGTACAACGTCAACGTCAATCAGATGTAAGTAATCATTGTGTCTGGGTACATTAGAATATAGAGGTGACACTAGGGTGCCTCGAACAAATGCGTTTCAGTGATTTTCATACCAAAGCTGTGAAAAACTTAATTTCAAGGGTGGAAAAACTTCTCCTTCGATAAGGGCTGGTCGACTTTTACATTTTGCTCACAAAATTGTATTCTATACGTTCCGTATTGAGGTCAAGTTTCTATTACCGTGAATGAAACTAACACTTCATGGCAAAAAGATAGGCAGCTCTGGCTGTCAGTGAACGTAATTTTCGCTATTTGGCAGTCGGGAGAATATGAACATTTACAATATTCCAGATTCGCTTCGTTGTAGTTTTTTTGGATAAAACCTAGGTTTCATCCGCAGAGCTTTTGATGTATTGGTTGTCTAATGAGAAGGTCTGTGGAGCAAAATGTCTGACTCATGCGACAAAATAAAAGGAAGCGAATACGGAATCATTGAAACTACTCATTTTTGCTCAGACAACATCAAATTCTCCCGAACTGCCAAATAACGAAATTTATTGACACTTCTTTCGAACTACAACTTTCGTAAGCACGGTAGAGTCCGACCTGGGGGCCAATTCTCACTTCATAAGCAAATCCTCGTATACTAAGGCGTATAACTTGAATTCTACATAAAAAGTCGAACGGTAATTACCGTGGGACGTTACGACACCTCAAACAAAGCGAAATTTATTAGCAAATTTGCGCATACGACTGTATGAGAATACATGATGTTGATGTTTATGTGACAAATGTCTAATCCTTCGAATATTTTGCATCTACGCTTTCAATACGCATGGGCGAGGATCGGCTCCCAGGTCTGTATTCTGCGAATCAGAGCGAAACCTGGGAGCCGATTCTCGAATTGAAAGCGTAGATGCAAAATATTCGAGGGCTTAGACATTCGTCACAATAAGATTAGATAACTCGAGTCATTAGACATTTTCTCATTAGAATTCAATGTAGCATGGCATTCAGAATACGGATTTTGGCTGTCGCTCGACTTTTTATGTAGAATTCACAAGTCATAAGCCTTAGAGTCGTATACGAATTATTTGCTAACGAAGTCAGAATTGAAACCCTGGTGGGATTTTTCCGACCAAAAGTGAAGTAAGTTGATCCGGTTACAAATCAGTAATTATTGACACGTTCACTGACAGCCAGAGTCATCCACTGCTAAATGGGAAGAACGGAAAACTGGTGGTTATTCAAGAATCAGTGCCTGATGCAATCATGGAAGAGCTCTTCAATAAAAGCGCTAAATGTCAAGACGATGCGGTGAGGTGTGTCAGAGACGCGACATAGCTAATAAAATGTGACAGAACGATTCGCCGATTGCTGCCGTTTCTGCCAAGCGATGCTTTGCTTGTTTTTTCACACTATGTTTACTATGGGCAGGTTTCTGAATTGAGAATTTCACTAATCAAATACTTAAGAAACGTTCTGTCACGCTTTTTTCTGAAAAAACCGACGAGCCAGCACTACAGTCAACTATTTGCTTAGTGAAATTCTCAATTCGGAAACTGGCCCTATATCAACTACAAAGTCGGCCCGAAGGCAGCGGCTGACTTGTTACAATTGGCGGCCTTATTGCAAAAAAATTAGAAAGACGGATAGCCAGTGCAAATTTGCATAGTGACACAACATAGTTGCACAACAACGTCTTTTAGTCTGAAGGTAAAAATATTTATTTATTAAACAAGAGTTTAAAGAGGTCGTACTATGTGAAATGGTGCAGAACCTACATGTTACGCCCTTGAAGGCGTACAAATATTTTATGTTCACAATTGCATCCGCTGTCGATCCCCAGTTCGGGCTTGTTTCAATGACTTTGTTTTGTAAGTTATGCACAAAATCTTTACGTCGAAACAAATTATTGAATTCTGATGCCAACTAAGCTACAGCTAAAACTATTGTTTTTTGCGACAAAATAATAACTAATACAAATAAACGCGGGCGTGTACCAATGACTAAGTTTTCTAAGTTATGCACATTTGTGAAGTTACAGTAGCAATACCACTCGCTAACTTCAAAGGAAACCATCGTGAGGAAACCTGAGTGTCTGAGGTGTTCAAATACCTCAGCGCTTGAAATTGCCAATCCGGGGTGGGCATGCGTGGTAATTTAGCCCAAACTCTCTCTCTCTTAGAAGGCCCAGCAGTGGGACGTTTACAGGCTGCATAAAAAATGCATCCACGGTAAGCACGCGTGGTAATTAGACCCATACTCTCTCTCTGAGAGAAGGCCTGTGCCCTGCTGCGCTGGGAAGTTTATAAGCTACAAAACGGCTTCGGTGGCGCAGCGGTTTGGCACGCTGACTGGAAAACCGTAGGCCTCGGGTTCGACCCTTTTCAAGTTTGTCTCGGGTCTTGGATGTTAACTATGTATTTATTGTATTAAATCTATCGTCGAGTTAGCACCTATAAGACAAGTCATTTAGTTGTACTTAGTATAGGGTTAACTAGATCTGTGTAATATGTCCATGAATATTTATTTCTTTATTATTATTACATAAATAAAACAAAACTAGCACTTCTGTCGTTTTCAATTCTGCGAACGCAATCAATACCTGAGCAAACAAAAACCGGCTCTACACACACGGGGTAGAGTAAATAGTTGCTCAACACCAAGGCCTGAGAGCGCCGTCACTTGTTTTTCGCTCATTACCTTTTATTTGCAATTCTTGAGGTGGTGAGCGGTACCATCGTGCCAAAGCTTTCTTTACAATTTTGTCTGCCAGATGTATTGAAAATTAACACCTGCCCACTTACTTATTTGGCGAAGTTTACCGTAGTTATATACGGCTTACTAATGTTCTATTTTATTCTGTCTAGGTATTCGGATAGTTCAGGTCTTCGATTTACTGCTACTATATGTAGCACTAAATCGAAGACCTGATTTCCGAACCCTCATCAATAAAATCCAACGGAATCCGTTAGATCGGTCACTTTACAGAGGATAGAAGATGAACCGATAGTTTCGTCAATAAGATTCCTGAAGATACAATAAGAAAATTGTATGGATTTAAACCCAGTGTAATGCATGGGTTCTAGGTTTTAGAATAATTATGTAAACTCTCTTAATTGATTTAACTATTCGAGAACTGTGGATGAGGAATCTGTATATTGAGTTAACTCAATAGGTATACATCTACTATAGCAGTACTGAAATCGATTTAACCTAGAGGGATTCCTAGCACTTTGGAAACAAACTTCAATCTAGACTAAAAAACTAAAAAATAGTTTTTATTGTTATAAAATAACTTTTGTAATAAGTAAGGTTTCTAAATATGTATGAATAATAAAGTATAAAACATAAATAGACGTTGCAAAGCCATTGACGGCAACTCCAAGCCAGCATTCACCTCCTTTAATTTCGATCATTCGTCAGACTACATTACATTCATTCTAAACCTACCTCACCAGCGCCGATAATTACCCAAACAAGTCATAGAGCGCTCTCGTAACCTTGCGAGTAACGCTAATTTGACGATCATTTAACACGCAACTTGCGACACTAAGCAGTCCACGTTAACCTTCCACACTTGCAGTCTACACGCCACTTTCATCAGGCATTGCGCAAGAGTCGAATCTCGATCGATGGTCTCCAGTGAACCGTTTTTATTGCTCGGGCGCACGCTACGATCGCGCTGTTCGAATTCGCTGTACAAGGTTTTGTTTCTGTTTTGTCATCGATTTATTTATGAGACGTGCTATTGAAATGACGGAAAACCTGAAAACTGTTTTTAGGTACCAATAATAAAAATAACATAACTGCCGTACGTATTGCCACTTGCCACGTCCATCCACGCACGCCGGTGTCGGGTACCTTTTATCTTGACAATAATGACTTGATGATTCAACCCTTAGTATGTCCCCACTGCTGGGGCACGGGGCTCTTCCTGCATCGCAGGTAGGATTATTTTAGACGAGAGGAAACATGTTATCTCGGAAACGTGGGGTTAACGAGTTAAAAAAAAGGTCTACAGTCCATGAAGTTGTGGCAAAATCAAACTTTTAAGTTAACGCAAAAAACTTGCGGCTGTTTATGCCGCAAAAAAAACTATATTTCGACACTCAAGGTAACGGGAAGTACCCCATGAATTTATCATGGGGTACTTCCCGTTAATTCCCGTTGACCTTGAACTATGAAATGCAAGTAATATCGTCTTATACTACAAATGCAAGACAATCTGGAAACTACTAATACATTAAAATTTGTGTTCATCATCCTCGTTCATCGTCCCCACCGAAGGGCACGGGTCTCTTCCCTGAAGAAGGTATAGGCCACATACTCCACCACGGGGGCCAAGTCCGGATTGGTGGAGGCTTTGCAAGACTAGTGGCTGGTCTTACTGTCAGAAGTTGTCAAGTCGGCCGAAGGCCTCTGACTTGGCTCAACGACTGCCATCTATTGACGGCAGCCGGTACCAACTGCTTAAAGTGCCTTGCGAAGAACCTCTCGGAAAAATGCCACTAGCGTTAGTCATAGACGGTTTACCCATCCACGCGCCCTATGTTGCTTAACCTTCGTGATCGTTTAAGATCACTCAGGCAGCCGGGGCTACGAGAGATTTCTATTCTAAATAAATGAATAAAGTATTATTATTAATGAGTCGACAACCGAACGGCACCTACCTTCATAGTGGTTGTCGTCATCGTCATTGGCGCTGCCGATCTGGCGACACAGGTCCTCGTACTCCGCCCAGTACGCGGCCAGGGCCGAGGGGTCCGGCGCGCGGGAAGGGGCCGTCATCCGCACTTCAGGGGCCTCCTGCGGACAAGAGAGACAATTTTAGTGAACGCCCAACAATTACGTGAGCTAAGGGGATGGTTGGTCAAGGTCATGACACGAGCTATGAAAAGGGCTATGCTCGGAATTTCTCTACGAGACCGAATCAGAAATGATGAGATCCGTAGACAAACGAAAGTCTTAGACATAGCCTAGCGGATCAGTAAGTTGAACTGGCAGTAGACAGGGCACACAGCGTGCAAATCAGTTGACCGATGGGGCCCAAAAGTTCTCGAATGGAGACCATACACCGGCAAGCGCTGCGTCGGACGACCAGCCACAAGATGGACGGAAGACCTTGGAAGACGTTGGATGCAAGCCGTTTCTAACCGGTCTTTTTGGAAATCCATGGAGTAGGCCTATGTCCAGCAGTGGACTTCTTGTGCCTGAATGATGATTACGATGATGATGAAGGGGATGGTTGACCAGGCAAAATGTCACCCAATCAAATGACATCTCACCCAATCGGTTCCAACAAATTCCATACATATTGTGATCGTGAACGGCAAACGTCAAGATATCGACGGGATTTGGTGCGCCTCATACAACACGGAAATGTATTTCTTCGGTTCATTTTTGATCAATCCACAAATGCGGGTATTACCCCGCAAACTAAGTGACCACTATGGTGCTATGATTTAGATCTGTGGATTTAACCCCAAAGAGAAATGAAAGGGTCCAAAAAAATTGAATATCCAGAAAGATTTGTACGTAAGCAATACCTAGGTGTATGAAGCGACATACAGTTTGCTCTAAAATCTTTAGTTTCAAGGCCAAACAAAGAGCTGCTCTGAACTCAGATGTAGTCTACCATCTGCTATATTATAACACCTTTGTTTGCTACACTTTATTGGTCAAGAAAAAACATTAACTAACAAAGTGAAAACTTATATCTACACTAATATTATGAAGAGGAAAGATTTGTATTTTTGTATGTTTGTAATGAATAAACTCAAAAACTACTGGACCGATTGCAATAATTTTTTAACCATTAGAAAGCTGCATTATTCAGAAGTAACATAGGCTATATAATATCACGCTAGGTCCTATAGTTGTGGAGCAGTAACCGAAAATGTTTCAAAAACGGGGGAAAAGTATCGTTTCTGAGGCCTTCCGTGGCGTGCGCTGAGCATATAGTTAAAGTTATACAAAAATGCTCTATAGATGAATTGTTCATCTTAACATTATCTTTTAAAAAATCCGCGAGAGCATATGTCTATCTTTTATAGTTTACCCATAACAATCGTTTTAATGATTTAGATGTTTGCTCCAAAGTAATGTCATTTTGGCGACGGGATTTCGAAGTAAATGGTTTAATCCTTATAAAAGTTTGCTCTAGATAACTTTTGAATTGTTCAATCGGTTACCTTTAGACTATTAATTCATCCAAAAGATACCTATTAGGTAAGTACTTACCTACTATTTCAAAAATACATAAAAAAGGCGCGGGGCGGCGCGCGGCGTGAAGTGACTAGCCAGCCGGGCAAAGCAGCGGTGCGGGGGAGGGGAGGTCAGATCAGTGAGATAGAAAGCCGCGCGGCAGACGTGTCACGTAACCGATCTTAAACATTTTGTAGACTATTTAACTTGCATTTTTTGTTCGAGTAAAAAAGTTCTTTTCAGAACTAATTATAATGGCGGAACAGGTAAAACATTTCTTGCCAATTTAATATTAGCCAAAGTACGACAATCTGGAAGAAAAGCACTGGCGGTCGCGTCTTCTGGCATTGCTGCAACTCTATTAAATGGTGGGAAGACTGCTCACTTGACCTTTAAATTACCGTTGTCTGTGTCGTTAGAACAACAATCGGTATGCTCAATCCGCAAAAATGGTCCACTTGGGAAGCTCTTATCGGACATTTCACTGATTATTTGGGATGAGTGTACCATGAGCCATAGAGGTCATGTGGAAGCTGTGAACCGCACATTAAAAGACCTCAGGAACTCAGGTAATGTGATGGGAGGCGTAACCTTTGTGTTGGCTGGAGACTTTCGCCAAACACTACCGGTTATAACTAAAGGTACACGCGCCGACGTTATTAAAGCGTGCCTCAAATCATCACCTTGTGGCAATCAATTAAAACTCTAAATTTGCGCACAAATATGAGAGCACATTTAAGTAACGACAATTTCTCGATAATGGAAATTTCTCACAATACTTCAACTTGGAGATGGAAAACTACCATCGCCAGTTGCAAATAGCTCCCAAATATCGTTGGACAATGAATTGGCTCAAACTGTTAACAGTCTAGATTTTCTTATAGACACAATCTATCCCGACATTGAAAATCTCACAGAACGAAATTTCAATTGGCTCTGTTCGAGGGCGATAGTGTCGCCAAGAAACGACTCCGTAAATGATATAAACAGAATGATTATGGAAAAAGTACCAGGTGATTTCAAATGTTACAAATCTATTGACACTGTGTGCAACATCGAAGGTGTTACACTACCCACAAGAATTTTTAAATTCCTCAACCCTGCCGGCTTGCCACCCCACGAACTAAAATTAAAAGGAGGTACTCCTATCATGCTTTTGAGAAATTTAAGGCCTCCCAATATGTGCAATGGCACAAGACTTTTGATAAGGGAATTACGAGACAATGTGATTGTAGCAACAATCATCACTGGGCCCGCGGCCGGACAGCTTGCTCACATACCGCGAATCCCGATGATTCCGACGGATTTACCTATATCCTTTAAAAGGTTACAGTTTCCTGTGAAGACATCGTTTGCCCTTACGATAAATAAATCACAGGGACAAAATTTTTCGATTGTTGGCGTCGACCTAAGAAAAGAGTGCTTTTCTCATGGGCAGTTATATGTTGCCCTTTCTCGAGTAGGATGTCCTGAAAATCAATATGTTTTGTTAGCACCTACAAATACCACTGCAAACATAGTTTACAGTGAAGCCTTAAAGTAAAATGTAATATATTACGATAATTTGATCAAACACATAAAACAAAGAACTTTACAAAAAAAAAAAAAAAACTTTAACAAAAAAAAACCTTAAAACAACAAAAAAAAAAAACCAAAAAAAAAATGTTTTTTTTTTTTTTATAAATGTAAAAAAACAATTAAACAAAAAACCTTAAAACAACAAAAAAAAATAAAAAGATGTAAAAAACCTAAAAACAACAAAAAAAGATGTAAATATTCTTTAATAAATGTAATAAAACAATTTAAATTTTCAAAAGGTAAATTCTTCCTAAATGAAAAAAAACTGAGAATATAAATAAAATATAAATAAAACGTAGAACTATGTAAAAAATCTTAAGTCCACCCGTGCGAAGCCGGGACGGGCCGCTAGTAATGTATATAGACGGTTCAACGGCTCCTTCATAGCCATGATGTAGCCTACATCAGTCACATAACTTAACATTTACACACTGGCACATACATTGCTTCTGGCCCCACACTAGGATACGCTGTGTCGTGGGAACCAGAAACAACAACATCACAAACATGTAAACATCCAAGACCTGGGTTTTTTTTTTGTCCCCAGCCGGGGATCGATCGTAGGCAGATGCGCTACCACTACGCCATGAGGGCACATGACCAACTCACAGCCGCAGGTAACAGTCTCCGTTACCGAACCCACGTCATCATCAGGTACACTGTACATGAGAAACCAGATGGCTGATAAAGACGGCTCCACAACGGCGACCGCAAAGATAGCGCCAGCTGGTCCGGTCTCTAATTGATGATACGACTAGCGACCACATAATGTCCCCAACGGGACCGCAATTACTTGATAAATTAAACGACTCAAGTGTTTCAATTAAACTTATTAAAGTCCCGTATTCTAGTTGGGGTAAACAGAATCGTACAATAGTAGAGTCCCACTGCAGGGCACAGACCACGCGAGAATATCAAGGAGTAATTCCCGTGGAAGCGTAACTTCGGTTTTTAATTACAAGTGACTCGTTGGATCGTAATGAAACTTTGCCAATACGTTTAGAGGACGCAAATCGAGGTTTGAACGTGGTAAAATGAGAATACCAGAACAAAAAGAAATTATTGCCTCATAAAACTTTCCAGTAAGGCTCGCCTGTGTCATACAATCCTTAAGCAGCCCGGACTTGGCCCCCGTGATGGAATATGGCCTAATCTTCCTGCAATGCAGGAAGAAACCCGTGCCTCAGCAGTGGGGATATACAAGGCTTTATATCGATGACCTTTCATCGAGACTATTCTCGAGGCCATAGTTTATTTTTAATAATTTTATTTCCAATTCTAAGCACGATCAAACCTCGACTGATGTTCTGTTAACGTACTGGCAAAGGTTCGTTAAATTCCGGCAAATATTGTTTGTAAATAGAAACAAACTACATTTGCTTGGAAATGGCTTCCTGAGCCACCGTAATCTTAATCACCTCGCGACCATCGTAAGTTTCAAGCGCTACTAAGTTATAGTCTGTTAGCTTTTAGTATATACCTCGGGCTCTAGAGTAGGCTTCGGTTTTCGCCAATTTTCGCCAGTTTTCGTACTGATGATCGAGTTCTGATTTCGAAATCAAGTGTCATATTAGTTGCGATATTTCTATTACACGAATATATCCGATTCTATCCGATAGTAGCCGAGGTATATTCTAAAAGCTATACACTGAACACATAGGCACCTAGTTTTTCTTCACGATGATGCCTTCTGTGGTATTGCTACTACAAATCCACTAACGTACGAAACCACAGAGGGATAACAAAGAAAACTAAGACATTTGTACATGCGCCGGGGCTCGAACCGACGACCTCTTTTATGTGAGTCCAGCTTTGTACCGAAGGCCCTATCTTCGTTTGCTGTTAGGTTTGTTGCGGCCTTAAATTAGTCAAGTTCAACCAATAACCAGAAAGAAAACCACCAAAAAATGTACTTTCATTTATGATGGTAACTCACCGCTGGCTCCATGAGTAATTGATGATTTAAAAGCCGTGTTGAATGGTTGACTTTATAATGCTTTATTTGATCGTCTTGCCGTCTCTTTTGTTCGCAATACGTCAGACTGGCGATGATTCATTTTCTTTCTCGCTGAATTGGGTTATACTACAGTACATTGGCTTGTATTGTATTCAGACACTTATGTAAGTTTTGGCTTTCAGGGTGTGAGTTCAGGTGCGACGTAAATTACGTTTAAAATGCTCGATATTTTTGTTATTAGTGTAGCAAGTTTTTTAACATGTTTTTTACTGCAAAGTAGGTACTCGGGACTGCAAGTGATGCACTTCAGCCAGATGTTGCTGCAAGTACGTAATACAGAGAGTATTGTAAACAGGTTCGAAATTTCACGGATGCCGGTAGTCGCCCATTAGCTCAGTTGGTAGAGCGCTGGCACGATTAGCCAGAGGTCGCGGGTTCGAGTCCCGGCATGGGTGGTATTTTTAGCCTCTAAATAGTTTTTTAAAACTTGTCCTTAGCACAGCTTAGTGCATTGAAAAGAATAGGAAATAATGTTTTTCGGGTTTTTTTATGTTTGTGTTACTAGCACTAGCTGTTGCCCGCGACTTCGTTTGAGTAGAAATTTTCATATGTATTTTTGCAGAACAGAAGGTAGTGTATGTATTCTTCCAGACTATCCATCTCTGTGCCAAATTTCGTTCAGATTCGCTCACATTTATCGTAACATTCGCACTTATAAGATTTCTTTGCGCAAATATTGTTTAATTTAACCTTTGCACTTAGCCTTAGACTTGGTCATAATAAAGCAGCCAATATACATTACACTGTAGAGCACAGCCATTCTCTCAGAAAGAGAGAGGCACGTGCCCACCGCAGATTGGCGTTTTAAGCTCTAAAGACGGAGTTCACACGTTCAGTCTGGCGTCAGTTCAGTCCGTGACCTTTATCGGATTGATAAAGGACCGGACTATCAAAATATTCGAACATCCCTCAGTCTGGTCCATCAGTCCACTGAATAGACGATCAGACTGCCGTCAATATAATCAGGCTGATGGAATTGACTGATTCCAGACTGAACGTGTAAACTTCGTAAAACTCCGCTAAAGTGTCTAAACACCTCAGGTACTCAGGCTTGCTGACTGTCTTATAGTTAGCAAATCACGTGACCACGTTATTTTTCTTACAGGAAAATATTATTTTCCTGTAAGTAACTCGGTCATATATGCCTCGGAATTCGCTGTCACGTGATCACGTCAATGTTTTAACTTTAAACTTATTTACTGACAATATGACGATACTAGAAGATGGAGTATGGCCTAACCTTCCTGCGATGCAGGAAGAGACCCGTGCCAACAGTGGGGACATACAAGGGTTGATATCGATATCGATAGCGAACTGATTGACTAACTTTATCAGTCGGATTTTTATTTTTTAAATAGCTCTTTACTCAAATAAATCCAACATAGAATACGAATTCAAAATACGACGCGCATTGTCATGATAACGACTTATGATTGAAGCAATTACAAAATCCTGTTTGGCTATCGACGAAAATACGAGAATACTGTTGGCTCTACATCGTTAATTCGATCCGCAGGTTGCGTAGGAGTCAGATTATAGGCAAAAATTATTGAAATTATAAAACAATCTAATATTCCAACGATGAAAATTATTGTAACCCTAACTGACTTTTATATCACCAAGCTATAAAATATGTAATTTATGCAGGTTTCTTTCTAAATAGGTACGCAATTCCTGAAACATATTGGTTAGAGTTTGACATTTACCACAACTGTTAGTCTACCGCTTTTGAGATATTTTTGTGAAATATCGATTTTTTTGGAAGAGAAATAACCCGACTAATAGTCATTACTTACATAGTAGTTATTTTTAAATCATAATTAGCATCTCCTGTGTATTTACCATACAAACTGATTCATACTCAATGCGACCAATAGGGAACTTGCGTCTAATGGTGCTCCCACATTGCCGTTAGAAAATGTTTAGTAACGTTAGTAAAAATTTGTTAGCAAATATTTAATCACAAATGTTAAAAAATGTTTTCATGCTAGAAAATGTTTAGTAACGTTAAGTTAACAAATTATAACAAAACAAATTATAACAAAATTAAACATGTGTTAGGTAACACATGACAACATTTGTTAGTAAATGTTTTTATGTTAGAAAATGTTTACAAACATTTTCTAACGGCAATGTGGGAGCACCATAACTTAGATTGAAGTGGCATTATTTTCATTCTACAGAGAAAATACTTAAGAATACTTTTCGGGTTCAAAATGTACGTCAAACTCAAATTATTCTACTGGTATTTTTTTATATTTCTGTGAGTATCATATTTTTTCAGAGCCAAAGAATAAAATTTGTTTAAGGAGGCTGCTTCACCTGGCATGCTGTCTTACTCGCACAATCTGACATTTCTAGTGACTGTACAAAAATAGTATACTTTTCATAATTTGGTCAGAGGGTTCGATAGATAATGAAATTACGGACATTCAAGACCTATTTTTTCTTATTTAGAACCTAGGTTTTTATTGAAAAAAATATAGTAAAATTTATAGATCTTTAAAAACCTATTTAGAGGCTAAAAATTTCACCCATGCCGGGATTCGAACCCGCAATCTCTGGCTATCCGTACCAGCGCTCTACCAATTGAGCCAATGGGCGACTCACGGCATCAGTGAAATTTCGAACCTCTTTACAATATTCTCTGTATTACGTACAGTAATACATAATAATGTTTTTTAAATTTTGTTCCTTAGCACGGGTTAGTGCATTAAAAATAAAAATAGTGTAATTTATAGATCTTCTTTTTGTTTATTATTTTTAGAAAAAATAATAATAGTTTTCCATAAGAAGATTAATAACTCTGCTCACCAGTATTCTACAGATAAGGAACTTAAAAACTAGTTCTTAGTAATCACAAATCACGTACAGAAAACAAACATAGGGAAACAAAAACGTATCTAAAACGTCTAAACGTACTTTCTTTGTCTATAAAATCCTCAGATCACAATATTACTAGATTATAAGATTGTCCGAGCGAGATACTACGAGACGCGAACCATAAGCTTTAACAAAAAAATAATAGTATATTTCATTACGAGTGCAGAAAGCCTGTCATTGCAAAGAGTTCCGACAAAGGTCTACCCGAGCCGAGGCGCAGTCGAAGGTGAGGGTTGACAGTCGGAACAAGTTACAATGACGGTTCCGCACGTACACTGAACAACTATTTTTAATACAGTTGCGAAAAAATGAAGCAATTTAATAAAAGAAAATTGTTGGAAAATGGCGCCAACCGTAAAAGAATATAAGCAGAGATTTTTTTTCTTCATCCATTCTGGGTAGGCAAAGGGAACTATGCCCATACAGCCAAGTCTGCAGTAGATTTTTTTTACCAACCTATTATTTTTATTGTTTATTAGATTTTTTTGTTGAATGAAATGACAATTAAATTTAATGAGATGAAAAGAAATTAAACCTTACCTAACTCATTGAATCAAATCATTAAATCTCATATTGAAACAAATTAGAAGCTTCTTTATTAGAAATATTTGCATGAATCAAGCAAAAACTTCTATGACATTTTTAGTAAAAACTTCGTGGTTGGTATTTTCTTTTTTATAGACATTATTTTGACGGTTGGGAAACAGAACGCATGAGTTCAGAAAAGGTAAAGAAAAAGCTCGAGTATGTAATAGCCCACATCCCGAACGCTATACTTCCCTGCAATAGGCCACTTTTTGAGCAACTGTAATATGTTTTTGTCGTCACACATACTGTATAGTAGCAGTAACGTTTACGATATCAGTACCGACCTATTAAAGAAGTAATCATTGAAATAGTATGGTGAAACGAATCACTGTGTGTAACTAAATTGGATAGTTGTAGATTGCCTTGAAGTTTTACTGTAATCAGACTTACCGCTGGTTTCTGAATGACAAACCTTTTAAACACTTGCCTACATGCTTATGTATCACTCTTAAGACTAAAAATCTATTCCACTAAAACACTTTAAAGACTTAGTTAAAGCCAGTTTGTAGCAGGCAATGGCTGTAAACCAGTTTTAACTCCGTCTTAAAGTGTTTTAGTGGAATCGATCTTTTATAGATTAGCAAATAAAACTATACTTTAATAGTATAATTATATGTAAAATATGTTCATACCAACCCGGACTTGGCCCCCGTGGTGGAGTATGGCCTAACCTTCCTGCGGTGTAGGAAGAGACCCGTGCCCCAGCAGTGGGGACATATAAGGGTTGATAACGTAACGTATATTCATACTATTAAATATAATTTTAATAGTACAAATATACTTTTTAATAGAATCAATTATTTATAATAACAATGCGTGTTCAATTTGATTCACTTCTTTTTCATAGCCGTATTTTACAATTCTGTACCCAACCATTTGGGTACAGAATTGTAAAATACGGCTATGAAAAAGAACTGAACTGAAAATTTATGTCCCTTACCATTAAGGGACATCAATTGTATGTAAGTATAAACACATTTTATTATGCATTGTATTTTTTTCGAAATTTAAAGAGTCGGAACTTACTTGTTATCAATTATGTCACTTAAAAAATATTATAATGTCTTTTCTTTTCTTTTAATTTACTTAGTAAATTTCATAACTCCTAAACGTAAAGCGTAGTAAATAAGTGCTACTATGAATCAAAAACAACAGTTTCTTTTCAAGGTGTCCTAACGGGACTCTAGAAATGTCAATGGAGATGTATCGTTGCGAATCTCGGCACGTATTAATATACTAGGTAGGTAGGTACTAAATGGGGTTTCATGGGTCAGCAACGCTTTATAAAATAAATACCTATCTTTTAATAGTGGCTAAACTTTATTGCATTAATTGTAATTTAACAGTACATAATTATTCAATTTGACTAATTTACTAGTACTAAAATTAACTTAGCCGTCTAGATAAACATGAAGCTATGAAACTTTTACGTGATGACGTCACTACAAAAAAAATGGACGCGTCATTTTGGCTTGCCCTTTTTTGGTGGGAAGGACGTAGTGGTAATTTTGTAAAATAAAATAATCGAGTAATCATTTGGTTACCTATTAAACGGGTCTAATAGCGATTATTTATTAAGTAAAAAGCAATTTCCCGTAGCAACCTTATTTCCCGACGTTTCGGCAGCGTTACAGTTGCCGTAGTCTCAGTATGAATGTGAGTATGTCTTTAAATATTTTATTTCAAATAGGGACCTCTGCTATTTCTACAGTCAAACAGTAAAATACGGCAACATTTCTTACACATGTAGTTACATAGGCAAACAATACTGTAAAATATTATCAACAAATACTTAGGTATGATTTCTGAAGGCTGCTGTAGAGGAACTATTATTTTACAAATAAGGCCATAGAGTTTAGAATCTTTTTTACACATTACTGTGGCTTATTCTGTATACTAACAGGCAGTGCCGACTCTGCACTACATTGGGAGGTCTCCAACTCGATTCCTAACACGTTTTGTCACCGCCATTTACAAAAAACACCTCATGACGTCTGTGGAAACGGTCCCCGACTAATGGCCTTAATAGTTTTATCAATTTCGATGGCGCTACATTGTGGTGAAATAACAGCATTGCGTTCATAAGCGTTACTTGATGTATTAGACAGCATCGATAAATCCATTTCTAAGATAATTAGCTAGCAGACCTCAGAAGTGACATTTAGGTAATTCAATCAGATGTTTATACTATTTTTATTTTTAATGCACTAACCCGTGCTAAGGAACAAATTTAAAAACCTATTTAGAGGCTAAAAATGTACGTAATACAGAGAATAGTGTAAAGAGGTTCGAAATTTCACTGATGCCGTGAGTCGCCCATTGGCTCAATTGGTAGAGCGCTGGCATGGATAGCCAGAGGTTGCGGGTTCGAATCCCGGCATGGGTGAAATTTTTAGCCTCTAAATAGGTTTTCAATCAGGTGTGTTCCAAAATGTAGACATTTCCTTCATTTAGCTTTGCTCTACGTGACATAAAATTTAATTAAATTTATTTATTTATTAATTATTATTATTATTATCTATCACTATTGTAATTTATTTTGTTTGTTTTATTGTTAATTTTATAATTTTAAACAATATGGATGTTATATCTGAAATAAATATGTTGAATTGAATTGAATAAACCGTTGATAGAAGTAATATAAACATGGGAAGTAATTGTATCTATTAAGTGGTTTGCTCATTCTAGTTCTCTTTCTCTTAGATAGAGAGGAAGTACCTATACAAGCACTAACGAAAGTGAACAAGCGTTTTTTTTTGTGAACACTACCTCAGGCACTCGGGTTTCCGCGCGATGTTTTCTTTCACAGTCGTGACTCGTCTATAGGCTGCATCTTCTTCTTCTTCAGGCTATATTATGTAGTCCACTGCTGGACATAGCCCTCCCCTAATAAATAGGCTGCATAAATAGAAATAAATTAATCTGTAAAATATCTGTGTAATTTCCAGTTTTATGTACAACTAGCTGACCCAGCGAACTCCGTACCGCCTAACAGTCGATTCCATTTTTTTTTTATTTCTCTCTCCGTAAGAACCATCCTCGTACTTCAAGGAATATTCTAAAAGAATCAGCGAAATCGGTTCACCTGCTCTCGAAATTTGCGCTACCAACACATTCCAGCGATTCATTTCTATATTATAGATAAAGTGTTCTCTATTTATCTATCTATCTAAACGAGAAATTCCCGCAGAGAAGTATTTGAAAACATCCTATCTCTTTTAGATAGGTCGTTTCAATATACGAGCATTCTGTCTGGATGTCTGTCCGTCTGTATGTCGTTGCGAAACGTGGCAATTGACTAACGAGTGGTTTCGCAAAACGTCGCGGTTTCGTCTTTGCTTGATATACAATGTAATTGACCACACGAAAGTAAACTCCGTTCGGTTAATCTTCATTTTGTTGCCAAACGAGGGACCAATCCAAGGACTAATTTAAAAGTTTGTATACAGTGCTACACAAGAAATAAGTCTCGTGGATGTACCTGCGCAGATGACCAAATTTTGGATGTGCGGCAATTTGATCGACCAATCAGATAGTTTCGTTTTATGGCAGGCCGCGCGCCTTTGTTGCTATTGGTTGATTCAACGTCATCGATGCAGGTGACTATTAGTTTGGCAATATTAGCGTGAGCGAAATAGGTAGCGCTACTGCGGCAATCAATTCTACACCTTAACCGTATCGGTTGAAGATCATGTTGAATGTACTTATAGTTTCGGGTACTTTCGTTACATTTCTTCCAATTCTGCGCGAACGAAGATTCCCGAAGGGAATTTTATGATGTGTAGTACTGTACCTTCGAATCTCCAATCTACAGGGTCGAGGCTACAACACTTCAACATACACATACGTGCACTCTAATCAGTTACGATAAGATCTACTTTGCAACAAAAAATAAGGTGGTCAACCTTGTTGAATGATCCCTGCATTAAACTAGTGAACAGTTTCTACCCGTACGTCAGGCCGCAGCTTTAACGTTTTCCTACGCTAGTACGAGTATAGTTACTGATGTTTTAGCATTGCAGTCACAGGCTGCACTCATGGGATCTTGTTAGGTAGGTACTAGTACCAACTAAGGGCCAGTTTCTGAATTGAGAATTTCGCAAAGAAAAAGATAACTGTAGTAGTGTTTCTTAATGATTCGCGATACTCATACATAGTTATACAGGGTGTCTCATTCAAATCGGTCAGTATGGGAAAGTCTAAAACTATAAGACATACGAAGATCTGTTCTGAGGAACCATGTCATCGATTTTAATAAAAAGAAAAACTGCATTCATACATTTAAAAAAACATCTGTACTCTTTTCGGGAATCGAACCCGGTTGTTTTGAAAAAAAAACCTACACTATTTCCTACATCATGAAACATGATGTCATTTTATTCAAACTGCATTCATCGAACATGAATGCAGTTTTTCTTTTTATTAAAATCGATGACATGGTTCCTCAGAACAGATCTTCGTACGTCTTATAGTTTCAGACTTTACCATACTGACCGATTTAAATGAGACACGCTGTATATTAAACGGGTCAAATCGCGATTATAAGGTTTTACCTTATAAATAATCGCAATTTAACCCGATTCATCTAAAACTAAGATAACTGTAGTGCTGTCTCTTCGAATTTTCCAGGGAAGAGCTTGACAGAACATTGCTTAAGTATTTACTTAGTGAAATTCTCTATTCAGAGACCGGCCTTAAATGTATTATTTTTTATGATTTGAAAAATAAATGGTCACTGTAGACCTTTTTGCTGCCTTTTTCTCCATTACAAACTCGACTCGAAGGCAGCGGGTAACATGTACGTTGACTATCAACAAACCAAATGTAAAACGTATTATTTCGTATTAGTATTTCTTAAACGTATTAGTATTAGTAAACGTATTAGTATTAGTAAATGTATTAGTATTTCTTAATAACTCGCTATGCTTAGATATAGTGATATCTAGAAACGTGTATCATTTTCAGTATCAGTATCATTTTCTAGAAATGTGTCTAGACCTATACTTTATTGCACACGAAACATTTAACAGAACATTACATAAGAAAAAAACATGTACAAAGGCGAGGTTATCTCTGAAAGGGATTTCTTCCAGCAAATCTTAGAAAGTCGGAGAAGCAGTGAAAAGCGAGTCTATATAGGTACGCGTATAATATATACTACATAAATATTGAATAACCTACCTAACTATGAAAGAAAATCGCGATAATTTATGAGCTTAAAACGTAATTCCCGACATGAACTAAAACTTAAAGTGACTTGAAGGGACCACTTACCTCCACTACAATAACTGACTTGTCTACCCGTGACCACTTTACGGTAATTACATTTTACGTAATAAATGATCGCGATTTGATATATAAAAATGTCAATTATTTACGTTCAAATAAATCTTTCTTCCTTTTGTATTGCTTAAAATTTCTGCTGTGCGCCCTCCTCGGCCTCGAGGGGGGTCGTTCTCGATGTGGGTTTAGAGGGATCCTTAGGGCCAAAACCAACCCCAACGTGGTGTTTAATGGGTAGGCGCACTTCTTGTGAGTCCCACACTGGCAGCACGGCCGGGTCCGTGCTGTTATGCAGAGGTAAAAAAAAATTGCTGTCAGCTGTACTGTGCTGTGCCATTGTATAGTCCTTGATCGTAAGAACAATCAAAGAGTTTCTACGAAAGAGTTGCAATATGTGTCCGATAGACACAAGGTTGCCAGTTATCGCGGGTATTTGCGAGTGGTGCGCCTTTACTTACCTACGTCGCCTGATAAAGAACTATTTGAACAAAGTCGCAGGTACACACGATAGAGTATAAGTCGGTTCTACTCTACAGCCTAAGTACCTTTCGTGCAATGATTGTTTAAACCATTGATTAAAGTGTAGTATTATGACAAGATTGAGTACATTTACGGTGTATGTAGGTTGAATTATTTCATCGTAATATTTTGTAAAAGTGTTCAAGTAACTAAAGTAGGTACCTACATTTATCTCAAAGGGAAAGACTTTTCCACTGACTATTTGTACTACATTCGTGAAGGGTTTTACAGGAGCCCTGTTTTTATAAATTACATCGTAAGTTTACAATCGTTTTATTTTATTTATTACTTGTCAATCTTTTCATTTACGTCTTTTTTTTTGTTTTGGACTCCTATCTAATTGATAATTAGTTTTCTCTAGGCTAAAATTTGTCCATCAAAAGAAAAGAAAGAGTGGCTTATTTTAACCACAGCATTATCTTTATGTTACACTGAGTTTACAAGCAGAGGTACCTACATTATAAAGGTGTTACAGTTTTTATGGAGAGTTTAATACAAATGTAATTAACTGTGGTCTCCGCACTAGGTTATACCTGTATCGTAGAGACCAATTTCTTGACCTATGGTTCATATTTATCTACATAATCAACGTAACCCGTAGTAGTGATAGCGGAGCAATAGAACGCCGGTTTCTTATTCGGGAGGTCGAAGGTAACAGTGGGACCTACTGGGACGTTTATAGGCTCAATTATAATAACTTAACCCTGATCAAAGAAACTCGCTCGTACCGGATCTGTATATTTCACATATCTGAAGCTGTGTAAAGGTCGATGTATCTTATGTCAGTATTTTTAAGTTGGGTGGGTAAAGTTTTTAAATAAATAATAATAAATAAATAAATATTCATGGACATATTACACAGATCTCGTTAGCCGTAAACTAAGTACAACTAAATGACTTGTGTTATAGGTGCTAACTGGACCATAGATTAAATACAATAAATACATAGATAACATCCAAGACCCGAGACAAACTAGAAAAGTTCGTTTCCTAGGTTGACCCGGCCGGGGATCGAACCCGAGACCTTCGGGTTTACAGTCAGCGTGCCAAACCGCTGCGCCACCGAGGCCGCCTTCTTTATTTTCTTTGTCACTTGGGCAAATAACATGTAACGTACATTTAGAGACAAGCAAGATTAGAATAAAGACTCCAAACAAATCAACATTTTTAGCCTCTAAATAGGTTTTTAAATTTGTTCCTTAGCACGGGTTAGTGCATTAAAAATAAAAAATAGTGTAAATCAACAGTGTCGCAAAGGTGAAAAATCTCAACATACCTAATCGACTCTCACAAAATCCAAATTTGCATCTCATAACAAATTTGTCTTGACCCATCCATTGCCTTTTAACAAAACTGCCGTAGAGGTCAGATGTTGTTTCAGAATGAACATATTGGTTGGACATTCCACAGATATCGCGTTTCTGTCGAAGCATTTGCATTTTGTACGAATGTGTTATTGGATTTATGGTGACGGGTTTATTTGTCAAGCTCCGTCTAGGCTGGCTAGGATTCTTGATTCATGTTCAGTTCGAAAAAAATAAGAAACACGGCCTCCATGGAAGATTTCTGCTTATGGCGATAGATTTCGCCAGTTTAGTTAATCGGCTGTGTACAGCATTGTCGTAGGAAATCGTCAATTGAGAAGCGCACTTCGTCGCCTAGTTGAACCGAGTGATTGGAATCAGTCACTATGGTTAAGCAAAAACAGGCGTGGTCAGCTGCTGGATGGGTGATCATCCCGTGACTACCGTTAGTGGCATTTTTTCCGAGCGCTTCCGTGCTTCGCAAGGCACGTTAAGGCGTTGGTGCTGGCTGTCATGTAAAGGCAGTCGTTAAGCCACGTGAGCACATAAGGATCTCTCTTCTCTCTTTGAATATCTAGCCTCGGTAGCCTCTGGTCGTAGTGGTGGTCGTCGTTTCGGATTAGTTACTTGTAACCAGAATATAGCATAAAATAGTTTGTAGATTCGATCGGGGCAAGATTCAAACCCTGGTCCCTGCCTACCTCTCCATTATACTCGTAGGAGCGAGTATGTTTCCGTATCCGTGTTGACTGGTAGATGCGCAGCGTAAGACGACCAGCTACAAGATGGACAGAAGATCTCATCCAAGTGGCAGGAAGACGCTGGATGCGACGCTGCCGCTACCAACCGGTCTTTTTGGAAATCCATGGAGGAGGCCTACGTCCAGCAGTGTACTTCTTGTGGCTGAATGACGATGATAACTGGTAGAAAATGCTCGTAGCATATTTCCGCCTCATTGTCAGAGGCCTTAGGGGCAGCTTCATTACTTCTGACAATAAGGTCTGCCACTGTCTTACAATCCTCCACCAACCTGGACTTGGCCCCCGTGGTGGAGTATGGTCTAACCATCCTGTACGATGAAGGAAGAGACCCGCGCCCCAGCAGTGGGGGCACACAAGGGTTGATATCGATCATTCTCATTGTAATATTTACTAACATTAATCTAAAAACCAATATTAAATTTGTCCTTAGCACGGGTTAGTGCATTAAAAATAAAAATAGTATAATCATGTGGGTACAGTGATATCGTTCCGATGTAAAACCTAACTGCAAAGTAGGTAGTCGGGGCTGTAAGTGATGCAATTTGCTTAAGCCAGATGTCGCTGCCTGTACGTAATACAGAGAATAGTGTAAAGAGGTTCGAAATTTCACTGATGCCGGTGAGTCGCCCATTGGCTCAATTGGTAGAGCGCTGGCACGGATAGCCAGAGGTTGCGGGTTCGAATCCCGGCATGGGTGAAATTTTTAGCCTCTAAATAGATTTTTAAATTTGTCCTTAGCACGGGTTAGTGCATTAAAAATAAAAATAGTATAATATTAACATGATTGAAATAATATGGTGTGATACTTTTTCCAAAAACGGTTTGTAAAAAAGATGTGATTTTTCCCATTGGTGGCGCTTTGGTTACTGCTGAGCCCCATGAGGTATCAATGCAAGGTTAATTTTATTGCAGAATCCCGGACTTCGGATGGAAAGGAATTCGCCACAAGCCAACATGATGTCATGTGCCGTGACGTGATTCACGCTATGTGAAACGAGCATCGAGTTTGGCGATGCACTTCAATAATATTTGATTTTGCACCTCTTGTTTCCTTTTATTGAATGAGGATGGGTGACACGCTTCCTGGTGCGGAGGTGGAACTTTTGTTAACTTAAACTTAAAACAGATTTAGATGGCTTTCTTACAGGTCTCATGAACGGAACTTTTATATTTGAGAACACCCTTCTTGTTACGATCACAGATTAAGGAAACTCTCCTTTAAACTTCCATCCTTAATCTGTGGTACAACCGTCTTTGTTTTGTTTTACTTTGCTTAAAGTAAGAGTATATTGTGAGCTTATCTTAACTGCAGTTTAAACGAGTGCGCATTGTTACATCGCCCACGGAGTTTCCAGAGTATTTTCCTAACCACAGGAGCTTCACGCATACCTACCAACATTGCCAACTTAGACCCATCGTAGCGAGATGCCTAATCCGTGCTAAAATGACCTGTATCCATAGAAGAATAAAGTTTAAGGCAAAGAGGAATGTAGACCAACTCGTACAGTTGGTGAACATCAAAGCTGCAAGCGTTCATCGCAGCTGACAAGTCAGCGCTTTTGTAAAGATGTTCTGAAAGCATTTTTCTATTCATTATCTTGGGGAAAGAGCGCTTAGCAAGGATATTCGTAGTTTGCTGGTAGAAGTTTAGTTACTTTTATCGCAGTTATTTTAATAAATTTACTCGAGCGAGAGCTGCAAGTCCGTAACCAAATCTCAACGAGCTACTTGAGAGCTTTGAATATGGCTCGTATTTGGTATTTAATGTCGCCCAACTTGGACAAATTGTACGGTTACTGAACTGCGCATTTATCACTGTCATGAAACCAGAGAACTGGTTAAGAAAACTTCAAAGTGGATCACACATATGATACAGTTAGTGTGGAAATAGAGTCGCAGAGCGAATGTTGCACAATTATCAACATAATTATTACGCACAACTTCCTCCCTCTTTCAAATACCTCGTTTTAGGACATAACGCTAAATTACAGCACGTCCACTCACACAGCGTAATATAGTGTTCTTGTTCACTATACATAGTGAACTAAGTGTTATAAATTGTCACAACTAAGTGTCACAAATAAACTAAGGGCGAGATAAATAGTCGGTGTTTAGCCAAAGTCCGTACTCAAGCTTCCCTAAGCATTACTTCAGGCTAACTTAGCTAAGTATCAAAGTAGACGTTTGCTTAGCTAAGCATGTTCTTAGGCGAATGCTAAGAATTAGACCGGTGTTCGCGACTTAGAGAGTGCCAAAGTACTGTCTATGATAGACAAATCGATTCTTAAGCAAGTGCTTTCGCTAAGACTCGTTCTTAGAAGCGACTATTTATCTCGCCCTAAGTGTCACAACTCGTAGTGTTATAAATGAAGTATAACATTATAATTTACTAAGCAGTCGACTTCAGTATAATGTTATGCATCATTTACGTTTTACACTATATTGTAAGGCAGTTACTGAAAATAAAGAAGAAAAAAGGAAAACATTTTTATAGCCACAGTTCACACGCCACAATAACCAAACTAGCTTACAACACTATCATTCAGTAACTGCCTTACAAACGATAGGAGAATTTTAGTTAAAATTTAAATAATAGAGAGGAAAATGTGATAATACCTCCTTGTTAACGTGATTGAATAATGTAACTGGCTTGTGTGGCGTAGCCATAGGTGGATTTGAATGGCCTTTTTTTAAATCCACTGATGGTATAGCCTGTTAGTCCCGCTACATGATTTTGTTTTAGAAGTAGGTAGGTATCAGTCGCATAGAATTACACTAGGAGACTGATGCAGATGATTAAACAAAGATAAAAATACCACGAGATAGATAAGAATCTGTTGTATCCGTTTTCAGTATAACACGAGTAGCGGAAAATCACTTGCAGATCAATTCTGTTCTGTCACAAAACAGACTTTTTTTCTGTGTGAACGATAAAGAATTGAAATTGATTGATTGGATTCACACTTGAAATCTTGTTTGTAATGACGAGTAAGCCCCCAATTTTCATTGGATTGATTGATATGGAGATTTTATTACTTCCTATAAGTACTCGTAAATCTGCGTCCTACTGTAGGGAAGCACTTCACGTACGGTCAACAGCATATCAAACTTTACATTTTTGTTGTGAAATCATCCGTAACGTAACTAGAGTGCATGCGTGTAAATGCTGATGTTCTGTAGACTGTACCAACCGCAGTTTGTCAATTTTGAGCGCTGAGGTATGTGAATAAATTAGATGCTGAGGTTTCCTCATGGTGTTTTTTCCTTCATTGTTACCGCAAATATACGTAAGTAAATATACTTCATCCATTACTATTCACCGGGGCTAAAACCGCATGAATGCGAGAGTGTCCTACCGACCGCGCTACCATAACAGCAATATTTTCTTTATATGTACGTAAACGCGTCCAAATAGGAGAGCAAAAGGCAAAATGAAAGAAACCGGGGTGCGTGCACGCAACGACTAATGAATGTTGATGAAGGGAAATAGATCTGTCAGGATCGTGGCAAGTGGCAGACAGTGAGGTGCGATCACGAAAGTTCTCCACTGTATAGAGCTGTCTGATTTAGGCTACTCCGAAGCGTCACATACATATATATTTTGACACTTTGGACTCGCGTAAATGCTTAACCCGATACTGGCAAGTTAACTAACACAAGGGCTACCCATCTGGGAGTTATGTGTGAGCTTATGAATGAGACTAAAATGTAAACTTGTTGAAGTTTGAACAGAGATATCAATTATCAAATTGGGACGGCAAAAAACTCAACTATCACTTCTTAATAAGCATTTTTCTTCTGTGGACCTTCTGAGGTTGGTAATTCTCGATTAAACTATTCCATGAAGTTCTTTCTAGATCGGTTTCTGAAGTGAGAATATCGTTAAGTAAATACTTAAGTAACGTTCTATCACGCTCTTCTCTGGGAAACTTAAAGAGACAGCTTTATTACAGTTAACTATTTACTTAGCGAAATTCTCAATTCAGAGTGCTAAGTGCGAGTTTCACAGATCCAATCGAATAACTTTACTACCGCGTTAATCGAGCATCGAGTAGTGAGTATGAGTAAGTTAACCGTTAACTCGCACTCGCGTTTATTCGTGTTTTGGCTGGTAAACGTGTTCACTTCTTAAGGTAAATCATTACAACTCGCACTCAGCAATTTTAATTTCCATACTTGTCGCTAGGTGGCGCTTCCTCGATGCCATAGAAATATGAGTTTACGTTAACGTGATCGAGTAGTTAAAAAACTCGCACTAAACACTCAGAAAGTGGCCTTCTATCTTACAAATGAAAATGAAAGTGAGAAATTAGTCAAAAACTGTTTATATGAACAATAAACCTCACGTTAAATGCTAGGTGGGTAAGAAACAAACGTAATAAACCATTTGCAATTATGATTCGTGGTTAGATAACTCGGCAAACAGCAGTAAAGCACTGAATCAAGTAAATATTATGATGAATTACCTTCCGGTCTTAGTACATTATATAATTCGTCTAACATTTAATTAAAGTTACTTGTTGTTACGATACGATAAGAACTGTATAATTAATTTATTTTTTCGTCTTTTATTCTTTTTCGTTGGTAAGTCGGTTTTTACGACAAATTAAGTCCACAACTAATTAAAGGGTGTTACAGAATACCGTGTGTAGGTGATTTGTCAGGATCGTTGCAAGTGGCAGTCTCTGGTCTCTGCCTCATCATCGTTCAGCCACAAGACGTCCACTGCTGGACATAGCCCACCTCTATGGATTTCCAGAAAGATCGGTTGCAAGCGGCTTGCATCCAGAGTCTTCCTGCCACTTGGATGAGGTCTTCTGTTTATCTCGTGGATCGTCGTCCTACGCTGCGCTTGGCAATATAAGCGTCTCCATAAGGCGCAAAACATACAGAAAAGGCGTAAGGTGAAGGCGCGGTGCAGGCGCAGAACAGATAAGGCACGGATGCGACTTAAATTATATCAAAGAGGCGAAGAGACGACACAAAGAGTCAACACAAAGAGTCATTACGCAGGCTGACTTTATCGTGATAGCATGTCTTTTTCTTCAGATGACGAAGATGTGCTCGCTTTGCTGCAACTCATTAATGTGCAGAGACACCGATGATATTGGGTGCACCCTGTTTGGAAAATGTCACAAGAGCATAGATATTTTAAAATGATGGATAGATTATGCGAATATCCTGAGCGTTTTCCAACAGTGTTCACAATGTCACTAGAATGTTTCCACATTCACTCTGTATAACAAAAGACGTGTTGCCTGCGCACCACTCTAGTCGCGACTGCTAGCGACGCGGAACAGGCGACGAAACGACGTGCCTGTGCCACGCCGCGTGAGTATATTTTTTTTTTCTTAGCCCTTTAGAGGGCACCCTCCGGAGGACACGGGGGAGGGAGGTGGTGAATGCTCATGCTTAACAGCACGGACCCGGCCGTGCTGCCAGTGTGTGACTCACAAGAAGTGCGTCTACCCACTAAACACCACCTTGGGACTGGTTTTGGTCCTAAAGACCCCTAAACCCACATCGGGAGCGACCCCCCTCGAGGCCGAGGAGGGCGCACAGCGGAGCTCCCTAGCGGAGCGTCCGCTTAGAAGAGTTTATATTATAAAACTGCTATGAAAGATCAGTGCCCCCCTAAGGGGGACACTGGCAGAGGAGGGGAAGAGTATAATTCACAACGTGGCGCTTACGTACATTTTGTATTGACGCGTTTTGAGGCGGCAAGATGCCTGCGCCGCGCCTTCACCTTACGCCTTTTCTGTATGTTTCGCGCCTTAGAGAACTTGCGGGGCCCATCAGCCATCAATTCTGCGTGCTATGTGCCCCGCCCTCTGCAACGTCAACTTACTAATGCGCTAGGCTATGTCGACGAATTTCGTTCGGTCTCTGCCTACCTCTCTGCCTACCCCTCAGGCGCGAGTTAATGTTATGTTTAACAAACTACCATTATGCGAGTATCTACATCCGAAAATGAGGTGTTGTGTCGGAGGCCTTATGGGCGGCTTGATAACTTCTAACAGTAAGGCCCGCCACTGTCTTACAATCCTCCACCAACCCGAATTTGGCCACCGTGGTGGAGTATGACCTAACCTTCCTGCAATTCAGGAAGAGACCCATGCCCCAGCAGTGGGGACATACAAGGGTTGATATCCACCTACTTATTTAGGTAATTGATATATAAACCTATTTAGAGGATAAAAATTCCACCAATACCGGGATTCGAACCCGCAACATCTGGCTACCGTGCCAACGCTCTTTCCAACTGAGCAAAAGGGCGACTCACCGGCATCAGTGACATTTCGAACCTCTTTACAATATTCTTTGTATTACGTACAGCCAGGTAGCCAGAGGTCGCGGGTTCGAATCCTGGCATGCGTGGAATCTTTAGCCTCAAAATAGGTTTTTTTTAAATTGTCCTTAGCACGGGTTAGTGCATTAAAAATAAAAATAATATAATATAATATAATATAATATAATATAATATAATATAATATAATATAATATAATATAATATAATATAATATAATATAATATAATATAATATAATATAATATAATATAATATAATATAATATAATATAATATAATATAATATAATATAATATAATATAATATAATATAATATAATATAATATAATATAATATAATATAATATAATATAATATAATATAATATAATATAATATAATATAATATAATATAATATAATATAATATAATATAATATAATATAATATAATATAATATAATATAATATAATATAATATAATATAATATAATATAATATAATATAATATAATATAATATAATATAATATAATATAATATAATATAATATAATATAATATAATATAATATAATATAATATAATATAATATAATATAATATAATATAATATAATATAATATATCTCAATTAGCTACCTACCTATATCGTAATTTTGATCGTACTACGTTGAACAGATGCATTAGAAATAATAAGTAGCACAACTCATTCAAACCTGTCTTGCTCTTGACAACATGCGTGACTACACAATATCATTATACTGAAAAAGGAAAAAAACTTAATGGATTTTCTTTAGATAATCTGCGAGATCGGACTCCATTACAGTTTTTAAATTGGCATATGGTAATGCTTCTCTATGGTAATAGCTGTGCTATCTAGAATTATCGTTTGTGATATTTCTGAACGCAAGCAACCATTGCACAGTACACGCACGTGATATTATATCAAAACAATTTTAATTGTCAGCGTGATATTTTTTTTTTTTTTTTCATTTTAATTTTTTTTTATCAAATGACATTTTGTGATTTTTCTGACGGCCTCGTGGCGCAGCGGTTTTTCACGCTGACTGTAAAACTGTTTTTTTTTTCTTTCTTTTCTAATACTTAGCATAGGGCTAACGAGATCTGAGTAATGTCCATGATATATATTTATTTATTCTAGATTGCCGTATTTACGGTTGCAAACTTTTTTTCTCGGCCATTCACTTGTCAAAATAGCCGGCACAATCGATTTGGAACAATGGAACAATCAATCTTGATATAACGGTAAATTCGATTATAGTGACGCTTAAATCTTAAACACTCATTGAAATTGATCAGTTATGAGAATTTATAATCTTTCATCTGGCCATTCTTAGTCAATAAATATAATTGTAATGTTTGAATTCACGAACGGAGTTGCGACTACAAACTCAATTGAAAGCTATTAACAAATTGAAAAAAAAAACAAAGTTTTCGTAATATGAAAAAAAAAACAAATCTAAATCCAGCCAGCCACAAAAAGCAAAATTATCTTAAATATCTATAAAATCATATTGTCACGATCTTAGTACGCGGTCGGACTGAATAATCTATAATAACTACTACTCGGTTGCCACCAAATAGGGTGTCAACAAATATGCCAAATTTGGTAGTAGATTTTACGATCACCAATCGCGAAACCGAAGTTTGCGTGGTCTTCCAAAGATTTTCTTTCTTGCCTTCCTCTATCTTCATCGACACAGATATAGTCTGTTAGCTTTTAGAATATAAGAATAAGAATATTCTTTATTGTACACCAGAGCACATATTATAAGACATGTAAAGATACAAAGTAAAAGCTATTTCTTCCAGACAACCTTACGACGGAAAGTTATATACCTCGGGCTTTAGAGAAGGCTTCGGTTTTCGCCAATTTTTACCGGTTTTCGTACTGACGATCGAGTTCTGATTTCGAAGTTAAGTGTCATATTAGTTCCGATTTCGAAATTAAGTGTCATATTAGTTCCAATATTTCTATTACACGAATATATCCGATTCTATCCGATAGTAGCCGAGATATATTCTAAAAGCTAACAGACTACCTGCTTTATCTGCGCCGCGTCATCTTTATCTCTACAAACCATTTTCTAGAGACGAAAACATCTATAAAAGACCCTGCTTGATTATCTTAATGTGGCTAGCTAAGGGCCAAAGCTTTTAAAGTGAAACCTGCACGTAGTTGCGTCACACAGTCACACCGCTCAGCCACGGGTCTCACTCTATTTGTCGTAGAACAATCGAGTTTTGTAATCGATTCGAATCGAGTGGGTGCCAACAGCACCGCAAGAAGACGCTGCCTCCACGCGCAGTGTTGCCATATAAACTGATTTTTCGGTATCCATACAGGTTTTTGAACAGGTCATACTGACAAAAAATAAGGAATTAATGTTATACAGATTTTTGTTGTTTGCGTCAGTTTTTTTTTTTTACAGAACTCGTATTTTTGAGAACATAATAATGAAAGCGATTGTGCTACTATGTTTGAGGATTTCTCACAAAATCTGTACAGACCTATCAATTCATTAATTTACTTGTTCGTTCTGCGATTTCTGTTGAATAATAAGCCTTGTTTTTGAGGTGGATGTTGTTATCTAAAATGAATAAAGATATTGACAAGTAATCATGAATTTCATTTATTTTTCTTGAAATCGAATCAAAATGTTACAAATAGTAGTTTGATCACTTTGATTTGTCACACACAGATTAATACGGATTTTCATAAATTTACTATTATTATTATACTATTTTTATTTTTAATACACTAACCCGTGCTGGCACGGATAGCCAGAGGTTGCGGGTCCGAATCCCGGCATGAGTGAAATTTTTAGCCTCTAAATAGGTTTTTACTATTATTAATACAGATTTTATACAGATTTTTACAATCCTACAGATCTTAGCTCTCCAGATCTGGCAACACTGTCCACGCGACGTCCTATTGTTTTTGAGCGTCAAGTGGAAATAGACGAGCGGAGCGCGTGCTTGACTCGAGATGAATCGAGTCTCGGTCGATGCGTTAGTTGATAAGGCGGTTGCGTGTACGCATTGATTACTTAAAGCAGCGGTTTACTGTGAATTTTACGCAATGCATTTTGTGCGGTTTATCTATCTCGAGTGTACGCGTTCATCACTGGACAATTACATTTGTGCGTTTCGCAATTTATGAAGCATGAAATGTCACGGGCTTTACAGCGTCTGAGCGGATATTTCACGGCGTAATTAATTTTCCTAGTACAGAAGCAATATGCCTACGTGTTTTCTAAGTTAAATGTGCTGTGTAGATGTTTCACGAGGACACTAAGGGCGGAACCGCACTAGTGACATGCGGTCAAATACCCGCATTCATAGAGTGTACAAAAAAAGTACTTGTGGTAGGATTTTTTAATTTTAATTATCCACACCCGCTTGGGGTTGCTGGTACTGTCGACAGCACATATACCTTTAAATGCGTGTAATGACCTCAGTAACAAGTTCTACTCTACGGACGACTATGCAACAAAAATGCAAAGGGTAAAGTGCTGTCAACTATGTTCGCAAGTGCCTTAAACAAACAATTTACGCAGTATTCTTGAGGTTCCAAGAACGTGTAAATCTTTGGTTAACAAATAACGTACCATTGTAAAGCGACTCCAACAATCAGAATCGATAAACGTAGGTACAGTCTGCGACACAATATCAAAATACATAATAAGTATTATGTAGGTTTATATATAGTATAAGCGTATAAGAAAGAACTGAATGACCATTTAGTTACACATTTAAAACTAAAACTTTGCATCAACATAATGAGATGATTTATACATCGACCAGTGGCACCTTGACACACCCTACATGGGGAAGGGACTACTTGGACGCTGCAGTGCCTGGGACATTTTTAGATGGCGTAGGGTTGCCTGTAGTACCATCCTGACAGCTTCGGCCTAGCCCACAGGAAAACTAAGTCAATAGGTGCGGAGCCACCTCACGTTTTCCAGGTTCGATTTCTAGTGCGGGCATACACCTATGACTTTGTTTATTTTTAAAGTTACGTACATTTGCGAATATTTAGTATCATTACCACACGCTGACGTTACATACATATCTTGTATGAAGCAATGTTGTAATACATTTAATATCTTGACGATGCCTATGGTGAATTTGTTTTTGTATGTTTGTATGAATGTATTATTTATTGTATTAAAAATAAGTATAAATTAAATAAAAAAAACTAATATAGAAAAGTCTTAATTTAAAACAATTTTAAGATAAAGATTTAATAAAAGAATTCTGACTAGATAAGTTATATTAAAATAATACTCGTGACTGTCTCGAACCGTACTCTAAACTCTACATTATATCTACATACCCATTTAATTACGTCATAGCTTTTATTGTCTGTACCAATAAGTATAAAAATACAATCGATAATTCGTGAACCCTACTCACTTAAGTTACGGGTGTCTTTTCTACAAAAACATAAACTAGATGAGCGCCGACTGTACACAACAAAGATGGCGGCGTAAACGTGCGTGGATTATTAACGCAGGCGCGGTCGTGCCTTCAAGGTTCAAGGCAAACTCCTGCGCATCTCAACGTGTGAATGCGTAGTTCACTGGTGTTAATGGAAGTCTTTGGTTGCTTTGGTGGTCTCCATTGTATTGCATGTATTTGCTCGGGTCTTAACATGTTTTACAGTGACATGTGCAACAATCAGCACGGCAGCGTACAAGACAGAGGATGGCTATAATCTAAAAAAATAAATAATAAAGGAAGTACTTATATTTTTAGAAATTGTAGTTTTTTCCAGAGTACAGTAAAGAACATTCTTCTTCTTCTCCAGGCTATATTATGTAGTCTACTGCTGGACATAGCCCTCCCCTAATGAGCGCCATAGCGCCCGGTCTTCAGCTTGCCGCATCCAGCATCTGCCAACATTTTTTCGCAGATCGTCATCCCACCTGGTCGGAGGGCGTCCTACACTACGTTTGCCGAATAGAATATTCTTATCTTATATACTAAATTAAAAAAATACCAACGTACCCAGAGTATGCAGAATGAGTGGATAAATAGCATAGTGAAGGACAACTTCGCAAAGAAACCCGAGTGTCTGAGGTGTTCACAAATCTCAGCGCTTGAAATTGCCAATCTGCGGTGGGCACGCGTGGTAATTAATCCCATACACTCTCTCTCTCTGAGAGAAGGTCTGTGGCTTAAGTTTAATCATCACGCGTGCCCTTCGCGGATAGGCAATTTCAAGCGCAAGGTATGTGAACACCTCAGATGCTCAGATTTCCTCACGATGTTTTCCTTCAAAGTTAACGAGACTGCTCCCTATTATTATACGAAACAAAGCTGTTAATTTTAATACAGATTGTAATTAGTTGACGCTCTCATTACAGTGAAACTGAGAATCAATCGGCAGCTAATAAATCACCGAGAGTCATTAGCGCAAATGTATCTCGTGGAGAAACCCGCACAATCACTAGCAGGCCGGAACACGATAATTAGTGCACGGTGGTGTCGTCCTAAATGCTTACAAGACACGCGAGCTAATAGTAATCTTCTTCTTCTCCAGGCTATATTATGTAGTCCACTGCTGGACATAGCCCTCCCATAATGTGCGCCATAGCGCCCGGTCTTCAGCTTGCCGTATCCAGCATCTGCCGGCAGTTTTTCGCAGATCGTCATCCCACCTGGTCGGAGGGCGTCCTACACTACGTTTGCCGAGTCGCGGTCTCCACTCAAGAACACGTTTACTCCAACGGTAATTCTCATTACTTGAGATCATTACAAATAGTAATCAAATTTAATATAATAATAATCTTATTTATACATAATAAAACAATTTTCATTAAAACATTCCTCAGAATCAGTTTCAGTGAAAGGCTGTGGTAAATGGAAAAACGAAACCACAGATGAGTATCTAAATTGCCTCTTACATATAAGACAGTTAATCTACTATAGAAATAAAAGTAATATGCGGGTCAAATTGAGGACCTTCTCCTTTTTTGTATTTGGTTAAAAGGACAGAATATTAATACTAACACTTATTTCAATACCTCGATGGCATATAAATACATTTTTAATTGAAGAAATAATAATGTAACGACAAAACAACTAAAAAAAAACACAAGTACCTAATGTTATTGGGGATGACCAGAAAATTTGATTTCAGCACAAATTTCAGAAAATAAATTATACTAGTCTATGGTTGCATGCCGTATATTTTGTGCATTTGGAATTTTACACACGATTGGAATCGCACAGGATTTGGTAAGCATATCTAGGCCACAGACCACGTATTACGTACCGTCAATAATTCGTGTCTGTTGATGGTACACGGTAACTAAATAAAACACAGCCAATGCATTATACTTTGTCCAAAAAGTGTCAAAGAATAAGGTTTTGCTCAGACTTTTTGTCTGTGTTAGTTAATTTTTTGCACTTAAAAGCATTATAAAAATAAAAACTACAGTAATTTCATTAAAAAGATGTATTCATCAAAGGTAGTAGTGGTCTTAATTCACGATAATACCAATAATAAACTTTCACATCTTGAATTTTTGGACAAACTGTACTTCTTGTGTTTTATTTTTTTGTGCATTACTGCACTTCGAAATTCAAATATCGAATTTACTTCGACAAGGTGCATCCATTTGCATCGAGCGCGAATTATATATTACAAGTTAACGCATTCTAGCTTCTGTCAATTAGGACACCGTAATACGTCAATTTACAGACAGAACAGTTGTGGAACACGCGATATGTGCAAAAATAAACCGCAAATAGTACAGAATATAGGTGAGTGGGGCGAAAAAGCTGAAAAACACAGGCCAAGTGCAAGTCGGGCCCGCGCACCGAGAGTTCCGTAGACATTTGTAGGAGTCGCAGCTTACTTCGAGTTTTCTGGAACTTCGTAGACTAATTGTTTTTATGATTTAAATACAAGTCTGTAGTTTCAGATTTCTGCCGGTATTTATAGTATATTTCCCAAATTTCATAAGTCACTGGGGAAGTGAATTTTGATTCCTTTTTTGTCAAAATATACGCTTTTTGCGGCATAAACGGTTGTAATTTTTTTGCGTTATCTTTGTTAATTTTTATTGTCAATTTCAATCTACTGTGGACCTAGTATACTGTTTTTTTTTAATAGTTAATGAGTTGATAGTTAATCCTGATCTAGGCTAATAATGTGTAGTGCTTACGACATGGCAACTTTCACGTCATCGCTCTTCAAACTTGTCATAGGACATGGCGTTCCTGTCTTAATTACATTTCAGTAACAAAGTCATGCCTTACTTAAATGAGTTAAGTAGATATATTTAAATTAAAATGTTTGTATGTAAAGGTGAATGAATTTACTCCACAAAAGAAATAACTGCCTGACGACGAATAAAATTTCTCAGAAACTGAGAAAGGAGGAAAATTGTCCAAGAAGGCCAGGCCAGTCAGTCAGCACATCGAACGAAAAGGATTTAACAACCTCTTAGGGCATTCGAAACTTGACTTCGATGACAGACTAGTGATGTCTTACCAATTATTTTAAAATATCGATAATATCGAATTTACGAATATAAAGGACTAAATACGTAACATTGCATTTAGTAATTAGAGTGTACCTATAATACTATTAATTTGTTGTCCTTAAACATTATAAATTGTACCAAAATAAAAAATAATATACAGTAAATACGGTCCTCACCTAGGTACCTGCCAAATTTAATCCTTGCGAAACTGTTTTTTAACAAAGAGTACAATCACATACCTACCAAAGTATTCTCTAAATAGTGACCTTGTGAATACATTGGCGACACCTCCTAATTAGTCAACATCACTTGTATCAAAGAGACTACCCATTATAGTAAGCTTTGCCAATTGTTTTTGCTAATAGGATGCTGTTCTCATGGACTTGTCTTTATCTACAAAGACTCATTGTGTTTTGTAAAACCATTATTTTTTCGCAAATCTTTAATTTCAGTTTCGACAAAAAGTTAAAAGCATAAAGCTGGAAGAAAGTGCTACTTAGCTTGAAGTACGCCTAATAATAATCATAATAAAGCTAGTAGGTGGTTAGTGGCACTCCTCAAATTTTTGCTCCTCCGCAAATTTTAATTCTGCTTTGTTTGTTTATTACACTTTATTGCACAATAAAACGTTACTTAACAAAACGTTGCTTTCGTGACTCTGAAAATTGGCTGAATCTGAAATTAGTTGTAGTAGTTTAGAGCCCTTTGGTACCTTTAAACTCTGTTTAGTTTGCTAGGTTCAACCCAGTTAGGTAGATGATGCGAGTGACGGTTTCTGTGGGGCTAAAATTACCTAATGTGACAGAAAACTAAGGCACTAAGATCGCAGAAATAATTCAAACGAATAGGACCTGTAAATTCGAAATATGTATATATTTATTTAAAAGTATATCTTAGAGTCGGTGCTAAATTCCACACAGCACATACGTTTGTCGTCGGCATCAACTCCGAAATGTTCTCCTACAATACTTAAATATGACGTATTTCAAATCTAGAGGTCATATTCGTTTAAATTTCGGCGTTTTAGTGCCTTGGTGTACTAAAATCGGTTCATATTTTTTATGTATCTGAGCCGTTTCCATTACTTTTTATGGTGGTGACAAATAAATAGAAAAATATTTTTGGTTTGATCACAATAATTTTTAACAGAATAATTAGTAATGAATAACTTTCATAACATAGCAATGTTTAAGTATCAAGAAAAACAATAACCATTGCAAAAGCAATAAAATAAAGTTTTTGTTTGCAAAATTAATTAAAGTATGCCACATACTAGCGCGGTTACGATGGCAGTCGCATACAAACTGTAGAATGTCTTATTATATTGTATATGGGCCGTATGCCGCTTGTGGCAAGCTTAACTTTTTGTTGGTATCGTCTTGTACAGTTTAGCGAATGTCCTTCATGTTCAACACATGTTCACAATGACCTTTCGGGACCTGTTAATGTCATGGCATTAATAATAGTAATTTCATATGACATTGCAGCTGTGTTTTCAAATTCATTGCAATCCCATTTTCAGCAACTTTTTAAAACAAAAGTGTTTACTTCTATAGCTTGAGGTTTTTGGTGCCTTGATTAAAAAGGAACGTGCTGTTGAAACAAAGATATTTATGTGACATAAATTCTGAAAACCCTTTCTTAAATATTGATAGTTAAACTATCTGCAACACTCAAAAGTTACATTTTGCTACTCTATACATGTGGGATAATAAGAAAATATATGCATTTTTTATTTTCACTTCATTCCTATCTCTTTCCTATTTTTCTGGGCGGCTTGATAACTTTTGACTGTACGGCCCGCCAGTCTTCCAATCCTCCACAAACTCAGCCTTGGCCCTGGAGTATGGCCTAGCCTTCCTGCGATGCAGGAAGAGACCCGTGCCCCGGCAACGGAGACATACAAGGGTTGATATCGAATTGTGTTTTTTCTTACCGGAAGTGTCGTAATTTGCAGTTAGTACTAAAGATTTTCAGATTTTGCGGCACATAATGATATATAAAATACTATTTTTGGATTCACATTATCATTCTCAAGGTAAAAATGATACAGTCATATTGAGAGCACCAAGTGGGTACTTTTTCCTGTGCAGCAGGTGGTTTCTGCATAACGAATAGAACTAGGTAGGTAGGTAACAGGTGCAGAGGAAGTGGAATGACCTATCAGTGAAGATAATATTGAACTTCACCAAACTTGAAGTATAATATTTTTTTGTTATCTAGGTATTTTATAACTTTCATTTTCATTTCATATGTCATTTTTATTACTACCTAGACGATATGACGAATTAATAGTGCTGGCTTCCATTTAATAGACATAGAGATAGATGATATAAACTACTCAATGGTTTATCTAAATCGGACTGATATCAACAGGATTACTACTTGAGCGATTCATTTTGATAAACAGAACACTGCGAGCGCCACTGCAAAAGCAAAACAAATGAAGGCTGAATATTGAACACAGCTGAAGCTGAGAAAAACAAACAAGGCTTACAATCAAGTTACCAACCAGCTTCAACATCGTTAATCTTCAGACACACGTCTTCTGTTGTTTTTCAAATGGGTGCAATGAAGAGAAGCAGCAATCTCAGTCCCACTACAACACACAACACTCACTTTTACCCAACTAATTATCGCTTGGGACCATTCTGAACGGCTAAACTCAAGTTTGTTTTTAAATTCCGCCACGCGTCCGTTTGAAACGCAGCTTGAGCACAATCGACACACTTCAGGGCACCACTATTAGCGTATAATAAGCATCTACATTCGATTATTAAAAAATAAAATTCAAAATTCGTTAGACACTTCGATTGTTTTTTTTCTGTTTTACGATAAACTTTTTTCCGGCGTCGAGATTAACAGCCAGTATCGTGAGCGCGGCACTGACGACTGGCTGGCGGCGGGCGCGCGGGTGCGGCCGCGAGAAGTGAATCGAGTTGGCAGACTTCATTTTGCGTCTCGCTCGATCGTGTATTCGCATCGTATATGCTCTTGGCTTTTGCTCTCGGCTCTTGTTGCGGCCTCACATCTCAGATCCTTTTTTGCTATCGCCCAGGTGGCTTCACTCCAACACGATTTGGGGAACAGATTAGGGGACCTGGTAATAGCTTCCTTTTGGAATAATGTTATGTTTTGTTGCAAAGCAGTCTGGCTACCCATAGCACAGATAATCCTAGTTTGGGAGCCAGGATACAATTGTAACACTTAATTTGCGACAAAATTTTCTTATTCTTATTGTTAAACTGGTTGGTAGTTGTCGATTTTTTCTTCGTAGAATCCTATGAGATTTACCTATATTTCCATGAAAATAACCTAGTATACATATACTAGGATCTATATTGCAAACTTATGTACTTATCTACCTATATACCGTGCACACTTTACCTACAGTCTGTTAGCTTTTAGAATGTACCTCGGCTATTATCGGATAGAATCGTATATATTCGTGTAATAGAAATATCGGAACTAATATGACACTTAATATCGAAATCAAAATTGTGAAGAAAAGTTTTATACAGAGCAGGAAACAGTATTACACTCGTGTGATTTCGGCGAAAATCGAAGCCTGCTCTAGAGCCTGAGGTATATTCTAAAAGCTAACAGACTGTAGACAGACATAACTGAGTTGAAGAAAGACTTGGAAACAACTATAAGTAAAGAACATTGACAATAGCAACGATAGAATCAACAATAGAAAATAATGAGAGCATTGATAATGTTCATACTAATGTTAAACAAACACATAAAAGAGCCTGCCTGCTGAAAAAATATTGACGTTGCTAAATCATCATTAAATTCATTATAGTATTTTCTAAGGTTAACACGAGCAGTAGACATAATTAAAACTGTTTTTATACGGATTTATGCTCGTTTATTACATTTTTACAATTTTACAACGTTTCGGCACTTTTTCAGGTGCCGTGGTCCCGGATGACAGTCATCCGGGACCACGGCACCTGAAAAAGTGCCGAAACGTTGGAAAATTGTAAAAATGTAATAAACGAGCATAAATCCGTATAAAAACAGTTTTAATTAAATTCATTATATTTAATTTCATCATCATCATCAATCTTCCCTAGTACTCAAACAGCCTAGACCGTGTACAACACTATAACTTTTTTATTTTAAAACTAGCTGACCCAGCGAACTTCGTACCACCTAACAGTCGATTCTTTATTATTTTTTTAAATTTTCCTCTCCGTAATCTAGAACCATCCTCGTATTTCAAGGAATATTCTGAAAAGAGAATTAGCGAAATCGGTTCAGCTGCTCTCAAGATTCGCGCTTACCAAGATAGATTCTTCTGTATTTATTACCTTAATCTTAAACTTATTACTTATTAACGTATTTTTAGTGTCAATCATGAAATCATTGTTGATATAATGATTTAATTAAGTGTATTACAAAAGTTCCCGGATCAGAGATTTTATCAATGTAAATACTAAATAAGATAATTAGTAATAGTTGTTATTAAGTATGTTAATCATGTAAGTTTTGTGAATAATCTAAATATCTGTGACATGTTTGAATTATTGTTCTTATTCATGGAACTATGAACACTTAAGTGAATAAAAACAATAGTAAAAACTTTAAACGTTCAAAATAGCGCCATAGATTGATAGATATAGATAGATAGATAGAGAACACTTTATTGCACGACCAGAAAAATATTACCACCATGATTCTTAAATCTAAGTAATGTTATACAATTGGCGGTCTTATCGCTAAGAGCGATCTCTTCCAGACAACCTTTGGATGGAGTGGATTGCATGAAGAATATAGTCGGTACGTGGTGCATGTACATAAATAATTAAATCGAAAATATATTGATAACAAACAGCAAGGGAGTGCGAGAATATAATTACTTATAATTACCTACGATATAATGTACATATATTTAAATAATATTCATAGACACCTAAAAAATAAATACATATCCAATTAAATACATATAGGTAAGCAACATATACTTAAATAATAATATACATAAATACCTAAAAATAAATACTTATATAATTAATACATATTTAATAAGCAACAGTTTTCCAGTTTATCCAGTGAGATAGTGGGATTTCACCAGTGCCTTAAAACAAGCCAAGGACTTTGCTTTTCTCACTTCCACGGGCAGATCATTCCATAAATGGACTGCCTGAACCATGAAAGAGGAGCCATAAAATTTTGTTCTGTGGATGGGAGTTTTGAGGAGAAGGTTTTGGGATGAGCGAAGAGTCAGGCTATGGGAAGAAAGGAGAAACTTGAAACGCTCTTTGAGGTAGGATGGGGTATCTGGGTTGAACAGAATGCAGTAGAGGAGAGAAAGAATGTGAGCGTTCCGGCTATATAGATATAGAAATTCTTTATTGTACCTACGTACACACATAATAGTAAAAACATACGTTGAAAAATTACACAACATTTGAAACGTGAGTAGAGGACACCATATTGAAAGCAGATACCAATTCTTGTACTTAATCTTTGCTCCTGACGTAGTCCAAGAGACTGTATTTCACCAAATTTTTGATATGACGCAGTCACGTAGATGAGATGAAACAGGAAATTCCGTTGCTGTCGGAGATACCTAATCGAGACAAAATCTGATAAGTAACGAGATATTCCGAACAGAAAAACAGTAAATGTACTTGTACCTGGCGCGCACAAACAAGTGAAAGAGAAAAGGTGATTTACAGTTCGTATAATTCAAGTGCATTATGTATGTACATTTGTGAAGTTATAGTACTTAGCAATACCACTCGCTGACATCCTGAGGAAACATGAGAGCCTGATACCTCAGCACTTGAAATTTCCAATCCGCGGTCGGCACGCGTGGTAATTAAGCCCATACTCTCTCTCTCTCTATCTCTCTCTCTATCTCTCTCTCTCTCTCTATCTCTCTCTCTCTCTCTCTCTCTCTCTCTCTCTCTCTCTCTAAAGCCCCCTCCACTCTATCGTGCGCGAACACGCAAGTACGGTGTACATTGGCGCATAGCTCCTAGGATAATCATAAAACTATTTGCTATATAAACGCAATGTATATATTCTCCCGTGTTCTCGCGCGAGAATGTAGAGCGGGTTAAAGAGAAGGCATAGGTCTTGCAGAGGGACGTTTATATGGGCTATATATTAAAAAATGTACAATTCACATTCCTACACTTGGTGCAGGAATGTGAATTGTAATCTCTCAATGACACCGATTGTTCGAAGTCAATAATCAAACTATTAACTTTAGTATTAACTTGAGTATTTCAATCTTTTGCGATTGGAAGTGAATGAAATCATTTAATTACAACTTAATTACAATTTAAAATTCAATCGTATACTGTTATATATACTAGACTATAGTATACTATTGAATTTAAAGCCTCAAGTAGTAATTCCTATACAAAATCTATTTGGTTTTAACTTAGAAATGACATGCTGGATTGAAATTAAACTTTGCCAATACGTTTGGAGCACACAAATCGAATTCTGCTTAGAATAAACTTATCAAAAATAAATTAGAATAGAATAGTTTTGAGAATAGTTTCCATTATATTCTTCTTTTTTTTTTAATGCACTAACCCGTGCTAAGAACAATTTTAAAAACCTATTTAGAGGCTAAAAATTCCACCCATGCCGGAATTCGAACCCGCGACCTCTGGCTATCCGTGCCAGCGCTCTTTCCAACTGAGCTAATGGGCGACTCACCGGCATCAGTAAAATTTCGACCCTCTTTACAATATTCTCTCTATTACGTACAGGCAGCGACATCTTGCTGAAGTAATTTACATCATTCTGCAAATTTTACCTTTTTAAAATAGTTTCCATGTAAAGTCTTATGTGAAAGAGGAGGTAGTTTATTTTTTATTCGAATATTCTTAGCTATAAGCACGATCAAACCTCGATTCGTGTCCTCTAATCGTATTGGCAAAGATTTATTTCAATCCGGCTTGTCGTTTGTAAATAAAAACCAAACTATGTTTAGCAATTGTTCGTTGACGCAGACTCTAGGGGCCGGTTTCTGAATTGACAATTTCACTATTAAATACTTAAGTAACGTTCTGACACGCTCTTTGCTGAGAAATTCAAAGAGACAGCACTACGGTTAAGCATTTACTTAATAAAATTCTCAATTCAGAAACTGGCTCTAAATGACTGAAGATGCACATATATAGTTATTTATTAAACGGGGTTATCGCGATTATTTATTAGGTAAAACGTAATTACCTTAATTCAATTCTTAATTTACGATACCCAAGATATCGCATGTACTTTTTCATAACAAAATAAGGCTAATCCCTCAGCCTATATTGTCCACTGGCGTATTGCGTACTTATATAGCTTGTCTTTCTTCTCCCTCATTCGTATACAAACCGAAAGAAATGTAAGAGTCTAGTGAGTTCTTAATTTTCTTATCCCAATAGACCAAGGCGCGATGGTCATACGATGCGTTCAGGTCCGGCATAGGGCCCTTAGATGCAGAAGGCGAGATGAACAAAAATCATTATAAAGAAATACACATAAATGATGGCGTAATGGGAAAAAGACATTTACGAAGGAGTGGTATGTCTTTTTACCAACCCCCTCAAAGGTGGAGTATGGGCTAACCTTCCTGCGATGCAGGAAGAGACCCCCAGCAGTGGGGATGTACAAAGGGTTAATATCACCATCACCCATGGGTGGGTGAAGGTAATGATGATGAAGTCCGGGGTCCGAGGGTTATGTTTCCTCGTGAAACGGATCGCGTTTCGGGCATAAAAAGAAGAGACCGTTTGAGGTGTTAAGCCGTGAGTTTGATGAGTTATTAAACACCCTTTTAATTTGTTCGAACGTTATGTAATCAAATATCCAGTTATACGATTCGGTATGAAGTAATACTATTGTGCCACACAATGCTTTAAAGCAATTAGGGACATAGTAGAAGAGTCGTCACAAACATGTTTTGTGTCGCAAAAGTTGCAGCCAATAGTCAAGTCATTTACTTGTGATGTATTTATTATACCTCTCTGAAGCGGTGGTAGCTCAGTGGGTAGAACCATGGACTGGCAAGCGAGAGCCCCAGGTTCGATCCCGAGTGCGGGCATGTACCAATGACTTTGTTTAATTCCAAAGTTACGTACATTTGCGAATTTGTAGTCGCAATACCACATGCTAACGGTGAAGGAAAACATCGTGAGGAAACCCACGGCTTGGTTGGCTCCACGCGTATTGACTAGTCTTTCCTGTGGGCTAGGCCGACTAAGCTGTCAGGATGGTATAGGTGCTGGGCAAGCCTACACCATCTATAAAACCATGTCCCAGGCACTACAGCGTCGGAGTGGTCCCTTCAACCATCTAGTGTGAGTGAAGATACCACTGGACGTTGTATAAATCATCTCATTAAGTAGATGCAAAAAAGGCCAATTTTTTATTTATTATACCTCTAAATTTGTTGATCGGTTATTTCTGTAATATTTAGATTTTGCGACGTAAAAGTCGTTTGGAATGTCTTAAGGCCTGATATATAGGTAGAGCAATCTGCGCGTAATTTCAAACAACTAATCAACATTGACGACCTCTGTGGCGTAGCGGTAGCGCTTCTGCCTACCATGCAAGAGGTCCCGGGTTCGAATTCCGGCTGGGGACAAGTAAAAAAAGAAATCCCAGGTCTTGGATGTTTACATGTTTGGGATGTCGTTTTTTCTGGTTCCCACGACACAGGGTATCCTAGTGTGGGGCCAGAAGAAATGTATGTGCTTGTATGTAAATGTTATGTTATTGATTTCCTTCACCAATCATTTTAATAAAATTAATATGGATACAAGAATAAGTATATTGCCCAGAAACTTATCATCTCCTTAGAAAAAACGCGCCTCTTTACATCAGCCTGCGTACGTTGAGTAGAGTTAAATTTATACGGACTTATTAACAGAAAGTATTCCTTAAAACACTTCAAAAAAGCTGTAGTTGAGATTTTAGAAGGAAAATACGTAACCATAGATAAAATAAATTGCCTTTAGGAGTCTCTTAGGGAAACGTGTAAGTAAGTAAAACAATGTTTTATAAAATATAAGATAAAAATATAAAACACGATTCCCTGGTCGGAAACAGGTTGTTTTTTTCTATCGGCGTACGGTCGATAAGTAACAACATGTTAATATACTATTAACAGCTGCTTATGATTTTTGTATGAAGTTTCACCCGCTGAAAACTGTTAACAATATATATATATTGGCCTTTTTGCATCTACTTAATGGGATGATTTATACAGCGTCCAGTGGCATCATCACTCACACAAGATGGGTGAAGGGACCACTCCGACGCTGTAGTGCCTGGGACATGGTTTTGTAGATGGTGTAGGCTTAACAATAGCACAGAGGAAAAAAGGAACGGAGTGGCCGCCAGAGTACATTACGTGAATTAGAAATAGGGTGTAAATGGCACATAATAGTTAGCAAAAAAGTTAATATTTTTTGTCGGCTGACAAACCTTTACATTTCGGAATTTCACTTACGAAAGAAGTGAAGTTGTTTAAATTTTAAAATTTATTGAGGACTTAAAAGAGTTGTACCTAAATTTATATAAGCTATTGTGTTTCTGTGTTTGTTTTTTTTCTTTTTATTTAGAACGGGACACCTGTGCGAACTCGATACAGACGTTTTTGCTGGAAACATAAAAACCTCCTTGCTATCGATAACGGTCCGCATCAGCTGCTGACAGGCCGGTCCAACATCTACGAAATATGTATCACAGAGGGAAAAAAGAAAATTAAATATAGATAGTCTAACCACGCCAAATTGCTTCACCGCGACCACCCGGCCTTTGCGGCGGCTAAACACTACCTAAGTATACATCACACGAATATTATAAAGGCGAAAGTTTGTGACTGTGTTTGTTTATTACTTCTTCACGTCTAAACGGCTGAAGCGTTATTAATAAAAGCTAGAACGGAGCTGACACATTGGATTAACACATAGACTACGTTTTACAGCGGGAAAATATCTTATTCCCGTGGGAAATCGATAAACTGCGGGTAACACCGCGGGGCAGAGCTAGTGGCTTTATATATTAAAATTTATTGATGGAGACACTTTTTTATATATTTCATTTACAATCAAACAGTTTAAAAAAATATATATAAGTAATTATAGTATTTTTTTCATTATTTTTTATTTCATAATAAACAATATTTTTTTGAAAAATTCTAATATACATTCATAAAAGTGCTCACCTTTTGCATTATGGATTTGATCCCAAATCAGCTCGAATTCCATTTACTCTTTTTTTTCATAATTAGTCTAATCTATGCTAATTGCTCACTACGAGTAGATCTACGTCAGCCATACTCCAAGTGAATGAATGAATGAATTTATTGCTAATAATATGCCAAGTTACAATTGCATGTAATAACCCAATAAATTTAATTATGAGTATCAACTGATACAGTTATTTTACAATTACGAGTACAATGCCTATTTGACTCTGACATCTGTGGTAAATGAGAATCTGTAATAAAGGAGTAATCGCCTTTTTCACAGTGGTATCACAATAATATGGTTAAATATTTGGTCTAGAAGGCGCGGGCAACAATATTAAATAATAAATATTCATGGACATATTGCACTGATCTCGTCAGCCCTATACTAAGTACAACTGATACAACTAAATGACTTGTGTTATAGGTGCTAACTCGACGATAGATTTAATACAATAAAACATAGATTACATCCAAGACCCGAGACAAACTAGAAAAGTTATTTTCCTAGTTTGACCCGGCCGGGGATCGAACCCGGGACCTTCGGTTTTACAGTCAGCGTGCCAAACCGCTGCGCCACCGAGTCCGGCAGGGTCAGGTGCATTATGATTTATGGGTCACCGTCCCGTAACTACCGCTAATGGCATATTTCCGAGCGCTTCCGTGCTTCGTAAGGCACATTAAGCCGTTGGTGCCGGCTGTCATGTAATGGCTGTCGTTAAGCCAAGTCAGAAGCCTTATAGGCGGCTTGATAACTTCTGACATTAGGGCCTGTTTTACGAATCTCCGCCAGCCCAGACTTGGCCCCCGTGGTGGAGTATGGCCTAGACTACCTGCGATGCAGACGCAGTGGGGGCAACAAGGGTTGATATCGATATCGATTTGGTGTAGTCAAAACGTCGGTCACAGCCACTGTACTGCCTCCCGGTTTATAATCCTAGGCTACCTTTACAAACAACCACAGCAAACAACCGTACGATGGTCACCGTTAAACAGTTATCGCATTGTAAACGACACAATACATTGAACAATTGTCTGCGGCTCTACAGTTCACTTCCCTACCAACGTGACTGAATGAGGCGACCGTATTGGAGATATTAAGGTGACTAAAGGCTGCTTGCTCTTCAAGGAGGAGTTACCATACAATTGTATTCGGTTTTTATTTACAAACGACACTGCCGGAACGATATAATAGGTTTGCAGTACACATACCGAGGCTTTTAGCCTCATAAGAGTTTTCTTTCAATGAATTTTTTTCTTGATGAGTTTATTTCTAATTCTAAGCACTAGCAATCCTCGATGTTGGCTATAAAAAATATCTATCTATAAAATATCTGTCTGTAAATGAGCTATTAAAATTAAATCCAGAAAGAATTTCATTGCTTGACGAGGTCTCTTTTAAAAAACCTATTTAGAGATGTCTCTTTTGTTTTAATGAATACTATAAACTTGATAACCTAAAGCCAACCTTCGCTGACTTAACGCAGCACTGTCTAATGCAAGAGGTCGCGGGTTCAAACCCCGGCTAGGGAAAAAACCCCCAGGTCTTGGATGTTTACATGTTTGTGATGTCGTTGTTTCTGGTTCCCACGACACAGGGTTGCCTAGTGTGGGGCCAGAGGCGATTTATGTGCCTATGTAAATGTTATGTTATCGTTAGCTAAGCCTTGTACTCTTAATGCCTCAATAGTTCATGGATCCGAAAGCAATCGAATCCAAATTGTTTCGTAAACCTGCAAACTGAACAAAAAATATTACGTACAGTCCATTTATTCTTACTTGTCCAATTTAGTAAACAAGATTCTAACCTTACAATTGAGATTAGGTGGCTAAACTAGACATTTTCTCGCAAATTCATGAACTATCATGAACTGTGTTTATAAAATTGGCAGCGTGTTATCTAAAAGAGTGTTCCAAGTTACTTTATTTATGGAAATATGGCAGTTTTCGACTAAAAAGTTACAGTTTAAGGGTAGAATCTTGTTTACTAAATTGGACAAGTAAGAATAAATAGACAGTACCTTGTGCTACGTTTTACGCAATTCAGTAAACACTCGACTTTTGACAGAAATCAAAATTGAACAATCGGTGGCAGATAAGGGAGACTAATCTTCAATGGCAGTGAACAACAATCAGAAATAAATGTAGATAGATTCCACCAACCCGGACTTGGCCCCCGTGGTGGAGTATGGCCTACCCTTCTTGCGATGCAGGAAGAGACCCGTGCCCCAGCAGTGGGGACATACAAGGGTTGGTATCGATAGATTTGTTTTTCTCTGTAGTAGCCTATAAACGTCCCACTGCAGAGCACAGGCCTTCCTTCAGAGAGAGTTAAGCCCGTACCTACTCTAGGTACGGGCTTAATTACCACGCCTGTAGCGGCTTGGCAATTTTAAGCGCTGAGGTATTTGAACACGATGTGCGAGTGGTATTGCTTAAAGAAAAGAAAGAAAGGAAGAAAGACATTTATTTTACCAACAAGACACTTCACAGAAGTAAAAAACCCAGACAATTAACACAACATGAACACAACAGAAATAAACCAAATACAAAATAAGCGAAACAAAAAAAAATATATTAACGAAACAAAAAACAGACATAGGTTTCGCCTGTGGTGTATCTAAGTTGCCACAAAAGGCAGCTCAGCGTTGTGCTGAGGGAGTGAGCCCTCAGCGCTTCGCAGACAGGTAGATTTTTAATGGAATATTTGGAGTATTTTCCAAAGTTGTCTTAGGAAATATCTAGTTCGATTTTCGTACAGTCCCTTAGCTTTTAGAATACACCTCGGGCTCTAGAGTAGGCTTCGGTTTTCGCCGAAAGCACACGAGTGTAACACTACTTCCTGCTCTGTAGGAATGTAAAAGTGTCATATTATTTCCGATCTCGAAATTAAGTGTCATATTAGTTCTGATATTTCTATTACACGAATATGTCCGATTCTATCCGATAGTAGCCGAGGTATATTCTAAAAGCTAACAGACTGTAGGTACAATGTACACGGTAAATAGATAGATAAGTACATAAGTTTTCAATAAAGAACCTAGTATATGTATACTAGGTTACATTAATGGATAGTAGCTGAGGCCACGGATAACATAATGAGGCATATTTTAAAAGCTAACAAACTGTACTGCATATTTCCTGAATAACTTGCAACAAAAAGACAGTGGAATCGCACCTCGTAGATAAAGGAGAAAACAGTTGAAAAACGGCAAAAGAAAAGGCCATTTTCTCCGGCTCTTTTACAGCGTGTCGTGAACATTAATATCCACTAGTATTTTAGTACACAATTAGTGCATCGTTGCAACGCTTTCTTACGTTGCCTGTTGCTATCGTGTTAATCAGCTGGCTTCGGACGATGTACGATGACACTTGGACATTACTCTTCATATTTTAAGACCATATCGTCAGAGCATACATACAGATAATGCGTTTTCGTACAATGATAGTGGCAACTGCATGCTCTGATCATTATCATCAACCCGTTATGTCCCCACCGAGGGACACGGGTTTCTTCCCTGAGGAAGGTATAGACCATACTCCAAAACGGGAGCCAAGTCCGGATTGATGGAGGTTTGTTAGACTAGTGGCTGATCTTACTGTCAGAATTTTTCAAGCCGCCGTAACTTGGCTTCACGACTGCCATCTATCGACAGCAGCTGTAGCCAACTGCTTAACGTGCCTCGCGAAGCACGGGACCGCTCGGAAAAATGACACTTGCGTTAGTCATAGACGGTTACCCATCCATGCACTGAACGCGCTCTGTGTTGCGTAAGGTAATAATAAAATCCCTGAAGATATATTAAGTTTGACTGAAACGCGGTTCAAAAAATGTATAAAGTACACTTTGTGCCAAAAGGGCTACTATAAAATTAAGGATTATTTAGATGACAATGATGTCTGGAATTAAAGCATGTAACAAAAATTTTGTAAAAATTATGTAAATTCTGTTAATTAAAGACTTTGAAAAGACTAGGTTTGGATTTTGTTTTGTCCATTTTTTCTCCCAAATGATCTAGATTTTGAAATGGACACCTAGTTTGACTTGTAACGTTTATTAAGCCGCAGTTTCTGCGCTACATTGAATAAAACCTTTTTTTTCATTTCATTATCGAGCAAAAAACGGCAATAAAAATCACGGTTTTTGTATGGGAGCCCCACTTAAATATTTATTTTATTCTGTTTTTAGTTTAAAATTTGTTATTTTAGCATAAAAATCGTTATTCTGTCCAGTAGTGTTACAGCACGAGCCGCAGAAACCCACCAAGTAAGTATTAAACCTGTGTCTGGTAGGTCCCGCTCTTTCATCGGGTCTTAAAATACAATACCATTCGAAAAATAAGGTGGTAATATCTGTTACAAGTGAGATTGATGGGAAATTTTAATCTATTACATGGATTCATGCGTGTGTGTGCGTGTGTGTGTGAAAGTAATACACCATCTGTGAAAATTTTAACTGTCTAGTTACCACAGTTTAGTAGACACAGCAAGAAAGATAGACATACAGACGGGCGGACTGACGGGGTTGTTCCACTAATCCCCATTGAGAATCCCCATTGGCGTATCTTAGTATTCGCAATGGGGATTTATGAACAGAAAAAACGAATAAACAACGACACATTTTTATACTATTTTTATTTTTAATGCACTAACCCGTGCTAAGGACAAATTTAAAAACCTAATTAGAGGCTAAAAATTTCACCCATGCCGGGATTCGAACCCGCAACCTCTGGCACGCATAACTAGAGGTTGCGGGTTCGAATCCCGGCATGGGTGAAATTTTTAACCTCTAAATAGGTTTATAAATAACGACACATTAATTATGAATCACAAAGTTTTTATTTTCTAATACTATATCACAGATATACTACTGTATATATTACAGAATATCACAGATGTTTAGATGTTCTCCTAACCTAAATAGAACATGAGCTTTGGTGGGGTCTTGTTATATTCACAACTATACGAAAGACATTGCAAACAGCAAAGTTTATCCTGTTGTCTGTACAGTAATTTTGAGTTAGTTCGACCAGTGATTCGACAAAAAGCGGTTTTATGAATCACTCAGTTAAAAATCCCTGAGTCATTCGTCCAAAAACGAGCATCAAACAATTAGTAGAGCGGCTGATAGCGCAGTGGATAGAACCGGTTGGTTTACTATAAAAAGGTTCAGTTTTGAGCAATAGTTGTATTGTGATTCAGTTTTGAGCGGAGCCCTAGAGGAGGATAATGTGTTTGCTTGTATGTATGAATGGATGGACGGATAGATGGATGGATGGATATATGGATGGATGGATGGATGTATGTATAGTTAAAACTTTTTTTATACGGATTTTACTCGTTTATTAAATTTGTACAATTTTCCGACGTTTCGGCCCTTTTTCAGGTGCCGTGGTCTCGGATGACTCGACATCCGAGACCCTTGAAAAAGTGCCGAAACGTCGGAAAATTTTAAACTAAATAGTAGACTAGTGTAAAAACAGTTTTAAAAGTATAAAAACAGTTTTAATTATGTCTAGTGCTCGTTTTAACCTTAGAAAATACTATGTATGTATGTATATATTTTTTTTTCTTAAAACGCGACTTTGCCCCACTGCTGGGCAAAGGCGTCCCCCTTATTGTCTTTGGTCAACTCTTGACACCAAGCAAAATATTTGGTCAGGTCGTCACACTGTTACCGCCAATTAATAATTCAAATAATTCAATTAACTATTCTCTCTATTAAGTAAGGACTTTGAAGAGACAAACTTTGGCGAATTTTTGTCTATTTTTTGTCCAAAATTATCTTGATGTGAAACGGACACTTAGTTTAATTTGTAACCCTCATTAAGTCGCAGTATATGTGCTACTCTAAATCTAAATTTGATTTTGATTTAAATAACATAGCATTTACATACAGGCACATACATTGCTTCTGGGCCTACACTATCCTTCGAATTATTTCACATCAACATCAACAGCCCAACGCTGCCCACTGTTGGTTAATCTTATAGACGACCTCAGTGGTGCAGCGGAAGTGCATCTGCCTACCATGCGAGAGGTCCCGGGTTCGAACCCCGGCGGGGCGACAAAAACCCCAGGTCTTGGATGTTTATATGTTTGTGATATCGCTATTTCTGGTTCCCACGACACAGGGTATCCATAGGCAATGTAAGCCCTATATGTAAATGTTATGTTATGTACCCCCAAATACCTTCTCTCACGGTCCCTCGTTCCACAGCCACCTGCCGAAACTCGCCCGGAGTAGCCACTGTGCAGTGAACAGGATTGCGCAAATCGGATCAACCGCGGTCAAGGTGACTGAACAATGCAAGGTGTAAGAATTAACCACGCGGCCGACGTAACAGTTATCGGATTTCGGCGTGTGGCCGAGGTCTCGCTAAGAGGCTTTAGAAACTACGATACCAGTGACAGGGGCTTAGCCTACTGAGTACAGTGCTACACAAGAAATAAGTCTCGCGGATGTACTTGCACAGATGACCAAATATTGGATGTGCGGCAAGTTGATGGACCAATCAGATAGTTTCATTTTATGGCAGGCCGCGCTCCTTTATTGCTATTGGTTGATTCAACGTCATCGATGCAGGTGACTATTCGTTTGGCAATATTAGCGTGAGCGAAATAGGTAGCGCTACTGCAGCAATCAATTCTGCACCTTAACCGTATCGGTTAAATATCATGTTGAACGTACTTCGGTTACTTTCATTACACTTCTTACTAGTCTGCGCGAACGTAGATTCCCGAAGGGACTTTTATGATGTGTAGTACTGTACTCGTATTTTAGAAAAATTCTGTGACACATAAGGGGAATATAGTATACAGTTAGTAACGCGCGCGGACCAAATCCCAAAAAACTTTGTGAAATAAGTATGGAATTCAACAGTTAGACGATTGGAATCAATCGGGATTTTGTGCGTATAATTAGGTCCAAGATCAGTATCAGATCGGTGTTACTAGAGCGGTAATTTTTTTCAGCGTTTTTTTTTTTGCACGCCTAGCAACTTTCTCGTTTGAGAAAACGTTTGTAGAAAATGCTTACGGTATTAAGTTCGCCGTCAAATTTTCATTGTCAAAATTTAGGTGCAATAACATTATTAATAATAATAATAAATTAATTTAGAGTCAGAGGCCTTAGGGCGGCTTGAAAACTTCTGACAGTAAGACCAGCCACTAGTCTTGCAAGCCTCCACACTTGGCCCCCGTTGTGGAGTATGGCCTATACCTTCCTCAGGGTAGAGATCCGTGCCCCTCCGTGAGGAGATAATGGGTTCATGATAAAAAATAGGCCATTTACGGCCAATGATGATGATGATGAAACTGAATAAAAAAAATGGATCTTACGCAGTCAGTTTTTAGGAATCGCCACGAGAGGAGACTGCTGCGTCGCCTACTGTTACTTTCTTCAGCCTGAGGACAAACATATAACAACATGAATACAAAGGCAATGATACAAAATTTCAACATAATCAACAGTAACAGAGTCAACACCGCATGGATGCGGTGGAGAGACTTAACAGGAGTTCTTTGTGACCCTAGAATACCTATCAGGACCAAAGGCAACGTCTACAAAACCGCTTTAAGACCCGCAATACAAAAGAACAGAGTGCTGGGCAATACAAAAGGCGCACGAACAAAAACTGCACGTGAGCGAAATGAAGCTACGATGGGGTGGAGGAGTAACAGACTCAACAAAGTCAGAACCAACCATATCAGAGGCAGTTTCAAAGTGGCCCTGATTACAGAGAAGCTCACAGAGACACGGCTTAGATTCCGAATTTTGTTAAGATATTTTTGTCTATATTTGGTAGATCTGAGAATAAAAAAAATAATAATAAATATCCATGGGCATGTTACACAGATCTCGTTAGCCCTATACTAAGTACAACTAAATGACTTGTGTTACAGGTGCCGATAGATTTAATACAATACATACATACTCGTAGATAACATCCAAGACCCGAGACAAACTAGAAAAGTTCGTTGCCTAGTTTGACCCGGCCAGGGATCGAACTCGAGACATTCGGATTTACTGTCAGCGTGCCAAATCGCTGCGCCACCGAGGCCGTCGCAGATCGTAGGCTAGGCCAGTGTTGCCATATATACAGATTTCTCGGTATCCATACAGATTTTGTGTGGTGCTGTGTGGTGTCGGCCTAGAGAATAGCACCAACCCAATTCTTCCCGCGGGTGTCGTAAAAAGCGACTAAGGAACATAAACCGGGGGTGGGCAGCAGCGCCCCCTGCAGTACAATTCCACCGAACTGCGATTCCCAACCCGCATGCCCAGCGTGGGGATTATGGGTATTCCCCCCTATGATAGCTCAACGTGGCGCTCTTTAGGGGAGGTCTATGTCCAGCAGTGGACTAGTAAAGCCTGACGATGATGATGATACAGATTTTTAACAGGTCATAATGACAATAACTAAGGAGTTAATTTTATACAGATTTTTTGTTGTTTGCGTCAGTTTTTTTACAGAATTAGTATTTTTGAGAACACAGTGTAAGCTATTGTCTACTATTTTGGGGATTTCCCACAAAATGTGTACAGACCAATGAATTCATTCATTGTTCTGAATAATAAAGCCTTGTTTTGAGGTACATGTTAATTCTAATTTGTTATCTAAAATGAATAAAGATATTTACAAGTATTCATAAATTTCATTTATTTTTCTTGAAATCGAATCAAAATGTTAGATACAAATAGTCGTTTGATACAAATAACGCATGCAGAATACAAACGACACATACAGATTTTTATCTTCTTCTTCTTCAGGCTATATTATGTAGTCCACTGCTGGACATAGCCCTCCCCTAATGAGCGCCATAGCGCCCTGTCTTCAGCTTGCCGCATCCAGCATCTGCCGGCAGTTTTTCGCAGATCGTCATCCCACCTGGTCGCAGGGCGTCCTAAACTAAGTTTGCCGAGTCGCGGTCTCCACTCGAGAACACGTTTACTCCAGCGGTTGTCGGTTCTTCGCGAGATATGGCTAGCCCACTGCCACTTCAGCTTGCTGAATTTCTGAGCTATGTCGATAACTTTGGTTCTCTGTCGGACGCATTCGTTACGAATACTATCTTTCAGAGAAACTGCGAGCAAACAAATAACAGATTTTCATAAATTTACTAAATACAGACTCTTACAATCCTACATACAGATCTTGTATGTATGCTCTCCATCTGGCAACACAGGGCTAGACATTCTGACAGACATCATTTAGGCGGACATCCTCCAAGCCACCTACAGTCCCTTTGATATCCAAAAAAGGGCTGGAGAACGAGAAGGGAAAGGAATGGTAGCCAAAAATAGCGCTGACTGACAAATCCCTTCCGTCCGCTCGAGCGTCAAACTGTCATTGTAGGAAAATAACGCATTATCTAGTAAGGTTGGGGTATTTGGGTTTGGGCGGCGTTAATAGTAGCCCAGTGAGTAGAGCAGCTGAAGACGGGGCGCTATGGCGCTCATTAGGGAAGGGATGTCTAGCAGTGGACTACATAATATAGCCTGAAGAAGAAAAAGAGTAAAGCAACGGACTCGTAAGCGAGAGAGACATATTCGATTCCCATGTGCAGGCATGGGCCAGTTTCTGAATTGAGAATTTCACTAAGTAAATACTTAGATAAAGTTCTGTCACGCTCTTATCGAAGAAATGCGAAGAGACAACACTACAGTTAACTATTAACATGACATAACACAATATAACATTTACATACAGGCACATACATTGCTTCTGACCCACACTAGGGTACCCTGTGTCGTGGAAACCAGAAACGACGACATCACAAACATGTTAACCTTCAAGACCTGGGTTTTTTTTTGTCCCCAGCCGGGGATCGATCGTAGGCAGATGCGCTACCACTGCGCCATGAGGGCACATGACCGACTCTCAGCCGCAGGTAACAGTCTCCGTGACCGAACTCACGTCATCATCAGGTACACCGTAGTTTTTTTTTGTCCCAGCCGGGCTTCGAACCTGGAACCTCTTGCATGGTAGGCAGATGCGCTACCGGTTTTTTATTTACTTATTTGTTTACTGAGCGAGATTCTCAATTCAGAAACTGGCCCTATGACTTTGTTTATATCCAACATTACCTACGTATATTTGCGAATATACAGAAAAATCGTGAGGGAACCCGCGGGTTGCTTGGCTCCGAACATAATGATTTTCTTTCCCGTGGCCGACTAAGCTGTCAGGATGGTATAGGTGCTACGCAAGCCCCTTAAAAATAATACCCTGGGCACTGCAGCATCCGAGTGGTCCATTTACCCATCTAGTGTAAGTCAAGGTGCCAGTGGATGCTGTATAAATCATGGTGGGTTAGCTGCAACAAAATACTATCTAGTATTAAGCTCGCAGGAAGAGACCTGTGCCCTAGCAGTGGGGACATAAAAGGGTTGATAACGTTGTACAAATTTGTTTCTAGTGCAGTAAAGAATTTTTATGCATTCATTCATAAATTATCTCATGAAGTAGACGCAAAGTCCGAAGTTTTTGGGTATTTAAATAAAGTAGCCAAAAGAAAAGAGACCATGCTGCATTAACCTCCTAATCCTGATCTTGTAAATCACAATAGAAATCAAGTTAAAGTTGCCAAGCACTGTATAAGTGAATGTGACTTACACCAATTTTAAAATTTCTGGTACATTTCAATTCTAAACTTCAATTACAGATTTTTCTAAGAAAATTCACTACTTCGCCAATTGCAACGGTAACATTTAGAGATTTTTGGGTTTTCGCGTTTCACTAAAACCAACAAGTGCTTATTTTCACCTCTAATTAGCGCGAAGAGTTACGTCGAGTAGAACTCTCGAAATTCCTCAAAAAGGAAATGGTAATAAAGAAATTATTTTCATTTCATTGATAAGTCGATTAGGTAGATAGCTGTACTATCTGATAAGTCAATTAGGTAGATAGCTGTACTATCTGATAAGACAATTAGGTAGATAGCTGTACTATCTGATAAGACAATTAGGTAGATAGCTGTACTATCTGATAAGTCAATTAGGTAGATAGCTGTACTATCTGATAAGTCAATTAGGTAGATAGCTGTACTATCTGATAAGTCAATTAGGTAGATAGCTGTACTATCTGATAAGTCAATTAGGTAGATAGCTGTACTATCTGATAAGTCAATTAGGTAGATAGCTGTACTATCTGATAAGTCAATTAGGTAGATAGCTGTACTATCTGATAAGTCAATTAGGTAGATAGCTGTACTATCTGATAAGTCAATTAGGTAGATAGCTGTACTATCTGATAAGTCAATTAGGTAGATAGCTGTACTATCTGATAAGTCAATTAGGTAGATAGCTGTACTATCTGATAAGTCAATTAGGTAGATAGCTGTACTACCCACAGAATATTGTATTTGTGTCAGCAGTAGCGTGCATTCGCGGACTTTCACACGACACTTTCACGCGCATTTAACATTCAGCTCAGAAGCTGTGCGCGCGCGCCCTAAGGTGGACTGTTTACGCCGATGCCAAATTAGCGAAGTAAAATCTGCAGTTGATCAAGGTGTACATATTGAGTGGAGTAAATATTGTAGGAACTCCACATAAGCTGAAGAAGATCTTAAGAAGATTTTTTTATATTCTTCTACCTCTTTCTACCAGTAATTTCGTTAAGTTTATGCGCGTTCCTTTAAGGCCTGCGCCGACGAGGAATTTTTGTCCCCAAGGGACAAAAGTCCCTGAATGTTATAAAATGTCCTCCGAGTACTTGTCGTGGACTCCACGCCTACGGTGTGCGGTCATTTGTTCCCCGGAAATTGAGTGAAGCTATGAAAGCAAATATTCTGAGATTACATTGTGTTGTAATTTACAAGAAGATGAAAAAGAAAAGGCGATTTAAAAGAAAACACTGAACATTTGTCTATCCGGTCTCTTGATGTCCTCGGTATCTTGAGGGACTTTTTGTACGGGGTACTTTTAGTCCTTCGTGTGCGTTATTCGATACATTTTATAAGAGATCTGTATCGACGGACAAAAAAGTACCCGAGGGATAGTACCTCGTCTGCGCAGGCCTTTACCGTTAGCGTGTGGTATTGCTACAACAAATTTGCTGATTTATGTATGGCATCAGTGAAATTTTGAACCATTTTTCAACACTCTCTGTATTATGTACAGGCAACGTCATCTGGCTAAAGTAATTTGCATTACTTGCAGCCCCGTATACCTACTTTGCAGTTAGGTTTTACATCGGAATGATATCGCTGTCTTCTTCTTCTTCAGGCTATATTATGTAGTCCACTGCTGGACATAGCCCTTCCCTAATGATGGCCATAGTGCCCTGTCTTATACCATCATTGGGGGTTAGTGCCCATAACCCCCACGCTGGGCATGCGGGTTGGGGATCGCAGATTGGTGGCATTGTATTGCAGGGGGCGCTGCTGCCCACCCCCCGGTTTGTGTCCCTTAGTCGCCTTTTACGACACCCGCGAGAAGAATTTGGGTATCGCTGTACCCACATGATTATATTCTTTTTAATGCACTAACCCGTGCTAAGAACAATTTTAGAAACCTATTTAGAGGCTAAAAATTCCACCCATGTCGGGATTCGAACCCGCGACCTCTGGCTATCCGTGCCAGCGCTCTTCCAACTGAGCTAATGGGCGACTCACCGGCATCAGTGAAATTTCGAACCTCTTTAGGCAGCGTCATCTGGCTGAAGTAATTTGCCCATTAGCTCAGTTGGAAGAGCTCTAGTGAATTTTTAGCCTCTAAATAGGTTTTTAAAATTGTCCTTAGCACGGGTTAGTGCATTAAAAAGAATATAACAATGAAAATAAACAAAGTCAATGTCACAGGTACTGCCGCGTCAGATTCGTTCACCCATTTCGGAGTAGAAAGTGCCACACGACTGAATAAATCATCTCATTCATCATCATCAACCCAGTATGTCCCCACCGAGGGGCACGGATATGTGTATGTGGATACTTCCCTGAGGAAGGCATGGGCCATACTCCACCACGGGGGCCAAGTCCGGATTGGTGGAGGCTTTCAAGACCAGTGGCTGGTCTTACTGTCAGAAGTTTTCAAGCCGCCGTACGGCCTCTGACTTGGCTTAACGACTGCCATCTATTGACGGCAGCCGGCACCAACTGCTTAACGTGCCTTGCGAAGCACGGAGCTGCTCAGAAAAATGCCACTAGCGTTAGTCATATGCAAAGTGACTACCGCTAGTGGCATTTTTCCGAGCGTTAAGCCGTTGGTGCCAGCTGTTATGTAATGGCAGTCGTTAAGCCATGTCAGATGCCTTATAGGCGGCTTGATAACTTCTGACAGTAAGGCCTGCCACTGTCTTACAATCCTCCACCAACCTGGACTTGGCCCCCGTGGTGGAGTATGGCCTAACCTTCCTGCGATGCAGGAAGAGACCCGTGCCCCAGCAGTGGGGACATACAAGGGTGATAACAATAACAAATGCAAAGTTGAGACAAGGCATGTGCCCTCTCACTGAGACAAGTTCTGTGCCCTGCAGTGGGATATACTGTGGGGACATATAGGTAATGACATTTAGCAATTTTTGAACTAAAACTTTCGTAAGCACAAGACATTGTAGACTTTTAGTCCAGATCTACTTACGGGTGTTGTTATATCGAACGAGTAGGACCAGGTTTCCCGTAAGTAGATCCGGACTAAAAGTCTACGACATTTAGTTATCCCATGTTTAAACAGACAAACTGGTCTAATTGTCAAGCGAGTGACACTTTCCCAAACAAACACAGAGCCTATCTGTATTGCCGGTTTGTTTGTAAGCCAAGTGCCAACATAAGTGACCCGCGCAATTTGTTTAAGCTAGCGTTAAGTTAACAAGAACAAAGATGTGAATGAAATGTTACAGTTATACCACGTTATACCAGAAACCGCATTACATCTAGATTTTTACGATTTCTACACATCGGTGGTAGCAAAGCGGTGTAGAAAGGCGGCTTCCCAAACGGGAGGTCGTGGTTTTGAACCCCGATGTGTCCTAACTTAGAAGACAAAGTCATTGAACCGCAATTGAACCCCGACGGCCTCGATGGCGCAGCGGTTTGGCACGCTGACTGTAAAAACGAATGTCTTGGGTTCAATCCCCGGCCGGATCAAAGTAGGAAACGAACTTTTCTAGTTTGTCTCGGGTCTAGGATGTTATCTATGTATTTATTGTATTAAATCTATCGTCGAGTTAGCACCTATAACACAAGTCATTTAGTTGTACTTAGTCTGACGTGTTAACGTACCTCAGCGCTTGCTACGTACAATGGCCCAACTATGAGGCTAAGTGCGAATAACTCAGGTCTGACTATCCAAACTGTACGTACATGCATCTACTAATGAATGTTGATGAAGCAAAGGTGTTTTTTTTATGATGATGGTAACCAGCAAATCATGTTCTCTGCCTACCCCTCCCTTGTATGTCCCCACTGCTGGGGCACGGGTCTCGTCCTGCACCGCAGGAAGGTTAGACCATACTCCACCACGGGGGCCAAGGCCGGGTTGGTGTAGGATTGTAAGACTGGCGGGCCTTACTGACAGAAGTTATCGAGCCACCCACAAGGCCTCCGACATTGCTTGACGACTGCCATTACATGACAGCCGGCACCAACCCCGTGAGTTTATTTAACGAAATGGTTAATGCTAAAGCCGTGACTCAAGCCACTGCTGCGTGTTACTGCGATAAACGCTTACATCTATCTATCGCGTAGCGCCGACTTGCTTTTCGTATTGAAATAAAGGGAGATGGTATTAGTCGATAGTAAGGCCAAAACGTTTATCATTTTATCATTGTAAAGTACAGCACAGGCCCATATACATTTTTCTAACTTTTTAAAACGTTTATTTTCAACCACAACGAAATTTTATTCGGAACTAGCTGACCCAGCGAACTTCTTACCGCCTAACAGTCGATTCTTTATTTTTCCTCGTAGGTACTTCACTTCAAGGAATACTCTAAAAAAAGAACCGAGCAAAATCGGTTCAGCTGCTCTCGAGATTTGCGCTTACTCGTACCAACACATCCTGCGATTCATTTTTATATTATAGAAGATTACGCAATTTTAGTACATTTTATTAGCGAATGTATCGATGTGATGAAATATGCTCGTAATATCCAATATATAAAAATCTCGTATCACACACAGTGTCTGTTACTGTCTACTAAAAATAAACCAATATATTCAAACTAATCTATATAATAATACTTGCACACAATACAAAATTACTTGTCGTGGTCCCCAACTAGGCAACCCTGTTCTATGATAAACAGACTAGGACATTACAAACATGGAAATCCAGAACTGAATCCAGACTGAGGCCATTTGTATAAATCAAGTCGGCGGCATCCAGAGGGTCTCAACCCACTACTTAGGGACCGGTTGAGTTAGCGTGTCATTGAAGAAGCAGTGGGCGACTTTCTTTGGATATGTAGATAGTTGTAAGTAAGAAAATCGGTTATTACGTATCCTCGAGAGGTTAATAGAGGTCCCCGAGTTTGTTACAATTACACCTGCGTTTGATAGCGTTCGATATCAACCCCTTGAATGTCTCTACTGCTGGGGCACGCATCTCTTCCTGCATCGCAGGAAGATTAGCTTCTTTTTGTGTTCTGAGGTTAGGTCGTACTCCCACGGGGGCCAAATCCGGGTTGGTGGAGGATTGTGAGACAATTGCAGGCCTTACTGTCAGGAGTTATCAAGCCGCCTAGGGGCCTCTTACCGACGGGCATTACATGACAGCATCAATTAAGTCATTTAGAACGAAAAACGTATTTCGGCCAAACACACGCCGCATGCGGAAATGAGCGGAAGGCCAATTAAATAAGTACATTACACTACGCCTACACGTTCCGTTTTCTGTTACATAATTCAATTGTTAACGTTTATACTGCTGTTGCTAGATAGTAGAAAATATATAAGTAACAGAAGCACGGCTATGGCGTAGCTTTGCCACGCTTTATGTAGCCTATATAGCCGCTCATAAGGCCTATGACATGGCTTAACGACTTCCATGTTAAGCCATGTCAGAGGCCTTATGGGCGGCTTGATAACTTCTGACAGTAAGGCCTGCCACTGTCTTATAATCCTCCACCAACCCTGTCTTGGCCCCCGTGGTGGCGTATGGCCTAACCTTCCTGCGATGCAGGAAGAGACCCGTGCCCCAGCAGTGGGGCATACAAAGGGTTAATATCACCATTATCATCATATGACCTGCAGTATGGTGTTGAAATCGTTGGCAATATTATCAGGGATAGATAGATAGAGATATAGAACAGGTTATTGCCAGAAAAAAAATTACAGTTACAGTTCTTAAATTGAATGTTCAACATTTGGTGGTCTTAACGTTTAGAGCGATCTCGTCTACATATACTTTGGATGGAGTGGATCACAGGAAGAATATAGTTAGTAGGTGAATATGAAATTGGAATATTTCTTTCGTTACGGCAAAAGTATAGGTATCACTTACAATTATTGCGATTTGTTCACTGTTTGCAAAAACGGTTTTATTTTTATTTTTGATTACAAGATTTTTTCCATTGGTCTCTATTTAGCTATGCTTCGTTTTTTTTTAGAATTAGAAATTTCGTAAACAAATAAGCAGGGCTACTGCTTATTATTACGTAGATATAACATCTGAAACATAGATTGAAAGCTGTATTTACTTGGCTCAACCACAGAACAAAAAAAATGTTCTGTGGGCACAACAGTGAACTTAGTAGGTATTAGCAATGCCATCTACTTCAGCCAGATGTCGCTGCCTGTACGTACTCGTAATACAGAGAATAGTGTAGAGAGGTTGGAAATTTCACTGATGCCGGTGAGTCGCCCATTAGCTCAGTTGGAAAGAGCGCTGGCACGGATAGCCAGCGGTCGCAGGTTCGAATCCTGGCATGAGTGGAATTTTTAGCCTCTAAATAGGGTTTTAAAATTTTCCTTAGCACGGGTTAGTGCATTAAAAATTAAAATAGTATAAGGTATCTACTTATACCTATATTTAAAATATATATATAAATTAGGCAGACGATTTTCAGGTTGACAAGCCCTGCTTCTTTGTTTCTAATGCTAAAAAAAACGAAGTATAGTTGCGGGTAGCCCCAATAAGCTGTACTTTTGCAATTTTTACAGTTTGTGGTGTCACGTCAATTAGATAACAGGGGATTGAATTAATTCGTGTGTGAGAGATCGAATTCGAAACTCGCCGGGGTGCACGCGGAATCACAACGCGGTGTGCTACTTACCCAGTCATCCGTTTTGTCTACAAGAATGGGAAGAAAAACTTTGTGAGTAAACCTGATGGTGGGTTAGATAATTTTAAAGAACCATTCGGAGCTAAGCAGCGGTGGGCACGCACACGATTAAATCACAGTCACACAAACAGTGGGCATACAAACTGCATTAGTATCCAGGTCTAACCAGCGACAACATTAAAAAAATAACAACGGCCAAGTGCGAGTCGGAGTCAAGCACTGAGGGTTCTAAATACAATACAATTTATTGGTGAATTTTATTACAAGACAATAGGATAAAACTAAATTATATTAAAACTATAAAGTTCAATTGTACATTATGAAGCGCTCGTGGCCTAGGCGAACCGAGTGATTGGAATCAATCACTTAGTTAAGCAACAACAGGCGCGGTCAGGTACAGGATGGGTGAGAGTCCCGTGACTACCGCTAGTGGCATTTTTCCGAGCGTTTCCGTGCTTCGCAAGGAACGTCAAGCCGTTGGTGCCGGCTGTCATATAATGGCAGTCGTTAAGCCATGTCAGAGGCCTTATGGGCGGCTTGATAACTTCTAACAGTAAGGCCCGCCACTGTCTTACAATCCTCCATCAACCCGGTCTTGGCCCCCGTGGTGGAGTATGGCCTAACCTTCCTGCGATGCAGGAAGAGACCCGTGCCCCAGCAGTGGGGACATACAAGGGTTGATAACAGTACATTATGATCATCAGCATCATCATCATCATCAACCCATTATGTCCCCACCGAGGGGCACGGGTATCTTCCCTGAGAAAGGTCATATTCCATTACGGAGGCCTAGTCGGGATTGATGGAGGCTTACACGACTAGTGGCTGGTCTTACTGTCAGAAGTTTTCAAGCCGCCCTAAGGCCTCTGACTTGGCTTAACGACTGCTATCTCGACGACATCAAAATACCACTAGCATTAGTCATATACGTTCACCCATCCATGCAGGTGTACATGCATTGTAAACGCTGCTATAGTAAAATCCCTGAAGATATATGAAGCTTTCCTGAAACGCGGTTCGAAAAATGTGTTAAGCATCCTTTGTGTCAAAAGGGCTACTATACTCGCAACATAATGGATTATTTAGATGACAATGATGTCTGGAATTACTGCCACTACAATGCATGAGTTCTATGTTTCATAATAATAATGTAAACTCTGTTAATTAAGGACTTTGAAAAGACTAAGTTTGGAGATTTTTGGCCATTTTTTCTCCAAAATTATCTAGATTTTGAAATAGACACCTAGTTTGAATTGAAACGTTCATTAAGCCGCAGTTTCTGCGCTACTTTGAATAAAACCTTTTCATTTCATTTCGCGCAATAAAGAATATTCTATCTATCTACTACTTATTCTCAGACCTCCCAAATATACACAAAAAAAATCACTAAAATTGTTGAAGCCGTTTTGAAGGAACTCTATAATAAACATTGTAACACGTCAATTTTAAATATTAGATTATTTGCTACCAAAAATCTAATTTGAACAGGTTACAAAATTACCAAAATATAGGTATTGATTTTTGTTATGGTAATACGAAAGTGTAATAAAATTACTGGTTTGTAGGTCGACCTGAACGTTTTGCTTAACCTTCGTGATCGTTTAACATCGCTCAGGCAGCCGGGCTACGAGCGATAATTGCACATTGCAAAATTATTTAAATTAATTCAATATAGTATTTTCTAAGGTTCAATATTTCATTCATATTAATTCAAAAAAATTCATAAATCTATAAATTCATCGGTAATTTGCTTCAAATCCGGATTTACGTACAGTCTGTTAGCTTTTAGAATATACCTCGGCTACTATCGGATAGAATCGGATATATTCGTTTAATAGAAATGTCGGTACTAATATGACAATTGATTTCAAAATCGGAACTAATATGACACTTAATTTTGAAATCAGAGCAGGAAGTAGTAATACACTCGTGTGCTTTCGGCGAAAATCGAACTGTACTCTAGAGCCCGAGATATATTCTAAAAGCTAACAGACTTTAGTAGGTATATAGTTTACTTTGTACGATGCACAAATACCAATGACCAATTGCCATTAAAATGCCATCATGTCATAGAAAATTAATGTAAAAATCTACGACTTTTAAGTGCCCGCTGTGAACTGATGACCAGGGTTACATAACTCAAAAACAAACGTTGATCTTTGGGAGATTAGAAATGACAAACGTTGCATAAACGTTAGAAGAGACATCTCTTGAAATTTCAAATTGTCTCTAGCTTTGGCCTGCAGAGAAGATCGAAGGAATCAAAGAAGATCAAATAAATAAAAAAGATCGTATTAAAAATAGCTGACCCCGACAACGTCGTTTTACCGACGCCTAGGATTAATTAGCCTAGTATTATTTTTGTTCTTTTTTAAGTCTCTTATGTACTGTTACAGGTTTGATTACAATGATAAGGGCCGTGGATTTGATTCCTGCTGCCTCAGTCTTAATTTAATTGTGCTTAATTTGCGCTATATGTCATGTGTGTAAGCAGTGTACTTTAGACCTAGTCTGCATAAAGTATTTTTTTATTTCTAATATTGGCTAGATATGCAACTAGCATATCTAGCTACCTACGTGTCAATCGCTAGCAAATATTCAGGATGCGCTTAAAATCAGCGCTGCCTTGATGTTTGCACACGCAGCATTTAGTTGAGCATATCCTTATTATCGCATAGCGTATCTATTCACTAAATTACCTAAGGATTAACTTAGTCTATTTTAAGTTGTTTTTGTATTTTTTTGCGATAATTAAACCATTTTTCAATTTCAATTTCAGTCTTGGTATTTTCCTGTGACGTCCTTGACTGGTTAGCATATCACAGCGTATCCTAGTTCGGGCCACAGAGATCACAACCAGATTTTTTGACGTTTTGTGTGTGGCAGGCTTTAAGTGGTCCAAGTCAAATACAAGGTAACAAAAAGTAATACATAAAAGCAGATGAGCCATTACATAATACCTATCTCGTAAAATAAGATGACGGCAATAACTATTTAAACGTGAGTGAATCATTTACTTGTGAACGTTGTGATTTAAAGTGTATTTGCATAGACGTTAGGACGAGGTAAACTGCAAAACGAGGTACTTAATTTCTTCAGGCTATATTAGTCCACTGCTGGACATAGCCCTCCCCTCATGAGCGCCACAGCGCAAGGTTCTGCCATCATTGGGGGGTAATACCCATAATCACCACGCTGGGCATGCGGGTTGGGGAATTTGAGGAATGTGTATTTTAAATATTGGTAAAGGAATTATTTACATCGGATTGCTACCTATGTCATTATAGATACCTTATTACCATTATAGGTACCTTACACTATAATTACCATTATAGATAGATAGAATAACTCTTTATTGTTCACGTCAAGTTATACTTACAAAGCCCCATATCCCATAGTCAACCAATGTTACTCAACTGACCGCGTTACCACAGATCTAGTTTACCTCCTGCTGTAAACAAACTGAATGGCAAAATTATCAGAGCATCGCACAGCCATAATGACATGCCGACAACTGTCCAGATGGCAGGATATCCACGTCACACCCGTCACGTCGAATTGCCAAATGTATGTACACATACGGGCATAGACGTACAACGCAAAGACGGAGTGTGTCGAACGAAATACCGCTCAAAAGTGTGGCGACACGCACACATTAATGTTACATGTGTGTGCCTAAGCGGCTTGTAGTAAGTGACGTTCGCGGACACGCACACATTCGCATTAAAAGTGCAAAACTGACAACCATCTTCTTCTTCGATTTTTTAACTCCTATGGGAAAAATCTGCTCGAGTCCTTAGAGTCTGCTCAAGAATTTCCATATTTGTAATTTTCATACAAACGAACCGCTCGTGGCCTAGGCGAACCGAGTGATTGGAATCAATCACTTGGTTAAGCAACAACAGGCGCGGTCAGGTACGGGATGGGTGAGCGTCCCGTGACTACCGCTAGTGGCATTTTTCCGAGCGCTTCCGTGCTTCGCAAGGCACATTAAGCCGTTGGTGCCGGCTGTCATACAATGGCAGTCGTTAAGCCATGTCAGAGGCCTTATGGGCGGCTTGATAACTTCTGACAGTAAGACCCGCCACTGTCTTACAACCCTCCACCAACCCGGACTTGGCCCCCGTGGTGGAGTATAGCCTAACCTTCCTGCGATGCAGGAAGAGACCCGTGCCCGTGCCCCAGCAGTGGGGTTGATAACGATACAAACGTAGTGTAAACATACAAGGGTTGAAAACGATACAAACGTAGTTTGGTTTTTATTTACAAACGGCATGCCGGATTGCAATAAAATAATAACCGAATACAAAAGACATTGTAGCCTAATAGAACTACTATTGTCAAGCTTATAATTTATGTTTCATAAGTTTTCAATTCTAAGCAGCTTCGAACCTCGATTTGTCGTCTTGACGTATTCTTGAAGTTTCATTTCGATTGCATATCGTTTGTGAATTCCGACTAAACTACGTTTGTATAAAAATTGTCCCCTGATACGCACATGATCTTTCACTTCTGACGGTGGTTCGCGGCAGCTCCCTATTCAAGCCAGCTAGTGCCGATCGACTTGGCCTCTTGGGCTGTAGATCTTTTCCAGATCATGCTGGGTCGTCCTCCCTTTTGATTACTCAATGTGTACGAGAGAGCTTTTCGGGGCGGGGGGGGGGGGGGGGGGGTGACTTTCTAAAATGCATACTTGTTTAATAGAATCATATTAGTACGGTAATAGTCATTTCATTCAGACTATACCGATAGTGTGAATGAACCAGACTACCGAGTCTAGTAACCAATCGTGCTACTGAACTCGGCACCTCTCGCGATTCGATCTTCTTCGCGAGAGATATTGCTTATTTCATTTGCCCCTGGAATGACATTGTACCGCTACTGCTTTCTAGACTACCAAAATGAGCTAATTTCATTCTATTGACAAACTATGTAAGTATTACACTCTAGAACCTGGCCATCCGTCTCAGCGTGACGATGCGATTCTATACCTAATAATAACTCTATGCACACGAGCATTGTTTGGTCACACACTCAGTAACCGTTGTCGCGGATGGCGCGAAATTGGCCTTTACTTGAACAAAGGCTTTTTACGAACCGGTCCAATTACAGTGGAGAGATTTCATTATGATGGGCCACTTTTCACACAATGAATTTTTATGCGTCATACATCGTCAATCGAAATTGGTAAAGTATGGCAACCAACAGTTGGCCTGAAGAGAATCATAGAGGAATGCTTAAACTTATTGAAATTGCTTTTAGCCACTTGTACTCAGTATCTTACTTGTTTATATCATGTACTCTGGTGTTCAATGCAGAATATTCGTATCTTGTCTTATTTTTAAGTTATCGCTAACACTAGTTTTTTACCCGTCTGCGGCGTAGACCAAAAGGAAGGCATTATGTTTATATGTTTGGTTCAAATGTATGTAAGTAGTCCAGTTCTATGTTCCCTCGTAATGGTTATATTTTGATAAAAGAGATCTCATTTCGTTTGTCTAGTTTGCCCAAATGTCAAACGACATATGGAATAGGCACAAATCCAATAAATAAAAAAAGACCAAAATAAAGAACTGGAATTAAAATAACCAGCAATCTGCATTAACTACTAAACAGGCGGGATCAACTAAGTTACATTGTTGAATTTGGTTCCCGCTTGATTAGTAGTTAATGCTCAGCAGTAGGGTTGTTGGTAATTTTTTATCCCAGATTTTTTTTATGTTACGTATAGATTATGTCCCACTGCAGAGCACGTGCCTGCTCTTAGAGATAGTAGCCACGTGCGCCCACAGTGGATTGACCATTTCTGTGCTGAGGTATGTTAACACCGCTGAAACTCAGGTTTTTTCACGATGTTTTTCTCACGGTTAGGGAGTGGTATTGCATGTAACTCTACAAATGTGCGTAACTTAGAAAGAAAGTCGCTGTTACATGCCGGGATTAAAACACAAACACAACCTCCGGAAAGTGTCAGTTCTACCACCGCTCCAATTTTTTTAAATCCTGGTAATTTTAAGACTTTTTATTATAGATGTTTGTTTTTCTTACTTAAAAATTTTTGAGCTATATTTTCTTCGTTTTAACTTAAGACTTCCAAGAGCTTACACTAAAAAATCTATTATTTGATCTATTAAAATGTCATATGATAAAAGCGGAGTTTTAGTAGTTTTAACAATAACATTTTGTGTTATACCCCCTTTTCGCGTTATTAATCTTAACTGTTGATTACTAGATTGTCAGTGTACTGTGAAAATGGGGGTTAGAGTCCTGGCCAACTGTAGGCGACTAATTTTATACTTTATAATTTATACTCTACCTATTCCGAATTCTGCTCGTAAATGTCATGCTTGTAAGATTCGTGCAATGACAAATGGTCGTTTTAATTCCAAAATTACTCGACGTTTTCAGTTACGACTTTCAATAAATAAGGTCGAATCTGTCTATAACTCTCCTCAAATGCAGTTTAAATATTCTTGCGTAAAGGGAAAAAACAATTTAAGCTGCATTTAAAATCATGTGCTTATAAATAAGACTAAATTAGTAGCATTTTACTGGAATCAACTATAGGCCTCGGGAGATAGTGAAATATTTCTTAGTGTTTAACAATCCCATGTTAAGTCCTATGGATTTTAATTGGACTTAACTATTCTCAATTGGCTTAACAAATATGGCATAACGTCTTGATTGGCAAGCGTGCGAGCTTTGCCGAGCTTTTCGCGAACTTCAAAGATTAGACTAGATTAATACTCTTTTTTGCAAACCATACATTTGAGAGTAAATTAAATATTTTTAAATTAGAAATAATATGTACAAAGGCGAACTTATGTCTAAAAGACATTACTTATGTCCTTTAAATGTGTATATTTTGTTAATTATTTATGTATTTATGTATAATATTCATTTTTATTTTTATTTATTTAAATTATTTGTATGTATCTGTTGATAATTTTATTTATTCACACTGTTATTGAGGCATGTATTTGGAACCTCTGAAATTAATGTTTCCTATGTTTTTTTTTTTTTGTACATCTACTTCCTTCTCTAATGTATTAGTCCAGTTCATCCGAAGGTTGTCTGGAAGAGATCACTTTTAGTGATAAGGCCGCCGTCTGTACTCTTAGGTTAAGAAATATCTGTGTAATTTCCATTTTTATGTACAATAAAGTGTTCTCTCTCTCTCTCTCTCTCTCTCTCTCTCTCTCTTCCAGCAAACCTTAGAGATTATGTATTTGTACTATTCAAATTGTATTTGAGGAGTGTTTTACCCACGTCTTTTTAGAAATAAAATTCTATATGGCTGTGGTTGGCGCTAAAACGTGGCGTCAAAACCACAGACAGAATTGAGAATTGCACTAAGTAAATACTTGAGTAAAATTCTGTCACACTCTGTCTGAGAAATTCGAAGAGACAGCACAGTTAAAAAAATATTTAACGAATTTATTAAATCAGAAACTGACCCTATATAGAGATGATCAAAACTCAACCAGCTTGCGGTCACTGGCCTGAAAGTTTCGTCGTCGGGAAACTATAAAAACAGGGCAATCTATATAAGGAGTGTTCGGGATGGCCAAACACGCCTGGCCAGGTTCAATGACCGCCAACAGCGACGCCACTGTTTGGATGAGACGTTAATGACAGGGTGGAAAGAAAAGGTTCGCTCTTCCGAGCGAGATAATAAACGTGGGCAAATCTTTTGAGCATAAATAAACTGATCCGTTTCGTCTTCGACCATCGAATCTGTTTGACTACCTTTGTGGCGCAGCGGTAGCATGCCTGCCATGCGAGAGATCCCGGGTTCGAAACCTGGCTGGGGAAAAAAAAACCCCAGGACTTGGATGTTTACATGTTTGTGATGTCGCTGTTTCTGGTTCCCACAACACAGGGTATCCTATTGTGGGACCAGAAGCTATTTATGTGGCAGTATGTAAATGTTATGTTACTATGTTTTAACTCTGTCTTAAATGTCATCACCATCATTATTAACCCACCGATACCCACTTCTGGGATACGCCTTTTTTCCCAAATGCTATCTCTCATGATCTCTTGCAAGCCGCATCCAAGGACCCTCCACCGACTGAACGACATCGTAAGAAGTACGAAATAAGAGTGTTTTATTGAAGCCAATTTTTATATAAATGAAACCGTTAAAGACTTTTAGGAAAAAACTGATGGTATCAGTGATGGTATTTGTTTATTTGTTGACTGAAATACTGTGTCTGAAACCCCGTCAACTCATATACGTATTTTTAATATACCTACCTCCCTTTTATATCACAGCGAAACAATTATATACATTATTACATTGAGGTATTATTTAAATAAATTCTTTGATATTAGTCGCTGACGCCGCAAAGATTGTTATGTTATATAATTTAGCCTGCGATTTATTCTCAGACCTACCAAATATACACAAAGAAAGTTATAAAAATCAGTGAAGCCGTTTCGTGTGAGGTCGATAGCAAACACAGTGACACAAAAATTTTATACAGAGTTTTGTTTTGCTTATTTGCAAGTGCTTAAATTTAGCACTTGAAATTGTCTGCATTTTCAGACTCATCCGTTGATTACGCCGACTATTAAAGTGTTTTTTTCACGTCTCAGCAATCTTTGTTTACTAAAACATTCGAGGAAGACTAATATTGGCTTAACTGCATAAAAATTAATTGTACTAAAGGAAGGCCAATGAGACGTGATAAAGAATGTAAACAAAGTTTCAGGGTTTCAAAACATTTTTATTTGAATAAATTATGGTTATACAAATTTCGGATTCCCTATTCTAATCGCTGTCGTCTGTATTAGTCAAACATGATTCACCGGAAGAGTACGAATCAGCCGTATTTATGACAAAACTATCCATAGTATTATCCACCATGTTGTCAAGATGACTATAAAAATTTTCCTCGTATCACTTCGAACGCAATTTAAACAGGAATGAACTATTATATTTCACAAAATGGCGGATGACACCAAATGTTGACAACAGCCGTACTTAAAGTTTTCCTGTACAACGAAATACGCAACGACAGCTGTCATCGATCAAATGGCGCCATTACTGCATACGTGTGACAAGGACAGAGATAATAATCGCTCACTATCGCTATGTAACTCAGTATTGTTTACATTCTTTATCTCGTCTCATTGGCCTTCCTTTACAACCATATATTAAGAAGTTGTTGTTTCCCCTAATGTACAAAAAAACAAACACTGCGACAAGAGATTTATATATATTTGAAGTATACAAAACTGAATACTTAGATCGTTTTCATGACAGAATAAATTAAGACCGATGTATAGAAACAAAACTAAGTAATGTCACTAACTGAAGAGAATTCCGTATTTTACCAACATTGATCACATGCGCTGACATGAAGTGGGGCCATCTGTGAATTTTACGAACACAGAATGACGAAGTGTTAATCACATAGATAATGAAAACGTACCAAGTGAGATTTTCGTAAAATTACAAAAATACTGAAAACTGGCTGAATCTGTAAATAAACCTCAATGCAACACGGATGACGCTCGACGAGGCCTAAATAGAGAACGACTAGACCGATTTGGTTGATTTGTTTATTCAGTGGCTGATTTGTTGTTTTTGTGATTGTCAAATATGTATTTTGTATTATTGTCACAAATTATTTTTATGATCGTTTTTTATTTGATGGGTTTACAAGAACGTAGAATTTGATATTTGATAGATACCTATTAAGCCTACTAACATAGTTTTTACCTTTAGTTTAGTTTTAGTTTTTAAGGCTACTAACATCGCTATGGATCACTGTTTTTTTCGAAATTAATGTTTATTATTATTATTATTTTCCTGGTGTATTTCCTTACTTAAAACGAAGTTGTCGCCTGATTATGTAACAGTAAACAAATAAACAATTTAATTTTTTTAACATTTTCGTTTTTATAATGACCACAAGCGGGCCCGTTATTGCATTATCTCTCATTCAAGAGGTCATGGGTCCGAACTTCAGCATGTACCAAGGACTTTGTTTTCTAAGTTTTGCACTTAGAAAACAAGGTCACGTAAGTACGTGAATTGGTACCACTCGCTAGCTGTGCAGGAAAATATCGTGAAGAAACCTGAGTGCTTGAGGCGAAGAACCCAGTGCGTCTACTTTCCAAAAGATTTGAGATCTTGAGAGCATACATAAACAAAAGCGACTTTTATTGCCATTTAGAGCTTAGTTTTGTGGCCAAATTACGTCAACACTCATTCGAAAGTTTTATTACGTTGGCCCACGTTCTGTAGGCTCGCTCGCTGACTCAACTTAGCATTCACACGGACCACCGTCGGCCAGTATACAGTCACGTGCACCAACATGTATGCGCTTCAGTACCTTGTCAAAGCGCCCGTGGCCTAGGCGAACCAAGTGATTGGAACCAATCACTTGAGTTAAGCAACAACAAGCGCGGTCAGGTGCGGGATGTGTGACCGTCCCGTGACTACCGCTAGTGGCATTTTTCCGCGCGCTTCCGTGCTTAGCAAGGCACTTTAAGCCGTTGGTGCCGGTTGTCATGTAATGGCAGTAATGGGCGGCATGATAACTTCTGACAGTAAGGCCCGCCACTGCCTTACAATCCTCCACCAACCTGGACTTGGCCCCCGTAGTGGAGTCTGGCCTAACCTTTCTGCGATGCAGGACGGGACTCGTGCCCCAGGAGTGGGGAAATACAAGGGTTGACATCGATGTACAATAAAGTGTCCTCTATCTGTCTATCTATCTAATATAACTCTATTGAACACGTATACATTGCTTAGTACTTTAGGACTGTCGCACTGGCGTCCATCGTACTCCTGTCACTTTGTATTATCACGCGTCAAACTTAAGATAACAGCGGTAGTGGTAGTGGAGCAGTTGAACGGCGGGATTCTCAACCATGAGATGGCGAGTTCGAATCCTGGCAAGTACCAAAGACTTTGTTTTCAAGTTATGTACACTTGTGAAGTTATAGTCGAAATACCACCTGCTAACTGAGAAGAAAATTATCGTAGAAACCCTGGGGCGCTACTACGTAAGTCCTCCACTATATCTAGTTGTCCAATTAAACCTACTCCAAACTGACGACCTCCGTGACGCAGCGGTAGCACATTTGCCTACCATGCGAGAGGTCCCGGGTTCGATCCCCGGCTTAGGACGAAGTAAAACCCCAGACCTTGGATGTTTACATGTTTGTGATGTCGTTGTTTCTGGTATCCACGACACAGGGTATCCTAGTGTGGGGCCAGAAGCAATGTATGTGCCAGTAAGTAAATGTTATGTATATATACTCGTACATATCTTGACACTTTGGAATCGATAAATAGCTCAGAGCTACAACTCTGTATAACAAGCTAGCGTCCTTACGCTACGTTTGCCAATTCGTGAGTTCATGTACGCGTGTGTATTCACTCACCTCCCACGATTCAACCTCACACTGCAGCATCTTAGTCAGCGGTTTAGCACTATTGTCCGCACAATTCACTTCTAAACGTAACACGCACGGCACGTAGCGAGGTGTCGGAAACAGAAAAACAATGAGCCGATAGCGAGAGTAAGAGACAACACTGAGATAAACTGTACAGTCGTGTGCACTTGCCTTTTAGCTACTATCATACACGTTTTCGCTCGTAGGCCCGGCTCGGCTGCCTGTGTGATCTTATAAAGCAATCACGAAGGTTAAGCAACACAGGGCGCGTTCAGAGCATGGTGGGTAAACCGTCTATGACTAACGCTAATGTCATTTTTCCGAGCGGTTCAGTGCTTCGCAAGGCACGTTAAGCAGTAGTGCCGGCTGCCGTCGATAGATGGTAGTCGTTAAGCCAAGTGAGAGGACTTAGGTCGGTCGGTCTGACAGACCAGCCACTAATCTTGCAAGCCTACACCAATTCGGACTTGGCCCCGTGGTGGAGTATGGCCTATACCTACCTCAAGGAAGAGACTCGTGGCCCTCCGTAGGGACATTATGGGTTGATGATACCCGGTTCAGCGGCAAAAAATTAAAAACATGGGTTTCTAAAACATTCGTGGACTTTTTCTTAGAAATTGAATACGAATATTATTAATATTATAAGTGTATATGTATGGATGTTTGGTACTGAATCACGCCAGAACGGCTGAACGGATTGGAATGAAATTCGGCACAGAGACAGATTATAGTCTGGATTAGCACTTAGGCTACTTTTTATCCCGGAAAAATACATATCAAAATTTCTCCGCTAACGAAGTCGTGGGCAGCAGGTAGTGATTAATAAATATTGAAAGATACTAACACTTAATTATCAGGCATTTGATTGCCGGACATAGGCCTCCGTCAAGGTTTTCCAAGTTTCCCGGTCTTGCACTGCCTAGGTCAGAACTTTTCACTCCAACGGCCATCAGTTTTTAACTCTCTGTTAAATCGCCGTAGATAAGAGACAAGCTATTAGTTGAAGTGTTGGTGACTGTACCTAGATACTTATGATAAGAGAGATGAGATCAACGTTAAATTTGTTGTTTTCTTTCATAAAGTGTCGCTTACGTAGAAACTAGTGTCTTTAATCCAACATCACTGTCTGGCACCAAAGTAGGTGGGTAGGCAAATAAAACAATGACACTTTATCTTGACAAAAACAATAGTAAAAGGTGACATACCTAGTAACAACAAAGAAGGTAAAGTACTTTATCTAGGTTGGTGATAAGTGGTAAGGGAGAATACGACATTAGAAATTTAAATCTACGTGTATCTTGACGAGTTTGTTACTTCAAGTTGTTTAGTTTAGTTTATACTTTATCGCACACGAAACATTAAATAGGACATTACATAAGAAATAAGATGTACTAAGGCAAGCTTATATCTGTAAGAGATTTCTTCCAGCAAACCTTGGAGAGTCGGAGCAGCAGTAAAAAACGGGTCTATATACGTGTACAAAATAAAGTACATAGACTATTCTGTTGTAATTCTGATAAAAAAAATAGTTTGGAAATCGATTCGATATCAAACATTTTGTATGTCCTCACTGCTGGGGCATGGGTCTCTTACTGCGTCGCAGAAAGGTTAGGCCACACTTCACCACGGGGATAATCGAGGGATTGTAAATCCTAAATAAATTATCTTTAAGCTAGATAAACCTAAGCTAGGCCTAAGCCTAGCAAGCACGTCATTTTGAACCCTATCATCAAACCATAAGTCCCCACCGAGGGGTACGGGTCTCTTCTCTAAAGGAGGTATAGGCCAGACTCCACCACTGGAGCCAAGTCCGGATTGGTAGAGGATTGCAAGACTAGTGGCTGGTCTTACTGTCAGAAGTTTTCAAGCCGCCCTAAGGCCTCTGACTTGGCTTAACGACTGCCATCTATCGACGGCAGCCGGCACCAACTGCTTAATGTGCCTTGAGAAGCAAGGAACCGCTCGGAAAAATACCACTAGCGTTAGTCATAGACGGTCACCCACCCAACCTTCGTGATCGTTTAAGATCACTCAGACAGCCGGGGCTACGAGCGATTCATTTTGAACCCTAAAGTAAGTATTTTTACTGCCAACGAAGCATAGCCGTAACACATTTCACTGACAAAATAGACGTCCTGAGTTCAGTTCTCACTGGATATATACTGACGTACCTACTTACATAATTGTCGCAAATGGCCGCAGTCTGGGTATGTCTGGCTGTATTTTCATGTCCTTGCCTTGCCAGCCTTGGGACCAACACGTTTTTGTGTTGAGCACAATCACTTGATGTACTTGTAGATTTTGCACCCCTGTAGGATAGGGTGTACTTAGCAATTTGTCAACAACATTACAAGAGACCGGAGTCTGCCACTTGCTACGAATCACAATCCCGGCAAACCGAGTGAACGCGGTATCCGGAAAGCTAATTACTGCAAAACGTGCACACGCTAATTGCATCGGAAAAGGCTCACAAGCGAAAAGAAAATTACCCACAGCTTTCAATAACAATTAAGAAAAGTGACTGTGAGCGTCGATTAACTTCCTGTCAATGGCATCCGCCATTGGTAGAGTCGGCTACAGCCGCGGGTGTGGACTGGTAGAGAAGTTTGAAATGACTCCATCCAACACACCCATCTTTGGCGGACTATCAAATCTCCGTGGAATTGAAAAACAGCACAAACTAAGTTACCAAGAGTTGGTTTTAGAGAGGGGTTTTTTTCTCGCTTTCCCTTTCTCCACAACTCGACCTGAAGAAATGGAATGAGAAGTTTTTATTCAAAGTAACGCGGAAACTGCGGCTTAATGAACGTTACACGTCCAATTAGGAGTCCATTTCCAAAATCTAGCTAATTTTGGAGAAAAAAATGGACAAACAAATTTAATAAAAATTAGGTAGGTACATGTAATGAAAACATCACTCAAGTCACACATCCGTTTCTCGATATCTAAATATTATTAATAGACATCCTTTCCAAGCCGGGACTAGCTGACAAAGATGGTGCGATCTTTAGCCATACAGTCGCAGGTTCAGTCCGGACAAGCTTCCTTCTACGGCGGTGATTTAGCGGCAAGTTTACTCAGTCTGAGCGGTCAACTAGAAGAGGCAAACTCTTCCGAGGTTCGAAACTAACGAAAGTTCGGGGAACGAGTACTTATAACTAGAGTCGATGGACGGACGGCCGACCGCATAAGTCAAACTGTCATTATAATTATATGTTTTATGCAACATAAGTAATTAAAATAGCAGTTTTCTTAAGTTTTATTTTTTTGCTGTTGTTGGATTTTATTCTTGTTTTATTTTTTACAAATTAAATCTATTAACAAAACCAACTAACCTAAATTTATTAATAACTTAATTTACTTAAAAGGCCTCAAAAAATTGTGTTTTGGACCTATGTGCTTTGTGTGTCCGCCGACTCTAGGATTTGAGTTACTTTTATTTCGATACAAGTATTAGCTAGATAAATTGCAACCAAAGCCGTGACGTAAAAAAATTACATAAAGGGCGTGTTGGGAGAGGCTCAGGAATACCAGGGAATAAACAGATTTGGCGAGCGTTGAAAACGCGTTTCGTTTGACAAGAGACGGAGAAGACTGTAGAAAGTTTAAAGCCAATCTTCATTTTTAAAAACCTATTTTATCTTCTTCATTGTTTAACTTATTCACTTAGTAAGACTGAACAAAAAGGTACGCACCTAGATGTAGCTCACGATATTTTATTTTATTTATTAAGGCACACCAACAGCACAAACACATTACAAGTAAAACCTTAAATTAATAACAGAGGGCGGGAGAGGGCTATTGAAGGTAATGAAGTTATAAAGTAACTGGAACTTGTGTTTCGGCATTTAAACTATTCAATTCTATAAGTTCCACTCATACACAGCTGAATAAAATCCTCCACTTCAAAAAGGATCTTTGTAAATATTTTACGTTTACAAAGTGTCTGTGTCTCCTGGTGAGAGAATAAAGAATTATTAATAAGAATTATAAATAAAGAGAAGAAAGAATCTTATTTTCTTCCGTCCTCAACATGTTTCAGACCATCAGGCCAATGAGCAGGCGCCCGCCTGCTCATTGGCCTACTACTAGACATTTGCTTCATTCACTCGAGTCTTCACTCAAGAACCCATTCACCCCGTCGCATTTTGATAACGACAGATGCGACCAGCCCAATGCCACTCTAGTTTGCTAGTGTTATTATAAATAATCATCTTGATGAAGTAACACATACTAGTCACAACCATTTCGTTCGTTCGGTACGTTCTTAACAGAGCGGTTGTGGTCCTCATGAAGACGCCTTATTGTAGGCTAATGTTGCGTGCCTCACGATGTCTTGCCATTCTACTCGGTTATATGAGTCACAGCCGTTAGTGTCACTACGACAAGAGAATGACACTAGCATTTAACTATATAGACTAGGTTTGATTTCGAAACGGAAATGATACGGCCGCTTTCTTTACGAGCGCGTCAGAGGAAATCGAATGGAAAACGCTTCTGTTGATCGTAGTGTGAGCTTCGATGCCGCTATTACAGTGTAGTCACGATATTAATTCTACTTCCGAAATCGGTAGAACTAGGACGAATTAGTGAGAATGGAGCATGCTGCTCGTGTGTTTAGTCGCAGCCTTAATGTTTTTCCTACTTTTGTAAAAGAATTAACTTGTTTCGAGTTTTAAAGCTATTGATGGCAAATATGGAAACTTATCAGTATCACATAGGCTCTGATGTGTCAACTTTAAGATGATTTTAGAAAAGGTGGTCCGAGTGGAGTTTCTCGCTGGCTTTTTTTCTACAAGGCCCGAAGACAGTTGCTAAACCTAGTACATTGACAATCAGCAGACAGAATTTAAATTCTTTACGTCGAAACAAATTATTGATTTCTGATGCGACCTTTCACCATTGCAGAAGTAGCCTAAGCTACATCTAAAACTATTGTTGTTTTTACTAGTAGTGTTTTGTGTGTGCGACAAAACAATATCTCGTCGTCGTCGTCAGGCTATACTATAGTCCACTGCTGGACATAGCCCTCCCCTAAAGAGCGCCACGTTGTGCTATCATAGGGGGTAAGGCCCATAATCCCCACGCTGGGCATGCGGGTTGGGGATCGCAGTTCGGTGGAATTGTACTGCAGGGGGCGCTGCTGCCCACCCCCCGGTTTGTGTCCCTTAGTCGCCTTCTACGACACCCGCGGGAAGAATTGGGTTGGTGCTATTCTCTAAGCCAATATCTAATACAAATAAACGCGGGCGTGTACCAATGACTTAGTTTTCTAAGTTATGCACATTTGTAAAGTTACAGTAGCAATACCACTCGCTGACTGTGCAGGAAAACATCGTGAGGAAACCTGAGTGTCTCAGTTGTTCAAATACATCAGCGCTTGAAATTGCCAATCAGCGGTGAGCACGCGTGGTAATTAAGTCCATATGATCTCTCTGAGAGAAGGCCTGTGCCCTGCAGTGAGAAGTTTATAGGCTTATTTATATATCAAACGGATCTAATCGCTATTACTTAGTTAGACCTGAGATTTCCGCACTTAGCCCCATAGTTGGGCCATTGTACGCAGCAAGCGCTGAGATACGTTAACACTTCAGACACCAGGGTTTCCTTACGATGTTTTCCTTCACCGTCGGCGAGTGGTATTGCTACTATAATTTCACAAATGTACATAACTTAGAAAACAAAGTCATTGGTACATGCCGGGGTTCGAACCCACGACCTCCCGATTGAGAGGCCGGCGTTCTACGCCGCTCCGCTACCACCGCCCTTCTAATCGCTATTATTTATTAAGTAAAACGTAATTACCTTTTTCCTCAGGTTTCAGCAGCGTTACAGTTGCCGTGGTCTCGGGTAGGCTGAAGTGGCGAGTACAAACAATTATTGTAATTATAAGGTAATTACGTTTTACCTAATAAATAATTGCCATTAGATTCGTTTAATATATAACTATGTGAGTATCGTACATTTGCGAATTTGTAGTCGCAATACCACACGCTAACCGTGAAGAAAATCATCGTGAGGAAACCCGCGACTTGGTTGGCTCCGCACGTATTGACTAGTCTTTCCTGTGGGCTAGGCCGACTAAGCTGTCAGGAGGTATGAGTGCTGGGCAAGCCTACACCATCTATAAAACCATGTCCCAGGCACTACAGCATCGGAGTGGTCCCTTCACCCATCGAGTGTGAGTGAAGATGCCACTGGACGCTGTATAAATCATCTCATTAAGTAGACGCAAAAGGCGTGAATATACGGTAGACTTTTAGTCCGGATCTACTTACGGGTGTTGTTATATCGGAAAAGTCCGACCAGGTTTCGCTCCGATTCGCAGAGCTTAATCATGGTGAGCAGAGACGGAGCTCGCGTCGTCGGTTGCTCGTCTCACACAAATATACGAATATATGTGAGTATCGCGAATCATTAAGAAATACTAAGGCCGGTATTACAGAACGATGCTCAAGCACAGATTGATCTCAGATCACCCAATCATTACTTGAGCGCTGAATCGATGCTCAAGCACTCCCATTATTTTCAAACAGTTCTTGAGTAGAGATCAGCCAATCACATAAAAATACAAATAAACGCTAAGATGCGCCAATCTTTAGATCACAAAACACTCTGCAGCACGGCATACCTCCCATTTGTTACGACGGCATTCCTTAATGAATTTCCTGCCTCACATGGTCTATCGTCTATCCAGGCCAATCTCCGGCGCATTCCTGTGTGGAATTGATAAATCTACCGCCAACAAGGAAGACGCGGAATGGAAGGTCCATTTTGTTAAGTATAATAATTTTGATTGTTATTTTGAACAAATTGAATTTCCTCAAAAACCTCAGTGATGTTTAAGACATTGCAAACATTCGATAGCAACCCTTGTATGTCCCCACTGCTGGGGCATGGGTCTTTTCCTGCATCGCAGGAAGGTTAGGCCATACTCCACCACCGGGGCCAAGTCCGGGTTGGTGGAGGATTGTAAGACAGTGGCGGGCCTTACTGTCAGAAGTTATCAAGCCGCCCATGAGGCCTCTGACATGGCTTCACGACTGCCATTACATGACAACCGTCGCCAACGGCTTAACGTTCCTTGCGACCCAACTAGCGTTAGTTACGGGACGGTCACCCATCCTCCACCTTACTGCGCTCGTTGTTGCTTAACTCAAATAATTGATTGCAATCACTCGGTTCGACTAGGCCACGAGCGCTTCCTTGCAAACATTGTAGTCCAATAAATAGTTTTCATTTATTGATATTATGATAGGTAACTACAGCATAATTTAATTTTTACTCACACTAGTGGACATTCAAATTTATCGTACTATATTCTTTACCTTTTAGTATTTTGCATTACGCACTTAACTTCAAAAGCGTACATGCGTAGGATACATACGACAGCTGACCAACCTTTATATTGTAGTCCCAAAATGGCTTGTAATGTAGCTGCGTACAGTGCAAGTGTGTTGATTTTCCAATCTAGGGGTAGTTACTAATTATTCATTATTAATAATCCCCGCAGGGGTAAAACGATTATTCTGTAACAGAATACGGCAAAATTGTTAAATTGCATGTAAATTCTGCACTGCATTGTCATATTAAACCATAGTTAATAAAGGGGGTATCAGCAGTTTCACTACAGGTTTTAGCGGTAACGATATCAGAATGATTAGGAACCATACTCGTGAAGGTTGATGTGCTGTGGACTATGGGGTACAGGGGCATTATATCCGTTCTAAACATCCTAAAGATCACTCAACTTCACCGCCATCTACCAGCTTCAATGAGGAGGGAAGCATTCGACTCGTTTATTCTGAAGTAATCAATTATGTATGTCGGTCCTAACTATTAGACGACAGACAGAAACACTGACTTAGAGAAAAAGAGTAAGTAGGTGCTGGTCAACCCAGAAATCGCAAATAGAACATTACCCATTCCATAGTATTGCTAACCTTCCCACGAATAAATCGGGTCACTTCTTATAGGTTCCTACACTATGTTCCCATAACAGAAAGTTCCGGGATACAAGGCTTTATAAACACATTTCCAGGAAAGGCTTTGGATACCTCTTTTTCTTTTTAAAGTGCCTCTCCGTATCTGAAGGTTGGCAGTCACCTCTTTACAGCGGTCTCTGTTCAGTGCAATTCTGAACAGCTCCTCCGCGGTTTTAACACCGGTCCGCTCTTTGATGTTGCACAACTATGACATCCTTCTCCTGCCCGGCCTTCTCTTTCCTTCCACCTTGCCTATCAACATAGTCTGCAGTAATTGGTATCTCCTGCATCGCAGCAATGGGCTAAGTATGCTTTCCTCTGCTTCATGGTCCGAACAAGATACCTATCATTGCTTATTAAAGGAGAAACGAATAACGCAGATCGCACTAAACGGAACAGTAGTTCGGTTCTTCTGTCTTCCTGTTTTGTGTCTCGACAACGGATAAGGAAGCCCGACCGTTATTTATGGCGACAAACATTGATAATCTTAATTGTTTTTCTCCAATAAAGTGCGGAATTTCGCACAGTTGAACAATCATGAGAAATTTTTCATTGATGTAACAAAACAATAAACCTATCTGAAAACATGTTTATAACAGTAGTTTTACGAAGAAATTTAATCGACGAAGATTCCATCCAATCAATTTCTTGGCTCGATGCTATTATTAGAAATCTCGAGGCTTTGACTCAATCAGTCAGCTTCATATTCTCTTTAAAATGGATAGACACGATTCTGTTTGAAAACATCACAAATTTTGAGCACCGTATATATTTTTATTTATAACTTTGCATCTGCAACACTACAACTGTTTATTTATACTAATAATAAATAATATTAGCCTTTTGCATCTACTTAATGAAATTATTTATACAGCGTTCAGTGGCATCTTCACTCACACTAGATGGGTGAAGGGACCACTCCGACGCTGTAGTGCCTGGGACATAGTTTTCATAGATGGCTTGCTCTGCACCTATAGGTATACCATCCTGACAGCTTAGTCGGCCTAGCCCACAGGAAAGACTAGTCAATACGTGCGGAGCCAACCAAGCCGCGGGTTTCTTCACGATGTTTTCCTTTATCGTTAGCGTATGGTATTGCGACTACAAATTCGCAAATGTACGTAAATTTGAAATTAAACAAAGTCATTGGTACATGCCCGCACTGGGGATCGAACCTGGGGCTCTCGCTTGCGAGTCCATGGTCCTACCCACTGAGCTAACACCGCATATTCATACTAGACATCGACATAATCCCTCTAGACTAATAAGAGCTAGAACTAACTAAATTTAAAAACTGACAATATGTATTAAAAGAAATAATATATATGAAAAGAAAATCTAAATTCTCTTTTATCTAAATTCGTTCTTAGTCGCCAACAACAAACATACCAACACGCCATTGTAGCCCAACGGAGGAGCTCCCCTCAGCCTAGATCCCTAGACAACCTGTCTTCAGTTCACACCTGCATCCGCAAATTATTGGAATTCTCCGCACACGTTCAACCTAGATCTTGCCAATAGGTACCCGAGCACTTACCACAAAATAAATTGATTGAACAGAAGGAATGATGTTGCTTGTGAATTTTCTAATTCGAGACGTGACTTATTTCCGCTGAAATTAACTGTATTTTCTTGCTGCGCTTTGCATGCCAACTTTTAAAGTTTGAAGGATGCGTACTTTCCACGCACCTGGATATGGATATCAACCCTTTACATGTCCCCACTGTTGGGGCACGGGCCTCTTCCTGTATCGCAGGAAGGTAAGGCCATCATACTCCACCGTGAGGGCCAAGTCCGGGTTGGTGGAGGATTGTAAGACAGTGGCAGGCTTTACTGTCAGAAGTTATTAAACCGCCCATAAGGCCTCTGACATGGCTTAACGACTGCCATTACATGACAGCCGGCACCAACGGCTTAGCATGCCTTGCGAAGCACGAAAGCGCTCGGAAAAAATGACACTAGCGGTAATCACGAGATGGTCACCCATCCAATACCTGACCGCGCTTGTTGTTGCTATCAATATGCAATATTCTTCATCAATATGCAACAATAGCTGCATGAACGCTCGCTTTAAATAACAATCAAATAGGTACATTCTTGGTTACAACCACGTTACAATATAAGACCCAAAACATACATCAAGACAGGATAAGACCGGCTAAAGGAAACCAATGCCTGAAAACAACCTAAAGCGGAGAATCCTGAAAACAAAGACGTGCTGCACCAGCAACCATTGTTGCTTACACGAATGTGAAGTAGAGTCAGGAGCAACCCGTACTTCGTTATGAACCCTTGTGTGTCCCCACTGCTGGGGCACGGGTCTCTTCCTGCATCGTAGGAAAGTTAGGCCATACTCCACCACGAGGGCCAAGTCCGGGTTGGTGGAGGATTATAAGACAGTGGCGGGCCTTACTGTCAGAAGTTATCAAGCCACCTATAAGGCCTCTGACATGGCTTAACGACTGCCATTACATGACAGCCGGCACCAACGGCTTAACGTGCCTTGCGAAGCACGGAAGCGCTCGAAAAAATGCCACTAGCAGTAGTCACGGGACGGTCACCCATCCTGCACCTGACCACGCCTGTTGTAGCTTAACTCAAGTGATTGATTCCAACCACTCGGTTCGCCTAGGCCACGAGCGCTTCTATTAACCCGTACTTCGGTTGCACCCGATTATTCTCCAAGTGCCAGCTCGACCGTCGATGCAAATCACTGCAGCCGCCGTCCATTTTAATGAGCGGCATTCAAACGCACCTAGCGGGACCTCAAGCCGAGTTTACCGAGTCGCGTGGTCAAAGTCGAGGTTATCGCTGTAATTTATGGGGAACATACATACCTAACCTCACGCCTGTATCCCAGAGGGGTAGGCAGAGACCAGGGACTGCCACTTGCCACGATCCTGACAGATCACCCTCGCTTCATCAACGTTCATAAGTTGTTGCATGCACGCACGCCGGTTCCGGGTACTTTTTATTTATGGAGAACTTTTTAATTAACTGATTATTTCAATTTTTATTGCATAAAAATTTTGCACATAGGCGAGCTTAATGCTTCTCAGCGTTATCTACTAGCTAACCTAAGTTGTGTAGACCAGATTAACAGATCGATATCAACCCTTGTATGTCCCCACTGCTGGGGCACGGGTCTCTTCCTGCATCGCAGGAAAGTTAGGCCATACTCCACCGCGGAGGCCAAGTCCGGGTTGGTGGAGGATTGTAAGACAGTGGCGAGCCTTACTGTCAGAAGTTATCAAGCCGCCCATAAGGCCTCTGACATGGCTTAACGACTGTGTTTATATGACAGCCGGCACCAACGGCTTAACGTGCCTTGCGAAGCACGGAAGCGCTCGGAAAAATGCCACTAGCGGTAGTCACGGGACGCTCACCCATCCCGTACTTGACCGCGCCTGTTGTTGCTTAACCAAGTGATTGATTCCAATCACTCGGTTCGCTTAGGCCACGAGCGCCTCAAAGATTAGCAGATGCAATTTACAATATAAAATTTACTCATTACTAATTTAGATCTAGATTCTTGTATGAAATTTAGTATTGGTGGGGAATTTAGAAGAACAGGATAAGTAATTTGAACCAACAAATGAGATTTAATTAGCACATAAGACAATTAGGAAGCCGATTTTGAATTTCCTGCTGATCAATTTGGAATTATGTGCTGCTGAATTTGACTAAGTAGCTGCTAAAATGTTTATTTTCTGCAGCATCTAGTACCTGCTGCCTGAAATACAGAAAATAGTTTATTTCTGAACAATAATAAAAATTTTGTTTTGAGCAATAAAAAACAATAATTTTTGTCAAACAAATGGAGGACACTTGCAAGAGCAAGAGATGCGGCTTGACTTGCCTTATCGACCCGAATAACCCGATATTGATTGCAAATTTTAAAAATATATCACATCACACTTCACGGAGGGCTATATCCAGCAGTGGACTAGTACAGCCTGACGACGACAACGATGACTTCACACTAATATTATAAAGGCGAGAATTTGTGAGTGTGTATGTCTGTTACATCACGTCTAAATGGCTTGAGATAGATAGCTAGATAAATAGATAGAATATTCTCTACTGTACACAGAAATTACAGTAACAGAAATTATATAAAAAAATTATTTAAAAAAATAAAAGAACCCGACTGCAGTGATAAATCAACTGAAAGGGAAAAAATAAGATAATTTTATGCAGTCGGGACCCATTAGAGGACTTTAAACAAACAGTAATGGGTCCCGACTGCAACATTTTATATAAAATAATAAATGCAACAGTTTGAGCAAATAATGCTTATAAAGTTATATTATTTGGTCCCTCAAGTAAAGCAGCATGAACTCTTCTGATTCGACATTAGCATTTGAAAATAAAATTATCTTATTTTTTCCCTTTCAGTTGATTTATCACTGCAGTCGGGTTCTTTTATTTTTTTAAATATTTTTTTTATTTTTGACCTTTTAGTGACTCAGTAAAACGATAAAATTTAAAGGTCCATCTGTTCTGCTTACATGCTTTAAATCGTTATATTATTTTATTTCCTAAATGAATTTTAGTTTATTGCTTTATTTTCTTTTGTTCGACAATGGACATGTCTCGGCAAATCATAAATATTTTTACTGATATAATTGTTTGATATAGTCATAGGTACCACCTGCCTGCATTAAAAATTTATGTCGTACGATATTTTTAGCTAGTATAATGAATATGGTCTAATGGTGTTAAACTATCTAGAATATTTGCAAAGGAAACGACAGATTTTTTTCTTTATTATCCTTACATAAATTGTCTGTTTTTTATGTAGCCTAAAAACGCTCCACTGCACCTAGTTATTTAATGTTAACGATTGTAGGTGGGGACTGGAATAGTCACGAATTATCTCTTCGACCTGAACGGCGCTCAGCTTTCGACCTCTCCAGAGTAGAATTCTTCATGCTTCGAGTAGAATAAGGACTTGTAAATGGGAACATAAATGGTCAGAGCCTTCAGCCGCGGCCTGTACAAAGGCGCGACAGGTTTCCTCCTAACAGCAACTTTAACTAATAGTCTCTCCATTTGGCATCAGCGTAAATAGAGCTCAGCATTTGGAATCGCCGTGGGAGTATTCCTCTAGCCCGCTTCACAGCCTTCGGCCTTCAACCTCGTCGCGGCAAGTTTCCTCGCACCCGCATGATGGGGCTCGGCCTTCGGCCTGGCGTAGTTATTTAGAGTTGTGGCATGGGCGTGGAGACATACAAAATCTTGGTTTTCTGAATGCCAAAATATTACCGGTAAAAAATGAAACTATAACAAATTCATCTTGAGGTGGCCCCCTAAAGCATTGAAAAATTTTACTGAATATTTAGGTGTAGATAAGCAATCTCTGGTCTCACAAGTGAACAGGAAACCTAACACAAAATCATAATCTTATTTTCGGAGGAAACGAGATAAAATTCGTTAAGATGAATAGAGCTAGATTTTTTTTAAATTTCATGGGTCCTACGATACGAGGTCATGGAGGATCCGTCTTCGGTTACCAGTGAGAGCGTTCAAATATTTTTTTATCATTTATTGTTTCTTCTTTGAACCCAGCTTGTCTGACTATGACCGCACAGGGGAAAATGAGTTACATGCTACACTTTATATATTTTGTTCAGTTAGTTTTGGTCTAAGTGTCAGTAGGAAATTAATATCAGTGTTAAGAAATTATTTATTTTTTCTCAAACATGCTCGGAAATGTTTGTGTTATTACCATGAAATAAAGCCATAAAGTTTCTCTTTTATGGCTCCCGCCTCACTTTACTGGCCCAAGCCAGTAAAGTAAGTATGAAAATCCATTACAGTCCGCTGCTCTAACTTTTTAAATTTACTTACTAAAATTAAACTGACCAAGGAAAAATTACATACAGCCAACCACCTACTAAGTTATGTAAGCATACTTGCAAAATAAAAAAAAAACAATCTATGGTATTGGTTTTTGTGCGGTTAAACATGGTGCTCAAATATGTTAGTGTATTTAAAAAATAAAAAAGCGGCAAACTAAACTATTATTTCTTAATTACCTAGTAATTATTTTAATATTAATATTTCCTCGCATTGTTTGAGAAAAGCATTATACAATCCTCGGCCGGAACAGGGATTGCAGGACTCGTTCTAGACGGCCTCGTCTACGACTCGGCCGTCTATCCCAAACTCGTCCAGCAATCCCTTACTTCTCGGCCTCTGCAGTAATGTATTATTAATTTATTACCCCCTATGAGGTTGATATTTCTTAAATTAATGAGATAAACGAATGGCGTAGAAAGAAATAAACACTTTATAGGCATTATTTCTTTCAGCACTTATACCGTTTCTATAGACGGTTTGTTTACATGTAGAGCAAAGCTGATATTAAGTAAATTTATACATGTACTAGAATCAATATATGCCAGCGCCATCTAGTGGCTAAAAGTGGTACTGTAGGACAGGGTTTCAGCAGACAAGAAGAGAAACGTTGTTTCAGCACGACAGCACGTACTTAGGGATCTTTTTTTTTTTAACCCTATAAAGGGCACCCTCCGGAGGACACGGGGGAGGGAGGTGGTGAATGCTCATGCATAACAGCACGGACCCGGCCGTGCTGCCAATGTGGGACTCCTAGTATTGTGTCGGTCATGTACGAAGTACGATTAAGATACGTTACCATGCAATGAACGAAAAGAAACGTTTCCCAGTGATAATCGGACATTCGGTCTATTCGTTCATTGCTCTCGCGATCACGGATTGGCTGAATGAATAAATGAACCGGACCGGGTGACCGAATATGGCCGAGAGCGAACGAACGCTGCATGAGAGTGTGGTGATTGAACTGAACGGAGCGAAATTGTTTCGATCGGTCTCTCTTCAGCCGGTCGGTCTTTTCCGAACTTTAGAAGTAGGTACGTATGTCGTAGCAATAAAGATTGTTTTTACTTGTTTGGTTTTTTTGTTTCATTCATTATGTTAATTCTGCTGGTTCGCGCGCTAATCCAAGTACTTTTGTAAAAGTAATATTGTGTTGTTTTCTTGATGTTAGTTTCTCTAACGAATATAAAATAATATTTTCACTGTGTTAATATAGTGAATTATTGGTGAAGGAGATTTTTCTTTTTCGTGCGCTTTGGGATGCTTATTTTTGTAGTAGTAATCTTGTTCTGCGAGCTACTTTTGTTCTTTGTAAATAACAAAATTAGCTTACGAAAATCTAGATGGTAATAATTATTTCATTGTACGTAGGAAAAAAAACTACTCTAACTAAAAATATTTTTTTATTGATTTTCATCATAGTACTTATAATACAATGGTGGCACGGCAACATTAAAAATATTAATCATAAATTAATGGTCCTGTAAAATAAAGATATTAAAAAAAACATATTTTATGGCTGGAAGGTCAAAACGTGAACGTTGAGATGGTTCTACTATGAGGTCCTAATAGTCCATAGTCCTAATAGTACTAATAAACGGTACTAGTACATTTTCTAAAATGTACTAGTACGGAGCGATCTTGGAGATGTCCGAGCAGGCCCAATACTAGGACTCACAAGAAGTGCGCCTACCCACTAAACACCACCTTGGGACTGGTTTTTGTCCTAAAGACCCCTAAACCCACATCGGGAGCGACCCCCCTCGAGGCCGAGGAGGGCGCACCGAGGCCGAGGAGGGCGCACGTCAAGTACTATCCAATTTTGTTTAATATTATGTAGGGCCTTCGGACAAAACCATACCGCAATTTAGAACACAAACAGCGCCATCTGTGGTTGGGTAGAGGAACTAATGCTACAGTACTTTAATTACTTAGAAGTGAATATTATTTGTGTTGCGTTTGTTCTCTATTAATGCTGATTTTATGTAATCAACGACACCCGCAAAATTCTCTTTTAAATACTTTGCACGTGTTAGGCGTAGTTAAACAAAATTATATTTTTTAATTAAATGAATGATCTAGAAGGATCAAACCACTTTATAGGAATTATTTCTTTCCGCATTTGTACCGATTCTATAAATGGTTTGTTTACATGTAGACCAAAGCCGAAATTATGTATACACATGTATTAGAATAAATAAAATATAGCAGCGCCATCAAGTGGCTAAAAGTGGTACTTTAATTGCTTAGAAGTAAATGTTATTTTTTGTTCCGTTGGTTCTCTATTAATTAATGCTGATTTTATGTAACCTACGTCATCCGCAAAATTCTGTTTTAAATATTTCACACCTGTTAGGGGTAGTTCAATAAAATTAGTATTCGAATTCAATAAACTAAATATAACAGCGCCATCTAGTGGCTCCTAGCTGTACTTTAACGAAGCTTTTTAACGAATTTTATTTTTCGTCACGGTTCTGATCGCATAATTATGATTTTATATAGCCTATGACACCCGCGCAAGGATGCCGAATCGAATGACACCTTGTTTAACAAAATCTGACCATTGGTTAAGGAGTTATGAGGGAACATAGAATCGGACATACTTACATACATACATACATACATACATACATACATACATACATACATACATACATACATACATACATACATACATACATACGCACTAAACACATTACCCTCCTTTTGGGCTTCGCTGCAGTCGGGTAATAAACACATTATTCTCCTTTTGGGCTTCGCTGCAGTCGGGTAAAAATACAGTACAAATGGCGATTTTAATAAAATTTATTATGGAGTTAGCGGACACTCTGGAACACATAGGTTTCGTTTTACTGCGGGAATAGTATATTTCATTACAAGTGCGGAAAGGCTGTCATTGCAAAGAGTTCCGACAAATGTCTACCCGAGCCGAGGCGCAGCCGAAGGCAAGGGTTGACATTCGGAACAAGTTGCAATGACGATTCCGGATGTGTACTGAACGACTATTTTTAATACAGTTGCGAAAAAATGAAGCAATTTATTAAAATAAAATTATTTGGAAAATGGCGCCAACCGTAAAAGAATATAATATAAGCAGAGATTTTTTCTTCTTCACCCATTCTGGTAGGCAAAGGGAACTATGCCCATACAGCCAAGACTTCAGCAGATTTTTTTTATTTGATATGAAATGAAAATGAAATTTAATGAGATGAAATGAAAAAAAAAACCTATTAATTAAGTAATGAAACAAATTAGTAGCTTCTTTATAGAAATATACGTATTTGCATGAATCGTAATTTTTTTCAAATCATAAATGTGAATCATAACAATGGGCGTTTTACTCACAGATAAATTCTGTAGCAATAACTGTCAAATTCGGTCATTATCTGTGGTTTCCTTATAAACCATAGAGCAGTGCACGGAGTTTGACAGTGGTTCCAACTATATTTGACATAAGGAAAAATACCCATTATATATATGATTTTTTTAGTAAAAACTTCATGGTTGTTTTTTTTTAATAGACATTATTTTGACAGTTGGGAAAGAGAACGCACTAGTGCGGGAAAGGTAAAAAAAAAGCACGAGTGTGTAATAGCCCACATCCCGCACGCTATACGTCCCTGTAATACGCCACTTTTTGAGCAACTGTATTAAAATAGTACATTACACAACTAGGGTGGTAATACAAAGAAAGGCCGAGATCGCAGAAGTTTGCGGCCCGAGCTGCAAGCGAGGGACGTAAATATGCGATCGAGAGCTTTCTTTATTACCTCCCGTGTTGTGTACATCTTTTTATGTCTACACTTGGCCAGAAAGCGGCTTTTTCCGTACGCGCAGCGTGCGGTAAAAGCCACTTTACTGCCAGGTGTGGCATAAAATATCTTATTCCCATGGGAAAATCGATAAACCGCGGGTAACACCGCGGCGCACAGCTAGTTATAAAGCACGGCAGCACAAGACCGCGAAGCTTGGAAACCCATGAGGGAGGCCTATGTCCTGCAGTGGGCGGCAAAGGGATGATGATGATGAATAATGCCGTTATTGGAACAAAACATGCACCTACAGAACATTGCAGAAGCTTTTTTTAAGAAAATGTTCACTACACAATATATTAAATAATAATTTATTAATCCAGCTGACCCAGCGAACTTCGTACCGTATAACAGTCGATTCTTTGAATTTTTTTTTATTTCTCTTCCTCTTACTTCAAGAAATATTCTAAAAAAAGGATAAATAAAATCGGTTCAGTTGCTCCCGAGATTTGCGCTTACCAACACATCAGCGATTGTTATAGAAGTTTTTTTATATAATAGATGTGTATATTAAACATGTATGTTACAATCTTTAAGGTAAAATCGAATGATTACTTATTTGGTAGGTACATTTGATAAAGATTAACTTAATTTAAAAGCATGCTATCATTTCCTTATAATGTTAAAAACTATCTTAAAAAGTATAGCATTCTTAACATGTTAACCCGTTATTAAAAATCGTAACGTGCATGCAATGGTCACCCTTAAAATATCTCAAAAATACCTATAACTTTGAATTCCTTTTTTTTTCTATTTTTCGAGTTTGCTTTATTAATTTTCATATGTTTTTTAAACAGATTTTTTTATAGTAATAGTTGATGAGTAATAGAAAAAATCGAATTCTTTCTTCTTCTTTCGTGTCGAAAGCGCCGCCCTCCTCTCAGACATCTCGCTCCCAAAACCGCGCCACTGCGAGCTCGCCGGGTGATGCCTCCATGAGATCCCGCAAACTGCACTGTGGAGCTTCAGGGCAGACACAAAGATGCATTGTGGTTTCCTCCTCCTAATCGAATTCCCAAGTTCAAAATTTCTTAATTGCACCAACTACCCGTCTCTAATTAATTTTTCGTCACCGTCTATGGTTACCCGGTAGAAATTTCAGAAGGCTTCTAGTAATAAGGCCTCCAATTGTACTATACTTTATATAATCTCTGTTACTGTAATTTCTTTGTACAATAAAGAATATTCTAAGTATCTATCTATAACATTTTTAATACAAATCGCAATAACCCTTTGGGTACTTTGAACTTGCATGAGCAATAAACTACTCCATTCCGCAAGCAATAATTTCATAAACACAATCAATTGGAAAGCGGCCCAAGTAAGGAATGTATTGGGTCCGTTTCATTCAGATTCCTTTTAGGGTTCCGCCGTGAAATTGACAAAGGTCCGGTTTCCATATTGGGAACGGGCACACGGTTAGAAAATGGGTAAGAACCCATATGTCCGCGATTGCCGATCAAAACAAACATCGTCACGCGCGGTGGACATCAGAAATAGAAAAAAAAACTGAAATAAAAATAAAACCAACAACTTGAATACTAACATACGGTCTGTTAGCTTTTAGAATAGACCTCGGCTACTCGGATAGAATCGGATATATTCGTTTATTTGTTTATTTTGTTGTATTGTTATAACTTTACTTAAAATTTTACATAAATTTTCAAAATTGTGAAGACAAGTTTTATACAGAGCAGGAAGTAGTATTACACTCGTGTGCTTTCAGCGAAAACCGAAGCCTACTCTAGAGCCCGAGGTATATTCTAAAAGCTAACAGACTGTACATTGATTGGCCTTTGCATCTAAATAATGAGAAGATTTATGCAGCGTCCAGTGGCATCTTCACACACACTAGAGGGTGAAGGGACCACTCGGATGCTGTAGTGTCTGGGACATGATTTTAGATGGTGTAGACTTGCCCAGCACCTATACTATCCTGACAGCTTAGTTGCTCTAGTCCACAGGAAAGACTAGACAATACGCGCGGAGCCAACCAAGCCGCGGGTGTCCTCACTGTGCTTTCCTTCACCGTTAGCGTGTGTTCCTTAACCACTACTAAATCCGCAACTGTATGAAGTTGTCCGATTTACCGAACTGTCAAATACATACGTGTGGACAAGAGCGGTGGTCATGGGTTTGAATCCCGGCATGTGCCGATTACTTTGTTTTTTAACGTACATACATTTGTGAAATTATAGTGGTAATACCACTCGCAAATTTTAAGGAAAATATCGTGATGAAACCCAAGTATGTGCAGTGTTGAAATACGACAGCGTTTGCTACGTACAATGCCCCAACCCTCTAAGTGCGGAAATCTACATACATATTTTGACACTTTGGAATCGAGTTTTACGGAAGAAATTAGGTTTAAAATGTCCGTATATTTTCCCGCAATAATACGTAGCCTATGTGTTAATGCAGGGTGTCAGCTAACTCTATTCCAAATTTTATTAAAATCGCACCAGCCGTGTTGACGTGAAGAAGTACCAAACATCCACTTTCACATACTTTCGCATTTATAATATTAGTGTGATGTGATGTGATTAGTGTGATGATAGAGTGAAGTGTGATTGTGCGAGCGAGCCAGCATCCTTCACGCATCCTTAAAAGCTCCGAGAGCTTCACCAATAAGTTTTGAGTTTTTGAGAAATCTATTTATTTAAAAGACTTCAAAAAACACGCTTCTTACCGCATAAACCTGTTAGAATTCATTTCTTACCTCCATCAATCTCCTTCAATCCTTCACAAGAGGAAACAAAGGAAAAGATCAAAAGACGGAAGCAGGAAATCTACCCTGTCCTTGTCACACGTCCGTGAAAGATTAATGTGCGCTGCTCACACGCGCCCCAGACGTCTAGTAAGTTATGCATGACTTTGATGGGTATAGTGCAGCGGTTCCTAAACTTTCAAACATGTTTTAAAGGAAATTGATTCCTTCCTTGGGATTCCAATAAAAAAACGCTGGCTAAAATAGTCTGTGGTGGAGATTGTACAAGAAAAAGACGTAACCACAGATTAAATAAACCAAATCTAGAAGTGCTTTCCCTTTATCACGGACTATTTAAACTACAACTTGAGGACTGTTTTAAGGAGTGAAGTTTTTCTAAATAAGATTAGACTATGGAACAATAAGCAACCACGTTAGGTTTTTTTTAGAAACACTTTTTATTTTAAAAACCTATTTAGATGCCAAAAATTCCACCCATGCCACCCACTTTTAATTTTTTTTTTTTTTCATTTAATTATTTTACAAGATAGACTTATGCTTAATTACAATGCATTTTATCCAGTGATCATTCGTAGATTTGTCTAAATCGGAAGTATGTTAGGATCTTCCTGGTAAACTAAGGAAACGAGGGTAAACAGCATACCTGTTGTACCTATAGTTTTGTATTTCAGTTTACTCAGTTTTTTCTGGGTGTACACAAACAATTTTCGGAAACATAATCAATGTCGTAAAATTGATAATATGGCTATTTAATGCCCTAAGACGAGCAATATACATGAGACATTATCGCTTTCCGTATTTTAACGATTTCTATCACAACGGTTTGTTATTTTGTTAGGAAAAGCCGAATGAAATGTACCTTCCTAAACTCGTTTTCGCGCATGTGTCGGAAGAAGCCGGCCACATTTGCTGCGAGAAACCCACCTTTACGTACTGCTTCGCAATAACCTGTTTGGCTTGTTTGAAGTGTGAAGACATGCAAATGAAGTCACATTAGTGAGGAGTAACTGTTCGGGCGACCTTGCGTACACTTACCTTGTTACGATCGGGACGTGGAGGTAGAAAACAAAGTAACATCCTACTAATATACTATAAAGCGCTCGTGGCCTAGTCGAACCGAGTGATTGGAATCAATCACTTGAAAACCTATCTAGAGGCTAAAAATTTCACCCAAACACTCGAACCCGCGACCTCTGGCTAACCGTGCCGTGCCGTGCTAAATAGGTTTTAAAATTGTCCTTAGAATTAAAAAGAATATAACCAATCACTTGAGTTAAGCCGTAACAAGCGCGGTCAGGTGCAGCCCTCCAATTACGTAGCACTCCACTCTATCGAGTGAAGCATTTAGACGACTCCTAGTGTCAAAAAATGTATGCATTTGATAGCCGGAGTAGCTTAAAAAAAGTAAAAATCAACGTCACTCGACTCAGTGGACACTTACGTAATAATGCCCCAGGAAAGGTGACCGTTTTCCGAGCGCTTCTGTGCATGTCAAGGCACGCGAAGTCGTTGGTGCCGGTTGTCATGTAATGGCAGTTGTTAAGCAAAGTCAGAGGCCTCATGGGCGGCTTGATAACTTCTCAGTACGGCTTGCCACTGTCTTACAATCCTCCACCAACCCGGACTTGGCCCCCCTGCCATGCAAGAAGTGTCCCAGTAGTGGGGACACACAAGGGTTGATATCGATCCTACGAATATTCATCGGAGAAACCAAGTCCCACCAACTCCGCTGGCTCGGTCACTTAGATAGAAATGATGGGAGAGGATCGTGCGGTGAAGAAGACATACCTGGAGCTTCCAAGCGGCGGAAGACCGGTTGGGCGCCCCAGATATCACTGGAAGGACCTGTGTGAGCTGCAGACGGGTAACTAGCAAGAGACCGCACAGGACAGAGACTAGTGGCGACTTCTTGTGTTGCCGGAACGATATCACTGTACCCACATGATTACACTATTTTTATTTTTAGCCTCTAAATAGGTTTTTAAATTTGTTCCTTAGCACGGGTTAGTGCATTAAAAATAAAAATAGTGTAATCATGTGGGTACAGTGATATCGTTCCGATGTTAAACCTAACTGCAAAGTAGGTAGTCGGGGCTGTAAGTAATGCAATTTGCTTAAGTCAGATGTCGCTGCCTGTACGTAATACAGAGAATATTGTAAAGAGGTTCGAAATTTCACTGATGCCGTGAGTCGCCCATTGGCTCAATTCATAGAGCGCTGGTACGGATAGCCAGAGGTTGCGGGTTCGAATCCCGGCATGGGTGAAATTTTTAGCCTCTAAATAGGTTTTTAAAAAAGGTACTGTGAAATTTGCTATCATTATAAAACAATCGCTCCACTGTTTTCTTTCCTCTGCGCTTTTCCAACAATGTACCTTAATGAAACCAAAGAAGTTTCTCAGCATCGTGGTAATTGGCAAACTCTGATCACAGCCTACCCCTATGGGATACAGGCGTGAGTTTATATTATAGTATATTTCTTATTTGCTTATTTTGTCACTATGAAAACTATTTAAGTACCTTTTTCATCCTGTATACATAATACGTATTCTATTCTTAATAAGTATTACCCTATATAAAGTATTCTATTCTATATGGTATTGCCCACGGTTGTACCACTGACTGAAAATTAGCGGTGAAGGCTTGTCCATCAGCACATTGCTGAGTCAGTTGCCATTTATAGCAGCAGTGACACGCCGTGACCTTTCGTTTTCCTTCCTTTTTTTTTGTGAACATTATGTTTTAATTGTTAATAGTTTGTTTTGTTATTGTGGCGTGTGTACTGAAAACGGAGGTAGCAGAGCGATAGAATAGCAGAGCTTCACATTCGTGAGGTCATAGGTTCGGAGTATATAGAGTAGGCTTGACCAGCACCTATACCATTCTAATAGCTTAGTCGGCCTAGCCCATAGAAAAGACAAGACAATATGTACCGAGCCAGAAGCGGTAGCAGAGCCCTAGAACGCAACAAGAAACAAATCATTCTGATCATCCAAATCAAAGCCTATCCAAAGACTCGCCCAACTTCGCGCCTCCACGTAACGGAAACTCGTGCGCATACGCCGCGCTACTTGCCTTATACAGGGTGAGCGGAAGCGGCGCTGCTGGCAGGAACGTCGGAAGAGTAGTTTAGCTACTTACGGGGCCTGTAGGACGTTGATGGGTCGTTTCAACGAAGACGATCACCCGTGTAATACCCGGGCGCAAAATACCCTCGTTGCAGGAGGAGTTGTTGGAATGTTCCGAAGTTCAAAATAACCCAGAAAATCGTATTATGACGAGTCTGCGGCATTTGAACCACAGAACATATAACTCGTTTTGACGACGACGTCTTGACGACAAGTGTTGCCTGATGACCCGCTTTAGGCGGGATGTCCCATTTTTAGACCCCTCAGAACGCGTTGCGCTAGCGCCTTGACCAAAATCCCATTCCCATCCCATTCCGTTCCAATACTATTTTTTTCAACTAGGGTCAAACTAGGAAACGAACTTTTCTAGTTTGTCACGGGGCTTGGATGCTATCTATGTATTTATTGTATTACATCTATCGTCGAGTTAGCACCTGTAACACAAGTCATTTAGTTGTACTTAGTATCCGGCTAACGAGATCTGTGTAATATGTCCATGAATATTTATTTATTTGTTATTATTTATTCTTAAAGCGTAAAATTTCATTAAATTTCAATATCGCAGATAAGTTTTTTTTATGTAGCTCATAAACGACCCACTGCAGGGCACATGCTTTCTGTCTGAGAGAGAGTATGGGCTTAATTTCCACGCGTGCCCACCGCGGATTGGAAATTTTGAGGGCTGAGGTAGAGGTATTTGAACACCTCAGACACTCACGATCGTTTCCTTCACCGTTAGCACATCACTTAGAAAAGAAAGCCGTTGGTACATTATCGCACAGGGAATCGAACCTGGGTCTCGCGTTCGAATAATAAGTATTCGCTTAATAGTTTTATTTAGCTTATATTTTATTTAGCGTTTATATTTATTAACAACTGATCTTTTCATTGGTCGTCCCGATTTTTCATCCCTGTCCCACTGGTTCCCCTTCGATATTTGAAAAAACGTATCTAGCAACACTATTTACGGCCACCGCGTTTTGTTATTTAATTTTTATTATACACAATTTTTATTTTATTTAATTTATTTATACCTACAATGATTGTCAAAGTTAACCTCTAACAGATGAAATACTTTTGGATTCAATTTGTTTTAGCGGTAAATTTCTGGAGCGAATAATGAAACATATATTGTACTATGTAGCTACACACTATCTCATAATTGCATTTAAAATGTATGATGATAATGTTGTCGGTGCAGCAATCTCAAAGTGCCCATATCTAAATAACATTTTGATAACACGCATAAAATACCTACTCATGTAATGGCAGCTCTACACGTGGGCCGCCCCGATGGTTGTGTTTATTATTCAGTAAAGTTTGTCTCTGTCAATCAGTTCCTAACTGCTAGATACTAAATTGCAAAGGGTTTTTCACAGGCAAGACCTAGTGTGGAAACCATGAATATCACAGGAATATCGATATATATGGAATATATCCATGATATATTTAATGATAAGTAGGCACTTATTAATATTTCGATTTCTTATTTAACTACACTTTCATTCTATTGAAATTCTTTATGTAAGCTATTATTAAGTAAAACGAAAATATTAAGGCTGCCTGAAACGCGGTGCAAAAAATATAACATAAAGGATTATTTAGATGACAATGATTGGAATTAAAGCCAGTAATATGCGTGATGATTATTTATGTTTTATAATAATTATGTAATCTCTTTTAATTAAGGACTTCGAAAAGACTAAGTTTTGTAGTTTTTTGTCCATTTTTTTTCCAAAATGGCATTCCATAATGAATTTCCTGCCTCACATGGTCTAGCGTCTATCCAGGCCAATTTTATTTGAATTATGTTACATGCATATGGATTAACAGATTACTATTATTAACAGATAGGGCATTACATTAAGGAAAAGTTTGGCTCCGACTGGCCTAAATGAAGACGAGGCTTTATGTAACAGACTGTCAAAACAAGTTGTTTATACAATGAAATCTCTTAAGATCGCTATTACCCTATCATAAAAGACAAAAACATAACCCATTACGACACCATTCTGCACAGATGTCCCTCGTATCTCTCTCGGGCATGTGAAGAATGTCGGTGTGTACCAGAGAGTTAATACGCTTCCGGCAAGCTTCTCAATGAGGCGAGCGGGGCCCACGATATACCTACTCGTATTATGCTTTTTCTTGAAGTAGGTCCCATACGCAAAAATACGTTGTATGTACCTATATCATACGTTGTAGAAAGAGTTGAAAAAGAAGCTCCTCGTGGAACTCTCAAATATCAGCATTTCTAATTATTATTGTAGAATGCAAATAGTGTCTCAAAGGTTAGATAGCTAACTAGCATATTATTACAGTTAATGCTTTTTTTTCACACTGCCGACTTTTATTTAATTAAAGTAGAGTAGCTCTATGCATTCGACATCTATGGTCGATAGCGTTACGTAATTTTGGCTTTTCGGCTGCGTTTGCGCAGGTACCGCAGCGGCACAGAAATAAATATAAAAGATCCGCTTCGTAAAACACTCATTATAATTATAACTCATACGTGAACAGAACCTGCTAATTCAAGACTCAGATAATTTTATTCAGATATAAAAACACAAAAACCATGTGACATGAACTGATTGTATTAACATTCCACACTCCACAAATGCAGTTTAAATAGCCTGAAAAAGGAATGATTTACCTTACCACAGATTTATTTAAACTGGCTCTGAGTAGTGTTTTAGATGAATTGTGTTTTTATAAATAAGACCGTTATTACACTATTTTTATTTTTAATGCACTAACCCGTGCTAAGGAACAAATTTAAAAACCTATTTAGAGGCTAAAAATTTCACCCATGCCGGGATTCGAACCCGCAACCTCTGGCTATCCGTACCAGCGCTCTACCAATTGAGCCTCTAAATAGGTTTTTAAATAAGACCGTTATACCAAGTGTTATATGTAGTTACTATAGTTCATAGTTACTATTAGTCACTTTGGTGGTGGAGTATGGCCTAACCTTCCTGCGATTCAGGAAGAGACCCGTGCCCCAGCTGTACGAGACAGTACAGCAAGAAGGTGCATGGCACATACTAAAAAGGTTAATTTTCTTTTTATTTGAAACTAGCTGACCCGGCGAACTTCGACCGCGTAACGGTCGATTCTTTAATTTTTTTTATTTTTCTCTCCGTAAGAACCATCCTCGTACTTCAAGGAATATTCTTAAAAAAGAATTAGCGAAATCGGTTCAGCTGCTCTCGAGATTTGCGCTTACCAACACATTCAGCGATTCATGTTTATATATTTGAAATACATAGTTGTGTTTTGTTATTAGAACTATTAAGATTTAAAAACCTATTTAGAGGCTATAAATTTCACCCATGCCGGGATTCGAACCCGCAACCTCTGGCTATCCGTGCCAGCGCTCTACCAATTGAGCCATGGTCGACTCACCGGCATCAGTGAAATTTCGAACCTCTTTACACTATTCTCTGTATTACGTACAGGCAGCGACATCTGGCTTAAGCAAATTGCGACATGACAGCCGGTACCAAGGGCTTAACCTGCAAAGCCAAGCACAGAAGCGCTCGGAAAATACGTTCACTCATCCTGTACCTGATCGCACCTGTTCTTGCTTAACTCATGTGATTGATTCCAATCACTCGGTTCGACTAGGCCCCGAGCGCTTCACTAGGCCACGAGCGCTTCCGGGCTCCAGTAGCATTTAACTAAAATTCTTCGTACAATCATTAATTTAAACTTAAACAAGAAGAGGTACAAGTTTGCCGTCCGTCTTGAAAACCCCCGTCCACTAAGTTGTATCTAAGACGGAACTTCTATGCATTCTATCCTGTCCACCGTCAGTCGGATGTGGCAAAGAACATGAGTTACCATTCGTGTCAATTTAGCAGAAGGTCACTTAACGCGGCCAGGTATTGTTCTTGGGCTTGCTTAATGCGTCCCAAGGATTGACAACTGACTAACGCACGAAATAGTGCTTAGAACGAGGTAAACCGAGCTAAATTGAACATTAAACTTTATCGCCATTGCCCCAATGTTAAATCCGGAGAACGTTTAATTCGCATATCACGGCCCCGTTTTATGAAGCGAACATTCAAATCATTTATTTTGTTTAACATAGGTGACATACATGTAGGTGTTAAAATCTATTTAGGTTTCTCTATGTTATACCCATTGGATGTACAAAAAAATATACTTAGTTTCTAACATGCACACTTGCATAGGCGTTACAAATTGGCAAAGTACCTAGTCATATCAGTATTAATCTAAACATTAAACTTTAGAGAGACTCAAAATACGAAACAACAGATTATAAAAAACATGTCAATAAGATCAAATAAAAGAAAACATGCCGAAAACATTACATGCCGATGCTCCTATCTACTGTAATGTTGTGCTTTTCGTCACGCAATAATATACTTACTAGATTCATTATTAATATTTGATAAACATGACATCCTCAACATAGCTCAGAGAATTGGCGAGCTAAAGTGGTAGTGGGCTGGCCATATCTCGCGAAGAACCGACAACTGTTGGAGTAAACGTGTTCTTGATTGGAGACCGCGACTCGGCAGACGCAGTGTAGGACGCCCTCCGACCAGGTGGGATGACGATCTGCGAAAAACTGCCGGCAGATGCTGGATGCGGCAAGCTGAAGACAGGGCGCTATAGCGCTCATTAGTAGAGGGCTATGTCCAGCAGTGGACTACATAATATTGCCTGAAGAAGAAGATGACATCACCACCACACCACCTAATGTCTTCCACCTTTTGCAAGAGCTAACTAACTAATACAGGCTCTCGATAGTCTAGTTATATAGTTATTGTTATATTTTTCGCTAAGAATACGCCCAAGACAGAAAACTCTGGTCTGAATTGAGGAAGGCCTTTGCCCAGCAGTGGGACACTAACAATGACGTTTGCGTATACCATATGGTCCTTATTCATTAGGATCAAGATTAGCTTAAGAATCAGACAGGTTCGTATGTCGAAAACGTATGTCCTGTCCAACTATTATAGCATGGTGTGGTATACAATTGGCGCTTAGAGCGATCTCTTCCAGACAGCCACCCTCCTCCGTTGCAAGAAGAATATACCTATATTATGACGTTACCGAAGTTGTCGATGCGATAGCGATGCATTTGACAGTTCGGGGTAGTTCAAATCGGACGAGTCCATTCAGTGGTAAAGTTACGTTGTAGCAACCACGATTTGTGTCTCTCAGAGACAACCAGCCCGTAACCAGTTAACTACGCGCGCGCACTCTCGTTTTCACTCTCAAGTAGGCTGCAAGCAGGCTAGTGAAAGTGCGTGCGGACTGCGGACCTTCGAGCGACGACTCGCGGCTAATCGAGGCCAAGTCGGATGTCCCCACTAGCTGATTAGTCTAATTCAGACCACGAAGGGCGCGTCCGCGTGCAGAGGATTCGGTAAGTGTGACGCCTTGGGCACACAAAGGACGTGGGGCGAGGGCGGGGAAAAGACGCGTCGGCTTTCCAATTCACTTTCATACAGCATGTACTGAAGGGACGGGATGAAGCTCAAACAGAGGAGAAGGCGGCGGGCGTGCGAATTCTATACCAGCGTCCTCCGCGTCGTTGCCCCACGTCCTTCTCGTGTGCCCCAGGCTTAAGGAGCTTTTAAGACTGTTCTTGCGTGAAGAATGCTGTCCGCTAGCACAATTTATTTTTTTGTGATTATAATAAAATTAGTTTACTTCTGATACATGTGGTAAGTATTTGACATATAGAAAAATTGCAGATTTTTCTTTTTTATAAACTATGTATAATCAAAAATATAATTGGAATGCCCATTACTCAATTATCCTGATAGCTTAGTCGGCCTAGCTCACAAGAAAGACCAATCAATACGTGCGGGCCCAACCAAGACGCGGAAACGCGTGATGTCTTCCTTAACTGTCATAGGCAGGCTTGTATCACTGCTTTTGACGGCTCTCTTCATGTCTAGAACGTTCATAGTTAATTCAACACGTGAACAAGTTTGCACAGTAAGCTGCTTACGCCGCTAACTGCATGTCTGGCCATCCGGGGTGGTATATGCAACTAATACGTGGTGTTTTTTCTTAGCTATCCGAATTTGTATCCCAGTTAGTCTATACCCATGTAGTCCCATTGAGTCGTATTTTTTAGATCATGGTGTCCCACTGCTGGGCTAATTGGGGCCCACAGCAGTGGGACACCATGATCTAAAAAATACGACGCCAAAAAGACCATTTTACCATCACTATCTCACAACCACTATCACCATCACAAACTAATTAACAACATGGCTGACTACGTTCTGCAGTAATTATTTTGCAGTTTTTTTACAACAATGAGGTCATAAGTTTTAATTAACTATTGAAGAGAGAGAGAGAGAGAGATTTATTTGAAGAAAGAGATGGAAGAAAGTTGGGTGGCTTCATTGAGGAACTTGATCAAGAGACGAATTAATTTAGTTTCACAGTTTTTTAATTTTTCATTGTCCTCGACAATAAATTAGCACACATCATAAACTTAATCTGCAGTTTCTTCCGTCTTCTCAGAATAACTTTTATTAATTACTTATTCTTTCAACATTTGTTTATTTTGCGCAGTTCAGATTACTACTGTAAAAAATGTATTTAAAACTTTGTAACCTCAGGAGGCTTATTCCCAAGTCAGTGTAACACCACTTAATTGATTTTGAACTGAGACGTACCCCAACACTCGCCAAAACACGAGTTTATTCATTAATTTAAAGCACGGTTAATTGTGTTTGTGTGGTTGCGTTTGTGAGTACGCGCGCGTTTTATGTGTGTGTGTGTGTGTCTGTGTATTTGTTTGTGTGTGTTTATTTATATATATGTGTGTGTGTGTGTGTGTATGTGAGTGAGTGTGTCTGTGGATATGGCTGTGTATTTTTGTATGTTAGTTTGTGTGTGTGTGTGTGTGTGTATGTGTCTTCACTGCGCTACCGCTGACGCTGACATACGATGAATAGCATATACATAGCGGTACAAATACCACACCTCTACAATTACGTCTATGTACAGTACAACCACGAATAATAACGATCGAGGCACGTGGCCTGTAGTATAATGAATAATGGACGGCCATAGTCCTAGCTCCGGTTGGCGCGGTTGCCCCAGCCTCGGCGGTGGTCATCTTTGAACTCGTCCATGCTGCGTTGCCGCTCCAACTCCTCAGGGTCCTCGTTCTCTATTAGCAGCTCCTGAAAAATGTTGTTGCGTTAAGGAGATAAAAAAAACCTAAAGATAAAAAAAATATTCGTTCTACTTTGTACGGACAAAGTTGTGTAATAATAATAAGTAATGACTTTTATTTTAACTAAATAAATACAGACTTAAAGAAAAGCACGCACTAAAGAGAAGATTTCGATGACTGTCTCATGGATTTCATCAATAGGTCTTGACCAAACCACCACCCTGGAGGTACCCCATGCTGAATAACACTGGCTCCCAAGTCACAATACCTCTTCTGCTACAAGCAACAGGAGTTTCGGATCGGTAAAGACTATTTCGATGCACTAAATCATTTATTTACAGTGCTGCCCAGCTCGTAACTCTTAGTGCATGTAGCATAAGAGCAAATGTCAATGAATTTGTTAATGAATTAAAAGAAACATTAAGTGTATGTCCGGGCCTTCCACTTTTCAACGTGATAGATGAATTAAAACCGGTGTTTGTGGAAATCCATGGAGGAGGCTTATGGCCAACAGTGGACTTCTTGTGGCTGAATGATGGTGATGATGATGAAGTACAGAATTTAATTAAAAATTTACTCTCATTTCGTCTTTAAACAGGAATAAACATTTTTGAGAAGTAAACGCATTTCTGTCTGCACTTGATTAGAAAATTATACTGAAATATGTGCGTTTTCGGGAAGTTCACCTTTCGTATTTTCTCTGCCTCATCTGCGTCTTCATCGGGGTTTTCAATCTTCTTATGTGGTATACTGCATGTGCCGGGGAACCTAGAACAGACAATATAGAGTAAAATATTTTGAGCATCATATTCTCAACACAGCGGAGGATGCGAGTTTCATTCTCTTTCAGAGGATCCGAGCCGACACCATCCACCACTAATTGCAGAGCGTCACGCGTTACCATCGACTAGCTTGGATCGGCGAAGGATTCTAGGACTATAGGAGTTCGGGACATTGGACAAACAGTTGGCATTGGTTGGCGATCTACTTCATGCAGCCTTCAGACTTCAACTACAGGCATTTGGAGCTTGAGAATACTAATAGCGTTGACAGTGCATCGGTAGAAGTAGAATGCTGCCTTAACAATCCAGAGGACCTGGCTTCGAATTCCATGTATAAATTACCTTTTTTTTTCTAGGATTCGCATATTTGTGGGTAATTCGTAATAGTAATGCCACTCGTTAACCGTGAAAGAAAGCATCGTGAGGTTTCCAGAGTGCTTAGTGCGAGTTTGACAGATCCCATCGAATAACTTTACTACCGCGTTAATCGAGCATTGAGTAGTGAGTATGAGTAAGTTAACCGTTCGAACTGGCGAAACGCTGTCACAGTACAACTCGCACTCGCGTTTATTCGTGTTTTGGCTGGTAAACGTGTTCACTTCTCAACGTAAACCATTACAACTCGCACTCAGCAATTATAATTTCCATACTTGTCGCTAGGTGGCGCTTCCTCGATGCCATAGAAATATGAGTTTACGTTAACGCGATCGAGTAGTTAAAAAACTCGCACTAAGCACTCTGAGTGCTTAGTGCGAGTTTGACAGATCCAATCGAATAACTTTACTATCGCGTTAATCGAGTATTGAGTAGTGAGTATGAGTAAGTTAACCGTTCGAACTGGCAAAACGCTGTCACAGTACAACTCGCACTCGCGTTTATTCGTGTTTTGGCTGGTAAACGTGATCACTTCTCAACGTAAACCATTACAACTCGCACTCAGCAATTTTAATTTCCATACTTGTCGCTAGGTGGCGCTTCCTCGATGCCATAGAAATATGAGTTTACGTTAACGCGATCGAGTAGTTAAAAAACTCGCACTAAGCACTCTGAGTGTCAGAGGTGTTCACATAAATCGGCGCACATACAATAGTCCAGGCATGAGGCTTATAGCTTGATCAGACGTAACGAGTAACCGGGCGAGACAGGAGACGAGAAATGTTGCTCGGCCGAGACAGTGATGTATGCGAGTAGCTGTTCACACGTGTTTTGAAATTAGAACAGTTCAGTTTTATTGCGACTACAATCCGAACAGAGTGGATCGTAAAAAGATTATCAGAAAACATACGTTGTTGCTCATTCCGCTATTAGTAGAGGAATTAATGGAATTGTTGCAAAAAGAGCAATGCCGGATTTGGACAAGACCATGGATATTGAGAGGACCTGATTTTGGCGCTACAAACACCGTTTTTAATGAATTGGAGGTAGAAGATCCTGCTGAATTCAGAGAGCTTCTTTTTGCAAGAATTTAATAGAAGACATGTTTTCAAAACAAAAATATAATGTATCAGAAAAGGTGCGCGCAAACAACAATCGTGACCGCTCGAGTGGAACAGTTGACGTCCAGACGTGCAGAGTGACCGAACGAGACAGTGCGGGGAAGCGGGAGGGGCGTCACTCGGCCTAGTTAGTAGAACAGGGACCGAGTCACTGTCTCGCCGCTTTCCTCGGCCGAGCGATCGGCCCAGCACTCGGCGAAGTATTTATACGCACCGAGTACGCGGCTTAGCACACTGTCTCGCCTAGTTACTCGATACGTGTGATCAAGCCATAAGTGCGGAAATCTCAGGTCTAACTCACTCGGAGAAGAATATTTGTGGTTGGTAGTGCATCGAGCCTTAAGAGTAAACAAATGGTGCTACTCACGTGCCCTCCTTCACGCGCTTGTCGTAGAACTCCTCAATGGTGAGGGTGGGCAGTGAGGGGTAACCAGCACCGTACACCGCCTTCTGCAACGCGTCGCGCGTTATTATCACCGGCCGAAGCGGCTTAGCACGTTCCCTCTGCTTTGGCTTCTCTTCTGTAGGGGAATAGGCACACATCGAGCTATTTTGTGATTTTTTTCTCCAAATTGATCTAGATTTTGAAATGAACACCTATGTAGTTTGAATTGTAACGTTCATTAAGCCGCAGTTTCTGCGCTACTTTGAATAAAACCTTTTCATTTAATTTCACACACACACACACACGCACTCTCTCTCTCACGCACATGCTGTCCGGATCGCATGTTCTAACATTTTTAATTTATTGAAATGAATAATTATACTTTTGATAAATGTCTTACGAGGGTTTGATGGATGATAAAATTATAGAGTAGAGAAAAAAAAATCTTACGTTTTAGAGCAAAATTTTGATACCAAAGTTAAGAATTTTGCAAACAAAATCTCTCTATGAAAATGAATTTAAAATGTCAGTAATTATACTATCCTATCAACCCTCAGACCAAAATTAACAAAAATAAAATCATCACTAAAAATGTTAGAAAGTGCGAATCATAACAACAGCGTTAAGGTAAGTCAGCTCTTAGTTGGGCCTCATTTTTTTTTTTTGTCTTATTGCATCTGCTATCAGTCGCCAGACTTTAATCAGATTGTTTTAAAGATTGAATAGCGTTTGGGATGTCAGACCACTGTCTGCAACCAACCCTCATGCATGAGTCACTCCTCCCACATGAACCTCTAAAATGACCAATATCTCACCTCCAGCATGCTTGGCCATGTACTCCAGTATAGGCTTCTCCTGCTCGATACCGTCGAGCTCGTCCAATGCGTTGCTGATGTAGTTTTGGAGCAGCGTGAGGAAGTACTCCCGCTTAGTGGAATCGTCCACCGCCGGTGACGCCATCGCCGAGCTCAGCCGTTCCAGCTTCTCCTTGAGCTCCTTGGACTCCTTGTAGCGTCTGATCTTCGCTTCCCTCGTTTGTACCTGGAAATGTAGACCAAACAATAATTACATGAAGCATTAATTAGTGCATCAAAAATGTGGAAGAAATCGTAGTTTACAAATGAAATAAAATTTAAATAAAATAGTGATGAACGGGCCGATTCCATTGAAACACTGCTAGAGGCATTTAATTCAAACTGTGGTTACATCTTTTCCTTGTTTTTAATCTTAAGTTTTTAGTTTTAATTAGATTTTATTCTCCACCACATTTTTGTGTTTTGTGACTCTTTTAGTGAGCCATAATTATTGGAGTGTTTTAAGAAACTTTTTAAATAAGGTCTTAAGTTTGTTCTTTGTCCATTATTTCTCCAAAAACTAAATTTAGAAATGGACACGAATATTTAATTTCTAACGTTCATTAAATTACATATGATCTGCGCTACTTAGAATAAAGACATTTCGATGGATTTTACTTTTAACTTGGTTTCAACTTTATCTTCATCATCCGCTCTTGCGAAAACGGGGCTCAGCAGACAGGTAGAGACACTATAAAATGTTCCAGTAAGGGTTCTTTTTCTCTTCTTGAAATACAAAATCCTAAACGTATACAGAAGTCACTGGAGCCACAGATAAGGCAGAAAGTGCATTTCATTAGCTTACAATACCGCAACTTACCATATGAGCAATTTTTCCCTGTTCAGTTTGTGGTCTTGGCACTGATTCTTCACCATTTGTTTGTGGTAATTCAACATCTGTCACTTGATAGTCCTTACATCTCTGTATGAAATCCCTGAAAGGCAACAACAGACCAAATTGTCAATACAGTCCAGTGTAGACTACAAAAAATTACTATAGAGAATAGAAAAAAAAGCTTGCATTAATACCCAACAAACTGAATTTTTGTATGACTTCTCTAGAGTCTGAAATCATGATAACTCATAATTATGCTTTGTGAAGAAAAAAGTGTCAAAACCTTTTTTGTAGAGAATCTTAAAATCTACAAACATTTTCATAAAATTTGTAACAACACATAAGCAGAAAAATGGGGACTTTAGACACAGCATTTATGTGTGGTACTTAAGACATGGCTTAAAAACTGCCATTACATAACAGCCGGCGCCAACGGCTTAACATACCTTGCGAAGCACAGCAGTGAGCAGGATGCGAATAAGTAAACGCAGAATTAAAGGCTTGTAAATAAAAGGTTGTCTGTTAACCACATGTGTTTTAGCAATTTTGAAATCATTTCAGAAACTAGTATATATTGTCAGGGCTTTACACTGTATTTGTTTGTGGTATTTTACAATTGTTCCAAACCCTTTTTGAAACCTCATGTGATTAATGAACAATTAACTTGTTATTGAGCGATAGAGTTTCCCTAGGAACCATTGCATGGACCATTTAACATTTAGTTGATCACATACTAACCTAAAATAAATCTCCGCCACAAGTATGACTTCCTTCCTCGGTTGCCCACAGAGCTTCAAGGTCAGTGTCCCAAGGAGTGCCGGCAATAACAAATACTGCAGTGTCTCTGTCGGCAGCTCCTCAATATTTTCGTTAGCCGCAAACATCTGGGAAAGCGACACCAAGTTGGTCGACTTCTCGAACTTGGCTATGGCTGATTTAATGCTCATCTGGAATAATACAATAAACTAAGTTAAAACTGGTTAGTTTGTTACTCCACCCTCCCCTGATTATTTCAGATTGTTTCATCAGACAAAATCCGTTGGTGGCTGCTTTGCTTTCTGAAAGATGTATGTGACTTTATGACCTTTATAACTAAAGCTACACTAAACTAACAGCAGCTACACTAAGCAACAAAAACTGTACTAATAAACTATAGATTAATACTAAAAATAACCGATAATTTGTAATGCTAGGTTTACTTCTTCTCTTATTGAATTAGTTTCTTATTGAAAATTACTAATGAAAATTCAACTCAGTAATCTGGTTGACAGAAATCATTTGTAGGAAGGATCATTAGCAAGGCTTTTGTGCAGACTATCAATGAGTGTAGTAAGACATAGCTTTCAAATAAAGCTAGTACCTATCCTGATGTACCTATCCTCCTATTTTTATAAGATTTGGACATTAGAAAAACAATGTTATTCTTTCGAAGAATGAGTTCAGTTTACAATATTTACAAAACGCATAGGCGTTTTCTGGTACACAAACAAGAATATCAAGAGTATTTTAAGACTCATAAAACAAATCGCTCGTAGTCCCGGCTGCCTGAGTGATCTTAAAGGATAATGAAGGTTAAGCAATACAGGGCGAGTTCAGTGCATGGATGTGTAAACCGACTATGACTAACACTAGTGGCATTTTTCCGAGCGGTTCAGTACCTCGCAAAGCACGTTAAGAAGTTGGTGCCGGCTGCCGTCGATAGATAGCAGTCGTTAAGCCAAGTCAGAGGCCTTAAGGTGGCTTGAAAACTTCTGACAGTAAGACCAGCCACTAGTCTTGCGAGCCTCTACCAATCCGGACTTGGCCCCCGTGTGGAGTATGGCCTATAACTTCCTCAGAGAAGAGACCCGTGCCCCTCGGTGGGGACCTTATAGGTTGGTGATGATGATAGAACAAATGCAAAAGTGGAAAATACCTGTACAGCATCGCTGTTTGTTGCCTCATTCCCTTTTTCAATCTGTGTGAACAGCTTCATGCCTTGATCGAACAAGTCCTTTAGCGTTTCCTCCTCACTAGATGTTCCTGCAAGAGTCTGCTCGGACATGGCTGTTTCTAATAAAAAAAAATCTACAGATAATCAAGTCAATTCAATCCTGAGATAATTAACAAAATTCAAAACCACAAGCAAACAGGCAAAACACCAGCAAAACAGATGATCACAGAGCATATAAACACTACGTTTTAAGAGACGGGACCTCCCTATATGCTTTTGTAATGAGTTTAGCCCCGTTAGCAATACCAACCAATAGAGCAAAAACGCAATGTCAAAAGTGCTACCAACATAACAACTTGTCTGTGCATTAGGGACGTCCACTTACATTGGTACTACATTTATCGATATCGATAAATTTTCATCCAGGGGCTCCGCAGTTAGCCTGATAAAATTAATAAAAATCAATGTTTTCAATAAAACGACAAATGAAATTAGTATTTTATTATTTATTATCAAATCACAATAATTGTGGTCAAGGCCTATTAAATTTATTTCAGCAGCTATTTGGTTTTTCTTTAGAGGTGTCCAATCTGAGCGAACTTCATCAATCGGTGGTTTGGATTCAGGTGCTGAAATCGTCAAAAAAAGTTAAGTTGAGTCGTAATTAATTATTAATTTGTTGGTAAACTATGCTACTTACCGGGATAGTTATGATAATTATGCTGAGATTCCAGGCCACAATAATTGTGGTCAAACCCTACTGGACCAATAGCAACAGCTGATATTTTGGCTGCTGTACAAGGTGCTGAAAATGATAACACTTTGTAATTTATCAAAGTAAACAAACACTAGTTACAAAAAACTTCAGCGATACATAAAAAGTCTACGTACCAGAGTTGTTTTGTGAAGCTCGACAACTAATAGGTTTTTGTATAGCTGAATCTGAAAATAAACAATTGCAAGAATAGTCCGAAAAAAAAAAATAGTTTGTTCCTGTTTACCACATAACTGCATAATTGACTATGTAACTATCAAATACATTTTTATAAAAAAATATTTTAAGTTAAAATCAGTAAAAAAATATTTTAGTAATTCCAATCACTAACCAGTTTCAAGTGATGCGACGTGGCTACGTGGTAAGGAAACTCAGCTAGTAAGTAATCAGGAAGAGGAGGCGCATTTATAAGTAGAGAAGGTACAGCCCTGTAAAAAAATGTTAATCTAAGTAATGTCATTTATGTATTAAGACATATTGCGTTCTAAACGACGGAGCAAAATACATTCAAATGTTCGACGTAAAGCAAGGCGTATTTTGTGTTTTATTACACAATTATTGATGAAATGTAGTGTTAGTGTCGGCCTCGGTGGCGCAGCGGTTTAGAACACTGACTGTAAAACGGAGGGTCTCGGGTTCGATCCCCGGCCGGGTCAAACTAGGAAACGAACTTTTCTAGTTTGTCTCGGGTCTTGGATGTTATCTATGTATTTATTGTATTAAATCTATCGTTGAGTTAGCACCTATAACACAAGTCATTAAGTTGTACTTAGTATAGGGCTAACGAGATCTGTGTAATATGTCCATGAATATTTATATTTATTTATTTATTATTTACATTATAAGTTTATAACACAACTCACCATTTCTTTAATCGGCTTCCTTTTAAAATCTTTCGGCCGGAAATGATCTCTACAAACATATTTATGTTGGTGGAGTTTTTCGATGGGGATATACGATATAAGATCTTCCACAATTTTCACCCATTGTCTGCATCTAAAAAAAAAAACAACATTCAATGCAGCCACTAATAGTGCATCGTTGAAACATTGTTATGGCTTACAGCAATTCACCCGTCGTACACTGAGTAGTAATTCTGACCAAGGTACTTATCAGATATTTTTTTATCGATATTGAATATGTGTATGGCACATCACTATGACATTGAAACATCTTAGTATTTTTCTTTACGTTATTTAACATAATGATCTTGCTCTTGTGCAAGATGACAAAAACTGTAGCCAGAAATACTTACCGGTCTTCATCCCTAGGAAATTTACCCATAAACATTCTTTTGGTACCCTTTGACCGGCTGCATCTTATTTTACAAATGGCACAAGTTCGACACCATCCGATCAATGCCATTATTAAAAGAAAATCACTAAACACTGTACAACAAGATACACACAGCTAGATATTGAACAAACTTAAAACACAAAAATTTTAACTAGAAAACGTTCTAATATGTGCCGCGTTCCGCCATATTTGTTATGTATTCAGTTTGACATTGATTGACAACAAAGAAAGAGTAAGTAGTATTAAAGAGTGAGACAAATATATGTCCGCCATTAAAACGGGGCTAAATGCGAACAAATAATTCAAAGTTCCTACATGCGCTAGGCTGCAGATGATATTATGTTTGACATTTGGGAATCCGGTATTGCCATTTAAAACTATTAAAAAGTTTTTTTTACATTGCCAATACCATAAAAACTGCTAACAATTGTATAAAATGCTCACGGTATAGTAAAGGAGAAAAGATAAAATAAGATAAAAGATATGGAATTTCTTTTCAGCCTGTCACGTAGGTAATAGAAACCTCAACCGAAACTTATGATAACCTCAGAACAATAACTCAGAAACGCCTGTTAATTTCAACTAGCAACGTGCTGTACACTTTGTCAGTAAATATGACTTCAGGCATTCTCGTTGCCTGTAATGTCCAGTAGCACATTTATTATAGGTACCTACATGTTATTAAACAAACCCGAACAGTCACAATCAGGCAGTGGATCACCCACAAATTAGATCACCCATTAGCCCGTAAAACCTGGCTCCTCTCAAACAAAATAATAAAGCGAACTTATACTCAAGAGTAATTTCAGGATGACTCACTGTACCTACACAAGAGCTAACAGACGCATCATGTACCTACATTACCTGAGTGCAAGTGAACTCACAACACTCAGTCTAGCCCACGCTCGCAAAAAGCGTCGAAGGCCTGCTGTACAAAGTAGCGAGCTGTCAGCTCGGTCAAGCCAAACAAACAAACGAAGTAGCCGCAGACAGCTAACCAGTCCATTGATTGCTCAATGACCACTGGCCAGTCCGCCAGTCCTGAATCGGCGTTCGGGCGGCGAGCACGTCACACTCTTGCTGCATTCATGTGAGTCCAATGTTTTGTACGCATCTAAACGTAACCGATTAGGATCGCTTTGACTTTGACCTCGCCTGTACCCATAGTGTCCTCACTACCACGCTTAAGTACCTACATACCCGGTAGCTTCGCTAGACGAAATCGTGATAATTTTCCGCAAGTTTTTCAAGTCGCATCCAAAATGCATTTTGTGTACAAACTAGAACGTAACGTGTTCAGTCTTCAGCAGGTCACGCTTTTTAATGGGTGCAGTCCCTTTGTCGGTTTACGGAAGATACTCGTATTGCAAAAATGTGAAGGTTCATCTGCTGTCGGTTATAGAGGCACGATAAATTTTTTTTGCCGTTCTGGCTTCTTTTGGCACGCTGTTTAATTAGGACACCATACAGCAAAATAAATATTTTGGTTTTAAAAACCTACCTACCTACAAATGTACTTACCTCATTAAGTCGACAGAATATTATTATATCAACCTTTACACGCGTGCACTCTGCGTGTAAAGGTAGATATGCTGTCGACTCAGTTCAGGTATGTTACAGCCTTTACAGGCGACCTTACAAAAAGTAAAAGTGTACCTGCGTCGCCTGTACCGCTTCTAAAATTCTGATTGTTGTAAATAAATCTACATGTATAGCTCGAAATTATGCAGCGTATTTGCATAGGAGTCCTTTAGGGCGGGTGTAGAAATTCCATTCGTAACGGATTGTTGGTCCGATGCTGATTGTTGCAATATCGCCAGGGACCGTGCTGTTGTCAGCTTGTTTCACTCGGCTTATTATGTACTTAGAACGAGTTTTTACGTAGGTATGTACGCGTGAAGCAAACAAACAATTGCGAATTACAGTGGAATCACTTTCACACAATGGCATGATTTTATAAAAGGTCCCCTGGTGACGTTTGGCGTACAACCCTGAGTCGAGGACTTGAGGCTATTATCGTTGAAATTGAAACACAGATGTTTATTTTATTACTAGCTGTGCCCCGCAGTGTTACTCGTAATTTATCGATTTTTCCCCTGGGAATGAGATATTTTCCCGCAGTAAAATGTAGCCTATGAGTTAATCCAGGGTGTCAGTTAACTACATACCAAATTTTATGGTTCGAATGCCGGCATGGGTGGAATTTTTAGCCTCTAAATAGGTTTTTAAAAAAGTAACAAACATACACACTCACAAACTTTCGCCTTTATAATATTAGTGTAAAGTTTGATGTGATATTGTGACTACTACACAAGTGTGATTGATTACGTAACTTCGCCCCTGTATGGACTCATCGGATTGACCCTACTCTGAACTGTCAAGTATGTTTACTACCTACATACATGCAAACTTTATTTATTTCATTTAACTGTTTAGAAAAAGGCATCACACATTCAAAAAATTCGCAGAAAGCTTCGTCATAAAAAGTGGCACAATGAACAGTATAAAACTAAACTAAATTAATCAAAAATATCGTCCCGGGAAACACCCGACCCAAAAGTTCCCATGACGCTAGCAGCATTACCTCGTTGCACCGCCAGGGAGATCATTTGCATCAGGTATGCCCCGGAACGATCGTCATACCCCCGACTCCTCAGGCGCCGACCGATATCCCTAATAAAAAGTTTTCCCTCATCCCCCCATACCCCCATTGTTTCCACGGCATGCATAGGTACAGTCAACGGCACATCATCGTATACATCCATGCACACTGCTCCGTCGTATTACGGGTGACTTTGCAACTAAAATATATAGGGTGATAAGCTGTCGACTGTACCTATGGATTTGGTGTAATATCCTCATCATCATCAGCCATTTGACGCCCACTGCAGGACATAGGCCTCCCTCATGGTTTTCCGAGCTTCACGGTCTTGTGCTGACTGCATCCAGCGACTCGCCGCCACCGCCCCGGTGTGTAATATACTTTTCACACCTCCTGCTCGACAATGCCTTATTACGTACCGTCAAATATCATCGTAAAGCATAGCCTTGTCTCTCGAGGGCAATAATAATGAAGAATTTCCCTAGGGAATAAAGTGATTTGAATTTAGAATGTCAAAATTCGCATGAAAACTATGAAGAAGCCCCGCATTGCAATTCGAAATTTGAATTGTTGTTCGAAACTCACCCCTTTTTTCTTTTTTTTCTGAACTACTGTGTCGTGTGACCGCGCGAAACACCAATAAAAAAAAGAAAAATTTTATTGTCTCCCAGATGGTGTGAAAAGTAGAGTATTCACCTCTGGAATAAAACATGTCTTAGTCTCGGGCGGTTAAACCCCTGGCTTCACTCAGGACTCTACATAACTCCCTCGCTTCGCTCAGGAGTTAAAATTTAACTCCCTCGCTGCGCTCGGGAGTTAACTCGGAGTCCTTCGCTCCGCTCAGGGTTCAATATACCGCCCATGACGTAATACATGGTTTTATTCCCTTAATGCATAATCTACTATTTCAACTTATGCAGCCCTGTCTTTTTATTGTCTCCCAGATGGTGTGAAAAGTAGAGTATTCACCTCTGGAATAAAACATGTCTTAGTCTCGGGCGGTTAAACCCCTGGCTTCACTCAGGACTCTACATAACTCCCTCGCTTCGCTCAGTAGTTAAAATTTAACTCCCTCGCTGCGCTCGGGAGTTAACTCGGAGTCCTTCGCTCCGCTCAGGGTTCAATATACCGCCAATGACGTAATACATGGTTTTATTCCCTTAATGCATAATCTACTATTATAACATATTTGCTCGTAAAGTGGTTGTAATTACACCAATTTCAATATCGTAATGTATCTCATTACGTACTTGTGCGATAACGTACTGTGCGTTCACATTAACTTGACGCGTGAGAGAATTGGTAGCACTGAGATGTTTACTGTTACCATGCTAAATAAGAAATCATTCCCATTACTTGGGGAAAATAGAAGGATTGAGGGGTTGTTTTACCATCTTCCGATTAGGTCCAAAAGCTAATTCACATGTTATGTCCTTGTTACCAATTCTCTCACGCGTCAAGTTAATGTGAACGCACTTTAATGTAAAAGGCACGTGTTTTTTTTTAAATAAAGTTTTAAGATACTCCGTCTAAAAATGAACGATACTTTTAAAAATCTTAGCAATGAGGTTTTATGTCAAGAAAGTGGTCAATATTTTATGAATAAAATTAACTTTAGGAAATAAAATATAACAAATAAACATTTAATTCTTTAATTTAATTAATTTTGACAATAAATTTCAACCATTTATCTGTAACAAAAACACAAAAATATTAATTTACTTTATTAGTAATACTGGCTGTTTTTGTACTTTTGCCTAAAAAAAAGTTGATGCGCGCGCATCGCTTATTTGTGGACAAAAATAAATCCGCGCGCTTTTTCTTTTCGATGTATTGTTTTTATTTGAAAATGTCGTCAAGTAGTGATGATAACAAAGTCAGAGTTTTATTAATTTCCTCGTAAATTTACATGTTATAAAACGTCGTATGACATACGTGCGCTTTGAAAATTATAGCCTCTGCTTTCTTATAGCCCTCGCCGATGGCTCGGGCTAGTAATATCGCCTCGGCTGTAATTTTCAACTTACCGCACTTATATCATACATAATGTACTATTTTAATACAGTTGCTCAAAAAGTGGCGTATTACAGGGACGTATAGCGCGCGGGATGGGGGCTATTTACACACGCGTGCTTTTTTTTTTACCTTTACCGCACTCGTGCCTTTTCTTTCCCAACTGTCAAAATAATGTTTGCTTATTTTTTTCGCAACTGTATTAAAAATAGTCGTTCAGTTCAGTACACGTGCGGAACCGTCATTGCAACTTGTTCCGACTGTCAACCCTCGCCTTCGGCTGCTCCTCGGCTCGGGTAGACATTTGTCGGAACTCTTTGCAATGACAGCCTTTCCGCACTTGTAATGAAATATACTATTTTGCGGTCCCCTATAGATATGCCAATGGAATATAATAACTTCCACACAACACAATAAATTTTCCTGATCCCAAACTAGGACAGCCAAATCGACATATTCAGCATAGGCTCACCTTTAAGATAAAAAAGTAATACATCATTTTTTTAGGACAACAAATATTTTGGCTCTGGGATCAATGCCCTGGCTTCGATCGGGCCTCGGTACTCCTTATTTTGCAGACAGCAGCAAGGCAAGATATGATTACCGACCTATACCTACTCTAGAAAATAAATACCTACCTACCTAATCTTTATGGTCATTATTATTATTAAATTCATTCTTGCACAATCATAATCGTATTGGTACAAAAGCGTAGGTACTTAATGCTAAGTAGCATTTTCTTCCAGTCAACCTTTGGTGTGTGGATAATGGCTGGGGGGGGGGCAATATAATATTTACATGATATATATGGCTCGAAGTAATAATATACTTAATATTAATTTCCACACTACACAATCCTTGTGCTATGGTAACGAGTCAAGGACATCAGAAACAGGAAATAACTACATACACCCAGACTTAAGTCATCTGCAGAAATGTACGCGTAGCCAATAGTAACTCTCTCATTGCGTGTGTTCCCATTACTTAAAAAATTACAATCTCTCCCAGGAAAAAATGGCAAGTTTATTTAAACCTCTTTCAATCCGCATAGTAAATAAACATACGATATGTCTACATCGAAAAATTCCACTAAGTACATAGATTTTTTCGATACAGCAGATTACACCGCTATAAGGCACTCTTTTGCTAGAGCGCAAAGCGATAAGCAATAGCGGTAGCAATGTTTGTACGCTTTCCAATAAGAGTTAGGTTGAATTAGTATCACACGCGATATTTCCAATAATTGACGGGCATGATACTACTGAGGCAAATTTTCAGTGGGTACGTATTATAGGTACATGCTCAGCATGAGATGAGAACCATGCAAGTTCTTCGGTCGATAAGCGGTCGCCGAAGTTGCCTCAACCTAAACAGGTCGGAAAAGGGCATACTGGCACAAAAGAAACAAACAGACCGAGACGAAGACGTGAGGGTCTGGAAAATTCTGGCGCGAAATGGCGCGTGCCGGCTCTCGCAGGATGACGTTCATTACGGCAATTTTGAACGACCATTCTGTGGTAGGCTAATAGCACAAAATAAAACCTGACAGAAGAATGACTTGCCACCTAAATGTTCAGAGTAGAGCAGAGCCACAGCAGAGAGAGTGAATGTGGGAAGAGGTGGGATGATGATTATGGCACGATGGCTTTGGACATGAGATAGACAGAGAAGGCTAGTAACAAATCCGACTCGTGGCCTTGGCAATCGTTAAAAAGGAAATAATTTCATCCTTACAAAACAACATAAACGCCCTAACTTATGCCTGTAGGCAGAAACCATGATTTGCCACTTGCCAGAATCCCCCACGGTTCACCCAGGTCTTATGAAGTGGAGAGTGCATTCGCTTTGTAGGCCTCTCCTTCGTAGCTGGAAGGTATCTGGCTACGTATCCACAATAGACAACAGGTCTAATCATATCTCCACAATCGATCCACAGTATGAGCGATTTGCATAGCCAACTGCTTTGATATAGTTTTACCCACTGACTTCAATTGCCAGTACTTTGTATACCTATAGTTGTTCCAAATATAGTTTGCTATTAAATAGTCATTATCCAACACATGATACATCTAATCGCCTTTTAAATTGGTATTGACGCATGGTGCCCGACCATTTGCAGATGAAAAAAATACACCAGTAGAGACCGCTAACTGGCAGAAGACGACACGACAGATAGCATTAACTCGGCTTTTGTATGCGGTATTGTGCAGTATGTGTGTGTCTAGTCTTAGCACAGCAGTGGTAGTTTAGTGGGTAGAACAATAGACTCGCAAGCGAGAGACTCAGGTTTGATCCCCAGAGCGGGCATGTTCCAACCAATGCCTTTGTTTCATTTCAAAGTTACGTATATTTGCGAATTTTTGGTCGCAGTACCACACACTAACGGTGAAAGAAAACATTGTGAGGAAACTCGCAGCTTAGTTGGCTCCGCACGTATTGACTAGTATTTCCTGACTAGTCCTTTCGCTTCCCCCGTGAAGTTGCCACTGGACGTTGTATAAATCATCTCATTACGTAGATGCAAAGGCTCTAAACACATATAAATTATTTATCTATGTAGCTATCTTTTGTTACGCATACTATCACTTTTCGTATAGACATGTCTAATATTGTATGGAATCAGGCGTTACTTTGCGGAAATCCATAATACGAGTAGCATTAAAAAGTGTAAATTACTTTGCTAAATTCCGCCAGAAATCCCACAAGCACCATGCGTTCAGTTATTGCACCGTCCTCCCTCCGACTTTTTCAAGCAGAAGCAAGACACGAAGATCCACTACCGACACCAATACTTGTGTGTGAAAGCAGGACGCGTTTCGCCTCTAACACGAGGCATCCTCAGGCTCACAAGTGCAAGACATGTCTAAGGCAATCTAGACAAGTGCAGAGTCTACACTGGTTTACGCCATGTTAGGCTGCACACAGGACCCGGGCAGCCTATTAAACTTATGACAGGATTTACGAGACACCTCCTGTCTAACTATGAAGTGGACGAATTGGATCTGATTGATCTGAACAAATATTTTGGCTCTAGGGCCAATGCCCAGCTTCAGCAGCTTCGGTCGATCCTATAATTTATTTTGCAAACAGAAGCAAGGATATGTTTATCTGCCCCATCAGTGGGGACGTGCAGGGTTTGATATCGCATATGATTCTGTAGGTCACATTCTAGCAAATTAAGGTTCAAAGTTATATTCATAAAGCTCTTAAATCATATCACATCTCACCCGCGCCCGCGGCTTGGTTGACTCCGCATGTATTGACTAATATTTTATTTCCTGTGGGCTAGCCCGACTAAGCCGTCTGGATAGGCAAGCCTACTCCATATAAAACAATGTCCCAGGCAGTGCAGCGTCGAGTGGTCCCTTCACTCATCTAGTGTGAGTGAAGATGCCACTGGACGCTGCATGTATGATCTCCTTACGTAGATGCAAAGGCCATGTACAGCTCTCATAACATTCAGTACTGTTCTATCTAGCTCTACAATTATATTTTACCCTGGTTCTTATCATTCAGGTTTTAGCTTAGTATAGGGGTCATCAAACACCATTTGTAGATATGCATCTCCTTTCTTCAACTGGTCAAAGTTAATTGTTTCATAAACGTTAGTTATGTATTGATACAAAATATTAATCACTTGCATGAACCAGTCAAAAACGTGCAGATTTTGCAGTACCTATATTGCAGTTAATAACTAACATATTGATCTACATACGCCCTTATGTTTCTATATAATATACATATTTTTAATGTAAACGCGACTTTACAAAAACGTAAACAAGAAATATCTGCTATCGACAGCACCTAGAAGCGTACTTTTCCACAACTCACTGAGCAATTTTTCAATAATTGTAAACGTGTGAAAAACAAATTATTTACAACATAAGTGGAAATGCACCTGAAAATTCGCAGGCTTTCTCAGGACGATCAATAAGTTACACGTTGTGTTGTCAGCTGCCTGTGTTAATACCGAATATCACGTTGACAGATAGCAAATAACCACGCCCTCGGCGCTTGCAATTAATTCGAGTTAGCTCATGTATCGGAAAAACTAATATAAGTACCACCGACGAAAAAATGTATCTACTAATAGCTCCCTCAGATACGTATTTTCGAAGATTGATTGATCGTGGGCAATTATATTATCTAGGCAAAACCAACTCGCGAAGACACCTAAAACTTATGACCATTATTAATTAACCTTCTTGAAGCTATACAGGGTGTCTCATTCAAATCGGTCAGTATGGGAAAGTCTGAAACTATAAGACATACGAAGATCTGTTCTGAGGAACCATGTCATCGATTTTAATAACAAGAAAAACTGCATTCATACATTTTAAAAAACATCTGTACTCCGTTCGGGAATCGAACCCGGTGGTTTTGAAAAAAAAAACCTACACTATTTCTATTTAGATATCGATTGTGTAGGTCTTAAGCAGTAAATGTCTGTATGAAACATGATGTCTAAAATGAATAAAATGCATTGTTTTCACATACTTTAATTTATTTTAGTAGGTGCTCGAAGTGACCGCCGCCTTTTTCAATACAATATTCAATACGTTTAGGTAACGATCTTAATCTTTAAATAAGTATCTACATACTTATTTTAAGTGGGCTTTTCAATTGATTGTTAGTGTTTGATTAATAGAAGTTTTTTTTTTCAAAACAACCGGGTTCGATTCCCGAACGGAGTACAGATGTTTTTTAAAATGTATGAATGCAGTTTTTCTTGTTATTAAAATCGATGACATGGTTCCTCAGAACAGATCTTCGTATGTCTTATAGTTTCAGACTTTCCCATACTGACCGATTTGAATGAGACACCCTGTATTATGTAGTCCACTGCTGGACATAGCCCTCCTAGATGAAATAAAATCGATGCAGTTCCGATGGGCAAAAAAGTTAACCAAACTTAATAAATGCTCTGTTGTACGTAACTAACTGATAACACAATGTTTGAGATACTAACTAATAAAAAAGTTGAGCGCCCGGTTTGTCTGATTAACAACGTAGGTTACCTACTACCTACGTTGTTAATCAAACATACCGGTGATGATTATGTCCTCTCTAACGGTGTATATTGGATGCAGGTGCTAGATTAACAAGTTAATACTAATATTTATCTTTACAATTATACCCTGGTAGCTAATCGTCACAGCTACCTACAACAGATTAGGTACAGTTTCCTACGCAATAAGTTTTCCGTATGGTTGCGGGTAATTTTTGGTCTTTATTTGATTTATTTATTTACATGAATATCTTCTATATAAATAAAATTCAAAGTCCTGACTGACTGACTCACTCATCAACGCCCAGCCCAAGCCGTTGGACCTAGGAAGCTGAAATTTTGCACAGAGGGTCTATATATAATGAAGGCAAGGAATAAGACTGGATTTTTTTAAATTCAACCCCTAAGGGGGCGAAAAGGGTTGCCGAAATTTGTATGGGAGGTATAAAAAATGTTGTCTAATTTTCTTGAAATTTAAAATAGATACTCTTCAAAACAATTGATTGAACACGTGTTTCGCCTTTTTTCTTAATTTAACCCTTAAAGGAGTTAACGGGGTTGCAAAAAAAGTCCACGCGGACAGAGTCGCGGGCAAAAGCTAGTTGTAACATAACAGTAAAATTACACCAAAGCGTTACAATATTATATCAGAGCACTACCTGTCATACATCTTCTAGCATTCTCTTAGGTACGTTTGATTTCCTCGACTTATTTTGGACATAATGGTCGGATGTAGCCAAAACATCTTTTGAGTAAACATCGCCAACGAAAAAAGGGGCTCGACATTAAAAAAAACCTTAAAATAAAAAAAAATCAAATCAATAAAACTACTAATAATGGTCACGCTGTACCTACTGTAACAATTCGGTATCAAGCCTTGTATGTCCCCACTGCTGGGGCACGGGTCTCTTCCTGCATCACGGGACTTAATGAGATGATTTATACAGCGCCCAGTGGCATCCTCACCCACACCAGATGGGTGAAGGGACCACTCCGACGCTGCAGTGCCTGGGACATGGTTTTATAGATGGTGTAGGCTTGCCCAGCACCTATACCACCCTGACAGCTTAGTCGGCCTAGCCCACAGGAAAGACTAGTCAATACGTGCGGAGCCAACCAAGCCGCGGGTTTCCTCACGATGTTTTCCTTCACCGTTAGCGTGTGGTATTGCGACTACAAATTCGCAAATGTACGTAACTTTGAAATTAAACAAAGTCATTGGTACATGCCCGCACTCGGGATCGAACCTGGGGCTCTCGCTTGCCAGTCTATGGTTCTACCCACTGAGCTACCACCGCTCGTAGCATCACGCATCACGGGAAGGTTAGGTCATATTCTACCACGGGGGCCAAGTCCGATTTTGTGAAGGGTTATAAGAAGCGGCGGGCCTTACTGTCGGAAAAGCAGCCCATGATGACTCTGACATGGCTTAACGACTGCCATTACATGACAGCCTGCACCAACGTCTTAACGTGCCTTGCGAAGCACGGAACTGTAACAATTATAAACCACAAAAGTGAACCACTGACTAACTGCACCCTTTTTTGTCCAGTTCCAGGCGGTTTACTATGGGTGCGACGACCCTCTGAAGAAGCGGCGACATAAAATAACAAAACCAGTATGGCGCACCTCACGGCCTTGGCACTACTCCTAGCGATTGGTTCAATCCACGGCTTCAACGGGGACAACTTCGAGTTGGAATGTCCTGATGAATGCGACTGCCACTACTTCAGGATCAACTGGGTGACAGACTGCTCAGAGAGCAACCTAACAGAGGTGCCCTACGATGAGATCAGTGGAAGCGTCTACATCCTCGATTTGAACGGGAACAATATAACAACTCTAAAGTCATTTCCGGAGGGCATAAAGATGCGAAGACTCCAGATAGCCAATAACATGCTGATGAAGGTCGAGAGGACGGCGTTCGTGGGCTTGGAATACCTGATTGACGTCGATCTCTCTGGTAACAACATCTCCTACGTGGATCCGGAAGCATTCTTGTAAGTTTTTATTGTATCCGTCTGTGTTATTAGAAGCGAATCTGTTTGAAAAGTTCGTAAGGTACAATTATCGAGGAATTTAAATAACTTACAAATAGAAGAATATGGTCCGTATAAGTTTTATACTTTTAACCTAGTCTCGACATAACCAATTCACAGAAGCCAAGTTTTCTCATTACGTTAAGTCAATTATTGCGTTGTTTTGTGATATATCGCGCATGGGTTTACGTAAGCTTGATGGGATTGATCACGGGATCCACCGCGACCCTGACTCATTGTTTACTTCACACATCTTACTTTTCCCACGGGCGCGCATTGTTCGGCTGTCAGCCATCCGCCAGCATACAATGACAATGATGATAAAATTGTTCCAATTGCTTTTGAACTTGTCGCTCCTCGCTCCGACAATTTTCCATCGCCTGTACTGCCAACTATATTAGATAATGGCAGTACAACGAATGCAAATTGAATTTGCCGATTAGTGGCTAGCGCTCAAGTTACTTGATGACGACTTCACGTCGACGTCTATAAGTCAGGCGCAACATTGAAAAGGGTATACAGCTCACGTAGCTTCGAAGTACTACTAAAATGTGAACACACTACATAAATGCCTACACTTTTAGTTGTGATCTTGCCTAAGTAATTGTATTATTCGTTTCAGGGACTCACGCGGTCTCCTCAACGTGGAGCTACAAGACAACCCAATCGGCATCGTCGAGGGACCGTTCCTAATATCCAGCACCCTCCAGTATTTGGACATCAGTACGTGCAACCTGACAACCATCAACCAACAGTTCTTCGACAACATAACGTCTATAACCACGCTGGACATATCCAACAATCCTTTGAAGAGCATTGAACCAGGCATTTTTGATGTTCTCACTAGCTTGGAAACTTTGAAACTTAACGATTGTAAGTTGACCACGATACCAAACTATGTTTTCGCTACCCTGGTGAACTTAAAAAATCTCGAGTTAGCTGGAAACTTCTTAACCGGCACCGATTGGCCCGAAGTCCTAGGAAACCTGGTCAGATTGGAATATCTCAACTTGAGAAAATCTGGTCTGAAACACTTATCTGAAGATTCTTTCTCAAACTGCACCAACTTAGTTTCACTAGTATTAGCAGACAATGAACTACGCAAATTAGACGTGGCAGCAACTCTAGGAGGCAGCGTGGCTCGGCTTGAGCTGCTAGATCTCTCTAACTGTAAAATTCAAGGACCTATATCAGGCGATGCGTTTGCCAATGCAACTAGATTAAAAAGTCTCTACCTCTCAGGGAACCCGCTATTTGCACCTGACTTAGAAGAGGCATTAGAGCCTTTACCCAAGTTGGAAAGATTGTTCCTGAGTAATTGTGGATTGCGCCGCGTCCCTGATAACTTCAATGTTTTCGATAACTTACGCGAACTTGACATTTCTCACAACCCTCTTGTAAATGTGTTTACAAGGCTTTTGGCTCCATTGGAGAACCTTGAATACTTGAACATGGGATACAGCAACTTGTCGTACATTGGACCAGACAGTTTCTCCAAAATGACATCGATGAAGCGACTTGTTCTATCAGGAAACGATCTTCTTTCTCTGGAAGCTGGGCTCTTTGGAAACTTGACGCAGCTTACTACGATTGAATTAGAATTCTGCGGATTGAAAAGGCCACTTAACGCAAATGCGTTTTTTAAGAACTTGACCTATATGGATTTGACAGAAGTCAAACTAGGGGGTAACCCGTTAGTGATACCAGAATCAGGGCCTCTATTCCCGAAACAACTATCCCAAGTTTCTATACTGGACATGAGTAACTGCAACATTACCAAGTTGAGTCACGATGCTTTCAAGCACACCGAAAATTTGACAGAGCTAAACTTATCAGGAAACAAGCTCAAATCCTTTGAAGGAAGTCTCGATTTCTTAATGAAATTACGGCAGCTGGAAAAAATAAATTTGAGTAGAAATAACCTAACCACAATAGATCCTCAGATATTTGTCAACAATCCAAAACTATACTCCTTAAATTTAGTAGGCAATCCATTCGTATGCGATTGCAAAATAGCAGAGATGTGGGACTGGGCCAATATGATCAAGGGAGACCTAGACGTTTTAGTCGGCGCCAAGAGTGCTGAAAAAGACATCGTCGTCAAAGGAAACAAAAAGAAGCGTAACTTGTACTGCAGATACAATGAAACTCAGCTTCGCAACATGACCATCACAACTAACAAAACCGTTCCAGGCAGAAGGCCTTTCATAAAACCAAGGGAGCTGACATTCGCCAACAGGACATGGGCTAAATACGTCAGGGAATCAGGATGTGAGCCCGTAGTAAAGATCCTAAGGCCAGTAGCGCTGATGGCAGAGCTCTTTGACTACCAAGAGCATATGTCTACAAGTTTAATATTTCTAGGAGTAGTGGCAATGCTTCTAGGTCTAGCTATCGTGGCTATGACAATCAAAATGCTGAAACGGAAACCATTGATCGAGGGCGACACAGAGAGAAATAGGAAGCTCAGATAGCGTCATTTGGTTTGATTCATACTTGTAAAAGTACACACTGCGGATAATGTTATCCTATATGTATGAGAAACTCAAGGCTGTAATGTGTAATTCCAGATGTGTTATAATTTTTTAAAAGGAAAATAACAGTATTTTTTTTACTTTAACGTTTTCAGTATTTTTGGTCTTTAGATTCTTTAGTAAGTACAGAGATAAGATAAATATTTATTTATTATGTATTTAACTAGTCATGTGGTTTTGTGAAGGCCTCACACTTATTGTGACAGGTTGCAAGATAATTACAATGTCCGTACCTAATTAAAGAATAATAAAGTATGGATAAATGGTTTCCCTTTATTGCTTAGTATTGCAAATTACGCAAGATTCGTGTCGGTAAAAGAATCCTAATCGGCAGAGATAATTAAATAAAAGTCTTGGTCAATAACTAAGGTAAGCAAAACAAAACCTAAAAAGCTAACCTAACTCAAAAAGTTAACAAAGAATACATTAAGTGATACGAGATGGTAGTGTTTCCTACTCATCTTCTGTCTATAGTCCATTTATCCTTACTCGTCCATTTTAGTAAACAAGATTCTACCGGTAGAGTATGACTTTTAGTCTAAAACTGCTATAAGTATTTCCATAAATGAAGTAACCTGGGACACAATTTTAGATAACACTCTGGTAATCTTATAAACAGAGTTCATAATATTGGGAGAAAATATCTAATTTTGTCATCAATTGTCAATTTTGAGGTTAGAATATTGTTTACTAAATTCTACAAGGAAGGATAAATCAAATGTAGTGCTGCAGGCACGATCAGTTGCATAGATCCATGCTAAACCAACAAAAGTGCAATAAAACCAAAGATTAAGCTGTAACCGCTTGTGTTATCTTTTTTCCTAGAGGCAAACAAGAAAAATGGGACCAAGAAATTGTTGTCACGTAACGTATTGTTGATCTGATCTGATAGCGAAAGTAAATGGGTATCCGATTGCACAATATCGGCTGAAGCAACGTGAAGGCTCTTACTTGAAACAAACCGACTATTTTGCAACTAGCCTATATTTCCTTGTTTAAGCATTGATCTATGTTTTTTTAAGAAACCTATTATAATGTTGAAATGAAATCTAGCCTTCAATGGAAAACTTAGCAAAAAAAATTATATCTCATTGGAGAGGGCATGCTAAAAATCGTAGTATGCTATAAATAAAGTTATAGTACATACTATTCTCATCAAATCATGTTTTATACCTTCCTGCGATGTAGGAAGAGCCCCGTGACCCAGCAGTGGGGACATACAAAGGGTTGATATCAATGTTTTTATTAGGTAGGTACCTATGTGTGGTGTTATTTTGAATGATGCGATACGCAATAGTTTGATTAGAGAATATCGTGGTGTCAATGAGGATGTAATGACTAGAATTGAGAAAGAAAAGTTGCTGGTTTTAACATTTCGAGAGGATGCAGGAAGAAAGATTGACGAATGAAACTTATCGAGCGAATATGGGTGGAAGATCTAGGGAAATACGGGATGTATTAGCAAAAAGCAAGATAAAAAGTACCAGAAACCGACGTGCGTGCGAGTGCGACCAACGATCGGAAAGGATCGTGGCTTAAATGTCAAAACTCACGCCTACCCCTCCGGAATACAGGCGTGAGTTTATGTAATGTTTTTTAGAGTCATCGCCCTTAGTAGAAAACGATTTAAATATTTTTTTATTATTAACATAATTTTCAGCATTTTTTGTGACATCTTCTACGCCTTCTATCACTTAAGTTTGACGCAAGTTCATTAAGGAATTAAACTATGACGTAAAATAACTAAACTTAGATTTATTTCCACGACTATAAAAGACACTACAAACTACATAACAAAATAAATACATTCCATCATCAGCTAGTTGGTTCACTGCCTGTGCTTGTTTTTTTAATGTGAAAGGTTTCTTGGTAGATCTTTTTTCTGGTACCGGGTTTTTCACTTTCAGGTCTGTTGTTTGACGCCATTGCCGATAACTCGCTATCTAACAAGCTTGGCAAAGAGATTGGCTCAAAGCCGTACTGAAATTGGGGTTCTACGAATAAGGTTTTACTTTTTCTATGGCCATTGGAAGCAAAAGCGAAGCTGTCTCTGGGTTCTTCCTTGCCATAATTGTATTCAAACTTTGGCGCTTGCTTCAACTGAGAAAAGTAGTTGATCTGTTTCGGCTTGTGATACGAGTTATGCCCAAATAGGTCTGCTATTAGTTTCTCGCTTTTCTTTGGCTTTGCCTCAGGCGCATCCCCATAATAGTACTTAGGCTTTTGTTTCTTAAACAGTTTGTAGTAGTTAACTTTGTTATTGTGTTTATCAAGGTAACTTTCCGGTTTCGATACCGAGTAATCTAGAAAGTAATCTTCCTTTAGATTTTCTTTAGCATCTTTGTAGGACAATCGAGCACTTTTCGGGAAATCATCACCCTCTTCTTGATATTGCTGGAACGGGGAATGATGAAAGTCGTCCTCTTCCTTATACTGGGGTGCTCCGTAGCTCTCAGGATTGTATATGTCCTTTTCTAGTTGCTCTGTATTGCGTTCATAAGCTGGGAAACCAAACGCTGCCTCTTTGTATGCCTTTTCAAAGTCTTCGTCGTTCTCTTCATTGCCTTGGTTTATCATCTCAGCTACCATTTGCTCTCGATGCATATGCATTTCGTCCGGTGTCTCTTCCTGGATTATTATCTTTCTAGATTTTTCTATAACATGAGGTGTAGTACCATGGTAACTCTGTGGTGAGGGACTGAAACTCTGGTGGTGTTCATGCTGTGGAGGGTGAGTCGATTGTTGTCGTTGTGGTTGGGGCGATGAAACGTGTTGTATAGGCGCCTGATGTGTTGTGTAGTGGACTTGTGGCGCTGGGGAAGAGTGGAGATTCTGGGGATGTACTTGGATTTGTGAATGATATTCATCATTGTTAGTTTGGTGTTGTTGGCTGTTTTCGATATAAGGAACGTTTTGTGGATGATGCGGATCTACGTTGATTTGACCGTTAGGGTGATCTGTAGGTACTATGCGAATGTTTTCTTCGTCATCGTCAGGTGTTATGCTCTGAATTGTTGTGACGGGGAGTTTGATAGGCTGAAAATGAGGAGGGGGGCTGCTGTGAAGGTAACCGTACTGGTTTTGGACGTTTGAGATGATATGTTGAGGCACATTATGGTGGGGCGTGTTATGGTGCGGGGCACTGTGTTGTGGGGACTCGTGCTGCGGAGCACTATGACGTGGGCCATAATAGTTAGACGAATGATGAGGTACATTATGCTGTGGGGCATTATGATGAGGCACGTTATGCTGTGGTGTGTGGTTTTGCCTATGTTCGGCTTTAAGTTGATGACTAGGAATTTCTTCGTCATCTTGTTCCTCTTCTGCTGAATGATTCCTTGGGCTTTGCTCACCAGATTCTTCGGATCGCGATTCGCCAGAAGATTCAGATTTTCTTGGTTGTTCGCTTTGAGGATGGTGGTGATGAGGTACTTCTTGGCGGCTGCTTTGAGGGTGGTGATAATGGTTACTGTGGGGATGGTGGTGGTCACCTTGATGATGGTGTCGCTCTTCATGGTGTTTACTCTGAGGGTAGTGATGATGTCGTTCCTCCGGATGATGATGTTGAGGATGATGCGGTCTTTCGTCACTACCTTGAGAATGGTGATGGTGGTGTCTTTCGTGATCACCCTGGGGATGATGATGTTCACTTTGATGATGACTCTGAGGGTGATGCTGATGATCATGTTCCTCTTCATGATGATGATGATGTTTGGTTTCCGGCGTAGAGTGTACAATTATTTGTTGCTTCGGTCCTGTTCCATGAACTTCATAACTAAGATGTTTATCAATCACAGGAGCTTTAGACGTTTTCGAATAACTGTAGGATACTGGTTTGTTGTCAGTTTGCTCATTGTAAGAGTAGTGTATGGGTTCACTATCAGTCTTCTTATCGTACTTCACCACCTGTTCGTTGTATGTTTCTTTATAGTTAGGGGAGTTGATTTCGTAAGAATTTGTGGATGGTTTTAAATTATGGTGAGGTATATGTGAAGCATCAGGTTTCTTGCTCTGCTGCGGTGGTAGAGGCGCTTCTTCCTCCTCTTCATTGCCGCCATCCTCCCCGTCGTCCTCATTATCAGATTGAGGTATATACCCAGAATCGTAAGACTTAGTCTTTTGTACTACGAACTCCTTGTGATGCTTTTTCTGTTCCACTTGCGGTATCGGATAGTTTATTTTTGGTAAGAAATGTTGCACTTGAGGTACGATTGGATTATCAAAATGCAAAGGCTGTAGAAGATTCAAGTCCAGTAAAGGTAAAGTTGGTTGGGTTTCTAAAGTCACTGTGGCCTTCTTTCCGTTGTTGTAAGTTGTCACTGTCACTTGCTTCACTGGCGCTGCCTGTAGCCCACCTAGAAGAGCTTTCTGTAGGTTTTCCTTGTTACTTTGTATCACTTTGTTATTATGAAGCGCGCCGCTTCCTGGCGATATTTGGAAACCGTGCGGCTTAAGCTCTTCTAGGCGCTGGAACTTCGGCCCTTGATGAGGATTGTAATGTTCCGGATTATGCTGGCTTGCATACACTGCTTTGCTATTGCTCGGTTGCTGCTGAGGGGATGCGTGGGGTATGAAGTAGCGGGTTTGTGCCGGTGCAACGCCTCTGATATTCTGAGCGTAGCCGTGCGAAGGAGAATGCGACCGAACTATGGGTGTCGGCGTCACAGTCAACGAGGAGAAACGGAAAGTGGGAGCCGTGTACGAGAATTGAGGTCCGTTTCCGTTAAAGTTAAATCCAGGTATCAACGGCTGCGACAGATGCACGGGCAAGTCCTGAAGTCTCACGTATTGTTGTGGGAAGGTAGTTCTGTAAGCCACAGCCTGAGGGGATCCAACTTTGTACTGATTCCCGTATGAATCCTTCAAGAATCCATTTTGATTTGGTATGAAGACACTCTCTTCCTTCACCGGGACAACATGCGAAGCCGCCGTAGAAGGATCTGGAGCTCGGAAGGTCAAAGTGTATGGCGCACTACTAGCGTAAACTTTAAACCCTTCGTGGTACAACTGGGGAGCACTTTCGGCACTAACATTGTCTGACACCACGGAACTGTTCACTGCTTTCTGTTCTTCTGCCGTGACCACGGCTAGCCAACACAGCGACACCAAAACTGCCTGTAAACAACAAACACGATAATGTAAATGCAACGTTCCGCGACAGCATTGCCTGCCGTGTTCGATTAAATGCATAATTAACGCTCTGAGTTAGTTAAAAACTGTATTTTTTGTTATATTACCTTTCTCCCCATTGCTGGGCGAGCGGAGTCGGAGACAGTGGGAGCAACACTGCGGCGGCGCGGTCACTACATTAGTTTTTATCGGGCGGCGGTGAGCGTCTGAGACTTGCTCTTTTTGGCCCTCGATCTCGCCCGTTATGTCATGCGGAGCTTGGCAAATCGATTCTGATAGGTGCCGAGAACTTACGGACACATAATAGATTCGATTCAATTAAAGCTTTACTTCAGAGATCCGAATTCTTTTGTAACAGTTTGCTTGCATCTGAGACAGTTTTCATTTATGTAACGGATGAATGGTTGTAGTAACAATTGCTGTACCATTTCTACCTAACCAATTTATTGTAGAAATAAACAGTTTTAAACATCAATTTTAAATTGCCAATTTATTACAAGACAAATAGGTGACTACGACTAAAACACTCGTTTGCATCAAGGCAATCGCTATTTTTTTTGTAAATAATCAAATTCAAACTATTTGTAAGCGAGGGCTATGGAAATAAGGGTCTGATTCGGCGGTAAATTGTCTCTTCACGGTCGTTGTAGGTGCCGCTGGCGAAACAAAACTTGCAAGAGTCGAATAACTTTACGCTACGGGGTTTGCCACACTGAGATGCGCGACAATCGATTTGTACGCAATCCAAAGGGGATGAAATTACAATGTTTGCTGGGCATTATCTGGCCACTTTGATCAAAAATATCGATTAAATTACCGTCAACATGTCTAATGTGATTACAATACTCAGTCGTTCTCACCCAGTATACTTGATTCAGTGATTTTGTCCAGTCCGTCTGAATCTGATGAAGAAAAACACTGTTGCTTCTAGTTATTAGCTGACAAAGGTCCCAGACAAGGTCTTCTATGAAACTGATGCTGAAACCGGTAAATGAGTAAACAATAGGAATACGCAAAAACTAGGTGAAAATTCTGGACTAGAAAACAGTTACCTTGAATGGATCCAAATACTTAGAGCGTAAAAACGGCGATATGATTTGCTTACTTACTACATCAGCTTTGGTTCCGGTCTGGCATTTGCAACGTGTTGCGACACCTTCACACTTCGCTTGTCTTCACTCTTGTCGCGGCTTCAGATGGGAGGAGGTGGCACGACCTGCTGGTTCAAGTCTGGAATTCTGTATCTTTTGGGGATCATTTGTAACGTGGGAGGAAATTTCAAAGGAGATGGAGAAGAGGCAATTTCATTCCAGTTTAGCCTCTAAATAGGTTTTTAAATAAGTAAAGAGGTTCGAAATTTCACTGATGCCGGTGAGTCGCCCATTAGCTCAGTTGGAAGAGCGCTGGCACGGATAGCCAGAGGTCGCGAGTTCGAATCCCGGCATGGGTAGAATTTTTAGCCTCTAAATAGGTTTTTATAAGATAACTTCTCTGGTCACATGGTTTACTGCTGTGCATATTTACCCCAGGGATTGGGAAAATTACTGAAGAATGCAAGGGAATGCTTGAAGAGGTATTTAACAAGAATGCTAGGATTCACAAAAAACATGTTCTTTAGTATTTAAGTGATTAATGCTACGCTATTCTATATTTTATATTGTTTGTTGCGATGTTAGATTTTTAGATGAATAAATAAGTTTGTAGCTATTTGGCATTAGCTGTAAGTTACAAATAAATAAATAAACAAATAATAAATAATTAACTAGTTCCCGTTGGTATAACCAGTTGAACCACGGTAAACTTCCAGTAATACATCCAATTGGAGCGCCGATAAACCCAATTATCAGTGGTACAGCCAGTAGTTGTAATAGAGGAACAGGGATTGTTCCCCGTGGTACAAAGTGTATCAGGTGTCCAATTGGTTGTACCGGGGAATTAATTGGGCCATGCATAAGCCTAATTACACGTCGGTATACTACCGGGTACTGACGGAAGACCAGCGCTGGAGTAGTTTATCTCTCCAGCATATGCTGAGTCAGAGCCCCTTTGCATCTGCCACACCTGCGAACTGCTCTTTTATATTATGTGATTATTTGTGTTGTCATGATTATGTCTGTTACTCTTTTTCCTGTATAATTCTGCTTTGTATTCCTTTTGTAAGTTCTCATCTGTTATATATTGTTGTGTGTGTGTGTGTAGATCCAAATAAATGTTTTTATCTATCTATCTATCTATCTATCTATCTATCTATCTATCTATCTATCTATCTATCTATCTATCTATCTATCTATCTATCTATCTATCTATCTATCTATCTATCTATCTATCTATCTATCTATCTATCTATCTATCTATCTATCTATCTATCTATCTATCTATCTATCTATCTATCTATCTATCTATCTATCTATCTATCTATCTATCTATCTATCTATCTATCTATCTATCTATCTATCTATCTATCTATCTATCTATCTATCTATCTATCTATCTATCTATCTATCTATCTATCTATCTATCTATCTATCTATCTATCTATCTATCTATCTATCTATCTATCTATCTATCTAATCACCTGCTCTCGGTAATGCCCGACAGAGAATTTGAACAAGATCTCAGTCAATCAACAGTCGGAATGAGTTTACGCAGGATGGGTACGAGTATGGTACATGTCCTGCGGAAATGAAGCCTGGACTGTGCGGATTTTTGTTTGAGCCAATACTTTTTCAACATTTCTCAATTAGACTGCTGTGCGATGAAATTATGTATGTCCCTTCCCGCGTTTCACGAGGAGGTGAACCGTAATACTCCCTGCGAAATCACGAATTTTGGGTGGTTGTAAAACTATAGCATAGTTAACGGGCCTTAAGCTATACTTACTTATCGAATAGTACGCTTGTTTGTGTTTTTTTAAAGGCACTTTCCACAAACATCTCGACACGTCTATACTTAAAAGTAACTAGTCAAAATAGATGATAATGTTAACAACTGGGAAATTCCAACTGGTTAAAATAATAAATAAATAACATCCACACAACACAATCACTTGACCTGGTTCCAAACTATACCCTGTAGTATGCTAACTAGGCAAAGACGTCACAAACATGAAAACACACCCAGACTGAGGCCATTTGTACAATGTACCGCGGCCCCTAGCGGGAATCGAACCCACGATCTCTGTCTTGGTAACCAATCGCCTTAACGGCTAGACCAACGAAGCAGTATCTTCGTTATCAACCCTTGTGTGTCCCTACTGTTGGGGCACGGGTCTCTTCCTGCATCGCAGGCGGGTTAGCCCATACTCCACCACGGGGGCTAAGTATCTTATAGTATCAGATACTTTGTCAGGCAGTACCTATCTGATATTTTGATATTCACCAAATTGGGACTACGAGAAAACACCGCTATTTTAACTGTACCGACGAATACGCACGCGGTTAATTTTATTTCCCCATGGAACTCCCGGTTTAGCACGGGTTGTGAAAGCACAGATGGGGTTCGAGAGGTTTAAACCTTGGTTGCTGGGGTTGGTAGGTGTGCCAACACCAGCAACCAAGATTTAAACCTTCTGCTTACAATCTTGGTAACATTTTGGCTGTTGGTGCGATTATCTATCCACCACTGGTAGATTACATGAAATAGACAAAGTTCGTATTAGATAATTGACTTTATGGCGCTTCGGGTTGCTACTACAGTCTAGAACCTAGAATCGACAACCAAGGACTAATCACGTTTCGCCAAAAACGGTCGTTTTTAGGCGAAATCGATTAAAGTTCTAGTATATACTCAACTAATTACACACACACACACACACGCATACAACCCTCGCACACACACACACACACACGTACACACATACACCCCTCCCTCTTCTCGCCCCGTCCACTTCCCAATTACATTAAATTAAAACATTAATATTTAATTTGCTCCACTGCTTGATATTGTATAGTAATATTTACAAGTGAAATCTATTTTTGGCTTTATTGTTACAATAATTGTTTGCAGATATTTTATTGTTATTTTGTGCTGTTGGATTTCCAAATAAAGAATCATAATAATATTGATCCTAGGTTCTAAACTGTAAGTTCTAAAAATAGTTGTCACAGTTGTTAAGATTTCTCATGTTCACTTTTAGATAAAAAAGTATTACTTATAAAACAAGTTATGATTTTTTTCCATAGGTGGCGCTAGCACCCCGAATCACCTTAAGAGGGAACATTGGCCTTTTGCATCTACGAGATAATTTATACAGCGTCCAGTGGCATGCACTCACACCAGATGGGTGAAGGGCCAATCGGACGCTGTAGTGCCTGGGACATGGTTTTAGAGATGGCGTAGGCTTGCCCAGCACCTATACCCCCGACAGCTTTGGCCTAGCCCACAGGAAAGACTAGTCAATACGTGCAGAGCCAACCAAGCCGCGGGTTTCCTCACGATGTTTTTTCTTCAGCGTTAGCGTGTGGTATTGCGACTACAAAAAGTCTAGATAAATTTTAAGTTAATTAACGTGTTCTCGAAAGAATAAAAGAAGTCGGTGTATACTTAAATCAGTATCTAGTTTATTTAACAAAACAAAAACGTATATTTACAGACGTAATAACATTTTCATTCACTACTCACCCTATGTTATTAGGTATATGCTACTTATGTAGTTATTAGGAGATTGGTAGTCATATTTCTCAGGTGCCTTTCTTCAAAACATACAGAAATAGTGAGTTTTTATTTCAGCACCTATTTTAGTCACACGTTATCTTAGTAACTTCAATCAATAATATAAAAATAAAAAACAAACACAGAATTTTCCACTTTGCATTCAACTTTGTTACACTTACAATAATCTTTTGTATCCTAACTAAAAAGAAATGAAAAAAGAATAAAAACTTTAGGGCGCATAAGAAACTAAGAATTTTGGCCTAAAAATTTAATTAACTCAATTGTGAGGCAAGTTGCATGAGCAAAGGAAAACGACAATGAAAGGACCAATCCAGTGCAGAAGTAGCATGACCGTCATTCGGTAGCATGGTAGCATGGCAACGCGCGACGCCACATTGTCACACGATGCGACATACCCCGGTTTCTCGATCGTCATAAAAATGACTGCTTTTAAAACTACGTGTACAGACTGTTAGCGTACGAGAAAACGAAGGCTAGTCGCATCTCTATAGACCGGATTATTGAATTCATCTGTCAAGAATGTCACCATAAAAGAGTGAAATACACAACAGTGCATGTCACTTATTTTGAGTGCGTAAAGTGAAAAGGCATATGCCCAACACTAGGCTCTATACTCTCTCATCGGCTGTATACTTACATCTTTTTTTATTAGTTAATGGCTACTCAAATCGGTCCTAATTTGGACGACTATTTCGCCAAGCACCGCATTTTGACAGATGCGAGCCAATGAAATTTCCTATACTAATACCAGAGCAAATCATACTTTTACGTAATTAGAAAAATGTATATTTTATGAGCATATACACTGTAGACTCTTAGTCCGGATCTACTTACGGGTATTGTTATATCGGAAGTCTACAATGTGTTGTGCTTACGAAAGTTTTAGCATATACATTGGTTGAAATAAAGTTTTCATATATTTTTTAAAACGCGTGACAACGTAAGTCGCCCGTTGTTATGCTACGAGCACCGATCAATGATTCACCGCCTGTCGCGACAGAAGCTAGTCATGCGTTTCCTTCCACACACACTTTCCACGAGTCCGGTCGTTTACACAATTTACCGAGCAATTACGCCAGCCGATGCACATAATCATGTCGCTGATTCAAGTTATGCTACGCATTAGAATAGTTTTTCACTGTCTTGCTACTTTCCGACAAACTATCGTTCTAAATCACATCAATTATTTATCATCATCATAATTTGCCTGTGCCAGTTCACTTCGGACGTAGGCCTCTCCCAAAACACGTCAAGTCCGATTATCTCCAGAATTATTTTTATCTAAAATATAAAAATTAATCCCCGAATGTGTTGGTAAAAGCGCAAATCTCGAGAGCAGCTGAACCGATTTCGCTAATTCTTTTTTTAGATTATTCCTTGAAGTTCGAGGATGGTTCTTACGGAGAGAAAAATAAAAAAAATAAAGAATCGACTATTAGGCGGTACCTAGTTCGCTGGGTTAGCTAGTTAATTATAAAGACAAAAATTTTACTTAACGTCAATGTTGTTAGTTTCATAATTAATGGATTATGTGGAGAACCTAACAAAACGTCAAAGTTGTTAGTTTCATAATTAATGTGGAGAAGCTAACAAAGACACTCGACATTCATTCTTTTTTTCAAATACAAAAATTGAACTGAATAGGGAATGGAAGAAAATATCAGAAGTGCTTGATTTTTTTTTTGTGATAGGAATAACCTTCCTTAACGCGAGAAAAAAGTTTAAATTTTTTTGGCCTCGTAGTTAATTTTTAAATAATCTTAATATTCTTCCATTCGTCGTTCTGGGCTCAGTACGGCTAACAGACACATTCCTTGGTCCGCTACTAATGAAAAAAAAAATCTGTGATGACAATGACATTGACAGCTCCCGTCGTCGTTGTCATCACAATTTTTTTTTTATTTTATTCCTATCACAAAAAAAAAATCAAGCACTTCTGATATTTTCTTCCTTTCCCTATTAGACCCAATTTCACTACTCAATCTGCTTATTTCAGAATAACTAGAATTCAGAACTCTTAATAGAAAATTCCATGCAGGGCGCAATGCGTATGCCCCACTGCCCGCAGGGGGGCACGTCCCGCTGTGGAGTTCAGGGAGGCAATTCTCGCTTCATTAGCAAATAATTCGTATACGACTCTAAGGGCGAGATAAATAGTCGTTGCTTAGCCCAAGTCCGTGCTCAAGCTTCCCTAAGCATTACTTCAGGCTAACTTAGCTAAGTATCAAAGTAGACGTTTGCTTAGCTAACCATGTTCTTAGGCCAATGCTAAGAATTAGTCCGGGTTTCGCGACTAAAAGAGTGCTAAAGTACTGTCTATGATAGACAAATCGATTCTTAAGCAAGTGCTTTCGCTAAGACTCGTTCTTAGAAGCGACTATTTATCTCGCCCTTAGGCTTATGACTTGAATTCTACAAAAGTCAAACGACAGACATAATCTGTATTCTGAACTCCATGCTAGATTGAATTCGAATGAGAAAATAAATGTCTAATGACTCTGCCGAGTTATCTTATCTTATTGTAAGGGACCATCGATAAATTACGTCACACGTTTTGGGGGGAGGGAGGGGGTCGATGAAGTGTGACACTGTGTGACAGGGGGGTTGGAAGATATCCTAATTTACGTGACGTTACATTTCCAAATCTACGTGTTAAAACACGAACGAAATACTTAAAACATTTGCAACTCTTGATATAAGACTAATTTCCGAACTGCTGTTTGAATTCAATGATTTCCAAATGAATGCAAAATGTGTGACGTCACACTAGGGAAGGGGGAGTCTCACAAATGTGACCTGAGTGCTTAGTGCGAGTTTTTTAACTACTCGATCGCGTTAACGTAAACTCATATTTCTATGGCATCGAGGAAGCGCCACCTAGCGACAAGTTTGGAAATTAAAATTGCTGAGTGCGAGTTGTAATGGTTTACGTTGAGAAGTAAACACGTTTACCATCCAAAACACGAATAAACGCGAGTGCAAGTTGTCCTGTGACAGCGTTTTGCCAGTTCGAACGGTTAACTTACTCATACTCACTACTCAATGCTCGACTAACGCGGTAGTAAAGTTATTCGATTGGATCTGTCAAACTCGCACTAAGCACTCTGAGTGCTTAGTGCGAGTTTGACACTTGCACTCGCGTTTATTCGTGTTTTAGCTGGTAAACGTGTTCACTTTTCAACGTAAACCATTACAACTCGCACTCAGCAATTTTAATTTCCATACTTGTCGCTAGGTGGCGCTTCCTCGATGCCATAGAAATTTGAGAAAAAAATATTGATCCGGTTGCTGAGGCCATGTTAAACGAGATTTTTTTTCTCTGCAACAAATAGGTCCTTTCATAATATAAACTGGCCAAAGTAATTCTATTCACATGGAAAATAAACACTCCTCACAAATCGTGTGGAAGCTGTGACGCTGACGGCAAAAATCGATAGAAGCGCCTTCTACTTTATAAAGCATTTGTCGATACTGGAGATAGGTCTCCCGTAAAACTATCTGTAGCCGCCTTTATCAAAAAAACGTTTATAATTCAATTATTTTTCTATTATTACAGTAACGTGAATTCTGCAATTTTTGAATTCCCGAAAAACGTATCTTAATGGTTTAATTTTTTAACTGACTTCAAAAAATAAGGAGGTTATCAATTCGACGCGTATATTACTTTTTTTTACTATGTTTTTACTTCCTCTATGATATAAATACAATAAGTCACTGATCAAGCTAGGTTAGGCGCGTTCCTTATTTTCAATAAATGATATATTGATAAGTTTGTACAATTTTAAAAACCTATTTAGAGGCTAAAAATTCCACCCATGCCGGGACTCGAACCCGCGACCTCCGGCTAACCGTGCCAGCGCTCTTCCAACTGCGCCAATGGGCGACTGCCCGGCATCAGTGAAATTTCGAACCTCTTTACAATCTTTACAATTAAAAAAAAAACACACGATCAACAGCGTATGTAGGTACTGCAGTACAATTCCACCGAACTGCGATCCCCAACCCGCATGCCCAGCGTGGGGATTATGGGCATTACCCCCTATGATAGCACAACGTGGCGCTCTTTAAGGGAGGGCTATGTCCAGCAGTGGACTAGGATAGCCTGACGACGACGACGACGATAACAGCGTATCCTTTTAAGCCCGAAATTTTATACTCACTACCAAATTAAGCAAAAACTTACTATGAAATCAAAACTTCGTCTGAAAGATATCATAGGGATGACATGGCCACATATTACATAGAACACGCAGTTATTTTTTACCCGCCTGCTGCTGAGCCCAAAAGGAGCGTAATGTGTTTGACTCGTATGTCCGATTCTGTGTTCCCTCATAGCTAATAAACGAACAGTCAGATTTTGACAAATATTGAGAGCGAGTGTGTGTCATCGGTTACATGAAATGAAAAAAAATATAAAAAAAAAATTTAAAACTGGAATACAAAATAATCAACAACCCGACTGCTAAGAATTAACTATTAAGGATCATCATCATCATCAACCCATTATGTCCCCACCGAGGGGCACGGGTCTCTTCCCTGAGGAAGGTACAGGCCATACTCCTACGGGGATCGCTCCTAGTCCCGGCTGCCTGAGTGATCTTAAACGATCAGGGCGCGTTCAGTTCAGTGAAGGACAAACCTAGGTACGACGCATTGAGTTATATTGTTAAATTTGGGTCTCGCATGCTTAGTAGTCCGGATTAGTCGAGGCTTGCAAGACTAGTGGCTGGTCTTACTGTCAGAAGTTTTCAAGCCACCCCCTAAGGTCTCTGACTTAGCTAAACGACTGCCATCTATCGACGGCAGCCGGCACCAACTGCCGTACCTTGCGGAGCACGGAACGGTCGGAAAATGCCACTAGCGCTAGTGATAGATGGTCACCCATCCATGCACTGAACGCGTCCTATGTTGCTTAAACTTCGTGATCGTTTAAGATCACTCAGGCAGCCGGGGCTACGAGCGAAAACAAGTTACGATGTTTATTCCATTGGTGGCGATAGTCAGCGCCTGGAAAGGCACTAGGAAATACTAAATCTGTGACTAGAGAACTGTTATCTGATACCGAGTTCGCGACATACTATTGAAATCGTGTGCTATACAAAAAGCAGCAAAAAGTTGACCAAAAAATAATAACGACATTTACAATGCTATTGGTATGATTAAATTAGAATACATTAAACAAATGCGATGCAAATGAACAGTGACTTTTACATACGTATCGATCGCATTGAAATTAACGATTTTTTTTTTACTTCGTACAGTAGTGAATATAAGATTTATTTCCAACATGTCTTGATAAAGTTGCAAAGTTATTATATTAGTTAAAAAAAAACTTAAAATAAAAACTACTTATGTCTATGACTTATAAAATTATGTACTACCTACATAGTTTTTAGTGGACTCTGTTATTCATCCATTCTTAGCAGAAAATTTATAGTATACCGCATCCTGTGATGTAAGTACAACGATCTACGAATAGTAATTTTTCATTTTAAATCTCCTGAAACGCGTCAATAATTTCTATTCAAAATGTTAGAGCTTACAAACACACAGACACATACCCACGGCTGTATCCCGGAGGGGTATGTAGAAACGAGAGCCTGTCACTTGCTAAGTTCGTCATGGATCTCTTTCACTTCACCAACATTCATTCATCGTTCACATTCACACGCACGGCCGGTTTTGGCTACTTTTTATCTGGCCCTTTGCTTAATAACTTTTAGACCTTACATAGCAAGAAAAATTTCCAAAATCCTATTTAGAGGCTAAAAATTCCACCCATGCCGGGACTCGAACCCGCGACCTCTGGCTAAGCGTGCTAGCGCTCTCCCAACTGAGCTAATGGGCGCCTAACCGGCATCAGTGAAATTTCGAACCTCTTTACAACACTTGGCTGAAGTAATTTGCATCACTTGCAGCCCCGAGCACCTACTTTGCAGTTAGGTTTTACATCGGAATAAGATAAATTTTATTATGCGACAAATTGTTTTTCCAAGATTTAGTCATGTTCATGTCATAATGTCAACTGTTATAAAGGAAAACCACCAAACCTGAGGTTAAGTATAACGCCTAACGCGTCATACGCCTAATCTATTAAAAACATTCTTAGTAATAGTTAAATTGTTCACATTTTTCGCTCCCAACCTCGCCTTGACGCCATTATTGGGATCAATCTTCACCCCGTCAGGCATTGTGAGCCTCCTTTCTGGCTTGTTGAACACTGGACTGAACTTAGGAGCCATATTTACGGGCGCAGGCTTCGTAACCCTAGCAATTTCTTTGTATTCCACCGTATTAGAGAACTTGACGGACTTCGTTTTGACCACGGCCAGCTTTTCCTTCGCACTCAGTGGCGTTTCATCGGCCCTCATAGTGCATACTGTTTTGGCGGGCGGCCCGATTGCAATCTTCCTGACGTTATGCTTCGAGGCTGTAACGGTCATGGCTTTCGTTCCCGCCGCTTTTAGAATTCCTTCGTATTTGAGAGCGTCGCGCGGCACCGGCATGTTTGGGACCGGGACTGGGTCCGGTCCGTCCGTTTTAGCGCCGAGGCGAGAGAATATAGGCTTGCCTGGAGCGGCTGTGACGACTTTTGCAGCTTCCGCGTTGCCGAGGCGGGCGAATACCGTCTGCTTGGAGGCTGGCACTGAAAACCAAGCGCAGGTCTCGATAACAGTTCCTTCACGTTCACTACTTGAATTTTAGGAAGAGCTAGCTGTGCCCCGCGGTTTATAGATTTTCCCACGGGAATATGATATTTTCCAGCAGTAAAACGTAGCCGATGTGTTAACCCAGAGTATCAGCTAAATCCAAACGATTTTTTTTAAATAAAGAATGAGAAAGAAAGACATTTATTGGAACAAACTAACACACCACAGGAAAGAAAAGGCATACTACTGAAAGGTATATAAGGTAGAAAACAAGTACAATTATTCACATAAATATAAAATAGCGCAGGGCAAACTCAGAGCGCCAGCAGTTTAGAAGAAGTAGCAAACATACACTCACAAAAATTAGTGATGTGATTTAGGTAGAAATGTATGTGAACTCACCGTCAGAGGCTGCAACAGGTTGCTTGCTCCCGAACCGAATCAATCGCGACTTCTTTATTTCCATCACCGATTCGGGGCTGGAACAAAGTATTGTGACCTTCAAGTTATGGCCTTGTGAGCTCTTAACCTGTCTTCGCGGCGTGCGACCCATCGTAAAGGATGGGTGGGAAGAAAGGATTCAGGTACCTTTAACCATCTCTCTTGGCAGATGCCTGACAGTCATTTATATCGGAGTTGGCTTTTGAATGAAACACGGGATCGCTGACAACATTAATCTTTTCAGGTAAACTGTTTCTTGCCGTCGGAGCTTAACTATACTCCACAAGCCGACCTAAGCCCTCGAATAACTGTCTAAGAAGATAAAGCTCTGTTGTAATAAATAAATGAACAATATACTCTTCCGAAATTCGATAGCTACTGAGCGGTGTGAAATTATTACGGTGACTATTCGTGACTAATCGCAACTAGCACACCCTGCTCGGAAATTGGGCTAATCGGACAGTGCCCGTCTGCCAACAAAATGTAGGAGTTTAAATCAGTTTGTCGATGATTTACACGAAAATTATTAAGAACTAGCTGACCCAGCGAACTGCGTACCGCCTAACAGTCGATTCTTTAATTTTTTTTTTTTTTTCTTCGTAAGATTCATCCTCGTACTTTAAGTATTCTAAAAAAAAGAATTAGGGAAATCGGTTCAGCTGCTCTCGAGATTTGCGCTTACCAACACATTCGGCGATTCATTTTCATATTATAGAGGATTATTAATTAGGAATTAGGGATTTGCTGTGTAGTGTCGGCCTTGAGAATAGCATCAGCCCAATTCTTCCCGCGGGTGTCGTAAAAGGCGACTAAGGGACACAAACCGGAGGGTGGGCAGCAGCGCCCCCTGCAGTACAATTCCACCGAACTGCGATCCCCAACCCGCATGCCCAGCGTGGGGATTATGGGCATTACCCCCTATGATAGCACAACGTGGCGCTCTTTAGGGGAGGGCTATGTCTAGCAGTGGACTAGTATAGCCTGACGACGACGACGAGGAATTTGAAAATTTGTTTTTTACAGCGCGGATCGTACATATCTGTTCGTTCTTCATATGGTATGGCCAGCTACTTTCTAACACTACGCTTTTTTATATTAAGACGCTTGATGGTGCTAAGTAGCGCTACCAAAGGAAAAGAAATCGAAACGCTTTTTTCAAAAAGTAAACATGAAAAATCTTAATATCTGTGATAACTATTTTTCGAACCTACGGTCTGGAACCTATGATCAACACCTAAGAGTTTAATCGATTGGCGCTAGTTAGCACCCCCAAGCCCCTTAATTGACGCTTTTGTGAAAAATTTAGATGATTTAATTAATTTTATTGTGTTATATATGTATAAACATAGGTTACATTTAGAGCTTTTACTTACTTATAGATCTTCATGTCCACACATATTTATAATTACATAATTATGGCAACGCCATCAGGGTGCAACATAATGCACCTATCTACCCCCAATGTTGCCGTACTGGTCATCAATCTATAATTATCTCATACTGTATGTTTATACTGCCTCGAGTATAGTCTAGACTACAAAGATAATCTACCGGGTAGGTAATCTCTTTAGAAAGGCAGTAATGTGGGGGTAATCTTTACTGACCTAATAGGGATTGTCTATTTGGTATTTCGTGCTTCGCAAGGCACGTTAAGCCGTTGGTGCCGGCTGTCATATAATGGCAGTCGTTAATCCATGTCAGAGGCCTTATGAGTGGCTTGATAACTTCTGACAGTAAGGCCCGCCACTGTCTTACAATCCTCCACCAACCCGGACTTCGCCTCCGTGGCGGAGTATAGCCTAACCTTCCTGCGATGCCTGAAGAGACCCGTGCCCCAGAGGTGGGGACATACAAGGGTTGATAACGATTTGGTATTTCACTCATTAAAAAAATACTGATGTTACAAGTGCCATACTCACACAGACTCGGGGCTCTTCCGTTTCTGGCCGGCACTAGGAGGCGAAGACTCGGGCGTCGTGTTGCGTGTGTAGTGCTCCAAGATGCGGCTGGCCGCTGCAACAATCACCCATAATCAGTTATATTCACTAAAGCCATCAGCAATGGGGATAAGGCCGTATAGGCAATAAGACTTCTGCAACCATCGCTGGGCAGAAAAAAATAACTTTGGAATTTGCGTCTACGTAATAAGATGATTTGTGGTGTCGGCCTAGAGAATAGCACCAAACCAATTCTTCCCGCGGGTGTCGTAAAAGCGACTAAGGGACACAAACCAGGGGGTGGGCAGCAGCGGCCCCTGCAGTACAATCCCACCGAACTGCGATCCCCAACCCGCATGCCCAGCGTGGGGATTATGGGCTTACCCCCTGTGATAGCAGAACGTGGCGCTCTTTAGAGGAGGGCTATGTCCAGCAGTGGACTAGTATAGCCTGACGACGAATGAGATGATTTATACAGCGTCCACCATCATCATAATCAGCCATTTGACGCCCAATGCAGGACATAGGCTTCCCTCGTGGCTTTCCAAGCTTCCCGGTCTTGTGCCGTCCGCATCCAGCGACTCCCCGCCACCGTAACCAGGTCGCCAGACGATCTGGTGGAGGGCCTGCCCACGCTGCGTCGTCCGGTTCGTGGTCGAGACCGTACAGTGTCCAGTGGCACCTTCATTCACAATAGATGGGTGAAGGGGTCACTCAAAATAGGGACCATCCATAAATTACGTCACACGTTACGGATAGGGAGGGGGTCGACGAAGTGTGACATTGTGTGACATGTCCTAAATTTCGTGACGTCTCATTTCCAAATATACGTGTGCAAAACACGAACTTTGCACTATTAACGAAATAACTACTCGAAACATTTTCAACTCTCGATATAAAACGAATTTTGGAACTGCTGTTTGAATTGAATAATTTCTAAATGTTATATCGCAAAATATGTGACGTCACACTAGGGAGGGGGGAATCTCACAAATGTGACCAGTTGTGATAAGGCTGGGGATAGAAATGATAAATACAAAAGTAAATAAAAGTGATAAATTAATCACTAAATTCGGGTGACGTAATATATGGATTACGCGATATTCGTAATACGTATCACACAGAGTGGATACCGCATGCAGCAAAACTATGATATGGCTCAAATATATTTAAAATGAAATAAACTATTATAATAAAATATTAAATAGTGGATATCTGATACGTATCTGACGTTGAGACTCATAATACGAGTAGTACGACAAAGTCCCGTAAATATTTAGTTTTTGCATGCAAATGTATTTATTTACTTATTTTATTACGGACACCAACAGCGAAAACAAATTATTTGATCACAATAATAAAAATACAGTTTACAGGGCCAATAACAGATATCCACAAATAGACAGTTCTTAGTTACTAAAAATATACCACGACAACGCTTTGTAATAAAGATAAAAATACATGCTTTTTAAATTTTAACTATTATATTAAATATATGGGCTGGATAGATAGATAGATTACAATTAAAACCAATCAAGATTTGCCAACTTGAAAAGTATGTGTCTGTGTGTGTGTGTGTGTGTTTTTGTGAGCGTGTTTGTGATGAATAAGTGCGAATAGAATGTATACGTGAAAAGCGCCGTAATCACGGTGCTGCTTATTGATTAAGCGCGCAACCTTCACTGGACACAGCGCCTGCAGTGAGTTAGCCAGATTCGATACACAAACGAATGAATGAGACTTACGCGTGCAAACCTTGCTGGCCACAGTGGGCGCCGTGGCTGCAGCGGCAGCAGTGAGGCGACCGGTGACGGCGGCCACCGGGACGCGCGCGGTCGCCGAGCTGAGAACCCGGTCACGCGCTGCGCTCTCGTGCACTTGCTTGGCGTGCCTGCCGTTTAAAAGGAAACATAATTTTTAAAAACCTATTTAGAGGCTAACCCCCTTATTCATAATGGTCCGCTAACTTAAAACAGCTGCTAAAGAGTGTTCTTTTTCATTCTGACCTAAGTCAATAGAATAAGACAGAGCGAGAATTAGCAATGCTTTAAGTTAGCTGACTATTATGAATAGGGGGGTATAAATTCCACCCGCTCAATTCGCACCCGCGACCTCTGGCTAAGGTGCCAGCGCTCTTTCCAACTAACGGGCGACTCACCGGCATCAGTGAAATTTCGAACCTCTTTACAATATTCTCTGTATTACGTACAGCCTCTAAATAGGTTTTTAAAAAGTGGTCCTTAGCACGGGTTAGTGCGTTAAAAATAATACAAAAACATAATTTGCTTCATTGACACAGTAGAACTCAACATGAAGTTAACATAGAATAATCATCTGGTTTCCTTCACATAGGGTTGCCTGCGAAGGGGTTACACCTATTTACTGTATCAATTGTTCAAAGCTGGCTACTAATTTGATATTTCATAGCATTCTTTTTTTACCTTTTCAAATTGGTTTTCAAAGTATTTTTATTAAAATTTAAACAGAAACTCTGTCTTATTGAATGTTACAAATAAAACTAGATGTCCATTTCAAAACCTAGAGTAGACAAACTCTAATTTTAGTCTTTTGTCCTACGGCATACCTAATAGGATAAAGTACAACATTAACATATTCTATCATAATATGCACAGATACCGATTTTACATATTAAATCAGTAAATAGTTATAAATACAAGTTATTACTTAAAGTTCTATCTATCTAATAAATGTACCAGATATAAACAAACATACTGTGAAATAAAATGAAGCTAAAGTAGGGATAGATACTTATTTCTATGTAGATTCAATTAGATAACTTTTATTTTAATAATTTTACTCATTTTCCACCATTCACATTCATTTTTTTCTCCTTTATCTTATCAGTTACGTGGCAATCTGTTTAAATAACAATGGGCCATTTTGTTGTCGGTTCAATATATTCACATTCATACATTCCAACCATTTCGCGTTTTTCTTATTGAATTTGAATAAGGTGAAATAATTTCATGTTTTCTTACCTCAAAATAGCAATAACGTCGCCCATCCGTGTGATGCCCATGTCTTTGAGGTATTCCTTGTTCAGGTCCAGCAACATATCCAATTGGATCCGGTTCTCCGTGAAGGTGAGCGAGTATGTTGCAGCAACATCTGACGGTATTCCTGCTGAGGTGAAGAAGTTCACCCACATACCTGCAGGGGAGGTATTTTAAGTACATGAATAAGTTTCTTTGAACTAAAACTTTCGTAAGCACAACACATTGTAGACTTTTAGTCCGGATCTACTTACGGATGTTGTCATATCGGAAGAGTCCGACCAGGTTTCGCTCCGATTCGCAGAGCTTAATCATAGCTGAATCATTTTTAAAAGCTTTAACTTCACTATACGTATAAACGAACCAACTAGAGAGACTCACAACACATCGAGCTGCATAGATTTAGTTTTTTGCAATAATCATCACGATAAAAATTACTTAAACACTAAAACGAAGGATTATGGGTTCTCAGACCATAAGGGCGTCTTAGTTAGCATCTATGCACCCGAGGATCTGAAAGATACGAAAATTCCCTGGTATACAGAAAAAAGAATATTTTCTGCGCCGAATGTGAACTCATTTAAGAAGGAATTACTAAAAGTTAACTGGTCCGCTTATTTAAGTCCTTCACAAAATGCCAACAGTAACTATAACATATTTTACGATCAAATTAGACTTATTCTAGAGAAAACAATACCTAAATCCACAATAAAAATAAAAAGTAAAAGACCAAATACATGGCTGACTAAAGGCTTAAGGATTTCATGCAAAAACAAACGTTTACTAAAACATCTTGTTAATCAAACCGTACTACTGGTTTTATTAAATTACTACAAAAATGATGAAAAAACGTTGAAAAATATTGTCTCTACTTCAAAAAAAAACCACTGTTGCCAATATAGAACAACGAAATGAAGTCCGCTTGAGCTTTAATTGGCCGTGTAGCGAGACCTTTAAATCTCAAGTTAGCTAACGAGACGGAATCCGAAGTTGACATCGAAGACGTTAGAGCTAAAGCTGTACTTAATAACTAATGCTGCTGATAATAACAAAAAAAGCGTTTTGAGTCCAAGAAATCTAGAGTTGTTAATTTCAGTGTAGGAGATTTTGTTTTGCTATAAAATGAGGAGCGGAATCAGTTGAAATTAGATCCTAAATTCAGGGGTCCGTTTAAAGTAACTGAAGTGTTGGATGGAGATCGTTATACGCTGAAAGCTCTAGATTCGAAGTGTACTTACAAGTATGCTCACGACAGGTTGAGAAAGATGCCCGAGAGTCATGTACCAGATGGATTTGATGTTAATCCTAGTGATAATGAGACTGAAAGAGTATGGAGCATGAACTAGAGAAGACTCTATAGCCGTAGACTATACCAGTAGCTATTACGTAGTCGTAGCCCGGTGGAAATCGGTGTCTCTTGGGCTCTTAATTGAATCCAAGTAGTCCGTGGGTGCGCGATGCGCGTTTGGCTCTGGCGGAGGTCGTGGTCTGTGGAGACCGTATCGTGTGTGGCAAGTGATGTCACGGTCGGCTGTGGGAGCCGTGGCTATAGAGGGTGCGTTCTCGTGAGGTTCTGGAAGCTCTGTTGTAAATAATGTGATGATTAAAGTGTGTAAATATGATGATGCTGGTACATTACTCTAGAGCAAGTGTGTTTGCTGACCTATGTCCCAAGTTGTAAATAATGATAAGTTTTAGCTGATTTTAGTATATGAAAATGTAAATAAATGGGAAATAATGAAGTTTCTCCCTTGGTGAGATAAGTGAAATGAAAAGTTTCTTTTCCGGTTTCTCTATTGTTCCAGGTTAATACACGAGGACGTGTGTTAGCAGGATGGCCGTGTCGGCAAAATAAAAAAAGAAATAGTTTTTAAACGACTGTTTTGACGGAACGCAAGCGCCACCTGGCGGCGCTGGGCGGAGTCTGCGTTACGACTTTGGCCGTGGAGTGGGAAGCGTGGCAGGAACGAACAGTTCACTTTGCAACACGCGGTCGAGGTATCACCACGCAGAAACTGCTCGCGTCACGTTTACAACAGTCTTAGATTAAATTTGATTTTGTTACTTTGAAGTAAGTGAATTAGAATTGTGAGTGAATTAAAATACTAAGTGTCCTTAATTACTGAACCGGAGTTTCCACTGAGCGCCCACAGTTCGAGATCAATCCTATCGACCAAAGCAGAAGAAGGAAACAAAATATGCCCCCGTCGTTAAATATTTATTAACCCTACTGATCCAGAAGAAGTGTCCAATATAATTAAAAAATTAAAATCTAAACGCGGTTTTGGATTCGATGAAATCCCGCCGGTACTTGTAAAAGAATGTGCCCCAGAACTTGCCGTACCCTTGTCATTTCTCATAAACCAGTCGATTTCAGAGGGAATATTTCCAGACTTATTAAAAAGAACAATAAATAGTAAAGCCACTTCATAAAAAGGATAACCGTTTTGATAGCAATAATTATCGACCGGTAGCTTTGCTACCCACTTTTGCAAAAGTGTACGAATCCGCAATGTACCAGCGAGTTAACCATTTCTGTGAAAAGTACCAAATTTTTCACGACAGCCAATACGGGTTTCGAAAAGGACGGTCTACATCTCTGGCTGTATTTAAGTACATAAATAGCGTTCTAAACATCATAAATAATAAGGAACATGCAATAGGCATACTGTTAGATATGTCAAAAGCTTACTATAGAGTGCTTCATGACATCCTTCTCAAAAAGCTACATGGTATTGGAGTTCAGGGTATTACCCAGCGTTGGTTCGTAAACAGTATGTAGATATAGAACAACACAATCCAGTTACTGGTGAAATCGGCTTCAAAAGATCCTCTAAATTATTATTAAAACAATCAATTCCACAAGGAGTGTCTTTGGCTGTCTCTTGTTCTTGATATACATTAATGATCTGTCTGAACAAATTAATACCCCTTGCACCCTATTTGCTGACGATATATCTCTTGCATTACCATGTCGGGATAGCATCGACCTTGTAGACAAACTAAATTTAAACTTAACTAAAGTAACAAACTGGCTAAATGATCATAACCTCTTAGTAAATTTTGGCAAAACAAAACTCATACAATTTAGACCTTATCAGAAACGCCCCTTAAATATTAGTTACATATTTGATAAAAACCCTATAGAACTAGTAGATTCCTATTGTCTTTTAGGCATTACTATAGATAACAACCTACATTGGAAGCATCATATAAAGAAGATTGCCAGCAAACTATCAAGCTTTACGTATGCTCTGACAGAGATAAAAAGAACTGCAAATACCAAAAGTGCGCTATGCGCTTACTATGCATATGCACAATCCTGGTTGTCATATGGTGTCCTCCTCTGGGGCAACAGCACGGATTCAAATCAATTACTTATACTACAAAAGAGTTGTATTCAAATAATTGCAAATATTGACACTATGACCAGTTGCAGGCCATATTTCGTTAAATTCAATATTCTTACATTACCATCTTTGTACATATTAGGAGCTTGTACATTTGTAAAAAATAATATGAAGTTATTCCCCACATATACACGCCCAAAAATCTTAAAGCCAAACAGTAGATTAGCAACATGCTCATCAAAACTTCATTTAGTTAATTCTGGCCCACAGTCAATGGCCGCGAAAATTTACAACTACTGAAAAATATCCAGATAATAGAAAAACCTAACGTTTTCAAAAAAGCTCTTAGTCAATACTTGAACGAAAAATGTTACTATACGTTGAAAGATTTTATCGATGAGCATGACAGTAATACAAGATTGTAAATAAATTTTCATTGGATTCAATAGTTATAATTGTGTATATTTATGTATAGAAATGTACATTGTAAATAGAGTTAAGTTTAATTTAGGTTATAAATATAACTTAATTTTAGCGGCGCCCTTGCAGGGTCCTTGTTTAGTTCTAGTTTTTCTTTTAAGTAACATATTTTATACAACAAGGAAGCTCAATAAATAAATCATAGTGAGCAGAGACGGAGCCAGCGTCGTCGGTTGCCCGTCTCACACCTCACCGGTGTGCTCTGCGAATCGAAGCAAAACCTGGTCGGACTCTTCCGATATAACAACACCCGTAAGTAGATCCGGACTAAAAGTCTACAATAAGTTTCTTCTTGGCCACTGTCACACAAAATAATGGTCATTGACAAGGGACTAGAGGTTGTCCAAAAATACAAGAAACCGGAAGTGAAACTTTGTTAGTGGTATTACCAAAAATGCACACCATTTACTACATTTAATTAGGCAAAACCACGGGCAGAACACATCTTTAGTTTTTAACTATAGGTAGTTTATTTAGTTAAATTTAGTTTTTAGCTTTTTTATTTTAGAATGCTCCTAAGTGCAAGAAATTAATTCATCATCATCACAATCTTCAGCCCGCTGGTATCCATGGTTGGACTCTTCTTGCAAGTGCCAGTTGTTTGTGCTTCGCGCTTACTGACTTACTTATTATACTTTTTTGCACACGAAACATTTAACAGGACTTTCCGCTGTTATTCTTCAGTTTTTTCCCTCCTGCCTTGTTGATGTTGTCGCGCCACCTGACTGGGGATCGACCTATACTTCTATGTCCGGTCCTCGGTAGCAACTCCAGTAGGAGTACAAGAAGTTAACTAACACAGACGAAAAGACTGATCCTTACTGTTTAATTTCTAATCTATTTGGACAAAGTGTACAGATAATCTTCCTATAGCTTTTATCTTATACTCTGTCCTAAGCAATTAGCAGATTTTAGAATAAAGATTGACACGTCGGACATCTTCTTACATTGTAGACTTCTTCTAGTGAGTATAGGTAACAACTACAGGTAAAACATCTTGTCAGATGTGGTAGAACAAGGCTCGAGTAAAGTCTGTTTTTAAATTCATGTTTAGGAATCCTATAATGTGTATGTTTTGGTCATTCAGATGTTCTCCCTTGACGACACAACTCTTCTTCCATAGTCATATATTAAACGGGTCAAATCGCGATTATTTATTATAACTATGTATGAGTATCGCGAATCATTAAGAAATACTACACCTCTTCTTCTTTTGTGAACCAGTGTGCATGGGCCATGAGACATCATTTTGAATGTGTTGATGAATTTCCAGGTTTGAGTTTGTGATCATGACGAATTAAGCTGCTAAGCTTGGCCTTTTGCTTATGAGGCAAAGATATTAATCTTTTCTAAAGGGGAGCTGTGTGGGACATGCTGATTCCAGAATTGTCTACCCCAGGATTTTCAAGGACTACATTCAAGGATATTATTACTGCACACATTGTAATATTATAAAAGTCCTGGAAATAACACACGATCGAGAACACGATCGTAGCATCTTTTAACACAGTATATTTAGAAGGCGACTCTGTAAAATTATAAATAAGTCAACAGACAATCATAACACCCACGGAATTTCGTTACCTTCTAAACTTTCGTAACACAATTTCTACTAGCAAGGCAGCTGTCTGTATTGTATAAAGTGAGCCACCCGTTTCTGCTGCAATTCCTGCTTCAGTGTAATTTTCAAGCCATATTGTATTGTGATCTGCCTGTGGCCCAAACTATACAGTATTCAACTTGCATTTTGGTAGGTACCTAACCTTGTCGCGAAGAGGACATCCATCCATAACACTTGAAAATTTGGCATGATTGGAAATAAAATTCACTTACCAGTGAGTTGTGAATCCATTTTAACAGAACCTGGATTCATTGTCAATAGAAGATTAAATTACAATCAAAGAAATTCACAAACAAAATACAACAGTGAAAACAGCTTTTTTTTAAATAGTAGTGATGTCGTTAAACAATCGATGGTATTTCGACCTTCACGTAGATTCTCTTCTCAGTTACCAGTCCATTGCAATCCATTGCAGTTTTTACACATTCATACAAAACCCATGAAAGACCAACTTTCAAAGAAAAAAGAAGCTGTATTTCTACTTAGCTTACGGTAGCGTCCTTGACATCGGTCCTACAGCAGTTTTTATTTACATACACTTGCATTATACACATGAACTCAACTTTTGTAACCTTACGACTATGAAACGCACATGTAAAGCTCGAATTCCTATAGGTCTAAAAACACATGCTATAGTGTTTTTGCAGACAATAAGACTATGCTTAGCAACAAGTTATCACGCCAAAGTAACGTAAGGACCAAGTCACTAGTTTAAAGATTTTTTAGAGAAGAAATAAAGAATTTATCTGATTGAGCAGGTGTTTTTAAAACCACATGCGAATTCACAACAAATTAGTTTTGGTCTCTTGAAAAGTTGGTATTGTACATATGTCTATTTGACTTGAAACGCGCTATGTGCTGCATACTGCATTTCAACCTGTCAACCTTTTCAATTGCTTATCAACCTTTGTATTTTCAAAGCAAAGTCCTATCGTAACTGAGTAGAGTGCCCATGTGTAAAGGTTGAAGTGTGTAAAGGTTGTAAAGGTTGATAGACTCACTGTACCTGGGTACAGTCAACAGTAAGTCAACTTTTACATATTTCTCGCAGTCGTTATTAACCTAACGTAAGTCATCCTTAAAGTGCCATAATGACAACAGTGCAGGAATGTAAAGGTTAATGTGTTGTCAACTGCACATTCGACTGCATAATATCGACATTATATTGATAACATCCTATCGATAATATCGATAGCATAGTATTAATAATTACTACCCATCACTATTAATAACTGTCAAAACGTTCCGATTCACGAAATATTTCTCAAAGACCATGTCCGTGTTAGTATCTCGCTCAGAGCAAAGCTCGGCTCTTGACGTTACGCACGTTACGTTCCGAACCACAGCAGTTTTTATGTTGTGTGTATCTATCCTTTTAGTTAGTCTGTGTCTGTCTGTAGTCTTTTTAATCTGTGGTTTGTAGTCCATTTCATTCACATTTGTGTTTCAGATTCCTACCAACAAAATATATTTAAAATACACAAATAGATGGTTAAATGGTTACCAAAGCTCTACTTGGGTACCTTAGTTACCATAGATTCATATCAAATCAAATAAAAGAACTACATACTTGTAAGTGTTATTATAAATTCAAAAACCGACATTGTTACAAATAACTACCTAACCTACACAGGCACTTGTAACTTCAGGTAGATTTACTCAACAAAAAGTAACGAAAATGGCTTCTGCAGAAGCTTTGAAGAATGTTCCTAAAGTGGACATCGATGCATCTGGTGTATTCAAATACATTTTAATCAGAGTTTATGGCGAAGCTGAAAGTACACAGGAGCCATCAATTGTTATACTAAGAGGATATGGGAGATGCAACTATCATTCTGATATATTTGATGAGGTAAGAAACAATTGTATGATGGTATGGTACAGGCAGAAACAGTCCAGCCCATTTAGCAAATAATTGTTACAAAACTAACCAAATCAGACTTTCACACTTTGTTCCATCCATGGCATCATGAAGAGTGTGAGTCTGGGCGAATTTTATTAATTGCACTGTGAAGACACAAACATGACATATTTTTTTATGTTATGGCCAAAACTTAAAATCAATAACCTGCATGGAATTTTTTTTATTACAATTCTTGTCGCAGTTGTATTTTTGCTACTTTTTATTGGCCACCAAAATATTTGCTATAATAACATTATTTTTTTAGAAGTAAATCTTTTAAAAACCTATTTAGAGGCTAAAAATTTCACCCATGCCGGGATTCGAACCCGCAACCTCTGGCTATCCGTACCAGCGCTCTACCAATTGAGCTCAATTGGTAGAGCGCTGGTACGGATAGCCAGAGGTTGCGGGTTCGAATCCCGGCATGGGTGAAATTTTTAGCCTCTAAATAGGTTTTTAAATTTGTTCCTTAGCACGGGTTAGTGCATTAAAAATAAAAATAGTGTAAGTAAATCTTTCATAAGTTCTACACATTATTAGCTTAGTAGGTACCAGATTCTTTCAGAGTTCAGCCAGATTTCCAATCTGATTGAACTCTTTCAGAGTTTAACCAGAACTAACCAAAAAAACAAGTAAGTGAATATGGAACTTAGCTAATAATGCATATACTGTGAAAATTTCAATCATCTACCTTTTACACCTAAAGATAAATACCCTATGTAGGTAGGTCATACAGACAGATACTGCTGATATAGTAAAAAGATTTATAATTAGGTATGTCCCCTTTGGGTATGAAAGCATAAAAAAAAACTTTGTTCTTTTTTAAGGTACAAGAAAAACTCCATCCGTTAGACTGTGAGCCCCTTGGTGGTGGCAGAATATCTCATCAGCCAGATGATAAGAAGATTCACATCTACGGCTACTCCCAGGGATATGGCAAGGCCGACCATGAAGTTGCCGCTAAGCTGATAAAAAAAGCATACCCTGACTACACAGTTAGCATTAGTGATGAGGGTTATTAAAGCTGGGGCTGTGTGAACTCCCAGTGTTAGTTTCCTGTTGTTTTACACCTACATAATTTACTTTTGCTCCATATAAAATTTAAAGTTACTATGTACATACTTATTCTTTATAACTTGTTCTTTATTGAATGCTAGTGAACTATGAGTCAGACAAACGTTTTTTACTTTACATGCCAAATAAATCAACAAAAAATTACAAGAGAAATTATATCTTAAAAAATATGAAGTATTAACATAGTTTTTTTCGTAATTTTTGTAGATTTATTTGGCATGTAAAGTAAAAAATGTTTGTCAGACTCATAGTTCACGGGCATGGTTGATATTTAAGATCAAAGTATGTATTTACGGCCAAAGGTTTTTTAAAACGCGGGTGGGCGCTCACTATCTGATGACCTCACCCTTTCTTTCACATACAGTCTGTTAGCTTTTAGAATATACCTCAGATACTATCAGATAGAATCGGAAATATTCGTGTAATAGAAATATCGGAACTAATATGACACGTAACTTTACATAACTTTTCAAAATAGTGAAGAAAAGCAGAAAGTAGTATTACACACTTCGTGTGCTTTCGGCGAAAACCGAAGCCTACTCTCTATAGCCCGAGGTACCTATATTCTAAAATAACAGATTGTACCAATAACAACGTCACACGCCTGTCAAAAGTTCGCGCCATAGATTACAATGTAGCCTCAGAATAAGGCTTATTCTGAGAATGTAGCTATCCGCACGATGTAGCACGGGTAGCACGATGACGACGCGAGTCACGGCTCTAAGCGTCAAACGTAGACAGAGAATAGATAGACGAGACATAACCATAGAAAAAAAAAGAAGAAAGAGATGACTTAATGCGAGTCTTATAAAGTGTAAGCGAGAAACAGTAATGATCTTCTGTCCCTCGCGCGTATGCGATTTTTTTGTTTGCCACAGTTCAGTTCAAAGAGTAAAATAAAAGAAAAAGAGTAAGTTCAAAGAGTAAGAAAAAGTGTTTCAGTTCAAATCTGTGGCAGACAAACCTACGTCAAATCTGAGCTTTATCGAGTTTTACTTTGAATTTAGGCAGATATCGGTGTTTTTCTCCATAAAATTGTACTTTTCGTGTTCGGTGCAGTTGGACCAAAAGTGAAACAATAGTAAATTGCAGCATTTTAGGCTGTGGAAGCCGCAGTGAGCGTAAAAACGCCAACATAACTTTACATTCGTAAGTGCTATTAATTCTCCTCTAATCTCTGTTTTTATGATGTTCAAGACTACGGCAAGGTTTAAAATGCATCTACTGCACTCAATTACCCCTAAATTAGATAAATATGTGCCGTGAAAACCAAATCGAAAATTTGAATATTTTCGTGCTACCCGTCTAAATTATGTAGGCGCTCATACGATAGATTGGCAATCTAACTGCGACAATGTTAATTTTGGCGGTTTATAATAATGTTAGTGTTACCAGACTTAATATACAAAAAATCCCTTAGTGTTGGCAAAAACAAGGCCTAATGTGAAGAAAAAAACTCACGCCCGATATCCCCGAGGGTGTAGGCAGAGGAACCAACCACGAGTTAGACGCTTGTTTTGACGAGGTCCCAAACGTACCATTGGCAAGTCTTTCCCCGTTATCCGGGCACATAATGTTTATATTGTTCAAAATTATTTTATGCCACACCTGGCAATAAAGTGGCTTTTTCCGCACGCTGCGCGTACGGAAAAAGCCGCTTTCTGGCCAAGTGTAGACATAAAAAGATGTACACAACACGGCAGGTAATAAAGAAAGCTCTCGATCGCATATTTACGTCCCTCGCTTGCAGCTCGGGCCGCAAACTTCTGCGATCTCGGCCTTTCTTTGTATTACCACCCTAGTGGTGTAATGTACTATTACAGGTACCCAGCTGATCGGGCTCTACTGACCATATGGGTTAGAGCCACGGGTCGTTTGGACTGACTGGCAACAGACAAAGTATACCCGTGTTTGTTCCCGTCATTTCGAGAGTCGAGACCCATAGTTTTCGAAAAACAAAGAGTCCTACTTTTCTGACAGAAGGTTCCGTTCCGAAACTGTTTTTGCTGGTAAGGACTCCCTAAAATAATATTAGTTATAGGTACATTTTAGTGATGCAATATATTCGTACATTATTATGTTATGGTTTACCTCACAAATATATTTGCGAATAGACCATTCAATGCTTTATTAGTAAGGGTGTAAATAATATTAGTTATGGGTATATTTTAGTGATTCAATATATTCGTACATTATTATGTTATGGTTTACCTCACAAATATATTCGTGAATATACCGTTCAATGTAAAATTACGTCTTTGTCCTGGGTCTATTATTTTTAATCTCTACTTAATGTATTTCTTAAGTAATCTCTACTTAACTAAGGTTCTAAACTATAGTATACTTTGAAAGGTATTTTTTTTAAAACGCCGTTTGTGTTCTTTCCAGGCTCTTCCTGAGGCTACATCATCGTATTCTCCATCACTTGTGGTTGCAAGTACTAGTAAAGTGCTACTGATATTCCTACGATGGACAGCCTGAAAAATCCTGATTTGGCTCCGTGTGACTTCTTTTGGATTCCCTAAAATTAAAAATCAGCTCAAAGGGATACAGTTGCCATTACTGGAAGACGCGCTAGCAGCGTTTGAGAAGGCCGTGAAAGAGGTGTCTGCGGAGGACTGGAAAAAAGGTTTTGAAAATTGTTTCAGACGCATGAAACTTGGTATAGAGGCTGATGGAGAGTTCTTTGAAAAGATTTAATAAAAATATTTTTTTCATAGAAGTTAGTTTTTTAGTTTCTCAAAACTTTCTTAGTGTCCCACGTATAATTTTAATATTTTTTGCTTCTTTTGAGGTAAGATAAGATAAGAATATTCTTTATTGTACACCAGGAAAAAACAAACAAAACATAATTACAAAGATACAGTACAATTACGAGGTATTCATTTATTTCCCGATTTTCTGTTTACAACTTGTAAATACACAAAACATACTTTTGGGAATTATGGGTTATGCTAGCAACTCTTATAAAGTACATACTTCTATCTCCATCTCAAACGTATACGCGCAGGCCCAGTCTATTCTATTCTCTGTCTACGGCGTCAAAAGTCGTGACTTTACAGTACAGTCAAATTCTGACATTTCATCGCCACAAAACGCGTGATTTATGAACACACCCTTATGTCAAACACCACTGGCAGATTACTGCCGTGTCCTGACAAGACACTGTAATTTAAAAACAGGCATTTTCCAGAAAACGCCAAAAACATTTCGTTAAGAAAATTCCGCATAGATACGTCAAATCAAAACGGATTACTTTAAAAATTTTACATGTGTTAAATAATAGTGCACATAATTATGCCGTAACTAGTTAATTTATATTTTTTGTATACTATAGACTAATTGAAAATCTAGAATTTTCGCACTGAATACCCGCTTTTTTTCTTGACAAATAGGAAAAGGTTTTAAAGTTGTTATGACAAAACACTGCATCTACAGTTATTTGGCATAAAAATCACGCGCATGTTTTGGCAAAACACGGTACCTATCTATAGAAACAGTATTTTGTCAAAACAGGTCTCTATAATATTGGCTATACAGTCTTATTTACTATGACTGATTTGCGTATTATTAAAACTTTTTCCATATTTTTTGATGCCATACCATGTACTTAAGGGCGAAGAATCGAATTATTCATGTTACTTCAAAACACTGTATCTATAGATACAGTGTTTTGTCATAACACGGCATTAGTTAGTATCTCTGTTTAGTCTGTGTTTTCTTTTTTTTTTTGCATCGCCTGTCGTCTGTTATTGTTAGTTTTTTTTGCAATTTGCCTGATCTGATTTCCTCACGATTTCCTTGCGTGATCAAGTAGGTATAGCATTCTGTAATAACAGCTTTAGAATACGACAGTCTTCCAAGTTCTACTACACTCAATTTCAAACCATGGCAAACTTTACAACGGACGGTAAACTATGTATAAAGCGCGAAGTAGAGGTTACTACCGTATACAGCCAAGTTGACGATGTTTCAACACAGTTTGATATCGCAGAGACTTGCAAATGGATTTCGGATAACAGCTTTGAAAAGGTAAGAAGCTACAATTAGTTATTCTATTCCAACAAACCAAAATAACTTATAAAACAAAGTATGCCTACTTAGACAAACTCCCTCTCTGAGACTGCTGTGCCCTGAACTTGTATTGTATAGGATTCTCTTAACACTAATATCTTCCTCGATTGGCTATAGTCTTGTCCAATACGTGACATTGGGGAAATTGTACTGGACAATCAGTACAGTGAGTCCATAAAGCAGAAATGAATTGAATATCATCCTAACAACTTAATTAATCGCCATAATACCATAAAAGACTAATGGTGTTATTTGTGAATACAGATCCCTGTTAAATACACGTCGAATTCAGAATAAATAGTTTGTACTCTTAGTAATAGGCTTTCGTTTTGCCACAGACTATCTAAATTGCGTTTGATGAATCATGTGTTTCATTAATAAGACTAACTATCCTGCTGTTTGTCCACAGCTATATTGTATTCAAAACAATATAGTCTCTTGAAGTGCACACCTATTATTATAACCAGTGATCGAATAATCGGATGCATATTTACCTAAAGTTATTTTTTGGCTCAGAAATTATGGAAGCGGCTTCTTAAAACATATTTTTTAAATATAAATCCCGGGATTTCAGAAAATTCGGGAATGCAAAACTAATCGCATACGTAGCATGGAGACGACTTATTTAGCGTGTAGTATTATGAATTTAAAAAGATGTCCAAGTCCCAGCGCAGAGTAAATCAGGTTCCAAAATTTGTAGCAAAGTCGTCGTCTCATGTAAAACCAAAATCCGTATCACAATGCAAATCAATAACCATTGTAGAATAGCCAAGTAGTCCGAAAATTGTAGCGTTGTATTTTCGCTACATTGGCTTTAAGCCAGTTTTTGAATTCTTCAATTCAATTCTTAATTAATAGCTACCCTAAGGATTCTGCCAATGTCGAGTTTGGAGATAGCGACAGTTTTTCTTTTTAAAATTTTTATTTAAAAAAAAAAAAAACACCCGCAGGTCGGTTGTATGTAGAGCTGTAATACCTATAACAAAATACACGAAATACGTAAATAACTTGATACATTAGCAAACAATCACAGTCGAATTTTGTTAGTTTTTATAAAATTACATAATATTTTAATAAATGGAGAGAATACCAATTTTAACACAGAACGAAAATTAGTGGGAAGAGGGAGAATGGAAGGAAGATAATTATATAGAGAAGAAGATAATTTTGGGCAGTTAAAAAAGATATGATCCGGAGACCCCTCGTCCAAACCGCACTCACACAGTGAGTGGTCCCTAATCCGAATTTTCGCTAGGAAGGCTGGAGTGCAGGCATGGCCCAGGCGAAGACGGCATACTGTCGAAGTAACCTTTTTATCCGCATCACGAAAAAAGAAAAACCATGGTTTCGGAGGTATTGACTCTTGGATGGAGCTGTACAGTGTTTTTTTAGACTCACAATGGGATTTCCAATCTGAATTCCAGGCGTTACATAAATCAACAGCCGCTAAAGAGCGTAGGTCATGAGTGTAGATGTGGCAATAGGTATTTAGGCCGTTTTGCACTGCTCTTTTGGCACAGGAGTCTACATATTCATTGCCCTGAATCCCGGAGTGACCCGGAATCCAGGCAATTACTACATCTATGTCACTACATTTGCATTTATACAAAGCATTTCTGATTTTAAAAATGATGGGAAATTTGTTTTTTGACTTTAACGGATTTGCGAGTATAGCCTGAAGACAACTAAGTGAATCTGAAAAGATAATGGCCTTCTGGAAGATGTTTTTATGCGATTCCACGAATAATATGGCTTCCAGGATGGAAATTGCTTCAGCTGTGAACACGGAAGTATAGGAGGGGCATTTATATTCCAGTATTACGTTGAACCCGGGGATCCAAACCGCGGCCCCAACGTTTCCATCATCGGTTAATTTTGAAGCGTCACAGTAAATAGAAACCCAACCAGCCCATTGGTTCGCTAGTATCTCCCTAAACCTATAATCGGCATCCGGAGAGTGTTTACTAATGTCGAAAGAAAGGAGGATTTTAGGAGTATAAATCAATGCATCAAAGTCAATAGAAAAGAGAGGGAAAGTTTCAGACTGATATACTGGATCCTTGAGGTCTTGAAATTTTAAATAGCTTTTAACCATGCACGGAAGATCTTTATGTGCCCAATAATCTGAAGAAGAGAGTCGAGATAAAGAGGCGAGTATTTTGAGAAGGGGGTGATCTATAAATTGAGCAACGTTTGAGAAGAACCTGTCGGAAAGATACTGGCGCCGAAATTTAAGGGGGGGGTCTACACATTCCACTTGGAGTGCTGCTGTTGGAGAGGATCTCATAGCACCAATTATTACCCGTAAGCACCTATATTGCATCTTATCTAATTTCTCGAGTGCCATTTTGCTGCAAGGTTCTAATAAAAAAGAGCCGTAGTCAAAGTGGCTGCGAATAATGGCATTGTATATAAGTTTTAGAGAGTAAGGGTGAGCACCCCACCAAACTCCCGCCAGACAACGCAAGACATTCAGTCCTCTTTCACATTTTTTTAGAACATAATTGAAATGAGGAATGCCCGTCATTTTTGAGTCAAGTATCACACCTAAAAACTTCACTTCGGTAGAAACTGGGATCGGTTGACCGTTGACCAAGACATTAATTACCGGAACATTCCTTTTTCTCGAGAAAACTACAAGACAACTTTTAGATATGGATAGAGAGAGGCCATGATTAGTGAGCCAATCATCCAAGTATAACATAGCAGAGTTAAGTTGTTCCGAGCCATCCTCAAAGTCTTTTACGGGAAGGTACAAGGCCAGATCATCAGCATACTGTAATATATTGCAGAAAGAGGTAACAGATTGTTCCAAATCATATGTGTATATACTATATAGCAAAGGGCTAAGAACAGACCCCTGTGGCAGCCCCCTCCAGACCGATCTCGGGGCGAGGAAAGAGTCAAGATTGCGTATAAGAATGGTTCTCGACATCAATAAATTACATATGAAATTTACCAGCCTCACGGGGATACTCAGCTGAAACATTTTATTTCTGAGTACTGGAAGCAAGACATTGTCATAAGCGCTTACGATATCAAGAAAAATTCCAATAACAGACTCATTTTTTGTAAACGCTAAACGAATCTCGGATGTTAGGATGCCGAGACTGTCCATTGTACTAGATCCCTTTCTAAATCCATATTGGGAGCTAGCCAATAGCCCCTTCCGTTCTACGAACCACTCAAGTCGATTCTTCAACAAGTGTTCCATAATTTTAGCCAGCGTGGAAGAAAGAGCAATAGGGCGATAGCTAGAGGCGTCACTAGGATCTTTACCTGGCTTTAAAATAGGGACCACGATTTGGGTTTTCCATGCATCAGGTACTATGCCCGTTAAGAAGAAGTTATTTATAGAATCCAAATAAAACTGTTTAGTGTGGGTACTAGAGAATTTAAGAAAAGAATACGGAATACCGTCCACACCAGGTGAAGAATCCACAAGGGAAGACAGGACACAAGCAAGTTCCGAAAAAGAAAATATTTCATCCAATCTGTGCGTGAAGCTACCTGAGGAATAGTGGAGTAGACTCTCTCTCATTGGAGCAGAAGGAGGGGCGAGTCTCATTGCAAAGCTCTCAAGCCATGATGTTAAGTCGTTTTCTGAAGTAACGTTATTGCTCAAGGAACCGCGGAATCTTCGAATGCCTTTCCAAATTAACGTCGAAGGAGTTCTGGGAGAGAGCCCCTCACAAAAATTTATCCAACCCTGTTTCTTTTTTTCTGCAAGTAACCGTTTTGTCTCAGCTGCAATTTTACTATAGTTATTGAAGTTTTGTTGGCTCATATCCCTATTATAAACTTTCTCAGCGTCTTTTCTTTTTTGAACGGCCGTTGTGCACTCAGAATCCCACCAAGGTGGCGAGGCTAAGTTTCGCCTGGCAGTTTTTTTTAATGGAAACGAAGCTTTAGCAGCATGTTCAAGAGCCCCTACTAAACCGTTATAGGAAGGAAGAGCATTATCCTGTGAGACAGGAGGAAGAACTCCGATCCTTTCATCAGTCAAGGAGGAAAACTTGTCCCAATCAGCACCTGCAATTTTGTATTTAAGAAGTGGCATGTACTTTCTTATAGGGACCGTCTTGGAAGGAAAAGAAATTACAGATGGAAAATGGTCGCTGCCATAAGTAGATGACAGGATTTGCCAGGTCAAAAGGGAAGCAAGTGACGAAGAGCAAAGAGACAGGTCCACAGCTGAACTTGGATTTTGGTTGGGATAAACCCTATGAGTAGGAGAACCATCATTAAGAATACAGAGGTCAAAGTGATCGAGCAAGTCCAAAAGGTCGTAAGACACTGAATCATTTTTGTGACTTCCCCAGAGACTGTTGTGTAAGTTAAAATCTCCCATGATAACTAAAGGACCGGGAATGGTGGAGAACACCGAATCAACTTCCTGTATGATAGAAGTAGTAGGATGAGGAATGTAAATAGAGACAAAGGAAGTATTAAGTGACCTAACAGCTACTATCTGAAAGTTGTCACTGTGTGTGGAAATATTAATACGAGAAAAAGAAATATTATTATTGACCAACAAGGCAGCTCCTGCGTACCCATCATCCCGGTCCTCCCGTAAACATGAAAAACCAGAGACCCGAAAGTGGGAATCAGGCTTGAGCCACGTCTCAGAGATGGCCAGGATGGTAGGCTTATATTTGTTGATCAAATAAGTCAATTCTCCTCTTTTATTTTTAATACTGTGGCAATTCCATTGAAGGAGCTGAGCCATTGTTATAAATTTGGACTAGTTGGGACAATTTTTGTGCAACGTTGGACGGTAGAGGGCAATCATCATATTTCATGAGAATATTTATCAGTAGTGATATGAGGATATCGATGAAATTATCATTCTGAGGGGAAGTGGAACCCTCCTTTTGCAGTGCACAACCATTGTTCATTGAAGAGGCTGGAGTGCTGGTTATGCTATGATGGGCTTGTTTATTGTACCCGCCTATAGATGCTGGAGCCCTGGGGCTACGGGGAGTAGATACAGTTTTTTTATAAGAGAAGCCAGGTGAATCAGATAAAGTAGGCAACTGTGTTAATTGGGAGCCAGTGACTTCTGAAAAATACCTACGGGCAGAAGGAATTTTTGCCGCAGCATCTCTGTATGAGACAGATTCCTGAGACATAACAACTTTGATGTTTTTTTGTCTTATGTGCTCAGGACAGCCAGTGTCTGTAGCGAGGTGATTGCCGGCACAGTACAAGCACAGTGCTGGTTTGTCACAACTGTCTTTGGAGTGAGGCTCAGAGCAACGGGGGCAGCGTGTCTTGGATCTGCATTGTGCTTTTACATGTCCGAAGCGGCAGCAGTTCATACACTGTATGGTGTTATACACATATGGGTCTACTTTGAGGGATGTGTAGAAACAGTAAATATGTGGAGGAAGAAACTGGCCTGAAAATGTGAGAACAACAGACTGTGTTGGAATGCGGGCACTAATGTCATCATTGTTTCTTCTTGTAATTCTTCGTGCCTTGATAATTTTTCCACAACCCACCGGAAGTTCCACTGCCTCCACAAGCTGGGCCATGGACCAATCTGTGGGGACGTTCCTTACAACTCCCATTCTTGTAACATTGTATGTTGGAATGTTTGCCAGATATTTTGCTCCAGGTAAAGCCGGATGATTTAGAAACTTGTTTGCGTCTTCACCAGATTTAAATTCAACTGAGATTCTATTTCTGCCCACAGATTTTATTCCACCTAAGACTATGTTTCCAACCTTATTCCATGCCAAGAACTGACCTAATTTAATTGGTCTCAGGGTTACCCCTGAAGTCATGTCTGCATCTCTTTCCTCTTTACGAACATGGACAATATACGGACCTTTGTCTTCTAGACCATACCTTTTGGACTCTGTAAATATGGGGCTAACAAAAAGAATTGGGGAATCATCCACATTTATAATCGGAGATGAACCATCCACGACAGCTTTTTTGTGAACGTGAGAGACATCAGCCTCACGGTCGTGTAAAGCACGCTTCCGTGAAGCCGAAGGCTCGTCCACTATTTCCATTTGTTGGGAAAACACAGGGGGACTTGAGTTAACATTGCGGACACCGCCGCCCGGGTCGGGCGGCTCCCTAGATCCCATGAAACCACCACCTACTTAACGAGACAACACAAAAGCTCACCACAACTGACTAATCACTGGAAATAAGCAGGTTACAGCGAGATAAATTTGGAAGAATTCGTGGCACGTGCGATAACCAACACCACAACGAGCAGAATCCTTTTGAATTCTTTCTATTTACACGATACATTTGTTTACCAGTTTTGACAGGTAGTAGTACTTTTCTTAGGGTTACCCTATCGAACCTTAATTTGAGTAGGTTCTGTGGAGGAACATAGATTATTTAATCTCTGTTTTAAAACGGAAGTTCGCGTAGTGACGTGTTTTGTTCTTTTTGGATCGTGAATAGGCCTTTTAAAAAAAAAAAACATTATCCAACGACATTTTGACGTTCGTTGAAGTCTTCATACGAGACACCACAATGTAACAAAGTGGTTGATCTCGAGATAGACGGCGTAAGCCGTTCCTATTTTTGTGATCGGCGTATCTAGCGACCGATCACCATATTATTCTTCTTCCCGGTGAGTGGATTTACTCGATTCCATCATTATTTTTGGGTTTTGTGTCGAATATAGAATATTGACGTTGGCGTGCCTTTGCAGGTTTTTCGGGCTTTTTCCTCCATGTCCCCGGAAATATAGACGGGACATGTCTTGATCTTTTTCTATAGTAAGTATTTCAAGGATTCGCTAGGAAATAAAAGCGATTTTCGATCGAATTACATCATATTTTTACGTTGTAACCTAAAAGTGCACATTTTCTCTTACAGAATTTTATATAATCTATTAACGACAATGGAGTATCGTCGTTATATTTAACCTAAAGAAACTCGGTGAGTGTTCTTGATTTTTCTTTAATTGCGTTAGGGCATTTTTCGTCCCGTACCAAATAAATTCATTCGAATTCCTTTGCTAGAAGTGCCATGATGTTAATCTTAGGTTTGTTTTCTTTTTCAGACTTCCTAGTCGGGTTTTTTTTTTTTATTATTATTATTATTATAAATAAATATTCTGCCATTCGAAATTTCCTAATTACTACATAATGCTTCGGGATTGAGCCGGAGAGTGGTGAGGACTGCGGGTTCCTGAGTACCCAGAGTTGGACGTCCGCAGGTTCCATCCAGATGTTTTATATATTACCTATGTTATCTGGTATGTTTCCTTTTAATTTTCTGCGGAGAGAAGCATTCCCAGAGGCGATGCCCTCTATACTTTAAATAACTTGAAAGCGATAATCCAAGTAGTTTCGGTACAAATTTAAAATAAGTAGTTTTGGCTAAATTTAACTTTATTAGAATTTCAGATAATTCACCAAGTTATTGTGTAGTTTATCATAAATTTTCACTAGGATCTAACGGCTAGTGGTTAAGTTTCCACATTGACTGACTTCCTCGCTACTTGACTTTCTGAGGGGTGGAGCGACTTGACTACTGACCTGGTGATACCTACAGCCACTTAACCTGCTATGTTATAAATTTTAAACCTCCATGGCAAGCGGCCTTAAGCCATATGTAAGATCTTGCAATATATAGATATTTAAACATTAAACTAGTTTCTTTGATCTCCTTCAGCAGACTCAATTCATGCCCGCCTTGAGATTAAAACCCAAGCGCTTTACCTACTACTATCCACGGTATCTTCTTTTAGTGCTGGCCTGGCGCCCGAGTTCTAATTTGTTTATTTTTTTCAGCCTATCTTCTAATTGTTTTATAGTAGAGGGGTTAAATTAATAAGCTGTTTCTCTTATATTTCTATTTATTTGCATTTCATTTGGTCAGTGCTAAACATTCCTCTAAAAGTGGGTTCTTATTGAACATCAAGAAGAGCCTCGCCTTAATTGAAAGTTCAATCTGAACTCAACCAAATTAAACGTAACTTAAATAAGCTAACCAACTTATTCTTTTAAAATATTGCCTAACCAATTAAATTTCTTTATAAAATAATACCTACAATAGATAAAAAAAATTTTTTTTTTTTAAAAATTATTACAATTGGCGCCCGAACAGGGACTTGAAATTCTTAATTCTTTTTGCATTTATACTTTAAATTCTTAATTCTGCCTGCATATTTTACTTGAAATTCTTAATTCTTCCTACATAATATGCTTGAAATTCTTTCTGCTTATTATATTTGAAATACCTTATACCATACTTAAATATTTTTTACATTCATGCATGCCATACAATATTTAAATGCTTTCTTTTTCCTGAGTTCTGCTTTGGGAGGTTTAAACATTGTTTACTTGGACTGCTTGTATTATCGCTATATTCTCTCATATTTTCATACATATTTAGCAACTTAGTTGTTAATTAAGGTTCTCTACTGTTATAATTATAATGCTATAACTTTATTTTAACAGTTTTCGCTGTTACTTTTTTACTGCTTTGAACTGTGTGCTAGCTTTAAGTGGTGTATTTTTGGGACCTATTTTTTATAATGGAAGGGTCTGATAAGAACTTAGTTTCTAAGGACGAGCAGGTAGTTTCTAACAATATGGCTGCTCTTATTATCGCCGATTTATTTCCAAGTTTGCTGACATTGCATCTCCTTTGACACGTTTGACTGGTGGTAGTAAAAATTCAAAACATTCACTTATTTGGAACTCTGAAGCTGAAAATGCATTTGTTGCTTTAAAACAATCATTAGTATCATCCCCTGTTTTACAATGTCCTAATTTCGAGAAGCCTTTCTTTTTGCATTGTGATGCTAGTTCTGTAGGCATTGGAAGTGTTCTAAGTCAAGAAGATGACGATCATTCTCAACATCCTATTGCGTTTTATTCTCGAGCTTTATCTAAGTGTGAGCAAAATTATAGTACAACTGAAAGAGAACTTTTGGCAATTTTAGATTCAATTGAACATTTTCGACCTTATATTGAAGGCATGAAATTTACTGTTATTACAGATCATGCTAGTTTAAAATGGTTACTCGGTTTAAGCAATCCTAGTGGACGCTTAGCTCGTTGGGCTGCTAGAATTTCTCAATTTACATTTGACATTATGCATAAAAAAGGCTCTTTACATGTGGTTCCTGATACGCTTTCTAGAATTGAAGTGGCTTCACTTTTTGTTGATGAAGTACAAATCGTTGCACCTGATGATGAAATAACAGATGTTTGGTATAGAAATATTTTCATAAATTGTCAAAAATATCCTGTACGTTTTAAAAATTATAGAGTTGAAAACGAAATACTATATAAATATTGCAAAGCAAAGTATTCTTTAAATTCAAATTTAGACTGGAAAATTGTTATTCCTAAAGAAAACATTTTGGATACTATTCGAAATAATCATGATGATGTAAATTCAAGTCATTTAGGTATTCATAAAACCTTAAATAAATTAAAAGTTCACTATTTTTGGCCTAAAATGTTTGATGATGTTCGTAAATTTATCAATTCTTGTGATACATGTAAAGCTTATAAGCACTCTAATTCTCCACCTTTTGGTACAATGATAAATCCTAAAACTGTTGATCGCCCTATGGTGATGCTTTCTATTGATATTATTGGAATTTTACCTCGTACATATTCTGGTCATCGTTATATTTTGTCTGTAGTAGATGTGTTTACCAAGTATTGCTGGATATTCCCGCTGGTCAATGCTACAACTCGCGCCGTAGTAAAGTTCCTTGAGAAAGATGTATTCCTGAAATTTGGGGTTCCCAAGGTCATTGTTTGCGATAACGGTTCACAGTTCATTTCTAAAAATTTTGTAGACTTTTTACATCAATATAATATAAATAAAATATTTTATAATACTTTATATACTCCTCAGAATAATCCTGTTGAGAGGTATAATCAAACTATTGAAACTTGTATATCCTGCTTTGTTAGAGATGATCATAGAAGATGGTCTCAATTTCTTCCTCATGTTCAGTTGGCTTTGAACAATAGTGTTAATCTAGCTACGGATTTTACTCCGAATTTTTTGATGTTCGGTAGAGAACTGATAATTGACGCTTCTTTGCATCGATTCAATGATTCTTTTGATTTAGATACCATTGATTTTTCTACTAGGCAAACCTTTGCTGATTCTTTATCCATTCTCAAAGACATTTTTGAGAAGGTTTCTTCTTCTTTGTTGGACGCATATAAGCGTAACGCGGCCAACTATAATAAAGGTCGTAGGGTGGTTTCTTATAGTGTAGGTGATATTGTTTGGAGGCGTAACTTTGTTCAATCTAATGCTGCTCATTATTTTTCTGCTAAGTTGGCTCCTAAGTTTATTAAATGTAAAGTCGTAAATAAAATTTCAAATAACGTGTATGTTTTAAAGAATCTTCCTAATGGGAAAGTTGGTCGTTTTCACGTTAAAGACATAATTAAAGTTTAAAATTTATTTTCCTTTTAACCTTTTCGGATTATTAGTATTTGCAATATTAGGGTACGGGTTTTGATAGAGAAGGTGATTTTGTAAAGATGATGATTGTTGTATGAAAGGAATATTGCCCTATGAAAGAGAAAGAATGTAAGAAAAATACTCTATTTACAATTACTGATTTTAAATTTAATATTTACCATACTTAGGACATTTTGGATTAAATAAATTCCCATTCTAAATTAAAACACTATAAGAAAGTTTTTGTATATTATATTTTTGTATAAAATTTTATGAGTAAGATGAAAATTTTATATTCTGCATACCTCTCTCTAATTTAGCTGCCTAGATAACCATATATACCTGTCCATATAAATATTTAAGCTAACTATCTATACATACCTTAATTTTAGTCACCGTAGTTTAAGTTGTAAAGAACCTCGGATTTGACACATACATACATTCTCGATTTTGACTTATTCCCTTGTTGTATCAGCTTCGTTTTGGACGGCGTTGTCTGATCGACCAACATTTATTGCACTCTCCGGATTGTAGAGGGTTGCAATAAAATCTTTTGAGGCTAAGGTCTCCCATACATACCATATCATATTCTTTACATCGTGCGTGGAAGTCTGGTAGTTGTTGGTCCAGTCACGATGGATATTTTTCGTAGCTGCTCTAGGTATTGAGTTAGTTTACACATACATATTTGGACTTTGTGCATGGAAGTCTGGAAGGTTGTTGATCCAGTCACATTGTTTCATCTTACTTTTTTTGGTCGTTGTGCATGGAAGTCTGGTGGGTTGTTGTTCCAGTCACATCGTTCCACCTTTTTGTTACAGCTTTATAAAGCTGTAATAAACATTCATACCATATACTGAGCTCCGTGCATGGAAGTCTGGTGTTTTGTTGTTCCAGTCACGTAGTCTCTTATCTTCATTTTATTGGGGTTTATTTTGAAAGGTGATGTTCTACTTTTAGACTCATCGGGGTTGGTGTTTGTTTCGGGGGCGATTCTTTTTCTAGATTTGTCCTATGCATTTCAACTAGAGTCAGTGGCGAGGGTGCCTAACTGAACTTCAAATGGTTCTTCGGTAGGTTTAGTTTTCTTAAGAGTCAGTGGCGAGGGTGCCAAACTGATCTTAAAATAGTTTATCTTAGGGTTGTTTTTTTTAAGAGTCAGTGGCGAGGGTGCCAAACTGAACTTAAAATAGTTTTTCTACGGGGTTATTATTCTTAAAGTCAGTGACGATGGTGTCTAACTGAATTTTATCTAGTTCTTTATTTTACGGATTTTGAGTTTTGGTGAAGTTTTTGAGTCAGCGACGAATGTGTCTAACTGATCTCCTATCATGCACGCATATAGCGTTAGGATTCCATTTACTCCGTTCCATTTCATAATTCTAATTCTGCATATGATTCCAATTTCTATACATACGTGGAAGATCGTCTCAGCGACGGGTTTGCCGTTTTGATCTTCAATATTTTCTAATATACCATACTTATTATTGTATTAGAGTTTTTTGTTTATTCCTATTTTTATTTCCTATGGAGGTTTAAAGTCAGCGACGATTGTGTCCGTCTGGTGGTAAAGATTTTCATTATTAGCTTTCTTTTTCATACTTTGAAGTTTTTCATAAAGACTTTCAGTCTTTATTTTTCTGGGGTGGGGTGTGATGTAGCGTTGTATTTTCGCTACATTGGCTTTAAGCCAGTTTTTGAATTCTTTCTATTTACACGATACATTTGTTTACCAGTTTTGACAGGTAGTAGTACTTTTCTTAGGGTTACCCTATCGAACCTTAATTTGAGTAGGTTCTGTGGAGGAACATAGATTATTTAATCTCTGTTTTAAAACGGAAGTTCGCGTAGTGACGTGTTTTGTTCTTTTTGGATCGTGAATAGGCCTTTTAAAAAAAAAAAACATTATCCAACGACATTTTGACGTTCGTTGAAGTCTTCATACGAGACACCACAATGTAACAAAGTGGTTGATCTCGAGATAGACGGCGTAAGCCGTTCCTATTTTTGTGATCGGCGTATCTAGCGACCGATCACCATATTATTCTTCTTCCCGGTGAGTGGATTTACTCGATTCCATCATTATTTTTGGGTTTTGTGTCGAATATAGAATATTGACGTTGGCGTGCCTTTGCAGGTTTTTCGGGCTTTTTCCTCCATGTCCCCGGAAATATAGACGGGACATGTCTTGATCTTTTTCTATAGTAAGTATTTCAAGGATTCGCTAGGAAATAAAAGCGATTTTCGATCGAATTACATCATATTTTTACGTTGTAACCTAAAAGTGCACATTTTCTCTTACAGAATTTTATATAATCTATTAACGACAATGGAGTATCGTCGTTATATTTAACCTAAAGAAACTCGGTGAGTGTTCTTGATTTTTCTTTAATTGCGTTAGGGCATTTTTCGTCCCGTACCAAATAAATTCATTCGAATTCCTTTGCTAGAAGTGCCATGATGTTAATCTTAGGTTTGTTTTCTTTTTCAGACTTCCTAGTCGGGTTTTTTTTTTTTATTATTATTATTATTATAAATAAATATTCTGCCATTCGAAATTTCCTAATTACTACATAATGCTTCGGGATTGAGCCGGAGAGTGGTGAGGACTGCGGGTTCCTGAGTACCCAGAGTTGGACGTCCGCAGGTTCCATCCAGATGTTTTATATATTACCTATGTTATCTGGTATGTTTCCTTTTAATTTTCTGCGGAGAGAAGCATTCCCAGAGGCGATGCCCTCTATACTTTAAATAACTTGAAAGCGATAATCCAAGTAGTTTCGGTACAAATTTAAAATAAGTAGTTTTGGCTAAATTTAACTTTATTAGAATTTCAGATAATTCACCAAGTTATTGTGTAGTTTATCATAAATTTTCACTAGGATCTAACGGCTAGTGGTTAAGTTTCCACATTGACTGACTTCCTCGCTACTTGACTTTCTGAGGGGTGGAGCGACTTGACTACTGACCTGGTGATACCTACAGCCACTTAACCTGCTATGTTATAAATTTTAAACCTCCATGGCAAGCGGCCTTAAGCCATATGTAAGATCTTGCAATATATAGATATTTAAACATTAAACTAGTTTCTTTGATCTCCTTCAGCAGACTCAATTCATGCCCGCCTTGAGATTAAAACCCAAGCGCTTTACCTACTACTATCCACGGTATCTTCTTTTAGTGCTGGCCTGGCGCCCGAGTTCTAATTTGTTTATTTTTTTCAGCCTATCTTCTAATTGTTTTATAGTAGAGGGGTTAAATTAATAAGCTGTTTCTCTTATATTTCTATTTATTTGCATTTCATTTGGTCAGTGCTAAACATTCCTCTAAAAGTGGGTTCTTATTGAACATCAAGAAGAGCCTCGCCTTAATTGAAAGTTCAATCTGAACTCAACCAAATTAAACGTAACTTAAATAAGCTAACCAACTTATTCTTTTAAAATATTGCCTAACCAATTAAATTTCTTTATAAAATAATACCTACAATAGATAAAAAAATTTTTTTTTTTTTTTAAATTATTACAAAATACAGAAAACACACAAAAAGCACCCGAACGCATGGCATGCAAAGCGACGAATGTGATAAAATGAACAAAAGGAACTGGTATAATTTGCTGTCTCGCTCACTCACTTATAAGTGCGAGTAAGATGACAAATTATGTTATATTATATATTTATGAAATGTTTACCAGCCCTCTTACGGATGCTACTTACTTTAAGAAAAATAAAAAATTAGATTTTTTTATAGAAATTCAAGGCACCGAGTTGTTTGTCGCTATGTAGAGTGAAGAAAGAAAATTACTTATCTTGACGTTTGCAATGACAGTTTGGCAATTAACTTTATAACATTAGCCAGCACCCGATCTATAGTCGGAAAGCACTAAACGATAATTCTGAAATCGCTTGATTTTTTACGATCGATACAAAAGTGCATTCCATATTAGCAAACACCTGAACGCAAGTATCTGTATTCACCCGACTTAATTCTATAACCAAAACACTGTATTCGTCGATTCCGGAATCCCGGGATTTTTTCGATACAAAAGTGCATTCCATAACAGCCAACACCTCAACTTTAGGTAAATATGCATCCGATTATTCGATCACTGATTATAACATAACATTTACATACAAGCACATTGCTTCTGGCCCCACACTAGGATACCCTGTGTCGTGGGAACCATTATTAATTATAACATTAACTAAATCACAGTTTCTGTGCTATTTTTAAACAAAACACTCAGTCTTATTTTAAAAAACACAATTCCTTAAAACACTCCTAAAATGCTCATTAAAATAGTCTGCAGTGGAGATTTTATTAGACAGATTAAATAAATAGACTATAGGCACTCCCTATAGTTTACAGGAATCGTGTTTTTGTAACTAAGCCCATTTGACTGTGACTTATATTGCTGCTTGACTAGGATGCCCTGTGCTTTGTAACATGGAAAGGGCATCACAGACATTGCGATAGACCGTATTTTGAACTTTTACTCACTTTTATAGGTCTGCCTCCAATTCCCTGATGAATTGCTCCACATCAGTGCTAAAATATATGAAGAGATCAAACAGAATGTTGATGTGGACCTCTACATCCTTGGAGACACCTCCTATGCAAGGTAAGTTAATGCTAAAGGAAAACATGAAGATGAAGAAATACATCTATCACCGATGGCGGTGATAGATGTTTTTATTCATCTTTATGTTTTCATTTACATGGGTAAACATTATACAAAGCCTGTATAACAGAAAAAAAAACAGACAATGCAAAACACATGAAACAAATAGTATTTCTTAATTACTCGCGATACTAATACAAACTTATATATTAAATGGGTCAAATCGCGATTATTTATTAGGAAAAACCCGTTTAATATATAACTATACATGAAACAAAAAACAAGAAGGGAAAAGGGCTATGTTTGAGCCTGGTGGTAGCGGGTAGAATTCTGGCTTCTCATTGGGAAGTTGTGGGTTTGAATTTTGGCATGTAACAATGACTTTGTTTTCAAGTTATGTACATTTGTGAAATTATAGAAGTAAACCTCTCGGAAGGAAAACATCGCGAAGAAACCCTAGTGTTTGAAGTGTTGACATACCTCAGATATGTAAACCTAATAATATATGTCTTTCATTTTCTGGTGTGTACAATAAAGAGGTCCAATCTGATCTAATCTTAGCACTTGCTATGCACAATGGCCCAACTATGAGGCGAAGTGCGGAAATCGCAGGTCTCACTAAGGGCTATCCCCTTGCGGTTGTATTGGTACTGTTATGGTTATGTCCATAAAGTACTTTCTACCATTGAAAATGATCCCTTTTTTTATTACTAACTAGCTGACCCTGCGAACTTCGTACCGCCTAACAATGATTTTTTTTTATTTTTCTCTCCGTAAGAACCATCCCCATACATCAAGGAATATTCTAAAAAAAGAATTAGTAAAACCGGTTCAGCTGCTCTCGAGATTTGCGCTTACCAACACATTCAGGGATTAATTTTTATATTATACTTCAAGGAATATTCTAAAAAAAGAATTAGCGAATTCGGTTTACCTGATCTCGAGATTTGCGCTTACCAACACATTCAGCGATTAATTTTTATATTATAGACTAGCTGACCCAGCGAACTTCGTACCGCCTAACAGTGGATTCTTTTTTTTTTTAATTTTTCTCTCCGTAAGAACCATCCTCATACTTCAAGAAATATTCTAAAAAAAGAATTTGCGAAATCGGTTCACCTACTCTCGAGATTTGCGCTTACCAACACGTTCTGCTATTAATTTTTATATTAGAGATGTGCTTTATCCATCTATATTTCTTACAGTTGTTGCGTAGATTCCGTAGCAGCCATGCATGTGCAGGCCAATGCAGTGATACACTATGGAAGGAGTTGCTTCTCCAAGACCGATATAGCTACTTACACAGTCTTGCCAAAGAGGCCTTTGGATATAGCAGCTACTTTGAAAATAACCAATGGAAAATTTAATACAGATGACAGTGTGAAACTTTGCTTGTTCTATGATGCTGAGTTTCAGCACTGTAAAGGTATGTTTTATATACATAGTGTGAAACTGTTAAGTACTTCAACTTCAAACCAGATAGCTGTAGTCTAGTTATCTAGTTTGAAGTTGAAGTAACAGTTTCTCCTCTCTCCTTCTTTTTAGGGTTGACGAGGATTCCTCTTCTTCCTCTTCTGAGGAATTTCCTCATATTTTTGAGGTTCCTCATCCTCATAAAAATCTTGTTACTTTTTTTTTTACTTACTCTTCGACAAAATTTGTTTTAAAAATTCCTCTTCCACTTCCTCACATTCTAAGAGAATTTAATAGGAATGAGAGTAAAATTTTGTTGAAACGAAATGTGTGAGAGAGAGAGAGAGAAGTCTCCTACATCCTCTTCCTCTTAGTCTGCTAGATTCCTCATTCGCATCCTATTCCTCAAAATTGATTATAAAAAAATCCTCTTCCTCTTAACAAGTTTCTCAACAACCCTACTTCTTTTTAAAGATAGGTCAGTTAGGACGAATTCCATTTTCATTTTTACAAACATTACACAGTAACAAAAACTGCTTTTCCAGATGAAATCTCACAGCATTTCTACCAGCTCTACCCCCACAGCTATATAGCGTTCATCCAGAATGAAGACTCACCAAACAGATTCCTGGGTCGAGTTATCTACAACAGCAAAAAGGAGGAAATAGCACCAGAACAGTTGAAGGATTGTATCTGCATTTATTTGGGAGCAAGAGGACAGACCTTGTTCAACTACACTATTTCCATTGAAGGTAAGGCTAAGTGGGCTCATAAACGCAACATTTAAACTTACTAACGTTCCCTTCGCCTGTAAGTATTTAAGGAATATTTCTGCTAGCAATCTGCCAACTATCTGAAGCAGGTTGTGGCAGCGGATTTATGAGATAGGCCGAGGACAGAAAGTAGTGGTGTGCTTGGGAGAGACCTGCAACAGTGAACGAATTTGCGATTATTTATTGACGGATTATTTCAGATTGAGATCGTACCGCCCCCGCAAGTACTGACTTGTTGCAAAGTGGATAAACTTTTTGCTACCACAATAAACCAGTCAAACCTTTCTAATTTTAAGTTAAGTTGAGACAATAACGACTAAAACCTAAGTAAGTCCCTTTGCCCGATTTATTCTCAAAGCATTTGCACTCTTTTGGCAGCATCAGAATGGTACCTCCAAGACCCAGAGACCGGCGTCATCGAGCGGCGGGACGAGACAATTTGGTTCAAACGCCGTAGATTCCTAGTGGAGAAGTGCAGAGACGCCGGCACTGTTGGCATCCTCGTCTGCAAGCTGTCTGGAGATCAGACGAAGGACATCATAAGTCGCATGAAGCAGTTATGCAAAGCCAATGGCAAGAAGAGCTATATTGTGTCGGTTGGAAAACCTAATGTGGCCAAGTTAGCGAATTTTCCTGAGGTAAGTTGGTTTATGATCGGTTGACGACTAAGTGGAGCCACCTGATGGGTCAATGACGTTACTAAATCCTTTGAAAAGGGATGGTTTAGATTGGCCATATCTCGAGTATCTGGAGTAAACGTGTTCTTGAGTGGAGACGCGACTCGGCAAACGTAGTGTAGGACGCCCTCCGACCAGGTGGGATGACGATCTGCGAAAAACTGCCGGCATTTTTATTATTATTTTATTAATCAGAACAAACATTTGTGTCCTCTGCAAACTGAGATGCAAGTGCTTTATGAGAAGCAGGTGTTGAATACGCGCTTTACCTAGGAGGCGGACAACGCCTTAGCCTAAGTATTATTTTTAACTTTCCTTTTCATTTCAAATTTGTTTATATTCCGTCTCATCCCGATAACTTCTTCCAGATCGACATATACGTAATGATCGCGTGTCCGGAAAACGACCTTTACGGCAACCGCGACTTCTACAAGCCCATTGTCTACCCTTACGAGCTAGAAGTCGCTTTGAACACAAACAGGCCTCAGTACTTTAACACCCACATCACTGATTTCGACGAACTACTCCCTGGCAGAAGATACCACTGCGACATTGCCGAAGTAAAGGATGGTACAGACGTGAGTTTAGTCACTGGGAAGATTAGAGAGACGAAAATCGAGAGCCATGGAGGAAACAGCACCGATTTGGTCGAAAAACAAAACTGGGCATTGGAGAATATAGGCAGTAGTCTCCAAACTAGATCTTGGGCAGGTCTGGAACAGAAATTGGGCGAGACTGAGGTGAAAAAGGCCGAAAAGGGCAGAAAGGGGATACCATTGCAGTATGAAAACGAACCAGAATGATAAATTAGTTTTACTTTATTTTTAGTATTTACAAAACTTGAGTGAATATTAATATAAGTACTAGTCTATTCTAACTAAATATATATTTCATACAAACGCAAAACATCTTTAAATAATCACTTCACTATTGAACAACAGGCCTGTAAAAATAAAATACAAATATGGCTGCATAGTGCAACAACGAATACATTATACATACATACATTTTTGAGAAAGATTTACACATTCTGTGCATGTTAGATAATTAAAATAATAGTCTATAGCAAGCTCAGCGGATGCCAATACATAAACCACCACACCACACATTTCCTTTTAAACAATTTGACTCTCAAATAACAACTGTAGAAAAAATACAAGACTCAGTCACCAGACGCACTTTAGGTACTCTGGTTTAAGGGATTCTGGGGCGACTTAAGCCACTCTTTTCTTAGCAACTGCTTAAGCTGGGACAGACGCAGCGTCGGGTTCTCAGCCTTGAGGCGCGGGAGTGTGCTCTCTTCGAAGGCCGTGTAGGCCGCCTTGAGACGCTTTTCTGGGTGCCTGTCGATCTCGGCTTTGGAGTCGCTGTTGGGAGAGAGAGGTTACGAGATTATTGATTAGCCCTGAGGCTAGAAGTAACACGAGACAGCATCAGCTTACAGCTCCTAAGAATTGACGAAGGCAAGATTACGGCCTCTGAAGCACTGTCGGAATGTCGCTCGCCTTTCCGCCTTCTCCAGCATGTATTTTAGAGAATGTGCACAGAGACTACATGAAGTCATCCCTCCTGCATCTTTCTTACAGCGGACAATCAGACAGCAGGCGCATATACACGTATTTGTATACGTATACGTGGTGTGTCTTATGTGAATAAATGATTTATCTATCTAGGTATCTATTTGTCGTGAAAATTCAGGCATTTCGCAGCAAACGATTCGCGAATTCGTGTGTGACGAGAATATGGACACGTTCTAGTTGTATATTGGGAACCTATACCGGGATATTTTTAAAACAAATGTTAACTGGCGTTTAGTCAGGCAAGTACGTAACATTTTATACCACATTTTCGTTAATTATCAAGAGACATTAAATCCAAATGCTAACCAGTCTTATTTTAATAAATAATCCACCTAATATTGAACTATTACTAATATGGAAATTGTGTAAATGTTAAATAATAGTCATTACCATATTATGGACATGGCTGCTTCATTACCTACTTGAATCTTAAACTCTAATTAGAGTCAAGGTTCCAGCAGATTATGTCTGCTGGCTTATGTAAATATCACTTATCAGACACAGGGCAGACATTCAAACGAAATAACTATATTTGAGAAGATCAACTCTTCAGACTATTAGATGCAATCCAATTAGTACTGTACACAAAGTTCATTGACTTATGAAAATAAATAAATAAGTGCTACTTACGTGAGAACAGAGATGGCTTCGTCCACAGACTGTGCCACATCACCGTCGAGCTGTATCCTGTTGAGATTCTCCTCTAGAGGTGGCTCCTCCACAGTCACTCTTGACGGCTGTTGAATACAAGACAAATATAGCCTTAGTTATATATTAAAACGGGTCTAAGGCTGCGTTTCCACCAGAGATGTGCAAGGATGCGTAGCGACGGATGTGTTTGTAAAGAACCAATAGAATTGCTTCATTTACCTCGCCTCATTCTCAAAGCCCACACATTTTCACAGCACAGCTAGACACATTTCCATCACACATCTCTAGTGGAAACTCAGCCTAATCGCGATTATTTATTAGGTAAACCGTCGGGAAATAAGGTAATTACGTTTTACCTAATAAATCGCGATTAGACTCGTTTAATATTGAAACAAATACTGTAGATAACCTTGACTCAAGAGACATAATGATGGGGCAAGAAAACATCCTTGTGATGGGGTCTAGTTTCTAGAGGGGGTGATAGTAGCAACAAAACTCAGTTCAATGTTAGAAAAATATTAAAAACCTATTTAGAGACTAAGAATTCCGCCCATATGGATTCGAACCCGCGGCCTCTGGCTATCCGTGCCAGCGCTCTTTCCAACTGAGCTAATGGGCGACTCACCGGCATCAGTGTAAATAGGTTTTTAAAATTGTCCTTAGCACGGGTTAGTGCATTAAAAATAAAAATAGTATAATCATGTGGGTACAGTGATATCATTCCGATTTAAAAACCTAACTGCAAAGTAGGTAGTCGGGGCTGTAAGTGATGCAATTTACTTAAGCCAGATGTCGCTGCCTGTACGTAATACAGAGAATAGTGTAAAGAGGTTCGAAATTTCACTGATGCCGGTGAGTCGCCTATTAGCTAAGTTGGAAAGAGCGCTGGCACGGATAGCCAGAGGTCGCGGGTTCGAATCCCGGCATGGGTGGAATTTTTAGCCTCCAAATAGGTTTTCAAAATTGTCCTTAGCACGGGTCAGTGCATTAAAAATAAAAATAGTATAGAAATATATTGTCAAATTCTCATTGACGTAAACGAACCCGACAGGTGCGAATCGGATTCGCCCACTGAGGGTTCCGTACAAATTTGTAGGTACTTTACATATTATAATAGTTCAGAAATCGAGTCTCACAGTTTTTTCCGAGCTTAGACCATTTTTTTTGTGATTTATAAATGTATAATCCTCAGATTTTTTCCTTTACTTGTAGTACAATATTACATGCCAAATTCCATAGTTGTAGATCAACGACTGTGTACTCTATAAATTTTAAATCTTTTGAGTGTCGAAATACGATATCACCATACGAAACGGCCATATCTTTTTTGTAGTATTGAGTATATTGTTTTTAATTTGAACTCTGTACCTCCACATAGAGTTGAGATTAAATGGGTGATAGAGTCTTAACAGACAGATGGATGGGCCACAAAGTGATCCTATAAGGTTTCAGTTTATTTCTTTTCAAGGTCTGAAATCCTAAAAATGTTCAACATATCATGATCTCCTATTTCGTGGTGGACAGAACCATTGGTCAGTCAGCAAGTCAGGCTCTTAATCGGCAGATTTATTGCTACAATCAGGCATAATAATAACACAGGTATTAGGTTTGCATGCACGCATGCAGTACACACTGCTTGATACCAGACACAATGTCAGGCGACTGAAGCGCAAACACGTCATTGATGACAAATCTACTGAGGATGTATGTATAGTCAAAATTTCAATGACTATACTCTTAACGCCAGACCTACCCAGAAACCATCTGAGTATAGCCAAACAAGGGCTGAATAGTTGCGCAATGTATCAAGAAAAAAATTATATGGTTTGAATCATCCATAGCTAAGTAGATAGTCAAAGAATCGACATTCATCCTTACCACAAGCTTGACCTCAGTCTTGGCCGCCCTCTCCTTCAGCCTACTAATGTCAGAGCGAGTGATCTTTGGTGCAGGAGCAGGCTTCACCACTTTTATAGATTCCATCTCCTTCTCGAGTAGCGCCTTAGCTTCTGCCTTTTTCAGGAGTTGCTCCTGGCGCTTTTTCTCTTCTTGTTCCTGAAATAGTAATGCAGTAAGATGCAAATCCTCATTGTATGGTTGGTCTGGTGGTAATGATTGACTAAAAAACCGAGGTTATGTGTTTGATTCCCACTGGAGGCTGCAATACTTGATATGTACAAATGAACGCAGAAAGGTCCCCAGATTATGTAACTTGCGAGAAAAATGCTTTATTTGTGTTTTTATTAAATTTTTGTTCAGACGCTTCATATTAATAATCAATTAATCATATAACATTAAGCACATTTGAACACAAAACATCTAAAAGCATTTTTCTTGCAAGTTACATGTTGGGGGTTGGAATGTTTCTGCTTAACACATGCATAAACATTGTGTGTTTGTTTCTGGGTGTGTTACATGTTTGTGATGTCTCAGCCTTGCCTGGATACCATAGCACAGGGTACCCTAGCCCTAAGACTGTGTCAAATGACTATTTGAAGATTTGGAAAATCAGTAGATTCATCAACTAAGGCCTCAATGGCCTGTGCAGTGATGTGATAGTGGAAATAAATCTTAACGTTCTCGAGCAGTCATAATGAATTGGTAGAACACAACATCAAATGTGATGATGGTGTTCTACCAATTCATTATGACTGCTCGAGAAAGAGGGAATTGTTTGAAATCCCAGTATGCATCATTGACTTTGTTTTTTAAGTTCCATGAAGTTGGGAAGCAAAAGGGATGCTAATAGGCTACTAATGTTATGAAGAAGTCTACCTTCTTCTGTTGCTTCTTAAGGACCTTATCGTCATCATCTTGCCAGGCTGCATCTTCTATTTTCTTCTTAGCTACTTGTTCCTTCTCCTGTTTCTGATTCTCTTTACGTTGGCGGGCCGCCACCGCCTTGCTGTTCTCGCCCACGAACTTCTTAGGCATTTTGTAACTGATTATCTCCTGGAATGTTAAGGGAACGGGTCCGGGTCAGTAAAATCAGTTTCCGTTGAAGAGTCCTACTCTGCCGCTACACAATTTTTCACTAGCGCGGAGGGTAGTTGTTTCCATCAGCTCACCTTCGTAATATGGTAACCTTGACGTTATTTTTTAGTAAGTTTAAAAGGCTTTCTAGAGCATTAAAACTGTATGAAAATTCTTTACACCAAAAAATAAACTATTTGTTCAAGACTTGCGAGGAAACATTGAAATGAAAACATAACCTGTAATCTGTATAAAATAGTTAAACAAAGAACGTTGTACATAGGTACCTACCGTATACCAGGACTAGTTTTCTGCCCAAATCTCAAGAATCTGACGATTAATTTGCTCGTAAACGAATATAAGGAATTTTCCAATAAAACAAAACAATTTGGGAAATCCAACCAATTTCAGAGTATTTTTTTTTTTGACGTATAAAACGAAAAAATTAATCTGGGAACGAAACCAGCTGGACTGAAATGATTTTAGAACGCACCACATCATTATTTTCACACAGACTAATTCTCAGAACAATACTGTGGAACAATAAAATTATAATCTGTGATCTGTTAACTAAACGGAACAACCTACAAAATAGGAGGAAACCAGGTTTTTCTTTTGTCTCTTTCTGGCACGATAATAGTTGCGTATGCTGACTCTTTCTTTCGCGGTGACTTAGAAATCATTACAAACTCGTTGGTTTTCCGCTAGCTATACTATTACGCGCACCAAATCCAGAATGATTCCAAATCATTTTTGAGTACGCGCAAAGGATATTGTGCGCGTAATCCCATGCTTTTTTTTTTTTTAGTTCGTCCCGCAAGGAACCGGCTAAGGTCTTAGACCATGCTGCCACGTCTTTGGTTTAAACGTAATCCCATGCTTTCTGTTATTATGTGTTTATATACTCTGTGGTTATTATAACAAAACTCTTTGATTCTGTGATTCTGGCTGACGTTTGTACCTAGGTACCTCGATTTTAATTTTCAATGTTTCTATTTCCTGACCTCGTTTCCTAAAATAATAAGGGAAATTAAAAAAAAAAAAAGACAAACAGTTCTTATTGACTCAAAATTCTGACCGAGCCTTGTTCGCTTGTGATTGGCTGTAGTCTTGTCTAACACGTGATATTGGCGAAATTGTACTGGACAATCAGTGCACTGAGTCCATAAAACAGAATTGAATTGAATTGACCTCGTTTTCCTGTGAAAGACAGACAGTGAAGGATGGCTTTGGTAGCCTATGAGAATAGTGACTCGAGTGAATACGAGGATGAAGACCAAGAACCTACTATCACAACAGCTTTGGTTACCAAAATCGAAGGTACCTACAGTATGCCTCTTTTTCCAAACAAACTGTTCTTCTTTAACGTTTTCCATTATGTTCTCGAATCTCTCGTAGCCCCGGCTGCCTGAGTGATCTAAAACGATCACGAAGGGTAAGCAACACGGCGCGTTCAGTGCATGGATGGGTAAACCGTCTGCTAACACTAATGGCGTTTTTGCGAGCGCTTACGTGCTTCGCAAAAGCCAAGTCAGAGGCTTAAAAACTTCTGACAGTAAGACCAGCCACTAGTCTAGCAAGCCTCCACCAATCCTGACTTGGCCCCCGTGGTGGAGTATATGGGGTTGGTGGGTAAAGTTGGGGGCGGCGGAGTATGGCCTATACCTTCCTCAGCGAAGAGACCCGTGCCCCTCGGACGTAATGGGTTGATGATGATGATGATAATTAGGTTCTCAATATAAAAAGAAACAAAGTGACTTCTTTTACTATGTTTTACTTATGTAATTATCTGCCTCATAAATCTTACTATCTTTCTAGTAAGATTTATGACTGATCTAGTAAGATTTACTACCTTTCAATCCATTTTCAGAGCCTTCCTCATCCAAGCCATTGGATCCAGTTACAGAGCCAACAGAAAACGAGCAGAGTCTATTCAACCTCCTCCCACAACCCAGCAGTAAGAAGCCTGAGGTGGTGGAAGAAGACGATGAATTCCTCCATAAGAAAGCACCAACAATGAATATAGCCAAACCTAAGGCCCGCATCATGGTGCCTTCTTTGAGTGATGTAAGTTTCTCTTTCAAGAATGAGGTTTGTTTAATTTCAAATCAGGCATGTTCTACCACCTATCTCAAGACTTTGCACATAGCATGCTACTGCATTCTCCCACACAGCCATCCAAATGCTTGCCAATGTTACAGATGAGAAACCAAAAGTTATGTGAATGTATTGCCAAACACATTCCATGTCATCTATGTGAAGCAAGGTGGAGTGCTCTGAAGCACTTGCTGACTTTCTAGAAAGGTACAAGCTGGCTGGAGTGATTAAATGTCTTTGCTAATACAATATTGCAAGTATAAGGGTCTATTTCACAATCTGCAGATAAAGTTTCGGTAACGCTATCTGCAACCAGGGCTGCCATTTGTTCTAAGTTTGAAACCATAAACGAACACGAAAAATTCTTTAAATTTATAACAGACGCCCGCCCTGGTTTCGGATAGCTTATCTGGAACTTTATTTGAATATTGTGAAACAGGGGCTAAGGCTAAGTGCAGAAATTTTAGGTCTAATCCTGTTAAATTTCATTTCTGTTCCCTGTCCCCATGCAGGTATCCTTAGTTTGACTTCATACTGACTTCGTTTGATTTCATATTTTGTGAAGAAATTAATTTTGCCCTTCAGAAACAACACAGATCACAAAGTATGCAAAGAGTGCTTACGAAAATTACATATTATGTAAAGAGTAGAAAAATATTACTTCGAAAGTATTTATGTGTATCATGACCTGAGTAATTTTATCAACACTGTATCTTGTGTATTTTGCAGTTCAAAGATTTGGATGCTATGCCGAACAAGAAGCCGAAAGCACCAAGCGCAGTAAGTTGATAAAATGACAACCTCACACATTAAGCCCCATGAGGTAAGCATTGATAAGTGCCCCATTTTTAAATAGAAAATAGTCATTATAAAAATTTTGGGTTTTTAGGGTTCAATAGCAAAAGGGCACAGATGAGACCCTATTACTCTGCTTAAAACATCTGTCCGACCCACGATTTCACTAGGAGACAAGTCGCGAGACATGTGCCAGAAAATCTACGGTGCGTGTTCTCGGAACATGTTAGCAACATGTCGCGAGACATTTTCCCTGTCCAAACCAATCATCGCCGCGGAGATGTCGCCCGAGGAAGTCGTGGCATAGTACTGCGTACACGTACATATATATTAATTGTCGATTGGGTGGACCAAGACGTTATAAAAAGAAAAGGTGGTGGGTGCGAAACTACTTGGCACAAAGAGAAAGCAGAGTGAATATTTTACGTGATCTTCGAATGTTTGATGGATCATTTTTCTTTATTTTGTTTTTATTATCACTGCTATTGGTGTCCCACAAACACCCATTGGTTTAGTTCAATAGCACTGCTTCATTGCTCTACTCTACGGGCCTGTTGTAAAACAAAGCGCAGACGCGTCTACACTCGGGGACACCTGTAGACCGACTGATGTCGCAGGAAGTTCTGGCTCGCGAGACAGAACACGGAACGTAGATGTCGCTGCAATGTCCCATGCGACGTCGCAGAACACAGCGCGACGTCGCGGCGACACGTAGAAACAGTGTTCCTAGACATGTTCCGCGACAATATGTCGCCTAGTGAATACATGGCTTAAAGGTCCTAATCTCATATACAAAGATTACAAGTAGCCAGCTTAATATTCACAGAATTGCTGTAAACTGTAAAAATTCTATTTGTTACTCGTACTTTGTCTTTGCTGTATGGTGTGTCACAACACCATACAGCACAGTACAGCGTAAGTAAAGCAATACTTTTAGAACGGAAAGAATTTTAATAGAGTTCTTTCCGTTTGTGAACAGAAAGAACCCTTATTCCCTTAATACCCTTGAGTATCGAAATATACATTTCTGGTGCGTATATAGTGGTACCGTGACTACCGCTTTTTTCCGGCATTTTTCCAAGCGCTTTCGGAAGGAACCTTAAACACCCCGTTGGTGCAAGCTATCATGTAATGGAAGTCGTTATGCCACTTCAGAGGCCTTATGGGCGGCTTGATGACGAGACAGACATGTGTCAGGTGTTCATTTTATAACGCTTCTTCTATGCTTTAGTTAGTTATTGTTCTGTCTGAGTAACTGTGACTTTCTATAGGTAACCTTGTACGATTGTAAAATTTTGAGTGTAAAAGTACACTACAGTTGTCTCTTTCTGGCAGAAAGAATTATTGCAAGAGTAACAAGGACAGCTAATGAGTTATAACTTCTTATTTTACGGCTCCTTCTATGCTTTAGTTATTGTTCTGAGGATTAATCAGCCATACGACAGGTTGCGTTTCGTTACCACGTCGATTCGGATTTTGGATAAATAAAAGCAAAAGCAAGTCAGAGCCCTTAGGGCAAAGACCGCCAAGTCTTACTGGCACTAGCACTAGTCTTACAATCCTCCACCAACCCGGACTTGGGTCCCATGGTGGAGTATGGCACGAAGAGACCCCAGCAGTGGGGACATACAAGTGTTGTTATCGAAACAGTGGTAACTTTTTTTTACGTTTTCACAGCTATAAGGGACTGTAGACCTGAGTTATTCTTTTAATTTCAACTCGATACGTCTACGCGTTCGCGAGTTAAATAATCTTAACAGACAGACGGACGGACGGACAACAGTGATTCTATAAGGGTTCCGTTTTACTTTTTGAGGTACGGAACCCACAAAATGGACAAAAAAACTTCAAACTTGCGGTTTTATTTATAAAAACGCGATATCTTAAAACACTCCATAAGCACCGATTAAAATAAGATAAGAATATTCTTTATTGTACACCAGATCACATATTATAAAACATGTAAAGATACAAAGTACAATTGGCGGCCTTATTGCTAAAAGCAATTTCTTCCAGACAACCTTACGCCGGAAAATTGCTGAAGGAAATAAGAGAAAGGAGTCTGTGGAGGAGATTTTACTGCCTCTAAGAAGTGCTTTAGAGAAATCGTGTTATGATATATAAGAATTAAAATATGGCCCCTAGTTTTCAACATTATCCAACATTAACAGTTTCCATATTAAGGTGATTCCGATTGCTAACTAAAAAAATCATAACTTGTGTTATAGGTAATACGTTTTTATCTAAAAGTGAACATGAGAAATCTTAACAACTGTGACAACTATTTTTAGAACCTACAGTCTAGAACCTATGATCAATAGAAGAACTTTAATCGATTTCCGTTAGAATAGAAACGGCCGTATTTGGCGGAAAGTGATTAGTCCTTGGTTTTTCATTATACGTCACGTCTAGTCACGGATGTAAGTATTTTATTATTCAATTCTGTTAATGGACTCAGTGCACTGATTGTCCAGTACAACTTCGCCAATATCACGTGTTAGACAAGACTATAACCAATCACAAGCGATAAAAAAAAGTAAAAAGTTTTTTTTTTTTTTATAAAACAAGTCATGATTTTTTTCCATTGGTGGCGCTAGTTAGCGCACCGAAACGTCTAAAACCCAAAACTCATTGCATTGAACTTGCTTTGGCTGACACTAAAAATGTTCGTCATCTCGTCGTCAGGCTATACTAGTCCACTGCTGGACTTAGCCCTCACCTAAAGAGCGCCACTCATCTAAAAATCTTTAATTTGGTAACCCTTTCTATTTATACACGCTTATTGTATCTTTAGGGATCTCATAGTAGAAACATTTGCAAAACCCCTTAAGTGTATAATATTAACCTTTGCCTGCCTTATTCTTGGGTACGAAAGTTTACGTATTACTGCTAATTACGAAAATGTCAGCTAAATATTTTTATTTTATGTAGCCTATGCTTAGAGTATATACTTAGTATATACTCTAAGAGCCTATAAACGTCCCACTGCATGGCACAGGCCTTTCTCAGAGGGAGTATAGGCTTAATTACCAAGCGTGCCCACCACGGATTGGCAATTTCAGGCGCTGAGGTAGTCGAACACCTCAGACTCTCAGGTTTCCTCACGACGTTTTCCTTCACAGTTAGCGAGTGGTATTGTTACTATAACTTCGCAAATGTGCATAACTTAGAAAACAAAGTTATTGGTGCCAAACATGCCCGCACTGAGAATCTAACTTGCGAGTCAATTCTCACTTCATTAGCAAATAATTTGTATACGACTCTTATGGCTTATGACTTGAATTCTACTTAAAAAGTCGAGCGACAGCCAAAATCTGTATTCTGAAGGCCATGCTATAATGAATTTGAATGGGAAATATAAAATGTCTAATGAATCTGTCGAGTTATTTTATTTTTATGCGATAAATATGTAATCCGTCGAATGTTTTCCGTCTACGCTTTCAATTCGCATGGGCGGTAATCGGCTCCCTGGGTCTCTCGCTTCCGAGCCCAGTAAAAAATTCTTAAACTGCAAAATATTGCTTACAGAAGAAATCAGGCCTGCTCAGCTTACTACCAGAACCAAAAGGCGCTGTTCTATCGACGACCTCCAAATCTCTCATACCACACGTGCTCGCTCAAAAACCCAAAACAAGTACAGTGAAAAAGAAACCTCTACCCACACCAGTGAAACCAGTCGAGGCTCAGACGAAGGCATTAGCTTTAGACTATTCAGATGACAGTGACAATGATGAGGAAGGACAAAATGATTTCTTCTCAATTAATAAGCCAATAGAAGCGCCGATTGAAGATGTACCGCTGGATATTGATGAGAATGTGACCGCAAAAGTACAAAATGTCTCTTTACCGAAGGAGAAACGGAGTATTCAGTCTTATTTCAAGCAAGATATGGTCGAGAGTCGTGTGGAGCTCCAACGAGATTCACAAGTGGAGTCAAGTCAAAGTGGCTTTGGAATGGAGGAAGGAGATTATTCCAACGGTTACAGTGGAGCCTCAGAGAGTTCCAGTATTAACAGCAATGATGTTGTTTTGGATGATGAAGCTGTAAGTAGCAAAGCTTTTCTTTCGTTTTTAAAAACGATCACAGTGTTTGTGTAAACTGTGTTTTTAATAACTCAGTACCCAAAGACGCACAGTGCACATCAGACGAGATATTTGTTGTCAACGTCAAACCATCAAGTTGAGTCAATAAATCAATTGTCTGGCACAATGGGTAAGCCCCCTTGAGCCAGGGATCAGTTGTTGACGCTAGTTAGATTTTAGAAAAACATAATTCCTTAAAGTACTACTCAGAGGCACTTTAAATAACCCGCCTCTGAGGGGTGTTTAATGAAATTATTATTATTAGTATTTCTTAATGATTCGCAATACTCCTACATAGCTATATAATAAACGAGTCTAATCTCGATTATTTATTAGGTAAGTAATTTTCCCGTGAGATTAAGATATTTTCCCGCAGTAAAACGTAGCCTGTGTGTTAATCCAGGGTGTCAGCTGATTAAAATATGATTAAAGCGCTCCAGCCGTTTGGACGTGAAGAAGTAAGAAACATACACACTCACAAACTTTTGCCTTTATAATATTATTGTGAAGTGTGATGTGATAATTGCACATACGTATAGCTTACAATGGCGATGCGGCGGACTTCGTCTTCGAAATCGTGTTTTTTTTTATTAATAAAACGGCTATACTTTTTAATATCACAGGGGACGACGAATTGATACAGTGATTCATCACCACCTTCCATTCTTGCTGATCGCTCAACAATCCCCAGCTCCGCCAACTATGCGGCACCCGCGGCAAACGCAAGCGGGAAGACATCCAGATCCTCGACATCGACCAGTCCGCGGTCCTGGCCGAGGCGCGGCAGACGTACATGCGCGGGCTAATGGAGGACACCAGCAAACGGACCTCCGCCAGCAAGAAGAAAGGGAACGAGCCGACTACCCAACAGAAGAAGAAACACCAAATCACGTACCTGGCGCATCAAGTAAGTTCGGAGCCTCTAACAGGGCAGCGGCGTGTCCTTAATGCTGGGGCACGGGTCTCTTTCTGCATCGCAGGAAGGTTAGGCCATACTCCGGGGGGGCCAAGTCCGGGTTGGTGGGGGATCAGTGGCGGGCCTTATTGTCAAAAATTATCAAGCCGCCCATGAGGCCTCTGACATAAAAAAATGTTACTATGCATAAGAACTGTGTTAGTGATATATTAGGCGTGCATGACCCTCATTTTTGCAACCTTTGTTTTCGATGAAATAAAAAGGAATGGCAGCAATGAGTTAGTGTAAAAACGACTTTAGGATAAAAAGTGTGTTGTTTGTTAATAAGGCATGATTTAACGATAAGCCTATTTCCGTCTAAATATGTTGAGCCTTTTTACATGATGTACGAACAGGTTAACTTCACAGAAGAGTAAGAAATGATTCAACACAAGAAGAAACGCCATATTTTTTTTTATTTTAGCTTCACAAAACTTCCAAAAAATGTTTTGGATAGTTGTTTGACTGTGTTGTTAAATGGAGGCTAATGTTGTGTTTTTATTTCAGGCTAAAGCAAACGAGGCGGAACTACAGAACCAATGGTCGCAGAACAGAATGTCGAAGCGGCAGACACAATCGAAATATGGGTTTTGAATACCCGCATTTATCAATCTTTGTAAATAGTGAAATTATTAAACACATTTTATATGTATTTTTGTATTTTTAAGTGAAATGCTTCATGAAGAGTAGCCATGATGGGGTCGGTGGACTGAGTAACCACTTCTACGTCAGCATGACGGCCTCGGTGGCGCAGCGGTGTGGCACGCTGACTGTAAAACCGAAGGCCTCGGGTTCGACCCCGGTAGGGTCAAGCTAGGAAACGAACTTCTAGTTTGTCTCGGATCTTATCTATGTATTTATTGTATGAAATCTATCGTAGAGTTAGCACCTGTGACACAAATAATTTAGTTGTACTTAGTATAGGGCTAACGAGATCTGTGTAATGAATATTTATTTATTACGTTTTTATTCTTTTTAATGCACTAACCCGTGCTAAGGACAATTTTAAAAACTTATTTGGAGGCTAAAAATTCCACCCACGCCGGGACTCGAACCCGCGACCTCTGGCTAACCGTGCCAGCGCTCTGCCAACTGGGCAGAGGGTCTCTACAACGAGTGTTCGCGATTTTTTGTTTGTGCTCTATCGTTAAAACGGTAATAAATACAGGCATGGAAACACAGGAAAACTGCGTGATTTTGCAATTATGTAGGTATTCTAACGATATATAATAAAAAATAAAACGGCCAAACGCGAGTCGGACTCGCTAAATACTTTACATCATCATCAGTCCACCTCTGGCCACTGCTGGGTAGGTATATGCCTTTTCCCCATCACACCATCCTTCGCGGTCTCTCGCCATTACGTTACTAATTTAGAAAGAAATATGGTAGTAGGTACTTACGGAACTTGTCGCACTCACACTTGGCTAGTTTTTTTCCTGTTACTATGACGAAATCTTAAAAACCTATCTAGAGGCTCAAAATTCCACCCATGCCGGGAATCGAACCCACGACCTCTGGCTAACTCTGGCCTCTGACCACCTGTAGCGACCACCGACATTAGTGAAATTTCAAACCTCTTTACAATATTCTCTGTATTACGTACAGGCAGCAACATCTGAAGTAATTTGCGTCACTTGTATGTAGCCCCGAGTACCTACATTGCAGTTAGGTTTACATCGGAATGATATCGCTGTACCCTCATGATTATATTCTTTTTAATGCCCTAACCCGTGCTAAGGACAATTTTTAACCTCTAGATAGGTTTTTAAAATTGTCCTTTAGTGCATTAAAAAGAATATAATGACGAAATCGTCAAACCATTGTCAAGACTTCCTTAACGACTTTTAGCCTCGTTGGTCTGGTCTAACGTAACAATGTTTGATTATAATGGCCGAGATCGTGGGAAAAATCCGAAAGGGGAGCTGGATCTGTCTGGTTACCAAATCATGTGATGATCGCCCCCTGATTTGGTAACCAAATTTACGGGCAGGACAAGTAATTGTGTTGTGGATACAAGGATGGTTAAAACGTTTTTTGTGTTTTAACAATTATTATATGTATAGGACAAGGACATAGGTCTTCAACAACACAAAGCATTACTTATATAATTGAATTTTAATGAAAATTCAATGCTTGAATCTTCTTCACTTGTGAGAATTCGCAACAAAAATGTAAAATGGCTGATCTTCTAATTATTATACCTCCTATTTTTAATATTTGCCAAGAAACAAATCCATGTAAACAATATTATTACATTTATTGCTATAAAACGTAACTAGATTACAACTATGGTAATGTAAACAATTTACAATCTCCTGGCTTTCCTCGCGCGCGGTGGGTTCCACGAGACGCGCGTGGCGTCCGTTATTGAGACTATCTCGAGACCTCCCATCTGCAGGCCTTTGATGGCAGCCTGTGAATGTAAATTGACGTGTTTATTAGCAGAAAAAAACATTTTCTGAACAGATATGAGAACTAATGATGTCACGACGTAACAACACTTAGAGGCCTAATTTTGTCTAACCTTGGTTACTAGCCTAGGCCTACCATTTGTAAAAATGTCATCACACAAACTTCTGTTGAAGTTGAAAAATATCTGGACTTAATATTGAAAGTTTAGTCAGTTCAAATTCAGAGTCCTTACCAGTCTTCCAGGTCCGAGCCCCCTCACTTTAACCCTGACAGTTTTGAAGCCTCTGTCAATAGCTTTCTGTAACAAAATAGGAAACTATAAGTTACAATGTGTTGAAACAGTTTTAAACAATGAAAACAAACAAAAAAAGCTATTCATGAAATAAGGTTCATGTGAATATATCATGTTCATGAAATGTTATCATACATATAGGTTGCAAGGTTATATGCAATTGATGAATTTGGTTTGAGATGACTTCAGAAAAGATGGTCAGAGTTTAGTCTTTTTCTGCTACAAAAAGGCCCGAAGGCAGCGGCTTACATTTTAAATGTACATTGACATTCAGTGCACAAAATAAAAATTCTTTACGGTGAAATAAATTGAATTGAATTAAATATAAATATAGATGAAGTCCTAAAGTGGTGACAATGGTGGACATTGCATTTTTTATAAAAGAACTTGCATAGGTGGCTGTTTCAAACCTCTTACATTTGCTAAATTAATAGCAGTGGTCTGAGCAGCAATATTGGTCCCCTTTTTTGTGTTCTTGAACCCATCTATACCACACGAACGAATCATCTTGATCACCCCAGTGTGGTCTGTCAAGGATACAATGGTATTGTTGCTGCTGACTCTGACATTAGCGATAGGGAGTTGCTTGTATGGGGTGCCGTTAAAGAGTTGATCGTCAGACTCTGCAGTCGGAAACAGGGTTTGTTTTCTGTGGACAGATGTGAAATGTGTAACTGAATACGCACTAAAATATTAACATTGTCATATGCTTCTCTTCTCATATACACATACATAAGCTCACGCCTATATATCAGCGGTACAGGCAGAGACACTTGCTTCTCTTCACTAAAATAAGGCACATTAAGAACATTGAGGTTAAAATTAGAAATAGATACACATACATATTATGAGGATATGACATAGAAGTACTTACTGCTTAAGTGCAGAGTCTAAATCAACGACTTTTTCGCCCTGGACGCCCTCATCATCTGCTGGAATGTTCTTAAAGCTCCATTTCTTGTCCCCAATGTTTTGGGGAGCCGAAGTTTGGAAAAGACGTAGCGCAGTGCACACCGGAACTCTCAGAGACTTCCTTATAGCACTCATCATCGTCGCTGCGGATTTTAAACTTACTAAATCGGAATTAATCAGATTTCTCTCAACTCTCAAAATATTTACGAAAATACGCCTAACCTCGAAAATATTTTGACAGATTTTAATCTGTGATTTTATTATTGTGCCATTGTTTTTCTGTGGTGTGTGACACTTTGTAATCTGTGGTGGGCACACATATGATTAGGCTCAAAAGGACTAGTTTCCAGGGCCGTTAAACCTAATATTAAAAAAAAAAATCAGACAGGTTGCGTTTCGTTACCACGTCGATCCGGATTTTGGATAAATGAAAGCAAAAGTAAGCCAGAGGCCTTAGGCGTAGGCGGCTCGAAAACTTCTGACAGTAAGACCGCCTGGTCTTGCTGGCACTAGCACTAGTCTTACAAGCCTCCACCAATCCGGACTTCGCCCCCGTGGTGGAGTATGGCCTATACCTTCCTCAGGGAAGAGACCGTGTCATAGAACGTTCAGAATTCGATTCCGAAAATATTTCGGTACAGGCCGGAGGAAAAAAGCCAAAGAAAGGAGACTAACTATTAGCAAGCAAAACGGCAACATACGATAAGAATATTCTTTATTTAACATCCACCAATAAATAAATTGATTTATTACGAATAAACATTTCAATATATACTCCACTTACTCAAATAGATTTTTATGAGACAAAACGGATTGGGTAAAGCCTCTCAAAGGTGCGGGAACTCCTATAGCCAAGAACTGAAGGTGACCAGCCTCTGCTTTGAAGTTAGCCTGGAGCAGTTCATTACACGCCCACTTCACGTTATAGAGGTTTTCGGGTTCGCCACCAGATGGTTCTCTACTCAGTATGTAGTTAATTATGGTTGCATAGAGAGGGGTAGGGACTAGTTTGATGAATAGTCCACTTTCTAGTAGAGCTTGGCTCAGGTCGTCTTCGATTTCCACGTTTTTGAGGGCCTCCTGGAAAGAAAAAAATGTTTAGGTACAGGTCATGATAAACTCATGGAAAGTCCACAGCCAATCAGAGACGACTGAAACAAATATGGCGGCGAAACCGGCCAATCTAAATCTCATAAAAAATAAAAGACAAACCAATAATCTTGCTAGTTGACAGTTATGCTTTGGGCTTTTGAATAAACGGGGCTAACTGCAACACATATAGTGGGCATAGCAACACAATAAAGCAGGGTTTTTGTGTCCTACGGATTTCTTCACCTAAATGTCGTGATTTTTTACGGCTCCCTTGTAAAAGAAGATACCTGCGCGTAGCCCTAGGTTCCTAAATAAAAATATATAGACAAACCTTATGTTTTAAAAGCAGTTTTGGTATGTTATCCTTGGAATGTTCGCATTTGGACAGAAGTATAATCCACACCAAGTTGATCACAGCATCACCCTGTATTTGTTCACACAGCCATTGTATTTCCTGTAAGAAAAATTAACAAGTTTTATGAGTTACGAGCCATGTCAGAGGCCATATGGGCAGCTTAATAACTTCTGAAAGTAAGGCCTGTCACTGTCTTACAATCCTACACGAACATAACTGGTTAATACAGACGGACAACTAGGTATGGCCTAACCTTCCTGCAATGCAGGAAGAGACCTTTGCCCCAGCAGCGGGGACATACAAAGGGTTGATATAATTTCATCTCATGAGTTAAACAAGAAATTAACACAACACTTTTACTTTTCAAAACACACACACACATAACATAACATTTACATACAGGGACATACATTTCTTCTGGCCCCACACTAGGATACCCTATGTCGTGGGAACAACAACCACATCAACATGTAAAAATCCAAGACCTAGGAGTTATTTCTTTTTTGCCCCCAGCCGAGGTTCGAACCCGGGACTTCTACCATGGTAGGTAGATGCACTACCGCTGCGCTACAGAGGTCATCAACCTCATCTACCTTGAAATCCAATTAACTCATATGACAGGTGGATATTACAAGAATATTGTGAATATATAAGATTATATCTAATGTAATCCTTCAATTACATTTCGTCATCAACCCTTGTATGTCCCCACTGCTAGGGCATGGGTCTCTTCCTGCATCGCAGGAAGATTAGACCATACTCCACCACGGGGGCCAAGTCCGGGTTGGTGGAGGATTGTAAGACAGTGGCGGGCCTTAGTGTCAGAAGTTATCAAGCCGCCCATAAGGCCTCTGACATGGCTTAACGACTGCCATTATATGACAGCTGGCACCAACGGCTTAACATTAACAACGAATTACATTTAAAACGTAAAAAATTATAAAGTGCCTGGTCGGACTCTTCCGAGAAAAATAAGAAAGTGATTTCAGTATTAAACAAAATTATTTATAGTATAGTACAATCTGGGGCCTTACCACTAAAAATTATTTGCACTGCAGGGCACACACATTCTCTCAGAGAGTTAAAGTATGTGCTTCACGATCACGCGTGCTCATCGCGGATTGATAATTTCGACCTCTAAGTTAAGTGAACTTCACATCTTCTTCTTCGTCCGGATATATTAGTCCACTGCTGGACATAGCCCTCCCCTAGTGAGCGCCCTAGCGCAACTTTGTGCCATCATTGGGAGGTAATGCCCATAATCCCCAGCTGGGCATGCGGGTTGGGGATCGCAGTTTGGTGGAATTGTACTGCAATTGTTCACATCTACAGAAATAATAATATTCATGAAAATTTATAAAATAGGCAAGTAAGGTTAAAACCTATTTAGAGGCTAAAAATTCCACCCATGCCGGGACTCGAACCAATTTCGAACCTCTTTACAATACTATCTGTATTACGTACAGGCAGCGACATCTGGCTGAAGTAATTTGCATCACTTGCATCACTTGCCGAGTACCTTACTTTGCAGTTAGGTTTTTACATCGGAATGATATTGCTGGAAAGTGGAAGTTTCTTACCTCTTCAGCTAGCACTGGTTTCCTAAGCAATAGCTTGATAAGCACCAGGCTCTCTTTCTGGTCTCCCGCCCGCAGGAGTTGGTCTATGTAGTGGCAGTGGAGACTCCTTGAGTCACTAAAATACAGACGGATAACAATATCGTTTAATGGATTGGAGGCCAATCTATACATAGATAGAGAACACTTTATTGTACATAAAAAAGGAAATTACACAGATATCTCGTAACCTAAGAGTACAGACGCCGGTCTTATTACTAAAAGTGATTTCTTCCAGACAACCTCGTGTATAGTTCTAAAGTTAGATAGACCTGAGATTTAGACACATAGCCTCAAAACGGAAAACCTCAGACACTCGGGTTTCCTCACAAGGTTTTCCTCAACCGTTAACTAGTAGTATAAACATGGTACAACTGGCGGCCAATCCATTTTATACCCGGGTTTAGATTTTAGGATTAGAATTTTTAAAGTTCTCAGGTGTGTGATTACCACAGACTCAGGTTTCTCTGTCACATATTCCTTCACGGTTTGTGTGGAATTTTTACTACAAATTCAGAAATGTACGTAACTTTGAAACACTAAGTCGTTGGGACACGCCGGAATGGAGACTATTACCTACCGATACACTACCACCACATAATTATAGCGCCACATAGTTACTGAGAGAAATTAAAAAGTCATTAGTACAGTCCCGCACTGGGGATCGAATCGAGGTCTCTCGCTTGCGAGTCCATTGTTCTACCCACTGAGCACCGCCCCGAACATACATTAAGATCCCAGCAATTATTGGTAGACGTACTCGGAGCCTAATACCGTCAGCCGGTTGTACGGCGCAGTTCAATTGACAACATTTCTTATTTTACAACGCACAAAACTAAAAATACCGTTTCTTAATTTTGCCATCTTGATTACGAAAAAAATACTTAGAATTTTTATTATTGCTTAATTTTAGAGAAAATAAATAAAAACCAAAAATTGTGTGATGATGTCACACACAGAACATAAAAAAAGAGTAGAAGTAGCGACATGACACATTTGTACGAAAACCAGTGTAACCAAACTGATACTTACAAACCAAACGCACACTACGAATGCCAACCTGCCATTGGTAAATAAAGTCAATGCCGAAAAGGTGTACATCATAAAAGTTTCAATTAAAATATGCACCTTTTTGAAATGTTAACAATGATCAAAATCAAATGACAATGATGAAATTAAGATTGACATTTTGTAGTAACGCTACTCTACACTAGATGGAACTACCGCCGCGTCGGACCGAAAGGAACTTTTACCTTGTAAGACATAAAGTTCAAAATTTAAAAACAAGTGCATTCTCAGTTTGGGATGGGACAATGCGAGTTCTAGTTTATCGATAGGGAGAACCTATCGACAAATTATACTCGTACAAACAGTTTACATATTAACGGCCGAATATGAATGCTGGTACTTAGAAGTATTTTTAGCTATTTCTTTTTTGCTTGCGCGTTGACTGGTAGAAAATGCATCTTTTCAACATTATCTTTTGTGCAATATAGTATATTTCATTACAAGTGCGGAAAGGCTGTCATTGCAAAGAGTTCCGACAAGTTGCAATGACGGTTCCGCACGTGTACTGAACGACTATTTTTAATACAGTTGCGAAAAAAATAAGCAATTTAATAAAGAAAATATTTAGAAAATGGCGCCAACCGTAAAAAAATATAAGCAGAGATTTTTTTCTTCACCCATTCTAGAAGGCAAAGGGAACTATGCCCATACAGCCAAGTCTTCAGAAGATTTTTTTTATTGATATGAAATGAAAATGAAATTTTATGAGATGAAATGAAATGAAACCTAACTTAACTCATTCAATCAAATCATTAAATCTGATATTGAAACAAATTAGTAGCTCATAAAAACTTCTATGATTTTTTTAGTAAAAACTTCATGGCTGGTTTTTCTTTTTAATAGACATTATTTTGACAGTTGGGAAAGAAAACGCACGAGTGCGGGAAAGGTAAAAAAAAATCACGAGTGTGTAATAGCCCACATCCCGCATGCTATACGTCCGTGTAATACGCCACTTTTTGAGCAACTGTATTAAAAAATAATTAACACTAATAGGGTACATAGACGCACAAATAAAACAATGTGGTAGATTTCATATTTTAAAATGTTATCTCTTATTTAAAACTAGCTTTAACCCGCTGCTTCGCGGTCGTTACAAATTACGCCGATATTACACGGGAAATATAACGTATTCTACGACTCAATTCAGATCGTTGTCTATCTGTACGCCATGTTTCATACGTTATACCATTTTTTTTGACGATGGTACTTAATATATTTCATTTATACGCAAGAGTCTAACCTGGGAGTAAGCACATTTTTTCTGGTATTGCTGCATCACATAAGTGCCACCTTCCGCCATTTTTAGTGTTTATGAAGTGTTCATGAAAATGCTTTGAATATATTGTGTTCATCGTCGTTTTGAACCAATTTTGCCTTCCTGTCGCTGCCATCCATTTTAATTTCGTATCCGGTTCCTTAGAAAACTAAACGAAAACTCACTTCCAAATTGTTTTGATTCCGAAAGGGTTGTTGTAACGTTGCCTCGGTTTTCTGTTGTCTAAGGGGTAGGATGAAAATTACTTCGATAGTTTCTTAGATATTTCAGTCACTGAAAAACTGGTGAAGAAAAACTATATCGCGATCTATGTGCTCATGTCACATCTTGTATGAAAAGTAGTAATGTATGAGCTCCAATAACAGTTTTCACATGCACAACGACCAGCCGGCGACCGGAGCTCATACATTACTACTTTACCCGGCCTGGCGACCGGACGGCGACCGGGTGCATGTGAAAAGGCACTTAGGAAGTAGGTATAAAATAACAACAATTATTTTACCTACTTAGACGAATTGGAATTTACAATACCTAAGTACCATTAAGTATGTAGGACTACTAAGTCATAGACAACTAATTATCGATAGATTTTTATCATGTGTGCCCCCATCCGTAATTGAGTAGAATTCAAATTATGACAGAAATTTCTAGAGAAGGTACACTTTCATCAATGAAAATTTAACTTTACTAGCCAGTAAATAAAGGTGGTTTCACTTTTTCATTTTCGGATTGGTTTCCGTGTTCATGTCATTACAAATTTAATTAAAAATACAATGAAATACGTCTTACCGATGAAATATTACGGCATGATCGGTATATTTTAGTCCCCAGCTTTTATTTTTGCTCTCTAACACAGCACAACAAGGCATTTTAATCAAGTTTTCACCATTTTTTCTTTACTAGAAGCGCACGGCAACTGAAGTAAACAAAACTGTCACCGACTACGCATAGGCAATACATTGCTAATGTGAGGCACGCGGGCACCGCCCACTTACGACTTCTACTCTTTTTTTATGTTCTGTGATGTCACACATACGGTGGAATGAGGAGGTACCGTTGCCTAATATTAAAATGACATGACAGATGTCATTTGCAATTTCATTCAAATGTCATGTCGGCGAAATAACCTACTTTTCCTTTCCTTAATTCCAATGATTTTTAAAAAGGCCGCAAGGGTGTTAGTATTATTAGGCCGTATGTGTGACGTCATTTGGCGGTTACGTCCTTTTAGAATAAGACGAAATTCTAACAGAAAATTCTGAATGAAAATCATCGAATTTCCGAAAATAAAAAAATAAGGGTCGTTTTATTTCGTATCTAGGTTCCTTTAAGACAGCAAAGTACAGTACGTATGCTAAAAAATGGAAATGTTGTCAATTGTCACCCTTATAACGTGTGCCACAATACTCACCCGTCCTTGCCAGCAGGCGGCCAGCAGTTCAGTATGTCGACGAGCGCTTTCTTCCTCTGCCAGCTGTCGGCCTGCTCCAGAAATTGCAGCAAGGTCTCCCGCCTGCTCTCTTCACTGACTAGTTTTTCTTCTGAAATAGTTACGATTATATTAGTTGAGGCCAAGGGAGGGAAGGAGGTTGGCAGGCAGACCACCGACACGATGGTCAGACGACATCGTGAGGGTTACGGGACAGAGATGGATCAGATTAGCACAGGACCGTGAGGAATGGCGCAATAAAAAGGTGGCTTATGCAAAGCAGTGGGTTGATGTGGGCTGATTATAGATAGATAGATATTAGTTGACCCTGTGGGGGTCCAAGAAGAATATAAAGTACTCCAAAATGTTTACGTCAGACATGACAGAAGCGCTCGTGGCATAGTCGAACCGAGTGATTGGAATCAATCATAATCAAGCAATAACAAAGCCCATAGGACCTAGCTGAAGCTCGATAGCACCCTATATGGTGGTAGGTTCTCTGATAAAGGTGGATCAAGTTTCAGCTATCGATGATGAAAGATGAAAGTAAAAAAACAGATGGTCGACGGAGTGGCCGCTATATTGTCATATATATATTATTATATTCTCTTCGCTTCAGCCGCAGGTCATCGGTCACAGGACAAAGTTAACCATAACCTCACGCTATTATCTCCCAAAGGATGAGCAGAGGCATGGGTTTTACTTGACCAATGGTCAGCTTAACCTTATCGGCCTACCATAATTAGATCACTCAAATATTTTTTCCATAAGCTTCTCCAACAATTCCAAAGTCATTTTGACATACATTACACTCACCGCTCAACTCATTCACAATGTCGCATCCCGCCCACTCCGCTTTCAACGTATCAACCGTAAACAGCGCCACTTTTAGCAGATCGCCGTCGTCGAGAATCTGCTCCTTATCGGTCAGGGATAGGAGCGCTATTTGCTTGTGCGGCGGCAGGCCGAGGGCCGAGGCTCTTTGCATCACTTGTTCTAGGAGCGATTCCGGGAACTTTATGCCCTCCTTGTGGAAGTGGGTTATGCGTGACACTAGGGCTTGGACGTCTCTGAGAAGGAGAGAGATATAATTTAATTTAATGTTGTCAAATACAAAACTTAAGCCTCCTGATATGATTCTGAACAGTGCAGTACTCTTAAAACAGTGCTTTCAAACCCCAGTGAGGTAGTCCGTCACTACATGTAGGTAGACATTACCGCAGTGACGTCAGCGCCACAACCAGGTCACTCAGCGCCGTCTTCGGCCCCACTCTTGTAATGCATCTCAAATACGTTCCACTGCAGAACACAGGTAATTGGCAATTACAATCGCTGAGACATGTAAACACCTTAGGAACGCAAGTTTCTCACGGTGTTTTCCTTTACATAGATAGATAGAGAACACTTTATTGCACAACCAGAAATATATTACAACCATGATTCTTAAATCTAAGTACCGTTAGGCTAGGTTTCATGTAGGTAATCACCAGGCAGCGAGGCAATCCGATTCGAAGTGCAGACACTGTAGGGGCGGGTGAGCTACTCACTGGACGCGGTCCAGGCAGCGGGCGCAGGCCGCGGCGAGGCACTCCGGGTCACGTGCAGACACTGCAGCGGCGGGTGAGCTACTCACTGGACGCGGTCCAGGCAGCGGGCGCAGGCCGCGGCGAGGCACTCCGGGTCACGTGCAGGCACTGCAGCGGCGGGTGAGCTACTCACTGGACGCGGTCCAGGCAGCGGGCGCAGGCCGCGGCGAGGCACTCCGGGTCACGTGCAGACACTGCAGCGGCGGGTGAGCTACTCACTGGACGCGGTCCAGGCAGCGGGCGCAGGCCGAGGCGAGGCACTCCGGGTCACGTGCAGGCACTGCAGCGGCGGGTGAGCTACTCACTGGACGCGGTCCAGGCAGCGGGCGCAGGCCGCGGCGAGGCACTCCGGGTCACGTGCAGACACTGCAGCGGCGGGTGAGCTACTCACTGGACGCGGTCCAGGCAGCGGGCGCAGGCCGCGGCGAGGCACTCCGGGTCACGTGCAGGCACTGCAGCGGCGGGTGAGCTACTCACTGGACGCGGTCCAGGCAGCGGGCGCAGGCCGCGGCGAGGCACTCCGGGTCACGTGCAGACACTGCAGCGGCGGGTGAGCTACTCACTGGACGCGGTCCAGGCAGCGGGCGCAGGCCGCGGCGAGGCACTCCGGGTCCACGTGCAGACACTGCAGCAGCGAGGTGAGTACGGGCGCGCGCGTCCGCGGGTTCAGCAACAATTTGCTGAGCGGCGACAGCAGCTTCTCGCGGTCGCCGTGGCTCATCTCGATCTCCCTGGGGAGGTAAGATTGATTGAAAACATTTATTCAAATAAAAATATAAAAAAATACAGAAGTTGGTTTCTGCCAAACTGCATAACAGTTTGTTGGCAGATGCTCTTGGTTTTACAAGTTCAAGTTATCTTATATGCTAGGTACATAGAAATACTAAAAAAGACATTTGAAGACTCCCTACACACTACCCTCTTGCTCGCCCTACGCCTAAGGCTTGGGTTCGGACACTCACAAGAGCTGGTACTGGGGCCTGTTTCATTGAACTAGAAAACGTTCAATGAGACAGGCCCCTGTCTCATTGAACGTTTTCATAGTGAACGTTTTCATTGAACGTGTCATAGCAAGCTATTGCATAGTGAGCTGAATCGTTCGTAGCCCCGGCTGCCTGAGTGATCTTAAACGATTACGAAGGTTAAGCAACACAGTGCGCGCTCAGTGCATGGACTGGTAAACCGTCTATGACTAACGCTAGTGGCATATTTTCCGAGAGGTTCCGAGCTTAGCAAGGCACTTTAAGCAGTTGGTGCCGGCTGCAGTCGATAGATGGCAGTTATTAAGCCAAGTCAGAGCCGCCTTAGGGCGACTTAAAAAATTCTGACTGTAACACCAGCCACTAGTGTTGCAAGCCTCCACCAAACCGGACTTGGTCCCCGTGGTGGAGTATGGCCTAAACCTTTCTCAGGGAAGAGACCCATGCCCCTCGGTGGGGACAAAATGAGTTGATGATAAAGCTATTGTAGTTCTGTTAAACCCGGCCTCGGCCTCCCTGTCATCCGCACGTTATTTTCTCTTTGTCTACAGTGACAATGTTAAGAATATTCGGCCAAAATATGGCAGAAGTTAAATATTATATAGAAGATATGGCAGTCAGGCCATCGTGTTTAACAATTGTTTATTACTGTTGTGTTGCATTACGAAATTGCAGACATTTGAAACATATTTGTTTTCCAATACTATATAATAAAAAAAATATATAATTATTTTCAAATCAAATTCTCTCAATCACAACGAGATGGAACATAAGTCTGGAATGACCGGAGCCTATTAATACACACACACACCACAACAAACGCAGTAAAGCTACTCACGTCCACACTTGGTCCGCCGGCTCGTTACTCTGAACGATTGCTTGCACTGCATCAGAGTGGTAGTTCTCGAGGAAGCGCGCCCAGCGGCTCAGCTCCTGCCCCACCTGCGCCCACGTCGCCTCGCTGCAAAACATTTTTAAGTATTAAATATAACACAATCGTCATCATAATCAGCCGTTGTCAGTCCAAAGCGCTCGTGGCCTAGTCGAACCAAGCGATTGTAATCAAGCACCGACAGGCGCTGTCAGGTGCAGGATGGATGACCGTCCTGTGACTACCGCTAGTGGCGCTTCCGTGCTTCGCAAGGCACGATAAGCCGTTGGTGCCGGCTGTCAGGAAATGGCAGTCGTTAAGCCATGTCAGAGGCCTTATGGGCGGCTTGATAACTTCTGATATTCAGGCCCGCCATAGTCTTACAATCCTCCACCAACCCGGACTTGGCCCCCGTGGTGGAGTATGGACTAACCTTTCTGCGATGCAGGAAGAGAGCCGTGCCCCAGCAGTGGGGACATACAAGGGTTGATATCGATGTCCACCACTGCAGGACAGAGACCTCTCCCAAGACACGCCACTGACATCAATGCCACTGTACGATGTCAATCTAGCAAATGTGCCGCGCAGCATATTTGCTGACACCAATTTTGTACAACTTAAGTCAGTGTTAAACAGCCACTCTATTCAAGCACACCTATACTGTAGAAATACTAATAAACTTACGTAAAATTAACTAGTGTGTTTGAAACTCAAATACTCGACAAATGTATGGTGGAAGTGCCGTCAACTAAGCGCCAGACTGTACATTTTATGGTCCTTCGAGGAACGGCGAAGTCATTTAGCTATAACCAGGTATTTAGTGCTTTGTTTCCCCGTGTTACGGTAGCGAATCGGTTTACTTGGCCTCTCAGAAGCGGGAATCACCAAGTAAATTGAGAAGGCGCACAATACTGTGACCGGAGTGCACCTGCGCTAGGTACCAGCTAAAAACCTTTGCCCGAAACTGAATCAACGCCGTGCTCACCCTGCACTGTCAACTACGTGCTGGACTGCTGAGCTGGAGCTACTGAACTTACACCGCGCTCATCGTGCACCGTCAACTACGTGCCGAACTACTGAGCGGGTACAGCTTAACTAAGGATACCCTAGTATACGTGCACGTGGATAAACTTCAACAACAGTGTACGTGTTTTGAAGCTATAAAGAAACTATGTGAAAACTACAAGAAAGATAGTGCGTCACGAAAAACTAAAGATTACCTTGAGAACAAACTAACTTCTCTCGAAAGCCAATGGAAGGATTTTGAGGAGAGACATGGAACACTTTTGATAGAAACATCAGACAAAAACATCCCTTACTTCAGTGAAAATGTTTTTGAAAAACTCCAGACAATTGCTGAATCAACTAAGACTAACATGATATACTTACTAAAACGGTTGCAAGCAGCCGAATCAAAGTCTGTCAACTTCGACTTGTCAGGAATATTAGAGGATGCAACTGACGAAACTGTCTCTCGACTACTAACTAAGCAAGAGTGCAACTTCAGAGCTATCGACCGCATCATGTCTAAAATCGACATTCCATCGATTAACGAGAAGTGGGAACTGGAAGACAGTCTTGGCCTGCTCAAATCAAAGTGGGAGGCCATCGATAAACTACATTGGGAGCTAGAGAGCTTACTCAACGGGTCGAACGAAAACTACTATCGTTTATTCGTCAGCGTCGAAGATAAATACGACGAAATGAAGAAAGATCTAAACCGTAAACTGTGGTCAACTGTACACTTTCAACAATCTGCGCCGAGAATAGAGATTCCTGAATTTTCCGGAAGCTACAGTCAGTGGAATTCTTTCAAGGATATTTTCGTAGAAACTATTCACTCAAATCCCACCATAAATAAAGCGCAAAAAATGCAGCACCTTAAAACCAAGCTGCGAGGTGAAGCTGAAAAGCTAGTGCAGCACTTAACTATCAGTGCCGAAAACTATGAAAGCTGCTGGGAAATCTTAAACCACCGCTTCGAGAATCGACGACTGCAATTTACTTCGTTCATGAGCACCATGCTAAACTTGCCAAATATTCAACACCCTGACGCCCAAAAACTAAAACGAATGCATGACGTCATAACTGAATGTTTGAATGGACTATCAAACATGGGTATTGATACTGCTACTTGGAACCCAATGATAGTACATTTGATGTCTCAAAAACTGATCGAAACATCTTTATACGGCGAGTACGTAAAGGAACTACACGATCACAGGGAGATACCTAACTTGAACGAGTTTCTTTCGTTCCTGGAAGGCAAGTTCATGGCCTTTGAAACTATGGGAACTACCAAGAAAGAATTCACTAATACGTCGAATCAACACTCGAACAAACCTTTCAACAAACAATATCCCCTGAAGAATCTTAACTACTACGAACATAAAAAACTTACGCCAAAAACATATCATACTGTATATGGACACTGCCTACTTTGCGACGGAAAGCATGTTCTGATGCAATGCCCGAAGTTTGTCAGCGCGGAACCTAGGGAACGGAACAGCATTGTTGCGAAACTGCAAGTATGCAAAAACTGCTTGTACAGCCACGGTCACTTGGAGTGCAAGTCAACTAAAACTTGCAAGGAATGTAATATGAAACACCATACACTATTACATTACGTGGTTGCCGCCGGAAAGAACTCAACACCAAATAACATTGAAAAAAACCGGCCGCCACAGCGAGCATACAATTCCCCCCAGCAACAACAAGTTTCAAATCACTTATCAAACACCGACACAGAAATTTTGCTGACAACTGTGCAACTGAAAGTAAAGGCGATCGACGGAACGTATGTGCCGCTTAGGGCACTCTTAGATCAGGGTTCCCAGGTAAATCTGATCTCGGAAAATGCTGCCCAACTACCTAGGCGAAAACTAAATGCCACAATTACTGGAATTGGGTCAGTATCTGGAGACTGCGAGGGAAAACTACAACTGACTTCAAAGTCCATTCACAATGACTTCAGCTTCGACTTTGAGGCATTAATCATGAAAAAACTTACTAATAATTTACCGAACTCGTCATTCGACAAGGCTAACTGGCCGCACTTAGAGAACCTGAAACTTGCCGATCCTGACTACAATGTCTCACGGTCGGTAGACATATTGCTAGGAGCAGACGTATACTCAAAAATTATACTGGATGGTGTGCTACGCGGAGGTCAACAAGCACCTATTGCCCAACAAACACATCTCGGATGGATTTTGTGTGGGAAACTGCAAACATTCAACTGTCACGCAACCTTAATCGACGTGAATGAACTCAAAAAATTCTGGGAATGTGAAGACATAATTCAAGGCAACAATGACTTGTCAAAGGACGATCAATGCGAAAGGCACTATGTAGAAACGGTGCAACGATGTCCCGACGGGAAATACACGGTGAAAATGCCTATGGTCCCCAAATTCGAGGAAAACCTGGGTAACTCAAAATCAATTGCCATCTCACAATTCCTGCAACTCGAAAGGCGTCTCGAGAGGAACAAGAAACTTGCGTCGATGTACAGAGATTTCATAAAAGAATACTCTGACATGGGACACCTCAAGCCGTCGCCTCAGCAAACAAAGCCTGAATGCTTTCTGCCACACCATGGGGTCCTGAGGGAACACTCCACTACAACTAAACTCAGAGTTGTTTTTAACGCTTCCCAAAAAACTACATCAGGATTCAGCCTTAACAATCTCCAAGAAAAGGGAGCAAACTTGCAAAAGGACATCCAAGCCTTAATAATAAAGTGGCGAGTCTACAAATACGCATACACCGCAGACATAGAAAAAAATGTTTCGTGGAATCTGGGTCGCCGAAGAACAACAAGCACTTCAAAAAATTATTTGGCGAGACTCACCGCGTGAAAAATTACAAGAACTACAGCTGTGCACCGTCACGTACGGCACGAAAAGCGCGCCTTGGCTAGCTATGAGAACATTGTTACAGTTGGCCTTGGATGATAAGCACAAGTACCCTGCCGCAGCCGAAATACTGCAGAAGGAGGTTTTTGTCGACGACCTCATAAGCGGTCATAACTCTCTAGACGAAGCCAAAAAGCTACAACACCAACTCATCAACTTATTAGTGGGCGGCGGAATGAACTTGCGGAAGTGGTCGAGTAACCACCCAGCTCTACTTGAGAACCTTACTAGCGATCAACTTTCAACAAAAAACATCTTCGACTTTAAAACTGAAGATACTACAAAAACACTCGGACTTGGCTGGAATTCGCACGAAGACATATTTGTCATGAATTGGAGTCTTGAACTTGGCACCGAATCTCAGATTACAAAGAGAAACCTACTTTCGGAAATATCAAAATTATATGACCCACTGGGCTGGTTTTCACCAATAACTATTAAGGCCAAGCTACTTTTCCAGCAAGTTTGGACAAGTCAACTCGGATGGGATGATAACCCAACCGAATCAATTCAACAAGAGTGGCTGAAACTGAAAGCCGAGATGACTCAACTCAAAACTGTTAAACTTAACAGATGGCTCGGTGGAACCCAAAACAACTTGGAACTACTTGGTTTCTGCGACGCTAGCGAAAAGGCTTATTCCTGCGTTATCTACAGTCGCATGACAAACGAGGAGGGAATGCCGATTATCACTCTACTTGTTGCCAAAACTAGAGTCTCACCGCTCGGGCAGAAAACTACTCTACCGAGACTGGAACTCTGCGGCGCACTACTACTGTCTCAACTCATCGAGAAAACTAAAAAGGCCTTATCTGGGTATAACATAACCGTACGAGCATGGTCCGATTCACAAGTAGTACTTGCCTGGCTGCAAGGAGAAGCCGCACGTTGGGAGACGTACGTGGCTAACCGGACTACCAAAATAAAGAAACAAATCCCGGCTGAGCAATGGAACTATGTAAGGTCAGAAGAAAACCCCGCAGACTGCGCGTCTAGGGGATTGTATCCGTCGAAGCTCGTTAACTACAGGCTGTGGTGCGAAGGACCTGATTTTCTGAAAACGGAGGAAACACCACGCAGTGACAAGGAACAAGCCGTGTGCCTTTTCAGTACGAACTTAGAAAGCGCCAACCATACTCAGCTAAGAGGACAAACAAACAAGCCGTACGAGTCTATTATTAGCGACCTATTACTCAAACATAGCTCATACACCCGTGCAAAAAGAGTCATGGCATGGATACTGCGCTTTATCAACAATGTACGCGGGAAGACGAAATCCGAAACCGCATACCTAACGACGAGAGAATTATCAGTTGCAAATAATGAAATAATCAAGTGCGCGCAGAAAACCGACTTCGCATTTGAATACAAAAAACTACAGAAGAACGAATCTGTACCTAACTCGAGCAGCGTCTACAAACTGAACCCATACATGGATTCCAACGGAATCATACGCGTCGGCGGACGCTTGAACAAGTCTTTACTGCCTCCTGAGACAAAAAATCCTATAATTTTGTCTCGGAATGGCCGGCTAACTCAACTTCTGATCCAACACGCACACTTGTCAACTCTTCATGGAGGGGCCCGATTGACCCTATCCTACATCAGACAGCGATACTGGATCGTCAGCGGCAACAGAACTGTGAAAACTCAACTACGTCACTGTGTACAGTGCCACCGCCACAAGCCTACCAAGAACGTTCAACTGATGGGCGATCTGCCCCCACAGAGAATCAACCCGTCCCGACCATTTACGCATACCGGTGTCGACTTCACCGGCCACGTAGAGGTCAAACTTAACAAGGGACGAGGTGTGAAAACCTCAAAGGGTTACATTGCGATTTTCGTGTGCATGGCTACAAAGGCAGTACACATAGAACTCGTATCAGACATGTCCACAGAGACATTTCTTGCCGCATTTCAAAGGATGTGTGCCAGGCGCGGCACCCCCAAACATATGTACTCAGACTGCGGAACCAACTTTATCGGCGCGTCAAAGGTACTACGCAATGAGTTCCGAGAATTCAAACAAGCCTTGACGCCGGAATTCTTTGATGAAATAGGAAAACTCGAAGTGGAGTGGCATTTTAACGCCCCCGCATGGCCCACCGCAGGCGGCTTATGGGAGGCTGCAGTTAAAGCCATGAAGTACCACCTCAGACGAGTACTAGGAGATCAGAAAGTCACTTACGAAGAGTTCACCACTTTGCTGACCAGAATCGAGGCCTGCATGAACTCGCGACCTTTGTGCCCACTAACTGAAGATCCGGAAGAATTTTATAACTATCTAACTCCGGGTCATTTCCTAACTGGCGGCCCTACGTTGTCTCTACCTATATCCGATTACACTGACGTCAGAGATGTCGACATACGCCGTCGGTGGCAACTTACCGAGCATATGTTACAACGATTTTGGCAGACGTGGTCTAGTGAGTACCTCAACCAACTACAAGCTAGAAGTAAATGGCAAGAGGCCACAAAAAACATTAAAGAAGGTGACATAGTACTGGTGAAAGAGGATAACTTGCCACCCGGCAAGTGGGCGATGGCACGCGTAACAGAACTTCACCCCGGTCGCGACGGACTCGTCAGAGTCACTACTGTCAAGACTCAGACCTCTACGATGAAGCGGCCAATTGTAAAACTGTCGCCGCTGCCCATCAACTGCGAGCAAGATATAAACCGTGAACTGGCTCAAAGGCAAGAATAACTGAGAACTATTTCTTATATGAGATTCATGTACCACTCATCGGTGACGAAGATTTCACCCTCTACCGTGTCATCCCTTTGCCGATAAAAACTCAAGAAAATGCAACTAAATTGATACAAGTTTCAACCGCATACGTAGCTGTGAACTTTAGAAAAAACACATACATGAGTATGCAATATGAAGACCTATAGCGCTGCACACAAAGAAGCAAAGATAACTTTATCTGCCGAGCAATTCTACCGGTGCACAACTTACGCTACAAAAATGCACCTTGCGAAGCAAAACTAATCGGTCAACAAACGGCCTTGCCTTGTGAGATGAGAAGCGCATCGTGCAAGGACTAATAAATCGAATTACATGCGCCGAATACTCGGCTGCATGTGTGCTGCGATAAGTGTACGCTACGTTCAATATGTGATAAGGACGTATTACTGCACACTACTGACTACTCCGGGATACTAACATTGAAACAAGGGTGCATGGTGCAGGCCCGTGATACGACTATCTACTCCGAAGACATCGAGTTAACGGCGGTACCTAAGAGAAACCAGCGGGCACAGAAGTCGGACCCCGCCCCCTCTGCGGATAATATCGCGTTTAATTTCGAATAATATAAGTGATTTACTTTTAGTTAATTACGGCTTACTTTTATAAATAGCTACTATAGATATTGTACTTACTTAAGCATACTTACTTTAATGTTACAGTTTAAATTTTAGTGAACTCTGTATCTCTCAATCTCTAACTGATTTTTTATCTTATATCTCTTTTGCGGTTGAGAGCATGTACGATGTCAATCTAGCAAATGTGCCGCGCAGCATATTTGCTGACACCAATTTTGTACAACTTAAGTCAGTGTTAAACAGCCACTCTATTCAAGCACACCTATACTGTAGAAATACTAATAAACTTACGTAAAATTAACTAGTGTGTTTGAAACTCAAATACTCGACAAATGTATGGTGGAAGTGCCGTCAACTAAGCGCCAGACTGTACAGCCACTGAGCCCGATCTTCGGCTCTTCCTTTTCAGTCACTGCCCGTCGCTTTACGAATGTCGTAGCTCTACCTGGTCAGGGCGTACTATGCTACGTTTTCCGATTCGCGGTCTCTACTCTAGAACCAGTGTGGCCCAACTGTAATCGGTCCTGGGACAGACTTTTATTACGTTGATGCTTTAAAGATTGATGCTGTGCATCCTGCATCCTAATCATTAAGATATATCTTAATAATAATAATAATAATAGACATTTATTTCGGGAAAAAAAACAGTGTTCCATAGTGATGTTAGTAACTTAAAAAACTAAATCTAAACTAAAGGTAAAAAGTTAATGATTAGGATGATTAACGATTCCAACCGTCTAACTGTTCAAACTCAATACTAATAACTACCATGCAAGAGGTCCCGGGTTCGAATCCCAGCTGGGAACAAAAATAAACCCCCCCAGGTCTTGGATGTTTACATGTTTGTGATGTCGTTGTTTCTGGTTCCCACGATACAGGGTATCCTAGTGTGGGGCCAGAAGCAATGTATGTGCCTATAAGTAAATGTTATGTTATGTTAACATAACATTTACATCTAGGATACCCTGTGTCGTAAACTTAAACGTCAGAATTTCGCAGGAATTGTGTGCTCCCATCTGGTTTTTTTATGTAGCTACTATGTTTGCCTCTCACTGCTAGGCAAAAGCTTTTCCCACTTCATTCCGACTAGCCGAATAGTTAAACTACGTCCATTTGGGTAGCTTCCTTACTTTTTATTAGTTTTTATTTCGTTCTCTCGCTCCTGTTGGCAGTAGTCCACGGCTTGCAAGATCATCAGGTTGCGCGTCCCCGCGGGCACCCTGGAACATCACGTACGGATAAGCGAATATAGTCTTATAGATAGACAGATAGATAGAATTTTCTTTATTGCATGTACACCAAGGATTACATAAGAGACTTATAAAATAACAGTACAGTACAGTATTGCGCATTAGTTTAGACTGTAATGCTGTAAGATTTTGTATGACATAAAAATAAAATAAATAAAATAAATAAACTAAGTAAGGAAGGAGACAAGTACACGTTATAGAATGTGAAATACCTGCGGTCACCATAAGTCATAATCAGCCCATAAACAGAGCCCACTGTTGGGTATAGGCCTCTTTTCTTTCACGCCAACCCATCCGGTCCTTTGCTAGTCTCGTCCAATGTTTCCCAGCCGCTTTCACAACATCGTCGGCCCAACGGGCTGCGTCAGCCCACCGACCGACCTTGGCCACCTTAGTCCACGTGTCGTCTTACCGCCAACCAAATGCCCGCCTTTCTCCATTTTAAGTTTATGATACTTGTGCCTATGTCTTCCACTTCGGTCTAAATCTAAATAAAATAAAAATTATAGATGTGAAAGTTTGTTAAGATGGCGGCCTTCTTCTTCAGGCTATATTAGTCCACTGCTGGACAGCAGCCCGCTTTTAGACCTCCCCTGATGAGCGCCATAGCGCAAGGTTGTACCATCATTGGGGGGTAATGCCCGTAATGGGCATGCAGGTTGGGAATCGCAGTTTGGTGGAGTTGTACTGCGGGGGTATAGGATACGGGGGCGCTGGTGCCCACCCCCCGGTTTGTGTCCCTTAGTAGCCTTTTACGACACACGCGGGAAGAATTTGAGTTGGTGCTATTCTCTAGGCCTAAATTTATGAAAAGTATATATAAGATGGCGTCCTAAATTTATCAAAAGTATATTCATTTTCAGAGTCAGCCAGTCGGGTGTAACGGCAACCTTAAAATGAGAGACCCACCTCTGCACAGCCTGGTCGCTGAAGCAGGTGTCTTCCACAAACCGACGCAGATCTTCTTTACCCAGCTTGTTGAAGTAGCTGGAGCACTGCCGGTACTGCTGCATCCACTTCTTGTTGCTGGCGCTGGCTGGGGACACCTGGCAGACGAAGGGGATACGCTTTGAGAGCATGCCTTTCGTTAGTTCTCTCGCAGAAGCTTATGCTAGCAGCAAACTGGCGGTGTCCGCGAAAACGTTTGGGTGGTAAATGGATTAGCCTTGTAACGGTGTAGACCTATTTACCTATCAATGACCTATCAATTAGAACCCAAAATTTTGTAAAAAAAAAAATTCTATTTATTTATTGCATAAAAGATAATTTAAACAACGAGGACTTAATTCTAATTGCATCTATCTGTTCTATATAATTATTTGATTTACCTATGTTACTTTAATTGTGTCTGAGGTCTTTGAACACCTCATACACAATTAAACAAACGTAATTACATAGAAAGATAGCTAAGCAATAGCAGGTGCGGTCAGTTGCTGGATGAGTGACCATTCCATGACTACCGTTAGTGGCGTTTTTTCCGAGCGCATCCGTGTTTCTCAAAGTACGTTAAGCCATTATCTTCCAGTTGTCATACAATGGCAGTCATATAAGCCATGTCAGAGGCCTTACGGGCGGCTCGATAACTTTTGACAGTAAGGCCCGCTACAATCTTACAATCCTTTACCAATCCTGACTTGGTCCCCGTGGTGGAGTATGGCCTAACCTTCCTGTGGCGCAGTAATAGAGTCGTGCTCAATAGAGAATAGTTTATTGTGGAATTACTTAGATATTTCTTAACTTAAGAGTACAGACGGCGGCCTATCTTTAGGTTAAGTTAGCGTCGCGAAGTAGCGCGTGAGCCGTACACACCCTAGTACAACGTAAGTACTCACGCTGAAGAAGTAGTGCGTGAGCCGTACACAGATAAGTACAAGGTAAGTACTCACGCTGAAGAAGTAGTGCGTGAGCCGTACACAGATAAGTACAAGGTAAGTACTCACGCTGAAGAAGTAGTGCGTGAGCCGTACACAGATAAGTACAATGTAAGTACTCACGCTGAGAAGTAGTGCGTGAGCCGCACACAGATAAGTACAAGGTAAGTACTCACGCTGAAGAAGTAGTGCGTGAGCCGTACACAGATAAGTACAATGTAAGTACTCACGCTGAGAAGTAGTGCGTGAGCCGCACACAGGTAAGTACAAGGTAAGTACTCACGCTGAAGAAGTAGTGCGTGAGCCGCACACAGATAAGTACAAGGTAAGTACTCACGCTGAAGAAGTAGTGCGTGAGCCGCACACAGATAAGTACAAGGTAAGTACTCACGCTAAATAAGTAGGACTTTGAAAAAACTAAGTTTGGAGTTTGCCACCTAGTTTGACTTTGTATAAAACGTATTAATTGGATAAGCACTCACGCTGAAGAAGCAGTGCTTGAGCCGTACACGCGCAAGTACAAGGTAAGCACGCATGCTAAATAAGTAGAACTTTGAAAAGACTAAGTTTGGAGTTTTATTTCTCCAAAATGATCTAGATTTTAAAACGGCTACCATGTAACGTTCACTAAGCCGCAGTTTCTGGGCTAGTCAGAATAAAGGCTTTTAATTTGATTTAGAGCCGATTCGACCAAACTATTTACGCTTGGTATATGTGCTAATGTTGTAATAAATCGAGAAATTCTCTCGATTAATTCCAAGATTAGCACTTATACCAAGCATAAATAGTTTGTATAGTATTTTCTAAGGTTAACACGAGCATTAGACATATTTAAAACTGTTTTTACACGGATTTATGCTCGTTTATTACATTTTTTACAATTTTCCAACGTTTCGGCACTTTTTCAGGTGCCGCGGTCCCGGATCATCCGTATAAAATAATATTGGCCTTTTTGCATCTACTTAATGAGATGATTTATACAGCGTCCGGCGGCATCCTCACTCACACTAGATGGGTGAAGGGACCACTCCGACGCTGTAGTGCCTGGGACATGGTTTTATAGATGTATAAAAACAGTTTTAATTGTAAATAGTTTGGTCGAATCGGCCCTTAATTGGATAAGTGTAAAGAGACCATAGTATGAAACATAACAGTCTCTTTGCTATTTTTTTACTTTTTCTTTCTCTATGGTTAATGCGGTTGTCATCACCATAGTTACCTTCTGACTGTTATTCTTTGTCATCATAATTTTACCGCTTATGTATTTTCCTAATTAATATTGCTCTTCTCTATCTATCTATAATACAACTGCTTCTATATCCTTTACTCAAGTCCGTTTATTCTTGTCATTATAAATTATTACACTATTTTTTATTTTTAATGCACTAACCCGTGCTAAGGAACAAATTTAAAAACCTATTTAGAGGCTAAAAATTTCACCCATGCCGGGATTCGAACCCGCAACCTCTGGCTATCCGTGCCAGCGCTCTACCAATTGAGCCAATGGGCGACTCACGGCATCAGTGAAATTTCGAACCTCTTTACACTATTCTCTGTATTACGTACAGGCAGCGACATCTGACTTAAGCAAATTGCATTACTTACAGCCCCGACCACCTACTTTGCAGTTAGGTTTAACATCGGAACGATATCACTGTACCCACATGATTATACTATTTTTATTTTAATGCACTAACCCGTGCTAAGGAACAAATTTAAAAACCTATTTAGAGGCTAATAAATAGTTCGGTCGAATCGGCCCTTAATTGGAGCTTATCCAATTAAGGGCCGATTCGACAAGGTAAGTACTCACGGTGAAGAAGTAGTGCGTGAGCCGCACACAGATAAGTACAAGGTAAGCACTCACGCTGAAGAAGTAGTGCGTGAGCCGCACACAGATAAGTACAAGGTAAGCACTCACGCTGAAGAAGTGTCGCGCGAGCCAGAGCGCGTAGAGCGCGGTGAGCGGCAGCGGCAGCCGCACGGGCGGCGGCAGCGCGCGCAGCAGCTTGCCCACCAGCGCCGCGCTCTCGGGCGACAGCACGCGCGCCACGTGCGCCGCCAGCGCGCCCGCGCCCGCCGCCCCCGCCGCACCCGCGCCCACCACCACCTTGTAGTCCAGCTCTGCGGGGGAGGGGACGCGTCGGTTGGTGGGTAAAGTTGGGGGCGGCGGGGAAATCATGCCAAATATATAGTCGAATAACTCCACAATAAACAATGTTATTAAAAAAAGTCAAAGAACAAAAACGTATTATTTTAACGTGTTAAACCGATTGCAAAAAAAAAGAACAAAAAAAAAAAAATCAAATTTGCAAAATTTTTCTAAGTCCTCGGCCCATAGCGCCCCCAAGGCTACACCCCAACCGAGGCGTCACCACCCGCCTTACGGGAGTCCGGCCGCGGCGAAACACAATCCCTGGTGTTTTACATAACTTATGTAAAACACAATGCCAGGTCTTGGATGTTTACATGTTTGTGACGTCGTCCCCACGACGCAGTGAATCCTAGTGAGGGGCCAGAAGTAATGTATGTGCCCTGTACAGAGCCGCATTAACCCTATATGGGCCTGTAGGCAATACAATTTTCGGGCCCCTTTTCTTTACCTAATCTATTTCAAGTAACGTATTTCGAAAGTTTCGGAATGATTACCGCACCCAACGAATCGGGGATTCCCCCAACGTGAAAGAAGTCCAGTTGCGTTCCCAAGGATTATATTAGTTCTAATATTAGATACTAGATAGTATGTATAAAGTGTTACATGCGTTGAAAAAAAAAGAAAAAAAAACTTTTTTTTGGCGAACTGCAGTGGGCCCCTGTCGATCCTGGGCCCCTAGGCAGTTGCCTACTCTTTCTTAAGGTTAATTCGGCTCTGGCCCTGTATCTAAATGTTATGTTATGTGAATACTAGCTGTGCCCCGCGATGTTACCCGCTGAAGGGGGCTAGTAGCTTTAGTTACTCGCCCACCACCAGCTTGTAGTCCAGCCCTACAGGAGAGGGGAAAGGTGACGACCCGCCAAACAGGCTTGGAGTCCGGCCGTGGCGAAACAGGTGTCGCTAACTTATGTAAAACACAATCCCAGGTCTTAGATGTTCACATGTTTGTGATGTCGCTGTTTCTGGTCCCCACGACACTGGGTAACCTCTAGTGTAAGACCAGAAGTAATGTGTGTGCCCTGTATATGTAAATTTTATGTGAATACTAGCTGTGCCCCGCGATGTTGCCCGCTCTAGGGGCTTGTAGCTTTAGTTACTCGCCCACCACCAGCTTGTAGTCCAGCTCTGCGGGGAGAGGGGAAGCGTCACCACCCGCCTTACAGGCTTGGAATCCGGCCGCGGCGAAACAGTCCAGTTAGCGCGGTCCGCTCGAGAAACGCCCTTTTTTATGCAAAAATGTCAGTTTCTCTATCGAGTTCGAGATGTGCCCGAGATGTCTCGACTTTAGCATGGCCATCGCGATCGAGATGGAGAAGACCAAGACATGTCTACAAGCAGTAGCATGGTGACGCTGCCGAGATAATTTCGGTCGAGATAGACACTAATTTTGACATATGCGACCGACATATGTCTGGTACCCACGGATTTGAAGACAAGGCCTCGAGAGCTTATATTTGACAGAAAAATTACAAATTCTTTAAATGTTTTTTTTGTGTTCTTGCTGTAATAGATATATTTTGTGTTGATAATGGATTGTTGACTTGAATAAATAAGACTTGGGTCAATAGTCATCATGCCTAGAGGGTGGCGCAATCATATGCTCTTCAATTCTTTTCTATGGCACCCCTTAATATGTTTTTCACGAAAGTAAAAATTAGAAATTACGCGCTGTAACGAAAATGACGTGAACGCGTTTTGTTACTATTATTGTATAGCGCGCACACTAAAAAAAATTAATGGTTCCGATTAGTTGCTTGCGTCGGAACAAAACGCGGTTCTTAACTTTCTAGTGATGTTCGGCTATCGGTAAAAACAGGTAATAATATTTACAGTGCTGCCAGGCAAAAAAAACAACACTCTTATTTAATATGGCAATAATAACTTTTTGATAGACAAGACCGCACTCTTTGGGCTATCTCGAGCGATCTCGAGTCCCGGTTGGCATGTTGGGACTTTAGACTTGGCAAGTCTCTCACTCGACATCGAGAGAGAGTCAAATCGTCCATGCTATCCGAACAGGTCTTGGATGTTCACATGTTTGTGATGTCGCTGTTTCTGGTCCCCACGATACTGGGCATCCTCTAGTGTGAAGCCAGAAAAAATGTATGCGTCTGCATGTAAATGTTATGTGTATACTAGCTGTGCCCCGCGATGTTACCCGCTGTAAAGGCTAGCAGCTTTTTTTCTTCTTTCAGTAATTGCTGACCGTACACCCGCGGTTTATCGATTTTCAAATAGGAAAAGATGTTTTGCCGCAGGAACACGTAGCATCTGTGTTAATCTAGAGTATCAGCTAACTCTATACCAAGTTTTATTAAAATCGCTCCAACCGTTTAAACGTGAAGAAGTAACAAATATACACACTCACAATCTTTCGCCATTATTATATTAGTGTGAAGTGTGATTTAAGACTGTCCCCTATGATGGTACTTTGAAATGCCTTAAACAATCAATCAGCCCATGTTCGTCGACTGGACATAAGCCTCCTCCAATGCACGCCTCTTTCTTCTGACCTCAGCCATCTTTAACCTTAGATCGTCGGAAACCCTACTCTTAATATTTCGCTTAATATTTGACGCTTAATATTTCGTAAACGGAACCCTATGTCGTAAAATGATCTCCCTATACCCACAATGTTTTTGAACAATCAACACTATAGTGTAGAAGGACAAAAATATTGCATGCCTAAATTTAGGTCGAAGACGTTGGTGAGCGGATCACAGACTTAAAGTGGAGATGGGCGTGACACTTGGCTAGAAGGGAAGACGGCCGGTGGACCAGGGCAGTATCGGAGTGGTGGCCAAGGGAGGGAAGGAGGTTGCTAGGCAGACCACCGACACGATGGTCTGACGACATCGTGAGGGTTGCGGGCCAGAGATGGACCAGGTTAGCATAGGACCGTGAGGAATGGCGCAATAAAAAGGAGGCCTATGCCCAGCAGTGGGTTGATGTGGGCTGATTATAGATAGATAGATAGAAATTTAGGTGTAGGGGACCCTAAAAGCAACTTTTTAAATATTTTATACAGCTTTCTAGTACTATTCGTCTCTGAGTTAGACCACGGACAGGCGGACAAACAGACATACAATCAGACATGTCGAAACTATAAGGATTTCTTGTGGACTTCGGTAACGTAAAAAGAACTCTAATAATTTTATGTAGCAATCCGGTTAAGTCACGTACTTGATGAAGCAGCTTTAAATTTCTTCAGCAGCTTGATGTGCTCGGCGGCAGTGAGGCCGAGGATTTGCGCCTTCTCGTCGACATTCTTGACGATGGTGAAGTAGTTTATCAGGGTGTTGTGGTCGTCACCCTCTAGCTCGTCCCAGAGATCCGCTTTGAGCCTGGAAGGATTTGGAAAAGTTTGGAAACAGGTCGGAATGGACTGTGAGACTCGCCTTTATATACACTTTCGTACCAAGAAGAGATTCTCTATGAACAAACAACATCAATTCTATGCCAATATAGAAGTATAAAGCGAGTATAATTTAACGAATCAGTTATGGGTACAGCCACAGCTAACCTGTCTAAGCTGCCCCTGCTGACCTGTCCGAGCTGCCCCCGTTGACCTGTCTAAGCTGTGCCCGCTGACCAATCCAAGCTGCCCCGACTGAACTGTCTAAACTTCGCCCGCTGACCTGTCTAAGCTCCCCTGCTAACCTGTCTAAGCTACTACCCCTAACCTGTCTAAGCTACCACCCTTAACCTGTCTAAGCTACCACCCTTAACCTGCCTAAGTTCCTCCGCTCACCTCCCTAAGCTCCCCGCTGACCTGTCTAAGCTCCTCCGCTCACCTCCCTAAACTCCCCGCTGACCTGTCTAAGCTACCACCCCCGACCTGTCTAAGCTCCCCCGCTGACCTGTCTAAGCTACCACTCCCAACCCCTCTAAGCTACCACTCCCAATCCCTCTAAGCTACCACTCCCAACCCCTCTAAGCTCCCCCGCTGACCTGTCTAAGCTACCACTCCCAACCCCTCTAAGCTACCACTCCCAACCCCTCTAAGCTACCACTCCCAACCCCTCTAAGCTCCCCCGCTGACCTGTCTAAGCTACCACTCACAACCCCTCTAAGCTCCCCCGCTGACCTGTCTAAGCTACCACTCCCAACCTCACTAAGCTCCCCCGCTGACCTGTCTCAGCTACCATTCCCAACCTCTCTAAGCTCCCCCGCTCACCTGTATAAGCTCTCCCGCTCACCAGTTCATAACATAACAATTCATAGCAGACTGGTGAGCGGGAGAGCTTATACAGGTGAGCGGGGGAGCTTAGACGGGGGAGAAACTAACACTCTAAGCTCACCCCGCTGACTTCCCTAAGCCCCCCCCCCCCCCCCGACCTCCCTAAGCTCCCCGCTGACCTGTCTAAGCTGCCACCCTAACCAGTCTCAGCTCCAAAAGGTAAGGTCCCCGCTGACCTGTGTAAGGCGGCGCTCTTGTCGGGCGGCGGCGGCGGCGGCAGGTGGCTTGCGGCGGCGGGCTCCGCCAGAGCGGCGGCGGCGCGCGCGGCCCACAGCTCCAGCGCGCCCACGCGGTACTTGGCCGCCAGCGCGCTCGCGTAACACACCTGCTGCTTGTCAGACGACCTGCCCGCCACGGGAGAGATGATAACATAACAATATTCTTTATTGTACACTGGAAAAACAACAAATACAAAACAATTGCAAATATACATAGTACAATTGGCGGCCTTATTGCTAAAAGCAATTTCTTCCAGACAACCGTACGATGGAAAGTTGCTAAAGGAAATTAGAAAGACGGGTAGCCAGTGCAAATTTGAATATTGATACATACTTATACTTATACAGGCACTATTTTTGTACACTTTTATAACAATAAAGTTTTTTGTTTGTTTGTTTGTTTGTTTGTTTGTTTTGTTTAATAATAATACACTTACATACCGTTACTTATATAAACTTATAATTTATTATAAACATACATATATATCTTATAATAAAGTTCTACACAAGGCAAGGGAATAACAACAACAATAGACAATAACACCTATACACAAAAGGACAAAATTTTAATGACTATACTAATAAATAATCACGAATTTTATTTTTCGTCACGGTTCTGATCGCATAATTATGATTTTATATAGCCTATGACACCCGCGCAAGGATGCCGAATCGAATGACACCTTGTTTAACAAAATCTGACCGGTGGTTAAGGAGTTATGAGGGAACATAGAATCGGACATACTTACATACATACATACATACATACGCACTAAACACATTACCCTCCTTTTGGGTTTCGCTGCAGCTGGGCAAAACGTCAGTTCGTCTCTGTCTATTTCGTATTTGAACAAAGAAGAATTATTTCTTCTTCTTTGTTCAAATACACACTTTGTACTTTACAAAGTACACAGAAAAAATAAAAATACAATATTTCTCTTTCAATCATCAGCCAATCGCAAGATCGTCCCGAAAACAGTGGATAATTTGACATTACACTAAAAAGCTAAACTATAGTCTACCTCTTGAAGCAGAAAACGTTCGTCTCTGTCTATTTAGTATTTCACTTTTGCTCCCGAAAACATAAGGATAATTTGACATTACACCAAAAAGGTAAAGGAACTAAAGCACAGTTTACCTGTTTAAGCAGAACACGTCCGTCCATCTCTGTCTGTTTAATATATTCTCTTTCACGCACCTACCCAGCCGCAAGATAGTGCCAAAAACAATGGATAATTTGACATTACACTAAAAAGGTAAAAAGCACATTAAAGTACAGTTTACCCGTACAAACAGAAAACGTCAGTTTGTCTCTGTCCATTTCATATTTCTTTTTGATTCACCTAGCTAGCCGCAGGATAGTCCCGAAAACAGTGGATAATTTGACGTTCCACCAAAAAGATAAACTAAGGCACATAAAACTTACAGTTTACCCGTACAAGCAGACAACGTAAGTTGGTCTCTGTCTATTTCATACGTCTCTTTCACTCACCTACATAGCCGCCGGATAGTCCAGAAAACAGTGGATAATTTGGAATTACACAACAAAGACAAACTGTAATCTTAAGGTGATTAGAGGTGCTAACTAGCGCTACCAACGTAAAAAACCATAACTTGTTTTATACTAAGTTTTTATCTAAAAGTGAACATGAGAAATCTTAACAACTGCGACAACTATTTGTAGAACCTAAAGTCTAGAACCTAGAATCAACAACCAAGGACTTTTATCACTTTCCGCCAAAAACGGCCGTTTTTCGATAATAACTAAAGCCAGTTTTTTTCACGGTCTTAGTGCGCCATCCGAGTAAACTAATGCTTCTGATTGGCTATTTTAGTGCAGTCACGAAAAACCGTCCAATCAGAAGTATTAGTTTAGTCGGATGGCGCACTCGGTCCGAGCGCACTAAGACCGTGAAAACGCGGCTTTAGTGTAAAACTATGTTTTTTTTTCATTGGTGGCGCTATTTTCCATCCCGAATCTCCTTAACAGAAAACGTCAGTTCGTCTCAGTCACTCGTGATGATGATGATGATAGTGCCGACCGATTTCGGTCACGGCGACTACTTCAACTCTCATTTTGGTGGCGTTGATGCGCTCGCATATGACTCGCATAACCTACCTTTTTTGTGAAGGTTCTGCCACATTTCAGTCAATCGTATTTCACTGTTTGACTCACCTAGCCAGCCGCAGTATAGTCTCTCGGCGGTAGTCGGCGTCGCCGGCGAAGAGCGCCCCGTTGACCTGGCAACCCAGCTCCCTCAGGCGGCCGCTCTCGGCCACGCAGGTCAGCTTATCCAGGCACGCCCGCACTAGCTGCAGCTGCTCCTCGGACGCGTTGTTCTGCTTCAGCGTCGTGCGCGCCAGCTGTTGGGGACAGAGCATACTATTATATTCTTTTTAATGCACTAACCCGTGCTAAGGACAATTTGTAAAAACCTATTGAGAGGCTAAAAATTCAACCCATGCCGTGATTCGAACCCGCGACATCTGGCTATACGTGCCAATGCCGTAAATAGGTTTTTTAAAGAGTTTACTATTGTAAGGACCTGACACTCGGGTACTGTCCTAGCTAAAGTGAAATGAAATGAAAAGGTTCAAAATAGCGCAGAAACTGCAGCTGAATGAATGTTACAATTCAAACTAGATGTTCATTTCCAAATCTAGATCATTTTGGATAAAAAATGGACAAAAAGAACACCAAACTTAGTCTTTTCAAAGTCCTTAATTAACAGAGTTTACATAATTATTGTAGAACTACTAAAACATAGAACTCATGCATTGTACTGGCTTTAATTCCATACATCATTGTCATCTAAATAATCCTTTATGTTATAGTAGCCCTTCTGGCACAAAGTGTTGCATAAAGTTTCATAGAGATCTGGAGTGTCACATAACGTCAGAGTGGCAGACAGGTTTTCGTTGCAGGCGATCTTACCTCCTACCGAACTGAAAGACGTTTCACAAAATGTTTTTGGAGCCGGTACGAAATCCGCCGGGCTAGTCTTTTGTGCAATCTTATTTATCAAGCGGCTTTGTCCGCAGAACGGGTACGTCAGCCTCATCGTAACCTAATTGTATAATTATCAAAGCTACATAGATCTGATTACTAAGTTATTCTCAACAAATTTATAAATAATATTAGCGTTTCCGCTTCTTCTTAACGTGTCGATGGTAAGCCATCGTGGAGAAAGAATTTGGCTATTAGCGTTAGGGATTGTCTGATTATTGCCAAGGGTGCGCCAGACGTACGGGCTGTACAGTGAGTACGTCGTTCGAGAAGGTTCCTAAGAAGATTTTCCGCTAAAGGTTCGGACAGAATACTTTGAAGTATTCCCGCAACAATCAAACTCGGTAGTAGCCGCGACAGGGTGGGGCTAGTCACACTAATCACACTTCACCCTAATATTATAAAGACAAAAATTTGTGAGTATGTATGTTTGTTACTTCTTCAAGACTAAACGGCTCGAGCGATTTGTGGAGTTAGCTGACACCCTGGATTAACACATAGGCTACGTTTTACTGCGGGGAAATGTCTTATTCCCATGGGAGAATCGATAAACCGCGGGTACCACCGAAGCGCTCGTGGGTTTGAAGCGCTCGTGGCCTAGTCGAACCGAGTGATTGGAATCAATCACTCGAGTTAAGCAATAACAGGCGCGGTCAAGTGCGGGATGGGTGACCGTTCCGGTACTACCGCTAGTGGCATTTTTCCGAGCGTTTCCGTGATTCGCAAGGCACGTTGAGCCGTCGGTGCCGGCTGCCATGTAATGGCAGTCGTTAAGCCATGTCAGAGGCCTTATAGGCGGCTTGATAACTTCTGACAGTAAGGCCCGCCACTGTCTCACAATCCTCCACCAACCCGGACTTGGCCCCCGTGGTGGAGTATGGCCTAACCTTCCTGGAACGCAGGAAGAGACCCGTGCCCCAGCAGTGGGGATATACAGGGGTTGAAAACGAACACCGCTGGGAAGGACTAGCTGTAGTCTTGAAACGAAGATGGCTGACCTGCAGCGGCTTGGTGAGGTAGACCTCGTCCCGCAGCTCGGGCGCGTTGCACTTGATGAGGGCGGCGTACAGCGCCGCGCAGGCCGCCGCTTGGTCCCCGCGCACGTTGGTCCCCGCGCCCGCGCCCGCCCTCGCCCCCGCCCCCGCCGCCCCGCCGTGTAGCAGGCCGGCGCACGCCAGAGGCGTGTCCACATACATCGCCTCCTCCGCGAAGTGCTGGATCACTGCGGTCACAGAAACAACTATTCTTCGGCCGCTACGAGAATGCGACATTGACAGGTCGAGATCGAACCGACACGCTTTAATTTTGTAGAAGCGCTGAATTTCGAATAAAAAATTGTTTTTGTCTATTTAGTTTATTCAGTCTATTTGTTACCATATCGCTAATGAGAAAGATAGTCATTCTGCAGGACTGGCATGTTACTAAAAGTTACAAGCAATCTCGGCCAGCGGCGGTTGAACGTCACTAGAGAGGAATTGACCGCAACTTGACTCTTTGACTCCCCGTGCCAAGTCGATGCTTTCCCCGAGCAGTGCTGTTTACAGACCGCTTGCAGCGCGGTCAGCCCGGCGACCGGCTCCGGCTCGGCCGCTAATCGGGCGTAACCGTACTGCTGCCGTGACACGGGGACGGTTCTTTACTAGGGTTTGTGACTAGAGAGTCAGCCTGCGGTTCTAGAATGTCACTAAGGAGCAGGTCGGCCTGCAGGACTAGAAAGTCTCTCAAGAGAGAGATGCCTTCGCCCCAGGCATTATAATGTCCTTAAAAGGAAGAGAGTATAAACTTGCGGCGCTAAAAAAATACCTTTAAGCACTGGAATGTCAGTAAAGGCCAAATTAAAAAGAGATCACTAAGGTCACTAATCATAGAGTGGCCCTGCTGCACTGGAATCTTACTAAAGAGAGAGAGTGAGCTATTGGAGTTACAGTTATAATGTCATTGAAAGAAAGAGAGACTAGACCTGCGGCGCTAAGTACACATCCTGCAGCACTGGAATGTTACTGAAGACAAATTCAAAAATAGAGACGGTACCTTCACTCTCCCGCTCGGCGCTGGAGTCCGGCGCCTCCCCCAGGCAGTGGTGTATGCAGAGCGCCTGCAGCGCGGCGTGCGCGGCGGCCGGCTCCGGCTCCGCCGCGAAGCGCGCGTAGCCGTACTGGCGGCCGGACACCCGCAGCCGCGGGTACAGCGACCGGTAGAACTCCGCCACGTGGACCGCCCGCGGGTCGGCCTCCGCATCGGCAGAGGCTTTTGCGTCGCTGTGGGTTGGGGTCTTACATCAGGCCCTAGATTATGTTACTGCATTGTAGTATATGGAGAAAAGTACACAAACATGGCGATTTAATTTCATTGCTGCTTTAAATCTGAGCCGGTACACGGTCAAGGCGCCAGTGGTATAAAAAAAATACGTCACGTGACTCGTCCATTTGTCTGTAATTGTAGTGGAAGGCACGTACAGAATTGAGGCGCAGCTCAGATGAATGTAAAGATTAGCTTCGAACGATTGTCGTGGAAAACTATTGTAATATCAAGACATGGGCGTAGGTTGGAGAATACAAATCACATAGTTGTGTGTTCGTATATTGTATGAAGTACGTGAATCTATAACTTTCTTTTATACGGACGCGATAATACTCAAAATATAGACTCCTTTACCTCGATTTAGTTTTAAAAAGAAAGTAAACATTGCCTCACTTACCTCGATTTAGTTTTTGAAAGTAACCATAGACTCACTTACCCCGAAGCGAATTTAGTCTGCAGAGTATCAAGCACATAGTTAAAGAGTGGTTTGCTGTCTGTTTGAGGTGCTATGAGGTCCTTCTTCTCGATAACGGGCTGCAAAACGAGAAAATCGGATCAGGAAATAGGCTAAATGTACCTATTTTAAATTAAAGCTGAATCTCAAGATTGATAATCTCAAGATAACTATCTTGAGATAGCGTCCAAAACAAATGATCAAAGCCGTAGCGCCGATAAACAGTGAAAGTGAGTGGAATAACACTTAATTTTCATTGGCAGTTAGTAAGGTCAGTTTCTCCCACCGTCAACAATGTCCAGAGGGGAAACGGCGCTCGCTTCTTCTCCTTCTAGCTTTATACGTACCTATCGCGCTCTCTCTCGTCCTACTGACTCTCACTGCCCCTTTAATCCTCTGATTTTCCTTTCTTCTCTTAATGTCCCATTAATTCTCACTTTTCCAGTCTCACTCTTCCTTTATCCTTTCTTCTCCTGTCATTCTCCCTTCCTTTTTTTACTTTTCTCATCTCTCTCCCTATTCCTCCATCGCATTTTCTCATTCTCCCTTTCGTTTTCACAATTCCTATCTCTTTCTCCGTATCTTTCATTGTCCCTTCCCCTCTATGTTTCGCTCTTATTCTTCCTTCTCCTCTAGTTCTTACTCTCTGAATCCCCACTGTGGCGTACGTCACACCCTTGTAACCCTGACCGTGGTGACGGCGTCCGCGAACTCCGAGTCTGGATCGGGCGCGGCCTGCCGCAGTCTCTCAGGCCTGTACCCAAGCCCTGTGCCCTCACCGCTGTGCCCTCACCGTGGTGACAGCGTCCGCGAACTGCCGCAGTCCCCCAGGCGTGTCCCCCAGCCCTGCGCCTTCACCCTGGTGACGGCGTCCGCGAACAGCCGCAGTACCCCAGGCGTGACCCCTAGCCCTGCGCCTTCACCCTGGTGACGGCGTCCGCGAACAGCCGCAGTACCCCAGGCGTGACCCCTAGCCCTGCGCCTTCACCCTGGTGACGGCGTCCGCGAACTGCCGCAGTACCCCAGGCGTGACCCCTAGCCCTGCGCCTTCACCCTGGTGACGGCGTCCGCGAACTGCCGCAGTACCCCAGGCGTGACCCCTAGCCCTGCGCCTTCACCCTGGTGACGGCGTCCGCGAACTGCCGCAGTACCCCAGGCGTGACCCCTAGCCCTGCGCCTTCACCCTGGTGACGGCGTCCGCGAACTGCCGCAGTACCCCAGGCGTGTCCCCCAGCCCTGCGCCCTCACCGTGGTGACGGCGTCCGCGAACTCCACGTCGGGGTCGGGCGCGGCCTGCCGCAGTCCGTCGAGCCGCAGCGCGAGCCTCCTGCGCAGCACGGCCTCTAGCGCGGCGGGCGCGCAGTGCGTGGCGGCCGCCGCGAACAGCTCGCGCCGCGTGTCGCGGTCGGCGTGCGCCTGCGGATAGACCGCTTTGTGAGGCCGCCCAGCCTACGGGCACTGACTCGGTTGGCGAACCGTTGAATTAATTGATGGCGCGACACCCACAATGCACTTGTTACTTTTGATACATTTCAATACGATCGGTAGCTCGGTAACAACTTTTGCTGATAACTGATATAGATAGACTAGCTTTTGCCCGCGACTCCGTCCGCGTGGATTTATTTTGCAACCCGGTACACTCCCTTAAGAGTTAAATTTAGAAAAACGGCGAAACCCGTGTTCAATCAGTTGTGTTGAATAGTGTTTATTTTTAGTTTCAAGAAAATTAGACAACATTACAAATTTTGGCAACACTTTTCTCCCCCTTAGGGGTTGAACTTCAAAAAATCCGTTCTTATTCTATGCCTACATTATATATAGACCCTCTGTGCAAAATTTCCGCTTCCTAGGACCAACGGCTTGGGCTGGGCGTTGATGAGTGAGTCAGTCAGTCAGGACTTTGAATTTTATTTATATAGATAGAGAACACTTTAGTCGTCAGGCTATACTAGTCCACTGCTGGACATAGCCCTCCCCTAAAGAGCGCCACGTTGAGCTATCATAGGGGGTAAGGCCCATAATCCCCACGCTGGGCATGCGGGTTGGGGGTCGCAGTTCGGTGGAATTGTGCTGCAGGGGGCGTTGCTGCCCACCCGCCGGTTTATGTCCCTTAGTCGCCTTTTACGACACCCGCGAGAAGAATTGGTTTGGTGCTATTCTCTAGGCCGACACCACACAGCAACACAACAGAGAACACTTTACTGTACAAAAAAAAAGGAAATTACACAGAGGTTTGATGTATCGTCAATAAAAAAAATTATGTCATGTGCTCTGGTGTACAATAAGGATTATAAGTAAAAAAAAAGATTGCACGCTCCCGTTTCCGACTAAACCGATCGGCTATTGTGTGAACTATAAATTACATTGGGGACTACCCATAACTTACGTCACATGTTAAGGGGGAGGGATCCTAAATTTCGTAACGTCACATTTCTAGATCAACTTTGCACTATTGACGAAATACGCAAAACATTTGCAACTTTGATATAACACTAATTTCGGAACTGCTGTTTGAATTCAACAATTTCTAAATGTAAAATTGCAAACTATGTGATGTCACACCAGGGACGGGGAGGGGGGGTCTCACAAATGTGACCAGCTGTGACAAGGACGGGGTAAGGGTAAAAAAATCACCAAATTCGTGTGACGTGAAATTTATGGATGTTATAGCGGATGGATTAGATAGCGGGTGACGGCGAGGGTCCGAGCGGCCAGCATTCTGAGGGCTGCCTGCTACCCAACTAAGCTCAACACTCGCGAGCGTGTACTGACCTCGGCGTGAGTCGCAATGTGCGCCAGCAAGGAGGCGGCGGGGCTGTAGCGCAGCGCAGCCAGCCTGCGGGCGGCGGCGGCGGCGGCGGAGCCCCCCCCCGGCCCCGCCGCCACCGCTTGCTCCCCGATCAGCTTCAGCACTTGGCCTTCGCTGAAAATTGCACGACCGTCTTAGGCCTAGCCTCGTAAGGCCCGACCTTGAAAATAACAATTGTTTTTGTAATCACTCGAGGACATTGGGCCTTAGAGGGCTAGGCTGCACTGCGAATTAAAACCACGTGGTGCAATTTCATAGTGCGCCTTGATATTTACCCCGACTCCCCAAGGTTTGCTGAAAGAACTCTCTCACGCCTTTATAAATGTATTTTCTTTAATTTTATTTCTTTTTTGTGTTTTTCGTGCGCAATAAAGTATAAACAGAAACAGATTCAGCACCGCGACAAATCTGTCTCATGCCACAGATTATTTCCGCGCACATTGTAAATCCTAGTGAGGCCCACGCCTGAGACCACGTTCACATAGGGGAGCTTGTCAATCTTAAATAATCGTCTTCAGGCAGCACCGTACACTTGTCTAGGTCACCGTATTGCCCAAGCAAATCAAGCTCATGGGTCTTGTGCCTGCGCTAAACCGTTGGCTTTTGCCCCTCAATAACAACATAAGTTTTCCAACATTTAAATGTACAGTTTCTAATAAACGTCGTGAAGACTTGAGCATTAACATCTACTTTCTTCTTCCACCACCGCCCTACAAGCACAACCTACAACATAACTGCTGTGCGACAGAGTTAAGTTGCACACAGGGCAACGGCCAATACGGCTATTGTTTAGTTGTTATTACTTATTTTCGTCGCGTTTTAATAACGTGTTTCCGCCGTTACCGTTTCCGGTCGTCGTCTCCGGCGATCCGCAGCAGTTGCGCCAGCCGCAGCAGTTTATGGCTCGCTATGAACGCCATGTTGGGGTTCAACTTCACGCAGTCCTCTACAAGACTCATCCGGTCCTCGCAGAGACGCACTGGAACACAACAAATAATGTAAAGAACAGTCACTTGGTAGTTCGGGCGAACTAGGGCAAAAATCTGCTATTAACTTGACACAATTCCAACACATTTTAATTTACAGAAATTGATTCGCAAAGCGTTAGCAGTACGGTACGTAGACGCTGTATAAAAAAAATAAGAAAGAAATTTATTTGCGCTTCGAGACCCAGACGCATAAAGCGCAAGAAAAATATTTGAATATCATCTACAACATCTCGTGTCACAGTGTTTGTTATCGAACCCCACCGAAACGGCTTCACAGATTTTTATGATTTCTTTTGTCCATTTTTGATAGGTCGCAGACTAATTAATATGGCGAAATAAGGGTCAGCCAGTAATATTATAGATTAAGAATACAAAAACAGATCAAAACAATTCATCATCAGGGGGAAGGTTTCATAACATAAAATTCACAAATTACATTCAAACACATTTTCATTCATCCAATACCTTGAATCGGCAGGCGGACGACGTCAAATGCGTGAAGTATCTGCAGCGCCGCTATCAGATCCAGTTCCTCTTGCAGCTGCGCGTTGCTATCCTTGATCAACATCAAGCAGCACCTGCAGAACATATCGTCGTCAGGCTATACTACTCCACTGCTAAACATAGCCCTCCCCTAAAGAGCGCCACGTTGTGCTATCATAGGGGGTAATGCCCATAATCCCCACGCTGGGCATGCGGGTTGGGGATCGCAGTTCGGTGGAATTGTACTGCAGGGGGCGCTGCTGCCCACCACCCGGTTTGTGTCCCTTAGTCGCCTTTTACGACAAAGGCGGGAAGAATTGAGTTGGTGCTATTCTCATATCGACACCACACAGCAGAACATATCAGTTCCTATAAACAGTCAAATATGATATCAACCCTTTGTACCCCACTACTGGTCTTCACACACTTCTCAGGTCTCTTCCCGCATCGCATGAAGGTTAGGCCATACTCCACCACGGGGGCCAAATCCGGGTTGGTGGAGGATTGTAAGACAGTGGTGGGCCTTACTGTCAGAAGTTATCAAGCCGCTAATAAGGCCTCCGACGTGGCTTAACGACCACCATGACTCATGCCATTGCAAACAGTCAAATATAGGCTGGACTATTGTTAGTCATCATTTTGCAGCCTGATGTTCCTAACAGCCTATACGTTAGCGTTATTCTAAATTCTAAATGTCAATGAATGTCAATGAACAATGTAAAATGTAAGCCGCTGCCGCTGTAACTTAGCTGATCTTGTAATAAAAGTCTGAAAGATCTAAACACTCCAATCATGTCCTTGCCTAGAATGATGATTTATTTGTAAGTCACCGGTCGGTTGGGAATAAATTCTAAAACGATTTAAAAGGTTGATGTTGTAGCACGACAACGCGAGTTGGGAACCCTTAACCAGGCGTGGGTAGTATGAATTTTTCATTGGTTTTGGACTTTATTTCAAGGTTATAGAGTTCAATTTAATGTGGTCCTATAAAGTACATTGCCTGGTTAAGGGTTAAATCGTGGTCGAATGCTGAAATGCGAAAACAACAAAAAATATCCGAACTATTGAGAATCTCCTATTTTTTATAGTTGGTTAAAATTACGTATACTGTATATTAATTAACAAATTCTGACGTTTTATCACTACGATTCCTTGATGACAGGCCAGTGTCTGACGAAGCCGCGTTTTAATACTCCTTTACTGTGTTTGATACCCTGATACGGAGTAATACTTTCTTTGAAGGATACAAGCTCACTCTACACGTTAGGTCGTAACTCTCGCGAAAATAATCACTCCGCACTACGAAATAGTTAATGCAGATGTCAAGCCTGGTACAGCAACAAAAGCTTATGTTATAATATAATATTCATTCAACTAGTTGTAATTTTAGATTGTATCGAAATGAAATGAAAAGGTTTCCTTCAAAATAGCGCAGAAACTGCGGCTTTATGAATGTTACAATTCAAACTAGGTGTCCATTTCAAAATCTAGATAATTATGGAGAAAAAACGGACAAAAACCTCCAAACTTACACCCGTATTCTAAGACGTTCCTCCAAGTTTTCTTCCACTCCACTCTTGCTCTACCGAGGAAAACCGTATTTTAAAATGTATTAAGTTTCCTCCAATCGAGCAAGTTTCTCACTCAAGTCGAAGACTGTCAAAGCTAAGGTACCTCGGGATCTACCTTAAAGTCTCCTCGAGAAAGAAAATCTTCTGTCGGTCAAACCTTGGCAATGACATCGCCATTGCAAACATAAAAAACCAAATTCTCACTAGAGTTAAACCTCAGATTATATTGATTATACTCACTCGAGTATAATCAATATTGATTATGCCCACCGGGGGGTGGGCAGCAGCGCCCCCTGCAGTACAATTCCACCGAACTGCGATCTCCAACCCGCATGCCCAGCGTGGGGATTATGGGCATTACCCCCTATGATAGCACTACTTTGCGCTCTTTAGGGGAGGGCTATGTCCAGCAGTGGACTAGTATAGCCTGACGACGACTCACTCGAGTACACTCCAAATACTGACTGGTAACGAGTAACTCACCTCACAGATAAACCTGTACAGGTTTCAGTGAAGGTTTTTGTATTTAAATAGTATTCTGTAAATGTCTTGAATAAATACTAATAAAAAAAAAACTAACTCAAGGAAATGCATCCACCTCTCCTCGACACCACCTCCGCTGAGTGTTGAGTCGAGGAGTCTTTGAGGAACGTCTTGGAATACGGGTGTTAGTCTTTTCAAAGTCCTTAATTAACAGAGTTTACATAATTATTTTAAAACATAGAACTCGTGCATTGTACTGGCTTTAATTCCAGAAATCAACTCTGTAAGGTTTGTGGAAATAAATTCTGCTTATTCTTATAAAATCATTGCATCACTCACTTAGCCAACTCCAACGCAGGGTCAGTGAGCGACGACGCAGAGTTGAAATACTCCCTCGCGGCGTCTGATACCAAAGTGACACTTGTGGCGTAGGGTACAAGGTGGCCTGTCGCTCGCTGGCCCTCCTCGCACGTGAGTACGTCGGCGGCCAGTTTGATGCTCGGAGCGTCGCCGGACGTGAGAAGAGCTGAGGCGTAGATCTGTTGAGGTAAGCATTTTTAGTTGGCCGTATTTGTGTCCCACTGCTAGAAAAAGGTCTAACCCATGATCTTCCACTCCTTCCTGCCTTCAGCAGTCATCTCCCACCCGAGCAAGAAGGCTGAGAGATCGTCCCGCCGTCTCCGCCTTGGGCGACCATATCCGCGATATCCGTCGCGTGGAACCCATTAAGAGGCAATTTACGCCCATCTTCCTGGGCCCATACGACTGTCGTTTCCTACCCAGTTCCACTTGAGTTTTGCGGGTCACAGTTCACATCAGCGATTTTGGTTCTGGAGGGGAGCGTGGTGTTATGTTACGAATTCGGACGATCCTTCTTACGCTCAGGATGCTGCGCTCCATTGTTCGGAGGACTATTTATTATGGGGGAAGCATAATCCTACTTAATATGATAAAATGTGAAAGTTTGTGAAGATGTTGGGATAGTTGTTACTTACTCACGCTATTACGGCTGAACGGATTCACATGAAACTTGGCGTAGATAGACAAAGATCTGAATTGAGTGGATGGTGTTTGCGGTGTCAGCTAGTAAATAATAACACAATCCAGCCACACTGTTTTGTAACTCGCCACCGAGTAGATTTACGAATAGAATATTATGTATGTTATGTTATCATATCACGAACTAAACGGACACTTTGATTCACTACATTACCTCATAGCACTCCTCCTTCGAGACACAAGTGAAGAGGTTAGCCTGGACCTCCAGTATATCCTTCAGGAGTTTCTCCCAGTCCTGCTGTGTCGGCTTGTCTTCCCTGCAGATGAATTAAGAGCTTATTGCAAAATATAACCCTTCGATATCAACCTTTGTACGTCCCCACTGCCGGGGCACGGGTCTCTTCCTGCATCTCAGGAAGGTTAGGCCATACTCTACCACGGGGGCCAAGTCCGGGCTAGTTGAGGCGGTCGCGGGCCTTAATGTCGGAACTTACCACCCATAGGGCTTCTGACATGGCTTAATGACTTCCATTACATGACAGACCGCACCAATGACTTAACATGCCTTACGAAGCATGGAAACGCTAGGAAAAAATGCCACTAGTCACCAAAATATAACCCTTACTCCATTTAACCCTCATGTTAGACAAATATAACATTTAGTCCATTTTAATTTAACTTTTTGTTCAACACTTTCATGAGTATTAAGCCTTACATAACATAACCTCACGCCTGTATCCCAGAGAGGTATGCAGAGACCAGAGACTGCCATTTTCCACTATCTAGTCAGATCACCTTTCTCTTCAATAACGTTTATTAGTCTACGCAAAGACCCACGCCGATTCCGGGTACTTTTTATTGATAAACGTTCAATTGTTGAAAGTTGGTTGAAAGCTCTGTTAACTAATTGTTTTTTGAAATGAATAAATTTTGAGTTTTACTGTTAGCTTCTTCTCTACATTCTGAAATAACATCTTTGACTTTCATTAAATAAACAAAATGTAAGATACATAAGTAGGGCACCGGCCTTCTTTATGAGAGAGTGTGGGTCAAGTTATTTCGCATGCCCGCCGCGGATTGTCAATTACAAGCGCTGAGGTACGTCAACACCTCAGACACGCAGGTTTCCACGCGATGTTTCCCTTCATAGAACACTAATTTGGATTATTACAACGAAGGAAATAAATAACTATATGGGTCATCGCCTATGGTAGTAAACTTTCGAATGAACATTTCACAACAGACGAAAACCCCCTAGTTGTCGTACTATTACAATCTGTTCATTTATTGTTCACAACGTCAAGGTCTGTACGCAGCAGTGGACAGCGATGGGCTGATGATAATGATGACGAACTGTCAGTTGGTCAAAGCGTTTACAAAAATACACTAACAGCCGTTAACCATACATTTGGGTATTGTGAGGCAAAACAAAATCTACCAAGATAAGTTGTATTTCTACTGCACTGTGTGAACAACTAAGCAAGCCACCAAACTGCCGTCTGTACTCTTAGGTTAATACCTCTGTGTAATTTTCATTTTTATGTACAATAGCGTGTTCTCTATCTCTATCTATCTATAAGTGTTTCTTTGTGCTACTAGGTGCTGCGTCAGAATCCATAAGGTTCATTGGTCCATTTTTTTACACCCACAGTTTTTGCAAATACTTGTGTACTTTATTGCTTACAAATAAGGATCTTGAATCGGGAGAACCTAAGGCTAAGACCTAGGACCAAATAGCATTTATATTTTTTCTAAAAACAGGCAATTTCCCAAAGGAGAATGATCAATTTACTATAGGAGTTAGTCTATTTTTGCGCCTTCTTGCGCATTGATGAAACCAACGGTAAACTATAAAAAATTAGCTCTGGATTACGCAAGAAAAATATTATGTAAATATTAGATGGGAGTTTCGAGAAATCTTAATTTTGAGCCCATGTTTTGAGGTTATGACCACAGATTAAAAAGACTCAGTTATGACAATTTTGGTGGTTTGGTGTTTATGCCACAGATTATTTATGCCTTTAGCAAAGGACGTATCAGGGATTTACATACTGCGACTTTTTGCAGATAGCGCATGTGATTATAGAAGGTTCCATCCGTCTTTTTTGACATCCGTGTTTAATACTCTTTGATAATTTAATCTAATCTGTGTTTGTAATGTAATCTTTACTGAAGTTTTTTTAGTTATACACACGGATGTCAACGTGGTTATACAATCAATACAGATATTTTTTAATTATTACTTTTAAACCCCTGCTTCTTTTATTTTATCAAATAAAACTATGAAATAATTTTTCAAAAGAAATATTTTGAGGGATAAATGCTTAAAGCGCAACATAGACTGTTTTTGGTCATTCTCCTTTGCTTTTGCTGAAAATCAGCGTCGCTTATGTAACGTGTCACTCTCACACTTAAGACGGATTGAATGACAATTCTCAAGCTAAAATCCATCAAGTCGCATAGGCTACAGCGCGTGATCAATTTACAAATATACTTACATATTTACATAAATACACTCGAAAAACATAACCCACCTTCTGGCGCAGTCGGATAAAAGCAGTGGTATGCAATCGCTAAAGGCCTAAGCCACCTCATCCATATTACAAGCAAAAAATGCAAACTCAAACGTGTTCCACATGCACCGACGCCTCGTCCAGAAACGTTTACCTGCCGTTCTTTTTGTACCGAGCGGTCCACTTGCTCTGTTTTGGCTTCTCGACCGGATCGCTAGCGAGTGCGTGGGAAAAGAGGCCTTGTTAGTTGGTTAGTAAGAACTACTATTATATTAGAAGGGTAATTGACATTGGCATGTATATTGTTATTGGTAGACAGTGACATAATTTAGACTGGCTTGGAAATAAATTTCGAGATTTTCACCATGAAATTGAGTGAAGGCTTTGACTTCAGACTGATCAGTAAAGAGGTAGCTAGAGAGAAGGGGCTTGTTTCATAGAACTAAAATTATTTACTATGACAATGCTATGTACATTGGAAAGTCGATTTACCACAGGTTAAAAGTAAGAAGTCTGTTACATAATATACATAGAATTGTCATAACTACTGATTGTAGTTTTATGAAACTCGGCCGATCTACCATCTTGCTGAAACACAGGCCAAGATTGGTTACCGGGCGATTGCTAGGGCCACGGTGCAAGGTACTCAGTACACGTCTTGACGCCATGCCCGTCTAGGTTCTATTGTCCGCCTGAGATTGCTTCCTACACTACGGCCATAGCATGACACCGCGCTTGCTCTATGCTAGAAAACACTAGTTGTCACGGAGTTGCTACGGGACGCTCTGTGCTAGATCACACTGGTTGCTACGGGACCTATACTGGGTTTACGCGCTGCGAAGATGCACCATCCTGAACGCCAGCTCAAGCACAGACTAGTTTGGTTACTATGAGGTTCGTACAGAAACCACACCTCGACCCAACAGCGATATCGAGACATAAGCGCTGGTTCTACACTCTCCACACTGGTTTCCAGGACGTTGCAAGGGAATTGTGAGATGAGTGTTGTGAGAGCAAATTTACACTAGTTCAGGCTGGTTACCATGGGGTAACTAAGGATTTTATACCTCGCGTGAGCGCTACGGCGGCGCACCAACCTAGTTAAGGATATCGTCACCTGCGGCTTATCCCGCTGGACTCGGAACACCAAGCTACAGTTGTAACGGTGCAAACCTTTTTAGACGATTTTTATTTCTTTTTCTACACTTTGTTACACAGATAGGTCATAACGGCGTCGTTTCGGAGACCGTACCTCGTGCGAGCTCAGGGGCCGCCAACCTAGTTAAGGTCCCACTTGTGGCTGATCCAGCTAAACGTTGTGGTCTTGTAAAACTTTTATAAATAATAAAACTGGAACGACTTTGTATAAATTATACTGATTTATTTATAATAAAAACAGAAAACTGGATAAAAATGGATAAGCAGGTAAAATAGGCGGATCTAGTCAAGATGCTGTGTGGTGTCGGTCTCGAGTCTAGCACCAACCCAAATTCTTCCCGCGGGTGTCGTAAAAGGCGACTAAGGGATAAAAACGGGGGGGGGGGGCAGCAGTACAGAGGGAAATCTCGAAAATGTGTAACATAAATTTTAAATATGTGAAAGTGATAGAGAAAAAGAAATATTAAAAAATTGTGTAAAGAGGTGGTGCACCGTTACAACGTGAAACGCCGAGCTGTAGCTAAGCGCGGGGTCTCTGCGGCCCGTATACCTTTCGTGAGCGCTGCGGCGGCGCGCCATGCCGGTGAGCGTCCTGGCGGCGGACTGAGGTTCCCGGCGCTGCGCGTGCTCGCATACCTGTCGTAAGCGCTGCGGCGGCGCGCCATGCCGGTGAGCGTCCTGGCGGCGGACTGAGGTTCCCGGCGCTGCGCGTGCTCGCATACCTGTCGTGAGCGCTGCGGCGGCGCGCCATGCCGGTGAGCGTCCTGGCGGCGGACTGAGGTTCCCGGCGCTGCGCGTGCTCGCATACCTGTCGTGAGCGCTGCGGCGGCGCGCCATGCCGGTGAGCGTCCTGGCGGCGGACTGAGGTTCCCGGCGCTGCGCGTGCTCGCATACCTGTCGTGAGCGCTGCGGCGGCGCGCCATGCCGGTGAGCGTCCTGGCGGCGGACTGAGGTTCCCGGCGCTGCGCGTGCTCGCATACCTGTCGTGAGCGCTGCGGCGGCGCGCCATGCCGGTGAGCGTCCTGGCGGCGGACTGAGGTTCCCGGCGCTGCGCGTGCTCGCATACCTGTCGTGAGCGCTGCGGCGGCGCGCCATGCCGGTGAGCGTCCTGGCGGCGGACTGAGGTTCCCGGCGCTGCGCGTGCTCGCATACCTGTCGTGAGCGCTGCGGCGGCGCGCCATGCCGGTGAGCGTCCTGGCGGCGGACTGAGGTTCCCGGCGCTGCGCGTGCTCGCATACCTGTCGTGAGCGCTGCGGCGGCGCGCCATGCCGGTGAGCGTCCTGGCGGCGGACTGAGGTTCCCGGCGCTGCGCGTGCTCGCATACCTGTCGTGAGCGCTGCGGCGGCGCGCCATGCCGGTGAGCGTCCTGGCGGCGGACTGAGGTTCCCGGCGCTGCGCGTGCTCGCATACCTGTCGTGAGCGCTGCGGCGGCGCGCCATGCCGGTGAGCGTCCTGGCGGCGGACTGAGGTTCCCGGCGCTGCGCGTGCTCGCATACCTGTCGTGAGCGCTGCGGCGGCGCGCCATGCCGGTGAGCGTCCTGGCGGCGGACTGAGGTTCCCGGCGCTGCGCGTGCTCGCATACCTGTCGTGAGCGCTGCGGCGGCGCGCCATGCCGGTGAGCGTCCTGGCGGCGGACTGAGGTTCCCGGCGCTGCGCGTGCTCGCATACCTGTCGTGAGCGCTGCGGCGGCGCGCCATGCCGGTGAGCGTCCTGGCGGCGGACTGAGGTTCCCGGCGCTGCGCGTGCTCGCATACCTGTCGTGAGCGCTGCGGCGGCGCGCCATGCCGGTGAGCGTCCTGGCGGCGGACTGAGGTTCCCGGCGCTGCGCGTGCTCGCATACCTGTCGTGAGCGCTGCGGCGGCGCGCCATGCCGGTGAGCGTCCTGGCGGCGGACTGAGGTTCCCGGCGCTGCGCGTGCTCGCATACCTGTCGTGAGCGCTGCGGCGGCGCGCCATGCCGGTGAGCGTCCTGGCGGCGGACTGAGGTTCCCGGCGCTGCGCGTGCTCGCATACCTGTCGTGAGCGCTGCGGCGGCGCGCCATGCCGGTGAGCGTCCTGGCGGCGGACTGAGGTTCCCGGCGCTGCGCGTGCTCGCATACCTGTCGTGAGCGCTGCGGCGGCGCGCCATGCCGGTGAGCGTCCTGGCGGCGGACTGAGGTTCCCGGCGCTGCGCGTGCTCGCATACCTGTCGTGAGCGCTGCGGCGGCGCGCCATGCCGGTGAGCGTCCTGGCGGCGGACTGAGGTTCCCGGCGCTGCGCGTGCTCGCATACCTGTCGTGAGCGCTGCGGCGGCGCGCCATGCCGGTCAGCGTCCTGGCGGCGGCGCGCTTGTCCCGGCGCTGCGCGTGCAGCGCGGCCAGCGGCAGCTGCGCGCCGCGCCACCACGCCGCGCCGCACGCCGCCAGCAGCCGCTCCAGCGCGCCCAGCCGCCGCACCAGCTCCGCCGCCGGGATGCTGCCGTCGCTGCAAAAAGGGGAGCCGGGTAAACGGGGCACCAGTGCCAGACGACTCTACTGTTAAAGCTCGGTCTTTGGAGAGGCTACTGAAAGACGTATTGTAGGGGCGTTCTTTTTGTACTGGACGGGATGGGAGCGTACAACAAATCGAATGATTAAAGTGTGGGTGAGTTGTCATCACTTGAAACTTAACGAACAATGTATACGAATAATCAAAGAGAAAATTGATATATTATTAATTTTTCAGACTCTAACGAGTGAAAAACAATTACTATTCACTCAGTCAAAAAAAGACGTCTTAAAAAGGCATCAAGCAGAATTAAGAGGTTGGTAAATGTTAGCCTAGCTCGATTAATACTCTTTATTGTACGCCATACGTTTTGAGACATGAAAAACTTAAATATGTAAGTTAAATGTCCAATAGGATAGGATCTACATCGACCAGCACATAAACAGATCCAACTTTTAGCCATAGGCCTCTCCTGTCTCACACCACCCACGCAGTCCTTTGAACAGCGTAGCTCATCCCCGGCTCCCCACACTGACCTCTCCTTCATGACGGAGCCGAGCAGGTCGCAGGCCTTGTCGAGCTGCCCCGTGCCTTCATGCGCGAACAGGCAGCGCTCCGCCAACTCCAGATGTGTGCGCACGTCCAGCTCGAACTCGTTGGGGGCCTGCAGGACCTGCGCGGGGAAGGGAGAGGGTTGTACAGCTGGCAAGTACGATAAACCTCGATATCAACCCTTTATATGTCCCCACTGTTGGGGCACGGGTCTCTTCCTGTATAATAAATATTCATGGACATAATACACAGATCTCGTTAGCCCTATACTAAGTATGTACAAGTAAATGACTTGTGTTATAGGTGCTAACTTAGCGATACATTTAATACATAGAAAACATCCAAGATCCGAGACAAACTAGACAAGTTCATTTCCTAGTTTGACCCATCCGGTGATCGAACCCGAGACCGTCATAGTAGGAAGGTTAGGCCATACTCCACCACAGGAGCCAAGTCGGGTTCGGTGGAGGATTGTAAGACAGTGGCGGACCTTACTGTCAGAAGTTATCGAGCCGCCCATGAGGCCTCTGACATGGCTTAACGACTGCCATTACATGAGGACAGCCGGCACCGACGGCTTATCGTATCTTGCGAAGCACGGAAGCGCTCGAAAAAAATGCCACTAGCGGTAGTCACGATATGGTCCTGACCGCGCCTGTAGTTGTTTAACGCAAGTAATTGATTTCAATTACTCGGTTCCGCTAGGCCACGAGCGTTTGCGATAGACCTACGTGACAAGAATAGGTGATTGTCTAGTTTAAACTTGCTAGGTGACTACAGCACTTGCGTGAAGAAGGGAGATGGTTGTACAGGTGTCAAGTCTAATAGGCCTACGCGATGAGAACGGGCGATCGTTTAGTTCCATGTCTTTGGATGTCTGCAGAACTTGCGCGAGGAAGGGAGACGCTTATGCAGCTGTCAAGTACGATAGGCCTGCGCGAAGAGGACAGAGGATCGTCTAGTTTAAGATAGATAGAATATTCTTTATTGTACACAGAAATTACAGTAACAGAAATTATATAAAAGCATACAGTACAAATGGCGGCCTTATTACTAAAAGCAATTAAACTCGTTGGCTGACCGCAGAATTTGCGCGAGGAAGGGAGACGGTCGTGCAGCTGTGTGCGACGAGAATCGATGATCGTTTAGTTTAAACTCGTTGGAGAACTACAAGATAATAGCTACTCTTTTTAGTGCATACAAATTAATAAATACAGTGCATAGTATCATCATTATCAACCCATTATGTCCCCACCGAGGGGCACGGGTGTCTTCTCTGAGGAAGGTATAGGCTATACTCCACCACGAGAGCAAAGTCCGGTTTGGTGGACGCTTGCAAGACTAGTGACTGGTCTTACTGTCAGAAGTTTTCAAGCCACCCTAAGGCCTCTGACTTGGCTTAACGACTGCCATCTATCGACGGCAGCCGACAACAATTGCTAATAATAAAATATCCTTTACCCACCAGCAAAACCCAGGACAAATCCAGAACGCTGAGGCTTTCCAGGTAGTCGGCGAGGCCCTGGCCGGCGTAGGACTTCGGTGTCATCTTCTCGCAGCGCTTGAGGAACGGGATCACGTATTTCTTCAGGTCCGATACGAAGGTGGCCGGGGATGTCTAGAAGAGGGAGCGACGATGAAACCATTGCAGGTGATTGTAGGTTGACACGACGAGTATATCGATTCAACAAACTAAATTATGATGATCATCGTGTAGCGCGGATGTCCCCACTGCTGGGGCACGGGTCTCTTCCTGCATCGCAGGAAGGTTAGGCCATACTCCACCTCCACGTCCACCACAGGGGCCAAGTCCGGGTTGGATGTTAAGACAGTGGCTTGACAGAAGTTATCAGGCCGCCCATATGGCTCTTGACATGGCTTAACGACTGCCTTTACATGACATTCAGCCCCAACGGCTTTAAGTGCCTTGCGAAGCACGGAAGCGTTAGAAAAAATTCCGCTAGTGTGAGTCACGGGATGGTCACCCATCCAGCACCTGACTGCGCCTGCTGTTGCTTAACCCAAGCGATTTATTGTAATCACTCGTTTCGATTGGGCTACGAGCGCTGCTATTTTCTATTTATAAGTTAAGTTAATTAGTATAATCTTCTAAGGAAATTTATTTATTTAATTTAGGGACCACCAACAAGGTATACATTAATACATCCTACTATTGACATGCACCAAGGATAACTAAATGCTACCTCAATTAAAGGTGTACACAATATGCTAAAAGTAAAATTAAAGACGCCTACGTAAAACATGATAGCACCTATCGCAATTATCTAAGCTTAGTTGCTGAAACTGAAACAAACAAACAAAGAACTCACACAGCTATAACTCTTATTAATACAAATCGAATAAGCCAGCAAACACCGTAAGCGCTCACCATCTTCATCAAATAGTGGCACGTCTCCAAGGCGGTCAGGTTCTCCACCTCGTCGAGGCTGACGTCCTCGAGGCCGATGTCGTAGACGAGCGTGTCGAGGGTCGTGAGGTGGAACATGACGCGGTCGAGTCCCGTGAGCCCCGGCGACTGCCGCGCGAGCGCCGCCAGCGTCAGCGCGTGGCTGGCCAGCCCGCTGCGGGCCGCGATCTGCCGCGACCGCTTCTCGTACCTGGAAATGAGCCCGCTCTGAGGATAAGGGCTAGGGTTCTAGATTTAGAAGTGAAACGCCAATGACAACTTCTTAGGATTCATTCACGCAGGTTCTGAGTGCTTAGTGCAAGTTTTTTAACTACTCGAACGCGTTTACGTAAACTCATATTTCTATGGCATCGAGGAAGCGCCACCTAGCGACAAGTATGGAAATTAAAATTGTTGAGTGCGAGTTGTAATGGTGAACGTCGAAAAGTGAACACGTTTACCAGCCAAAACACGAATAAACGCGAGTGCGAGTTGTACTGTGACAGCGTTTTGCCAGTTCGAACGGTTAACTTACTCATACTCACTACTCAATGCTCGATTAACGCGGTAGTAAAGTTATTCGATTGGATCTGTCAAACTCGCACTAAGCACTCTGGTCTGCAGGTCTTCAGCAAGTCCACACGTAGATTCCAATCGCAGGTCCAATCGAAGTTCAATAGTATCGCTGAGGTCGTAGGTTATCACTCGTTCCGCAGGTAGGTTCGCTCGAAGTTTACTCTTCGGAAGTACAAACTGACTGCGCGCCGCGGCGGTCGCTATTTATATCCGGCGGCAGGGGTTCTCGAACGTTCCCTCAAGTATCTTCCCTCGGTGCACGTGGCAACAACTGTACAACAGCTTCATGTCATGAGCCTTATGCTAGTAGACATACGAGTCATTATTGCTTGCAGCGTTACTAAAACGATGCATGCGGCGACTATTTGATAGTATTCCAGAAGGCGCTACTCAAAATGATTCGAGATCTTAATGAACGTTACAATTGAAACTAGGTGTCCATTTCAAAATCTTGATAATTTTGGAGAAAAAAAGAAAAGTATAGAACTCATGCATTGTACATGCTTCAATTCCAGACATCATTGTCATCTAAATAATCCTTTATATTATAGTAGCCCTTTTGGCACAAAGTGTACTTAACACATTTTTGAACCGCGTTTCAGGCAAGTTTAGGGATTTTATTATAGAGGCGCAGTAAGTAGATATAGCATAAAAATGTATAAAACTAAAAGGAGGTGATGTCACAGCAATGTGATGTCTACGACGTGCCTCGACTGGTTGTCAGATCGACCTGTTCTTCTCAGACATACGTCAAATATATAGTGAAAAGTGCAGTATCCGTTACCATTGAGCGATTTCTTCACCAGTGACGCTGAGCTGCGATACGTTTTCAGAATCCGGCGTGACGTCTTCCGACCAGTTGGAGCTCCAGATCGACCTGGGAAGGGAAAGGAATTTATTTAGGACTCCCTAAAAACTTTTTTAAGAATCTAAAGTGCCGGAAGAGAGTATGCTGAGTCAGGAGCTCTGACTGCTGAGACTGTTGTAAATACAACAGTCACGCCGTGATTTTTGTTTTCTTTTTTTTTATTGCAATTTTCAAATAGTGTTTATTTTTTATTTGTTCTGTTATGCGGCGTGTATTCTTTTATTGTAGTAAACCGTTTCCTTTTCTTTCTCCACTGATTTTTATAAACACACTGAATTTCGGAATACAAATACTGGAAAAAGCAAGAACGGACAAAGAAGATTTAACCTACTCTGTCATATACATATCTATTTTGTAATATTTTGCATCTTCTTTTGGAATCGTCAAATAGTCGTCAAATAGTAATAGTGGACAGTTACGTAATAGAAGAGCAGAACGCTTAGCTATTTGTATATGCCTTGAGAAAGGCGAGAATGTGCCGAGCCTTGCCGCTATCATCCCAATTCCTCAATGTAAGCGAACAAGTAGTGTAATATTCACAAGTGTCACACTTACTGGCCCGACACGACCGTCCGCCTCTCTGTCCAAGTATCGCTTCAAAGAGTATTATAATCTGATCGATTGACATATTGATACTGAAAGCCCGGCCTGCCTGTGTGCGTACGAGACGGCGAATTTGTATCTATCCTCATACATTTCCGGGCCTAGATTCTGTCCACACATTGTAAAACTACGACAGCTGCACGAAAGTGGCGATTGTACTTCATTGCTGCTTCAAGTCTATGCGCGCGCACGGTTCAAAAGTTCTAGGCGTCAATGGTATGATAAAACGTCACGCGACCCGACCGAGTATTTTTAAAATTGAACATAACACAAACTCACGCCTCGGGTAGACAGAAACCAGGGTCTGCCACTTGCCACGATCCGGGCAGATCTCATTCTCTTTTCTCTCCGTAGTGAAGTAACAAAATCGAGGCTCAGATATCATCTTACATATAGTGTATAATACCTGAAACTAACTTACGAGTTGACTTAACTTAGAGAGCGGTGGTGGCAGAGCGATAGAACACCAGCTTCTCAATCGCGAGTTCGTGGGTTCGAATCCTGGCATGTACCAATGACTATGTCTTCTAACTTATGTGGTACATTTATGATTTCCAGTAGCCATTCCACTCGCTAACAGTGAAGGAAAACATCATGAGGAAACCTGAGTGTCTGAGGTGTTCAACTACCTCAGCACTTCAAATTGTCAATTCACGGCGGGCACGCGTAGTAACCGCCCACTCTCTCATTCTTAGAGAAAGCCTATACCCTGCAGTGTGACGTGTATATCCTACATAAAAAAAGGTTTTACCTGAAAATTTCTTTCCGACACCAGTCACCGTCGGTCTGGTCGACCCTGGCCGGACACTGTGCCTTGTTTCCGATGAGGGTCACCAGAAGGTGCTTGTACTCCAAAGGGTTTATCGTCTCCGGCAGCTTGTCCAGCACACCTGGGAATCACGGGCCGGATTAACCTAACGAACTGTGAGAACGGAAAAAGAACAGACAGTTGATTTTATGAATTGACTTAATCAACGATACATGTTAAACATAGGCGTCCATTTCAAGATTTAGATCGCATTGAATAAAAATTACAACAAAAAACCTCCGCATTTAGTCTTCTCAATGCGGTCCTTAACAAAAAGAGTTTAAAGTATTATTTTTAAACCAGAACTCATGCATTGAGCTAGCTTTAAATCCAGACATCTTTGTCGCGACCTGAGTTAGAGCCTTTTGACCCGCGTCACTGGCAAGCCTCGCGTGACAATTCGAGGTACATTGCGTAGCAGTCTAATTTTTAATCAATAGGTAAATCGCCTCCGCAACGCACACTGTCGTTAAACCATGAATTGTATATACTATTTTTATTTTTAATGCACTTACCCGTGCTAAGGACAAATTTAAAAACCTATTTAGAGGCTAAAAATTTCACCCATGCCGGGATTCGAACCCGCAACCTCTGGATAGCCAGAGGTTGCGGGTTCGAATCCCGGCATGGGTGACATTTTTAGCCTCTAAATAGGTTTTTAAATCATGAATTGTAGTTCATTGAACTGTAAAGTTAGACTGACTTACCCAGTTTCATGGGCACCGACTTGATGTGTGCCCACAGGCAGGTGAGCGCGGCCACCCGCCCCTCCTTGGCCAGCTCCGTGGCGCTGTGCACCAAGCTGTTGCTCCTCAGCCGGTCGTACTCGTCCTTGGCGTACGTCGACTTCTCCGAGCGCAAAATGGCCTGGGAATACGGCCGTTGATCAACAGGCGCAGTTACAATATGGCCTGGGAATACGGCCGTTGATCAACAGGCGCAGTTACAATTTGGCCTGGGAATACGGCCGTTGATCAACAGGCGCAGTTACAATATGGCCTGGGAATACGGCCGTTGATCAACAGGCGCAGTTACAAAATGGCCTGGGAATACGGCCGTTGATCAACAGGCGCAGTTACAATATGGCCTGGGAATACGGCCGTTGATCAACAGGCGCAGTTACAATATGGCCTGGGAATACGGCCGTTGATCAACAGGCGCAGTTACAATATGGCCTGGGAATACGGCCGTTGATCAACAGGCGCAGTTACAAAATGGCCTGGGAATACGGCCGTTGATCAACAGGCGCAGTTACAATATGGCCTGGGAATACGGCCGTTGATCAACAGGCGCAGTTACAATATGGCCTGGGAATACGGCCGTTGATCAACAGGCGCAGTTACAATATGGCCTGGGAATACGGCCGTTGATCAACAGGCGCAGTTACAATATGGCCTGGGAATACGGCCGTTGATCAACAGGCGCAGTTACAAAATGGCCTGGGAATACGGCCGTTGATCAACAGGCGCAGTTACAAAATGGCCTGGGAATACGGCCGTTGATCAACAGGCGCAGTTACAATATGGCCTGGGAATACGGCCGTTGATCAACAGGCGCAGTTACAATATGGCCTGGGAATACGGCCGTTGATCAACAGGCGCAGTTACAATATGGCCTGGGAATACGGCCGTTGATCAACAGGCGCAGTTACAATATGGCCTGGGAATACGGCCGTTGATCAACAGGCGCAGTTACAAAATGGCCTGGGAATACGGCCGTTGATCAACAGGCGCAGTTACAAAATGGCCTGGGAATACGGCCGTTGATCAACAGGCGCAGTTACAATATGGCCTGGGAATACGGCCGTTGATCAACAGGCGCAGTTACAATATGGCCTGGGAATACGGCCGTTGATCAACAGGCGCAGTTACGAAATGGCCTGGGAATACGGCCGTTGATCAACAGGCGCAGTTACAAAATCGAGCCTCAGGTATCTAACTACATTTCAGCCTCTAAATATGTTTTTAAAATTGTCCTCAGCACGGGTTAGTGCATTAAAAAGAATATAATCATGTGGGTATAGCGATATCATTCCGATGTAAAAACCTAACTGCAAAGTAGGTATTCGGGGCTGCAAGTGATGCAAATTACTTCAGCCAGAGGTCGCTGCCTGTACGTAATACAGAGAATATTGTAAAGAGGTTCGAAATTTCACTGATGCTGGTGAGTCGCCCATTAGCTTAGTTGGAAGAGCGCTGGCACGGATAGCCAGAGGTCGCGGGTTCGAATCCTGGCATGGGTGGAATTTTTAGCCTCTAAATAGGTTTTTAAAAATTGTCCTTAGCACGGGTTAGTGCATTAAAAAGAATATAATCTAACTACATGTAGCGAATGGAGCTAGATACCCGGACCTAACTTACGAGGTGGTAGGGCTTTACCCTAGAGAGAGGTGGTAGCGAAACTGTAGAATACAGGCTTCTCAATCGGAAGGTCGTGGCTTCGAATCCTGGCAGGTGAATGGCGTTGCCTTCTACACAATTGTGAAGTTATACTAGCCATACCAGTCGCTAACTGTGCAGGACAACATCGTTAGGAAACCTGAGAGTCTGAGGTGTTTAATCTCATCGCTTGAAATTGCCAATCCGCGGTGGAAACGAGTAATAGCCCATACTCGTTCTGAGAGAAGACCTGTACCCTGCAGCAGGACGTATCTATTCCGTATCAACATTGATGCTATGAACCCTTTGTATGTCCCCACTGCTGGGTCTCTTGCAGCGCAGGAAGTTTAGACCATACTTCACTACGGAGGCCAAATCCGGGTTGATGGAGGATTATCCCGTGTCAATATTATCACAGGATTATTAATGCGTACCTAATTCTGTCGGAATCCTGGCGTTTGCGATAGCAGTAGTATGTAATTCGAGAGTTACACTATTGCAATCAGGATTTGGTGCGCGTCATATAGGAACTGCTGTCCCATGGTTTTTCTCAATAACTGAAATGAAAGATTTCATTGCTACCACTATTTGGCAACCAATGTACTTCGCAAGGCACGTTAAGCCGTCGGTGCCGGCTGTCATGTAATGGCAGTCGTTAAGCCATGTCAGAGGCCTTATGGGCGGCTTGAGGTCTCACAATCCTCCACTAACCCGGACTTGATCCCTGTGGTGGAGTACGGCCTAACCTTCCTGCGATGCAGGAAGAAACCCGTGCCACAGCAGTGCGGACATACAAGGGTTGATATCGAAATATATAAATAATGTAGATTTTTAATCTAAATATTATAACTTAGCCGCGAATCACCGTCAGAAGTGGAAATCTGTGGTCGAGGCACTATGCTCTGCTAGGAGTTAAAGGACCAAAGAACGAGAAGATAACTTATTTTAGTATTATTTGTAAGAAAAAGTGTCTATTAATGAAAAGGAAGAATTTAGACAAGTAGGTACCTATTTATATAAAAGCACCGATGATGTTAACCCAAATTCAAGCAACAAAGATTTCTTCTTCTTCTTCAGGCTATATTAGGCCACTGCTGGACATAGCCCTCCCCTAATGAGCGCAAGGTTGTGCCGTCATTGGGGGGTAGTGCCCATAATCCCCACGCTGGGCATGCGGGTTGGGGATCGCAGTTTGGTGGATTTGTACTGCAGGGGGCGCTGCTGCCCACCCCCCGGTTTATGTCCCTTAACAAAGATTTACTTCATGTCAATATCGCATTGAAAGTACCGACGCTAGACGGAGGAACCGAATAACCTCGATACTTCCGACCGATATTTTTTCCTCTGTGGTAGTACACCATCTAGAGATTATTTACTTTCTAGATTATAACTAGAGATCGGATAATCGGATGCGTATTTGCCTAAAGTTGAGATGTTGGCTAACATGGATAGCACTTTTGCATCGAACAAAATCCCGGGATTCCGGGATCGACAAATTTAAACGGGTTTACTTTTTATTTACTAATTTAACCTTAAAATAAGTAAATAAACTTTTTACTTATTTTAACTAATATGGAGTGCACTTTTGTACCTAAACAATTTGGGAGTTTTTGAATCGCCAAATTCAGTGTTTTTATAACAGGAATAACAGCTGCCTCATATTATTTCTTCAATTTTCAAAACATCAAACGAATAACCACGAATTACAAAGAAAAACCAATTAAATCTCCGAATTAACGTAAAACAGCGTCACCTACTAACTCACACGCTAAACCTATTACATACCTGCTTATGTGTCGTGCTGGTATTTCACAATGAGTGCGAGTGAGGTGGCAAATTATATACCTAAAGAAGCCGCTTCCATAATATTGTAGCCAAAAACGAACTTTAGGTAAATATGCATCTTATTATCCGATCTCTAATTATTATAGCCATGGCTTAATGCTCCCCCGATTAAAAATTGATGCCGCATGCAAAAACGCTCATTTTGTAACCGAAAATAAAGCCATGCATTTTGTGTTCGGTACAGAAAAACTACAGAAATGATTAGATGTTAAATGATTAGATGTTAACAAATACAAAATCCAAATCCTACAAACAAATTGCAATTGTAAAGTGTATATTTTAATAACATTTAGCTTTTCATGAACACCCTGTTATAATGCCGGAACTTTCTCATATTTAGATAATCGACGACGGTCATTTTAACCCTTCCAAGCTTGCACTCAACTCAGTTATGTCACGGGCGATCTTGCAACAAAACATAAATTTTCACCAGCTGCCGAATTAGCAATATTGAGACTTCCCATGTGGTGTTATTCTACGGACAGTTACAACATGAGAGTGAGGGGTTGATTCACTTACTTGTCGATGTAAATGACTCTGTAAAACCGTCACGGCTAGGTTAAACAACATCACAACAAAACAAATCAGCTGTTCTACAAGAAATTCGGCATTCGGTATGTAAGGAACGTCTGTTTTATTTTATTTTAGAAACAAACAGTCATTTAAATGCAATACAAATTATATCTTATGTTCAATACATAGACCTCTAGTTTCTCATAATTTCAAATGCAAACATTTTTAAGGTAAGTTAAACATCGGTCGGAGAAGCGCTCCGAAACATAATCAGAAACATAGTTTTTGGAGTTTAATTAATTTAACCCCTCATAAGATAGCCAAGAAGTACGAAGACCCTCCCTGAAGTGTACTATATTCATACGTAATTATATTCATCAAACACTACGCTAAAGGAAAGCAAGATCATCAAAAGTCTGAATATAAAGTAGATTCTACTAACACGCTCTTAAGAAGGGTTTACAACCGGTTTATGACAAGACTTGCTCCTAAAAACCGGCTTTAACTCCGTCTTAAGAGTGTTTCAGTGCAACCTACTTTTAATAAATAAGAGTAGAAGAAGAAATCGAAAGAGTGAGAGAAAATCTAGACTAAAGGTATAATGTTCTGCATATAACTTGAACAGAAATCCGCGCAATCGGGACGAGTTTGCGATGAGCAATATTTTTTAATTGTTTGTCAGATGACTAAACTAAAGATCAATGAATTCTAAGTCACATATCGCATCCCGCAGTCTTATGTAGCTTATAAACATCCTACTGCAGGGCACAGGCCTTCTTTCAGAGAGAGAGAGAATGGGCTTTATTACAATTTCAAGCAATGTGGCAAATTCATTTATTATCAGTTAATATTTAGGCAAGTGCGGGTGATGGTGCTCTTCAACTATAAAGGGAAATTTCCCGCCAGGCAGATCGTATGCCTGGGGACTAGTCTGACGATATATTTATTGTATGTCACGTGAAACACTGATTGCGCGATGCAGGAATGCTGGAGTTTGTAGTGCGTGCGCACAGTTGACATGCGCTCGCCACCAATACACAAGCAGCTTTTAGCTGATGCGTGTATATCACTTCCCTGCACTTATCCGTAAAATGTTTATCTAGTCTGTTTTTAAATGAGTTTACAGAAGGAGCACTGGTTACAGTCTCTGGTAGTTTCTTCCACCTATCCAAGTTATTTGTTGGTCATTATAACTAAGACTCAAAAGAAGAATTGGAAAGATACAAGGGAAATTGAACCTTAAACTGCAAGACACAAGACTCTCACCTCGTACAACCTCAAGCGCTCCCTGTAAAACAGCATCACGTGCCGACACCTCAGCAGCTCGCTGGTATACGCGTTCAGGTCGGCCAGAGTGATGTTCTCGGGGTCAGTGATCAGGTCGGCCTCCTCGCGCTCCTTGTTTATTTCTGTGGGGGGAGAGGGACGGATATACAGAAGAAAGACAGAAGGCATTCAAATAGGCATGACGAAATATTTTTAAATCCTCTTCCATAATGTGGTGACACATTTATTAATTACAAAAACCTATATTTTTTTATTTAAAATTTTGTGTTTTCCTTATGACTCATGTCTGCAACAAAGTGTAAAGTAAAGTTTAGATTAGATTAGAACTCTTTATTGTACACACCAGAAAACAAAATACATAAAAAGGCGGTCTTATCGCTAAAAGCGATCTCTTCCAGACAACCTTGGGATGGATAGAACTGAAAGATGAAGAGAGTAGGTAGGTAGGTGTACATGAAGTATACAGGAAGAATATGTACATAAACTGACTTACAACTAATATTCATATATATTTAATAAAATACATAAACTAGGCCATATATATAATATTATTAATGTATAAATTAACGAAGGTTAAAGCCATTTTTTTTTTAATTATTTCAAATCCATGGGAAAAGAGCTCGCAGTGTCGTGGCGACGTCACGCCCTGGTAAATTAACATCGTAATCACTAATGGATGCACGAGTGTAGTTTACTAAGCGTGACGTCACGCGGTGTGATGTGTGTTTCAGTCAAAATGGCTGAAAGCAGTATTGTAATCTTTAATTTGATTGAAAATATCGGTAATTAAATACTTTTAATATGTACTTCCCCTAATATAAATCGTTGATTATTTGATACTGTCGTCACGCCTATTGCCACTGAAATCCAGAGTAAACCAGTAAACAATCTAAATAAACGAAAAACAACAATAAAACTAAACAATCGTGAATAGAACATCTGAGGCATATAGAACCTAAGGCAGACGGGTACCACCATACAAGACTACGAAGTGGCAAACAGCGTGGCATGCCTACCAGCTCGCTGGACCAATGGTTTGAGGCAGACCGCTGGCAGCACAGAAATAAATTGCTTGCCTTAAACTTCCTTCCACCTGGACCGTATTCATTCACCGTCCATAGCTGCAATCTCCTATACAAGGCATACGAGTTGATTGGTCGTCAAAATATTAGTAACCAGTAAGTATCTCCTCGCCGGTGAGCGTGAGTCCGAACTGCAGGAGCTGTTTGGCAGCCGGCAGAGTCTCCGGCAGCCGGTCCACGCACTGGTGCACCGCCCAGATCTTCTTTGACACTTTGCTCTGTAAAACAAGGGAGAGTTTTACTGGATTCACGCGCGAACAAATTGTATTGAATAAAAGTTCCTTGCCAATTATATATTGCAAATGTGGGTGGAAGAACCGATAAGGGACGTCCCGGACGGACATATTTTGACCAAATAGGGGACGTATTGGCAAAGGGAAAGATAGAAAGCACCCGGAACCGGCGTGTGCTATGTTATATTAAAAGGCTACATACTGGACTTTTTCATGGTAATCTTATGGAAAATACTAAGACCTGATAAAAAATAAAGTAGGCACTTCAAATTGGTGTACTAAGTGTTACCATATAAAATAGAAATGTGGCGTCTTTAAAATCAGGTATTCTATTATCACAGACAGGTTTAAATAAAATCGCCGCTATGCTTATTACACAATAGAATGTGATGGGAGTGTACTTACCAGATACTTGTGTATGGTGTCAGTGGAGACGGGCGTGCTGCGCCACTGCTGCTGGTACACCCGGTCGCTGTCCAGGCGGAAGGTCTCCGCCAGGGAGAGCGCGTCCGCGTAGCTGGCGCTTTCGATCTGCGACCACCCGCAGGAGAATATGAATTCAGGGTGATTGACTTTTCTTCTACAGGCTATATTAGTCCACTGCTGGACATAGCCCTCCCGTAATGAGCGCCATAGCGCAAGGTTGTGCCATCATTATAATAAATATTCATGGACATATTACACAGTCTCGTTAGCCCTATACTAAGTACAACTAAATGACTTGTGTTATAGGTGCTAAGTCGACGATAGATTTAATAAAATTAATACATAGATAACATCCAAGATCAAGAAGGAGACAAGCTAGAAAAGTTAGTTTCCTAGTTTGACCCGGCCGGTGATCGAACCCGAGACCTTCGGTTGCACAGTCAGCGTGCTAAACCGTTGCGCCACCGAGGCCATTGGAGGGTAATGTCCATAATCCCCACGCTGGGCATGCGGGTTGGGATCGCTGTTTGGTGTAATTGTACTGCAGGGGGCGCTGCTGCCCACCTCCCGGTTTGTGTCCCTTAGTCGCCTTTCACGACACCCGCGGGAAGAATTTGGGGATTGACTTTTACGGAGTCCTAATTTGCAACTACTGTTAATAATCTGTCGTTGAATGCCGTTGTAAGAAAACGTAATTTTTAATTTTTTAATCATTTTACTCGTTTCTAAGCTACTATGCACTTTATCAGGCTAACATTCTTAACTTGCCAAGTTCCTTGTCTCTAAAACATAGTGTGATTTTATTCATTTATAGTCGGAGGATAGTGAATAGCTTTACAATGACAACTTGTAATAAAAAAACCTATTTAGAGGCTAAAAATTTCACCCATGCCGGGATTCGAACCCGCAACCTCTGGCTATCCGTGCCAGCGCTCTACCAATTGAGCCAATGGGCGACTCACCGGCATCAGTGAAATTTCGAACCTCTTTACACAATTCTCTGTATTACGTACAGGCATCGTTCCGATGTAAAACCTAACTGCAAAGTAGGTAGTCGGGGCTGTAAGTGATGCAATTTGCTTAAGCCAGATGTCGCTGCCTGTACGTAATACAGAGAATAGTGTAAAGAGGTTCGAAATTTCACTGATGCCGGTGAGTCGCCCATTGGCTCAATTGGTAGAGCGCTGGCACGGATAGCCAGAGGTTGCGGGTTCGAATCCCGGCATGGGTGAAATTTTTAGCCTCTAAATAGGTTTTTAAATTTGTCCTTAGCACGGGTTAGTGCATTAAAAATAAAAATAGTATAACTTGTAATAAGTATGAGCTGTATATTGAAAATTACTCAATTTGTTTCTTGTTTCTGTTCTCTTTCTGTTAATTTGGTGGAAACAAGGAACTTTGCAAGTTCTTACATTGAAGTATCTTTTGAGACGAGTAATTGGACAGTTTTTTTAAATTTATGTTTTAGTGAGATTTTCAAAGCAATAAATTGGTAGTCAAACATCAGATGTAGATGTATAATGGAGGCGGTTGGGTGTAAAAAATTATTGTATGGTACCTGGCCTCTTTCGATTCGATTTTTGTACCTCTCTCTCGTTGCATGTGCACTGTTTGTTTACTCAGGATCAATTTAGATGTTTTTTTAGTTTTGTTTTTACTCCGTGTTTCAGTGACAATTTAAATATAAATATCATTTATCTTCTAAGCAACCCACAGTATAGTGCATCTAACACGTATTTCAACTTTACAGCGAACAAAAGCAGCCACTGCCTTTCTAACCTTCCTAGAAAACAGCTCCTCAGGCGTGGTACTCTTAATGCAGAGCAGCCGGTATATCCTGGACACCACAGTAATCTTCTTCGGCCGGGGCTGGAACGTCTCGATGTCTGTTATAGCGTAGAGTACAGACTTGAACAACTCTTTGGTCAGCTCATACATTGAGTCGTCGGTGTCCGACTCTACTGTAGATACTTCACTCTGCAAAGTGATTGAATTATTTGGTTAGGAAGTGAATGATTAATTAATTGGAGCTATATTTATAAAGATACATAAGTTAATTGCAAATGAGTGTATTTATTTTTGTTGTTATCAAACGTATTATAGAAACAGCCGCTGTAGGTTATTCCTGTTAACACCCTCTTTTAACACACTGTAAAAACAATTAATATTGTAAAATGTGTAAGTATATATTTTTTAAATGTAGTCTAACGCAGCTAAAAAGTAAAATCAAGGATCAGAAGTTTTCAATTTATTCCAAATATACGTTCTGTTTGTTGAAAGTCAATGTAAAATTTTATTATTATAGCTGTCTTCAGAGAAAAAAAACTCCTCCCTGACGTTCTTTTTTCATATCATCTTAAATACATAAATTGGTACGAGTACCTAGTTACGGAGTGGTGCCTATTGTAGTGATATACATTTTATATATTTTAGCTAAAATGTGATGCGCGGGGCGCCGCTGAGCCAGGCGATTCGCCCCCCGCCGACTGGAAGATGGAGTCATAGTTCAGCACTCACCCCCGGCTTGTGCAGCGCGCTGTGCTCGCACTCGAGCGCGACGAGGGCGCCGCGGGGCGCCGCCGTGACCCGCGGGGCGCCGCGCAGCCAGGCGCCCCCGCCCGCGGCGCCCCCGCCACCCCCGCCCGCGGCGCCCCCGCCACCCCCGCCACCCCCGCCAGCGCCCGCCAGCCGGTTGCACATGTCGTCCACGCCGCACACGGACACGCAGCCGTTGAAGCGAGACACTATCAGGTCCTGCGCACGGAAATGTTCATTGTTGAGCGAACGTCGCATCGTGATCTTTTAGTAAGTGAATTCGGAATTTAGTTAACAATGTGATCGTTTTTGTCAGTCAACACGATTTTGTCAACTTGTACTTCTTACGCCCACGGTTGTCAAAACATCCGTGGTTACGCCCTGAAACTCGTACACTAAAATACTGTTAATCTGTTAACACAGGTCATTTGTTTGTTATTCTGTATGTGCTTCGGTCCACTGACAGGTGTTTACAGCAGCTGGCTATATTTTTATTTTTGTTTATTTTTTTATTTTAGAAATAGTAGAGATGATGATGATCTAGTGATGAGTAACAAATAAACAAAATAGGGGGCGCTAGCGGCATCTAGCGGCATCTTCTTGCAAAATAGATTATTTTTTATTCTTCCCATTTTGCGCTGATGTCAACTACACAATGATGACCCAAATGAACCCAGCCTAAAGATTGATTAAAGAAATGAAAAAAACATCCGTCATGCTCTGATACATAGACGGCACAACATTACCCTGCTCTTTGCTCCGCCGCAGTCTGGTGAAGGTGTCAATAACTATGTGCGGCACTGACCTCCTCGCTCCACCAGTTGATATCCGCCGGACAGAACAGCATCCCACCGTTGGTGGGCGAGTCTGTTTCCAGCGGGCTCCTCAAGTCGCGCCCCGGCTGCGCGTCCAGAGCCCAGCGATGCAGCAGCTTCAGGAGAGGCAGCCGCCATATTGTGATGTCACCCGTGTGGTGTAAGCACACCAGCTTTGTACCGGCTGGGGAGATCACCATGCTGATTATCAACGCCTGGAACAAAGGATTTTGTGAAGTTGTGTTATTCATTGGGGAGGCGTTCGCATAAGCTAAGGGCCGGTTGATCAGTGACTTCGTGAGATGAGAGATGACCGACATGACTAAAGCCGCTGGAAGGAATTCGTAAAGATGGGGAGAGAATCAAGGGTCATACATAGAAACATAACAAATGTGTTTGTAAGTAAGGATGGGCCTGGGAGCTTGTTCACGCATCATCGTCAGGCTATACTAGTCCACTGCTGGACATAGCCCTCCCCTAATGGGCGCCATAGCGCCCTGTCTTCAGCTTGCCGCATCCAGCATCTGCCTGCAGTTTTTCGCAGATCGTCATCCCACCTAGTCGGAGGGCGTCCCACACTACGTTTGCCGAGTCGCGGTCTCCACTCAAGGACACGTTTGCTCCAACGGTTGTCGGTTCTTCGCGACAGTTCTTCGCGAGATATGGCCAGCCCACTGCCACTTCAGCTTGCTGATTCTCTGCTTCTTCTCAGCTTGTTCACGCATGAGGAGACCTTAAAAATGTTAAACTAATGTCTTTGTTCAAGTAATAGTGTAGATATTCGCTGTAATCCTCTGTGCCCTAATCCACAAATCTATAGTCCCAAGATAACAAACACGATGACACGAGACTTTTATATATTATCTTTTACTAATATTTAACTTAATAACTTAATATTCTATCTATTTTTTTTAAATAGATAGATAGAATATTCTTTATTGCATGTACACCAAGGATTACATAAGAAACTTATAAAATAACAGTACAGTACAAGTGGCGGCCTTATTACCAAAAGTAATTCCTTCCAGACAACCATTGACGAACCAAAACAATTACATACAAATATTATTTCTTATGTCTAATGTTAGTAATGTCATATTTGTTTATATTCCAATGAATACATGAATATAAGTCGCTCTCTTCCTCCCATTAGCAGTTACCGAGTGTATCTGGTGCCGGAAGGGCACGTAGAGCCGCAGCCGGCCCGCGGCGCCGGCGCCGGCGTCCAGCCCGTCGGACACCACGGACAGCCGGTAGAAGGGCTCGTCGCCCAGCAGCCGCCACGCCGCCAGCCCCGCCTCGGCGGCCGACGTCGGCTCCTGGCCGGGAAACGTACAGAGTACTTCATGACGTACAATTTAAAATTATAGCGTGCTGCATGCTTTCCTTTCTATCGAGTTTTGTCCCCCTGGTATCACACGCCCTCCCCCCCTTTCTCGTTTTCTAATCAAACTGCCCCTCCCATTCTCTTACATCTAATCACACTGTCACCCGCCCTCCCTTTATCACGTGTTTTCCCTCGGCAGTCCAGGAGCGATCCCCAACCCGCATGCCCAGCGTGGGGATTATGGGCAATACCCCCCAATGATGGCACAACCTTGCGCTATGGCGCTCATCAGGGGAGGGCTGTGTCCAGCAGTGGACTAATATAGCCTGAAGAGGAAGAGGAGGAAGTCCAGAAGCATAAAGGAGCGATCGTTCAGTGCTATAGCGTGGGGACTGAGCTGCCACGGAGGACGTGGCAGCCCAGTCCCCACGCCACATGGTAACCGTAACTAATGATTAACCTTATTGTTTTTTGTCTCTCACAAGCTCTCCCTCCCTCCTCTTTCTCTCTCTCTCTAAATCACTCACACACCCACTTACTCACTCACCCACTTACTCACCCACTAACTCACTCACACAGCAGCGAATATGCAGTGGTATAGACAACGGCACCCGCTTCGCTCGCAAACCGGACCAAGCCCAGAACCTACAAGTGTTTTCTTTCACTCTCACACACTCTCCCTCCTTCTCTCTCACACACACATAATTATACTCTCTCTCTCTCACCTTCCCCAACGGCAGTCCGGCGACATACAGCAGCGAGTGCGCGGTGCTATAGGCGACGGCCCCCACTCCGCTCGCGAACCGGAACGAGTGGTGGAGCTTGAAGCCGTCGGTCTGTGAGACCAGGTAGCCGCGCAGCTTCCCGTCGAATGTCACGATTAGGACTTCCCAGTTCCTGGAATAGACACTTTATGTGTGACAGAAACCATGAAGCTTTAGTTCAAGCTCAATCTCTTTGATTATGTGCACCGCGGACTAGGACTCCACAATGTATGTGCATATACCGGGAAATCGTGCTACGGCGGCGGGGTCTGGAGCCTTGACATTAACACAGTATAAGCAGCTGCCAACTGTCCCAGTCACAGATCAAGCACTGGTCAGGTTCGTTTACACACGAAAGATTGCTCATTCATGATTGTTCTTCGACATGTAGCCCAGTTTCTGAATTGAGAAAGCGCATACCAAAAAAACTATCGATAGCCATGAACAGTCAAGGATGCTTTTCTTGTTGACAGTAGATTAATAGACTGTTGGTGTACGAGAAACTGAGAAACGAAGGAAGAACGAACTTATTTATTTTCTTCTTCAGGCTATATTAGTCCACTGCTGGACACAGCCCTCCCCTAATGAGCGCCATAGCGCAAGGTTGTACCATCATTTGGGGGTAATGCCCATAGTCCCCACGCTGGGCATGCGGGTTGGGGATCGCAGTTTGGTGGAATTGTACTGCAGGGGGCGCTGCTGCCCACCCCCCGGTTTGTGTCCCTTAGTCGCCTTTTACGACACCCGCGGGAAGAATTGGGTTGGTGCTATTCTCTAGGCCGACACCGTACAGCACTTATTTATTTTATACTTACCATTTGTTGTCCTTAACTCGGAGAGGCAAGAATATGATGTCCACTACTGCGTGCGTGTTATCGGTGCACACTAAGCCGCCGGGCCTGGTGCAGTCCTGAAGGTATCATTATGGGTTAATCAACAGCCGCAGGTTTCATTGTAATAAAATACGCAATGCGATCTCGATTTATACAAGGGAAGGATCGATTTGACACAGAAGGAATAGCATCTTATGCTGAAAAGGAGGCCGCCAGCTAATAATACATTCTCGCCAGTAGCATCACAATACAAAACGCGTGTGGACATTCGCTAATGGGCAATCTCCATACGCCTAAATATTGACAAGAGTTACTAATGATGCCGAATTTTAACGGTCATTAAAATATAATGCAATAATTAATTGAATGTATTACTATGTCTATTATTAAGAATTATGAAAACTATTTAGATAAGATAATTGTTTATTTGAACTCAAAAAGATTACATTTTATTACAATAGGATTGTGCCCTGACTCCTGAACTAGGCGGGAACCTGTATCTCAGGAACCAGTGCTGTTACATCATGAAGCGCTCTTGGTCTAGTCGAACCGAGTGATTGCAATCAATCACTTGAGTTAAGCAACAACAGGCGCGGTCATGTGCAGGATGGGTGACCGTCCCGTGATTACCGCTAGTAGCATTTTTTCCGAGCGCTTCCGTGCATCGCAAGGCCACTAAGCCGTTGGGTTATGACGGACTCAGCTGGGAATGTGCAGAACGAGTTCATAGGTATATTTTGGACGAGTCTATGAAGTAACTCAGGGCAATCGAGAGAAGAGGACGCGACCTTAAGTACCATTTTTATTAAAACTAAAACATTCGGGGTATACGGGAAATGTTTAGAGCTGATCTGAATGATCTCATCAGTTCTAAACATTACCCATTAAATATTTATTTAAAAGGAAGGGTTCAAAGGCGGATAATAATCGTACAAAATCCACCAGTTCACAAAATGGGAGTACCACAAGATCTATTTCGGGGCCGTTATTTTCCCTTCTATACGTAAACTAGCTGTGCTCCGCGGTGTTACCCGTGGTTTATCGATTTTTCCCATGGTAATAAGTTATTTTACCGCAGTAAAGGGTAGTCGACGTGTCAATCCAGGGTGTGAGCTAACTCCATACCAAATTTTATTAAAATCTCTCCAGCCGTTTAGACGTGAAGTAAATAACATACACACTCACAAACTTTCGCCTTTATAATACTAGTGCGATGTGCCATTTATGCTACAAAATATGTGCACAATATCCCAGGCACTGCAGCGCCTGAGTGAAGGTGTGCCCGAAAAAAATCTTTGCCCTTTGCATCTAAGGGAAGGGTCCCTTAGATGCGAAGGGCAAAGATTTTTTTTATTATATTACTCACAGCAGGTATATTGAAGAGGTTGGAGGCGGTAAGGTCAAAGAAGCTGACAGTGCCGTTGCCGTAGGCCACCGCCACGAACGAGCAGTCCGGGCTCCACACCAGCTTGCGCCACTGGCTGTAGGGGTCCCGGGATACTGTGGGGAGAGGAAAATATCATCAACTTATTATGTCCCCACCCAGAGGCACGGGTCTCTTCCCCGAGGAATGTATAGGCCATATTCCACCACGGGGGCCTAGTCCCGATTGGTGGAGGCTTGTGAGACTAGTGGCTTGTCTTACTGTCAGAAATTTTCAATCCGACTTAAGGCCTCTGACTTGGCTTAACGACTGCCATCTATCGAGGCAGCCGGCACCAACTGCTTGACGTGCCTTGCGAAGCACGGAACCGCTCGAAAAAATGCCAGTAGCGTTAGTCACAGACAGTCACGATGCTAAACGCGCCCTATGTTGCTTAACCTTCGTGATCGTTAAAGATCACTCAGAGTGCTTAGTGCGAGTTTTTTAACTACTCGATCGCGTTAACGTAAACTCATATTTCTATGGCATCGAGGAAGCGCCACCCAGCGACAAGTATGGAAATTAAAATTGCTGAGTGCGAGTTGTAATGGTTTACGTTGAGAAGTGAACACTAGGAGTGGGTCGTTGTCCGATTTTTCGACGACGAAACGCACCGTTTTTTCTGGAACGAAAACAGGTCCTCGAAACGGTCCCCGTTCGCAACTGGTTTAATTGTATGCGAACGAGCAAGGCGCAGAGGACGGTCAAACGAGTGCGAACGAGACGAAACATCGGAAAAAATAAGTTGTTTTACACGATATTCGACTGTATACTCATAGACATAAAGATTACTTTATTGTATCACAGACCAAAACGAACGGAACGAGAAAGGAGCCGACGACGACGTCGCAATGATCTCATTACGTTCTAGGCTCCATTAATATAACACTAAAGGACATCCGCGTCAAACAATCTAAGGACTGGTCTCGCGCCGAACAAACGCTGGCACTGCTTTAGAGTCGCTGGCACTGCTTTAGAATGAAACGTAAAACGGTCCTATCGTCGCGGAACACAAAACGGTCTTATAAAACGGTTAGTCTTTGCAACGATCACGCCTAGTGAACACGTTTACCAGCCAAAACACGAATAAACGCGAGTGCGAGTTGTACTGTGACAGCGTTTTGCCAGTTCGAACGGTTAATTTACTCATACTCACTACTCAATGCTCGATTAACGCGGTAGTAAAGTTATTCGATTGGATCTGTCAAACTCGCACTAAGCACTCAAGCCGCCGAGGCTACGAGCGAGAGGAAAATATACACAAGACATTCTCAAAATTGATTCCGCGTCTTATATTGTCTGTTCAATAATAATAATAAATATTATTAAAATTCTTTGTACCGAATAAATGTTGGCGTGGTAATAATAATAATAATCATAATATAGCCTTTTATTTCGCTCTTTACAGTAAATTATAATAATAATATAAGAATTTATTTCTTGACTTTTGCTTACTATAAAACTAGTTTTAAACAGTTCATATTGTCACTAGCACTGAAACTCGTCAAGTTGTCTCTCGACATAGGCCTCCTCTATGTTTTTCCACGTCGCCCTATCCAATGCTGCTCTTCGGAAGTTTGGTGGCAAATCATCCTCCCATCGTTTGTGTGGTCTTCTTCTCCTCCTTATCCCATCTCTTGGGTAATATTCTGTGATTCTTTTGGTCCATTTCTCTGTTTCAGGTATGTGACCTGTCCATCTCCACCTTAACTCTCTTACTTTGGTGATGATGTTGGTAATTTTAGTTATAAACCTATTTAGAGGCTAAAAATTTCACCCATGCCGGGATTCGAACCCGCAACCTCTGGCTATCCGTGCCAGCGCTCTACCAATTGAGCCTCTAAATAGGTTTTTAAATGTGTCCTTAGCACGGGATAGGGCATTAAAAATAAAAATAGTATAATTTTAGTTATTTCTGCTATATCTTGTAATTACAATAAATTACATACATATTATTCTTACATAAATTTACGATATCACACGCTTATTGTGAAGGACACCTGAGTGTCTAAGGTGTCTAAACACCTTAGCAGTTAAAATTGCCAATCCGCGGTGGGCACGCGTGGTAATTAAGCCCCCACTGTCTCTAACGGAAAGCCTATAAATGTCCCACTGTAGGAGTGGGACGTTCATAGGCAACATAAAATATAAACATACATTAAAGGGGTCTAATCTCGATTATTGATTAGGCAAAATGTTTTTTCGGCAGCGTTGCAGTTACCATGGTTACAAGTACACTAAAGTTTGGCCCGTTGAATAAGTTAACAAGAATCAGGAAATGCATAAAGTTATACCTGTAGTTCTAGCAGCAATGGTGGCGTACTCTGACCTCTTGGTCCTGATCTCGAGTATGTTGTCGGTGAGGATGGCGATCACCTTGCCCTCATCACCCAGAGCTATGTGCCATTTCTGTTGATGCTCTTTGTGTCTGAAACAACACTTTTCTTTTAAATGTTGTCTTTAAATCAACAGCTTTCCTTGTATGTCCTAGAAAACGGATAGGTTGCCTGTGTGTACCTATAGCTAACTAATGCGGCTGAAAATATTTCGATGACAATATAATAGCCATCAATCCTTATAAGAATAAAACATAATGATGTTTTGATTTATTTATAAAACTTTTTTAATTAGAACCGTAAAAAAACTAATATAAATACATACTAACAACAAAAAAATGGACAATCCCTTCTTTGGGGACAAACCAAAAAAGGTTGTGGAAAAAGTATGGATAATATATCAGGATCCTGCACAATATGTTATTGAAATAATGCAACCGCTTAAAAGTTTTTAGGGTTAAGGACCTCAAAAGAAATAACAAAACCCTTATTGACAGGCAAGGACATCATCACTCATCAGATTGACACCATTTGTACAAATTAAGTATGGCAATCTCCAGTGGAAATCGAACCCACAACCTCTGTTTTGCTAGTCAAGCATGTTAACCGCTAGAACAATGGGGCAGTCACTGAAGTTGTTTCATTTATAATATTCTTGTCAGTAGAGATCAATCGGCTATGTTGTTTAATGGTACGTATTTCAAGTGGTTTATCAATAAAACCAATATTTTAACATTTTCCACTTCTTTGTAATCTGACATTCTTGTTATAAGTAATTTTCATGACAAGATCAAAATGTAAAAAAAATAATAATGCTATCGCAAGGAGTTGGGAACAAGCTCCCCCTCGCTTCAAGATGCTACTCCTCATTTGGCCGACTCACCAACACAACCAACCTGTTAGCAGGCCTACGTATCACGTTGCCTTTGGTTGCAATTTCTGCCGAACGCACTCGCCCGTCACGACCAGGACTGACCGTCACTACCTTGCCTCTCGGCCATACGTTTCTAGGAGAACCTTTATCCGCTACTAAAACTATATCCCCTACGCGCACCGGGCTCCCAACATCGTTTGTCCATCGGGAACGAGCTTGAAGGCTTGGGAGGTATTCGCGCACCCAGCGAGACCAGAATCTATCTACCAGCCGTTGCGCAAGTCTCCACTGCTTTCGAAGGTGTAGATCTTCGTCAGAGAATACTCCAGGACAAGGTAAAGGGTTCGATGAACCGATTAAAAAATGATTTGGTGTGAGACCTTCTTCATCGCTAATATCCAACGAAACATGGGTTAACGGTCTGCTATTCACAATATTTTCGGCTTCAATTAGAAGTGTGAGCAGAACTTCTTCTCTAGGGGTTTGGGTCAGCAAAGTGGAAGAAAGAGCCGTTTTTACCGATCGAACTAATCTTTCCCACACTCCACCCATATGAGGAACTTCGGGTGGATTGAAAGTCCATTTAACTCCAAGACCATTTACATTCTGCGCCATTTGTCTATCACTTAAGAGGTCTCGAATAGCCTTCCTCAATTCCTTGTCAGCACTCCGGAAGTTCGTTCCATTGTCCGAATGGATCTGTTTCGGAAATCCACGACGAGCTGCCATCCTTCTAATGGCCAAAATAGCAGAATCCATCGATAGCGACGCAGCCAATTCGAGATGTACCGCCCGAGTACTAAAACACGTGAAGATTACGCCCCAACGTTTCTCTCTCCTCCGACCAATAGCGACCATCATGGGGCCAAAAAGATCAAGGCCGCAATAAGTAAAGGGTCTGCAACGCTGCTGTAGTCGGAATTCTGGAAGAGCGCCCATCATTGGTTGAGCAGGTTTGCAACGTTTGGCTTTACAGGTCACACAGCTGTTAATCATAGCTCTCACGGTGGTTCTTAGTCAGAACATGTAAAATCGCTGGCGGAGTTCATTGTATAAAGTTTCCACATTATTGTGTCCTAATTTCCTGTGATAGTACTCGATAATTAGACGCGCAACAATGTGACGTGCGTCTAATACTATAGGCCTTCTGATTTCTTCGGGAAGATCTGTACTAAACTCCAACCGACTTTTTGCCACCAACAAGCCGTCAACATTCAGTTCCGGATTTAGCTTTAACAACTTGCTATGGGACTTCAAATTTTCCTTCCTTTTTAGCGCGGTAATCTCATGTTGGAACATCTCCTGCTGAGCTTGCTTTATAACTAACTTTTCTGCTAGTTGTTCCAGGTCTGGTGTCACTATCAACTCAATAGATTTCTTACGACAATATTTTTCGATGAACAGTAAAACGTAACATAAGCTCCTCACGAGGCGTCGCCAGTTTGAGAATCGCTCAACGGATATCAACTTCTGTTCCTCATTAATTTGCGCCACATCTTCCTGTTCCATTTCTGAAGCTTCCATTTCGGGTTCTGGCATCATTTGGGGCCAGTTTTCTTCCGGGAGGCGAAGGAAATCAGGACCACTGAGCCACCTGTCACTTACATTATCTTTAGCCCTGGTCGCTTCATCAGCAACATTGATTTTACCGGGTAACCATCTCCATTCATGTGGCTTAGTGAGTTGATCAATTTCGGACAGACGGTTGGATATGAAAACTTTGTTTTTCCGAGGGTTGTTATTGATCCAATACCAGACAATCTTAGAATCCGTCCAAAAATATCTTTTCTGAACCACAAGTGACTGTTCCTTGACTACAGTATTTCCAAGTCGAGCTCCCATCAAAGCTGCCTGTAGCTCTAGCCTAGGTATCGTGGCGGCTTTCAAAGGAGCCACTCGACACTTGCCTATGATGAATGACACCTGACCATTTTTACACAAATAGACTACGCAAGCGTAGGCCTCTTCGGAAGCATCGACAAAAACATGCAGCTGCATATTGTCATCTTCAGTAAACCCATAGAATCTAGGAACACTAAATCCTTCAAGCTTCTTTAAGTTGTTTACCCACTGGAACCAACGCTGCGCCATCATATCATCAATCTGCTCGTCCCAATTCTTACCGCCACGCCACAGTTCTTGAAGAAAAATCTTCGCCTTTATAATAAAGGGACATATCAAGCCAAGTGGATCAAAAACTGACATCACTACCTTTAGGATTTCTCGTTTGGTTGGATTTGTCAAGCAATCAACAACCCTTTTATCTACTTTCTTCAAACTTAAGTCGAATCCCAACGTGTCACTTTCTGGTTTCCAGTTCATACCAAGAGTCCTCTCCACTTCACTGGAGTGCTGCAATAGGCTGACAGTATCATTTTTAGTTGACTGTGGTAATATTGAAGGTCTATTGGATACCCAGCCTCGAATTTCAAATCCTCCTGCTTTGTGAATCATCGATACGTCTTTTAAGAGCTGGGCAGCCTCCTCCTCGGTTTTTACAGAATCCAGATAATCGTCTACGTAATGGCGTCTATTGACAGCTTCTACGGCTCGGGGATGAGTGACGGCAAAATCTTCAGCATTCCGTCTCAAAATATATGTAGCCGTACAAGGGGACGATTTCGCGCCAAAAATCATCGATGTCATGCGAAAGATACGTGGAGGGTTAATCCTATCCATGCCACGCCACAAGAAACACTGGGCATTCTGATCTTCCTTGGCTATCTTCACTTGCATAAACATTTCTCGAATATCTCCTGTTATCGCCACTTCATGCTCCCTAAATCGCAATAAAACGCCAACGAGAGAATTTAGTAAATCAGGACCAGCAAGAAGTTCAGTATTTAGAGAAACTCCTTTCGTTTCTGCTTTAGCGTCGTGAACAAGGCGTAATTTTCCAGGCTTGTTGGGATTTCTCACCCCAAAATGTGGAAGAAACCATACTCTACCTGACGGAACCCCTGGAACCTCTTCAGCATAATTCTTTTCAAGCATGTTCTGGACTTGCTTCGTATAATCTACAGCAAAGCTAGCATCAGAGTCCATTATCTTCTCTATTGTCCGTAAGCGAATTTCCGCGTTTCTTCTATTATTAGGAAACTCTACGTCGTCTGATTTCCACAGCAAGCCAGTTTCCCACCTGTCTCCAATCTTCTTGGACTTGGTATCTAAGATGTGCAAAGCACGATGTTCATAAGGGGAGTAACGTTGGACGTCCTGGTACTTTATCCCTATACTGTCAAGTCTGAAGTAATCCTGAATATAAGTATGCATTTCGTCATCATCGTACAAATGACATGAGGTTTCAAACTTGCGTTCTGTTATCGATGACGAAAATCCATGTAACACCCAGCCTAGCAATGTACGTGATGCAACTGGCTCATTTTTCTTTCTTTCTCTCACTTCACGGCTAACAATAAGGTGCCAGTTATCCTGACCAATCAGCAAAGTTGGCTTACCCTCAAACTCAACCAAAGGTATGTCTTTAAGGTGCTCATAGGACAGCTCTGTCTTCGAGACCCTACACGAAGGAAGTGTCAATTTCTCCACTGTGCGAACTCTATCTAATCGGTGAACCCCTTCGCTCGTTCGCACCATCAGAGACACTACTCTGCTAGACATCTCATTACCTCCACTAACTGCCCCTTGCAAGCTTAATCCAACCTCCGGTCCAGTTGCTCCTATTTGATCGGCCATCTTTTTTTCTATCAAAGTAACCGTCGAACCTTCGTCGAGGAGAGCGTAAGTACTCAAAGTGCCGGCAGGACCTTCTATTTTCACCGGAAGCACCTTCAAATGCACCTTCTTCTTCTGTGTCGACCAGACATTCGCCGAAGTTTCCCCTTCCTCTCTTTCAGGAACCCGATTTTCCGTCTTGGGCTTATCCTTGTGCAATAGAGCATGGTGACCGGACATATTGCAGACAGAACACTTTTTCTTCGATTTACAGCGATCGCGGCGATGTGCAGAACTCAGGCACCTAAAACATAATCTGTGCTTGATTACCCATTCCCAACGCTTATCTATAAGCTCAACTTTGAATTTAGGACAAGTCTTAATCGTGTGACTTACCTCTGAGCAAAATACACATGATATTTCGTCTCTCTTGTAGGACGGTATAGCGTTCGTCGTCACGCAAGTATCACGCAACATCGTGCCACTATCAGTCTTGTCACACTCCTCCATCTCGTTCGTAGTTAAAAGGGTACGGGGTTTGAAAGAACTGACATGCTTATTACCCTTTAGTGGTGGTTCAATCATACCACGCTTGCATATCTCTTGAGCTTCCGACATGAGGTATTTAGCAAGCCACGTTAGTTGTGGTTGAGTAGGGCCAATACCCTTGCTGAAGTCCAGCCAGCGAAAAAACATCGGTACAGTCAGTTTTTTCAAAATTTCAGACATCAACTCGGGGCTATGTAAATAACCTATGTTTCCAGCTGACTGAATAGACGCTACGCAATTGTCAACCTTAGTTGCCAGAATAACTACCTCAGACCTCATGCCTGTCAGTTTAGGAACTCTTTTCATTTCAGCTATTAGCCTACCTAATACTAGATCGGATCTACCAAACCTCATTTCAAGAATCTTCATAACATCCGAGGCGGAGGTGGTCGCAATCAATCGTGCAGCAACCGCCTCCCACGCCTCGCCCTGGAGACATCTCTGTAATCGGGCAAGGTTCTCCTCCTCAGAATAACGGCCTACTCTGGTCGTGACATCGTACGCGTTCTTGAAACGCAACCAATCAAGTGCATCGCCTGAAAAAGTAGGCAGAGTGCTTAGTGCGAGTTTTTTAACTTCTCGATCGCGTTAACGTAAACTCATATTTCTATGGCATCGAGGAAGCGCCACCTAGCGACAAGTATGGAAATTAAAATTACTGAGTGCGAGTTGTAATGGTTTACGTTGAGAAGTGAACACGTATACCAGCCAAAACACGAATAAACGCGAGTGCGAGTTGTACTGTGACAGCGTTTTGCCAGTTCGAACGCTTAACTTACTCAGACTCACTACTCGATGGTCGATTAACGCGGTAGTAAAGTTATTCGATTGGATCTGTCAAACTCGCACTCAGCACTCAGGTTATTGCTAGTGAGTCGGCCCAACAGTTTGTCATTATTGCCCTGCGCTAAAGTTAAAGCCTTAGCAAGTGAATTCGTCAAGTGTAGAACAGCATCACAGTCCTTTTCATGTCGTTGATCTTCTACGTTGCGATGGCCGATCCGCACACCCGTGCCTTCGGGCACATCGTGGCGCGCATCAAGATCGCCCTTTTCGTCGCACTTCTCTTCTCTCATGTGAACGTCAACGTCATGGTGAGGATCTGTACTCTCCACCCAGAGCTCAGTTCTTCTTCGAGACGCAGAACTCCCACTATGCAAACTTGCTAATTCCTCCTGCAAACGATCTTGTACTAAGGCTTTTTCTGCCTCGATTTCCTTTCGCTTGACCTCAACCTCTTGCCGTTGAAGTTCAGCCATCTCTCGTGCAGCACGCGCTTCAATAATCCGTCTTTGTGACGACGCAGAACTGGTAAGGGACATCTCCGAAGTAGTATGCGTAGACTTGGGCATGGTTTTATCCTGCGAATGTGCGTTTTTCATTGCAATACGCTTACTTCTTCGCATATCAAACTTTTTCTCCGAAAAAACGCACTGCAATTTTCTTTCGATGTTTACATCATAATATAATTTTTCATTCTCGAAGGACCAGCTTATTTCAAGTGGTTTATCAATAAAACCAATATTTTAACATTTTCCACTTCTTTGTAATCTGACATTCTTGTTATAAGTAATTTTCATGACAAGATCAAAATGTAAAAAAAATAATAATGCTATCGCAAGGAGTTGGGAACAGTACGGATAGCCAGAGGTTGCGGGTTCGAATCCCGGCATGGGTGAAATTTTTAGCCTCTAAATAGGTTTTTAAATTTGTTTAATGTTTACCAAAAACCAAAAAAATTCACAAATTGTGTACCTATTTTGATGACCTGAAGTAGATTGCTGTTGGGCTGTATGAGCCAAGGGAGAAACTAATGGTATCCCTTGTATGTAGCCCTACATGTCCAACGTGAATATGGGCCGACGCAGGATGTGCAATTTATGTTGATATAAATATGTGAATGTGAATGCAAAAAATAGCAACTTACTTAGTAATGCTGTCAATTAGGCTCTTCTTTGGACCGAAGAATTTCAGCCATCTCCATAATGCCGATATGTTATCAGGCAAAATATTGTCAGGTTTTTGCTGAAAAAAATTGGGACCAGTTCGAGGAATAACAAAAAAAACTCTTGGTTGGTGTGAAGGGGTGGGTGTAGACTTACTAATCAGGTATTGTTTGACTACCACTGTTAGTAACGAAAATATTGCAACAAATACATACCATATACTCAGGTTCTGGCTTCCATTCAGAATAAACATAAAGCTCGTGCAGAATAGATTTCCTTTCCTCCATTTTTGTAGATTATTAATGATAGAAAATTACCGAGGCTTATTAATTACAGTGCCAATTCACAATTTACGCAGCAATTTATGAAAAAATATTGAAAAGTTTCGGTGTGCCAACGTATAGAATTTTTTTGAAACATTTGTAAGCAAATTTTTTCCGTAGGTTGCGCCTTGCTTTGCACTACATATTTTTTTCTCTATTACAAAACTGCAATGGATATGTTGGAAACGTCAATAAAACGGTGGATCAATATTTTTTTATTTTTTTTTTATTGCTTTTGGGTAGAGTTCATTTATACAGCCAATTCGTTGTAGTCTATTTATTCTTACTTGTCCAATTTAGTAAACAAGATTCTAACCTTAAAATTGATAAAATTAATTAGATGCCCAAACTAGACATTTTCTCGCAAATTCATGAACTATCATGAACTATGTTTATAAAATTGACAGCGTGTTATCTAAAAGAGTGTTCCAAGTTTCTTCATTTGTGGAAATATGGCAGTTTTGGACTAAAAAGTTACAGTTTGCGGGTAGAATCTTGTTTACTAAATTGGACAAGTAAGAATAAATAGACTGTAGGTACTTATGCGTTTCGTTTTTGCACTAAACCTTACAGAAAAGTGAACCCGTCATCCAGTTTGGTTGGGTTGGGTGACGGGGTTGGACTACAGAGAACAATCTGTGGGTTGTGTCTTTTCATTTCACACATTTTTATAATAGTCTGTGGCATTTGTCGTTCGGAATTCCGGTCGGATCGTAGATAGAGTATTTTGTCAATTTTGAGGTTATTTTGTATAGGTATTGTTTATATACTCTGTGGGTATAGTGCTCGGTGGTTATTTTGCTTCGATTTGTATGTTTCATATTCTTTTTAGTTTTGCTCTAATTTGTGGTATTGCTTATAAAGAGCGTGGTTCTAATCGTCGAATAATTTTGTTCGTAAGCGTAAAATGAATTTTCTAGAAGACATTTTTCAAAAAGTGAGTATGAACAAGGAGAATTTTCCTTGTTAAAAGAAGGCCCACTCAATTTAACACTTACAATCTGATACACTCCAACACTAATCCATGTTTTTCTCACTTCCAGAGTTTAGTCGAAAATGAGAAACAGCTTCGCTTTTGGGAGGACTACTTACAAAGACTTACAGCTCTAGACTTAAACGTCTTTGCTGATAAACTTAAAGTTATAGTCTTAGTCCCCATCGGCAATAGAGTTCTGTTCCGGGGAGAAATTCATCACACTAACGAGGTTACTGTAGCGCTCGGTGCGGATTACTTCGCTAAGTGCTCTATTAAGCAAGCTGATGTTCTGAGACAGCGTAGGATAAATGGTATGGTGTATTCTGTATGTAATATTATCACCTAATACTACTAAGAACTGCTTGCGTTGCAATCTTCTGTTGGCTATAGACAGATCTATGAAGATATCTTCTATAATATGAAAATGAATCGTTGAATGCGTTGGTAAGCGCAAATTTTGAGAGCAGTTGAACCTATTTTGCTAATTCTTTTTTAGAATATTCCTTGAAGTATGAAGATGGTTCTTACGGAGCAAAAAATTTAAAACATTAAGATTCATAAAGATTCAATGGTAGGCGGTAAGAAGTTTGCTGGGTCAGCTAGTCTATTATAATATTGTTTATGGGGAAGAGACTTCTGCCCGGCTTCAAACCTAGGATTAGGAAATCTATCACATTATTTTCCAACTTTTATCCTATAAGATAATAGTTATAAGTTGAAAACTAATGATCTTATTTATTAAAACATGATTCATATAAAATACTCCATATAGTCCGTTTATTCAATCTGTGTTTACGTTTTTCCCCTGTAAAATATCCACTACAGACTATTTTAGACAGAGCTTTTAGAGTGTTTTAAGTGATTGTGTTATAAATAAGGTCACTATTTTCTGTTTCAGATGCTAAATCTAAAGTAGAATCGTTCAAAAAAGAGAAGGAGTATCTAGAAAATCAACTATACTTTGGGAAGCGACATACCTTTGAGGAACAAGGACAGGACATCATTGAACACTACACTGAAGAAGAGGACAAGTTATGGAGGGAGACACATAGAAAAAACATAAGAGCTTACAAACAAAAGAAAGACAAAGATGAAGACAGAACAGATATCACTGATGAAGAACTTTGGAATAGATTAGAAGAGCTTGAACTTGAGGAGGAGTTAAACAATGAACAAAGTCTGGCCGAAGATTCCCAATCCATAGACTTTGTACCCGAGATCATTGAGCCATTTATTCTAGAAGAAACAGAGGAAATAGAAGAGATTCCTGTAGAAAAAGTAACAGATGAAAAACCACAAAGAAAAACAAAGTCTATAGTTAAAAAGAAAGTTACCTTCACAGACATAGAAGAAGACAGAAATTCACAAATCTGCTCTAAGCTGGACCTGCTGCAGAAGGTTATGGAAAAACAACAAGACATAGAAAGGCAGCTGCAAGAGTTGAAGGCCAGGGAGAGAGAGCAAAGCGTGACTGAGAATGATCTGATTGCAAAGCTAGATGAAATGGAGCAGCTAGATGAGCTAGAGGATGAAATGGAAAGGTTTGTAGTCAACTTATGGTTGTTCCCTATAAACAATTCATGGCTAATGACCGTTAAAACTACTTATCTTAAAAATATACTTCTAATGACTGCTCCTGAGACACCAGTCCTGGTTCCAAAACTCACTGGTGTCATCTTTTTCTACTTTTATGAGTAGTAATTTAACAATTTCAGGTTAGAGAATGATCTAGAACATGGAGCAGAGAGCAGCGGTGCCAGCAGTGATAATGACAACCAAGATACAACCCCACCAATAGCTTTTGGATCAAAAGGCATCATGTTTTCTGACGAAATGGACTGTGATGATGACCCAGAAACCGTAGATATCACTTTCAAACATAGTGATAATGATCCCAGTTTAGAACCATATGATTCTAACAAAGGTATACAGAAACCTAGTGATGTCTACCAAGCTTACTCACATTTTTTCAATGAAACAAAGTCTATATTGAAGAAATCCAAATATGGGCCTGATGTCAGCACAGAACAGATTTACAATGAACCACATAGGAAGAAAAATAGTGTTATTGTAGAAGAAGAGGAACTCCCAGAGAAGAGGACAATCTTAGTGAATGATGTGTTAGAAAATGTTAACATGAGTAATAATGTTAAGGTAGAAGAGAGTAGAGCAAGGCCTACTAGTATTTTCAAGGCAAAAAGACAACTGCAGAAGAAATTATAAAATAAATGAGAAATAGACTTCTAAAGTAACTTGGCCTAGACTAGACAGAACTTGAGCTATGTAGTGGTGAGAAATATCAGCTTAGAAGTTGCTGTGGTTTAGGCCTCTGACATTTTTAGAAGTCTGTATAAGTTTTTTTGGCAATTATTTATTTTTATTTGCGCACAATCTCAATCATCCATTTTTTCATATCAAAGTTATTTAGTTATGCTGCCGAAAGGTTGGTCTATTAATCAGGTTGAAGGTACTCTGATGAACGAGAAATTAAAGTCAATATAGTTATGTATGTATCTGGGACTTTGGGTGTTTATTTACTCATTGGTGTACTCATCAACTTCACTCTAATCCACAAATTCTATAATCAGTGAGTTTGAAATAAAAATGTAATGTTGACTGTATGTGTGGCCGATCTATAGTGTAAAGACCTCGGAACCACAGAACATAAAAAAGAGTAGAAGCAGTGACATGTCCCATTAGTATGAAAACCAGTGTGACCAAACCACCCATTATAGTAAATAAAGACAATGACAAAAAGGTCTATATCATAAAAACGTCCAGTTAAATATGAACCTTTTAGCTATGTAAACAAAGATCAAAATCAATGGACAACAATGAAATTACGTTTGACAATAACTTTTTTTTGTAGTACCGCTACTCTACACTAGATGGAACTACCACCGCGTCTGATCTTCGAGAAGTTTTATGTGATAGGCTATAAAGTCGAAAATTGAAAAACCGGTCTCTGATATGTTGCTACACAGTCGGATTTGTTTCCTTGCTTATGTCATTACCAATTTAATTTAAAAATACAATGAAATACGTACAACCCATTAACTGTTTCGGCATGATTGGTAAATTTTAGTCCCCAACCTTCTAACACAGCACAAGAAGACATTTTAGTAGAGTTTTTATCATGATCGTTTTCTTTACTAGAAACCACGGGCATTTCAGTCCCTACATTCCTGTTTCTATTGACAAAGCTATTACGATATTAGTTCATTTTGACACATTCAGAGGGCGTGTTTTCTAATTATGGTATTGCAGTTGCACGACAGGTGGCGTTACTGTGCAAGTTACTTTGCAAAAACACTCTTATGGAGGTTTCGGTACACGCAAACTTGTACCATACACTACACAGTTAACAGTTTTTTTTTATGATATTGCAACCAGAAGACTAATTGATATTTAATTAAATAAATATTTCAGTATTTGTGTATTTCTAAAGTCGCGGCTTAAAACCCTAGAGATGCTAGATAAATATTCGATACGAAAGCCTCAACCTTACAGTTTGTATAATGGAACGCATTTTTTCAAGCGCCCCATGACAGGTTGCCAATTTGCCATCTTTCTTTCTGTTTGTTTGCATTTGAACTTTGCGACTAGTGGTTTTCCTCATTTTCTGGTGATTTTCCGACTACTTTGGCTTGCTTTTGGACTCCGTACACCGTATTTTACATTCTGACCCCTGCTAACGACTTTGGACACTGGACACGCTACACATATTGACCTGGCACACGATCACGGACTTCGTTGGACTTCAACTTTTGCCATGGCGACTTCATGGAAATGCTGTGTTCGGGATTGTGAGACAACACGTAAGTTCCGAAAATTTGTAGTCTAACACAAACTAACATACTCATACAAATGGATACTAACGGTATTATTGGTTGTTTATAGGTGATGACCACGTACCTCTGCATCGTTTTCCAAATCCTGAAAAGGACGCGCCTAGATTTCGATCTTGGCTCTATTCAATTGGCGGGAACATATTGTCAATCGAAAACCAGCAAGTTTATAAAAATGCACGGGTGTGCCATAAGCACTTTGAACCAAAGTTCAAAACATGGAATTCAAGACTAAGTGTTAATGCAGCCGACCTTTGAACTAGCAGATAAATTGATTATTTACCATTTTGGTGAGTTTTATATTACTTGTAATGTTGGAATACAAAAAGAAAGATCACAAAAGGGATGGTTAGTGCCTGAGAATAGTTTCCCCTTGTCCACAAGAGTGTTTGTGCACCCTTATGCACAACTATTTGACAGCCAGCAAAATTAAAATTTGTATTTATTGCTTATTGGTCTTATTAATAAAGAGACTATTAGATAAAACCCACACTGAACCCAGTGGCGGATTTACCCTAAGGCCCAGTTGGCCCGAGCCTAGAGCGGCAGATTTTAGGGGCGGCAAATCGTGACAAAAAAATCACTGATGATAGCAAGAAATAACTCAAATGCAAAGTACCTAAATATTTAAAAGGCTGTGCATAATAATTATGGCGGGCCGCACTGCACTGCAACGAATACCAATTTTTATAGGTATGCGCCACTAAATTAATTATGTACCTAGTCTATAATGATAGGTGCTGCGTGCTGTGCTGAGAAAGGGGTGGCACATGGCCTGGGGCCTAGAGCGGCCAAGACTGCAAATCCGCCACTGACTGAACCTCTAATGAAGTGCAGCTTTGTACTAAACTGTCATTTTATAAGAGGTTTGAGGAAGTTTTTAGGAAGTATTTATACAGTCTTATTTTATTAAAACTGTATAAATATGTAGGTATTCAAGTTTTTAATTAAAATATTTTACTATCGGCAGGTTTATCACGAAAAAGGACACAAAGTGATGATGAAAAAGCTGACACCACTCATAGAATGAGTAATACTTCATCACAAGAAAATGAGTCTGCCACAGGTTTAACACTGAACAAACCTTCAAAATCCACTTTTTTATTTATAATTAGTGCAAAAATATTAATCAGTTGTTGAATAGTTCCAGACAAGAAGCAATTTCTGCTGATTCTTTAAAAAATGAAGCAAGTATTTACTTTAAAAAAGAAATAAAATAAGAAAATCTTAAAAATGTATATTCTTTAAACCCTCGACTCCCTACAATATTACATGTAGAAGAACAACGTGTGATCTGTTCTTCTACATATAATATTGTAATTTCTAATTAATAAATAAAATTTAATAAAGAGAGGCCTACAGAAACTGTTTCATAGTACATTTGCCTATATATATGATAATTATTAGTTCATTGAATTAGCGTCAGATGGCGCTTTGTTCACAGTAGAGTGACTACTCTATTATATATTGGTACTCTGTGCTAGAAACAAACGACAACTGACTGAGGTAAGAAGTAAGAAGAACTGTCAGACACAAATTAAACCTGTCAACTCTATCTACGCCTGTCAGAGACTACGCATAGGCAATACATTGCTAATGCGAGGCACGCGGGCACCGCCCACTTACGACTTCTAATCTTTTTTTATGTTCTGTGCTCAGAACAATAAGCTTTAGTTATCATAAAAACGTGTGGGCGTAGTGCCGTCCTTTTTTTTAAGCCACCCCCTAGGATTCTCAAGTATGACAGTCTATCTACACGAACACAATTACTGTCAAGTGTCACGTAGATAGAGTGTTTTACGTGGAGTCTGCTCGTTGTGGTATTGGTTATCGCACGTGTTACGAATTCTTCCAAATTATTTTACGTTTTCCTGGTTTGTTGAGCCTCCTCGACAACTTGGTGGTGGTATTTGTGCCGTACCGGTAAGTGTGTGCTGTTTGCATGGGTTCTAGGGAGCCGCCCGACCCGGGCGGCGGTTCCTGCAATGCTAACTTAAACTCCTTTCCTCCTCTTTTCTCTCAGTCCATGGATTCATTATCATACATTGGAATTTGCCGTAAACGTGGATTGAGCCAAGAGGATGTTGGTACCCCAATTTCAACCAAAAAGACTGTAATAGATACATCTGCCAGCCAGACTCAATATGACAAGGACTCATCAACAAATACCTCTCTTTATGTCAACCCTGTGTTTACACAGATGAAGAAGTATGGTCCAGCTGACCTAGGTCCTTTCATAGTTCATGTGGCGGTGGAAGAGTCAGACCCAAAATCCGGTACATCAATCAGACCAATTAAATTCGGTCAATTCTTATCCTATAATAAAGTCACAAATGTAGTTCTCGATGGAGTGAAAAGTGTTGGCAGGAACCGAATTTCAGTTGAGTTTAAGAGTTCAGATGACGCAAATCGCTTTCTGGTACACCCAGCTCTGGCAGGTGGCAGATATCTGGCATCAATCCCTACATACAATGTCACACGTATTGGTGTTGTCAGACACATTCCCTGTGAGTGGTCAATGCAGGAATTGGTAGAGGCAGTGGAACTCCCACATGGGTGTGGCCCGATCATTAAAGCTCGACGTATAAACAGAAAAATACATCAGGATGGGTCTTCAACTTGGATACCCACCCAGACGGTAGTGTTGACATTTTCAGGACAGGTTCTCCCACCGCATGTTTACTGCTTTTATAACTCAATTAAGGTAGATCCATACATCTTCCCCACAATTCAATGCAGAAACTGCTGTCGCTTTGGTCACATCAAGAGCCAATGCAGATCCAAACCGCGTTGCTCTCGGTGCGCCCAACCACATGATGGTGACAATTGTGATAAAACACCTCTCTGCCTTCATTGTTCTGGCAACCACACAGCTATAGATGATAAATGTCCTGAACAGGCACGCCAAAAAAACATAAAGATGATTATGTCCCAGGAAGCTATCTCATTCAGGGAGGCCTCAGCTAGGTTTCCTCCTACTCGCAGATCATTTGCGGATGTGTCAACGGCAGACAAATATGTAACATCTTCTTCCCCTCTCTCTGGTTCCCCTTCTACTCTCCATGAAACATCATCAACATCATTTAGGAAAACCGTTCAAGTCCCACGTAGCCCCAAAGCCCCTGCAGCTGTAGGCGGCTATGATAGACAAGCTCACCACTCCATAACTAGCTCCCCAGCCCCTTCCCTTGGCAATGGGTGTGCTCTTAATAATGACGACTCATCTGCCAAAAATGAAAATCTCCTGGACATTCTAATGTCCCTCCTTCTGAACATTTTACTTAAATATGATGATTGCCCATTACCGCCCAACGTTGCTCAAAAACTTTCGCAAGTCGCTGAAATATTTAATAATAAAAATGATCGAATTAATACAATGGAACTGTCATAGCATTAACAATAAAAAAGCTGATTTAATACACTTGATTAATAAATATAAACCCGTCATATTGGCTGTTTCGGAAATGTGGCTTAAGCCGGAATCCCAATTCAGGATTTCAGGTTTTGCATGCTTCCGGGACGACCGAGATGATGGGTATGCAGGTGCTGCATTACTAATTAAAAAAAATATAACTTTTTCCAAACTTAACATTCCTCCCCACAATGATAATTTTAACTTAGTTGCAGTTAGGTGTCTTGATACCTCCTTCATATCTCTTTATATCCCTCACCCCTCTACTTCTATAATTCAAGAAATTGATTCTATTCTATCATCTATCCCAGGTCCCCTAGTTATAATGGGCGATCTTAATTGCCATAATAACCTTTGGGGTTGTCACAAAAATGACTCTGTGTCCTACGATCTTTTGGATCTCATGGATCACTACAACCTATGTGTACTGAACGACGGCTCTCCTACTCATAGGGTCTTTCCCAACCAAGATCCACGTTCAGCCGTTGACCTTTCACTCTGCTCCTCATCTCTGGCTTCTGCCTTAACTTGGCAAGTCTTACCTTCTACATACGGCAGCGACCACTTCCCGTCTTTAGTTTCTTTTCCTTCCAAATGTATCCCAGTGCAAACATACTCACCCCTTCTCAAGTATAATCTCACTAACGCCGACTGGGACAAGTTCTCTTCACTGACAGAACAAAGGACTATGTTACTTCCCTCTATCTCCTCAGAAAATGCTCTTACTTCATACAACAGTTTTGTTGAGGCCCTTGACGTATCAGCTAAATCCAGTTTCCCTTTAAAAAAGACTCCCAGAAGAAACTTGTCCTCGCCTCCGTGGTGGGACTGTGATTGCACTAACTCAGTTAAAAGAAGAAAGGAAGCAGAGAAATTATATAACAGAGCTATGACCGACCAAAATTTTATGAACTACCAAAAAATTGCTGCTGAAACTAAAAGGCTCTTAGCCGAAAAGAAGAAGCAGGGTTGGGTTAGTTTCTGCGAAAATCTTTCTCCTAGGACTCCATCAGCCTTAGTCTGGAAGGGTATCAGAAGATTTCGTGGTTCTCTGAATATTCCCAATATAGATTCCAACGATCCTTCCACATGGCTTGAAGGTTTTGCTAAGATATTGGCCCCACCGACAGCGCCTGCGAGAGATTGCTTCCCCCATCCTTGTTCGACTATTAGGTTGCACAGGATGGATGAGGTTTTTTCTTTCGCTGAGTTATCTTGCGCTTTGGATTCGCTTGTTGACTCTTCTCCTGGAGTGGATGGAATACCATATTCCTTCCTAAAACAGTCAAGCAATGTTACAAAACAATACTTCTTGGATCTGATTAATAACTTTTTTATTCTAGGGTCCCCCCCAGAAATCTGGAAGACACAAATAGTGGTCCCTATTTTAAAACCGGGTAAAAAACCTAACGATCCCTCCAGTTACCGTCCCATTGCCCTCTCTTCTACACTGGCGAAAGTCATGGAACATCTTATTAAGAATCGACTCGAATGGCTAGTGGAGAAGAGGGGACTCTTGGCTAGTTCCCAGTACGGCTTCAGAAAAGGCTCAAGCACAATGGACAGTCTAAGTATACTCACTTCAGAGATCCGATTAGCCTTCTCAAAAAATGAATCTGTGGTAGGGGTCTTCCTCGATATCACTGCTGCATATGACAATGTTCTACTTCCAGTGCTCAGAAACAAATTGTTACTGCTGAGTATCCCAGTGAGGATAGTTAACTTTATATGCAGCTTATTGATGTCCAGAACCATCCTCATACGTGACTACGAAGGTTTTTTACCCCCTAGATTGGTCTGGAAGGGTCTTCCGCAAGGATCAGTACTCAGTCCGCTTTTGTATAGTTTGTACACATATGACTTGGAACAGTCGGTAACTTCGTTTTGTAGTATTCTGCAATATGCTGATGATGTGGCTTTATATTTCCCTTCGAAAGATTTTGAAGAAGCCTCAGACCGTCTTAACTCTGCGATGCTTTATCTCGACGACTGGCTTTCCAACCACGGCCTCCACCTTTCAGTTCAGAAGAGCAGCGTAGTGGCCTTCTCTAGAAAAAGAAATGTTCCCGACATTAATATTTTAATAAACGGTCAACCTATACCAGTTGAAAAAGAAGTGAAGTTTTTGGGAGTAATTTTAGACTCAAAAATGACAGGCATTCCTCACCTTAATTATATAATAAAAAAATGTGACAAGGGCTTGAACACTCTTCGTTGTTTGGCAGGTGTATGGTGGGGTGCTCACCCCTACTCCCTTAAATTAGTGTACAACGCAATCATACGTAGCCATTTTGATTATGGTTCGTTTCTTCTGGAACCATGTAGTAAATTGGCTCTCAAAAAATTAGATAAGGTCCAATATAAATGTTTGCGTATTATACTCGGAGCCATGAAGTCCTCTCCTGTAAATGCTTTGCAGGTAGAGTGTTTGGATCCTCCCCTTAGTCTTCGCCGCCAATATCTATCTGACAGATTTTTCTGCAACGTTGTGCAATTTTTAGACCACCCTCTTTTCAAAACACTTGCTTCTCTATCTAGATTCACTTCCTCATCTGGCTACTGGACACATAAGGATCTACCTTGCTTGGTTAAAAGTTATTTAAAATTCAGCAGCCTTGAAGCCCCTATACTCCAATCCGAAACACATCCTCTTTTCTCTATAGATTTTGATGCCCTTATTTTCTCACCCAAAATCCTTCTCTCTTTTGATATTAGCAAACATTCTCCAGAAGCTGATAGTAGGTTTAAGGAAAAGATGGCACAACACTGGTCAGAGTGGGTTCCCATGTTCTGCGATGCATCCAAATTGACAGACGATGGTTGCGTCGGAGCAGCTATCTGGATTCCAAAATTCAACGTTATACTCAGTTACAAGTGCCCTCCATCCTCATCTGTTTTCACAGGAGAAGCCGTGGCAATTTTGGAAGCCATCTTATTTGTTCAGGCACATAAAAACTCATTCCAAAAAGCCATCATATTTTCCGACTCTCTCAGCTGTTTACAATCGATCCTTGCCAACCCATTTCGACCAAAAAATAAATTTCCTATTATCTTTAAAATTAGGGAAGCTCTTTACTTGTGTGATCAACAAAACATAGAAATTGTACTTGCCTGGATTCCGGGTCATACTGGGATACAAGGTAACGAATTTGTAGACACATGCGCTAAAAATGCCGTTCAATCTGGCTCAGACTCTCATTCTCACATCTACCCACATGATCTTCGCACAACAGCTATGAAAGACCTAAATAATTCATGGAATACCCAGTGGAAATCTTCTCTCAGCATCAAAGGTTCCCAATATGGAAATATACAACCTGAAATTCCCTCCAGGCCATGGTTTTTCCAGTACCGTGTTGCTGATAGAAAAGTCACATCCACAATTTGTCGGCTTCGTTTGGGTCATGCTTGCACCCCTGTTTTCCTTGCGAAAATACGGGCGAGGGACCACTCCTTATGTGAGTGTGGTCTTGACGAGGGCTCACTGGACCATATCTTTTTCAACTGCCCAAAACTGTCTTCTTCACTTTATAATTATCTACCTTCAAACTTCCCTCTCCCAACTAACTTTCGTTCTGTGTTACCTTTAGTGTTTACACCATTTATTAATATTTTATGTAACTTTATAAAAAATAACAATATAAGATTATAAAAACATTTTTTTTTTTTACATTGTAATATATTAACAGATATGCGACGTATTTATATCTATTTTGTGCTGTTTTGTTCTAGGTATCTCAACCACCGACATCACCGGTTAAAAAAAACAGTTCTTTAAAAAAAAAAGATGCCATCTCCAAAACTCGACATTGGCAGAATCCTAGGGTAGCCATAAAATAAGAATTGATTGATTGAGTGTTTTACTCCCTCTACGAAGTGTCAACTTACAGTCCGATCCGATGCTGTGCTGTCACTGTGTGCTGTGGTACGAAAATACTTTGTCTTTTTTTTAATCTGTGTTACTCTTACTATTTTGAGCACAAATATTTGAGGCTATGTTATGAATTGATAATTATTGATATTTCAGCGAAATCTTTTCTTAATAGCTAATAAGCATTGGTCGACATGCTTTCGCGTAGTTGGAGACACTTATGCCGAAGGTATTCGCAAGCAACTACGTTTAGAACAACAGAAGTTTCACCGGTAAGATGAGCACAACGATTTCGCTAACTTTTTAAAGTACCCATTCATTTTTATTGTAATTTACTGTTTGATATGAACATTATAACAATTTGCTTATAGTTATAGTTTCCATTGACTGCGGAACTTTAAACTGACGTGTAAACAAAATTGTTTATTGTAGGGGTAAGGTTCGCCTGTACTTCAACTCAATTCCTTCTTCTATGTATTTCTTATTGATGTGGCAACCAGCTAACAAATTCTGCCAAAATCATGTCTTTACATGAATTGGGCAGAAACTTGACTCTCCATTTCAACAAGAAAAGACTTGGTATCATCTGAAGGAAGATTCTAATGCGTCATTGCTGTTTCTGAATTGGTGTAGAATTTTACACAGAGTGAAATAATTCACATTTTACTAAGAACTTGCTAAAATGTTTCAGTCTCAACAAAACAGCAACCAAATTGGGCTGTTCTACACAATAGACAACAACCTGTGCAAGCAGTTGTTCAGCCATGGGGGTCTGCCCAGGAGCTTCAAAAAGCAAACCAAGACTTTTACAGAGACTGCGGTCATGGTGCGACAGCCAGCTCTTGAGATCATGAGCTGTATTAAAGCTAGCGACATGAACAAGCCAGCTGTTAGATATCTACTTTGTATCCTTTTAATATGAAATAAATTATTAATTTTTAATTTAGACGACTTCTGTGGTGTAGTGGTTGCGCATCTACCTATCATGCAAGAGGTCCCGGGTTCGTATCCCGGCTGGGAACAAAAAAAAACCCCAGGTCTTAGATGTTTACATGTTTGTGATGTCGTTGTTTCTGGTTCCCGCGACACAGGATATCCTAGTGTGTTGCCAGAAGCAATGTATGTGCCTGTATGTAAATGTTATGTTAATTGTATAGAATGAACTCGACTATAATATAGTACATTACACAACTAGGGTGGTAATACAAAGAAAGGCCGAGATCGCAGAAGTTTGCGGCCCGAGCTGCAAGCGAGGGACGTAAATATGCGATCGAGAGCTTTCTTTATTACCTCCCGTGTTGTGTACATCTTTTTATGTCTACACTTGGCCAAAAAGCCACTTTATTGCCAGGTGTGGCATAAATATAATAATAATAATTTTATTGACCATAAGAAGTGTTACACACGGGCTTAGCTTAGTTTAATCATTTCATAATTATGCTAATGCTAAAGTAGTGGTCGTTGATACCCGCCTTCCCAATTAAGTTGACACTATTTATTCGAGTTGAAAGTAGCCCTTATATTGGGTTGCCATTAGATTAACATGCAATATAGTAGGTATATATTTACTATGCAAAGATACAATGAATTTTATGAAACTAGTTACAGTTTAGCAACTCGCTTATATTAAGTTTAATAGTAAAAAAGGGAAAAGAAAGACAGTTTGTTATGTTTGTGAGTTTTAGTGTGTGTATTTTTGTGTGTGTATGTGTGTGAGTGTGTGTGTGTGTGTACTCTGCTCAGTCAATCTAGCACTTTCCCAAAGCTAAACCAAGAATATTCACAGGGGTGAACATTCCAGGCTCAGCCACAGTACAGAGAAGAAAGTGTTAGGGAGTACAAGCTTAACACTATAACATATCTATAACAGATAATCACATGTTATATGTGTTCTGAGTTGTATACTGTTATACTCAACACATTCTGCTAATGTCATAAAATTTATATAGTGATACTAGCTGATGATGATGATGATACTAGCTGACCCCACAAAGGTTTTTAGTCATATTAAATGTTAGCCTACAACCTATTGTCACACATACCAAATAAACAAAAAAATCATAGAAAGGATTATGCAAATTTTGGGCCCACCCTCCAATAGCTATGTGTGATACATCGTTGAATAGGTATTTTTGAGCTAAATAAAAGTTACTATGGGGCCAAGTCAAAAATCTTAGTCCGTTCAGAGTTATACTTTATTCAGGTTTCATACACCTAATATTTCATATGAATATGTGGAACGGAAACGTTTAAACAGCAGAAGAGCTGATCTCACCAAGATTCAGTGAAGAACAAATCAATTTATTGGCTTTAGGAACGTACCTACCAACTAAAGATAGCAAAATCTTACTGCAGCAAACATTTACAAAATGGGGTCTATACAATAGAAATACTTATACAGAGAAGCTGCACTAGAGGACTAACCTGCTTTTGGCATTGTCGCATTCAATCGCGGCACGTGAGAGCTAGAAAGTACTATTGTTATTTATTAGTTCACGACAATAACATCATCCAAAGATATTGTACCTGCATCATCGGTCGACGTACAATAGGGACCTGTGCGCACATTGTGTCGATCGTTTGGTACTTAGAGTACGCCAGGCATGAGGGATTTGTAGGCCGAGCCTTATTTTTGAACGAGGTAATTGTAGACGAATAATTATAAATGTTTGCTTTGAAAGTACGTTATCATTGTTTTATTTTTCATCAGCGAGATGACTGATAAACGGTTTGTACCTTCCTAAACGCCGTGGTTGATAACTATAGGTTTGTACTTATCTACACTCCACATACTATGCACAAAAGTGCAATATATTATGGAAATAGCATTATTTAGCTATTGCCAAAACTGATATGTTTAATAAAGTATAACTCTGAACGGACTAAGATTTGGGACTTGGCCCTATAGTAACTTTTATTCAGCTCAAAAATACCCATCTAACGATGTATAACACGTAGCTATTGGAGGGTGGGCCCAGATCTCATAGAAACACTGGCATCATCCTTTGTGAAGCTGATTCTGAGGAGTTCCATAACAAACACAAGATTTTATATATAGATTATTGTTGGTCTGATTACAAAGTATAGAGTTTATTTTATGCTAGGATTTTTTTTTACTGTACATGTATCACCATGCAATAGAGTGCCTTATTAATAGTAATTTCTACCAGACAACCATTGATATACAAAAAAAAGATGTTGTTACCTTGGCTTTTTGGATTAGATATAGAAAACTACTCTCCAGGCAAGCCAAGAGTTTGCGAATGACATTACACCAAAACAGGTAGAACAATAAATCCTTAGCGCAATATTATCAGATGGAGAAAATGGCGCTGGAAAATCACTGACAATGGCTCATCTGCTGCACTATGCTTACGAAAATAACTTTCTCATTGTACATGTCCCATGGGGTAAGCATGTTAGAAACAAACTTTGGTAAATATGTAAAATTATTCTAATTTACAGGTTGTCTTAAATGTTTATGTAATTTTTTTATCATGTTAAAACCAATATGTAATACTATTTTTATTTTTATGCACTAACCCGTGCTAAGGACAAATTTAAAAACCTATTTAGATTGGCTCAATTGGAAGAGCGCTGGCACGGATAGCCAGAGGTTGCGGGTTCGAATCCCGGCATGGGTAAAATTTTTAGCCTCTAAATAGGTTTTTAAACCAATATGTAAGTAAATAAAAAAGATTTTACTAGGGAGATCCTGAAGCACTCGTGGTCTAGTCGAACCGTGTGATTGGAATCAATCACTTTAGTTAAGCAAAAACAGTCGCGCTTACGTGCTGGATTCGTGACCATCCCATGATTACCGCTAGTGACATTTTTCGGATCTCTTCCGTGCTTCGTAGGGCACGTGAAGCCGTTGGTGCCGGTTGTCATATAATGGCAAGCCATGTCAGAGGCCTTATGGGCGGCTTGATTACTTCTGACAGTAAGGCCCGCCACAGTCTTAAAATCCTCCACCAACCCGGACTTGACCCCCGTGGTTCAGTATACTAACATTCCTGCGATGCAAGGGACCCGTGCCCCAGCAGTGGGGACACGCGAGGGTTTATATCGAGGTAGATCCTGTACTGCGGTTTCCCCGTTTCTGTAGCCGTTAAGTCAAGTCTCATTTTAAAGAAAAACAGCCAATCTAGATTTTTATGTTACGCGCACCAAATCGTGAGCAATTCCAATCGTATATCTGCCAAATCCCATACGAATTGGTATCTTGTAATGTCTTGATTCCAACAGGATTTGATGAACGCAATTAGCTCCCAAACATCCAAGTTTTATCTGGATATTACCAAATTGTTTCAGAGTGCGAGTAACATTTACAACAATGGTAACAAAAAAATAAGACTCCACCAGCAATTATGCATTTTGGTTGTAGATATTGTAATATAATAACAAAAGCAGCTTGCATACATTCTGCTGTAGGAACCAAGCCTTCTCTGAGAGAGATAGAGAGAATCCAACAGTCTTCTTAACCACAGTCTTAACACTCAGGGCAGGATTAAGTGTGTTACTTAATCCTGCCCCCGTCGTACAACACCACGGTAAACCAATTTATGTTTACGTACCTCCCCGCCAACTTATGTAGAAATAAAGACTACGTACTTACGGTAAACGCAGTGTAGGTGGCCCAGCTACTCGGATCGACGATCTAAAGCAGATCGCTGAACAGACGATCATGAAACAAAAATGGGCGACCCTGTGGCCAGCTTTGGACGAATGTGATTGGAAGTAACCAGTTTGTAACGGTGCAAACCTCTTTACACCATTCTTTATATTTCTTTTTCTATCTATCATTTTCAAATATTTAAATTATGTCACAAATTTCGAAATTTCCCTCATTTTTCATAATAAACACCCCACACATGGGCTAGATCTGACTATTAGTTTTTCTGTTTTATTATAAAATAACAGTATCTACAAATAAAGCAACTATCTACAAATAAAGCAACAGTTGAAGTCGTTCCAGTTTTTATTATTTATAAAAGAACATTCCAAGTTAAAGTAATATGAGCTTAACGTAATATAGTAATAAGTAATATGAGCTCCTTTCGTCTACAGTATCGGAGTGGCTGCGCCGTCTGCCCCGCCATAAGGAGATGTCGAACTCAACCACGCGCGAGGGAATGGTGGACCTTCCACTGGACGCCGCCGCTTGGCTGCTGCACTTCAAGACACAGAATCAGGCGCTTTTGAAATCTGAACAGGTGAATTGTCTATCTGCTCAACCTATGCGTGCATTGGGAATTGTTTATTGTTCCCATTAAACTGTTTGGCAAGGAACGATAACGATCCATCTCTGGTACAGGGTACATTTCATCACACACCAGAGAGAGACTTTTCCGCGCCCTCGTTTCACGCCTTTTGTGTGTGTCGCCGATCGTTGTAAGAAAAAAGAACCGTCCAAGTGCACGTCGGAATATGCGCAGTGGAGGGTTCCGTAGTAGTAGGGGTTTTTGATTGATTTACAACTTTATCATCATGTTTAGCTTCTAAATAGGTTTTTAAAATTGTCCTCAGCACGGGTTAGTGCAACAAAAGAAACATAACTTCATCAAAGTAATTTCTATGTACGAAGTTATCCCACTATGAGTTACTCAACTATTACTTGTTAATTTGTACAGCCTACTTTGCTGTGATAGTTGTCTTTTTCACTTCATTATAATAAGTGCTACTGCCCTGAATTTTTATTACTATCAAGTCTTTATTGCATAAAAGATAATATACAAAAGATGGACTTAATGCTAATTGCGTTTTCACGTTTCCAAGAGAGGGAGGGAATCGCTCTACTCTAACAAAAAAATATTTCTACAGTTTTCGCAAAGACACTTCACGCTTTAAAGCTTTATCTTAAAATGTAAAAAAATCCTACACTGACAATATTTATAAACGTCCAATTCGACAATAACCCTCACTGGGACAGACGAGATAATAAAATCATCCCCTAATTTATATGTCTAGGGGAGATGCTCAATTTTTTTTTAGATTGTATTTTCCGTCGTTATTATTATGTAGTTATATCCTTGCCAAATTTCGGCTTACTAATACTTTCGTCGCTAAGATGACTGACGAGATGAGATGCAAAACTATAAGAGCTAAACTTCTTATTGACTACGGAACCTTACAAGTGTCGTGCCAATAACGTGGTGTTATGCCAACAATGCAATTTCATCGATGTGGTGCAGATTTGTCTCCTATAAAACTTATACGAGGGTGTGCAGAAATACTTTTTGTAGTGCCTCTTTAGTCGCGTGTGTATTCAAACAGGGATGTAGTGTTCGAATGTCTGATGAAAGTTAGTAAGAAATTTACCTAATCGTATTTGGCAGCAATTCAATTTTGTTGTAAATGTAAAGAATTTACTTACATTCTGTTTGCTGAATGTCAATATGAACAATATATAAAAAGTGAAAGTGAAAGCAGCTGCCTTAGGTCCATAGTGTAGTGGAGAAAAAGGGCAGCCCGAAAAAAAACTCCTATCTTTTCTCAAGTCATCTTAAATCGTAGAAATGAACTAACATTAGAAAAAAATTAAGCCATTCCGCGGAAATCTGTAATTGGCCATGTTATTTTCCGTAAATGTTAAGTTTTTTGTTACTATTTTCGCTGTAGATTTCCCTGTCATTAAATAAATAAAATAAAATTATGAGTATGACATTAAAATTATCACATAATTATTTTTTGGGTCACATTTGAATATGATCACACACTATCTTTATAAATTGCAGCCCATGTGTTATTCTGATGTATAAGCTATTTTATTGCAGAGTTTCATTAAAATCTATTCAGTACTTTTTACGTAAAAGAGTAATAAACATGCCTCGATCCATACTTACAAACTTTCGCGTTTCTAATATTAGTAGGATGAATTATGTCACTCTCTCCTCAGTTGACAGTCAGCAAAGAATATGTATGGAGCAAGCGCGAGGCGACGGCCGCCGGAGCCCCTTTGTCCGAGCTGGTGGAGTTGGGGATTAACCGGGTCAAGTACTCGTGTGACGTCATTGACGCGCTGCTGGCGGAGATCAAGCTGCTCTCGGATAGCAAGCGGTATGCTATAGGGTTCATTTATTTATTTTAATTCTTTATTATACTAATTACATGAGTAAATGTACAAATGTGCAAACCTTTGGTGTTGAAGACACTGGCAAAGGGTAGTGCAGAAAGGTGAAATACAATAGTAAACTTACATAAACATGGGGACATACATTAACTTAGACCTACAGTTAATACTAAAATTTTTGATAAACATACACAAACGGCAATACATAGGTAAATAAATAAATTCGTTCATGACTTAATGTTACATTAGAGTAAAGATTACAATATTTTTCTAGCTTTTAATAGGCCCCCTCCAGTTTTAAAAACAAAGGCCTAAAATATAGCAAAATATAATTATTAAACTTAACTAAAAACAAAAAAAAACAACTTAAGTATATCGCACTAGATGACACTTTTTTCTTAAAGTCTTATTTACTTCATATTTTAATTTTGATCCATTTTCAATCCGACGCAACATAATAATATATTTTATGCAATTTCCCCATTACCCAGGCATCAGGCACACAGATTTCAACACAATGTTTTTCTGACCTGCTAGCTTGTGATATACCATTATGCCGTTTCCCTTCTCAGCTGCAAAACGTTCGTGGCGATAGACGGGTTCAACTGCTTCTTCTACCCGCTGACACGCCTCCACACCACGATCAAGCGGACCGTCAAGCCCGAAGAGGTCACCCTCACAACTTCCTTCCTGGAGATCACCAAGAACGACTGGGTGAGCGAGTTTGGAATTTAATACGGTAAACAGAAAACTCTGTTCCGTAGATACTTATGTATGACACAGTACATATCTTTATAGGTAAAATGTTTACGTCAATATATTCATTTACGTTAAATATATAACTATGTTTGGGCAAGTGATCTTTAAAACGATCACGAGGGTACAACATAGGGCGTGTTCAGTGGCGTTTTTCCGAGCGGTTCCGTGCTTCGCAAGGCACGCTAAGCAGTTGGTGCCGGCTGCCATCGTTAGATGAATGTCGTTGAGCCAAGTCAGAGGGCTTAGGGCGGCTTTAAAACTTTTCACAGTAAGACCAGCCACCAGTCTTGCAAGCCTCCACCAATACGGACTTAACCCCCGTGGTGAAGTATAGCCTATACTTTCCTTAAGGAAGAGACCCGTGCCTCTCGGTGCGTGGGGACATAATGGGTTGATGATGATGTTTTCGTCATATTTCTGGTGTAAAACAATAAAATTGTACATTGAATTTTAAATAGAGATAAAATGGTTTCACTTGTGGTATAATCAATAAAGGCTTTATTTAAAATATATCTCGTGGATCTCGAGACTGCCAATGATGACGTGACATGATGAACATGCCCAGCACTGCGCTGATGATGATGTTGAATCAACAAAAGGGCGTCAAACAGCCGTAAATCCCGTACCTATCCGTTGGAACTAATCTATCTCAACACTGTAATTGATACTTTAAAAACCTTTCCTGGATAAATATTAGGTTCGGTATTTTGCAGGTAATTTTTTAATGGATGACAACTTTACGATATAATTTCAACGAAACAATTTATTGGCTCACTATTATATTTGTTTTGAGGCAGTTCTCACGGTTTCTACAGAAGAGACGTGGCGACACGTGCGACGGGGGGAGATGGTCAAAGTAACACAATATCAATCAATCTTTTATTGCAGACTAACCCCCTTATTCATAATAGTCTGTTAACTTTAAGCAATGCTTATTCTCACTCTGTCCTCTTCTATTGACCTAAGTCAGAATGAAAGAAAACACTGTTTAGCAGCTGTTTTAAGCTAGCGGACTATTATGAATAAGGGGGTAAGTGTAGATAGGTGGTGTACATTTTGTGGTAGGTACTTATTACTTAGTCACCCTTTACGGATATTGTAAACCTTAATACTCGTAGTAACCACGTAGTACGTAGCGCAGCGTCCTCGTCGTCGTCCAGCGTTGCGCGCAAGTCGCCTACAGGCACTGCCGTTATTCTCCTTACGACAAAAAACGACGCTAGTTCTTGACTTAAAATTCAATGGTACTACTTTGACTATCCGCCGAGTCTCTTCTGTATCAACCAAGTCTTGTCTCCTCAGATTCCTCAATTCAGAAGCCGGCGGTATGCTTGTAATTATGATTAACTAAATAATACAAAATACCTACTATTAAATTGGAAAATGAAAGGCCCTCACGTTCTGATTTATTTTGTTTCAGACAAACGGCGTTATAGTACTGAGCGTCGACGAATTAGCTGTGCCCGATGATCACCACGAGAGCTATTTACCGATGTACCAATTGCACAAAAAGGTACGAATACAACAGCCAGATGTCGCTGCCTGTACGTAATCTTGTAAAGAGGTTCGAAATTTCACTGATGCCAGTGAGTCGCCTATTAGCTCAGTTGGAAGAGCGCTGGAACGGATAGCGAGAAGTAGCGGGTTCTAATCCCGGCATGGGTAGAATGTTTAGCCTCTAAATAGGTTTTTAAAATTGTTCTCAGCATGGGTTAGTGCATTAAAAAAATAATGTAGGTACGAATACATTCAAGTACTTACAACTTACGAGACATAAATCGGACGTCCAACTGCAGGTCACAGGGAGAGAGAAGGCCAGGTACCAACCCTTTGTACCGATGTCCCCACTGCTGGGGCACAGGTCTCTTCCTGCATCGCAGGAAGTTTAGGCCATACTCCACCACGGGGGCCAAGAAGGCCCGGGGAAGGAAGGGAATAACATGCGTGCCTACTACGGATTGAAAACCTCTATCGCTCTGGTTTAAGAACTGGTCAGATAAACTCTGGTTTCCGTTTCCGCACGACGTTTCTGTTACTATAACTTTACTTTCTGTGCTATAACTTAAGAATTGTATATAACTTAGAAAACAGAGTCATACATACCGAAATTCAAACCCACGACCTCCAGAAAGTGAGGCCAGTTGTACCGATGCGCTGCTACTGCTTTTGCGGGAAGTGGTATATGAGTTAACGACTGATCTTTTTTCCAGGGTTTTCGACACCTAGACCCATTTGTCCCCATCGAAGTGGGCCGATACACCGAAAAAGAGTTCCTCGCATGCGCTAGCTACTACCGCGACCGTCTTTGGCTGCGAGGGCCAGAGGAAATTGAAATGGAGCTGAAGTACACCAGCGCAGGCAACCCGTATCGGTTTATGGAAATGTGTGCGCCTTTGTAGATGTAGTTTAGATTATTTAGTTTGGTATGTGTAAAATTATATTTGTTTAGTCAAGAGGAAGTTTTATTGTTGAAAATCCGTTTGAAAAACTATTGCTCGGAATTGAGAATTTCACTAAGTACATAAATACTTAAGTAACATTCTATCACATTTTTTTCTATGATATTCGAAGAGACAGCACTACAGTTAACTATTTACTTAGCGACATTGTCAGTTCTAAAATTGACCTTGTGTCTATAAAGTTGAGAAACTGTGCCTTGCAGAAAATATAATTATGGTGGTAATTTGTTTGGCATGGGGCAGGTCCCTACCATGGTTCATAATTTTATGATGGTGTTGATTGTATATTACTATTGCTGCTGATCTGGATCAAGTTTGACAATTGTTCCCATTAGTCCCTTCTAGCCCTGTTCTCCGGGGTGACAATTAGGGGCAGGGAATTATCTTCCCCGTTTTATTTGCAATAGAAAAATATTAACCATCACGTAAATAAAAATTAAAAAGCAGAAAGCTTCCCAACGCTTGTCTCCCCCCCAGTAACAGTAAAACAGAGGAAACTTCCCTGTTGTCCCCTGTACTCATCCTCCAAAGGGAACAAAAGGTACGATACAAATCGTCCAGGTGACAATTGGGAAGACAATTCCCAGCTGTCACACTGAGGGAAAACGCTACAGGGGCCTTATGAGAACAATCGAAGCTTGTCGGACTAAAACTGAATGGAACCTGTATTAGAAAGTATTTTTAAGGAGTGAAAGTCCAGTGTAATTCAAACAAGGCATTGATTAAACAATAATTTATTTCACGGAATACAATATCTACAAAGTTACGCTTACACCATTATTACACTTAAACATCATAGCCGACAATGTGACGTTTGCCAATGCATTCTCCGACGTAGAACCAGAAGATGACTTCCATGCCCACAAGGGTGTTGAGTGTGGCCTGCTTGACAGTCTGTTCCTTCCATGCACCGGTCTTGGCAGAAGTCACGAGCTTGGCAATGCCAGCTTTGATCTGGGGGATCTCGCTCAGTTTCGGCGGAGCGAGCTCAACCTTCGCGTATTTCATGAAAATGTTAAATTTGGGCCTCGCCTGAGCTAGGGCCGCTGGAAGAGAATTATTCGGATTATTACTTATAAACATGGGGTGGGTGAAGCTGGTCTGGCATATTTATGAGTTTGTGAAGAGAACGGATGAAGTATAAAATATTAACAATGATAACAAAAAATGAAGACGGTGTAAGATTGTAATTCCAGGAACGATAACCTTCAAATTATTATGTGAAATTACATAACCAGAAATTGTGCTAGTAAACACTGTAAATATGTAGTTAATTATATACTTACAATTGATAAGGGCCGGCAGTTTCGCAGCAGCTGCCATTTCGATTTATTTAATAATTCAAATGAAAGCGAAGGCGTACAAATCAAACCCGAAAATTATCTTTTCGGAATTAAAAAAAAAACAACAGCTGTCATGTCGCCATATTAAATTAAGTATGACCAGAAAAATCGTAAAAATTCTACCACTATTATGAAATTAAAATTATATTCCACGGTGAATCGATTACGCCGACTTTAAATATCATATTTTTCTTCATTAACATGGGCTCGCAATTCCGTATATGATATGATAACATTGGGTTAAATTTGATTCCCTATATCTATAATTTTCATACAGCTTTTCACTGAATGGCAATTATTTACCTGACTGCGAAAGCAAAAGAGAGTTATTTTTTTCATGCGTATGCGTGTATGGGTTTTTTGACCGCGCAAAGGCAAAGTTCAAATACAGAATTAATTACAGCTGTGGAGAGTGCTTCATCATACGGGCCCTCGAGTTGGGTATAAGTCACGGGTCATGTCAATTAAAACACATGTAACTAGGACCATGGTCTTATATTGTACCAGTGCATATGCGAAGTTATATTAAATAACATCGTGTATTCGCTTATAGTCTACGTGTAATGCTGAGTAAACAAAGGTGCAACTTATTGAAATATTAAGGTTACTCGCCTACTACACATCTACCATATTATTATTGTCCAAAAAATTTAGTATAAAAACAAAAAGACCTGACTGCATAGCATTCGATCGGAGAAGATGGCCAAACGTTCTTTTAAGTCGCTGATACTGATAATAAAACAATAAACCTCATATACCATTAGTATATGCGGTTTAACGTATTTGGAGTCTATTGTATTTGGAATCTAACAAAGTGGGACCAAACGAACTTATCTTTATGGTATCTGAAATACCTCATTTGCCAAGGTTGAGATGGTTATGAGAAGAATCATAAATTCATAACATAACTCAATCGGCGCATTCTGGCTCAGCTTTAGACTTTTTAGTAAGCTGGTTATTATGAATATACAATATATATACTATTTTTATTTTTAATGCACTAACCCGTGCTAAGGACTTTAAAAACCTATTTAGAGGCTAAAAATTTCACCCATGCCGGGATTCGAACCCGCATGGGTGAAATTTTTAGCCTCTAAATAGTTTTTTAAATTTGTCCTTAGCACGGGTTAGTGCATTAAAAATAATGTGGGTACAGTGATATCTTTCCGATGTAAAACCTAACTGCAAAGTAGGTAGTCGGGGCTGTAAGTGATGCAATTTGCTTAAGCCAGATGTCGCTGCCTGTACGTAATACAGAGAATAGTGTAAAGAGGTTCGAAATTTCACTGATGCCGGTGAGTCACCCATTGGCTCAATTGGTAGAGCGCTGGCACGGATAGCCAGAGGCTGCGGGTTCGAATCCCGGCATGGGTGAAATTTTTAGCCTCTAAATAGGTTTTTAAATACAATATATAGATAGATATATTGTTGGCTACAATAAATTATACCATTATGCTGACAAGCAAAATCACCGCAAAATCTACCTCTATTTTTTGGCAAAATCGCGTGAGATTATCGCTTCTTCCTATCAGAAAACGAATAGGTATCATCCCAGAAGAAAAAAATAATGAAGGAGCACAGAAAATAAAGGACTACCTACACAGGTGACCTACAGAGATGTAGAATGTGTGTAGAATATGTTCGATATGGTGTGGATATTGTTCGTTTTCTTCTCAGAACGAACAAGTTTTCTTTTCTGTGCTGGTAACACTTATTGCTACGTCGATCATTTTCTGTCAAGCGGTGCCGGTGCTTGAATCCAGAAAATATCTAAATAAAACGGGATTTCTATAATTTTCCCATAAAATTGATGTAAAAACTCAATAACAGTGGTTATACCAATTTGAAAAATAGTGAAAATGTACTCAAAAGGTCAGCAAGCCATGTTTTTTGATCATATTCAATATCGGCGTGGAGCACCGAGTTTTACGGCTATTTTCGTGTTAAGAACCCTAATATTACTGCTTTATAGCAATTTCTTAGTCTAATAAACTTCACTGCTTCCTTTTTCACTTGACAACCTCATAGTTTTATCTTTATTTGTCTATTTCTTCCTAAGGACACGTCATGCCTACCGATACAATAGGACCGGCGCGATTTGTATACCATTCGCTAAGGTTATTTGAAAATGTCCTGATTGTTCTTAAAATGTACATAACAATGTGTCCACGCACTTACTTTACCCGTATTCGCGTTATGATGTGTGATTGAACCATATCTTGTGTATTATTTGTTGCAGTACTATTTCTTCTGTTCCTGAATTTATTAGCAGAGATCAATGCTAGTACGCTACAAGGCACTATAGACGTGAGCCGGCTTCATGGTATCCTGCAAGAGAATGTCAAGAGCAAGGAAGTTGCTAGCCTGTACTATGCCCTCAAGGGCTTGAAACAGCTCAATGCGGAGATTCCCAATGTCTGTGAGGTAAGAAATGTACCAGCATATTAACTAAACATTTCATGTAACATGTTTTTGAAATAATGCAAAAAGCAGAAATTGTTCCATCAGTAGAATAAGTTTATTTTCAATCTATTTTCCATGCAATTTGACTATGTCAAGTATAAAGATTGTATGAGAAGTTATTTCACTTCTCATACAATCATTATCACTAATACAAGTAAGAATTTTAGACTTTTACTTATAATGATATTACTCATAGAAAAAATTCTCTTTATGTAATATATTTCTATAAGGGTTTTGTGTAATGTCTCAATTCAGATCCTTCTCTATCTGTACATCACATTTCATGTAAATCCATTCAGCCTTTATTGTGTAATGAATATCTGAGTACCCTCACAAACTTTAATAATAGTAGGATTACATTGCAACAAAAATCTAAACATAATCAGCTGTTACTTTACTAGGTGAATGCAGAAACATTTTTTACGATTCCATAGGTGTGATTAGAATATAATATATATATTCCAAATTGTAGTACAATCTTATCTGTGTCATCAAAGCAGCCAGATGAGATATTCCTTACCAGCCTTTCTACTCAGTTGCTGAACCTAATATAAATTACTTGATGCCTGTGTTAACCCTCTGGTGCATGGAGTGAGGGTATCTTTCAAGAATGGTTTTGATTATTAATACTCATTCAACCGTTTCTCTTCACAGCAAATCAAAACTGCTACTTATGACCAGAGGAACATTGAGCATATCTTTTTTCTTACAAACGCAGCTGCTCTCAGCAACTGCCTTAACCACCTGAGCCCGGATGTTCTCAAGACATGCGTTCAGACCATGGAGAAGCCGGACGCAACTATCTCAGATATTTACCACGCGGTTTACTCCTTAAAATCCATGGGTAAAGGCAGTGTTTATGACAAGGAAGATAGTCTGAAGAATCTCATTCAGATGCTGAAGAAAGACGACTCTCCTGCCAAGTGAGTTGGTTGATTTTGAGTTGAATGCAAGAATGCATGAATCCCAGTGTGGGTGGAATTTTTAGCCTCTAAATAGGTTTGCAATAATGCAGTTTACAAATTCAGTTTTCCCATGTCAATTAGGTGTAGGCTACTTAAATATGGCAAAACAATGTTTGCGGTGTCAGCTAGTTCTTACATATTATTATTTAATTAGTTGAAATTTGTGTCAACACTGTTGACACAAATTGACCTGTTGACTCAACAGGCTTAAGGTTGATTTCTGAACTGATAATTTCACTAAGAAATTACTGAAATGACATTCTGTCACACTGAGAAATTCAAAGAGACAGCACTATGGTTAACTATTTAGCAAAATTCTCAATTCAGAAATTGGCCCTCAATGAGTTAGACCTGAGATTTCCGCACTTAGCCTCATAATTGGGCTATTGTACGCAGCAATCACTGAGGTATGTAAACACTTCAGACACCAGGGTTTCCTCACGATGCTTTCCTTTACAGTTAGCAAGTGGTATTGCTACTATAACTTCACAAATGTACATAACTTAGAAAAGAAAGTCATTGGTCACATATCGGGATTGGAACTCATGACCTCCCTGTTTGAGAAGCCGGCGATTTACCGCTCCGCTGCCACCGCTCTTACAATGGCCTGACTAGGAGTCTAAGTGTGGATTTATCATGTATAACTATCTAATTGTAATGCTAATTTGTATATCTACTTAGTTTCAATCCCATCTGGAATGTGTTTGGTTTTAATAGAAAATTAAAACCAAACTGCGTTTCCATCGAATTTTACGCAACAGCAGACTTATGTTCGCTCAAAATGTATATTAATTTCAATCCAATCTGGCTCGTGTTTTTTTCCAGCCGAAAATTAAAATAATAAATAAATATTCATGGACATATTACGCAGATCTCGTTAGCCCCATACTAAGTGCAAATAAATTACTTATGTTACAGGTGCTAACTCGACGATACATTTAGTACAATAAATACATAGATAAGAAATGATAAATATAAAAGTATTTATTGGCATAAAAGGTACAGTTTTACTTATAAGCTGACCCCCACACTAGGCAAGCCCTGTCACATGGGGAATGAAAGAGCGCTGGCACGGATAGCCAGAGGTCGCGGGTTGGAATCCCGGCATGGGTGGAATTTTTAGCCTCTAAATAGGTTTTTAAATACAATATATAGATAGATATATTGTTGGCTACAATAAATTATACCATTATGCTGACAAGCATAATGGTATAATTTATATTATAATTTTTAAAAATTGTCCTTAGCATGGGTTAGTGCCTTAAAAAGAATATAATCATGTGGGTACAGCAATATCATTCTGATTTATAAAATTGACTGCAAAGTAGGTACTCGGGGCTGCAAGTGATGCAAATTACTTCAGCCAGATGTCGCTGCCTGTACGTAATACAGAGGATATTGTAAAGAGGTTCGAAATTTCACTGATGCCTGTGAGTCGCCCATTAGCTCAGCTGGAACGAGCGCTGGCACGGATAGCCAGAGGTCGCGGGTACGAATCCCGGCATGGGTGGCATTTTTAGCCTCTAAATAGGTTTTTAAAAATTGTTCTTAGCATGGGTTAGTGCCTTAAAAAGAATATAATGAAAGAGTGTTTACCCGATTACCTAAAAATACGGCGGTAGAGTATAACTATATTGAAAATAAATTATTCTAATAACATTCAAGACCCGAGACAAACTGAAAAGTTCGTTTACTAGTTTGATCCGGCCGCGGCTCGTACCAGAGACCTTCGGAGTTACAGTCCGCGTGCCAAACCGCTGTGCCACCGAGACCGTCCAAACCAAACTACGTTTACGCAGAATTTTGATGAAACAGCATAACAGCACCCTACTTTTAAAAACCTATTTAGAGGCTAAAAATTCCGCCCATGCCCTATTGTTCGTTCATCACGCAAAATAGGCTCATTTGCAGTCGAGTTGCGGAAACCCAAACCATCACCAATACCAATATTGTTCGTTCAAAATGCCTAGTCTAAACAATGTCCCTCTCGCAGCTACGGCTACGTGTTCATGCTCTGCGAGCACATGGGATGCACGGCTTGGACCACGACCCACGCGGAGGGGGTACTCATAGCCGCCGACGAGAGCGATGCGCGCGCGTTGCACTTTGAGGGCGGCTTGCCGGTCACTGGACCTCTGCTGGCGACCATCTACAGGCGAGTAGCGTGAATTTTACAGTCGATGCCGTGGCGTGGATCATGCAGTTAGTGGTAGACATTGCAGTTGGTTAGAAAGATTGCTTGGTCATCCAATACAATTGAAAGAAGGTATATGTTATGTTTTAGAAAGAAGTTTGTCTACTTCTTTCTAATTATCCATAATTCATTAAATTGTGATCACTCGATAAACTCATTGATAATTATTTTATAACATAACCTAACGCCTGTATCCCAGAGGGGTAGGCAGAGACCAGGGACTGCCTCTTGCCACGATCCTGATCCTGCCACAGATCACCTTCATAAGCCGTTGCATGTACGCACGTCGGTGCCGGGTACTTTTTATCTCCCCTTTGCTAATACAACTCCTATTTGGTCAAAGTATGTCCGCCTGGGACGTCCCTTACCGGCCCGTCCACACACATTCGCAGTACATACGAGGGCTGCTACTTATGTATGCGGAATAGAAAAAATAAACAAATGTATATGGCTAAATATGCTTTTATTGTTTTTCAAAGTATTCTCCACTATGATCGATGCCATTTTTCATTCGATGAAACCAATTTGTAAAACACTTTTTCCACTCTGATTGAGGTATCTCCAAAACGTGCTGTTTGAACGCATCTACCGCATCTTCACGGGTCGAAAATCGTCGACCACGTAATTTATTCTTTACATTTGGGAATAAATAGAAATCATTGGGAGCCAAATCAGGGCTGTACGGTGGATGACCCATCAATTCAATTTTTTGACCATCCAAAAATGTAGTTGTTTCCTGAGATGTATGACAGCTGGCATTGTCATGGTGAAGTATGATTCTGCGTCGCTGGTTGTTTTAGCGTATTTCTTCAAATACTTCCGGCAAACAAATGGTCGTGTACCACTCCGAATTAACCGTTCTGCGATTCTCCAGTGGTATTGTAGCCACATGGCCATTAATACCAAAAAAGCAGGCCACCATTTGCTTTACAGTGCTTTTTGCACGACCCACTTTCGTAGGGTTCGGCTCATTTTGAAACACCCAAACTGTTGATTGTTGTTTAGTTTCGGGATCGTACGCGTAGATCCAGGATTCGTCACCTGTGTAGATATTATAAACAGATTTTGAGTCGCCTCCGTTGAATTTTTTTAAGGTTTTGCACCATTCGACGCGAGCATCTTTTTGATCCTGAGTTAAGTTATGCGGGATCCAACACGAAAAAATTTTTTTTGCAGACAAATGTTCATATAATATCCTATGAATGCTCGTCATACATATGCCCAGATTAGCCTCTATCTCGCGATACGTAACATGGCGGTCTTGCATTATTTGTTTTCGCACAGCTTCAATATTTTGTGACACAACCACCGATTTCGGGCGACCTTCTTTAACTTCGTCCGTGAGCTTACTGCGCCCGCGATTAAACTCACTAAACCAGTGATACACAGTCGTTTTTGATGGAGCTTCACCACCAAAAGTCGAAGTTAATCGATCTACGCACTGTTGTTGCGTTAAACCACGTCGAAAATCCTAATAAATCATAGCACGAATATTTTCACGAGTGAGTTCCATTTTTTCAGCGATATGACATTGTAAATCCAACAAAAACAAAACACTAACGTATATAAGAGAAAAATATTAGCGGCCAGTATTTAAAAAAAGAACCAATTTGACCATGGAGGTCAGACATTGCGTTTAAAATTATTGGAATCCCAGATTCCGCATACATAAGTAGCAGCCTATGTATTTGTTTCGTGAATGAATATTTCATATTCATTCACGAAACAAATATTATATAGCTGTGCACTTTTAAAAGATAAATATTTTAAAAGTGCACAGCTATATACACGCATCATCCTAAAGCTGAACAGCGTACCTATAAAGTGTGTCTAATTTATAATAATAATCCTACCCTAGGTCGTACAAGAGCCAGAAGAAGCCTACTCCCTTGACGGAGGCGCAGCGGCTGAAGTTCGCGGAGTACCTGGTGTCGCGGCGCTCCGTCAACACGGCCAAGGGCGCGGCATTGCTTCTGGAAGCGGCCTTCGCCATCGCCGACGACGAGGTATTTCCTCTCTTCATAGAGCCTTAAGGGTCACTTCGAATTCGTTGACTGTTTTTTAAGGGGCACTTAACAATGATTTGATATGGCTCTAGTTTTGCAAAAACTTGTCGCGGCATAAACAAATAATATTAGGACGAGAAGTATTAAAAATCGAAGAAAAAACTATGCTTGGAACTGTTTATGGTCGGCCACGTCAACTGTTTCTTTTACTTGTTTAGGCATTACGGTCGACAGACTCTCAAACATTTAACGGAATAGAAAAGATTTCTCACCACTTCTTAAGGTCACAAATTACGAATCATTTACAAATATTTTATACCATTTTTGTTGAACGCGCATATATTTTCGCATGACAAGCGTAAGACTCTAGACGGCTGCGAGACTGCCTCAGCGTGGCGAACAGCATTCTCCCTCGGAATCATGACATAGCGACAGACGGAGTTTACACGTTCAGTCTGGCGTCAGTCAATTCCATCAGTCTGATTAGACTGACAGCAGACTGATTGTTTATTCAGTGGACTGATGGACCAGACTGACGGATATTCGAATAATTTGATGCTTCATCAGTCTGGCATCAATCTGAGCTTGATCAAGGTCACAGACTGAGCTGACGCCAGACTGAACGTGTAAACTCCGTTTCAAACTTTTTCATCGCGCGGCAACGTAGCGCCATCTGGATTCATCTACTGAAATTTGGCACTAGTCGTCGAGACGATAAAAGAGTTTATCGCAGTATCGTGCTGCAGTCTCTGGGATCTCTTGTGCCCTCGCCTCTGTACGATGCATGTATGATATCCGCGTCGACCTTTGCCGGTTTGCGCCTGCGGATTCGCCAAACGGCGCGCGGCGATCAACATTGAACTCTGCGGAACTTTCCGAAGTTACTACCATAAGAAAATATGACTGCTTTTAAAAATGAACTTCAACTACATGTCATAAACAGTAACTAAGTTTAATCTTACTTTAATTCTTGCCATACAATTTTAATCTAAGTTTAATGTTATTTTCTCACTATTTAAGTTGACTTTTTTATGAGAAAATATTGTCAAACCCAAGTAGATGCACCCAGAATCTATTCTACACTTGTTTTTCGGGTTCACCCTTCGGTGGCAAGGTTTAGTATCACACCACCACTCTTAGAAATACTACAATACCACTTTCTCCGCAGCCGACCCCCATCGCCATCGCAATCAAGGGCAGGAAACACGTGACCTCCGAGACTGACTCAGTGGAGATTTCCATCACCGACCTGGCCGGCCGCCCCCTCCGCAGCCTCAAGCCCGAGGACGTGCTGGCCCAGTCCGGGACTCGCCTCGCCGATGACGTAGTCGTCCTGTCCAAACAGCCGCTCCAGCAAAAGCCCAACGAGCCCACGACTTTCATCCTTAACCTTAGCAAGATTAAGACCCAGTATGGCGTGTACAAGATCGCACTGAGCGCGGGCGGGAAGACGGCCAGTGTGAATGTGGCGGTGCTTGGAGACATCAAGGTGGACTTCATAGAGGTCGGAGTGGGCGACCTCGACGGTACCACCGCCCCGAAGATGATCACGGTGGCGCATCCCTACAAGCTCGTTGACACTCTGCATGCTGATCATTTGCAAAAGTAAGTGCACTTTTGATAGCCTTCTTGGTAAGATAAGCAGCCTGTAGCAGACCTGCGGGTCACAGGTCTTTAATGGTTTGCAATATTTTGTAAATAGAAAATAGTTATCTGCCTTCAAACATAGTAAAGCGCAATAATCACTTATACTATAAGTTACTGTGACATTCATTGGACATTTTAATTAGATATGAAGACTAAAAGGGCTGTGACCCGGCTTGTAAATAATGTACATCACTGTGCTATTTATTTCAGATTGTTTATTAAACTTAATTATACCCACCTACAGTCTATTTATTCTTACTTGTCCAATTTAGTAAACAAGATTCTACCTGTAAACTAACTTTTTAGTCCAAAACTGCTATAGTTCCATAAATGAAGTAACTTTGAACACTCTTTTAGATAACATGCTGCCAATTTTATAAACATAGTTCATGAATTTGCGAGAAAATGTCTAGTTTAGCAATCTAAACTCAATTTTAAGGTTAGAATCCTGTTTACTGAATTAGATAAGTAAGAATAAATAGACTAGGTATAATTATACTCTTCTTAGCGTGTTGATGGCAAGCCATCATGGTAAAAAGATTTGCCAATCAGCATAAGGGACTCACCATGTTTTCCTTCACCGTTAGCAAGTAGTATTGCTACTATTCGCAAATGTACATAACTTGGAAACCTTCGTGTCTGTGGTGTTCAAATGCCTCTGCTGTTGAAATTGCCAATCCGCGGTGGGCACGCAAGGTAATCAACATACTCTCTCTCTATGAGAAAAGGCCCGTGCCCTGCAGTGGGACGTTTATAGGATATACAGAAAAATATCTCTTTCATCGTAACCATGGTCAAGAAATCCCAGAAAACACTTCTTGCCGAACCGTTTAGTGAATATGTGGAAAAAACTACCAGAGACTGTAAGCATGGTGAGTGTAGAAAACATGGTGAGTTTTGGAAACATGGTGAGTGCTTTAAAAACCTATTTAGAGGCTAAAAATTTCACCCATGCCGGGATTCGAACCCGCAACCTCTGGCTATCCGTGCCAGCGCTCTACCAATTGAGCCAATGGGCGACTCACGGCATCAGTGAAATTTCGAACCTCTTTACACTATTCTCTGTATTACGTACAGGCAGCGACATCTGACTTAAGCAAATTGCATTACTTACAGCCTCGACTACCTACTTTGCAGTTAGGTTTAACATCGGAACGATATAACTGTACCCACATGATTATACTATTTTTATTTAGGTTATTTAGGTTGCTGGTTCGAATCCCGGCATGGGTGAAATTTTTAGCCTCTAAATAGGTTTTTAAATTTGTTCCTTAGCACGGGTTAGTGCATTAAAAATAAAAATAGTATAATGGTGAGTGCTCCTTCAGTGAACTCATTTAAAAACAGACTAGATAAAAATTTAACAAGTGCATGGAAGTGATATACACGCGTCAGCTACATGGTGCTTGTGTGTCAACTAATAATGATAGATACATAGAATAGATAGAAAGATAGAGAAGATGATAATTAAATTAATAATATCTATAAGAAAACCAGTTCTAAAAACCTATTTAGAGGCTAAAAATCCGTCCGCCCATGCCAGGACTCGAACCCGCGACCTCTGGGTAACCGTACCAGCGCTCTCCCATCTGAGCTAATGGGCAAGTGCCGGCATCAGCGAAATTTCGAACCTCTTTACAATATTCTCTGTATTATCTAGCACGGGTTAGTGCAACAAAAAGAATATAATCAAGTAAACCAGTGTTCGAACCGCGGGGTGGGCAGCAGCGCCCCCCCGCGGTACAATTCCACCGAACTGCGATCCCCAACCCGCATGCCCAGCGTGGGGATTATGGGCATTACCCCCTATGATAGCACAACGTGACGCTCTTTAGGGGAGGGCTATGTCCAGCTGTGGACTAGTTTAGCCTGACGACGACGACGAAACCAGTGTTAGATAGATAGATAGATAGAATAATCTTTATTGCATGTACACCAAGGATTACATAAGAGACTTATAAAATAACAGTACAGTACAAGTGGCGGCCTTATTACTAAAAGTAATTTCTTCCAGACAACCATTGACGGAAAAGAAGAAACTGAAACTGAAATACGGGTAGTCGGCGCAACTAAACAATATTAGATAACATATTATTTTATAGTATTGTTAGGTATTCCTAGCTTTGAAGCTTGTGACCTCGCAGGGTGTCGCTGAAGTTCACGGTGCGTGACAAGGCCGGCAAGCCGGTGCAGGTGCAGCAAGCCTTCGTGCACATCGGCAGCGGCGCCGACGAGACGGTCTTCGTGGCCGAGCCCGACAACCAGCGCGCCTACAAAGTGGAACTGGTGAGTCCTTGTATTATTATGTGCTTACTAGCTAGCGATTGTGTACTCGTATAATCGTATTCGTGGTAATCGCACTCGCAGCGTAGTCGCGGTGGGCAGTGCCGTCTCGGCGTGTTAAGCCGTGGGGTGATGCTGGGCTTCTTTATTATAGTTGGGCGCCAGTGGAACGATGAATATCCTTTACAAATAACAAGGATTGGAACGACTTCAGGTGTTGTTTTATTTGTAGATAGATGTTTTATAATAAAACAGAAAAACTGGATAAAAACGGATAAGCAGGTAAAATAGTCAGATCTGGTCGAAGGGTAGTAATGATGAAAAATGAGGGAAATCAAAAAATGTGTGACGTAATTTAAATATTTGAAAATGATAGATAGAAAAAGAAATAAAAATGGTGTAAAGAGGTTTGCACCGTTACAAGCTGGTGTTGATGCGATCCCCAACCCGCATGCCCTGCGTGGGGATCATGGGCATTACCCCCCAATGATGGCACAACCTTGCGCTATGGCGCTCATTAGGGGAGGGCTATGTACAGCAGTGGACTAATATAGCCTGAAGAAGAACATGAAGCTGGTGCCTGCGACTTCATCTGCGCAGCATTAGTATTTCGATTAGCTTATATTAGCGTGCAGTAGAAAAGAACAAACATTAACATTCAAATTATCACATAATTTTTGGGTCGCCTTTGAAAAATTTCACAAATTATCTTTATAGATTGTAGCCTATGGATTATTCTGATGTTTAAGCTATGTTAGTTATTGTAAAGTTTCATTAAAATCCATTCAATAGTTTTTACGTGAAAGAGTACCTAACATTCATACTTATAAACTTTCGTGTTTACAATATTAGTAGGATTGTTTTTAACAGTCTCCGCGGCTTTGTTCGCGTGGTAGTTGAATAAGAGTGGAACTGGTGAATCTTCGGTGTCTGTTTACAGCAGTGCCCGCATAGCCCATGTTCGTCATGTAGGTGAATTCTAAAGGCTAGTGAAAGGATTTTTGGAATCGGATAAATAGTTTCGGAGATAACCTACTTACAAAATATATAAACTTATTTCCTGTCCATTAGTATAGATTGACGGAACGTTAGGTAAAATGAAACAAAAAATCTGTAGAACAAAAGAAAAAAATTGTCCTGTTACCAAAAACACGAGATTAATTAGTCTATACAGAAACGTCCTTTTTTAAATAAAAATCTTGATTCTTTTGAAGCATCCCCCCCGACGCAGTTTATATAATCTGTGGTTGAGGCTGGGCTCATACTCAGACGCAGGCGACACAGCACAGCGCAGCACAGTTCAGTACAGGGCAGGGCAGTTGAGGCAGACATAGGTCCCCACCGCATGCTGCGACAACTATTCGCTCCATTCCTTGGCAATTCTCACCCATAATAACTCTTTCAATGTCTTTTTTGAATAGTCTGGATGATTTGTATCAGACAAACAAGATTCACAGCGAACTAATTCAATTAATGTTCTGTCGTTGGAACAAAATTGTTAGTAAACACGCCTCGACGTGCACGCGTCGCGTAGTATCTTTGGCGGCCTACAACGAGACGCAGAGCAGGGCAGACACATGTCTGCGTCGCACGTGCCTGCGCCGCAGCGTACGTAGCTCAATGACGTTCCATGCTTTACAAAATCTGCGCTGCCCTGTGCTGCGTCGCCTTCGTCTCAGCATGCGCCCAGCCTAAGTATCTTCCTATCAAAATCTCAACCACAAACTGCTTCAGTCGCCCTTTACGAGTGTTTGGAGGAAATGGGTATTTACACATAACACCGAAACACTAAAAGAGACTATTTCAACTGCATTATGGTTGTAGAGGAATCGTGTCTTTGTGATAAGTACTATAAGTTCTTATCTTAATAAGGTTTTTGTTTAGTCTACAGCTAGTAATAGGCGTGCATTATAAATTACATTTTATGTATTAGTAGCTCCCTGTTATCCCAAGGAGTAGGCAAAGACCAAGGTTTGCCACTTGCCGCGATCCTGACAAACCTCTTATTCTACCTATTTTTTTTTCTTTAACTGAATGTGGACACAGTTCCTGATTTTTGCAGTCTCGTTTTGAGTGCCTCTTTGCTGTAGCGGTATCACGTCTGATTACCGTGCTGGAAGTCGTGAGTTCGATAACCCTTGGAGATCGTTGTATAATTGGCCTCAGTCTGCATGAATATCCTTGTTCGTGATGCCCATGCCTAGTTACCATATCACAGGGTATACTAACCCAGTTACTTTGGCAGTTTGGCATCAGGACAAGTGATTGTATTGTATGAATATTATTATTAAGTAGCTTTTACCCGCGACTCCGTCCGCGTGGACTTGAGTTGCTACAAAATTTTGCAACCCGTTCACTAGGGGTTAAATAAAGTAAGGGTTAAATTAAAAAAAAAAAATACGGCGAAGCTGAAGAGTATTTATTTTAAGTTTCAAGAAAATTAGACAACATTCTTTATACCTCCGGTCTTATTCCTTGCCTACTTTATATATATAGACCCTCTGTGCAAAATGACGACCCTATGTCCAACGGCTTGGGCTGGGCGTTGATGAGTGAGTCAGTCAGTCAGGACTTTCAATTTTATTTATATAGATAATCTTATTTTTTCTGCAACAGAACGTAGGCACGGTGGCGAAGCACCTGCGGTACGCGTCAGGCACCTACACGCTGAGTCTGTTCGTTGGCGACAGTGCAGTATCCAGCCCCGTGGCCTGGACCATCGGGCAGGTCGCCTTCAACTTCGGCAAGGGAGCTCATGCCGTCGGTAAGTCCTTCAGTGAAATCACATGACTCCCTTTACGCCTAAATGTAAATGAAGACCGGGTCTATGATGGTCAATGATGGACAGTTAACTCTATTTAAAAACCTATTTAGAGGCTAAAAATTTCACCCATGCCGGGATTCGAACCCGCAACCTCTGGCTATCCGTGCCAGCGCTCTGTACCCACATCATGATTATACTATTTTTATTTTAATGCACTAACCCGTGCTAAGGAACAAATTTAAAAACCTATTTAGAGGCTAAAAATTTCACCCATGCCGGGATTCGAACCCTCATTTTTAATTTTTAGCCTCTAAATAGGTTTTTAAATTTGTTCCTTAGCACGGGTTAGTGCATTAAAATAAAAATAGTATAATCATGATGTGGGTACAGTGATATCGTTCCGATGTTAAACCTAACTGCAAAGTAGGTAGTCGGGGCTGTAAGTAATGCAATTTGCTTAAGTCAGATATCGCTGCCTGTACGTAATACAAAGAATAGTGTAAAGAGGTTCGAAATTTCACTGATGCCGTGAGTCGCTCATTGGCTCAATTGGTAGAGCGCTGGCACGGATAGCCAGAGGTTGCGGGTTCGAATCCCGGCATGGGTGAAATTTTTAGCCTCTAAATAGGTTTTTAAATTTGTTCCTTAGCACGGGTTAGTGCATTAAAATAAAAGTAGTATAATCAGTTAACTCTAGTTAAAAAATATCTAATTTGGCGTCGCTCCTACGTCCAGCATCGAATTGGCAATAGAGCCAGGGTGGCTATGGCCAACCGGGCCCAAGCCTGTGCGGGCTACCGATTTTTTTTCTTATCGGAACATTGAACCAAATGTAAAAAATAAGGGTGTTAAAAATTTACTTCTCAACCACGGCCTAGATTCTCAAATGCATTAGCGATTTAATTTCATTGCTGCTTAAATCTAAGCCCGCACACATGTCAAACCTTCTACGCGCCGAATGGTATAAAAAATACACGCCACGTGACCAATCCATTAATCGGTCATTGTAGTGTAATGCACTCACAGAATTAAGCCCATGGTCGTGGACCGAATCACAAGATTCGTTATCAACCCTCGTATGTCCCCACTGCTGGGGCATGGGTCTTTTCCTGCATCGCAGGAAGGTTAGGCCATACTCCACCACGGGGGCCAAGTCCGGGTTGGTGGAGGATTGTAAGACAGTGGCGGGCCTTACTGTCAGAAGTTATCAAGCCTCCCATAAGGCCTCTGACATGGCTTAACGACTGCCATTATATGACAGCCGGCGCCAACGGCTTAACGTGCCTTGCGAAGCGCGGAAGCGCTCGGAAAAATGCCACTAACTGTAGTCACGGGACGCTCACCCATCCCGTACCTGACCGCGCCTGTTGTTGCTTAACCAAGTGCTTGATTCTAATCACTCGGTTCGCCTAGGCCACGCGCGCTTCTGAACCACAAGAAACCCCTCTTAATTACTTTATTGACCAGGGCCTACAATATGCAATACCAAAATGCAACCGGGGCCCTTAGGCCCAGTCCGTAACTGGCCAAGTCTAAAACGTAGCACACCGCAGGCGCGCCGGCCGCCAAGCCGCGCGGCGCGCTGCCGGAGATCGCTCACACGTTCCGGCAGCCCGAGCCGCGGCCGGCGCGACTCGTGTCAGACGTGTTCGCCGGCGCCTGCGCCGCGCCGCTGCTGCTGCTACTGGCTCTGTGGGCCAAGTTGAGGGTCAACCTCTCCAACTTCCCGTTCACGCTGAGCGCCCTCGTCTTCCACGGGGCTCTGGGTGGTGAGTGTTCACACGTTTTATTCGAAAATATTGAAGCGTGCCTCAGATCTGGCATTTGTTGTTGTAAGATGTCGAAAGTTGAGGAAGTATTACGTAACCACGTAGACTCCGATTATTTTTTTGATCTAGAAAAAAAATAGAGCTTACCTTTATTTCTTTAAGATTTATAGATATTTGTTTGCACGTTTAGAAAGTATTAAAATATTTTAGGCCAATCTGCATATTAACAATTTTATGTCCTAGACCTGTATTTTAGGCAACAGCTCCTCAACATTCTATAGATAGACAATGCCCAAGACCCACATTTTGTTATCGAACATTTGGTACTGCCTCTTTGTGAATTCATTACAGCACACACTCCCCTTCCCTAGCCGTGATTAAGCAAGAATCCTAATCTGTGGAAATGTGGATAGTTTTGTTTTTTTTTTGACGGAACTCCGACGAGGTGTCAACATCTTGGCGTTGCCTTAGTGCCATCTCCACAAACTTGACACTGGCAGAATCCTAGAGGGTGCCATAAACAAGAATTGAATTGAATTGACTCGGAAATATTAAATCTACTTTCACGAAGCATTACAGGGACGAACGAAATTCATAACAAAATTTAATATTAATAATTTATGATCGAAGCATTACATAGTTCTAATGAACCTTTAAAATGTCGTGCCACGTGTACAAAGCCCATTGTATCGCTCTCTATCAACTCGATGCAGGGACCAAGCCGTGAGGGCAGTGCAAAATGTCTGTATATTCGTGGATGTGCCGAATAATGAGCGGACCCTTCCTCCACAGCGTCGCTCGGCCTGTACGCGGTGCTGTGGCTGCAGCTCTCAATGTTCGAGACGGTCCGCTACCTGCTGCCGCTAGCGCTCGTCACCTTCCTCTCGGGACACCGGCTACTGCGTGGCTTAGTCGGCGACAAGCAGCGCTAGTCACTGACGGGTTGGATTGGGAGTTGGTGTCGGACTTTCGTTATAGTCCTTTCTTTAGTCTGATCATCAATCTACTGCTGGGTAATAGGCCTTTTCCCCCCAAATGCTATCTCTCACGCCGCATTACCTCATAGTTATTTTATCTCAAAAAGGCAGGTGAGCAGTGCAGTCGGAAACCATGGTCTGGATGGTCTCCGACTGAGCCCTCCGTCGGATACCGAGATTTCGCACCATGTGCACACGCATCTAGGAAATGCACATTTTTTATGTGTCATAAAATAAAAATCGGACAGCCTTCCACAGAACATAAATAATTATGTTCTGTGGTTCCAACTGTCACGCACGCGCTTTACAGCTTCGTAAGGTCCACGTAACTACAGCTACATAAAAAATTAGCGTTGTACGTCCACGTAACTATAGTTACTTCGCGGACTACTATCAGTAAAATCGATTTTAATGAATGAATCCTTTCAAATAACTTCTCGAATCGGCTATTACAATAATCTGTGTTAAATATAATAAAAAAAACCTTGTTTCAAATCAAAATCAGTTCCTATCTATTACGTGAGGTGACTTCAATCTGCTTTTAAAATATAAGTATTCATTATTTTTCAATGTATCATATATCAAAACAATCGTAATGATTTGCACTTTATGATTAGATACAAAAAAATTGATCTGTGTTCCATACAACGACAGAATCGACATGTTAAATTACCGCCGGGACACGCCATGTTTCCACAATTGATTTCATGTATTCTATTGAATTTCACTATAAAATGTTACTTGGAGCCGTCATTTTTACTATATCTGATAGTGCATTTCATAAGCTATTCGGAAGTATTTTTTGTTTTGTGGTAGCTGCAGCAGTTCTATAGTTATTACAGTTTTTCTAACAATGGTACCGGCCGCTCGGCGCGCACTGCTCACGCGCGCGGTCGTCTGAGGCTTACATGGCCGCGCGACGCGGACGTTTGAGTGGTTAAGCGTAAGTGCAGTCAACTCACACAGTTCACCGCTCTTCACATTCACAAACCTGACATTTGCAGAACAAGAAGACAGAAAAGTATTGAATTGGTTGGACGGGGTCGTGTAGTCGGAGTGTCCGTGGATGCGGATGGGAAGGATCCGTGAGAGATAGCATTTGAGATAAAAGGCATGTGGTCAGAAGCGGGCTTATGTTAAAAAAACCTATTTATGTTTAATTATAGCTTTCTTGAAACGGCCCAGGACAGACCTCCTTCGGTATAGACATTCTTTAATTGTTGCCCTCGCCGGTTTGGGTACTTTTTTTTATGAGTCATAAGATTATGCCAACATTTCCAGTCTCTATGTTACTAATTGATGACTAAGTAGAGAAACGTATGTAAACGGGTGCATTGTGTATGTTTCGCCGTTTAGGTGAAACTGTCCCCACATTTCGTGTGCAATTCACAAAGTAATAAATGGTTTTTGTTTAAGTGTGTTATTTTTCCACCTAATTCAGACGTTGCGTGCGAAGTGTTAGATATAGCTCGACCTTGAAAAATTATGTCTCGACTATACCACTGATTTACTTTGCGATATTCAACCTTGTGTAAGCACTTATTTAATCTTTGATAATAAATATTATCTACTGTTTTAATAAAAAAAGTAATTAATGTCTTAGAAGTTTCTTTGATTTAGATTAAACTTTTGAAGTTAATAATATTTATTCAATAAAATTTCATTCCCGCTTATCCTAACTTAGCACAATTATATCACACAAGTAATTATTTCCATTATCAATTATTATAAATTGATTCTTATCTTTGCATTTACATGCAAATGTAGAAAAATAGCAACTTATACTAAAGTTCGAGATTTTCACTACCCAGTTATAAATGCAGTTCCATTTTGAGTTACACTAAAATAGTACATTATATGAAATATAAAAAGTTACAGGTTATATTGTGATACAAAATAAAGTACTTATGAAATAATCTACTGGGTCAACCAGCCTTGGTCAACAAAGCTTAGCACTTTGTCTTAATGTCAAATATTCAGAATATTTTTTTCAGTGTTCAACTAAACCTTTAATATGAAACAAGATCAATCTATAGTCAGCTTTTTAGGCAATTTATATCATGTAGATAGTTTGAAATTAGGAAGACCTAAAAATTATGTCAAATGTTACATTATTGCAAAATGTAAGTAGTCAGTCTGTTATCCTAAATAATACTATCAGGTCACTTGCTAATTCCTATGCGTCTAGAACTCTGCATCCAGTGTGAAGACATTGTCGTTAGGGTTGGACATGACGCCGCACTTCTGGTACTCGCCCACTTTCTTCTCGAAGAAGTTTGTCTTGCCTTCCAGGGAGATTAGATCCATGAAACTGAATGGGTTCTTCGTGTGGTAATGCTGTAACAAAGTGTTGCTTATGAAATATATTTTTTTTACTCTGAACGCAAACCGGGAGGTCGAAGGTTCGAATCCCTAGAATGTAGCAAGGACTCGGTCCTCCATAAGTTATGTTCATTTGTGAAATTTTAGTAGATCCCAACCGCAAACTGTGAGGGGAAACTTCTTAAGGAAAACTGAGTGTTTACATAACACAACGATTGCCAATCGGCGATGGGCACGCGTGGTGAATAAGCCACCTTGAGAGAGCCAGTGCTCTGCAGTGGGACGCACATAGGCGCGACATAAAAAACTGACTGAACTGGACTTAATACCCCAAAAAAGGTTAAATTAATTGCGTTAAAGTCCTAGATGATATATATATATATATATATATATATATATATATATATATATATATATATATATATATATATATATATATATATGGCAATAACGCTCTAATGTCACTTGTAGTAGATTAGCATTTATAACCCGTGTAACTTTACTCGGCGCCTCGCCCCCAGATAGGCCGAAATTAATTCCGCTAAGTCTTTGTTGACCTGGCCTCTGTCAGGGCTAAGCGATTGGACAGATTTTCTTATGTCTCGTGAGGACAACATAGCTGATGGGTAACCTGGCTGCGATAAGTCGACCAAAGCGGTAAGGATGCAGAGGTAAGGACCGTAAACTATTTCTCGTGAGAACATAGTTGATGGGCACCTACCCGCGGCCTAAAGTCGACCAAAGAGTACGCGGATGTAAGGACCACGAACTATTCAAGTGAAATTGTAGCTGATAGGTATCCTAGCTGCGTAAAGTCGACCGAAGCATACGCGGATGTAAGAACCGCGAACTAATTAACTAGAGTAAAGATAACAACATACTCTTTATAAACTTTAACTACACTTGTTTCAATGTGTTTACGTAGGTATAGTATTTAGCGACAATGTGTGAGTCAACATTCACGTCCACATGATAACCTCATGGCAAGAATGTACTAGTTACAGAAGATAATCACCTAAAGCCATAATTTATAAATAGTTTACATATTCACGTAAGTTCCCAGTTAATGCAAGTCGGTGATTCCTTGTTTTTGGGAAAACCAACAGTTTATGTTGGTTACTTATTAATCTGTTGAAAGAATAATTAAGTCATTGTTATCGTGACCCGAACAGCCCCTCTAGAAGCTAGCAGCTTAAGTTGTACAAGTTTATTCCTTAATACTCTCTCACACCTTGACTGCCTCTTGGTCTAAAGGTTATCACAGTTAACTACCAAACTGAGGTTTGATTCCCACTGGAGGTTGTACTTGATGTGTACAAATGACCTCAGTCTGGGTGTTTTTCCATGTTTGTGATGACCTTGCCTGGCTACCATAGTACAGAGTAACTTAGGACCAGGACAAATGATTGTGTTGTGTGTAAGATATTTGTTGGTTTTCCCAAAAACAAGGAATCACCAACTTGCATTAACTGAGAAGCGTGAGAACGAAATCTGATTGTCACAGAGGGTACTTACGAAAGTTTTATTTTCAAAATAAAATAGAGGAGACTATCAGGTTACACTTCTCAAGTGCAGTAAACAGTCTACTAAACGATTCCACTAATAAATAATGCCCCATACATCTCTACCAGACTGTTTATATGGCGTTTATGGAGCGTTTTAAGGATTTTTTTTATAAAACCGAAAGACTACCACAGAGTCTTTAAAATGTATTGGAGAAGTGTTTTAGAGGAATCACATTTTTCTAATTTCAGAGTCTCAGTGTAACTTTTTCAGCAATTGGCCGGTGCATTGAGGTAAAGGGAAGGGGTTTTTAATTTTTTTTTATTGATTACAAATCATACCTTCTCCCCAATGAGGTCCATCAACAGCCTGTCTGCCACAAACTCAATATAATCCGACATCAGCTCACAGTTCATGCCGAGCAGCCTTACGGGCAGAGCATCAGTGAGGAACTCCTGCTCAATGATGACGGCGTCCTTGATTATTTGCAGCACCAACTGCTTGCTGGGCTTCTGGACCAGATGTTTGAACATCAGGCACGCGAAGTCCGTGTGGAGGCCCTGGAGTGCAGATTTGGCGTACAGATTTCGTGTAGAGCATGTAGCTTTATGGCAGGCTATATAAAAAAGTTTTACTGCAAGGATGCGTCCAGACGGCGATAACATGGTGCTATTTTATTGCACTTTCATACAAAATGTACCAATACGGCACGACATCAGTTACAGCAAAGACCTTAAAAATACGTTCTCGCCCTTAGAGTATAAAGTACTAGCCCTACGTCTTTTTGGGTTATGGGTTCAAATCCCACTGGGGGCCGCCGTATAGTTGTACACATGACCCCAGTTTGAGTGTATTTGTATGTTTGTGATATTCTCATCCTTTTACCAGAGCACAGGGTATCCTAGTTTGGGACCAGGACGAGTGATATAATATACTTACATTGCACACGAAACATTCAGGACATAAGAAATAACATGTACAAAGGCGAGCTTATCTCTGTAAGAGATTTTTTCCAGCCAACCTTGGAGTTGTGAGAGTGAATGTGTTGTATAGAAGATATTTTCTCTATAGTCTGGGCATTAGTTGCAAATATGTCTCTGAAAGCAACTTCTTCTCAAGATGAGAGGATGGACAGTGTCTGTCTTGAAACATATTTGATACAGATAGTATTTTTATTTGATGCAGGTAGTAGCTTAACTCAGAGAATACAAACCTCATCCCTAGAAATCAGCTCGTTGCTGAATGTCAACCCCGGCATGAGACCGCGCTTCTTTAACCAGAAGATGGATGCAAAGCTGCCCGAGAAGAATATGCCCTCAACAGCAGCGAACGCCACTATCCTTTCTCCGAAGGTCGCAGACTGGCTGGCGATCCACTGAAGTGCCCAGTCGGCCTTCTTTTTTACACATGGTAGGGTCTCCACGGCGTTGAAGAGGAAGTCCCTATGAAATGGAAAGCGGTTCAGCTTTACAAACCCCACATCTAGGGATTCCTTGTTCGATTATTGATAGTGTCATCATGTTGGAGTATGAAATCAGGCATGAAGGCAAGTATGATTACTAAGTCAAGTTCACATACAATTTTTAGCTCCAATGTCATATCTAGTTTACAGGGTCTTCTGAAAGTTCACACAACATTAAGTAGTTGTTCAGTTACTTTCTTTAACTAACTGTGGTACACATTAAGTATTATAAAGTTTGTCTACGGCTGGGATGTCTATGTAATATTTACCAGTGCCTGAAATATTGAGTATAGAAAGTTTCATGACTTACGGGCAAACATTAAGTTGACAAACAGCAGATATTAAAATAGGTATGCTTAGTTTACTGAATGTATTGATAAGTTTCGTAAGTGCTTATTTGTTGTGATAGGTCAGCTCAGATGTCATACATACTAACTAATCGCATCATATCTTTCTCAGGGAATGGACTAGCTAAGATTTAGTTCTCATTCTCGGTAATTTAATACATCTCACCTCTCTGCTGGATCCCTGATGTATGTATCAATGAGCAGTGAATACATTTCAGAGTGTACATTCTCCATTGCAATTTGGAATCCATAAAAGCATCGAGCTTCTGTGACTTGCACTTCTTGGGAGAATCTCTCTACCAGGTTCTCATTGACAATACCATCAGAGGCAGCAAAAAAAGCCAAGACATGCTTGATAAAGTGCCTCTCACAATCCTTGAGACTATCCCAGTCTGACATGTCCTGAAATAAGATTTATTACACTCTATGGTTGAGCATTAAATGAACTTTTAATATCTAATGGACATTTGAATTAAAAGTAAGCATGAATTTTATTGATTTGATAAAAAACTTGATTGATAGTTATAGCAATATTTTAAATTTTAATTGTACATGATTTTTTATTATTTATAGAATGAAAGAATCATATCTATGTATCTAATTTGAATAATTAATGTTGTTCTAAAGAATTTAAATTTTGTTGATGCATGCATACAATTTAAATAGATCCTATTCATTGTAAGAGAATCTAATTGGATTTTGAATGCACAAAATGTAATTTTATTTATTATGACAAAAATTAACTTAGTGATTTCTTCCAAATTATTATAATTATGTCTAAATTATGCACATAAATAGAAGATAAAGTACTTTAGAGATATTTTATGAAATGTAAAATAATTTGTGAAATAAAAGGCTATATTATTTTATGGTTGAGCAACAACAGATACCTACATGCCATACATCAAAATATAAGGGTGCTTATCTATATCTATAATATAAAAATGAATTGCTGAATGTGTTGGTAAGCACAAATCTCGAGAGCAGCTGAACCGATTTCACTAATTTTTATTTTAGAATATTCCTTGAAGTACGAGGATGGTTCTTACATACGGAAAGGTACAAAAATAAGTACGAAGTTCACTGGGTCAGCTAGTATTGTATAAAAATTAATTCAAGAACAGAATGTTAATTCCTTATGTTCAAATAAATTAATGAGTTTTGAAAAAAAAATTATCACATTTCAGGAATGCCTGTTTCACAACAATTTTTCAATTTACTTAGCAGATACAAAGATTCAATACAATGAATACTCAGGCACAGTACAAATTCTTGCAGAATCTTACACAAGCAGCTGCTTTTTATGTTGCAGGCGGTTATGAATACAACAACCATTTTGTTTCCTCAGAAATATACTGTGTTTACTCTAAAGCAGATACCGGGAAAATCCCTTGTAGGTCAATGATGTCATTGATAATTAACACGCAAGTAGAAATGAACCTGCTGAATTATCCGCTACAAAAAGGCCGCGTACAAGATTAGTTTCTTATGAAAATACAATACACAGTTATAAGTTACTAACCTTTGATAGGTCCACCTCTTCTACGGTCCAGAAGGAAGCCTCAGCCTTTTTGTACATTTGCCAAATATCGTGGTATTGGATTGGGAATATAACGAATCTCCGTGGATTTTCACGAAGCAGGGGTTCCAACTGGGGATCGAAAGCTGGTGAACTCTCATGTTTCACAACTTCCATTTTCTCCTCATGGACATTCCCGTTACGTGCTGCTAGCACGTTGTTTTTAACTGGAGACTAAAAGGGAGAAAGAATGTAGTTATAAGGCCCTAGTTAGTAACAACTAAAACAACCTAATAAATGATAAACTAACCTTGATGTGAACTTTTTCTAATCCATTGAAAAGGTTTTCCTTGTCTGTAGCTTGTGCCATTATGTTCACTCTTGTTACAGACTTTACTTTCTTTCGTCACGTTCACTTGGAATAGCAGAAGAAAAGTGATGAAAACGGCAGCGAATTTTATTTATACAGTGACGTTTTAATTCAATGAACTCGAACGGAAAGCGCCAACGCCAAATGTTCCGAGATGTTTTATAGTTTTTGTAGTGACAGCTTTTCTGTTTTTACTTAATTTACACGTAAGGAACTTAAATAAAATTTTAAGTAAATAAACTTATAACATAGTTCTAAAACTGGATAATGATGAAAACTTATGAAGTCATAATTAAGATACATTTATTTTATTTCAAACGAAAAGTATACCAATAAGTAGACTACTACACTTCGGAACAAATCTTTCCACCCCCCCACTGTAGAAAAGTTAAGTGTAACGAAAAGGGCGGGAAAAGTTATATCCCTTTTCGCCGGTGAAATACCGAAGATGCTCTAGGAAAATGGTACAAAAAACGAATAAATTAAAAGATATCTTAAAAAACAATGTGTTACAATATCACATAATTCCGTGAAAAATATCAAAAATAAATGCCAGAAGCCGATCGACAAAAGCGGGAAAATAAGCTTCACCAATTGGTTACAATTTCAACCAATGAAACGGAAAATATCCGTCGCGTTCAATATCAATCGTTTGAGCCGGAAATGGGTTCGTTCAATATTTCTATGGCTTATTTATTACTCTTATCATCAGAATAAGAACTAAAGCATAGGAACGTTATAAAATGAACATTACCACATTATTATTATTATTATTTATTATGTCTGTCTCCTTAGTTTAAAACGTCGCCAACCACGTTTTACACAGAGAAAAATATAGTAGTGTGATCGTAGTTAGAGTTAGTTTTACTCCCTCTACTAGTGTGATGTTTTATTATTCAAAACGTACCACCCTCAATCGTCAGTTTGGTTACCTTTGGTTACCATTATGGTACCGAAGTAGATAATTGTTTAAAAAACACAGCTTGTAGTGGGCTACCAAGTACCAAAGAGTATATAATCACTACGTTTTAATCACCAAGTACCTTCGATTGGGCAGTGTATTAGACAGCAGGTGTTGGAGTGCGTCGTCTTCGAAAAGCTTGTGTTTTTTGGGTTGTTTTAGGACAATCTGACTGAAGTGGATTTCAGTGGATCAACTTTACCCACCAACCGATATTCGTAGTATGGATACGTAATACATCGGAATGGCGTGTGTGATATTAGGATGTAAAACCAATTCGGGAGAGGAGAAAACAAAACCACCTTCATCAGCTTCCATCGGTAAGACTCAAATTTTGTGTAGGTACTTTGTAGTGGTTTTTTCGCACAGAACATAAAAAAAGAGTAGAAGACTTAAGTCGGGCATCGGGCCCATCTCTGATGAGCCTGCTGCGGGAGCAGCTGCCCCCCTGGCACATCCTGGGCAACGGCACCAATTCCACTTTGAGGCGGGCGTCAGAGCGCTTCTTGGTCGCAGACCCTGTCGATCTCTGGTTTTGGTGACGGCAAAGAACCACTCCCGAACCTGCGGCGGGATATCCGCGAATTAGGTCTGTGTTGGCCTTGGGACCTAAATCCCCCTAACAGTGCACCCGCGGCGTGTTGGGAAAGCGACGCGAGTAATATCCCTCCAAAGCTTATGATTTTTGAGTAAAAATCAAAGATGAGAATGTCCGGCAAAAATAGTAATTTACCCCAGGAGGGTACCGGCCCCACAAGGGCAGGAGAATCCCTCCCCGGTGCCACTTCGGCACCGGGCTGCCCCTCGTACTCTGGGGGGGGGGGCAAACCCGGATCATCCTCCTTGGGCGGCAGCACTCAGGCTACAACAGCCGGTAGCGCCAGCTCAAGTGAGTTTAGTGGCGAAACGTAGCCTGCTGGAGGTTAAAACAAATACCATAGCTCTTATACAAGAGCCATGGGTGCGGGGCGGTAGAATCTGCGGACTCAACCATCCGGAAGGTAAGCTAATGTTCGACACGACAAAAGCTAACCCTAGGGCGTGTATTTACATGCCCAGCTGTTTACAAGCACTGCTACTCACGTAATTCTGTTCCAGGGATCTCGCAGCTGTGAGACTCCTGAAAGACGACGAGGATGGAAATGTACTCGTCCTGGCGTCCGCATATATGCCTGGAGACGAGACGATCCCCGCCAAGGAGTTGGCTGACCTGTTGTTGGCTGGCGTACTGCGCAGACAAGGGCTGGGAGCTGATCATATCGGCGGACTGCAATGCACACCACCCGCTGTGGGGAAGCCCAAAAGCCAATCCCAGGGGAGAGGACCTCATAGAGTTCCTGATGACCACGGATCTCTTCATAGCAAACAAAGGTAACAATCCAACCTTCATTAATAGCAGGTACCTATTAATGAAGGTTGGATTCGGTCGGGGGTCCCACTCCCATCAGGGCGAGTGTTCTGAGCGACTCCAGATCCGCTCTGGAGTTGCTCAGGAGTACCTCGCCCACACACCCGCTGGCCGTGAAAATCCACGGCCAGCTGGCGGACATACATAAAAACGGGGGCCTGATCCGGTTTTACTGGATCAAGGCCCACGTCGGGATCCCCGGCAACGAACGCGCGGATGAGTTGGCCAAGAGGGCGGCGTTGTCCCGCAAAGACGCGGCAGCCTATGACCTGTATCCCGTCTCACACGAAAAACTGCACGTGAGACGGGAGACAGTGGCAAAGTGGCAGACCCGCTACAGCGAGTCTGCCACAGGCCGCGTCACCTCGCTGTTCTTCCCGGACGTCGCATCGGCACACAAAGTCCTTGGCAAATTCACAAATTCACTATGTGCAATGCCAAGGCGCAGCTCCTTACCGGTTCAAGGTAAGGAGCTGCGCCGTACCTCCACAGGTTCAAGCTCGCGGGGAGTCCGTCCTGCATCTGTGATGACGAGACTCCCGAAACGCTGGAGCACCTGCTGGAGGAGTGTCCCCGTTTTGGAGCTGCTAGGGCCGATTGCGAGATACGCCTGGGAAGAGCGGTGAGGTGCGAGGCGTTCGCCGCCTTTATGGCCGACTCCAAGAGTCGAGAGACCTTCCTTGCCTTCGCCCTGGGGGTGACGCGCGCGGCCGCGAGGGCGAACGGGGGCCGGTTTTAGCCCGGGCGACCCAGATACCCATTTTAACGCCGAGGGAGAAAGTAAAATTTCTAGTGACAAATATTACAGGACCCCGGCGCCTTGCTTGTGACTACTCGATGGAGTAGACAGAGATAAGGCGCCGGGGAACACACCTAATAGTAATTATAGTTATTTTTCCTTTCTTTTATTTTATTATCTTGACATTGTATTTTAGTTTAAATGGATTTGGTCTAGTATTATTGTTATTATTTATTTTAACATTATTGACATCTTACTTTGCAAAACCCCGGCGCCTTGCTTGTGACTACTCGTTGGAGTAGACAGAGATAAGGCGTCGGGGAAAACACAACTCATATTCAATTGTAAAATGCATTTTATTTTATATTCAACCAATTAATTTATTATTATAATATTTTATTGTGAATGGACTTTGTTTTGTTTAAGTGTTATCAAATGTGACTATGACATCTGTAAATGGGTTAAACATATAAAAAAAAAAGAAAAAAAAACTAAGAAAGAACAGGGACGAGAATAAAAAAAAAGGGACGTAACAAGAAAGAAAAAGAGAAAAAAAAAGGAAAAAAAAAACTGGAAGACTAATTTATTAGGCTAAGTAAACATATATTAATAATATTATAAATTCAAATAACTCATCTTCTAAAATAGCACAGTGTTATATTAAATTGGACCATTTTTTATTATTTTACTATACATATCGACTAAAGGTTGCCACGTTATCAATGGTGGCAGTTGCCTGGACCAAAAAAAAAATAGCAGGTACCAAACTATCATAGACATCACCCTTGTGTCAGCAGGAGCGGCGGACATCATCGCCAACTGGCACGTCTCCGATGAACCCTCCCTCTCTGACCATAGAAGAGTGAGGTTCACCATACAGGCCCATACACAACCGCCACAACCTTGGCGGAACCCACGAAAAACGGACGTCCATAGGTTCCAAAATATTTTAAAGTCCAAGGTGTCCGCGGTACATTTTTAAGACACATCTTGCTCCTCTAACATAGAGCACAATGTCATATCACTTAAAACCTGCTTACAGGAAACATAACAACAGGCCTGCCCGCTAACGCACCCTAAGAAACCTGCTGGTAGCCACTGGTGGGGTAAGGACCTGGAAAAAACAAGAAGTAAGCTTAGACAAGCCTTCGACCATGCGAGAAACACCAGGAAGGATGCTGACTGGGACACATACAATACTGACGACCTCTGTGGCGTAGTGGTAGCGCGTCTGCCTACCATGCAATAGGTCCCGGGTTCGAATCCCGGCTGGGAACAAAAAAAAAAACCCCAGGTCTTGGATGTTTACATGTTTGTGATGTCGTTGTTTCTGGTTCCCACGACACAGGGTATCCTAGTGTGGGGCCAGAAGCAATGTATGTGCCAGTATGTAAATGTTGTTAATGTTTGTTACATACAATACGATTATAAGAAGAAAATACGCTACTAGCAGAAAAGTTCTTGGCGGCGTTTCTGCGAAAAAATCAAATCAACAAAAGAGACGGCCAGAATTAGAACACTTCTGGTAACTAACAAAAACAGAGGACTAGGCTCACTGAAAAAATCGGACGGCACATACACAGCCTCCGACGAAGAAATAAGCGAACTGCTACTAAATAGGTACTCATTTTCCTGATTGCCAGATCATGGATAAAAAGAACTGGGCAGAGCCCACCGACAAACCACCAGATGCTACCGACTGGATGACATCAAATACGGTAGTTACTGAAGACAAAGTACAATGGGCCGTAAAAAGTTTTCTACCCTACAAATCCTCCGGAATAACATAACATAACATTTACATACTGGCACATACATTGCTTCTGGCCCCACACTAGGATACCCTGTGTCGTGGACGGACGGAATATTCCCGGCACTTCTACAATGGGGGAAGTATACTACCACAACTAGTGAGCATCTTCAAATCCTGCTTGGCCCACCGATACATACCACACGCATGGAGGGAAGTCAAAGTAGTATTCTTACCAAAGGTGGGAAAAGGTGACTACCACAGGCGAGGGCGTATATAGGCCTATCAGTCTCACGTCTTTCCTAAGACGCTGGAAAGGCTTACGGATCGGCACATTAGAGAAGGAGCCTTAAGAATAAAACGTTTACACCCCCAACAACATGCCTACAGAAGCGGCAGATCAACAGATTCGGCCCTCCACACTGTGGTTAGAACCATAGAAAAGAGCCTTTCAGAGAAACACATGGTCTTAGGAGCCTTCATCGACATAGAAGGTGCGTTTGACAAAACAACCTTCAAAAGTATAAACCAGGCGCTGGTGGAACGAGGAGTTCAGCACACCATCATAGGATGGATAGACAACCTCCTGCGTCAAAGAGCCATAACGCTAAAGATAAACAGTACAACAAGAGCAATAGTAGCCAAGGGCTGCCCCCAAGGGGGAGTTCTATCCCCACTGTTATGGAATCTAGTAGTAGACGGACTAATCAGACGCCTAAACGAAAATGGCCTTCGGACAATAGGCTACGCTGATGATATAACAATCCTAACAACAGGTAAATCGGAGGATATCCTATATAGCCTGATGAGAACGGGCCTTATCATCATAGAGCGATGGTGCCATTCCAACCAACTGTCGGCAAATCCATCCAAGACAGAACTAGTCCTCTTCACAAACAAGCGGAACCCGAAGACAACAAATCTCTCTAAGTTCTTTGGGATTACGCTAACACTGTCACCGACGATGAAGTACCTTGGGGTGACGCTGGACAGTAAACTAAACTGGAGCGTGCACCTTCAAAACACGATAAAGAGAGCTCAAATCACCTTCTGGTAATGCCGGGGCCTCATAGGTAAAAAGTGGGGGCTACACCCATCGCTCATGATGTGGCTGTACACGTCGGTGATAAGACCCGCTATAATATATGGCGCCGTTGTATGGTGGACCAGAACGAAACAAAAAACAGCAATACTGCATTTACAGAAGCTACAGCGACTAGCATGTCTCGCAGTAGATGCATGAGGACAACACCGACCACTGCCCTCGAAGCCCTGCTGAACCTCAGACCCTTACATCTACATGTCCAACAGGAAGCAGCCGCTGCTGCCTTAAGGTTACGAACAGCAGGACTATGGAAACAAAATAGCAATCAGGCACACACAGAAATCATGTCGAAGGCAGTGTCAAACCAGCCAATGCTGGAAGGAATATGCGACACGTATATTTTTGACAAAAAATATAGGATACAACTTCAAGAGGAGCCAGCCGACTACTCAGGTCAGCCGACTATACATGAAGTCAGAGTCCAAAACCGAAACGGGCGCAGGAGCCTTCTCCAATGATATGGACCTAAAAACGGTTACCACCCTCAGCACCCTGAACACCATTTTTCAGGCAGAATGCACTGGCATAACAAGCGCATCGGCCGCACTTAACAGGAGAAACGTGAAGGAATATGAAATACGCATAATTTCGGACAGCAGCGCCTCAGTCCTACATGAGATACGTTGTCTCTCTGTCGGATGCATTCGTTGGGAATCCTATCCTTCAGAGAAACTCCGAGCCTAGCTCTCTTTAACGAACTCGCTGAGCGACTTTGTACTGGTGGACCAGCCCTTTCGTGAGTGTCCATGTCTCGGCTCCGTAGGTAAGCACAGGACCTGTGCTACCTGTGACAGGTAGGACGCACTGATTAAAAACTTTCGTTTTCAAACATTGCGGTATGGATGACCAGAAGACTCGGCGTAGTTTCCCAAACGCTGCCCAGCCCAGCTGGATCCTCCCCTTGGCCTCCTTCTCGAAATTGTTTTTACCTAACTGCAAAATCTGCCCGATGTAAGTGTATTCAGAAACTATTCGTATACGCCCCATTAATTCTGACGCAAGCATTGGAGTCTTCGTAGAGAGACTTCAGAGCTCGCAGCAAGATGTTGTCCGGCCCATACATAGACAGTGCCGACCTCAAGTCATTCCTCACAACTCTATCATAAGCCTTCTCCAGGTCTACGAACGCACAGAAAACCCTTTGACTTTTGGCCAAGAGCCTCTCCACCATCCGTCTCAAGGAGATTTGGTCCACGCAACCCATTCCCTGAGCACAACACTCACTACGTCAAGTCGCAAGACACTAAGTTTTACCAAATAAATAATCGAGGTTTGATATTACTTTTTTACTTTGGCTTCAAGGCCGGAGTAAGATTCTGACTGAACATTCTGTTCAAAGGGGGAAGGGTCAGAAATGGGTTCCATCCGAAGACGATCCCGTGTCAGCCGTGGGTGCAAGGATATTATAATCTGGTGGCCCTAGTCCAATAAACTATACACTACCATATACCTCAATATAATGATGTGTAGTGTTGCAATAAGACCAGTCGGTAAGAATATAGTCTTCACATAAACATTTATGGCTATTGAAGATAAATATAGCGCGCCAAAACAAAATTCTTATTTTGTTTTAAAATAGGGTTCACTCTAGGATTCACTAAAAAGATAATAAGTACTCGTATAGGATCAAAAAAGCATTTATTCAAATGACCACAAATTGAATGGCACATGTAAAAAATAATATTATAAGAGTAGTGTTTGCACAAATAGAATAAAATAGAATTATCCGTTGATCTCCACGATAGATTTTGATCTGTGTGGTGGAGGCCTAGATAAAATAATGATTTAACATTTTAACGGTTTCGATGACAAGTCAACGCAACGGTAAATGTAAAAGAACATACTATTGAAGCATACGGATACATCAGGGCATAAAAACTTACATTTAACAATAGCAAAAATAGTATTTCTTAATGATTCGCGATACTCATACATCGTAATAATTATATTAAACGGGTCAAAACGCGATTATTTATTAGGTAAAACGTAGTTACCTTATTTCCCGACGTTTCGGCAGCGTTACAGTTGCCGCGGTATCGGGTAGACTCGCGATAATAATCGCGTTTGACCCGTTTAATATGTAACTAAATAGCAAAAATCTTACTTGTCACTACGTGGGACGCTGTCCCTACCCTGCCCGTACCTGGCTTCGCCCACGTCTCATTTTTATTTTGTCACATACGATTTCGTAGAGAGGATCAGCAGTCACAAATTAGACAGGGATTGAAGGATCAGTCACGTTTTGAACTAAGTATAAATGCAGTTTTATAGAGACATTGAAAATAATATCGAAATCGGTAATGACGAAGTTACAGCGATTTGAATGAGCAGATTACAAAAACGAGCTCATACTGGCGCCATACGCTTGACACGTCACAGGTTCCCATGTTGTCGTTGCCGATGCCGACACAGCGCATCGCGGTCTCAAGTGGCGTTATTATAGGGTGGCAGAGCTGGCTTGATGCCACGGACCCCCGACCCGATGGGGGCCCCCAGTCCACGAGACCCCGAGCTCAGACACAACATAACATTTAAACGAAATTTTGTAAAAATTGGGTACCATTTTTTATCAAGTTTATATGCCTACTACAACTAAAGACAATTATATAAATTCAAATGTAATATTAACATTATAAAACATTCATAAGAAAAGTGTTAGGTTTAATCTTTTTCGGATATTTTTAACGACATTAATATGGCAACACCGAACGACTGGGTTGTCAAACGGGGGAACTGACTCGCTCTCTTGTCTGGTGGCGGTCGTACGGTACAGACGTGCGCAGTGTGAATACAGATAAGTGTCCCTTTGTGATTATTACTTTAGAGAACAATAAAAGTATAAGAATTGGATTGCTGTGGTTTATTATTGGTTTACTACATATCAGAAGTGGTAAGTACCTGCGATTTTTTTTCACTCTGATTTTTCATCTCTAATTGATATTAGCTAACCACAAAAGGTTTGCTCGAAGATCAAACCACGTGTGCGTCAAAAAAAAAAAAAGAAGGATCAAGGTCAAGGTCACTCGAGGTCCAACTATTGTGGTCGTCAGATGAGCCATGGGGTTATTGAAGGGGGGTTGAAGATTTTGTTATTTTTTCGCTAGGACGCACCGTTTTCGAGATAATAGCACTTTTACATATTTTTTTGTAGTTTGTTCTATAGGTCACTTTTGTATATTTCAGACGCATGGATCGTAGTGGACGTTCAGACTCGCGACAGAGGCGCTTGAATACGCCTCCAGAGCGTAGCAGATCTGCCATGCCACGACATCGTGATCCGGACGGCGTATCCGGACATGGTGAAGAAAACAACACGCGTGGTCGTGGCGATCGCGAGCGAGTTCGCAGTAGAAGTCGAATAAGTCGGAGCCGGTCTCGTATTCGTCACGCGCCCTGTCATGATCAACGCGTCAGTCGAAATAAAAGCCGGCAACGCAGCAGGAGCCGACGTCGTGAGAGGAGCGCTAGCTTGAGAGAACGCGAAGAACAATTGAGGCGCGAACGAGAACGGCTGCGCTTGGCAGAAGATGACATTCGACGTGAACGCAGTCGACTACGAGAAACAAAAGAGAGGTCGTGTCGCAGACAAGGTGAGCTTGAACGTATACACGATGACATGCCGGCTGATAAAACAAGACGGTCGCGTACTCCTGTTATGTCTGTAAAAGACGTTATGCTTTTAATAAACGCGGCTAAAGCTAAAACCCAACCGTCAACGGAGAGTGACACTCATCCACATAACGTAAATCATAAAAATATTCTTCCCGATTTTGACCCCTCAAAGAAAGGCCAACGTATAGATGTGTGGCTTAAAAAGGTGAATGAGTGCGCTACCGTTTATGGGTGGGGAGATCAGACTACCGTACATTTCGCTTTACAAAAGCTTCAAGGACTGGCCAAAACTTGGTACGAAAGTTTAGATTCTATTTTATTTACATGGCCTCAATGGCAACAAAAATTAGCTAGTGCTTTCCCGTTCGAGCAAAATTATGGCCAGTCCTTGGAGGACATGTTGAAACGTAGAAGCAAGTTTCACGAGCCGATTGAAGTGTATTACTATGAAAAACTTGCCTTATTAAACCAGTGTGAGATAGTCGGTAAGCGGGCAGTCGAATGCTTAATACATGGGTTAAGTGACAAAAATTTGAAAACGAGTGCTTTATCACTGAGGTGTTCTGAACCAGAACAATTGTTGCAATTTCTAATGAGCAACAAAGAGAGCACTGATGCCACGGATCGTTTTCATTTTAGGAATAGACCGGGTAATATATTAAATTCAACTACTAATCCAGGCAGTAAGATGAATAATAAACCGACCTCATCGACGAACGATAGCGCACCGTTTTGTTTTAACTGCAGGGAAAAGGGGCATCCGTACCGAATGTGTCCGAAACCTTTAGTTAAATGCTCACGTTGCCACAAAGTAGGCCATAAGGAAGATAGTTGCTTCTTAAAAGTTGATCAGGGAGACAATAAAAATATACCAAAGACTATGACTATAACGTCAACGGGGTCTAATCGCAAATATTACAAGGACACGACTGTTAACGGGACACTTGTCAAGTCATTGGTGGATTTTGGCAGTGAAGCCTGTCTTCTGTCATTTTCTGAAGCAAGCCGTTTGGGTTTACAGTGTGACAATGTGCCCACTCCGTTAAAGGGTTTCGGTAATGCAATTGTGACGGCAAGAGGCAAGGTTACGGTCAATTTAGTATTGGATGGAGTGAGCGCGCAAGTTCCGTGCCATGTAGTGGATGATGAGTTTCTCGAGAAGGAAGTTCCTTTACTAGTCGGACAACCGTACACCGAGCAATCACATGTTCACATGTACAAGAATGCTGAGATACTGCAGTTTATCGATGGGAGTAACAATATGCCTTTTTCTCATTCAGAGATAGATAATGAAGTCTCAATAAAAATTGTTTCTGCAGCCGATGGGAATATTTGGGGACCTGTTATCATGAGAGCATACACGGAACCTCAAGTAAACGGACACATTTATATTGAAAACAAGGTTATAGGTCAACCAACACGACAGTACATTGTATGCGGAGGTGTTTACGAGACGAAAAATGGATTCCTTGATCTGTGTATTACTCCGGTATCGGGTAGTGTCCAGTTCTTTCGTGGAGTAGTTTTGAGTCGGGCTACGAAGGTGCAGGTGGTGAATAGGCTTACTTGCGCAGTGGAGGAAAACTGTACTCCAGAGCAGTGTCACCCAAATGTCAAGGAGAACGTCAATCACATCGGACACATAACTGGACATGATGTTCGCATTGGAGTAACAGTAAACGAAGAACAAAAGTCCGAATTAATGAGGTTGCTTAACGAGTTTAAACATTGTTTTGCATCAAATTTAAAAGAGCTGGGATGTACTAATGCGGCGACGATGAATATAGAGTTAAATAGTGCGCGTCCAATTGTCTACAGACCGTACCGACTCTCTCATAAGGAACGAGAACAGGTCAGAGATATGGTAAATGAGATGCTGGAGGCTGGCATAATCAAAGAATCGTCATCAGAATATGCCAGCCCAATTATCCTGGTGCGGAAAAAGAACGGTCAGATGAGGATATGCATCGATTACAGGATGCTCAATTCGGTGACCGTAAAAGAACGGTTTCCAATGCCGGTGATAGAAGACGAAATTGCCAAACTTTCCGGCCAGGCATACTTTGTCACTTTAGACTTGGCATCTGGGTATTATCAGGTGCCAATGTCAGAATCTTCCAAGGCGTTGACAGCGTTTGTCACTCCGGACGGACAGTACGAGTTTAACCGTATGCCGTTCGGACTGGCAAACGCTCCAGCCATATTCCAGCGCATGATGAATAAAGTTCTCGGATCTGCTAGATACTCAGAAGCGACCGTGTACATAGATGATGTGTTGGTGTATGGCAAAACCGTGGAAGAGTGCTTGAGCCGGTTGAGACATATCTTTCAGTTGCTTGAGAGCGCTAACTTAACGTTAAATCTTTCCAAGTGTGAATTCCTTAAGGACAGGATAGACTATTTGGGGTACGAAGTCAGTGCTTCGGGCATAAGGCCTGGCGATAAAAAGGTACAAAGTGTCTTGGACTTCCCTCGCCCCACGAATGTTCATACGGTACGCCAGTTTTTGGGGCTCGTAGGGTATTTTAGAAAATTCATTATGAATTTCGCACTCATCGCGCATCCCCTCGCCAAATTGTTAAAGAAGGACTCTGAATGGACATGGGGTGATGAACAGGAAAAGTCGTTCACGGCACTGAAGTCTAAGTTGATCGACCGTCCCATTCTGGCCATTTACAACCCCAATGCCGAAACACAATTACATACCGACGCCAGCAAGTATGGTGTAGGAGGTATATTGCTCCAAAGAACCTCAGAATCTGAGTCTTTTAAGCCAGTGGTATTCTACAGCCGACAAACGTCTCCCGAAGAACGCAATTTTCACGCGTATGAATTGGAGACGTTGGCTGTGGTTTGCGCACTGAAAAAGTTTAGAGTATACTTGTTGGGTCAAAACTTTAAAATTGTGACGGACTGTAGCGCATTGCGATCAACGTTCACCAAGAGGGATATCATCCCGAGGATCGCGAGGTGGTGTTTCTTGGTGCAAGAGTTTTCGTGTTCCATTGAGTACCGGCCGGGGCTAAAAATGGCGCACGTGGACGCTCTGTCACGTAACGCTCTAGTGGAAGATGTGAATGACCCGATTTCAACGACCGATGTGGACAATCATTACCCGACAGTCATGACAATAACCGGTGATGATTGGCTCCACACGCTCCAATTAGGAGACAGTAAATTGTGTCGTATCAGAGACATTTTGACTTCGGATCTAGACGTGGAAGGTTTGAAACAAATCAGGGACAACTACATCATTAAGGAAAATAAACTATACAGGTGTCTTAATGGTGATAGATCAGATTTGAGATGGGTGGTGCCAAAGGGGGCTAGGTGGCAGCTCTTAAGAATGAACCACGATGATATAGGACACTTCGGTGTGGAGAAAACCCTGGACCGGTTAAAGAAGGCATACTGGTTCCCTAAAATGGCAAGATTTGTCAAAAAGTACGTGGGGGCCTGCATAGAATGTGCGTATTCTAAGAAAACGCCGGTCCAGGAAGGTTTGTTGCATCCAATCATCAAGGTCGAGTCCCCTTTCCACACACTTCATGTGGACCACCTAGGACCCTTTGTTCGCTCAAAAAGAGGAAATTCCTACCTCCTCGTGGTGGTAGACGCTTTCACAAAGTTTGTTTTTGTTCGTCCTGTACGAAATACTAAAACAATTGTGGCTATCAGAAATTTGGAAGATATATTTTACACGTTTAGAATTCCAGACAGACTTATAAGTGACCGGGGCACGTGCTTCACGTCTCACGCGTTTAGGAAATTTTGTTTAGACAAAGGGATTAAACACGTGTTGAACGCGGTAGCCAGCCCACGCTCAAATGGGCAAGTCGAGCGATACAATCGCACTATACTTGCCTCTCTAACGGCTTTAAATCTAAACTGTAATGAGAAGGATTGGGATGACAAGGTTGGGAAAATTCAATGGGGTCTCAATAATACAACCCAAAAGACAACTGGAAGATCGCCTGCGGAGATTATGTTTGGGACTCGTATGAATAGTGAGATAGATCCAAAAATGAATGAAATTAGACAAAACACGGAAAAAGAAAATGTTACAGATATAAGAAAAGAAGTAAAGAACAAGATTGATAAAGAGCAAGTAAAACAGAAACAGCAACACGATAAAGACAGGCGTCCATCTCGTGCTTACAATGTAAGGGAACTTGTTAAGATCAAAAATACAAGTTTCAAGAACGACGGGAAAAGCAAGAAACTGCTACCGCAGTATTCAGGTCCATATCGAGTTATTTCGGTACTCGGAAATGACAGGTATAGAGTAGCGGCAATACCTGGCTTAAGTAGCACGAAACATAAGCGTAAAACTACCATCGCTGCTGAACGTTTATTGCCCTGGGTACATATTGCTGCTTTAAATATTACCGAAAATGAATCGGATCGTGAAACTGATGATGAAAGTAACAATGATGATTAGAATATTTTGTACTATAGTGTGTATATATATATATATATATATATATATATATATATATATATAAATAAATAAGGTTCATGAATTCGGGTTATAAACAAATGTTAAGATATTGTATTTACCTGTTACAAATGTCTTAGCTACTGTTGTTATTAAGTTGAATTTGAATAGGTTGGAATTTTATTGAAATATTTAAATTACTTTTAGGCTTTTGCCGTCTTAAGATAGAGTGTTTAAGTAACCATGTGATTAGTTGTGCTGCTAGTTGTAAGGTTATGAGCAACCTTGAGGTTGATCAATGAAGTCCATCTGATTGGATACATTGTACAGATAAATTAAGAGCAACCATGTGATTGGTTGATGAAGTCCATCTGATTGGATTCACTTGTAGTTATAAATTAAGAGCAACCATGTGATTGGTTGATGAAGTCCATCTGATTGGATTCACTTGTAGTGATAAATTAAGAGCAACCATGTGATTGGTTGATGAAGTCCATCTGATTGGATTCACTTGTAGTGATAAATTAAGAGCAACCATGTGATTGGTTGATGAAGTCCATCTGATTGGATTCACTTGTAGTGAAAATTTAAAGCAACCATGTGATTGGTTGAATAGAATTGTAAAGAATTCAATCTGTTAGATTTGACGCTTAAATAAAATGTAATCTTAGTTTGTTATGAATGAGATCCGTTTAAGTTAGTATTTAGTGCAGGATAATTTCTGTTCAAATTTCATCCATTTTTTTCTTTTACCTTTTTATGTTATGTTATTTAAATTGTTCTTGAAGAAAGATTAATTTGTCCGTCATAGAAAGAGAGCGCATCAGTTGACCGAGTGTTAGGTTCATTCTGACTTATGTGTATGAGGACATACACAGGGTCAGGATGGGCGAGTGTTAGGTTTAATCTTTTTCGGATATTTTTAACGACATTAATATGGCAACACCGAACGACTGGGTTGTCAAACGGGGGAACTGACTCGCTCTCTTGTCTGGTGGCGGTCGTACGGTACAGACGTGCGCAGTGTGAATACAGATAAGTGTCCCTTTGTGATTATTACTTTAGAGAACAATAAAAGTATAAGAATTGGATTGCTGTGGTTTATTATTGGTTTACTACAAAAGGAATCAATAAATTTTAGAATGCATCCATTGGTTAATAACAACGTTGTAACCACGTTGTAAAGCTAAAAGATTTTTATTGGGATGGTCACACATTCCATGACTTAGCCACGGGCCTCACATGGTATACCTACTTACGCTACCTTCGGTCTGTCTCAGTGAACTGCCCTCCTATTACGTAGCATTCCACTCTATCGAGTGAAGCATTTACAAAACTCAAAATCTTAAAAAAAATGTATGCATTTAAAGCCGGAGTAGCTTAATAGTAGATTGTTAACCAAGGGCTGTATGATATCAATTGCATATGAGGTTTTTCCTCGCTGCGCTCGGGCGCTAATTAGCCCGAGTATGCAATGGATGCTTACACCAGAGGTAAACACTGCTTTACATATCGATTGTGAGGTAGGTACATAAGTAAAAAAACAAGAAAGCAAAGCAGCTTGACTTTTTTTTTTGACTTGACATTTTTCAAAACTTTTGAGAAAGAACTCCATAACACGAAAAAAAAATTACTTTCGCGCCTATTGTATTAGCTAATCGACTGACTTTTTTACTCTTCACGATTTTATGCCAAGCAAGCGCGTCAAATCGTGCTGGCTAGTTTAATTTTTAAATCGATTTCAATTAACATACCATGTGACTGCGAAACAAATACTTCGATATTTAAAATAAAATCTTCATAATTCTAATATAAATTGTCTCGATTCCGATTCGAGTAAATAATCGATACCGAGAAAAAAAATATTAACTTTTAAAAAATATTCTTCTTGCAGTATGAGTATGACAGTTCTTTTTTCAAATTCCAAAACCTGTGCTGTAATGTTAACATTACATGGTATTAGTATTGGGCCTGATTGGGCCTGCTCGGACATTTTAAAGATCGCTCCGTACTCTTACATTTCAGACAATGTACTAGTACGGTATACAGCGTGTCTCATTCAAATCGGTCAGTTGTCTATGGTATGGGAAAGTCTGAAACTATAAGACATACGAAGTATTACGAAGATCTGTTCTGAGGAACCATGTCATCGATTTTAATAAAAAGAAAAACTGCATTCATACATTTTATAAAACATCTGTACTCCGTTCGGGAATCGAACCCGGTTGTTTTGAAAAAAAAACCTACACTATGTCTATTTAGATATCGATTGTGTAGGTCTTAAGCAGTAAATGTCTGTATGAAACATTATGTCTAAAATGAATAAAATGCATTGTTTTCATACAAAATGCAATCGTAAGATCGTTACCTAAACGTGTTGAATATTGTATTGAAAAAGTCGGCGGTAACTTCGAGCACCTACTAAAATAAATTAAAGTATGTGAAAACAATGCATTTTATTCATTTTAGACATCATGTTTCATACAGACATTCACTGCTTAAGACCTACACAATCGATATCTAAATAGAAATAGTGTAGGTTTTTTTTTTCAAAACAACCGGGTTCGATTCCCGAAAAGAGCACAGATGTTTTTTTTTAAATGTATGAATGCAGTTTTTCTTTTTATTAAAATCGATGACATGGTTCCTCAGAACAGATCTTCGTATGTCTTATAGTTTTAGACTTTCCCACACTGACCGATTTGAATGAGACACCCTGTATTAGTACTATTAGGTCTATTAGGACCTCATAGTAAAAGCATCTAAACGTTCACGTTTTGACCTTTCAGCCATAAAATATGTTTTTTTTAATATCTTTATTTTTACAGGACCATTAATTTATGATTAATATTTTTAATGTTGCCGTGCACCATTATATTATAAGTAGGTACTGTAATGAAAATCAATAGAAAAATATTTTTACTTCGAGTATTTTTTTTTCCTACGTGCAATGAAATAATAGGCTAGTTGACTGAATTTGGGAAATGGTTTTATAACGTACTTTTAAGTGTATTATTCAACAAATACGAATTATTTTAAATAAAACTTAACATGTTCAATAAGTATTTTGAATCTAAAAATATCAATTTAAATTTCCCACAAAAACGCTCAAGACTGTCATGGCGTCTTGAGTGACGTCACGAGGTGGTTTACGAACACTGTTTCAGTAGGCGATTGCTAGTTTTCTGCTGTTATTTCAGTTAAATATGACTTTCTCGTATTGCCAAAGCGGCATGGTGCCCCAGTGTGAAAGCACAAGAATAAAAACACCAAATAAATTATATGTCCCACACAAGCAAGAAATACGAAAAAATGGTTAACACTTGCAAGAAGGAGCGATCGTCATTGTTTATCAACAAATTGAAGAATGTATTTTTGTGAAGATCATTTTGCTGTAACTATATGACGTAATCTTCGAGATTTAATAGTGAAATAAATCTGAAATATTAATATTAAAAATTTTATATTAAAAAACTGAAATATTACTCTTTAAGCTTATGATTAATATTTTAACACTTGTTTATACTTAAATTGAAGTTTTAATACTACTAAATTCCGATAAGCGAAAGTCACAATTTGATGCAATAAATCTACCAAGCATTACGGGGTCAATTCTGGGCAAATTATTGCCATTTGCATTCCTAAAACCTGTTTTCATCTTGCCTAATATGTTTCACAAAATTCATATATTTGGCACTCGGGTATCTCGTCTACTAGTTGTAATAATAAAGTATTCCGGTTTATGCACGAAAAATTTACATTTTCAAAAATCAGGTCTAGATAAAATAATGGCGCTGTACATCGCACACTGGTTCGTCGCCATACAAGAGGTTGGACATAGAACCCTTGAAAAAAAAAGTGGGGATTTTCTAAAAACTAAGTATGCGATCGCATTCCTTTACTAAAGAGCAACAAATATTATTAGTAATATTTTACATTTTATCGATGGTTTACGAGATAATCGAATAAAACTGTTTCTTTTGTATGAAGAGCAACACTAAATCGTCTGTTTCTCATGATTCCCTGCTTGTTTCGACAATGCAACATGTCTTTGAACAAAGTTCAAAGACACATGGTGCCCCTAAGGTGCCCCTTCTGAGATATACTATTTTTTTTATTTTATAATTAAATAATACATCATTTAATTATAAAGTTGGGTTCGGGTGCTAATTGATGCTTACGGGCTTGAGTGAGTCCCTTCTGACTTTACAATAGTGCCGTAGATGAGTCATCAAGTAACAGCACTCGTGACATTGCTAATTACTTAACATGCTTATCAGTAAGTGTCGCCGCACACGGGCCACACGCGACAGCCACAAACGCCGCCACGAGAAGCTAGAAGCGGCTACAAAGGTAGCTGAAGCGCGCGACAGCCACTTGTGGCCGGTGGTCGACACTTGCGGTCGGTGGCTGCTACTTTTTTTAACCCTTGCGTGCTAGACTTGGGCAAAGTGTGTCCTTAGAGGGAGTTGTTATATCTCATATCTTTGCTCACCGAGACACACTATATATCTATCATATCTCGCTCACCACTTGTGTCCTAGCTCATACGACGTCCAATCTACTAAGTGCGTGTGGAAACGAGACACAAGTGGTGAGTCAGTCTAGTCTACCTATTTATTCCCTACTTTATCCAGATCTTACGTTTCTTTTGGTGAACTTTCTCTCATCGCTCGTTGGTTAAGACGAGAAATGCGGCCGAATGTAACCGATGTCAGACGATGTTGATCTCGCTCTCGCGCATTGTGTGTGAGCTGGATAAAGTAGCAGGAGATGACTACCGTACTGAGTTGAGAGTATGTGTGAGGGAGCCAGATATAGTTAACATCTCTGGGATATGAATGGGACACACTTGACGGTGAGGGAGTTGTGTGTCCACTCATATCTGGCTCTTGAGTTACCCAAGGAAGGCTATTGCGTGCAGTATCATAATGGACTCAATTCGTCGGAAAAAGACGTCGTCGTAGAAGACGAAACTGTAGTTATTGGATACATCCAATTTTAACGAATGTACACAAACGAACATGTCGATAATCTTCTAAACCATCCTAAAAAGTTTTTTAAACATTTTTTTTAAGTTTACACTTTATTTAACTTTACACAGGTTAAATGAGGAAAGGGAGAGAGGGGCGCGGAATCGCGCGAGTGGCGTGTGGCGGTTTTATGTGACGGCGTTTAGTGGCCGGTGCGAGCCACAAGAAGCAAGCTGCGACGATTTGTAGCATGTGGCCGCCACCGGCGCCAACCGTGTGCGGCCAGTCCATATAAAATGTATGAAAATTACAGGAAATATGCCAGTGGCGGCGTTTTGTGGTTGTGGCCGGTGGCCCGTGTGCGGTGACCCTAAGGGTCGCCGCACACGGGCCACACGCGACAGCCACAAACGCCGCCACGAGGAGCTAGAAGCGGCTACAAAGGTAGCTGAAGCGCGCGACAGCCACTTGTGGCCGGTGGTCGACACTTGCGGTCGGTGGCTGCTACTTTTTTTAACCCTTGCGTGCAGTATCATAATGGACTCTGACGAAGAAGGTTTAATTGCGCTACTTTTGATAAAAAGACGTCGTCGTAGAAGACGAAACCGTAGTTATTGGATACATCCAATTTTAACGAATGTACACAAATGCAACGAACATTTGATAATCTTCTAAACCCTTCTAAAAAGTTTTTCAAACATTTTCGTTTAAGTATAGGTACGTTTTGTGAACTACATGCTCTATTATATGCTGGATTAAAGCACCACGACACCAACATGCGGAAAAGCATCGCACCTGCGGAAAGACTAGCTATCACATTAAGGTAAGTTTCACAACAATTTCAATAAACAATTCGCTGATTTCTTCCCAGGCCTTCACTTTTTCTCCTCTATTACTATAACTATCACTTTTTGAATCCCAAATCTCAGGACGGGATTGTATCCCTGATATAAATAATTATATATCCATATTTATCTGCCTATATGAACCACAGTCTACCGTGCGTTACCGTCGACATTACAGCACAGGTTAACTGAGGCAAAGGAGAGAGGGTCACCGCACACGGGCCACCGGCCACAACCACAAAACGCCGCCACTGGCATATTTCCTGTAATTTTCATACATTTTATATGGACTCGCCGCACACGGTTGGCGCCACCGGTGGCGGCCACACGCTACAAATCGTCGCAGCTTGCTTCTTGTGGCTCGCACCGGCCACTAAACGCCGACACAAAAAGCCGCCACACGCCACTCGCGCGATTCCGCGCCCCTCTCTCCCTTGCCTCAGTTAACCTGTGTAAAGTTAAATAAAGTGTAAACTTAAAAATGTTTAAAAAACTTTTTAGGATGGTTTAGAAGATTATCGACATGTTCGTTGCATTTCTGTACATTCGTTAAAATTGGATGTATCCAATAACTACGGTTTCATCTTCTACGACGACGTCTTTTTATCAAAAGTAGCGCAATTAAACCTTCTTCGTCAGAGTCCATTATGATACTGCACGCAGTAGCCTTGGGTAACTCAAAAGCCAGATATAAGTGGACACACAACTCCCTCACCGTCAAGTGTGTCCCATTCATATCCCAGAGATGTCAACTATATCTGGCTCCCTCACACATACTCTCAACTCAGTACGGTAGTCATCTCCTGCTACTTATCCAGCTCACACACAATGCGCGAGAGCGAGATCAACATCGTCTGACATCGGTTACATTCGGCCGCATTTCTCGTCTTAACCAACGAGCGATGAGAGAAAGTTCACCAAAATAAACATGTGATCTGGATAAAGTAGGGAATAGGTAGACTAGACTGACTCACCACTTGTGTCTCGTTTCCACACGCACTTAGTAGATTGGACGTCGTATGAGCTAGGACACAAGTGGTGAGCGAGATATGATAGAGATATAGTGTGTCTCGGTGAGCAAAGATATGAGATATAACAACTCCCTCTAAGGACACACTTTGCCCAAGTCTAGCACGCAAGGGTTAAAAAAAGTAGCAGCCACCGACCGCAAGTGTCGACCACCGGCCACAAGTGGCTGTCGCGCGCTTCAGCTACCTTTGTAGCCGCTTCTAGCTTCTCGTGGCGGCGTTTGTGGCTGTCGCGTGTGGCCCGTGTGCGGCGACCCTAAAGCCCTTCTGGTCTATGATTGGCTGTTGTGATAACTAGCTCGTTGCGTTACTATTTGCGACCCAGCTGTCCTGTTATATTTGTCCTAGTAGTACTATTCAGTTGTAATCTCAATCTCTTCTGAGCGTTGTCATTATATCTTTCCGTGGTTTTGCTACATATCTAGATCTCTATGTTGCTCTTTGCGATCTTCGTGACTATAATCACTTATATATTACTCTTTTGTAATGTGCAGTTATGTGCAACTGATGAGAAAGAACTGGTGCCGTTGGTTTTGTTACCGGATTTACTCCAAATGGACCCACTCTAAAAGAACTGTCGATAAGTTCATGAAAAAGAATTCAGAATGGTTAAGCTCCGGTATCAGTTGGCCCGATTGCTTTAAGGAGAATGCCGTTGAAACCATACAAGTCTTGGCTGCGGAAACGACAAGTTCAATATCAGCTTCTGAAGACTTAACTGAGGAGATGATCAGTCTATCTAAATCTGATGCTTCAAGTTCAACTCATACAAGTATTCGTAAAAAATTTGAAGATCTATCGAATCGGCAGAAAAGAAGACGCACTGACGAAAATCTTACAAGTTCAAGTCGTCCGAATGAACTTATACATTACATGGAAAGTGCACTCAAGTCTTCTGGAAGAAATGATGTGCCCTGTATAATGAAACGTTTGTTGGAGAATCCTCAGGAAGTCTCTAAAGTGTTAAATGTCCTAGAAAGCGGACAAAATGCGTTGCGAGAAGTTTCTACACGGAAAGCGCTGGCTCTATACATTACTATGCAGTTATCCAAGTGGCGTTATATTAGAGACTTCATTTTGAAAGAGGGCCTCATGAAATATCCAAGTTATCATATGTTGCTGAAGGAGAAAATGAAATGCTACCCGAAAAAATAAGACATCATTGTGACCGATACTTCCGCAAAGATACGATTACAGGCCCTTTTTGATCTGACAGTTCGGAGACTGATTGACTCACTTGAGTGTAATTTTGATTCAGGCGAGCAACTTGTGTTACATAGCAAATGGGGTTTCGATGGTGCGTCTAGTCAAGCTGTATACCATCAAAAAACCACAACAAGTGAGACTAATTTGTCTACGGTATTTATGGCAAGCCTTGTGCCTCTTAAACTAATATCTTCGACGGGAAATATAATGTGGCAGAATGATTGCCCGTCATCAACCGTATACTGCCGTCCAATTTCTTTCACTTTTATGAAAGAGACAGATGAAAATGTGAAGGCTGAAATGGCTGCGTTTGAATCGGAAATTGCTGGACTGAATCAAACTGATTGCGGAGATGCTTTAATTACACATAACCATAACGCTAACGATGATAGACGGAAAAGTGCACTCAATTATATCTGAAACTTCAGCAGCATTGTGTGATCTGTGTAAAGCTCGTCCAAGCGATATGAATGATTTAGAAGCCGTGAGAGCTAAGCCAGTGAACGAAAATCTTTACAAACATGGCTTAAGTTCGCTGCATGCTGGATCCGCTCTATGGAATGTTTATTGCATATAGTATATAAATTGGACATGAAGTCATGGCAAGCAAGAGGTGACGCTATGAAAAAAAAAGTTCAAGAAAAAAAAAGAAGCCATACATTAAGCTTTTCGAAGAGAAACTGGCTTGCTTCTGGATGTGGTCAAACAAGGCAGTGGTACCACAAACACTGGCAATGCGGCTAGACGGTTTTTCAGTAACCCTGAAACGACTGCACGTATTATAGGATTGGATGTCAATTTAATTAGGAGAATTGCCGTAATATTGCAGTGTATTTCCTCGGAGAACGAACAAGATACAAATACAGAAATTTCGCGAATACTGCGATGAAACAGCAAATCTATAATGTAGAACTGTATGCGTGGTATAGCATGCCTTCCAGTCTACATAAATTACTCATTCATGGAGCGCAGATAGAAGAGAACTTATCTATAATGCCTATAGGCTTTTTATCCGAAGAAGCATCTGAAGCAAGGAATAAGGACTTCCGTAAATACAGGGAAAATCATACGCGAAAGCATAGTAGTATATCAACTAATGAAGATATTCTACATCATCTTCTTCTGTCATCAGATCCTCTGCTTACGAGCATACGACCTAAAACGAATTATAAAGTGAAAAAAATCTTCATTTATAGAACTGGACGATTTGCTCGTACAGGAAAAGAGTGGTGATTTTGAGTTCATTGATGTCTCTACAGTAGCTGAATTTTCAGAAAGTAGCGATTTTGATGATGATGATGATCGAGGAAATATAGATTAAGTATATTTAAACACAAGTTCCAAAGTTCCAAGTAATGGTTTTTGTGACACTTTAAGAGTATGTAAAATTGTTTAGCATTACATGTTTTTAGTCATTAAGTCGATGTTTGTTTTTGCTGTTGTTGTGCGTCATTAAATAAATAAATAAGTAAAAGATGGTCAAAATGTGTATATCTTTACGGAATTACTGTTAAATAACACCTAATAATAGTTAATAACATAAGAATTAGCATAACTCCGAAGGGGCGCCTTAGAGGCACCATGTGTCTTTGAACAAAATGTTGCATTAAATAGGTAGATACTAGTCATGAAAACCACATTTCGAAACAAGCAGGGAATCGTGAGAAACAGACGATTTAGTGTTGCTCTTCATACAAAAGAAACAGTTTTATTCGATTATCTCGTAAACCATCGATCAAATGTAAAAAATGTACTAATAATATTTGTTGCTCTTTAGTAAAGGAATGCGATCGCATACTTAGTTTTTAGAAAATCCCCACATTTTTTTCAAGGGTTCTATGTCCAACCTCTTGTATGGCGACGAACCAGTGTGCATCGCCCCGCCCATCGGAACGTGTGACGTCACTATAATACGTAGTCGGGCCATAAGTTCTGTCACATAGGTTTAATTTCGAATTTAGAATACTACCACAAAAAAGTTATTCGCATTCGAAATTTGAATTTTTCAAGAAAATACAAACAAAGCTTTTCTTGAGTTTTCTTCATTTTCCAATACGGAGTGGACGCGCAAAGAAGACAAAGTCGCAGTAATTGCATTGCATCGTTGCGGCCAGGCGCCAACTGAGATTTTCAAACTGCTGAAAAATTTGAAAATTCCACTGAGATTTAATTATCGTACTATCAAACGATTCAAGTTTAGATGATAAACAAAGAAGTCGACCTCGTACTGTTCGGACTCCAGCGGTCATCAAAGCAGTGAAGGCGCGCATCCAACGAAATCCTGTCCGCAAGAAAAAATGTTGGCTCTGCAGATGGGACTAAGCAGAACCACTGTTAAAAGGGTGTTGAATGAAGACCTAGGACTGCGTGCCTACAGAAAAAGAACACCACATCTTCTTACCACACGGCTGAAGAAATTCAGACTCGAAAGATGCCGGATTTTGTTAAGGCGGTACGCAGGTTAAAATACCGCGAAATACTTTTTTCGGACGAAAAAATTTTCAATGTTGAAGAGAGATACAAAAAACAAAATGATAAAGTGTATGCACAGTCTAGTGAAGAAGCGAGCAGACGTGTGCCACGTGTTCAGCGTGGCCATCATCTTTCGGCATTCATGGTTTGGCTTGGGGTCTCCTATTTGGGTCCAACAGAGGTGTTTTTTTTTGTGAAAAAGGAGTGAAAACCAGTGCCCTCGTATATCAAAACACAGTCCTAACAAACATTGTGGAACCCCTTTCACAAACAATGTTCGAAAATAGGCACTGGGTTTTCCAGCAGGATTCTGCGCCGTCCCATAAGGCGAAAAGTACCCAAAACTGGCTCACGCCCCATGGAATCGACTTTATCAGGCATGAGGATTGGCCCTCCTCCAGTCCAGACTTGAATCCTTTGGATTACAAAATATGGTAGCACTTAGAGGAGAAGGTCTGCGCTAAACCACACCGCAACTTGGAGTCGCTTAAAGCATCTCTGATTAAAGCAGTCGCCAATATTGACATGAATGTTGTGCGTGCATCGATTGATGACTGGCCTTGCAGATTGAAGACTTGTATCGAAGCCAGAGGAGGACATTTCGAATAGTTTTAATATGGTTTAAATCTGTATTTTGTACCCTTTCCTTTGATATATAAATTGTTGTAACGCGTAACTCATTGTGTCCTTTATTTAACTTTCTATATGTGACAAAACTTATGACCAGACTAGCTATACAGGGTGTCTCATTCAAATCGGTCAGTATGGGAAAGTCTGAAACTATAAGACATACGAAGATCTGTTCTGAGGAACCATGTCATCGATTTTGATAACAAGAAAAACTGCATTCATAAATTTTTAAAAACATCTGTACTCTTTTCGGGAATCGAACCCGGTTGTTATGAAAAAAAACTCTACACTATTTCTATTTAGATATCGATTGTGTAGGTCTTAAGCAGTAAATGGCTTTATAAAACATGATGTCTAAAATGAATAAAATGCATTGTTTTCACATAAGTACTTTAATTTACTTTAGTAGGTGCCCGAAGTGACCTCCGACTTTTTTAATACAATATTCAAAACGTTTAGGTAACGATCTTACAATTGCATTTTGTATGAAAACTATGCATTTTATTCATTTTAGATATCATGTTTTATACAGACATTTAGTGCTTAAGATCTACACAATCGATATTTAAATAGAAATAATGTAGGTTTTTTTTTTCAAAACAGCCGGGTTTGATTTCCGAACGGAGTACAGATGTTTTTTAAAATGTATGAATGCAGTTTTTCTTGTTATTAAAATCGATGACATGGTTCCTCAGAACAGATCTTCGTATGTCTTATAGTTTCAGACTTTCCCATACTGACCGATTTGAATGAGACACCCTGTATATACAAGACCAGCTGGGCGCGTTTTAACAGCCAAGTTTTAAAACCAAGTTTAAACTTCTCTGTGTCATTTCTTAGTGGAGGTGGAGAGTCATTCAAAAAGAAATCAAGTGTAACTTGCCATACTTACAAATATGTTTGTACTCCATCTTGGATTTTGATGGCTGAATGATCCTCATACACACGACTAGGTATAACTATACCTAGTCGTGTTCACAAAATAAATGAGGATCATTCGTTGTCAACTGACATGTAAATCTCAATTCGACTACATTAAATACTTATAGCTAGGTATACTTAAGTACTTAAGAGAATCTACTTAATATAAAGTTCTAAAGTCTTTGACCATTTTATCACAAAAGGGGAAGTTCAATTAAAACTGAGAATATGTCTTCCCTTACATTAAAATGTCCTGACATTAAATTCGATAGGGGCACCTGTACATTTATCACACATTATCCTTAACAGATTATACTTATTACGAAAAATACGACTTTAATAATATTTTATCCATCAATACGAACGACACTTCAATAAGACGAATAAGTGATTGATAGGTAAGAGATAATAATAAAAAACATGTAAGAGGAATAATAATAAAACACATGGAATAATAAAAAACATGTGAGAGGAAAATGCACCTTTTTACTGTGCGTAGGTACCTATGTACATTTTTTTATTTTGTGACTATTACTTAGTATTACTTATTGTTAATTAGGTTAAATAATTTACAGTAGAGTTGGTCTTATTAACGTGAGTAAAGTCTTCCATACAACCATAGTCAGATCAAAGAAAGAAAATACATTATGGGTAATCAATCAGATTGATATTGCTTACTTACTATTAATGAGTGCTTAGTTATGTTTGTTTCTGCTATGTGAGCCACGGGAAGGTCCTTGCTAAAAATCCGTGTTTTCGGTGCAAACTTTCAACTAATACACTGAGCATGAGGCCTTTTTTCAGCTGCATTGACATCCAGCGAACACGTAGGGCAACCTTATGGTCTTAATTGCAAAGGCACTATTTAATCTTATGAGTTTGTCTTTATTTTTCTCAATTCTACGTAGGTGGAGTGGTAAGTCAAGTAAAAATCTAGTTTGGAATAAAATTATCGCAAATTGCATGGAACCTCTTTGTTGACTACTCTTTTGAAGGACTTAATATTTTCAGCCAGTAAGTATAGTGCGTTTCACATAATTACCTTCGCCGTTGCGTTAGCCCCACTGTCTGTCAAAATATCAAACAGTAAACAAGCTTTATCGAGTTCCATATTTTTTCTGAATTATTGATAGTTTTGTGCGTTTAATCATGCCAAAAAAACTAAAAAGCGATGAAAGGGAGATGGTGTTGAAAATGAAACCGTTTTGTTAAAAAGAAAAATCAAACAAGCAACGGGCCAATAATTTCATTTGAATCCGTTCGTCTTCGGGTTGCGGCCATGACAGGTACGAAAAATAGGATTGCCAGCCTTGTTAAACAAAAGACATAAAATTCCCGACAATATCAATATCTATAGAATGAAAAAGCATAAGGATTTGTTTTACACAAATACAGGTTTTGTACTTATTTATATTTGTATTTTTTGTCTTCAGGTATATCCGAAAAACTAACAAAAATTTTCAAAGAAGAAGTGGCTGCTAGTACCTCGACCAAAATTTCAACGCCTGGCAAAAGTCTGCCACGGGATAGCAAGATTCAGCTTGATATTGTAATGTGTGCGCTCCGACACGAAATTCACGAATTTTACGTTGTTGAAAAAGAGTTGACTACTCTAACAGACTAAAATATTGCATGAGTTGCGAAATGACATTGATTTCAAGCGCAGCCCAACTACTCTTAGGAAAATAATGAAAAAGATGGGTTTTTTCTTTAAAAAATGACAATCCAAAAGTAAAGTATAATAGAAAGACATGACACTGTAGCATGGCGATATATTATATTTAAATGAATTGCGAGACAATCGAAATGGGGAACAGCGGCCAGTTATTTGGACGAGACATATATTCTTTCTACATACTGCGCCGGCAAATGTTGGCAAAGCGAAAATTTGACTCAAAAGGGACCACGATGTACATGCTGGTGGAGAGATGGGCTTTATACCCAATGCTCAGTTAATTTTTAGATCCCAGTCTAAATCGGGGACATGAACAGGGATAATTTCAGGGATAAAAGCTGTTGCCAAATCTTCCTCCTCGGTCTTAAATTGTAATGAACGTGTAATGAAATGCATCCTATCACACAATAACTGTCAATAAAGCACTAACTACGTCTAGTTCGAAAGTTCAAATGCAGAATTGGATTAAAAGTAAAGGTCTTGCCTATTTGCCGACAATGGTAAAAGCTCAATTGTGTGAAATTGCTAAGAGCACAAGGATCTAATTAACATGAAGCTGACTAAGGCTTCCACCTTATCATTGCGACCATAGTCGAGATAATAGGGATCTCAGACGAACGTGTACACAATATCTTATACTAAAATTTTGAAATGAAGATCTCTGCGCGATGGGTGCCGTGTTTACTGACTGTTGACAGGTTACAGACATCAGAGGCAGGTTAAGCTTTGTTTCAACGAGATAGAACTAAGTTTTTGCGTCATTTCATAACGGTAGAAGAAACATGGATCCACCACTACAACCCAGTAACCGGTGAACCTGCTCCGAAGAGGGCCAAATCAGTTTTATCGGCCAATAAAGTTATGGCTACAGTTTTTTGGGATGCACGTGGGGTAATCCATAATTACTACCCAGAGAAGCGTAAAACGAATAATGGCGAGTATTATGTCAATATATTGGACCAATTTGTCAACATTTTACGTGAAAAACTACCGTATTTGGCTAAGAAGAAAATCCTCTTCCTCCAAGACAATGCACGAGTCGCTTCCTCACCCACCGTATTTGCCAGATTTAGCACCTTGCGACTCCTTTTTTTACTTTTCGTTTCTGGATTTAAAAAAAGGCTTGGTGGGAAAAGATTTGGCTCTAACGAAGAGATCATGCACCAAACCAATGCCTATTTCAAAGGTTTCCATAAAATACGACTTACGCAAAACTTTGAAATAGTTCAAAGGTTTGCGTAAGTCTTATTTTATGGAAGGGATCTAAAAGCTAGAGAAACGCTGGATGAAGTGCATTGAGTTAGAAGGAAACTACGTTGAAAAATAACTAATAATAATTAAATGAAATTTACTCTTTGTTTAATTTTTACCAGACTTATCACTCCGCCCTCGTAGCTTCCACTTTTCTTCTGCTTTTGTTTTATATCTGATTTTGTATTTCGTCTTTGCGTAATTATGCATGTCAATGTAGTATTATTCTTCTCTTCCAAAGAACTTTAGTAAGTATAAAGGGTCAGATAACGAAGAGATCTAACGCGGGGGAACGCGGCGACAGTCAGCTATTGGATCTCTAATTACCACCAGAAAGAGACTTTGTCGTATCAGAAATCTTTTACAGAGATAAAAGCTCGCCTTTGTACATGGTAATTCTTCTGTATTGTCGTGTTAAATATTTCGTAAGCAATATAGTGTAATAATAAATACCCTCTGTGCAACATAAAACAGGCTTTCTCTTAGAGAAACATATAGACAATCGAATTATTCGGCCCAGGTTCTCAAAAGTGCCTGTTTCTCGAAAAAAAATATAAAAATAGAACTTAATTTTTAGGGCAATACCCAGTGACAAATGTACACAACAAAAATAAAAATAGATATATAGATAGAGAGCAATTTACTACAAAAAGGAAATTACACAGATGTTTCTTAACCTAAGAGTACCGATGGCGGCCTTATGACTAAAAGTGATCTCTTCCAGACAAAATTTGGATGGACTGGAGCAATACATTGGAGAAGGAAGTAGATGCACAAACAAATAAAATGATTTCGAATGTATATGAAATAGTAGTATCCGTGGATGCGGATGGCGAGAAACTGCGAAAAATGGTGCGACGTGTTTCTAGTCCGAACCGAAATTATATTTATTGTTACGAAAACTCAAATCATCGAGCAAACCGTCAAAATCTCCGTCGTCATCAGAGTCGTCATTTTTGACGATTATCTTTTTCAGAGTTTTGGCTTGAATCTCTTCATCCTCGTCACTGGAAGCGGTTATATCGTCGGGGTCGTAAACAATCCATTTTTGGACGACAGAATCTAGCGTAAGGCTCTTCCAGCGCTTTTTGATTAACTTTATGAGTTTCACGTACACATATTGACCTTTTGACGAATGCGTTGACAGTTTCGGATCGACTACTCCGTACAGGTTGAGGTGAAAACCGTACTCTGTGTCTAACAAATTCGTGTTGAACACAACTGACCTTGCTTGGATCTCCATGTCGTAATCTTCAACTCCAATAAGGATGATCTTTATAGTCAGGTATTTTTCCTTCTGTCTCCAGAGTAGTTTTGGTTTTCTCAACACGTATTCTTTCGGGCTCGTATTAGCCTCAGATTCACTACTCTGCGTTACTTCGGGCATGGAGTAGTCATCGGAATCCAACTCTTCACCCATATTTTTTGGCGACGAAACCATTACAAAATCACTGAGTTTCGACGAACACACCGACCTGTCTACTTCGGTCGGTTGTTGTATCTTTTTCAAAACTTTTGGAAGGTTGGCTGATATGTCTTTATCAGGTACATCAACTTTAGCATCTCGAGGTCCACAGTTGGACGTGGCTTGCTTGAAGTTCTGTATTAACTCATCAGGCGAGCAATGTATGGCCCCATCGTCACTCTCAGAAGAAGAGACTAGAGGCACAGATCTTATCGCCTTTTTTAAGAATATATGGTCTACACTTGGTTTCTTAACTTCTACGATATCTGGACTCTTGGTATTAGTAGTTGGTGTCTCTTTGATGTCTGTTTTCAATTCATTATCCTCGTCACTGGAAGCTGTTAAATCGTCGGGGTCGTCAACGATCCAATTTTGAACGACAGTATCCAGAGTGAGGCTCTTCCAAGGCTTTCTGATTAACTTTGTGAGTTTTACGTACACATACTGACCATTTGACGAATGCTTCGACAGTTTCGGATCTACTACTCCGTACAGGTTGAGGTGAAAACCGTAGTCAGTGTTCAACAAATTAGTTTTGAACGCTAATGACCTGGCTTGGATCTCTATGTCGTAATCTTGTACTCCAATAAGGACGATCTTTAGATTCAGGTATTTTTCCTTCTGTCTCCAGAGCAGTTTTGGTTTTCTCAACACGTATTCTTTCGCGCTCGTATCAGCCTCAGATACTTCACTACTATGCGTCACTTCGGGCATGGAGTAGTCGTCGGAATCCAACTCTTCAACGACATTATTTGGCGATGAAACAATTTCAAAATCATGTAGTTTCGACGAACACATCGAACTCTCTACTACGCCCGGTTGCTGTATTCTTTCCAAAACTTTTGGAAAGTTTGGTTCGCTAATTTCAGATACATGAGCTTTAGCATCTTGAGGTGCACAGTTGGACGTAGCTTGCTTGAAGATAGGTTTTAACTCATCAGGCGAGAACTGTACGTCCCAATCGTCACTGACGTCTGAAGAAGAGACTAGAGGCACAGATCTTATCGGCTTTTTTAGGAATATCTGGTCTAGACTTGGTTTCTTAACTTCTACGATTTCTAGACTCTTGCTGGTATCAGTATTTAGTGTCTCTTTGATATCTATTCTCAATTCTTCATCCTCCGAATCAGATATGGCGACTTCTTTTCTTTGGAAGTTAAGTTCTTCTAAAAACTCAATCTCGTCTTCGTTTTCGGCGGCCAAATGGTATTCTACCATCAAATTATTGATCACGATGTCTGTTTCCGTAGTCGTATCTATCAGAGCAATTCCATATTTGTGGCCACCGGTGCATTCTGCTAATTCTTTTGAAAAATATTTCACGTAAAGCTTTTTCAAGTCATTGCTTCGACCTTCGTAGCACTGGTCGCAAAGCCAATTGGTGCTATACTCGCTCCAAATACTACCAACCGGTTTGATACCAATTAGTCGGCATTCGATTGCTTGGAACGGTAGCTTCGTAATGAAATAAGCAGTCATTTCTCTCAGGTCTTTAACTTCAACGTGTCTCCAGTCGCCGTGGTCGACGAAGAAGCATTTAACTTTGTCGTCTTCGAGAACTTTGTCTATTCTCGCTCTGTAGTACTGTGAGTCATCGGGAAACTTTGCCAACACTATGTCGTCTCTTCGTACTTTTGTAATAGCAGTGCTCTTCTCCTCTGTTACGTGTTTCTGTATTTCATTTGTCAATAAGTCTAGACAGTCTTCGAATTTCTCTAGTCGTATGAAAAACTTGTCGGGATTGTCAGCTGAGGCGAAATAAACTAAATGCACATCGTCTTTTTCTAAGTGTGCCCATAATGATTTGGGCAGTTCCTTGACTCTGACTTTTGCAACCGGAGCTTTCTCTGTTTGACACTTAACTTCGATACCGAATTTTTCACAAAGCTTGTATAGCTTCTTTACATGATCAGGGTTAAGCACGGCGTGTGTTCTGAGCAACTCCTCTTTCATATTGTAATGAACAACTGTCTCTTCCAATGACGATAGATCCTGGCACGCTTCCAAGTCACCTACCAGAACGGTATTTCCCAAAGCCATAACAATTTGAGCTCTCATATAAATATTTTCATTCTTATCCGTGAGTCTCTGTAACTGGTGTCTAGCCAGCTCGGAGAATGTGATATCTCTGTCTTTCGGTTGTAACCCAGCCAGTTTGACTTGCACAACGTAAGTGTCGATTTTCTTTAGCTCTTCAGGCAAATGGTAAAGATGCACATCTCTGGTTCTTTCCCATTTCCCTTCGTCGATCAGATTAACCAGCACATAATTGGGTTTACCCGAATTGTCGTACCGGCTTAGGACTTTTACAACTTGGCACCTTTCGAAAAAGTTCTCTCTAATCGCCACTGCACATATGTCTCCAACTTCTGGATCGCCGTGGGGTCGTTTATTAGCTTCTTTTGTATAGTAAAATCCCATCTTTAGCAGGAGTCTGCTGTATGTCTGTGCATACTCAATAATTTGACCGTTTGCAACGTTTGAAATCAATCTAGCTGAGTAACCGGTAGCAGAGTGATAGTGAAGAATTTTGAAGGTCATGTGACCGGTCTTTGGCACCCATTGTTTTGGCTCGTCATAGTCTTTGAAAAGAGTATGCCTCTCTTGGCAATTCCAGAAGTCTGGACAATCCCCTAGAGCTAGAGTATATTCACAGATGGGGATTAAATTTTTCGCTTTGACAGCGTCTTTTTCGGTCAAAACTTTATCGCAAACCGTGTCGAGGGATACTGGTAATTCCTTTGTACACCTTTTGAGAAAATGGAGAATCTTCGGTAGTTGCTCCACATTGCTGTCGTCCAGCAGTATGTTTACTTTTACAGTTTCGTTTTGCTCTTTGAACATTGACGGGTAATGGTCGATGAGGACGGAGAATCGGCGGCTGAACATGGAGAACAGATTCGGTAAAGAATAATGCAACAAGTTGTGAGCGTTTGTGGTGTTCAGTTTGATCAGATTACTGTCACAACACACCAGAACAGGCCCTACGAGTGGTGTGTTATAGTCCACCCAGTTTTTGCTCAAATTGTATAGCTCTTCGACTGTCTCGGATGTTTTACCGGCAAATACAACATGCCTATGCTTACGCAGCATTTGAGCGATTGTGTCAACTTCATCGTCCGTTGCGCAGACTATAACAGTCCTTTTAGATGTGTCGATGGAGCGCATAAAGGCCATAACTGCATCTGTTTTGTTTTCTTTCGGCATAAATTTCACGGACATGCTAGTTTTGGAATACAAAACGCATTCTTGGAACGATCCAATGCAAATCATCGGGTTGGGCGCCTTAGCGACAAGTTTCTCCATGAAATCGCACCAGTTTCGCGATGCAACTACATATTGTACTGTGAGAATTTTGTCGGCTCTGTTACGGAGCATCTCCTTTATCTTTAACAAGACATACTTGAGTTCATTCAAATACACCTCGCTTAGTCTTTCGCAGTCGTCTAAAACGAATGTGGTCAGCCTTTTCAAGTCCAACCCGAAGTCAGTTACGTTCAAAAGGCGCACCAGAGCTGAAGGAGAACACACGAAAATATCGCATCCGTTCAGAATCGACATCATCAGCTCTTTCTCGTCCATTCCAGCATAACACGAAAGAACTATTTTTTCGTGCCCCATAAATCTTTTGCAAAGTCTTTCTACATGTAGTACAGAAATTGCAGTCGCGCAAATTATTATGGCGATTGGTCCAACGCTCTCTGGTATATCATTTTTGTCGAAATCAGTGACCAAACGACAGACAGCTGGTACAAAGCCCAGCGTCTTTCCACTTCCGGCCGGGCTAACAAGGAATAGACTGTGGCCGCGCAAGATAGATGGCCAAGTTATGGTTTGCAAAGTCATAGGATGTTTCACAGAAATTTCCTTGAGAACTTTGTGAATAGACTGATTGAAATTTATTTCGCTCATCTCGTAAACAGGTTGTATGCGCTTGTCCTGTTTGGTATGCACCATCAGGACTGGACTCACTAGTTTCTCTACAAATTTAGAAACAGATGCGTCAAGATTTTTAAAAGGGTTGACGTGATTTTTATCGGAACTAATTTGCTTTAAAGTTGTTGGCATATCTTGAGTTGGAAGTTCATTGCCTTTCAAGTCTAACCTCTGTACTATGGAGGAAAGAGTAGATTCGTCGGAATCAGAGCCTTTTTGATGTCTACGTCTAGTTTTGACTAAGCTTTTCGACTTCACGTCTTCCTCGCTATTAGAAGTCAGGCCTTCTGTACTCGTATCAGTTGCAGTTGGTGAGTTATCGTTATCCTGCGATTTTTTGAGTATTTCCAGCTTTTTCTTTAAAATATTGAGGGGGGAGCAAGAGTTAGACAATTTATTTTTCAATAGTAAACTGTTTAACTTATCTTTCTGTGATAAACGAGACTGAAGCACAGTTTTATCTTCTGTCAACAGTTTTGGAGTTTTATTTAGTTCTCCAAAACCAGTTTCAGACAGAGCAGTAGTTAGACTTAAAGCAGTCGCATCGGTTTTGGACTTAGTTTTAGTTTGACTCCAATGCAATGCAAAGTTATCTGAGGGTGAATCCTTGAAAGATTCATTTGCCTTGACTGGGGGTAGAATCTTATTACTTACAGAATGACCTACTTGGAAATCCAAACCCTGGAGGCCATTCTCTGGTTCTATTTCAGCTGTGTCATCTATCTGTTCAGACTTGATGTCCTGGTCCTCAAAGGATTGATTTATGGGTAGTCTTGGTACAACCTTGAGGACCAGCTTATCCTGGTCGGTGTCAGGTGGTCCATAGGCGACACGCGTTTGCGTTCTTGGGTCGTATTCTGGAATGATACGCTTCACTGCTTTCTTGTTCACTGTAAAATAGTTTTTTACATAATGTATTGATGCAAGATAATTTATAAACTAGTATTAAGAGATTCTTGTTTATAGTCTCTAACAGCAAATAATTTCTACACTAGATGACTTTAACTCAGTGGTAAGACCACTGGTGTTGAAGTCATTGGGACACATTTTTTTATGGAGTCTCTTTGTCCAACATTTAAACCATGATAAAAGGATCTTGCCTCTCTGTGTATTAGGCTAAAGCCAGTTTGTATCTGATATTTATCTTCATAGTTACTGTGTGGTAACTATAAGAACAAATTACGCTTAAATATACATTTTGTTTATTTGTAAGAGGTATTTTTCAAATCAATGGTGATTGGAAAAACAAATTTGAGACATCATTATACAAATTATAATATGAATGTAAGAACGTAGCCTATTTACATCCCACTGCAGGGTATATACCTTCTTTTAGAAAGAGAGTATAGGCTTAAACACAAGCAGGCCCTCATGCATGAGGGCAAATGTCCTGTTAAAGCCTGTACCCTTTTGAACACCTCAGACAGTCAGGTTTCCTTTGCATATTTTCCTCCACTCTTAGTGAGAGGTAAAAAATTTTGAATAAAAAAAGACCGAGTGTGAAACCTGGGCCTCGATTCTGTTCTTGCATTTTATATACATGGACAGATACATGGTCGGGTCTCATGGGGTGCTTTGCCATACCATAGACGCCATAGGTTTGATATATGCGCGCGTAGACTTGAATCAGCAACGAAATTAAATCGCCTTGTTCATTCAATTAGTCATTGTACCACAATCACAAAACATTAGCAGAATCAAGGCCCTGCTCAGACTCTTCCAGCAAAAACTTGTGAAATAATAATGTGGATTGTAAAAAATTTGCCATGGTAGCAGATCGATAGAATGTCGGCTTCTCATTCGGGAGGTCTTGGGCTCGAGTCCTAGCATGTACCAATGACTTTGTTTTCCAAGTTACATAAATTTGTGAAGTTATACTGACAATACCACTCGCTAATAGTGAAGGAAAACATGCTAAGGAAACCTGAATGTCTGAGGTGTCCACAAGGATATAAGCTTAAACACTATGCCGGCCCTCATGCATGAGGGCATGTGTGAACGCCTCATGAGACCGGACCATGTATCTGTCATGGTAATATAATGCAACAACAGAATCCAGGCCCAGGTTTCACACTCAGTCTTTTCTGATTCAAAGGTAAACTGGATTCAAATCCATGTTAGGAAAATACTTACGAAAATACTTTATTAAATTTAAGAATTAGTGAAAAAAAAAAAATTTATAATGCAATTTACCTATTTTCCTTCTAACTTGAACTGCTTCATGCACATCTTCAAATGAATTTGATTGCTTAGAAGTTGTTCTTATTTTTGCAGTAGAGTTTTCATTAACCCAAAGTAACTCATCATTATAGCTGTTTTTAGAAGGCTTTTCTTCGTTATGTCTGGCTTCTTTGATCAGTTGCGATGCTTTATTGAGAGGTGTTGTTTTTTCTTCATTTGGTTTTATTTCTTCAGTTATAATAGGCTGGCACTGTTTTTCAGTAGCAATGGAAGAAAAGTCCTGGCTGTTGACACTATAACTATGATTATCTACAACATGGTGACTTTGCTGTAGCAGTACTGCATCAGCAAGAGATGATTCTGAATTATTGGAAACACTACCGGCTTCAGTAGACTTATTCCGTTTTGCAATGGCCAACAGCATCTCTTTGGTATCTTGAATGAGTCTATCAGGGTTTTGGTGTTGCATGTCAGGTCTCACTTCACTTAAATCTGTTGCACTTAAGCTAGGGCTTCTTGGTTCGAAGACTTTCCTCCGTGGCCCTTGTCCACGGCCAATAGAAATATCATTAATATCTCTGCACCGTTTGAAATCCCACTGTTTTGCTTCCAGAATTTTCTGTACGTTTTCAGCCTTTAATGGAAGAATCTTGTGACTAACCCTGAGTGTTTGGTCAGACAGGTGGTCCTCAAAGTCTCGCTCTGCTTGCACAATTGATGTGCAAGCCTTTAGGGCATTCAGTTTGTCAGTACTGTCATTGGTGAAGCACTTTTCCAAGGCTCTGAGTACATCTGCAGTTTTGTACCAGTTAAGGCGGGTATCCAGCTGACATTTAGTCAGTTCATCGAAGAATATGTTCTCATCATAGTAAGCAAAGCAGGTACTTGTTAGAATTGTGGAAAGATCCACAAGGTTTCCTTTAGCATCCAAAACAACGACTTTACCGAATTTATGAATGTTGTTGTCAAATAAAGATGTTCTGTGAAAAAAAGAGTTATTATGTTTTAAAATTCTGATGTAAGAAACATGTATGAGTGAAACCGAAACACTGTTGATATTTAGTGGATTATATACCTATGTAAAACACAAACAGTAGAAACACAATACACACCTTTCGTGGTCATACATTGGACTGAACCAAACGCATTTTGATTTGAGAAGCAGATCATCCATAACACTGACAACCCCACGGCACCATTCTTGGGTTTTGCAAGTCTGTATGCTTTCCTCCAGCATATTTAGAGAAGTATCCAACGGCAGGATGCCGAAAACACCAACTTGTTCAAACAAATTTTTCCGGCATGCGCGATCTTCGGATGATGAAATTACTTCTACCCATATCAAATGCGGATTCAAGTAATGGAGCACCTTGACTTGATAGCACTTAGGCTCCATCGTTTTAGTAATGGTAATCAGTCGACTAACATTTTCAGAAAATTTGTAAAATACCGTTTAGGTAGTCACCGGCACGGATCGGATTCGGATGGGCACCGGAATGTTGCCATTTGCCAACCACAGAGTATATAAACACTATGCCAACTGCTTCAGGGATGTTAGATGCCAACTTTTTAATTATGGCACCAGACGCTCAAAATTATGGTATTTTTGAAAAAAATAAGGTACGGGTAGGAAAACTCTTACGGATTTAATAAATTAGGTAGGTACCATTAATTAAAGTATTAAAATTTCTTCGATTTTCATAAATTCTTAAAACAAACACTACTCGCTTTTTTTTTTTAGTCTGTGCTAATCGCTACTTCTATTAGGCGTGATCGTTGCAAAGACGAACCGTTTTATACGACCGTTTTGTGTTCCGCGACGATAGGACCGTTTTACGTTTCATTATAAAGCAGTGCCAAAGACTCTAAAGCAGTGCCAGCGTTTGTTCGTCGCGAGACCAGTCCTTAGATTGTTTGACGCGGATATGTCCTTTAGTGCTATATTTATAGAGCCTAGAACGTAATGAGATCATTGCGACGTCGTCGTCGGCTCCTTGGAACGGAACGAGTCCGTTCGTTTTGGTATGTGATACAATAAAGTAATCTTTATGTCTATGAATATACAGTCGAGTATCGTGTAAACCAACTTATTTTTTCCGATGTTTCGTGATTTCGTCTCGTTCGCACTCGTTTGACCGCCCTCTGCGCCTTGCTCGTTCGCATACAATGAAACCAGTTGCGAACGAGGACGGTTTCGAGGACCTGTTTTCGTTCCAGAAAAAACGGTTGCGTTTCGTCGTCGAAAAATCGGACAACGACCCACTCCTAACTTTTTTTTTTTGTTTTAGTTAATGGCAACTCAAATCGGTCCTAATTTGGACGACTATTTCTGCCAATGACGAGTCAGTCATGGGAGTGACACTTCGACTTTGGTCGGTTTAGACAATCTTTTCATAAACTGGATTCCATCCCGTGTCCAATGGGGAACCTAAAACCCAAAGGACGTCACACATTATACTTTCACCAGGGTTAGAATATTAGTAAAATATAGCAGACGCTTTACAGTTTAATCTTGTTACAACAAATAAATGAAGCTAGGGTTTTGACAAAGGGGGTATTAACATATTTCAAGACAGATTTAAATGTAGCCGGTCTTTGGACATAAGGGGGCAGAAGATCATAAAGAGAACAGGACAAATTTGGGCAGTTGAAGAAAATAAGATCCGGGGTACCATCCTCAAGACCACACTCGCAGAAAGAACTGTCTCTGACACGAATTTTAGCTAAGAAAACTGGGGAGCAAATGTGATTAAGGCGCAGGCGACAAATAGTTGAAGTGGTTCTTTTATTAGCCAGACGGAATTTGAAGAACCAAGGTCTAACCGGAATCATAGGTTGGATGTCACCATAATGTTTACCCTTAATATTCTTCGAAATGCTCCACAGCTCATCCCAACTACTCCGCAGTCTGGGTTAAGCAGTGGAACAAAGATCATGGGAAAAAATAAATTGAGAATCTGCCCCAATCTAAATGGCATCCTTAGCAAAAGAGTCTGCTGCTTCATTTCCTTTAATACCACAATGACTGGGGATCCAAGGTAGAACAACTTTGAAATTCTGAGAGTGACATCTGAATAGAGCCTCTCTAATTTTTAAAATAATTTGGAACTTGATCTTGGCCCGAAATTGGCTGGAGGAAATGGCCTGTAAACAGCTGAGGCAATTTGTAAATATAGTTGATTGGGGAATTTTATGGGATTCTATGAATTCTATTGCCTCCAACATAGCAAGGGATTCGCCTGTGAAGACAGAAGATAAGGGTGGGCCACTCCTAACTTCTATAGTCTGTAAAATATAGCTTGAGCTCCACGACAGCTGTCACACTGACAGGGCTAGGAATGGGACAATGACGACATCAAATGTCACTTAGAGCGTATGTGATAACATGTATGGAACTTTCGAGAACTTGGAAACATGAAATCAAACACGAGAAATATTATTTCACAAAGTTTTATTCAAGTAGAGGTGTATCGTAATATCCCTAAATCAGTTTCTGATTACAATTTTTCTTTTTATATGAAAACCCAATATTTCTTAGAATTTTAGCCAATGATGGTAATTTGCCTCTTTAACTGACGCTCCCAATTTTCTTAATGCTGGTTATTGTCCTCTTGAGTAATTATGTGGTTGTAGATTGCGGCGGCGTCAAAACTATCAACCTCTGTGACGGAAGAAGTTTTAAATCTCTTTCTCTCCGTACTTTTCTTTGCTAATACGGACCACCGTAGATCGTCCAATACCAAGAGCATCCGCAACTCTGTCGCACACTCGCTCTAATGGCAGAAGCGAATCACGGTTTTGGTTTTCGCGCCTGAAATATTCGCGCAAACGAATTACAAACTTACGGCATTCACTGTTCAAACTGTTTTCTTTGATATTTTTGGCATCATGCAAACTAAACGGAACAACTTTAACTCAACTAATCAACTTCACCATAGCAACTACATCGTTAAAGCATGAAATACTTTAATAGAAAATAATTTGAAAAATTCATCGAAAACCAACAAACATTTGGTCGTCAGGATAAACAAGAACGTCACTCAATAAAAAACAAAACTTGTCCATAGAGCACGCAGCTGACCAGAACCCAGAAGCATGGAGGTTCGGAGCAAACACCAGTATTTTGTTAGATAGGTATTAATTAAAACAATATTCATTATTTTAATTCTAATGAAATTTCATAATCGTTTTCAAACAAATAAAGTTCAATTCCAATAGTAAACCTGCAGTTTGGATCATCCATCACCAAATCATCGCAAGTTTGAAACTTGCATACTACAATGGTTAGACATCACTAACTGTGCAGTAAGTATGGAGTTTTCGCAGTACAAATATTCTATGAAATAATTCAAAACTTCATGGACTCAATTTCGATGACAGCTGTCGCGGAGCTCAAGCTATATTTTACAGACTATAAGTTCAACTTATGAAGATTCACCTGTTGTAAAGTTCACTTACAATCCACAGACTACAAAAACTATCACAGATATGAACGTTCTTATCAACTTACTGAACGAAATGAATGAATGATTTTTTAGTGTTGCTAGATATCGGTATATAAAAAAACTCGTCAACAGCAAAAGCGAAAGATGAAAATATGTGATGCAAAAGTGCTTGTGATCAAAAAATGGCAAAATTATGGTACTTTCGCGTACCATAATGGATGTATCATGGTACATGGTACGAACAACTGAATTATGGTACATGTACCATAATTATGACACGTATAACATCCCTGAACTGCTTGCTTTACCTAGTAGCTAGACATCCTAAAAATGTTGCTAGATTGCCAGTTTTGTTTAACCCAAAAAGTTGCTAGAAGTAGGTTGGTAGGTCAGAATAAAAATAGAAATTCTGATAATAACTTTTATTTTAACAAGAACGTTGAAAAATATTCAAAATCAAAAATAATTAAAAATTATGATATAGAAGATGTTGATGGCTTTGGATCAGAATCTTTCATTGATTTTGAATATTTTTCGGCTGTACCCATTTTATGAAGTATATCTTCGGGTATATCCCGGCCAACGCCGATTTATAACGTAGCATCTATGACTGAATGACCATAGAGTCGCGTGTAGTTTTATTTTTTTCTTTCAAGAATCTCGGTCGGTACTCTACTCTGCAATTCTCGATGTGGCGTGCGTGACGTGACGCACGTCTCATGATGAAATGAAAAGTTGCTAGATAAGGGCCGGGACACATAAACACGATACGACGTCGTGTCGTACCACGATGCGGCGTCGTTTCACGATGCGGCGTCGTTTCACGATGCGACGTTGCGTCGTGGGAATCTACGACGAGCATCGTAAAAAACTACGCAGCGACATCGTAACGTGCCACGATACACGGCACGACGTCGCGTCGTAGAAACTCACGATGCGTTCCTGTGTTCAGGTCAGTTGTTATTCAAAATTCAAAGATGACGGACGCAATTGAGGTCGATCATTTAATAACGCTAGTTGAGCAGAGTCCCGTACTATGGGACAAACATCTGAAGAATATAAGAATTTTGAATAACAACTGACCTGAACACAGGAACGCATCGTGAGTTTCTACGACGCGACGTCGTGCCGTGTATCGTGGCACGTTACGATGTCGCGGCGTAGTTTTTTACGATGCTCGTCGTAGATTCCCACGACGCGACGTCGCATCGTGAAACGACGCCGCATCGTGGTACGATACGACGTCGTATCGTGTTTATGTGTCCCGGCCCTAAAGTAGCTAAAAAATTTAGCTACAAGTTTTATTAAATTGTAGTTGTCTGACACCAAAAAATAGCTAGATCTAGCTATAAAGTAGCTAAGTTGGCATCACTGGATCACAGTTGTGTGTGCTGCTGTGCATTGTGCCGGAATTATTTTTCTAATCTGTGATTCTGTGCAGTTTGTTTGCAAAACACAGAGTAAAGATATACTCAAATCACAGAACAATTAAACCAATAGAAGAAACGATGGTTCACGTTCTAAGGCGTAGAGGGAGTAAACTACGTTCTAAGGCCTTACTGTCAAACGCTACCGACTAGGGATGAGCCTAACTCTCCATCAATATCGATAGAAACGTAAAAAAAATTAAGACTTCTTAAATTAAATCATGTAATTAAAATAAATTGCATTGTATATAAGTTTTAAATCATGTTCTATCAAAATAAGTAACAATAATTTAAAAACCAACACTTTTTTATACAAAATAGTTTTGTAGGTTCGTGTGGTGGTTGTGATTGTGTAGTAACAACAACTCAGATGTAACACCACTAAACTCGATTTATTGCACTTCACAAAGTTCGACAGTTTATGGAAGATAAGCAGTAAGAAGCACAAGCATAGAAGGAGCGAAGGGAACAGTTCAGAAGAATAATAGGTAAACGAAAAGATCAGTTGGTTAGCGAGCAAGCGATTGAGCGGCAGCGTACGTTTCGCGAGAGTATCGAATGCAGACTGGCGTGTTGGCAGGTTCCGCGAGCAGCGCGAGCGCAGTGACGTGCGACATCTCGCTCGCACTTAGCGGGCACGCGTAACGTGCGGCTTTGTCTTGCGAAAGCCGCCCGTTAGGAGTTCGCGTTTCCACAACACTTCTTGCGTTCAGTCTTGCGGTATTGAGAATCGATTCCACAGTTTATTTACAATTATATTCGCCAACGTCAACATAATACACCATCTCGGATTTCTTGCTGAAGGCCTATGCTTTAGAAAAGAATCCGTAACGACGTATTATATTGACGTTACAACTCTTCTTCACATAAAGTGAAAATACAGATCGAGCTAAGCCTTGTATTATAAGTTAATTAAAAAGTTACCAAAACTTAATACTCTATGTTTATCTTGCAATGAAATTTGAAAAGGAAAATACTATTGCTAATACTTGGTAAATCCATCTTCGACAGCAATCTGTCGCTAAAAGTTGCCAGCAAAACGTATTTAATTATCACAATATTATATTATTATTGCAAGTAATAATGCAATAATTCAATGGATGCAATAATTTGATGTATCATGTGATGAATTCTGACAGATATTAGACAATAGGTAGGGGTGGTCATCGACGAAGGAATTTTCAAACGGATGACTATAAAGATCATCAACTACGTCAGTCTGCAGTAAATCTGATCAAGAAAGAAGAATATGACCGTGGCATTGCCAGATCACAGACATTTTTGCTCACTTCCCATGTTCAGTACTGACCTGAAAACAAAAAGAAACTTTTAATAAAGGCGTACCTACAAAAGAGAGCTGCTTAAACAATAAAATATTCCACTTTTAAACACTTTCGTTTTAGATCTCTTTATAAAAGCTATTTGGGTTACAAGCTACATCCATTATTGACTGATCCTGATAAGTAATTACATACTTTGAAGTAAGGTACAATTTGCAGATATTTTTTGCAATAAGGTGATCACCACATAATTTATTAATTGTGAAACTAACAGCTTTGACGTCCATTCATTTAACATTTTTTTTACCTTTCAACCTTTCTTTATCCATCTATCTATGATTTACACTGTTGGAGAGATGGTTTTTTGTAGGAAAGTCTATGGTAGTTTGTTTTGTCGTTGGGTGAGATTTAAATTCAGGACAAACTTAAAACAGCTGATGAGATTTAGAAAACAAATTGTTTACAAGTAGAAATCTTAATATAAGCAACATCGTGCTGTGCGAATTTCGGGCCTGTTTTTAAATATTATCTATTCTCACATCACACTGTTTACTTATTACGATTTAGAAATACTGAAATAAAGATAAACTGTTGAATAAATAAAATTGATGAAGGAAACACTCGGATGCTGTGGTGCCTGGGACACTGTTTGGATGTAGTAGATTTTACTAAAGAAGTATAAAAGTAAGTAAAGGAAAAAAATATATTTTGTAAACTTGTAACGCTACCTGGGGTAGTTATTTTATAAATTAAACCATAACATAACATTTACACACAGGCACATACATTGCTTCTGGCCCCACACTAGGATACCCTGTGTCGTGGGAACCAGAAACAACGACATAACAAACATGTAAACATCCAAGACCTGGACTTTTTTTTTTTGTTTCCAGCCGGGATTCGAACCCGGGACCTCTTGCATGGTAGGCAGACGCGCTACCGCTACGCCACAGAGGTCGTCAAACTAAATTTAGTTTGAACGGCCAGGTGGCCGTTCAAACTAAATTTATATTCAGAGGGTCGTAGGTTCTTACTAAGGATTCTACGGATCTCGCTACGAGTTCGAGTACTCCCCTGAAGGTGAGGCCGAGGTGGTGATGGGCCTCCAGAGTCCAAGCCGCTGCCGAGATGGTGATGGCCACGATGAGATGAAACCGCATCCAGCAAGTCCCTTGAAAGTCCAACTTGCTATTGGAGCGGGATAGAGCGAATTTGTACGCGCAGCTCAGGCGAAGGGAACAGCCAAGCACTAGGCTATCGAAGGCTAGTAGGGCTACTGGCGTAGGACCCTGAAATGCCTAACGGAAAACGTTAGGAAAGAATCCAGAACGCTCAGTGTGTTCACCACCGACATCGCAGGTGAAGTACTATGTAGTTTAGTGATGCCGTGGCGAACACAATCAGAACGGAGTTTACATAGTTAACTAAAGCAGTGTAAAGCACTAAACAGAAAACATAAAACCACAAAAGAATTTGAAATTATAACGTTCATTAACGGTCATTTTATAAACATGGAATTTCGAGAATTAATACATATGCCAAAGTCCCGTCCTAGATTTTAATGTAGTGACCGTGAAATAGAAGAAGAAGAAATCAGTTTGCAAGCATTGCGAAGCAGTTTAGCAATGGTAAACATACGATACCTATTAATAACTCGCACAGCTGATTGCTAGCAAACAGATAGTAACAAATACAAGTACACAGATCGTTTGCAGCTTACCCAATTTGGGGAATAAACACTGCACTGATATCGGTGAAGCATAAGACGTCCTAAAATGTCACGATGGCCGAATTCACTAAATAACGTTAGTTAAATTCGGCCGTGTAGGTCGAGACAACAAGACGTGCGTCCACCATGGATCAAGGTGCAGGACTGCCCAAACGGTGCTGTGCCGACCGGTCGCAAGCGCAGGAGACACATTAGGAAGGCGCTCTGGTCGAGACGCAGAGGCGGGTCTCATAACTGTCTAGAATAGTACAGAAGCTGCGTTCGACGATACGTGGAGGACAGAAGGCCCATTTTACGAAACCTATTTGTTTTAACTACTTATTGAATTTTACATTGATATATATTTTATATGTACGTTATGTACAACGTTACAAACTTTCGTAGTTATTCTCGTTATGCTAGAATACAAAATAAACTCCTGGGAGTATCCTATTTTGTAAAAACATGTGACAAGTGTATATGAAAAGATCGTTATCAACCCTTGTATGTCGCCACTGCTGGGGCACGGGTCTCTTCCTGCATCGCAGGAAGGTTAGGCCATACTCCACCACGGGGGCCAAGTCCAGGTTTGTGGAGGATTGTAAGACAGTGGCGGGCCTTACTGTCAGAAGTTATCAAGCCGCCCATAAGGCCTCTGACATGGCTTAACGACTGCCATTATATTTATGACAGCCGGCACCAACGGCTTAACGTGCCTTGCGAAGCACGGAAGCGCTCGGAAAAATGCCACTAGCGGTAGTCACGGGACGCTCACCGATCCCGCAACTAACCGCGCCTGTTGTTGCTTAACCAAGTGATTGATTCCAATCACTCGGTTCGCCTAGGCCACGAGCGCTTCTTATATGAAAAGATAGCGATAAATATTCTGTAACAAATGTTTAACTTTCTTACCATTACTTCCATTTTTACTGGTCTAAGGTGGGCACAACATCTTCCTGCAGGCGTGTTCGCAATAAGTTTCTTCGTCCAAATCACTCGGGTCTAAAGTGCCTTGAGCGCAGTTTACAGTCGTTTTTGTCCTTGTTTTTATTTTACGTTTTTGCGTGCTTTTGCTTACATATATCAATTTGGGAAAACTTGAACAAGAAGAAACAATGGATTATGTACTGAGAAGGTGTGATGAACAAGTATCGACTATACTACTGCTGAGGCGAATTTTCATCGACCGAGCTTTTGCCATCACTAGAACAATTTACAAATAGATTGGTTTATTTTCCTTATTTTAGGGCGTAAAAGAGTTCTAGAAGCAACGATAATTTTGGTTAATGAATCGTTAGGAAGTTTATTTTCAGTGATATTTCTTCTCTCGGTCCTTTTAAGTTTTCACCTTTGGAAGTTCATATTATAATCTGCGTTTTATTTGTTCATCGATATCCCAGGGTAAGTTCTTTGCACCAAACCATTTTAATTAATTCAATTTTCTAAAATAATCCGACGACGTCTTTCACAGATTTTACACTTGCGATAACCCGACTGAATTTGAAAACATTCAGAGTGCTGCCACTATTGTAAGTTACAAAACCATCTTAATCTTACTCGTAAGACTCTTTGGGCATTAGGGTATCGTTTTGATGATGAGGCCTGTACCCAAAGAGTATATAACCACTAATGTTTACATTGTGGCACCAATAAAGCTAACCTTTTTTTTTTTGTTTTAGTTAATGGCAACTCAAATCGGTCCTAATTTGGACGACTATTTCTGCCAATGACGAGTCGGTCATGGGAGTGACACTTCGACTTTGGTCGGTTTAAAAAAAAAACGCTAAACTTTCTCACGTAGAGGGAGTAAATTGCCGATCCAAGATCCTACACCTCTCTTTGTAAATACCTCAGATTATGGACTAAAGCCTCAGAATAAGGACTAAAGCATAGAAGGAGCCGTAAAATAAAAAGTAATTATTGAATAGCTTTCCTTGTTACTCTTACGATGCTTGTTTGTGCCAAAAAGGGACAACTCGTACACTGGAAATTTTACAATCGTACTAGGTTGCAGAAAGTCATAGTTATTTATGGGGTCATAGACAAAAGTAGAAATTCATAAGGATGGGACATTCAACACGAAAACGTAGATATTATTTATTCCTTAACTAAACATTCTGTAAATATAGCAGTCCATACTAATATTATATGGTTTTAGCTGGCGCCGCAAACGTTGGTGTGCCATATCTATTAACCCTACGATAAATTCTCAGCTCTCCGAATTCTTGTTTTCAATTGCCTATACGTTGCAAATACACAAAGTCATCAAAATCGGTGAACCCATTAAGGAAGAGTTCGATAACATCCACAGTGAGATTGTTATATATTTGATTTACCAAGATTGTAACTTGTAATTGCTAAATCTGGTATGTAATGTAAGTTTGTATGTATGTACAACACGACATGGAGCCCAGGTTAGCTGAAAAAAACTACAGAAAACTATCTATTTGTACAAGTTCAATTTGCAACCAATAAAGAAATTTTCCTTGATCTAACCATACCTAGATAGCGAGCTTTGTGCATTCAAAATTTTAGAGCGCAGCTCATAGAAAAAGAAGTATAACAATACTTGTGATAGATTGTTTTTTATTTGACTAAATTTAGAAGACGTTTTTTACGGAAATCTATTAAATGATTTATTGCACAACCAGCGTGACACTAAGGTTGTAACTTGTAAGTGCTAAATCTGGTATGTAATGTAAGTTTGTATGTATGTACAACATGACATTGAGCCTAGGTTAGCTGAAAAAAACTACAGAAAACTATCTATCTATTTGTCCAAGTTCAATTTGCAACCAATAAATAAATTTTCCTTGTTCTAACCATACCTAGATAGCGAGCTTTGTGCATTCAAAATTTTAGAGCGCAGCTCATAGAAAAAGAAGTATAACAATAACTTGTGATAGATTGTTTTTTATTTGACTAAATTTAGAAGACTTTTTTACGGAAATTTATTAAATAATTTATTGCACAACCAGCGTGACACTCACATTGTTTTAAATTCCTGGTTCCTGAAGAAGGGTAATCTGTGTATCAGGAACCACTGCAGACGACTTTCTTGGACAAACATATCTTTGTGCCAATCCGATTGCAAAGTTGCCAAATTTGTACGAAGCAGAATTCAGAATTCTGCTGTGTGGTGTCGGCCTAGAGAATAGCACCAACCCAATTCTTTCCGCGGGTGTCGTAAAAGGCAACTAAGGGACACAAACCGGGGGGTGGGCAGCAGCGCCCCCTGCAGTACAATTCCACCGAACTGCGATCCCCAACCCGCATGCCCAGCGTGGGGATTATGGGCATTACCTCCCTATGATAGCACCACGTGGCGCTCTTTAGGGGAGGGCTATGCAGTGGACTCGTATAACCTGACGACGACGAGAATTCAGAATCAAATGTGACAGGAAATGTTCTAGAACATTTACCCTCCGTGTTACGTCAGCCACAAATTTTCTGAACTTTCATTTCACTTAAAGAGCATGACGAGCAACTTGGCCTCGTGTAGCGTAATATTGGACACATTTCTCAAACTTCCATCTCAGTGAAGTTCAGTGCCTTTAAATTTAATTAAAGTTCTAATAAGTACTTTAATTTAAGTATGTTTTATGTAGGTACTGAACTATACACAAAATATTTTATTAAGAGAGTAAGAAATGTTTATTCATAAACCATACGACCAAATAGACCATACAATATAAATGGCAACATAGAACGGTATAGATTTAAATACACTTAACTAACATAGACTGTAATAATAATATACTAATTAGCTGACCCCGCAAACGTCGTTTTGTCATATTAGTGAAAATTAAAGTGAAAAACATTTTTATTTCTTTTGTAACACAAATAAATATAACACCAAAATACAAACAAAGTTATAAAGAACAACATACACACAGAAATGTTGGAAATACATACAATCGTGCGAACACAAGTCCAACAAAAGAAGTAGGCTGCAGATCAGCAAAATCCTAGCCACAGGTAACCAGCGCTGGTTTTCTGCTGTACCTGATGTATGAATAAGTTGTTTGACGACCTCTGTGGCGTAACGGTAGTGCATCTACCTGCCATGCAGGAGGTCCCGGGTTCGAATCCCGGCTGGGAACAAAAAAAAAAACCCCAGGTCTTGGATGTTTACATGTTTGTGATGTCGTTGTTTCTGGTTCCCACGACACAGGGTATCCTAGTGTGGGGCCAAAAGCAATGTATGTGCCTGTATGTAAATGTTATGTATGTTATGTTGTTAATTAGCCTACGACCAGCTCTTAGACCTACCAACCTACCAAAAATACAAAAAAAAAACGGTCAAATATGACTCGGCTTCACGCACCGAGGGTTCTTTACAAATTTGTAGGTACTTACATATTGTAATATACATTTTAGTAATCGAGTCTCGCTGTTTTTTTTCGAGGTTTTCCCTAGCATCAAATACTGTTTTTTTATGATTTAGTTACAAACGCATAGTTTTCATATTTTTTCCTGTATTTGTAGTATTACTCGCACAAATTTCGCGTTTGAGTTAGCTTAGAAGTTTGTATTTTTCATAACTTCAACTTGTGAAAAAAATCAAAATTAGTATAAGGTTTTAATTTCAACTCGACACCTCCACGCGTTTTCGGGATAAAGGGTGACGACAGGACGGATGGACAACAGAGTGATCCTAAAAGGGTTTCGTTTTTCCTTTTGCGGCACGGAACCCTTTACTTCACTTTTAACTGTTCGTAGTAGGGGTGGGTTACTTTTAAATATTGCGTAATTGCAAGCATGTCAGTAATATAGTACGATCTTTCAATCTCGGTAAAAATAATATTGTAAATACCTATTTAGAGGCTAAAAATTCCACCCATGCCGGGATTCGAACCCGCGACCTCTGGCTATCCGTGCCAGCGCTCTTTCCAACTGAGCTAATGGGCGACTCACCAGCATCAGTGAAATTTCGAACCCCTTTACAATATTCTCTGTATTACGTACAAAATTGTCCTTAGCACGGGTTAGTGCATTAAAAATAATATAATATTGTAAATACACTAGGAAAAAGTACGAGTTCAGATTGATATTTTTCAGAATATAAGTTAAGAATAATTTTCATTGTACATCAGAGCACATGATAATATAAACAATGTCAGTTTCTAAAGAATATAAATCTGAGAAACAATCCCACAAAATTACCTAAACAACGATTCTCCGACATGTATTTTGCACTGACTTATGGAATTTGTTTGTTTTATAAAATTACTGTCTGAAATCAGAAATAGCGCAACTTTAAAATAAACCTGAATATTCCCAGTCTTTCGCCAACCGTTTCTCGGCCTGAAAAGACGACAGGATTACCCGTCACATGCAAGTAAAGGCACAATTTCACTGAATCATCTATTAATCCCAAAAGTGGGTGGCTGAGCACGAGACTCAGCTTAAACATTTTATAGCGAATAATCTACACCCAGCACCCACGTAAGCTTTTATTATTAGGTAACGTAATTTCGAGTCATTTCCACGAAGAGCGAGCTTTCATCAGAAGCGTAATAAATAGGTAGAGGCATTAGTTGCCTTTGTAATGGAAATGGTTTTTCGAAATTAAAATTAAAGAGGCAACAGTTACAACATACAGATATAACCTCACACCTGTATTCCAGAGGGGTAGGCAGAGACCAGGGACTGCCACATGCCACGATCCTGACAGATCACCTTCGCTTCATCGACGTTCATAAGTCGTAGCATGCACGCACGCCGGTTCCGGGTACTTTTTATCTTCCCTTTGTTAATACATCCCCTATTTGGTCGATGTGTGTCCGCCTGGGACGTCCCTTACCAGCCCTTCCACTCACATTCGCAATATATATTTGTTTCGTAAATTTAGTTATAACTCACAGAGCATATAAATAAGAGACGGGACCTCCCTATATGCTTTTGTAATGAGTTTAGCCCCGTTAGCAATACCAACCAATAGAGCAAAAATGCAATGTCAAAAGTGCTACCAACATAACAACTTGTCTGTGCATTAGGGACGTCCACTTACATTGGTACTACATTTATCGATATCGATAAATTTTCATCCAGGGGCTCCGCAGTTAGCCTAATAAAATTAATAAAAATCAATGTTTTCAATAAAACGACAAATGAAATTAGTATTTTATTATTGATTATCAAATCACAATAATTGTGGTCAAGGTCTATTGAATTTATTTCAGCAGCTATTTGGTTTTTCCTTAGAGTGTCCAATCTGAGCGAACTTCATCAATCGGTGGTTTGGATTCAGGTGCTGAAATCGTCAAAAAAAGTTAAGTTGAGTCGTTATTGATTATTAATTTGTTGGTAAACTATGCTACTTACCGGGATAGTTCTGATAAATATGCTGAGATTCCAGGCCACAATAATTGTGGTCAAACCCTACTGGACCAATAGCAACAGCTGATATTTTGGCTGCTGTACAAGGTGCTGAAAATGATAACACTTTGTAATTTATCAAAGTAAACAAACTCTAGTTACAAAAAACTTCAGCGATACATGAAAAGTCTACGTAACAGAGTTGTTTTGTGAAGCTCGACAACTAATAGGTTTTTGTATAGCTGAATCTGAAAATAAACAATTGCAAGAATAGTCCGAAAAAAAAATTGTTTGTTCCTGTTTACCACATAACTGCATAATTGACTATGTAACTATCAAATACATTTTTATAAAAAAATATTTTAAGTTAAAAATTAGTAAAAAAAATATTTTAGTAATTCCAATCACTAACCAGTTTCAAGTGATGCGACGTGGCTACGTGGTAAGGAAACTCAGCTAGTAAGTAATCAGGAAGAGGAGGCGCATTTATAAGTAGAGAAGATACAGCCCTGTAAAAAAATGTTTATCAAAGTATGTCATTTACGTATTAAGACGTAATAATAATATTGCGTTCTAAATGACGGAGCAAAATATATTCAAATGTTCGACGTAAAGCAAGGCGTATTTTGTGTTTTATTACATAATTATTCATGAAATGTAGTGTTACATTATAAGTTTATAACACAACTCACCATTTCTTTAATCGGCTTCCTTTTAAAATAGTTGTAAAAATCTTTCGGCCGGAAATGATCTCTACAAACATATTTATGTTGGTGGAGTTTTTCGATGGGGATATACGATATAAGATCTTCCACAATTTTCACACATTGTCTGCATCTAAAAAAAAAACAACATTCAATGCAGCCACTAATAGTGCATCGTTGAAACATTGTTATGGCTTACAGCAATTCACCCGTCATACACTGAGTAGTAATTCTGACCAAGGTACTTATCAGATATTTTTTTATCGATATTGAATATGTGTATGGCACATCACTATGACATTGAAACATTATAGTATTTTTCTCATAGTATATTAATTACGTTATTTAACATAATTTATGATCTTGCTCTTGTGCAAGATGACAAAAACTGTAGCCAGAAATACTTACCGGTATTTTTATCCCTAGGAAATTTACCCATAAACTTTCTTTTGGTACCCATTGACCGGCTGCATCTTATTTTACAAATGGCACAAGTTCGACACCATCCGATCAATAACATCACTAAACACTGTACAACAAGATACACACAGCTAGATATTGAACAAACTTCAAAAACAAAAATTTTAACTATAAAACGTTCTAATATGTGCCGCGTTCCGCCATATTTGTTATGTTTTCAGTTTGACATTGACAACCAGGGATGTTAAATGTCAACTCTTGAATTATGGCACCAGACGCTCAAAATTATGGTATTTTAAAAAAAATAAGGTACAGATAGGAAAACTCTTACGGATTTAATAAATTAGGTATTAATTAAAGTATTAAAATTTCGCCGAATTTTCATAAATTCTTCAAACGAACACTCTACTCACTTTTTTCTTTTAAACCGACTTCAAAAAAGGAGGAGGTTATCAATTCGACGCGTATATTACTTTTTTACTATGTTTTCGCATAACTTCGTCAAATCTTAACCGATATCGATAAAAAAAATTTGTTCGATTAGGTATAGCGTCCCATTGGTCCCATTTTAATTTGGTGAAGATCTGATGTAGACTTTCAGAACTGGAGAACTGAACTCTTTAATGGACAAATAAGCAAATAGCAAATAAGGCCTAATGAGGCCTATCCATTAGTAATATCCATTTGTTTCATAAGATATATATAACGTAAAATTGGTTCCAGGGTAAATGGTGATGTTCTGATGAAGACTTTCAAATATGGAAATTTAAAATTAAGTCAAATTTTAAACCAAAAGATTAAGTTAAGTTTTGATGTTACAAAGACTTTGTTCATCAAATACTTTCATCCAATAACTCTTTCTCTGGTGTTTGGTGGATATTGTTTCGAAGATCATCAGCTCCAATGTCGGTCTTGAGAGGTTATAAGCTTCTATTCCAGATAGAAATATGCTGTTTTCACGACAGTATTTCATTTCACTGACATTTTCTACAGCCGAAGATTTGGACGTCTGATGATGACCAGCTCAAGAACACCCAGATCTAGGGCACCGTTGCACCTTGAAACCCGGAATAAATTAAAGTTGGGATGTATAGTTTCATTATATCTTGCTACACTAGGAATGTAAGGAGTCAGATGCCCAAGATTATCAGCTCAAATGTCGGTCTTGAGAGGTTCTAAGCTTCTATTCTAGATAGAAATATGCCGATTTCACTAAAGTATTTAATTTCACTTTCATTTTCTACAGTCGAAGATTTGGACGTCTGATGATGACCAGCTCAAGAACACCCAGATCTAGGGCACCGTTGCACCTAGAAACCCAAAATTGAAGTTGTATCTATGGTTTCATTATCACTAGGAATATTAAGAGTCAGATGCCCAAGATCATCAGCTCGAATGTCGTTCTCAAGAGGTTTTAAGCTTTTATTCTAGATAGAAATATGCCGTTTTCACTAAAGTATTTAATTATATTCTTTTTATTGCACTAACGCGTGCTAAGTACAATTTAAAAAAAATCTATTTAGAAGCTGAAAATTCCACCCATGCCGGGATTCGAACCCGCGACCTCAGGCTAACCATGCCAGCGCTCTCCCAACTGAGCTAATGGGCGACTACAGACATCTGTGAAATTTCGAACCTCTTTACAATACTCCTTGTATTGCGTACAGGCAGCGACATCTGGCTAAAGTAATTTGCATCACTTGCAGCCCCGAGTATCGAACCCGCATCCTCTGGCTAACCGTGCCAGCGCTCTTCCAACTAAGCTAACTGAGCTGTACGTAATACAGAGAGTATTGTAAAGAGGCTCAAAAATTTACTGATGTTGGTAGTCGTCCCGGCATGGGTGGAATTTATAAATATTTTTCCCTCTTAATATTTTTTTTCAATATTTAATTTCACTGTCACTTTTTGAGGTCTGATGATGACCAGACTCATGGACACCCAGATGTAGGGTACCGTTGCACCTAGAAACCCGGAATAAAAGTTTAAATGTATAGTTTCATTATCACTTACTACACTAGGAAAATTAAGTATCAGATGACGAGTAGCCCAATAACACGTAGATGTAAGGTAGGTACCGTTGCAAATATAAATCCACAATGTAAGTCAAAATACACAATTATACTGTCGTGGTTATAAGTCCCTTAATAAAAAATATACTATAGAATTTTAAAATAGAAATTAAAAACCGACTTCTGCATCCCGAGGCGCGAAAAACGAGTTGGTGCCCAAAATGTATGTGATGGTTTGGAACTTGGCACCGACTCCAAGATATACTTCTACAATACCTAGATATATATGAATTTCGAATTTATAGATCACATTCGTTTAAATTATTTCTGCGTTTGTCGCGCCTCGGGATGCAGAAGTCGGGTTTTTTTTTTTTTTTATCTGTGCTATTCGCTACTTCTGACGAAGTTCAACTTTTTGAAAAAATATTACCGATAAAGCTACAAAGTTCACCTGTGAAGTTCACTTACAATCCACAGCACACAAAAACTATCACAGATATGATCGTTCTTATCAACTTACTGAACGAAATGAATAAATGATTTTTTAGTGTTGCGTGATATCGGTATGTAAAAAAAACTCATCAACAGCAAAAACGAAAGATGAAAATATGTGATGAAAAAGTGCTTGTGATGAAATGGCAAAATTATGGTACTTTCGCGTACCATAATGGAGGTATCATGGTACATGGTACGAACGACTGAATTATGGTACATGTACCATAATTATGGCACGTATAACATCCCTGTTGACAACAAAGAAAGAGTAAGCAGTGTTGCCAACGTGGGCGATTTTTCGCCGTTTAGGCTACTCGGATAGAAAATCGGCGACGAAAAAATGTCAACGGCGACCGGTCGCCTTTTAGGCTATCTCGAGGGAAACTCTGAGATAGCCTAAAAAAAGAAAAAAGTAGTGTCGAAACGACGAAATTATTAATGCGGCCAGTACACAATGGCCCATGCTGGTCCACTGCTCGCTATTGCCATTGTGTACATGGGGGAATGGTGTGTAGTGGCGGACAATTGCCTATCGTGGCGCGCAATCGGACAGTTGTCGGTTTTTTGGGCACACTTCAAAGGAATCGTGGCGTAGCATGGCCCATCCCTGTTTACACAGTGGCTCATCGTTTAGTCAATAATATTATTGATTCTCAAGTTTTTTGATTTAAATCAATCTGAGTCCGTAATTTTGCGCCTTTTGCGCCATTTTTTTTAATAACTTTGTTGTTGTTCATACTTCTGTAATATGTCTTCTGTCTACAGTCTCTAAGAATAGTATATTTCTAAAGCAAATTACTATGTTTTAAATTGTACATTACAATAACAACTTTTTTTTAAAGTTAATAGCAAATAATTTTTCAAAACTACCTTTTTATTTTATTTTTAACGTTTTGTGTTTAGGCTACTTATTTAGGCTACCTCAGCAAAAATTGGGCTACTTTAGGCTACTTAAGCTTTGAAAAACGGCGATATCATGCTGTGAGTCGTTGGCAACACTGAGAGTAAGTAGTATTAAAGAGTGAGACAAATATATGTCCGCCATTAAAACGGGGCTAAATGCGAACAAATAATTCAAAGTTCCTACTTGCGCTAGGCTGGTGGTTACTTTACCCATCTATCTAGTGTAAATGACAGTGCCACTAGATGCTGTATAAATCATCTAGAATAGATGCAAAGGCCTTACTTAATAAATTAGTAATCTAACAGGTTAAAGCAAGTATTGAAACTGACGGCTGAATTATGTAGTTATATGTATGACATGACATATTTTATGTGCACGGGAAAGCAAGCGAAGCTCTAGAAAAAAAAATTAAACAAAAAATGTGAACCGACTTAGCAGGTAGGTACATGTAGATAAAAGGTACGATAAAATACTGAAATTGGCATGTGAGTATTCACAAGTATTAGGTATGTTTTAGTACCTCTTTATTGGTGAGGTGACTTTTTACACCAAAAGGTTACTTATTTGCCTATTTCTGGTGACTTTTCACAAGGCCTGTCTGGCAACACTGCTCATCTGTGAATTGATCAATTGATTGATCAAAGTGAATTGATTGCCGTGAATTGAATTGTTTCACAGAAAAATTATGTTTTGATATTCCAGCTGGATTTTCATCTGAATCAATAGCCAATCTGCAAAATTCTCAACAATGTCTGATAATGATGACGATTACATGTGTGAAGAAGAGGAGGACTATGGATTGGTAAGTACCTTCAGCAAAATTTGTTACGAAAAATTGCATTGATATGAGTGCATAAAACTTACGGGGATATTCGAAAAAAAAACAAAGTAAACCATCTGCATAGCTGTGGATGAACTCGCTAGTAGATCGGAAACTATAGCGGAAGAAACTGAACTTCTACTCACACTGCCGTACATTCAGTTCCGGAAATAGTTAATGCCGGGAACCGAAACCCAGTATGCCGAATTATGGAAAAAGAATCAAAGTGCAAACAAGCCAGATAGACTACGAGAGACTAACTATGCCAAAGCACCTCACATTGGGTCTGCTGCGTCTGAGGAGAACCAACCTGTGTGGCACTTATGATGGGGCACTGCCCAGTGAAAGGTACTCTCACACTATGGAATTGATCGACAAGCTGGGATAACTTCGGGAAACCAGTGGTAACATTAGAGAACTGCTCGGTTTCTGGAAGGAGATTGGCTGGCTGGTGTGATTGCACAGTCATTATATGTACAATGTGCGAATTTGAGGCTATATGCGAAAACCACAGATGGAACTAAACTAATGACTTCTTTCATTATCACTGGTAGACATTAAAGGAAGGCACGGTCTGTCACACCTAATACCTATTCAGTACCCCAACATCATGGGGTGGCGACATTCTAAACATTCTTTGTAGACATTGCTTAGTGGGTACAGCTTACCTGGCCCACTCGATCTCCCCATGTATCGTTATCAACCCTTGTATGTCCCCACTGCTGGGGCACGGGTCTCTTCCTGCATCGCAGGAAGGTTAGGCCATACTCCACCACAGGCCAAGTCCGGGTTGGTGGAGGATTGTAAGACAGTCGCGGGCCTTACTGTCAGAAGTTATCAAGCCGCCCATAAGGCCTCTGACATGGCTTAACGACTGCCATTATATGTATGACAGCTGGCACCAACGGCTTAACGTGCCTTGCGAAGCACGGAAGCGCTCGGAAAAATGTCACTAGTGGTAGTCACGGGACGCTCACCCATCCCGCACCTGACCGCGCCTGTTGTTGCTTAACCAAGTGATTGATTCCAATCACTCGGTTTGCCTAGGCCACGAGCGCTTCCCATGTATACTTATTTGCAATTTATCCTTACAGGTTATATTGACTTTTCTTTGACAACGTAGAAGTTCTTAGGCATATCTTCAGTTTACTCATTTTGACTAATATATTTTAATTATTAAACATGTGCAGGGAGCCGATTCTCGCCCATGCGAATTGAAAGCGTAGACGCAAAATATTTGAAGGATTAGACATTTGTCGTATAAAAATCATTATTCTATTTTTAATGCACTAACCCGTGCTAAGGACAATTTTAAAAACCTATTTAGAGGTTAAAAATTCCACCCATGCCTAGATTCGAACCCGCGACCTCTGGCTGTCCGTGGCACAGATAGCCAGAGGCCGCGGGTTCGAATCCCGGCATTGGTGGAATTTTTAGCCTCTAAATAGGTGTATAAAAATCAGTTTCATGTATTCTCACAAATGTGTAAATTTGCTAATAAATTTTGCTCGCTTTGCGGTGTCATAATGTCTCATAGTAATTGGACTAGAATTCATGTCATAAGCTTTAGAATCATATACAAATTATTTTTAATGAAGTGAGAATTGGCTGCCAGGTTGTTATTGCAATCAGCTTAAACTAAGGTCTAGGGTATAGTCTAAGGTATAGGTCACAGTTTAGGGATCCATACTTTAAAGGTTTACCATGGGCCTATTAGTATCCCTGTTATATCTGACTGTTGGACCCAGAAATAGCAAGTGACACTTGAACGATAATAGGTAGCCAGCCGAAATTTATTAAGAATTATATTACATAGTTATCTTAGAATAATATTACTGCTGTGTGGTGTCGGCCTAGAGAATAGCACCAACCCAAAATCTTCCCACGGGTGTCGTAAAAGGCGACTGAGGGACACAAAACGGAGGGTGGACAGCAGCGCCCAGTGCAGTACAATTCCACCATACTGCAATCCCCAACCCGCATGCCCAGCGTGGGGATTATGGGCATTACCCCCCAATGATGGCACAACCTTGCCCTATGGCGTTCATTGGGGGAGAGCTGTGTCCAGCAGTGGACTAATGTAGCCTGAAGAAGAAGAAGAAGAATATTACATTGAAATTTACAAAGAATTAGAATTATTAAGAAAAACTTCAATTCTTCAATAAGACCCTTCAGGCCCTTCTTAAATTTATTGTAATGGCAAGTGATAACACTTGAACGGTAATAGGTAGCCAGTTGAAATTTACTAAGAATTAGAATTTATTATATTACATAGTTACCTTAGGGCCTGTTTCACAATCTGCAAATAAAGTTCCGGATAAGCTATCCGCAACCAGGGCTGCCGTTCTAAATTTGAAGCCATGAACAAACACACGCAATATAGGAATATTTATTTGAATTTAGAACAAACGGCAGCCCTGGTTGCGGATAGCTTATCCGGATCTTTATTTGAACATTGTGAAACAGGCCCCTAGAATAATATTACATATTTTGTAAGAAAAACTTTAATTCTTCAATAAGACCCTTACGACCCTTCTTAGATTTATTGTTCTCTCTCTGAGAGAAGGCCTGTGCCATGCAGTGGGACATATATAGGCTGCATGAAAAAAATAACATAGAATCAATCAATCAAATTAATTTCAACATAAAAAATTTACATTCTGTTTGCTGAATGTTAAATGTAAGCCGCTGCCTTCGGGGCGAATTGTAGTGGAGAAAAAAGCAGCGGAAAAAGAAACTCCACTCTGACAATCTTTTGTCAAGTCATCTTAAACCAAATACATCAGTTGCCACCTATACGTATACCTAATAAGACTTCATGATTGCCATTAACAACCCTAAATGCCAAAGCATTAGTCAAACGTCTTGTGTTAAAAAAAGTTATGTTTTAGTCAGTTATAGAATGTATCATATAGGAGTTATTAATTAATATTACATGTTTAGAAGAAAAACTTATTTTACGTTCAATTTGAGACCTTAGGACCTTAATAAGAACCTTGGCAGGTTTTTATAAATTTTATTGTTGCTAAACTACAAGGATAGCACTTGCCTGATAATTGAATCCATTAGTGTTTTTTACAATAGAGCTAAATAAAATAAAACATATAAAAATATATTTCTAACAAATATCTCTATTATAAGCACACCACTTGGTTTTCTACTTCAAACTGGTGTGATTAAAAATTACACTCCAGTATAAAAATAATGACCACGAAGCGCTCGTGGCCTAGGCGAACTGAGTGATTCCAATCAATCACTTGACTTAAGCAACAACAGGCGCGGTCAGGTGCAGGATGGGTGACCCGTGACTACCGCTAGTGGCATTTTCCCGAGCGGTTCCGTGCTCCGTAAGGCACGTTATCCGTTGGTGCTGGCTGTTATGTAATGGCAGTCGTTGAGAGAGGCTTTATGGCGGGTTGATAACTTCTGACAGTAAGGCCCGCCGCTGTCTTACAATCCTCCACCAACCCGGACTTGGCCCCCGTGGTGGAGTATGGCCTACCCTTCCTGCGATGCAGGAAGAGACCCGTGCCCCAGTAGTGGAGACAAATTATAACGAAAAATAAAAATAATAATAACGCAGCCATTATATGTCCCTCTGTATGGCACAGCCCTTCTCTCAGAGAGAGTATCACCACGCATGTTCGCCGCCGATTAGCAATTTCAAGCGCCGAGGTTTGTGGTGAACCCCTTAGACACTCAGGTATAACAAATAATAAAAACCGTCCAAGTCTTAGTAGTCCGGCTTCGGCAGGCAAGGGAGTCAAAACTATTGGCAAAGTTTCATCCGGCATTTCGTTTGTAGATAAAAACCAATAGGAATTTCTCCTTGGGGGACGTTTTAAACACCGAAGCGGTAAGCTTGCTGTCAGCTGTCTTGATGGTATAGGTGCTCAGCAAGAGCCCACTCCAAAACAGTGTTCTAGGAGTGGCAGTGTTCCAGTGGTCCCTACACCCATCTAGTGTGAGTGAAGGTGCCACTAAACGCTGTATGAATCATCTCATTACGTAGATGCAAAGCTCAAAGATGCACCTGACAATTTTAATGATTATTAAAAATAATATATTTTGTCTATAGCCCTTCTTTATTCCGAATTCGCTACAACATTCACATTTCAAAGTACTAAATATTTCAGTTATGGTTTTAGTATGTCTCGCAAATCGGCGTGCCATTTGGCATAGGCCTCCTCCAGCTCTCTCCAGTGAACTCTGCAAAATTAACAAATGGAGCAATCAAATGGCATTATGGTACCCAAGAAAAGAAGGGACGCCCGAAAACAAGATAGAAAGACGACATACGCCTAACCTTGGGACCATACTGGACCAGAGTAGCAGAGGGAAATTAATATACATTGGAATAATTATGTCACATCAGACTAATATTGTAAAGGCGAAAGTTTGTGTGTGTATGTTTGTTATTTCTTCACGTCTAAACGGCTGGAGCGATTTTAATAAAATTTGGTATGGAGTTAGCAGACACCCTAAATTAACACATGGGCTACGTTTTACTGCGGGATAATATCTCATTCCCATCCCATAGGAAAATCGATAAACCGCGGGTAAAACTGTGGGGCACATCGAGTAATAAAATAAAAGTAAGATAAGATAAGAATATTCTTTATTGTACACCAGAGCACATATTATAAAACATGTAAAGATACAAAGTACAATTGGCGGCCTTATTGCTAAAAGCAATTTCTTCCAGACCTTACGACGGAAAGTTGAAAGTATGGACATTTAATACATATTTTAAGCCATATAAGTGATTCCCCAGGAATATTCTGAAGACAGCAACTCGGAGCCCGATGTGGACCTGGAGAACCAGTACTACAACAGCAAAGCGCTGAAGGAGGACGAGCCGGCCGCGGCGCTGCTCAGCTTCCAGAAGGTCTTGGAGCTCGAGGGCGGAGAGAAGGGGGAGTGGGGCTTCAAAGCGCTCAAACAGATGATCAAGATCAACTTTAAACTGGTAAGATGTTCGATTTGCTGCAGTGTGTTCCGTAGGCACCTTCTACTTCATGTGTGGTCTCCTATCGGAGGTTGACAGCCAATTCGGCTATCTTGTTTTTCGAGGTTGCCAATACAAACAAGGAACTGGTACTCTGTTGCAACACTGTCGCAGGTTGTGTAGCGATGATATCTTTAGCGAAGCGCTCGTGGCCTAGCGGAAACAAGTGATCGGAACCAATCACTTGAGTTAAGCAACAACAGGCGCGGTCAGGTGCAGGATGAGTGACCGTCCCGTGACTACCGCTAGTGGCATTTTTCCGAGCGCTTCCGTGCTTCGCAAGGCACTTTAAGCCGTTGGTGCCGGCTGTCATATAATGGCAGTCGTTAAGCCATGTCAGAGGCCTTAATAGGCAGGTTAATATCAGGGATGTTAGATGCCAACTCTTGGGCGGCTTGATAACTTCTGACAGTAAGGCCCGCCACTGTCTTACAGTCCTCCACCAACCCGGACTTGGCCCCCGTGGTGGAGTATGGCCTAACCTTCCTGTGATGCAGGAAGAGACCGTGCCCCAACAGTGGGGACATACAAGGGTTGATAATTTGATATCGATATCTTTAGTTTCCCAGGTCTCCTTATTCCTGGAAGCCTTCCGTAGTCACCAAGGAACTTCTAGTTTCGCCATGTACGTCCGTCAGTCTGTCAACTTAGCACAGACGACGAAACAGTAGGATAAAATGGTAGAAATAAAATTGTTTTATGGATATTTCTCCAAACTTAAATTAGGGACGCAGTTTTTGCCGCATACACTGTAGTGTAAGGGTAACGTTGGACTGGTGGTTTAAAATTATTAGGTGTATAACTTTATTTATTAAAAACTTGATAGGTATTTTGCAGCTCTTAAATATTTTTAGGACCTAAAATATCAGGAATATGTAGCGAAAACCTATTGAAAAATTTATAACGAAAAGCTATGACGGGATTTAAACGCAGACATCTAACAAGCAATACTAAAAAATAAATTTGAACACATTTCATTAAAAAAAAACTCTTTATTGTTTACAAGTTTCTCTCTAGTCCGACCTTAGATGTAGCAGGCACAAACGCTGTAATCCATATTTTTAGTGACTTTTCTGTGTACATTATAATATTAGCTTCTCATTCTGCAGGGCAACTTCACGGAGATGATGGCCCGGTACAAGCAGCTGCTGACCTACATAAAGAGCGCTGTCACGCGCAACCACTCCGAGAAATCCATCAACTCCATCCTCGACTACATCTCCACCTCCAGGAATGTAAGTTGCTTACAGTCATAAATGCACTTGTACTGATCAGCCTAACGCGTAGCACGCATTGCGTATAGTATCGTATCATTATTTCTTAATTATTCGCGATACTCATACGTAGTTATGTATTAAACGGGTCTAATCGTGATTATTTATTAGGTATAACGTAAATTACCTTATTTCCCGACGTTTCGACAGCGTTACAGTTGCCGTGGTCTCGGGTAGACTCTTATAGATTTTTTGTGTCGGACTATAAATCGCGTCGAAGATGGCAGTGAAGACAAAAAGGAGGCTTCTTTTGTTTTAGCGGAATGTTTACTTAACTCTGCCGTTATATCGCCGTGGATACTGTATTTCAGTAGATATCTAATACGTGACAGTGATATTGAGCCACATAATTTTACAACAAAGTCCAATAGATATTTTGTTTTTGCACTGTGCACTTGCACACAGATGTATGCATGAAAAGTCATATAATCATGGCGCGGGGTGAATGATTGTGTTGTGTGATTTTTTTTTTTACTTTACCGCCCACCCGTCGCATCCTAAACGAAAACAATTTTCTGTTTGAGGACTCTACTCAACAGATGGAATTGCTCCAAGACTTCTACGAAACCACCCTGGAAGCTCTCAAAGATGCGAAGAACGACCGGCTCTGGTTTAAGACCAACACCAAACTGGGCAAGCTCTATTACGATAGGGGAGACTTTAATAAGTTGGCCAAGATCTTGAAGCAGCTGCATCAGAGCTGTCAGGTATGCAGTATGAGTGATTATAAGTACATTAAAGGACATTACATGAACTCACGCCTGAATGTCGCAGGGTTGGCCACGATCTTGATTAAGTTACAAATAGTTGATGTAATTTTAATGTTATTAATACACTAGCAGCTTTAAGATGATACATGAATGTAATAAAGATTTTCATGCGTATTTTGCTTAAAGAACAGTAACTCTAGTGTGTAGCTGAAACAACTGCAAGGGAGCTGGTTTGACTATCCAATGCTTGTACGGTACAAGTTGTGCTACCACACTGGGGTATGACATAAAACAAGAAAATAGGTTTAATGTACTTTGTATAATCGGTTTCGCAATAGCGTGATTAAAGAAAACCTGTCGACTGAAAGAGGGTATAGCGACTAGAATCGATAAAAGAATCTTCGTTGGCTTGGACATGTAGAGATGATGAAGGAAGAAATATATCGAGCGACGTAAGGAACGTCCTAGATTGATATACCAATTAGGGAGTATATCAATCTAGGACGCTATCAGGATCATGGCAAATGGCAAACCCTGGTCTCTGCCCCAGGGATACAGGCATGGGTTTACGTAATGTAATGCATGTACGTGTATTTAATAATCTATGTCTATTAGGGGTCCTTCTAACTACATTTCTGCCCTGTTAGACTGACGATGGCGAAGACGACCTCAAGAAAGGCACGCAGCTGCTCGAGATCTACGCACTGGAGATCCAGATGTACACGGCGCAGAAAAATAATAAGAAGTTGAAGGCGCTCTACGAGCAATCGCTGCACATCAAGAGTGCGATCCCGCACCCGCTCATCATGGGAGTCATCAGAGGTAGGACATCATAACTTAGCTGAGCGTATCAAAAGGTGGAGATGCTCAGATAAATACGGGTCGCCAGATGTGGGGTATCAGAAGTGGGATCTGACATGCATGATGCTATCAGAGGTGGGATAAGATGCAATGTTATGAACAACATTGAAAAACAACTGCCATAAGTCATGAGAAAGGTTAATGAATAGAGGTGAAGATGTATGTTCTGAACTTAGGAAAGTAAAGAACAATCCTAGGAGTACATAAAAGTTAGTTTTATATTGGAGGAGATAATGAACCGACTTTTACTTTTACTTTAATTTTGCATGTTTTGTGATTATAAACTGCTTTGACTCAATAAAAATATATTTTCAAACCTAAAATACTGAAGTGCTTAAAGACTACTTTCAGGCACATTCAGTTTGACCCAATTTCCTTATTACCTGGACTTTTAAAAATTGTAACTTTGTCTAAAAATATTCTTCGCAAATATGTATAAAAAAATCGCAGTCGCTCCAATTATGCTCTTATTAACGATGTGCATGTTATTTTTATTTCTATTCAACCAGCCCATAGACAGGGCCTCTTTAGGGCATAGGAGGCTTTTCTTTCACTCCAACCAATCCCGTCCTTCGCTAGTTTTGTCAAATGTCTTTGTCATGAAAAAATATTCAAATAAAAACAAATGTACTGTTTGCTTCCTTTCATACAGAATGCGGAGGCAAGATGCACTTACGCGAGGGCGAATTCGAGAAGGCGCACACGGACTTCTTCGAGGCCTTCAAGAATTACGACGAGAGCGGCAGCCCGCGCAGGACCACCTGCCTCAAGTACCTAGTCCTGGCCAACATGTTAGTACTTTCCTAGTTGTATTAAGCAGACAGACATCAAACCTCGTATGTCCCCACAACCTCACGTCTGAGTCCCAGAGGGGTAGGCAGAGACCAGGGACCGCTACGGTACAGACGCGCGGTCCTGACAGATCACCTTCGCTTCATCTACGTTCATTAGTCGTTGCATGCATGCACGCACGCCGGTTCCGGGTTTATATTTTTCAGTAAATCAACAAATTTTGGGTATAATAATTATTTTAAAAACCTATTTTTTGGCTAAAAAATCCCAATGCCGCGACCTGTGGCTCTCCGTGCCAGCGCTCTCCCAACTGAGCTAATGTGCGACTAATAATAATAATTTGGCTACCGACTGTAGTACTTTGTGTGTAGTTCCCTGTTACACAACAACCTTCAACCTCCCTTCGTTCGTCCGCAGGCTGATGAAGTCTGGCATCAACCCGTTCGACTCGCAAGAGGCCAAGCCCTACAAAAACGACCCCGAAATCCTCGCGATGACAAACCTCGTGATGGCCTACCAGAATAATGACATTAGCGAGTTCGAGTCGATACTCAAGCATAATAGGTAAGGATGAAATATCGGCTGTTTTGATATAGAAGTTATTTTTTTATATTGATTTTTGTTTACTTATGCTTGACTTCGTACTTGACACTTATCGTCATATTTTGGACAATTTACATAATATCCTCATAAATTGTAACCTATGTGTCATTCTGATGTATAAGGTACTTTTTACGTGAAAGAGTAACATCCATCCATACTTACAAACTTTCGCGTTTATAATATTAGTTTCTTAAGCTGTGCATGTAAAATTAAAAAGTAAGAACGACCGCCGCTAACAGATAAACCGAACAGGTTTCCGAGAGCGGCTAGATTGTTAAAAAACACTTGTTATTTTGCATATTTCACAAATAAAAAAAAATTTTGGATATTATTATTTTAATTCTTTTTTGCACTAATTACATGAGTACAAGGGCGTGCTTCATGCAAGAAGCAGGATAATAATTAAATATTTCATTTTACCTTTTTGCCTGGTAAGTGCTGGTTAACCACTTGACAAATAATACAAATGTACCAATTTCAATATTTCTGTAGTGCACCGACTGCCCGTCTCTAATTTCTTTCTTGTGTCCGTCTGTGTTTGCCTGGAAGAAATTGCTTTTAGTAATAAGGCCATTTGTACTGTACTTTTATATAATTTGTGATATTGTAATTTCTGTGTACTATAAAGAATATTCTATCTATCTTTCTATCTATCTATCTATCTATCTATCTATCTATCTATCTATCTATCTATCTATCTATCTATCTATCTATCTATCTATCTATCTATCTATCTATCTATCTATCTATCTATCTATCTATCTATCTATCTATCTATCTATCTATCTATCTATCTATCTATCTATCTATCTATCTATCTATCTATCTATCTATCTATCTATCTATCTATCTATCTATCTATCTATCTATGTATCTTGGCGGCTTCGGTGGCGCAGCGGTGTGGCACGCTGACTCTAAAAGCGAAGGTCTCGGGTTCGATCCCCGGCCGGGTCAAACTAGGAAACGAACTTTACTAGTTCGTCTCGGATCTTGAATGTTATGATCTTAGATGTTATCTATGTATTCATTGTATTAAATCTATCGACGAGTTACTAGCACCTATAACACAAGTCATTTAGTTGTACTTCGTATAGGGCTAACGAGATCTGTGTAATATGTCCATGGATACTTATTTATTATTATCTTAAAGACCTATTTAGAGGCTAAAAATTCCACCCATGCCGGGATTCGAACCCGCCACCTCTGGCTGTCCGTGCCAGCGCTCTTTCCAACTGAGCTAATGGGCGACTCACCGGCATCAGTGAAATTTCGAACCTCTTTACACTATTCTCTGTATAACGTACAGGGCATGGGTGGAATTTTTAGCCTCTAAATAGGTTACACTATTTTTATTTTTAATGCACTAACCCGTGCTAAGGAACAAATTTAAAAACCTATTTAGAGGCTAAAAATTTCACCCATGCCGGGATTCGAACCCGCAACCTCTGGCTATCCGTGCCAGAGGTTGCGGGTTCGAATCCCGGCATGGGTGAAATTTTTAGCCTCTAAATAGGTTTTTAAACTCTAAATAGGTTTTTAAAACGGGTTAGTGCATAAAAAATAAAAATAGTATAATTATTATTATCTACCTAACAGGAACAACATAATGGACGATCCGTTCATTCGCGAGCACATCGAGGACCTGCTCCGCAACATCCGCACGCAGGTGCTGGTGAAGCTCATCGGGCCTTACACCCGCATCCACATCCCCTTCATCAGCAAGGAGCTCAACATCGACGAGCGGGAGGTGGAGAACCTCCTCGTCACCTGCATACTTGACAAGTGAGTCCAATCTACTATTCTATTACTAAAAGTAAAATTGTTCTTTAAACACATCCTCTTACACACACTCATTTGTAACACTACTTACACACTCGCTCACATAGGTACACCACACAAAAAGAGGAATACACTCGCCAACTACACTACACCTATCCACCTACTTTTATACAACTATACTAATTTAAGGTTTTAAACCAATTCTATAGAGCTCAATTCGCAATGGTAAGGAGGCAGTAGCAGAATGCTGACACCATACTGAGCGGCAAATTCTTCCACCGCATATTTTAAATAACCAGTTTTATTTTAATTATATTCTTTTTAGGGCTGATTTTTCAATAGTCAGATAACTTTTATCTGAGGAATAAAAATGGCGGTTTGACAGCTTATGTATGAAAATTATGTCAAACCGCCATTTTTATTCGTCAGATAAAAGTTATCTGACTATTGAAAAATCAGCCCTTACACGAATATTAGCCCTTACCCGATTCTATCCCATAGTAGCCGAGGTATATTCTAAAAGCTAACAGACTGTTCTATGTTTGTTACTTCTTCAAGTCTAAACGGCTGGAGCGAATTTAATAAAATTTGGTATGAAGTTAGCTGACACGATTTACAAAGGCTACGATTTACTGCGGGAAAATATCATACTAATAAACAATTTATTTTCCCTAATAAACCGCGAGTAACACCGCAAGCACAGCTAGTTAATCATACATAAATGTCACTAATTCATGAAATAATCAACGGGTATGATTAAATCATCATCATCAATTTATTAAGTTTTAAATAATAAGGTTTGCCCGTAAAATAATAGATGTGTCATCCATCAAAGTGTAGTCGCCAAACAATATAAAAACAATTTCATAATAAATCACATATAATCATTGGGATATATTATCAAGTATCAAATAAATAGATTTATACTTATTTTAATAGGTTTGTCCTGATAACTGTATAAGTGTATAATCAAATTAAGGAAAAACGATCATTAAAAAAATGAAATATATAACTTAAAAAATCATAAAGATCCAGAAAACTAATATTTTGTACCTATGAATTTAACTGCTATCTTACATTAGGTTCTTGTATACTGGTTGTACCTATTGTTGTTTCTAGGTATATCTACATCTGCGGTAGTTTTATTTACCCTGTAAATATTTATTAATTTTGAATTATTATTTGATATAAGTAGTATGAATGTATTAGAATAATAAATGAAACACAGCATTACTCACAATAATTATTATTATTTAATAACAATCAATTAAATTGTCAATTTTCATAGCGCACCAATTTGGCTCCGCCCTTTTTCATAAAACTAATGAATCGAACTATTAAATTGATTACGGTTAGTATTATTTGGAGAATTGATCGAAATAATTTGTAATACTGTACTGAAGACAGACATTAATTTGGTGACATTAATTTGGTAATTTGTGCCTGGCGACACTTTTTATTTTTCTGTGAATGAAAATATTTCGTGGCGATAGGTCTATTATAGGTGATGTCATCCACATGGATGACAAATGTAAACTTTGATGACATTAAATAGAGTTCCCACAATCAACCCCTATTATGATCTTGTTAATATGGAACTGAATACAATATCAGAGTTATCCCGATTACAGTTTGTGTTCAGAACCAACTCTTGGTCTATGAGCATTTTCTGAGATTTTTATTTTTCGAAACTTTAGGTACAATTTAATCTGTGTATTTTCCATTTTTAGTGTTCTCTATCTATCTACAATTTCATTAAATTCACGCGCTCTACAAACGAAGCCATAAAATCACCCACTACTATTCCAATTAGACCTCAAAAGACGTACGGACAATATGTAATTTGTTTTCGTAAAAATGGAAATACAGTAAATAAAATTCAATAATCGACAAGTCCTAGAACAAAACGACATGTTTCATGAATTGCGCGTTTCATTGCCCTGTTATTTGAGCGTAACTAAACCTAACCCTGCACGCTGCAATACATTGACGCGTCATTCCCTCCCGCAGCACGATAAGCGGGCGCATCGACCAGGTGAACTCGGTGCTGGAGCTGCAGTCGGGGGCGCGCGGCGCGGCGCGCTACTGCGCGCTCGACAAGTGGACGGCGCAGCTCTCCTGCCTGCACCTCGCGCTCGCCAACAAGATGGCGTAGCGCCGCCTGCGCGCCGCCGCCGGCCGCCTCTAGCCCCCAGCGCCGGCGCCACCGCTCTGCAGTGGCGGCCGCCGCCAGCCGCCCCTAGCCCCCCCTGCCGAGGCTATACCTCTGCCCCGGCGGTTGCGGAGCGCCGCCGCCGACCTTTATTAGCCATCAGCGCCGCCGCCACAGCTCTTCCCAGGACGTCTCTAGCCTCCAGCGCCGGCGCCACAGCTCTGCACAGAACGTCTCTAGCCCCCAGCGCCGGCGCCACAGCTCTGCACAGGACGTCTGTAGCCCCCAGCGGCGGCGCCATAGCTCTGCACAGGACGTCTCTAGCCCCCAGCGCCGGCGCCACAGCTCTGCACAGGACGTCTCTAGCCCCCAGCGCCGGCGCCACAGCTCTGCACAGGACGTCTCTAGCCGCCGGCGCCACAGCTCTGCCCAGGACGTCTCTAGCCTCCAGCGCCGGCGCCACAGCTCTGCACAGGACGTCTCTAGCCCCCAGCGCCGGCGCCACAGCTCTGCACAGGACGTCTCTAGCCCCCAGCGCCGGCGCCACAGCTCTGCACAGGACGTCTCTAGCCCCCAGCGCCGGCGCCACAGCTCTGCCCAGGACGTCTCTAGCCTCCAGCGCCGGCGCCACAGCTCTGCACACGAGGTTGCGGTAGTAGCCTCTGCACGTCTCACTTAGACCTTGACAGCCTTATTTTTAAAGACACAATTCCTTGAAACACTCATGAACGCAACCCAACATAGGCTGTGGTGGAGATTTCACACCTCTAGGAGTGTTTTAGTGGAATCGTGTTGGCCTTTTGGTTCAAGTGATTGTTGACTACAGTAACAAGATACAAGTCTAGAACCAAGAGACAGAGACACTGTTTTTACCTAAGTTTTGTTTAAAAATCTTTGGTTCATTTCCTGTTTGTTTAATTTCACACTTACCTATAAATTGTATAGTGTATCTGTACAAACATTGAGAAATTATACATTGAGAATATGTCATCTCTCAGGCTATACATCTATCATGTAATTAGATTCCACAAGGTGGAGACGTCCGTGAGTGTCATGAGGCGTTTTGGGCTTAGTTCCATAAAACCCTCCTCAAAGGCAGTTTAAATAGTCTGCATAAAAAAACATAACAGATTTTATAGACTGTCTCTGAGGAGTGTTTTTACATTGAATGCAGGATTGAAGTTGTTGCACAACTCATGAATTCAAAGGGAGGGGAAAAAAGATTTCTCAACATCGTGGCTAGTTCAAAACAAAAGTCTGTCTGCACCTCTAGGATATTCAGGGACTTTAATGTATTCAGGAACATGTATCTTTCTAATTACTTTAAGTGGGAGGAATTCTTAAATCGATTTGGTTACAATAAAATCGATTATGTGGGATGTATATTTTGTATTCAGCAATATTAATTATTGGAATATAAGTAGTGATTTCGCAAAAAATATTACAAAAAAAAGGTGCTGGAGCGCTTAAACTGTTCCAAAGGACTGCTACATTTTAGAAGCACTATTCTGCACGAATGACGTCATTCAAAATAATATACATAAGATACCATTACTATTGAACATACCTTTTTTTCTTTGGGCTTAGTAAAGACATTGAATTTCAGGTAGAGAATACTTACTTAAAATTCCTAAGGTAAAGACAAGAACAGCTTATCATTGATAAAAAGGCCCGAACTAGTATACGAGTTTCGGAAAGCTTTCATTCCGTCTCATTACTAGTCAGCGTACTGTCGTCAAATCAACAGCTCATCGACCTTTACATCTGAGTGAAGGGCGACTATGGGCCGGTTTCTGAATTAAGAATTTCACTAAGTAAATACTTAAGTAACATTCTGTCATGCTCTTTTCTGGGAAATTCAACGAGACAGCAATAAAGATTATTATTTACTTAGCGAAATTTTCAATTCAGAAACAGGCCTTATGCAACCAAATGCTGATGGACAGTCGACTACCAAAGTGTGATGTAAATTAATGACGTCACTTGCGCGGGATAGTGTGTTGTGTAAAGGCGTCGGTAGGTAAGATTGATATCGTAATTAACTTTTTTTAATAACTAATTAAATATAGTAATCCTGGACAATGTATCGCGACTCGAAATAAATAGGTTTTTTCAAATTGTTATCGTCTTCGTAAGGTTTTCTAGCTATTGTTTTTTTGTAAGATATTGGGTACAAACGAAATCGAACGAATGCAAACGAAACGTTTATTAGTGTGATCTGTATAGGTAGCAAGCGATGAACGCATTAAAACCGCATCATTTAACATTCAACCTGAAAAGCCGCGGCTTACATTTTTATCAGATTCTGACATTTTCTGACGGCCTCGGTGGCGCAGCGGTTTGGCACGCTGACTGTAAACTGTCTAATTTGTGACTGTAAAACCGAAGGTCTCGGGTTCGATCCCCGGCCGGGTCAAACTATGAAACGAACTTTTCATGAATATTTATTTATTTTAGCACAATGAATCCGGTTCAATCAACTCGAGTCAATCGGTGCATTATATTAGTGATTCTTACCCATTTCGTTTATTGTGCCCCGAGCCTATATTTTGCGCATCAAATCCTTATGGGCTTCGACGTCTAGCCGCCAAATTCAATATTTTTTGTTGTGTAGCTCATATATGTCCCACTGCAGGATTAAGGCCTTCTCTTAGAGTTAGAGAGCGAATTTCGAATCCGTATTGGGCACGCGTGGTAATAACACCACGCGTGCCCAATACGGATTCTCAATTTCAATTACATGAACCACTCAGACACCTGGGTTTCCTCATGATGTTTTTCTTAACTGTTAGCCAGTGGTATTGTTATTATAACTTCATATTGTTATTATAACTTCACAAATGTACATAACCAATACTATTGCCTATTTTCCTTTTTGCTAATTGGCATCGCATACGCCAGGGCTTCGATAGGATCTGGTAAACCATCAAAGGCACATGTTAGGTGCCTCTGATGGTTCACTGCACCGTTCGTTGGCAATCGTTCAATATGTCTGTAGCCATCGTAAATGTGCGATACTGAAGCGGGCGACCAACGCAAGCGGCGCAGCATCCACAACTTAAGAGTCAGAGAATCGTTCAATTCTCAAGCTAACCCCTCTGTTTCTCGTTCAGTCGACAGCACATCCACCTTTATATACGTGCACTCACTTCAGTTTACGTGCGACGTTGCAGTATTTTTTTCAAGGTTGAGTTGTTGACTGTACAGTACACGAGCTGTTAGTCTGCTGTTAACAGTTTTCAACTTGTCCAAAGTACATAAAAAAAACAACTGACAATGTGTGGGAAACTGGGGGTAGGCCGACTTGTCGTTGCACCCGGTTTGGGATCATCAAACATAAAAATGTGTAAAACCAGTAAAGTTAGTATTGTATAGATTTTTTCAGTTTTTTTATGAATTCATTCACACTGAGTTTGTTATTTGAATACACTATTTTATTAAGTAACTACATACGCAATGGTTTTATTGAAACTATCTCTTATTCTTAAAACAGAAGTAACCGTTATGAAACTGATTAAGTATGTAATCGGTTTGATAAGGTTTTCCTCTGATGATAGTGGGATTGAGCTTGACAGGGCCGGATCTACCTAAGGGCTGCTTGGGCTGCAGCCCAGGGCCTCGAGGTTACAAGTTACAAGGGGCCCCCAGATCCCGCTAAAAACAGTAGGCGATAATTTGAAAAAAAAAAAAGTAACGTCTGACGTGATTTTGTTTTTTTTCCGCACTTAATAATATATCATTATAGAAACAGTTTTTTGACATGGCTATTAGTTGAGTACTTAGATAGGCCCCTAAGTAGTTTCAGCCCAGGGCCCCACAAATTCAAGATCCGCCCCTGGAGCTTGAGGCAGTTTTTGATTTATATTTCGGATAAAAACACATGGTAAGTTAAACAAATAGTTTATTAATAATAAAATAGTTGTATAATTATAAACTGGACGGATTTTTATTATCATTATCACAGGTTAGTTTAAGATTCCACATTCATACACGTAATGTTGAATAGTAATTGACAAATAGTTCTTTGAATCCTCAGTAAAAGCATAAAAGTATTCTTTCTCGATTTACCGAATTTTGAAATATTAACGGCCTTATTCGAGATTTCTTAAAACACTCCACACTCCTCAGAGATAGTTTAAAAAGTCTGTATAGTATAAAAAAGACATAGCCAAGATATGGCCTCTGAGGAGTGTTTCAGAGGAATTGTGTTTTGATAAATAACACCTTACACTAGAAGTTTAAAGACGTATAGCTAAACATTAAAAAGTTATAAAAATATTAGGTGTAAAATATAGATGAGTTACATAGATTGAGTTAAATAACATGGCACTAATAATAATGTGCTTCTTTGTATTTAGAATATAATTGTGCAGATTGATATGTTTGATATTGATAATATTATACATAGCCATCACTACCCAGTTTCTATAACTGTTTCGTACAATATGATTATAATCAGTTAACAACTCGGTTGTGTTATTTTTGAGCAACAAAGGAGGTTTTCTTGCTCATATCGTGCTTGTATTGTATTCAATAAGACAACGAGTAATATAATTAAAGGTCATATCTGTAATAACTCTATGTGAGAGATGAGGGATTCACGACAATTACCGAGGTTGGCCGAATCGTTAACTAATTTTAATCGTACTGTATATGAGATATCTTTGCAAGTACCAATGGTTTCAGTTACTGAGATTCTATCTGGATTCTAATAAAGTGACTGGGGTATTAGTTGTGGAATCCATTGAGCATTCTGCGTTCACTTTTCGATCCTTATTTTTGACTTCGCAATATCATTAAGCATAAAGAAAACAGGCCGACTGGCACAACCTGTGTTTACAGCCTCACTCAGGGATGTAAACAGTAGGTAACTTGACTAACTGTCAAGCGTCTAGGCTCCCAACTTTCGCATCGTCGAGTCGACGTTTTAGATAAAAAATATCTGCATAAACACTAGGCAGAAGTATCTCAAAAGTAAAGCTTTTGGTGGTATTCTGGAAGTAAAACAATGTCTGTGAACCTTTTTAACGATTTACAAATTCACTTTCATAGTAGTCCCGTAGAATGTGATGGTACATTACATTTACATAAATCCATGTCTCTGGACAACAGAATGCCACAAACTGTGCTCGCTGACTCTTCCTCCACCAACATTTTTTAAACGGGACAAGTCTTCTCTCAGACAGAGAGTGTGAGCTTTATCACCACGCGTGCACACCGCGAATTGGCTGCAAGCGCTGAGGTATTTGAACACCTCAGACACCCAGGTTTCCTCACTATATTTTCCTGCACAGTTCCATCAACATTAATTATTACTTTTTAATTTCTGTTTAAAAAGATCTGTTTTTATTTACTTTGATTTGAATAACTAGGTAATTTTGAGAGTCCCGGCTTAGTTTCGATTTCAAGATATTAATTTCAAATTGTAGTGTGTAATTTCATTATATTTACTGACCTTATACTTTAAAAATGAAATATAATTTGTGACTACTGTCAATATTTAGCACAATACCCATTGCACATGAAACTTAAACATCGGCTGGACTAAGTAATTAAAAAAATCTGTCATAATACCTCAGGCCAACTCCACATACTTCAGCGTAGTATTTTTCTGGACTCTTTGCCGCCACGAATCAGACCACGTGGTTTGATACTACTTTATCTTTCAATCCCGATGTACCTAGTGGCTAGGCTCGCTATGCGCGCGGAAGACAGGTAGTGCGGTGGGGTAATGCGCGGGCGCGCGCGGCTCGCCCAGTCCGCGGAACGGGTATGTGCCTAGTAGGAGTGGCAGTTGCAGTTTCACTTCCTTCTCCAGGCTCTTGGGCTCGATTATGAACTGCGGGAGAAAAGTGGAACATTAATTACCTTCAATAATTGGACTTTGTTTTAGGTAGGTAATTGTGGATCGAACATTATTATATTCTTTTTAATGCACTAACCCGTGCTAAGGACAATTTTGAAAACCTATTTAGTGGCTAAAAATTGCACCCATGCCAGGATTCGAACCCGCGACCTCTGGCTATCCGTGCCAGCGCTCTTTCCAACTGAGCTAATGGGCGACTCACCGGCATCAGTGAAATTTCGAACCTCTTTACAATGTTCTCTGTATTACGTAGCGACCCGGTCGCGGGTTCGATTCCCGGCATGGGTGGAATTTTTATATAGAATAGGTTTTGAAGATCGAACATTAACTAAGCATTTAAGGTGTCTTTGCGTATGATTTACCCTTGTATTACGAAACTTTCCACTCTAGCTCTACCGAGTTAAGCATTTAGGCGACTCCAAAGCGTCAAAATATGTATACATTTAACAGCTGCAGTAGTTTAAAAAAATTAAAAATCGACGTCACTCAACCCAGTGGATGCTTACATAATAAATCCCCTGGTCGGGTCCCAATTCTGTGCATTACAGTACAAAGACCGATTAATAAGTTTTTAATCTATGGATTGCCGCCTTAGCGCTTGTTAGGTGCTGGAAGCAGCATTGAAATTGAATAGATAGTTTTTCCCTCGAGCCGCATCGTCGTCTTTCTAGACAGGTTTTGTGGCACACCATGACTCGCAGCTGGAGCGACACCACACGCACCGCCCCAGGTGGTAGTCTTCCCAGACAGATTCTTTATATAGCCGTTATCTGTGAACCCACTCTGTGGGTTCACAGATAACGAAGAAGATAATAAAGACATCATAGTGCAGCTGTATAAGGTGCCAGCGTATAGAGGCGGCACATGTTGCGCAGCTCCGTGCCAACACTCCATCCGGTCTTACGAGCTGCGACCTATCCTTATTCCTAGGCAGGTTCTTTTTATCACACCAATAGATGTGGACCCAGATCACAACTCTGCGGTACGCAAAGAAGACATACTGCAGCTGTAAGAGATGACATCCACGGAGGTTAGTCGGCGATAGAGGCGGCACATGCATCACAGCACCTCGCAACCGGTCCATCCGGTCTTGCGAGCTGCGTCTTATTGTCCTATTCCTTGTCAGGTTCTTTACATAGCACACCAATAGTAGTGGACCCAGATCACTACTCTGCGGTACTTACAAAGACGCCATAGTGCAGCTGTATGGGGTGACAACCGCGCAGGTTGGTTGGCGGTAGACGCGGCACGTGTACCGCAACCCCGCACCACCGCTCCATTCGTTCTTGCGAGCTGCTACATATTGTCCTATTTCTAGGCAGGTTCTTTACATAATTCACCAATAGCAGTGGACCCAGATCACTACGCTGCAGTACTCACAAAGACATCATAGAGCAGTTGTATGAGGTGACAGCCGCGCAGGTTGGTTGGCGGTAGACGCGGCACGTGTACCGCAGCTCCGCGCGACGGCTCCATTAATTTTTGCGAACTGCGTCCTATTTCTAGGCAGGTTCTTTACATAGCACACCAATAGCAGTGGACCCAGATCACTACGCTGCGGTACTCACAAAGACATCATAGTGCAGTTGTATGAGGTGACAGCCGCGCAGGTTGGTTGGCGGTAGACGCGGCACGTGTACCGCAGCCCCGCGCGACTGCTCCATTCATTTTTGCGAACTGCGTCTTATTGTCCTATTTCTAGGCAGGTTCTTTACATAGCACACCAATAGTAGTGGACCCAGATCACTACTCTGCGGTACTCACAAAGACATCATAGTGCAGTTGTATAAGGTGACAGCCGCGCAGGTTGGTTGGCGGCAGCGGCGGCACGTGCAGCACGGCGCCGCGCCACCGCTCGGTCTCCCCCGGCCGCGTCTTCCCGCGGCGCAGCACGGCCAGCTCGCGTGTCTCCCGCGCGGCTACCTTACCGTGCGCCTTGTACTCGATCGTCTGAGGACATGAGAAAAACTCAAGACGGGTACGATATTGAACTAAATAAATAGAAATAATTCATTGACATGAAACGACACCTGAGTGTATGAGGTGTTCAAATGCTTAAGACAAAGGGTCGAGGTTCAGTATTATGCAACCAAGTCAATGCAGGGTTCTTAATAGTCTTTTGGCGCCCTACGCTAATTTTAGAGCTTGTATTTGCTTTTAAAAACCTATTTAGAGGCTAAAAATTCCGCCCATGCCGGGACTCGAACCCGCGACCCCGGGCTAACCGTACCAGCGCTCTCCCAACTGATCAAATGGGCAAGTGCCGGCATCAGCGAAACTTCGAACCTCTTTACAATATTCTCTGTATTATATATTTGTATTTGCTTGCTACATATTAAAAAACATGTCGTGTACTTTCTTTTTCGTCTACTTTCTTTTTCAATGTGACATGAGAGTTGTTGATCACTCTGGCATCTAGAGCGATACTTTCGAATGGCAAGTAGGCGCCGCGGTCGGCACGATACTACAAAACCGCCATGTTCCAGAAAACGAAGCTAAGAGTGAAGTCATTCAGGTTATTTGAGAGCTAAAGGGTCACGGTTATCCTAGACACTTACCTCGGTAAGAACAGCCTTGCTTCCCCGTATAGTAACTCTAGAGTTGTTGACCACCGTGGCGTCTAAAGCGATACTCTCGCCCGGCACGTAGGCGCCGCGGTCCAGCGCGACTCGGCACGACACTATGCCGCTGCCGACGCAGCCTACGCCGATGCGGTGCTCGATGCTACACTCGAACTCTTGCTGCGGAGGAAAGGTTCTAACTATAGGCCTTCTTAAACCACCTTCGGAACCGTGTGATTTAACCAATCACTTGGTTTAAGCCCCAACAGGCGCGATCAGGTGCTGGATGACTGACCATCCTGTGACTACTGCTAGTGGCATTTTTTCCGATTGCTTCCGTGCTTCGCAAGGCACGTTAAGCCGTTAATGCCGGCTGCCGTGTAAGAGGTCTTATGGGCGGCTCGATAACTTCTTCCATGGATTATTTACATCACCATAGAAAAACCACCTAATTTGGAGCCATTTGTACAAATCAGTACAGCAGTTCACAAGCTCTGTCTTGGTAGTCAAACATTTTACCGCGGGAACAACGTTGCAGTCAATCAACTTACCGACAACTCAGCCGGCTCCAAATTCAAGTCGATCGGGTTCATCACGATGAACACCTGCTGGTTCTTGTGCGTGAGTCCGTTGGGCTCCCTCAGCGCCGCCTTGCAGTAGTACTGCACCCAGCCATGGGTCCCGAGAAACGTGGATGGTAGGCCCATCGGGAGCCCGAGCTTAAACGGGAAACTGTGGAGTCCTGGAGACAGCACCGACGCGCCGTGACCTAAGGATGACATAAGATAAGATAAGAATATTCTTTATTTATTGTACACTGGAAAAACAACAAATACAAAACAATTGCAAATATACATAGTACACCTGGCGGCCTTATTGCTAAAAGCAATTTCTTCCAGACAACACGGTGGAAAGTTGCTCGCATGAAAATGTGCGTTTAGGCTTAGAGTCATTATCATCATCAACCCATTATGTCCCCACCGAAGGGCACGGGTCTCTTCCCTAAGGACGGTATAGGCCATACTCCACTACGGGGGCCAATCCGGATTGGTGGAGGCTTGCAAGACTAGTAGGTTTTACTGTCAGAAGTTTTCAAGCCGCCCTAAGGCCTCTGACATTGCTTAACGACTGTAATTACATGACTGGCACCAACTGCCTAAGGTGCCTTGCGAACAAGGAGGTTTTGGATAAAACGTCCTTGCTTGTGAAGCACGGAACCGCTCGGAACAATGCCACTAGCGTTAGTCATAGACGGTCACTCATCCATGCACCGAACGCGGCCTATGTTGCTTAACATTCGTTATCGTTTAAGATAGTGAATCGCTCGCAGCCGGGGCTACGAGCAAATGAGCTACCAGCAAAATTAGGCAAATGAATAAATTTCGGATACGCAGCGAGGAATTTGTTAAGGATCTAGAAGGCTAATATTGCGCTGGATCCAGCTGGATTGCTAGGTGAAGGACTTAACTAGCATCAACTCGCGGCGAAGGAAAGCACCGTAAGGAAACCATAGTGTCATAGTGTAACTGTGGAGCCTTGGAGATAGCACCGACGCGCCGTGTACCGAGGATGGAATATTGAGAGGCTGAAAATTCCACCCATGCCGGGACTCGAACCCGCGATCTCTGGTGAATATAATAAAATGCTACTATGAAACTAAAACCCCTCCTTATATTTCGACGCATAACAAAAGCACCCAATAAAGCGCGAGTAGGGTTATAGCATTTTTTTGCTAATGTAAATGACAAACTGTATTAAACATACATCAGGAATAGCGAATTTTACAAATAACATCGTATGAGAAAGGAAATCTATCACAGCTAAGAACGCACAAATAAACAAGTAATTCAACAAATTCATACAAGGCAATTTTCCTAAGAATTCCATTGACAATTATTTTGATGAACATTTTGATAAGCTTTAGTTAAATTAAAGTGAACTCTACACTGCGCGTGGCCTAATATGCACTTGGCTGATGTACAAACATCGCGAGTCATAAAAAATACTATTGTATGTATTTTCGCAGTAACGTAAATAGAATGTTACCTGGTTCTCCAAGTAGCCTCATCCTAAAGTCGATGTAGTTTTCCTTGTCGAATAGCCTCTCCGTCCTGCCCGAGCCCACTCTGACCACTCCTTCACCAACTACATGGAAATGTAGACCTGCAACCAAATAACAGGGTGTACACTTGTACCGAGTGTACTAAAATCACTGTATACCTTGACTGTGAATTTGCAAAAAGTATAACAGGTGTTCCATACATTTTAATTTTGCATTCGGAAACTTGGGTAAGGAACAACTGAAATTATCCTCACAGTCAAAGTTATTTGTACTGACAAGTAGAACTAACTTACAATTTGTGGATTTGGTTTTGGTTTCACAATGAAGTATTTTTTGCTTTTTTTATATGGGATCAATTGTTCAACTGTATTAATTTTTCATTACTTCCACTCAACAAATTTAACAGTGAACTTATTATCATCTAAATTCTTAATACCAAAGTCAAAATAACTTTGGATTTAGGATACTCAATTTAAAGAGACGGATAGAAAACATTTATTAAACGCCACATACCCATACAACAATCATTACAATTCATAAGATGGAAGTAAAACAAAAACCCAATGAAAAGACAACATCAGAATTAAAATGATGAAATACATATATATTAAATATATGTATTTCATAAATAGCCATAAATAGTGTCCATGGTTAAAGACAACAGCAATTAATTATGGTACAAATTAGAACATTAGCATAGATGTTTATGGGATTCTTACAAACCTTGTCCATCAAGCAATAGATCAGTAAGACACAAAATGGTTGAATGAAGTATGAATAAATACCTAAGACCGGAGTGTCATCCTGTAGCTCCATAAGCACCTTCCCAGACAGGAACTGACCCGGGAAGTACAAGAGTGATGTGTTGTCGAAGACTACTAGGAACTTCAGCAGTTTCCGCGGCATCTTGCTTCACTGTGGAGTCACGCTGTACCTGTGCTGAGTGACAAATGGAATTGGCCACTTTTTCTAATAATAAAAACCACAATGAATTGATACCACCAGGCACCACAGAAGGAAATGTCGCGTTCGTGAGCAATTACCAACTTCTTTACTAGAATTCACAAGGAAGCGTTGCATAATAAATAATTAACATTAAAGCTTCAATGACCTAATGCAGAGTAAGGAAGTATTTGTATAGTAGTTTAAGCCTTTTAAGATTTCTTTGTCGTAAGGGAAAATTTGGGCGGGCAATCAGTGGTTACGAAAGTTAAGTCACACCCACGATAATGTTAATTTTGAACAAAATTCACACACCGTAGGACGAACAAAGTTGAGAAACATTTCGAAGGCCATCAACTTTACTGCAAATGTTTGACTTACCTTGAGCCAAAAAAGTAGTTTAATAAAGTTAAATTTATATAATGTACATATTCAATACACAAATTGCACCGCGATTTAGTATTTTCACTCAGGAATGCACAAATGATTCTAATAAGAGGTAAAAAAATCAGAAGCAAACTTCCTCCACAACTTCGATGACATTTGTGTTAGGGATACGTTCATTTAATTAATGTGTAAAATAATTACGTGATACAGCGAAAAATAGATAGACGTTAAGACATTGTTATTAACTGTATAGAATAAATGAAAATAACATCAATTTAAATAAATATTAAATAAACAAATAAAAATGTTTTCACAGAAGACATCACTCAAATAACATCCAAAAAAAATATTTCGTACGCATTCATAAGCATGTCAAACTGCTAGTTTGTTTTCGTAAAGTAACGGCACACCGTTGTCCGAATTCATCCATTTTATTGGTTCAACATCGACTGCAACGCACCACTTCCAATGAAACCCCAGTTATATTACCCTATCCACCCAGTTACACAGTGAAAACAATATGATGTAAATAAACGACGAAAAGGAGCGGTTTTCTTGATTGGATTCTTGTCTAAAAGTCGTGTAAAAATTAATAAATTGGCCAAATAAGTGAAATCGACTAGTTCTCCTATACGAATGACAAATTAAAGAAATCAAAATGCCGAGTGAAATGATAACGTTACAACTTGGCCAATGCGGCAATCAAAGTGGGTTGTTGGTCACCGGATTTCAAACGATTTTATTTGAATTTCCTATGATTCACCATACAATTTCTATTGCAGTTGGCTTCGAATTCTGGAAACAGCTATGCACAGAACACGGTATATCTCCGGATGGCATTTTAGAGGAGTTTGCGTCAGCAGGCTCCGATCGGAAAGATGTGTTCTTTTACCAGGCAGACGACGATCATTACATCCCACGCGCAGTTTTACTGGACCTGGAGCCCCGAGTCATACACACGATCATGAATTCTCCGTATGCTAAGGTAATTAGGTCTACTTTTGTTTGTCTTTGTTTTACCATTAAGGGGTAGTTACTTATGTTTTATGTACAAAACGAAACTGATTACAAGGCCTGAGTTTCTGCACTTAGCCTTATTTGGGCCATTCTCTTTAGCAAATGTTTATGTAGTTGTGTAACACACCTCTAACACATCAACCCCTATTTCACAAAACTACAATTCAAGGTGTCTTCTCAATTTTATGGTACAAATTCTGTGAGCAAAGAATAACAAGTAGAAAGACTTAGCTATGCAAAGTACAATAAAGAATGAATTGTTGAATGGAAGAAGGAATGTTGCGTTGGACATGTGGAGAGGATGAAGGAAGAAAGATTGACGAAACAAATATATGTATACTGCAAATGTGAGTGGAAGGGCTGGTAAGGGACGTTCCAGGCGGACACACATCACCCAAATAGGGGATGTAGAAAAGGGAAAGATAAAAAGTACCTAGAACCGGCGTGCGCGCATGCAACAACTTATGATCCTTGATGAAGGTGATCTGGCGGGATCGTCTGTCTCTACCTACCCCTCTGGGATACAGGCTTGAGGTTATGTATGTATGTAGTTTTTATGATACACAGTTCTGGTCTCCCCTTTATCTTTAGTAGTATCACTCTAGCAACAAATTCACAAATGTATGCAGTCTGCATACATTTGTGAATTTGTTGCTAGTATGCAGATGAGAAAACAAAGATTGGAAACTCAAGCAATATTGAGCATAATATGTTCTACAGAAGCACTACCACACCTGTAACTTTATTATTTTCCTACAGCTCTACAATCCAGAGAATGTGTATCTATCAAAACATGGAGGTGGTGCGGGTAACAACTGGGCCTCGGGATTTGCACAGGGAGAGAAATTAAATGAGGAAGTCTTCGATATCATCAACAGGGAGGCTGATGGCAGTGATAATTTGGAGGTAATGTAACCAAAATTCAAAACTGAAAAATGGAGTTGAAATACTACTTATGTACATTATTGGGCTTGTTTATGTATTTAGCAATTATTATTTCTAAATAGATAACCATGCACAATATGCCTATAAACATCTTAAGCAGGGCACAGGCCTTCTCTCAGTGAGATAGTATGGGCTTAATTACCACGCATACGTAATTTCAAGCGCTGAGGTATTTGAACACCTTAGACACTCAGGTTTCCTCACAATGTTTTCCTTTGCCAATGTATAACTTCACAAATGTATAAATTAAAAAACAAAGTCATGTGGTACATGCCTGCACTGGGAACTGAACCTGGGTCTCCCGCATCCGAGTCCATTATTCTACCCAATGGGCTAGAATAATGGACTCTGACCACTCTATTAGGACAAAATATTTATATTTCTCATACTTCTCATACAATATTAAACTTTTACCTATATCTAGAGGGACAAACCTCTTTGGCTGCAAACATTATTAGTTGTTGCATGCATGCAGACTGGTTGTGGGTACTTTGATTTCAGACATCATTAATTTCATCTTTTTTTATAATTTATCATCAACTTTAAAACAATAAATACATCCTGTTCTAGATTGATCCTGTTCCAAGAGAAGGCCTGTGCCATGTAGTGCACTGTATTATTTTATATAGTTTGCTTTTGGTAATAAATAATATAAAAACTTATTTAGAGGCTAAAAATTCCACCCATGCCAGGATTCGAACCCGCTACCTCTGGCTATCCGTGCTAGGCCTTTTTAGCCTCAAAAATAGGTTTTTTAAAATTGTCCTTAGCACGGGTTAGTGAATTAAAAAAAAAAAATTTTTTATGAATATTGATAAAATTAGTTCTCGCGCTATTTGCGTACAAACTGGGAAAAGAAATATGGTGCTGTAATTTATTGTTAAATAATCTTTTCTACTTTTGCAGGGCTTCGTCCTGTGCCACTCAATAGCGGGTGGCACCGGCTCTGGCATGGGCTCCTATATCTTAGAGCACCTCTCCGATCGGTTCCCCAAGAAGCTGGTGCAGACTTATAGTGTCTTCCCTAATTTGGATGAGATCAGGTAAGCATAAATGAAATTGAAAATATTTATTGACCCAAATCCGGTTAACTTTTTAGGTCAATAATGTGTAGTGCTTACAAGAGTTTTAGCTGAAAATATTCATTTCAAGTTTACTTAAGTAAAAGCAATTTCATAGAGTGCTAGTACATATTTATGTAACCTTAACCTCTAGTTAGTCATTCTTAAATTTATTGTTAGTTTAGACATGAATAGACATGGATGCTTGAGAATAATTGGGCTATCTACCCTATCCCTGATCACCCGAGAAGAGTGCAGGCACTTCCGCACACTCTTAACATCTCCCTGAAGGTATTGTTGTATTGTACTTGCAGGGTTTTATAGACTTTGATGGAGCTGTTCCATATGTTATAACATTCATGCATCAATTATTATGGTCCCAAACTAGGTTACTTGGGATATGATATGGACTCTTTATAGCTGTCAAATTAAAATATGGCATCCCCCAGGGGAATCAAACCCATTATATATATACCGATAGACCCATTAGGCTGTCGAGACAAAAGGGCAGTATGATCTAAAACCCATTATTTATGAAGTGGGTTGAAACTGGGATAACCAGCCAGCAGCACCTGTCACATGTAAAAGTAGTTCCCTTGATAATCTAAAACTTTGGATGAGGGTATTAGGTCGCACGTTACATGTATGCCACTGTCGACCAAAAGTACTGTATGTTATCTTTAAAATTTTTACTTCTACGCCCAGTGATGTGGTGGTGCAACCATACAACTCTCTGCTGACTCTGAAGCGTCTTACTGAGAGCGCCGACTGCGTAATGGTGTTGGACAATACGGCGCTCAACCGCATCGCCAGCGACCGCCTACACATCCAGAATCCCTCCTTCGCACAGATCAACACGCTCGTCTCCACTATTATGAGCGCCACCACAGCCACATTGAGGTAAGGAACTAAAATGTAGATCTTAGGGTGATATTTCACCTATCAAATATCTTTATCCAATTTTGCTGTTCAATATTTGATACAATTTCTTTGAGGTAAGCCCATTCCACGTGTCCAATAACTGTGTAATATAATATTTCAATAAAATATTTTTTGCGTAGTCTGTAGATAATTGAGGAACGTAGAGCATCTTTGTTATTTTTCATTGTCATCAAACATTTTGTCATTGGAATCGTCCACGATATCTTGTTTGCTGCCATTTCAGTTAGTGTCATTAATATTTGATCAAATATCGGTGTTGCCAAGACATTTGATGAAGTCTGGGCGACTTATTTAACGCGATTTATTCCAATTTCTTTGATCAAATTGTACATTCGATAGAGATATTTGATAAGTGTAATATCACCCTTAAATCTAGATGTAAGCTATCAACATTATCATCATCAGCCAACTTCTGCCCACTGTTGGGTATAGGCCTTTTCCCCATCACGCCATCCCTCGCGGTCTCTCGGCACGGGCTCCCCCTTGGATGCGAATGGCGACCTTACCACATCGTTATCATTCGTCCACCACATCATCGTCAACCATTGGTCAGTTGGTCTACCCATTGCAAGCGCAATCGCAACCCACTGATCACAAGAAATGATAAAAAAGGGCGTATGAAGATTGCTGAACTCCATAGTAGATATGTCAGTGGGGAAGCGAGTTTTGATTTATGTTCTAGCATCAGCGTTTGTGTCGACTGAGTAGCGGGGCAGGCGCGTGTCGCCAATTTTATTAATCGATAAGGGTGTGATTGAATAATAAACAGTGTAGGTTGCTGCTATTGTGTCAGCTTCGAAAATTCCGAAAATGTGAAAAAGTTGATACTTTCGGCGTTATTTTGCTGTCAAAGCAACCAGCACCCATATTCTGTTGCGCGCAGATACCCGTCCTACATGAATAACGACCTGATCAGCCTGGTGGCGCCGCTGATCCCGACGCCGCGTCTCCACTTCCTCATGACGGGCTACACGCCGCTGACTGCTGACAACGAGGTCACCACGGTATGTGCCTTCCCCGTCATGCTGGGTAGGAGATGAGGAGCGAGTTCCGTATTTTTGCGTTGTTTTTTTTTTAATAAACTGTCGAATACCCTGATTGAGAAAAGTCACCAGTGTACCGGACAAGTACAAATGTGTAGCTTTTTGGTTAGCTTTTATTCTTGCACCTCCTTGGCGGGCGTATTGTACTGTAGAATGATTAATGTTGAGAAGATCGAACTGATTCCAAAAAAAATTTTTGTCTTGAATTTAGGTAGGTGCTATAGGTGATACATGCTACTTTTTTGTCACACTTTGCCTCGGATTATCCTAGGTTTTAATTTTTTTATTATTAAAAGTTAGGCTTTAATTTTGCGGACAACGACTTTTTGCACCCTAGTAAAAGAACTCTAAATCCGATCTCGTACCAGAAAAAAAAGTTATACCATTTAAATCAGCTGGTAACCGTCACTATGTCTCTGACGAAAACATGATCACAGAGCATATAATCCCTCTGAATTTCAAAACATCGATAAGTCCTTACCAATTTTTAGAAATCCTCAGAGGAGCATGTGGCGTGGCTCCTTAAAAGAACTCAGACTCGTTAGCAGCTTTTGTAATATAATCTGAAAGTCTAGCAGGGTCATCACATTGGTCAATGGGCACCCCTCTTCTCGACATATGGCCAAGTCACGGTCATCCTCTCCCTAAAAAACCCAAATCCTGCAGTTAGCAGCTTCTGCAATCTGAACTTTATATCCGAGGAATACGATCTCACCTCAAACTCCTTTTAAACGCCCCGAGAGCAGTTTTTTTACGTACGGAACTCGCGCCTGGCCCTCTCCGCCCGATGTAAGCGGCCCGTGACGTTGCAGGCACCAAAGGTTCGCAAGACTACGGTGCTGGACGTGATGCAGCGGCTGCTGCAGCCCAAGAACATGATGGTCTCGCTCAGCCCCGACAGGACCAATCAGCACTGCTATATCTCCATACTCAACATTATACAGGTGAGCAGGTAGAGCTGAAGAGTCCAACGTCCAACATTGGACTTACTTCTGGAAACGTCATGTTTCTTATCAAAAACTAGGCCTTGCTGCACCAATTTCTTAAAAGGTATCATTTAACTAAAATATATTTAAGAAGTGATGAGTATTTATAAAATAAAATGTCTAATGTCCATAATTTTATTTTCTATGATTATGAATAAAATGTCTAATGTCCATAATTTAATTTTCTATGATTTCTCCTTGGGCAGCTTAAGTTTTATTCAGCCTTCCCTTAGTTTTCTAAGGGAAGTGACAGGTAACGGTGTAAACTCTTACCTGTCATAGTTTACGACCCAAAAATATCTTTTGGCCTTCTCGCTCGCTACGGAAAACAACTTGGCGTTGCTATAACGCTCTTCATAAACGTCGTGCTTCTGGATCTAGTTCACAGTAAAAATACCGTACCGTCTTATCCATCCAGGGTGAGGTGGACCCCTCACAGGTGCACAAGTCGCTCCAGCGCATCCGCGAGCGGAAACTGGCCTCGTTCATCCCCTGGGGCCCCGCCTCGATCCAGGTGGCGCTGTCACGACGGTCGCCCTACGTGCAGGCCTCGCACAAAGTATCCGGCCTCTTGCTTGCGAATCACACGAATATATCATCGGTGAGTGACTATTATACTCTGTTATATATTAAACGGGTCTAATCGCGATTATTTATTAGGTATAAATAATCGCGATGAGACCCGTTTAATATATAACTATGTATGAGTATCGCGAATCATTAAGAAATACTATTGTACTCTGGGGAGCCGCCTCGTTCCATTCGACAACTTGACAAGGGTACAAGGGGTAGGCACGAACAGCCGGACGCCGTTCCGGCGGATGCACTGTCAGGGTTTGAAATTAGCCAAATTATTAATCCATGTGGATTAATAATTTGGCTGCCGTGCATTTGGATGCCTCGTAAATGGGGGCCCTAGACGTCAATGGTGTGAAAAACGCATCATATGATTATACTATTTTTATTTTTAATGCACTAACCCGTGCTAAGTCGGACTTTTGTACTATGACTGTGTATACTATGTGTACATAGACTATTGTACTATGATAATACTAATAGAGGCCCTGTCTGGGTAGTACGATGGCACGAGTCACGCGATTGTGGCGCAAAAATGACAGAATTTGACAGTTAAAGTCCTGTAGATTCGCGATTTTTGATATTCAAAACGAGCAACTAGCGTCCTCGTACTACTTGGGCTGGTTTGTTCACAACATTTTTGCAAAGGCACTTTTACTCTTTTAGTTTTAGGTGTTCATTCGTTTGTCGGTCCCCCAGCTATTCGACCGCTGCCTGGTGCAATACGACAAGCTGCGAAAGCGCGAGGCGTTCTTGGAAGTTTTCCGCAAGGAGCCGATGTTCAAGGAATCGCTGGAGGAGTTTGACGAGTCACGGGGCGTGGTAGACGACCTCGTTCAGGAGTACCGTGCAGCCGCCACGCCGGATTATGTGCACTGGAACCCAGGTAATAAGGCGCAGTTTACTTTGCACGCGGCACGCCAGTCGAAGAAATCATCATCGACCCATTATGTCCCCACCGAGGCGCACGGGTCTTTTCCTGAGGAAGGTATAGGCCGTAGTCCACGACGGGGGCCAAGTCCGGATTGGCGGAAGCTTGCAAGACTAGTGGCTGGTCTTACTGTCAGAAGTTTTCAAGCTGCCCTAAGGCCTCTGACTTCGCTTAACGACTGCAGCCGGCAACAACTGCTTAACGTGCCTTGTGAAGCACGGAACCGCTCGGAAAAATGCCACTAGCGTTAGTCGTAGACGGTCACCCATCCGTGCACTGAACGTGCCCTATATTGCTTAACCTTCGTGATCGTTTAAGATCACTTATGAGCGATTTAGACATAATCTTTATCAAACTATATGCGTGCGTTTCGATTGCTCGGCCATGTATTTTCATAAAGTTATTTGTTATGTTTTTGTAAGAAATTGTCAGTCTATTTCCAAAACCGTGAATTTGTCAAAAAATTGGTTACGAACAGGGTTTGACGGTCTTGAATTTGAACTCGCATTTGACCGGTTTTTTTTTACATGTACCTACGTATGTTATCATTATCACTGTATGTAGGTACCTAATAAATAATCTCGATTGGATTGGACCCATTAAATGTATCAGTATTTACAAATTATTGTTTCAAAGTCTTCTCTAACGCAAGCGAGTGCACGCATGTAAAGCTCCATGTGCTGTCGACTGTTCGATGTCCAGAGTATTCACACATTATTACTGCTGCCAAAACAATAATGTTGTTTACGCCTACGCTTGGCTGAACAACGCCAATGAAGTCATTTTACTTTATAGAACCCCGTCCTATTTATTCTAATGTTCCATTGTCACTACGGAAGTCGATGACCTTTGTTAGTCGTAAAAGATTTTGTTGCTATAATTATGTTTTCTTCTCAACCTTGAGGGATTTTTCTATTTTAGGCTTGTAGTTCTCGATAGGATAAAACACACCGACGCCGTCGCGGTCATACATAATGTAGGTACCTACCTACATATAAATACTACTGCAGTAGTATTTCTTAATGATTCTCATACATAACTAGTTATGTTATTGTTACGGGCTAGGGTTCTAGATTATATTACACGGGTCTAATCGCAATTATTTATTAGGTAAAACGTAAATACCTTAATTCCCGACGTTTCGGCATCGTTAAGCCGGCTTTTCACTTTGGGATGTAATATAATATTATATTAGGTAAATCTTGAGATAATAATTTATCGCTCGTCATACATTTAGTTTTATAGCTATAACAATATTAGCACAGTGTGAACCGGTTTCGTACAAAATGTATGACGAGCGATAACTTATTATATCTCAAGATGTAATATATATTACATCCCATAGTCACAAGCCGGTTATAAAGTTGCCGTAAATAATAGTATTAGACCCGTCTATATAATATAAGACCACTGCAGTGAACGACGTACATATGTACCCCCCACCGGGTTGGTGTTTTTCATCCTTAACACATTTCAATATCGATTAGCACCCGTATCTATGTATTAACCAAATATATTATGAATAATCCACCCACAACTTATCCAACACCTACAAGTCTGGTAGCCAAGCCAAGTATGTAGTAGCCAGGGCATAGGGTGAACACCTTGCCGCTTCATCTAAATCGATATCAACCCTTGTACGTCGCCACTGCTGGGGCACGGGTCTCTCCCTGCATCGCAGGAAGGTTAGTCCATACTCCACCACGGACGGGGGCCAATTCCAGGTTGGTGGAGGATTGTAAGACAGTGGTGAGCCTTACTGTCAGAAGTTATCAAGCCGCCCATAAGGCCTATGACATGGCTTTACGACTGCCATAACATTACAACCGGAACGTGCCTTGCGAAGCGCGTTGCGCGCTCGGAAAAATGCCTCTAGCGGTAGTCACAGGACGGTCACCCATCATGCGCCTTTTGTTGCTTAACACAAGTCAATGATTTTAATCACTCGGTTCGACTAGGCCACAAGCGCTTCTAAAATGACCACCCAATTCTTTTGTTTCAGAGAGCAGTCAAATATAACAGGATAGTTTAAACGCGGAATTCGTGGAAACAGTGATCTGACAGTAGGTCGAAGTCTCGGGTCAAGAATGAGTCAAGGAAGCCACCATATTTGTTGTTTTGTTTTTACTATACATTGTAACCAAAAGTGCCATTAACGCATGTAATCTCACTTGTTTAACGTTAATTTTATGTGTTAATATTACTACTAAGTTTGTAACATTACTATTCCAAGTCACAAAAAAGTTCTCTTGCCAACTTGGTAAATATCCGGTGAATCAAATAAAACATAAGTTTTTACCAAGAATTTATTTTCATTCATAATACTAACTCCCATACTGTCTTACCTTCCATACGAACACTTAACACACTCCGAATTATGTTGTTCATATGTGTAACAGACGGTTAGCTAGTTAGTGAAACTAGACTGATTGGCATAATTTTGGCCTTTTTAACATGTACAAAAATAAGCTGGCCTCTTTCATTGAGAAAGTTTCTCTTTCACTAGTCCACTAGAGAGAAAGCTTGCCTTACTAGTCACATATTTTGAGGGGCATTTGACCAATGTTATAAAGGTATGCGAAAAAAAAATCACTAAGAAAATGACGAAAATTAGGTAATAAGAGAGGACGAAAAATTAAGCTTTCAACATTTGTCAAATACCTTAACAAATAATCGAATTCTAATATGGCATTTATATACAGAGGATCAAAGAACTGCCTAAATTATTTATTAAGTACAAGTACATACAAGTTTATAATATATGTACTTGTTATTTTATCATTTGTTAGTTCTTCAAGCACGTCTGAAGTTTACATTTTGAACAAAACAAAAATTAGTGCCCTTTCATGTGGAGCGAGGAATAATATGTAATACAAAGATATGATCGCGTGCTACACGAAATACCTATACCGAATAAAATGCTTAGCAGTTTACCTACTGGGATAAATATAACCCAGATATCCCAGTAGGTAAACTGCTAAGTATGCAGATATCTCGAAAGGTTAATCTGTCGTGAAGTCTCCTGCGCATGTTTTTCTCATACAATTTACAAAAAAGCGCGGTAAATGGGCGTATGCACAGTATCACAACGCTCACAGAAAACACAGTTTTACACTGTGTTTTCAACATAGAACTTTAGAGAATAGGTCGGCCGCCTACAGTTTAACGTTATTTTTGACAGGCTTTGCATGCGAAGGATTCCACTTTAAACTGAAACTCCACTTTTAAACTGTCGCTGAGCCGTTCCATTCGCACTGCACACGATGCATAGAACATAGTACTAAACCTATCAGCTGTAGAACGAAACAGAAGTTATAATTATGTATCTTTACAATTATCAAGGTCTAGATAACAAGTTCTTCTGTACATTACAGTAAATATAGGTACCGAAACATGCAATCTTACGTCTATAATTTATTCTCAAACTGTCAAAAGGGGGGAATGAAAAATATATATAAGTATTATCATTTTAAAAACGATGGCAATGATTATACACTAATGGAATATGCTGCTATATGGACAAAGGACGCGAACCGTCCTCCACATACAACACTACCTAATTTTATACATAAAACATTCCATCAACAGTTGTTCTTATAAAAGTTTTTTTAACTTCTCTTTCTAAACGTTAACACTACAAGATATTCAATAAAATCACATTTTTAAACATACAATTACAAATGGTGCGTACAATAAATGGTTTTCAACTAAAACAAAAATGTGATGAGCGAAAATCCTACTAACATTGTCATGATGGGAAAATAAAAGCGATGAGAGAGTGCATTGCACTAGCAAATGTGGCGAACTAACATTACTTCACAGATACCTAGTTATAGTATGCATTCGTATAGCCGAACTGTGACTACTTGAGACCATCTACTTTGACGTTATAACACAGTTAATCAAAGAAAGGGATTAAACCTTTGCTTGCTGAATAATCCTCATTGCTTCTCGCGCACACAATATTGCCGCCGAACGAATAGGCAAATAAAGGCGGCACCATGTTCAAACGTTTCTTTAACTGATATTTTTATATGAAAATTACACGCAATCTAATCAAGAGCCTTGTGAATTTTCAATAATATGGTAGGATCATTATTGCAGGGTCAACAACAGTGATAGGTTGACCAGCACCTCATTGTTTTGAAAAGGTTGCGGGATCGTCATAATTCGGCTCAACAACTACGTAGTTTTTCACTCATGTGAAGCGAGGCGAGGCGCGTAAGGCTAGGACATCTGACTGGATGGATGAAACTTGGGCTGGATGATGGACGTCTTCCTAATGGGTACCGTCTCTGGGGTTGGGATAGCGTCCCCGGTGGGGTGCTTCGCCGGAACCGCTGGCGCTTTGAAAGGCCCGGCGAGGTTGCCTGGCCTCTGCTTTGCCATTTGGTAGTCACCGGAGTCAAAGAACTTTTGCTATAACAATATTCAAGTATTAGTTTTACGGAAACAAATGGATACTTTAAAAACCTATTAGAGGCTAAAAAATCCACCCATGCCGGGACTCGAACCCGCGACCTCTGGTTAACCGTGCCAGAGATCGCGGATACTTTCGTGCAAATGGATACTTTTTTCAACGCTTCAAATCACTCTCAAAGTAATTAAATGGGAACTTATTTAGCATTAAAATGTGAAAATTACTTTGGTAAATTTCGCCAAAAATCCCACAAGCACCATGCGGTTAGTTTACGCATCGCACCGCGGTATTTTCACATTTCAATGCTATTATAGATTTCCGCAAAGTAACGTCTGATTCCATACAATATTTCTTAATTTGTATTTGGTGTACAAAACAGATCACAACCATTACACGATATTTAAGTGATATTATGTAAGTTGGTGTCTAAACCATGCACACATAACATCGCCACATGTAATTTCCAGTATCTTAATCTTCGTTCGTTATCAACCCTTGTATGTCCCCACTGCTGGGGCACGGGTCTCTTCCTGCATCGCAGGTTAGGAAGGTTAGGCCATACTCCACCACGGGGGCCAAGTTCGGGTTGGTGGAGGATTGTAAGACGTGGCGGGCCTTACTGTCAGAAGTTATCAAGCTGCCCATAAGGCCTCTGACATGGCTTAACGACTGCCATTACATGACAGCCGGCACCAACGGCTTTACGTGCCTTGCAAAGCACGAAAGCGCTCGGAAAAATGCCACTAGCGGTAGTCACGGGACGGTCACCCATCCTGCACCTGACCGCGCCTGTTGTTGCTTAACTCAAGTGATTGATTCCAATCACTAGGTTCGCCTAGGCTACGAGCGCTTGCGGTCTTATCTCTTATCTTAATCTATCGATAAGAGATATTAGATTTAAGAAATCATGGTTGTATTTGTTTTTTCTGGTTGTGCAATAAAGTGTTATCTGTCTATATGAAAATCTCGTGTCACAGTGACTGTTATCCCCCGAAAATGACTTCACACATTTTTATAAATTTGTGTATATTTGGTAGGTCTAAGAATAAGTAAAATAAAACGTTTAGGGCTAAGAATTTTGGATAAAACTAAAATCTTGAATTCATATGTTGAATTGGATTCAGTGCTGTGAATTCAAGATTTTGGCTGAACATCTCTTAACTTAGCATATTGGAAATATTGATATCCAAATTAGGCAACCTTGCTGCAAGATTATTTTTACCATTTCTGAAGACTATAATAAAGTTCTGCATTGTGTTAATTGTTCCAAGGTTCCGTACCAGAAGGATATCAAATGACCGGAAAATGCTGAAAGTAGGTGAGATTAGGACTTTATTGCGCGCCATACATAATAACATAACATTTACATACAAGCACATACATTGCTTCTGGCCCCACACTAGGATACCCTGTGTCGTGGGAACCAGAAACAACGACAACACAAACATGTAAACATCCGAGACCTGGGTTTTTTTTTTGTTCCCAGCCGGGATTCGAACCCGGGACCTCTTGCATGGTAGGCAGACGCGCTACCGCTACACCACAGAGGTCGTCGGTCGGTCGATTTAATAAAAGTAAATGTTACTTTTCTTTATTACATTCTAACTACTTATAAAATTACAAATACAATTGCTGGTCTTATCGCTGAAATCAACCTTTTCCAGACTACATTAATAATTGAAATTTTCAGTTTTTGCACTACTAACTATGCCCCGCGGTGTCACCCGCGGTTTATCGATTTTCCCGCAGTAAAACGTAGCCTATATGTTAATCCAGGGTGTCAGCTAACTCCATCATCATCATCAACCCATTATGTCCCTACCGAGGGGCACGAGTCTCTTCCCTGAGGAAGGTATAAGCCTTTCCCCACCAGGGGGGCCAAGTCCGGATTGGTGGAGCGAACTGCATACCAAATTTTATTAAAATCGCTTCAGCCGTTTAGCCGTGAAAAAGTAACAAACATACACACACTTATATTTCGCCTTTATAATATTACTGTCATTATAGCAAAGGCTCAACGAAAAAATGTTATCTTACCCCTTTGGCCAGCCGCTTGGCGAGGAAAGCCGAGTGGCCAGCCGGTCCTCTGCCGCCCATCATTGCATTGGGAAACTTTGCCTTCAGCTTGGCTTCCTCTAACTTCTCCAACTCTTTGGGCTGTAAGCACATGATAATACAATAAAAAAAATTGTATGATCATTAATTTGGTACAATCACTAATAATTTTTTGGGGATACGGGTTCGCTATGCTATTGGTTTTCATTATGAGTGTACACTGTTCCTTGCTCAGAATGTCAATCATCGATATCAACCCTGATACGTCCCCACTGTTGGGGCACGGGTCTCTTGTCTTATCGGAAGATATATTGTACTCTCTAACTCCAGTTGCACACACTTCTGCAACTTCCTGCAGGTATCAACCTAACATCTTAACAACAGAGGATGTGGCAAAGGACAATAGGGGCACACTAACAAGTGAATAATCTTGATTTGATTTCATATCATGTCGTCTGTCTTCCGCCTTTTGCTAGAGGCACGGGCCTACTTACCATAAATACAGGCTACTAGATAGTCTAGTTATGCTAGTAGTCACATAAAATTACGTTTTTGTTATGTTTTTCTTCTAGAATAATATAAGAGTGTAACGGTGCAAACCTCTTCACACCATTTTTATTTCTTTTCTATCTATCATTTTCAAATATGGGCCAGTGGAACGTTGTATAACTTTTATAATAATAAATAAACTCTGGAACGACTTTAGGTGTGGTTTTATTTGTAGAATCGTAGTAATATTAACAGAAAACTGGATAAAAACGGATAAACGGAGAAGCAGGTAAAAGTCAGATCTGGTCAAAGCGTAAAGTAGTAGTGGTGAAAAATGAGGGAAATCGAAGAATGTGTGACATACATAATTTAAATATTTGAAAATGATAGATAGAAAAGAAATAAAAATGGTGTGAAGAGGTTTGCACCGTTACAAGCTCAAGAATATAAACAAGTAAAGAGACATATGAAAAATAAATAGGTAACTTACATCCTTTGGAGGCTCATTCTGGTCTGACGAGTCACTCATTTTGTGATCTGGAAAGCAAATAATCATAATGAAACAAGGTATGACAGTACTTTGGACCTCTTAACACAGTTCAGTAATCAACATTAATGAACTTATTTATACAAACACAATTGAGAACTTTTTATGTCTACGACTAATACCAATATTATAATATACCTGTAAAAAGGTCATTCTAGTCAGGTGGTACAAAAACGCGAAAGTACAAATCGGGCTCAGACTATGACATCAAAACCTGAACACTATGCCTTATTATAATATTATGTATTGGGGTCATTATAAGTTAAGAGGTACTTTCCATGGCCAGGACAGAAAAAGCGCTTTTTTATTCTAACTGCCTAATTAACCTATTTATTACTTAAAACTAAATGTTTTCTTCATGCTCACTTAAATTTATTTCAGAAATGTGCGTAGTTTAGACACAATAAGCTTTAAAATAAGAAAAAAGTATCTCCCCTGGTCTGTCCCCAAGCCGACTTTATTTGTAAACCAGTTATTATGAATATATTAAATTTCAATAATAATTTTACCATAGTTAATTTTATACAGAACAATAACTTAGTCACAGTGTCTTATAAGTAAAATTACTTGTATTCCAATTTTTCATAAATAATATCAACGCCGAAATTTGTCCTCCGTGTTTCGTGTCTCGTCCCCTGGCTTTTTGTTTTCGTTTAAAAATCAGTTTTATTTTGCTATTTTGAGGAATTTGTGACCTTGAGTGCACACGATGTAACGTGAAGTTAGCAGCAAGCGGCGCATAAGCCGACTGCTCAACAATTTCAAGGGTCATTTCAGTCGCGCCGCTCGCTGTGTGTAAAAGTTTTGAGTGAATGCAAGACTCCTCTGGTAAGTTTTATTTAGCAATTATTTGTTAAAATGGTAATATAGATTTAAATATCCACTATGAAGAGTGCATACATTGTTACATCTGATTGTGAATTGCATGCAAGAAACACTTTCACGGCTATTTTAATTGTCAATCGAAAATTTATCTCCCCTGGCGTATTTCCCCTGGTTTTTTTTTGATGACAGGGGTAATACTTAATAGCCAGGGGAGATATATTTGTATGCTTTTTTATGAATACTTCTACATTTTTCTCTAAACCTTTAATTGACATTATGTTCATCATAGCTTTACAATTTAATAGGACTTATTCACAGAAAAAATGGCACCTAGAAAAAGAAATTACGCGAGAATCAAGGAAATAAAAGGGAAAAATATGAAATGTATAAAGAAAAGGGAGTTATTAAGACAGTACAGCAAATGACTCCCAGAGAGCAGCGAATAGTTAAAAGAGTATGGAGAGAAAAAGCAAAAATTCCTAGACGTAGAAAAAGCAGACAAATCGGGTTCTACTGAAGGTTTACCAAGTTACCAGTTGCGTAATGATACCTAATTGCCTGACATTTAAAAGTTTGAGCTGCTTCTGTGGCTCAGAGCTATGTCGTATTTTCAATTGGATTCTATGGATTATCCACAAACACATCGTAAATTTAGTCTACGTGTTAATGACATACACGGTGCTAGCGATTCAGAAGATGAACCACTAATCAATTTCTCATCCCAAGAACACAGGGAGGAGCCTCAAGAAACACAACAGCATTTTGTAACTACCAGTATTAAAACCAAACTGCACAAAGATGATCCAAAGCCCTCAACATCTGGAAAGAAAACATGCTGCAAAGGACCAAGTCTCCTTAAACTTCAAAATACAAAAAGCGTATAATATACGCTAACGATAACATCGATAACGCTAACGATATTATCTAATCTGTGATGAAATTGGAAAATCGTTCAAAATTTATGATGACGATGTCTCCTTAAGCACCAGGCTCTTATAGTATTTTCTAAGGTTTTGAAGTTTAACGAGCAGAAGACATAATTAAAACTGTTTTTATAAGGATTTATATTCGTTTATTACATTTTTTACAATTTTCCAACGTTTTGGCACTTTTTCAGGTGCCGTGGTCCCGGATGACTGAGGTGACGGGCGTCTTTTAGAAAGCATTTCGCCGAAACGTTGGAAAATTGAAAAAAATCTAATAAACGAGCATAAATCCGTATAAAAACAGTTTTAATTACACCAGGCTCTTAAAAAAACTACCCTCCCCTAACTTAAAATGAGAGGGCAGCGTATTGTTTATGCATTTAACGTATCTGTTGATGTCTTTGAACGCGGGCTTTAGAAAAATATTTTTTGGCGCTTAAGAATTTAATAAATAAAGACTACTAATAAATCATAAGTCTGATTATAAATAATTCATAATAACAATAAATAAATAAAGTCGATTCTTTAAAATAACCCTGTTTTTAATGTCTATCTCTCTTCCCTGACCATAAAGTATCCTCCCCTGTGCATGTTGTCTCTACCCTGTACCGAGTATTTACCCTGGTCACTTATAAAACGAGATAAAACCAACAAATTGACTGGCCACTTTGTAAACGTTTTCAACTTAACAGTTTGCATAAAAAAGATGTATACTTAAGTATAAAATATAAAAAAAATGCCATGCCGTCTCTTCATACACATATTACCTCTTAACTTATAATGACCCATTGAGCGTTTACCAAGATTTCTCATAAAATTATGTTTTTAAGCATCTACACCCTTTTTAGAAAATGTTTAGAAAGCAAGCATAAAAAAATTCAATAAGTTCTTTGTTCTCGGACACAAATATTATAATAATTTCTTTTAAATGCACTAACTAAACCGTGCTAAGGACAATTTTAAAAGCCTATTTAGACAAATTATGGTTTTATTTTTTAAAAACCTCGATCTTTTCTATGTGTTCTGTGGTACAAAAGCAATACCACTTCTATCTAAGTTTGACGCAAGTTCCCCCTTTCCTCTAAAGCACTCCTTAGAGTCAGTTTATTTAATCTGTGGTTATATTTTGTCCTAATTGCATTTTAGTGAAATCAAGATTTTAAAATAAGACTATATTTTGATTTGAAAAATAAACTACAAGTCAACATAAGACAAGAATACTTGATAAAATTACATAAAAAAACTACAATAATTTTGATGTTAGGATTGTGGTAAATGGCCAACTCTAGTCTCTGCCTACCCTCTGAGATATAGTTTATTATTTCTTCTACAGATTGTTTATAATAACGGGCTCTTAGGTCATACTGTGCGTCACGTGTTTTATGGTATTGAAATGTCAAAATGTACTGGAAAGTAGCAACTTTTAACATTTGAAATGCACTAATAGCATTGTCATGCTACCCAGGCTGACATTGTGTTCTTTCTCTATCATATGGTTAAGATAACACAATAGGTACATTGTTTTAAATCAAATTTTAAGGGTGTTTTTACGTTGAGCATGCTGTCTCAAACATATGAATTATTGTAATAACAAGTAAGCCTTTTTGATGAGGCCTGAGGATTGGATGCATAATTCAATTGGTAATTTCAAATATATTTTTGTATTCCTATATGTAGATTTTAAAACTGATACGTTACCAAAATTATTAATTTTTGGATAAAATTTTCTCAATCAAAACTAGATACAATATAAATAAAACATATTTTGTATGACCCCAATTTTAGTAACTGACTTCAAAAAAGGAGGATGTTATTACTTACCAAACCCTGAGACCAAATTAGCAAAGTTTACATTTGTTAAAAACATTAGATTATGCGAGCGAGACAGCATAATTATCTGGTGTAACAGCAGCAAAGCTCAATACTATCTACTGTAAATCTTCACTAGTTCTTCCATTCAAGAGTATCAATATCGAATGACCTGCATACTTCTGTGAAATAACTATGGATACAGTCTGCCCACAACACAATAGATTAATAGTTTTTAGAAGACAAAGTTTGTAAGGTTTTGTTAAATGCTTATGAATGAATTGAAGTTGTAAGTCGGTTAGCCTACACATATAAAGTACCTACACATTCCTACCCACGAGTGAATGTACCGAATCAATGTGTTTACCCTCGCATCTGATCGAATATTGCTACAGAAGAAACCGGATTTGTTACTTTAGAGAAATGCAGACTTGCCTTTAGTTGCCTGGTCGTAAGATAATGACCGATATTAGGCAGAGTTCTTCGCAACTGTCCGAACAAATTATAAAAAGCGTGTAGGCATTCCTTGTAAAATAACAGCAAATTGAAATGTTGTTTACCTTGACTTTGTCATTCAATTTCTTTACCTGGTTATGATCCTTCGGTGAATCTAAACGGGAAACCTTTTCTAGATCGTCAGTAGCGCGAAAAACGCACTAAAGAAAAATTATTCAGTAGAAAATCACAAATCAACAACACGATTTCGCTAATAAAATGGCGTTTGAAATTATGTTGCCAGTAGTTGGCCACTTGCATTGTTATCCGATCTACGGAAACCGGTATCAAATTCGTAATTATAAAAAAATATAATAAGCAGTTAGTTAAAAATCTAATCAGTTAGTAACTTTTTTTGTGTAATTTGTAGAGTACAGCCAGTAGCCAAGAAAACATTTACGTTGATGTTTTGAAATTGAACCTTCATTTTCAAAGTAATCCATGCGATAATGACAAATTAAAAAAATATATTTAAAGGCTAAAAATTCCACCCGAACCTGACTCGAGGACTCGAACGGTTCGAGTCGAACCTGTGACCTCTGGCTAACCATGCCAACGCTCTCCCAACTAAGCTAATTGGCAACTACCTTGCCAACTGGCATCAGTGAAATTTCGAACCTCTTTACAATACTCTCTGTATTACTTACAGCTTTATAAAAATACCAGAAACTGGCGTGCGTGTATGCAACACGTAGAGGGAGTAAATGCAACAGCTAATGAACATTGATGAAGCGAAGGTGATCTGTCAGTATCGTCGCAAGGGGCAGTACCTGGTCTCTGCTTACCTCTCTGGGATACAGGCGTGAGGTTACGTTATGTTTTTTGTGTTTACATACACTATATTTCTGTTTATCAATGCATTCTCATTACTTTTTACAAATAAATGAGAAGACTTTGATAAACACCTAAACATAGGTAGGTACCGGTTTTTTGTAAAATTGGTAAAATAACGTTGTTACAAATATTTCACATCACTGTAATACCACAGACTATCTGCATTGGATTCGAAACACGTTAAATGGTTGCAAAATGCAACCGGTCGATCAACGTTGTTAGGTCTGTTTTATTACTTTGGCAATGCTAAGCGGTGCTAAACAATTTGTTTTACACCAGTTGTATTTTGTTGTGATAAAACAAAAAAAAAACACTGTCATGTCCATGTCAGAAAAGAAAAGAATCACAATTCGGCACCAATTCGGCGCGGCCAACGGCGGCGCGGCGGCGGTGGGCGGCGGCGTTTTATTGTTTGTGTTTATGTACCTTGTGTCTCTTCGTGGTGGAATATTGGCGGAATTTTTAGGATTTGAGAATTTGTGATTGGATTCGCCGAAGAAACAATTTTCGACGACATGGCTAACGAAAGCGAAACTATTGAAGAGGATATGGATGGCTGCATCCACAGTATTCACGTGCGCAACTTTTTTTGCCATGACAATCTGGAGATAAACTTGAACAGGAATGTTAACTTTATTGTCGGTCGCAATGGCAGTGGAAAAAGCGCGATTCTCACTGCATTAGTCGTTGGCTTGGGAGGCAGAGCCTCGGCTACGAATAGAGGAAGCAATTTACACTGTAAGTTACAACTTTTGCCATTTGGCCATTTGCCAAACAGCGTTAGGGGCTCGTTGAGTATTGCCCAAGGTGCACTAGATGTACGGGCTCAGAGAGTACGTCTTTCGGGGAGGCTCCTACCAATTTCCGTGATAACGTTACGGGCGATTGTGCAGTGGAGATGGTTAAGCTATAGGGAATTTCTGAGGGGAGACGGATGGAGATAGGGTGTGCTGAGATGGTTTTTGAACCTAATTAAGAGACTACAGGTTAGATACCTGATGATTAAGATAAAATAATAAGTCAACCTTTTGTACCAGAATTTCATTGCTTGTAAAATAAGGGTGCACGGCAGTGCCCCCGCCAAGTCGAGCGCGAAGCAAACATTGCCGTACTATATTTACTGAAACCATTTCGCCGCATTTGCAGGCCCCTGTTTGAGAATCTCTGGATAAGACCAGAATGCAAAAATTTTCGACATCCAGTAAGCTATAATCACATACTTAAAATCCATAATTTCAAGTCTGTTGGTTTTTTAGTTCCGAGGCTAAAACAACAGCTAAGTTTCGCATTTATGACACTCACTCTTGATCATCAAAATAGAACTAGTACTTCCCATACACTCTGACAGCGGAAATTTGGTACAGAGTTACGGTTTAATAGCCACATAAAGGGAAAACTATAAAAACTAGGAAAATCGAAGATCTGTTGCACCTGGTGACCCTGATTAGAAAACACAAGAGCCCAACCAAACTATTAGAAGATTATTATTTCTTTTATTATTTTGCTCAAAATTTGGTCAAAATATAATGCATTAGACTAAGAGTGGCGGTGATACCCGCACACGTCGCTAGATGACGCTGACTGTTGAATGCGCTTACATTTTGTTTTTCCGATAACCTTATATGGCGAAGTGGCAAACGGCCGCTTTACAGTCGTTGACCACATTCTTCTACTGCATTTGATTTGGGGGGAGGGACAGATTGATTTATTTTATAAGATAATTAAATAAAATAAATCAATATGCCTACGTTTCTACAAAAAGAAGTGAAATCCCACCAAAAACATTTTGTTAAAAACTAGCCTAGTCTCGATGGAGCTGCTCGTTTATCCCTAAAAAGTAATGAAATCTAGACAAAGTTGTGCCAAGTATAAGGTTCCTTACTGCGTTTCTTTATTATTATAGTTAATGTTGTGACTTGGCTGTTGAAGGGTACACAAGAGTACAAAACCAAGTGCTCCATGACACCATTCCACCACTCTGTCGCCAGAACCGCTACCCATTGACAATAGAAAATTGCCACTTGGAAAACTTTCAATAACCAGTCAATTGTAGACTTGATAAAGCTGCGTATTTCAATAATACTTATGTATCGTTTGAACTCATGTTTGTCCCCACTGCTGGGGCACGGGTCTCTTCCTGCATCGCAGACTTATGTATAGGCGAGCCTAAAACAAACAGTATAAAAAATTATTTCTAGTAGACGGACTTCTAATCACGGGCAAGTCACACAACAATAATAAAGAAATAGCAGTAAGGAACCTTAGACTTGGCACAACTTTGTCTAGATTTCATTACTTTTTAGAGATAAACGGGCAGCTCCATCGAGACTTGGCTAGTTTTTTACAGAATGTTTTTGGTGGGATCATATTTTTTTGGATAATTTCATCAAATAGTACACATTAAATTTTGTCAAGAAATTGTCTTCTTTTATTTTTTATGAGACACCTTAAAGCACACATAAGTTCGATTTTGTATTTGAAATTTGGAACAAAGTGAACATGGTGTGTAGGATGTCTACGCTCCTGAAGAATCAGCCCAAGCCCTTCACTGTAAGCTATACATTGCAGATTGGTCCCAACCTCGGGAATTATATCAGCGAGCTTCCTCATCTCCTGCCTGTCACTCACAAAAAGCTGTGTAATTGGGTGGGATGAAACAAGGGTGCAATTGTCACAAAACTCGCTGTGTGATTGATGTGCCTCTAATGATGGCCCAGCAAAGGGCTTCTTCTTCTTCAGGCTATATTACTTCACTGCTGGACATAGCCCTCCCCTAATGAGCGTCATAACGCAAGGTTGTGCCATCCTTGGGGGGTAATGCCCATAATCCCCACGCTGGGCATGCGGAGGGGCTTACTGTCACTCATTTCAAATCTTGAAAGTTAAACATCATTCACCGAAGTGACAAAAATGGTTTTTCACTGAGTTTGTTTTTGTGTTTTTTTACGTTGCTAGAGTCTGTTAATTTGGGCTGATTATAGATATACATATATATATATATATAGATAGAGTCTGTCTCAGTTTATAGCTTATGCTGTTATTTTCATAGCAGAGCAGATCAGTGTTGCTACAAGTCAATATGTGTTTGTTGAAATCTCTTTTTTTATGTTCTGTGAATTAAGAAAATTAAGATGGTTTCAGTTTTAAAATGAGATATCAAGATACCGATATATTATTTAGTGATATAGGGTGAAGTGGTTGGTTTGAACAGGTTGCTTGAGGTAGGCTTTAACTTAAATTGTAAAGTTTATTGCCATACATGTTAACTTTAAAACTTGTCATGGTATTTATTATATTTAAAAGCTATCATAGAATTTTATCTTTATTATCACTTTGAGTTAGATTGTACCCATCTAATCAAAATATCAGACATTGTCATACTTTATTATAATACCTTAACATTTACAGTGACTGGTTGGCAATTTTAGGGGGCTAACAGAGTTACCAGAGGTAGTTCTCTACTAACTCTATTTCACTAACCTGTAATGACGGCAACACAAACCTGAATATATTTTAATGGAATAAGAGGAGCCATGTTAGGCTTATTACGCTCACTGAATTTCTCGACTTTCAGCACCAAAATATAAAACGAAGCTCCTATGTCACCCTAATAATTTAGCATCAAGTTTTTTATCAGCACAAGAACTTCACTAGCCTCTACATAATTTGATTAGCACTTTTCATTGAAACATGCATACCAATAATCCATGACATGGTTCATCATAAAATAATTATAAACAATTTTTTTTAACACCATCTGTTTTTCATGGCGGCTGTACACACTCGCCTGAGAGCCAGCGAATTTATCTTACATTTCGAGTTTCACAGGACGATCCCGTAGTGCCGATTGTGTAAAACCCGCAACGAATTATAATCTCTCGGGCTCTAGGGCGAGCGTGTACGGCCGCCATCACAGCTTTTGTGTTTTTGCAATGTTTTCGCCAAGATTATTGATGTGTATGCAATATAGGCTCTAATTTATAGCTTAGGCGTTCCTTTCAGCCTTCATCAGGAAAGGCGCAAACTCCGCCACAGTGGAGATCAAGATAAAGAACAGCAGCGCCAGAGCTTACAAACACAATGTGTATGGTGACTTTATTACTATTGTAAGGAACATTACGGCGTCTGGAGGTTCCAGCTATAAGGTCAAGTCGGCGTCTGGTAAGACCTTCAACATCATATGAATGTCAAATCTAATTCCGAATCAAGGGGTCCTTTCCATAATAAATAAAATATTTTATACTTCTATCTATCCAGGTCATTTGTAGGGCGCACTGCTCTCCATACACCTCTTCCTTGTTAAACCAACCATTGCAGTTCCCTGGGTTAATCCCTTTTTTTGTTAGTAATACTTATTTATTATTTGTTGGCGGATTCACAATAATAATTACAACACATATGCAGCGGAAATGTTAACTGGCTGCCTAAGATTGAAGTGTTTGTAGGTAACGATCTTGTTTAGAATTTCCGATGTCCATTTTCTACGTCACCAACAAGCTTCATGGTAATTTTACAATAGCAACCTATGTAGAATTGAATGATAAAGTTTTTGGTCAATTTGCAGGTGAAATAATTTCAACACGGTTCGAGGAAGTGAACGCAATTACTGTAGCACATGACATTCAAGTAGACAACCCTATTTCGGTCCTCAACCAGGATGACGCGCGGAGCTTCCATGCCTCCGATAGCAAAAAGAAGTACTCTCTCTTCCGGAAGGCTACAAACTTGGACCAGACCGAGTCTAATTATGTTAGAGCCATTGAGAACTGTGAGAAGGCTACGGCTATTTGGAATAGGAAGCAGGAGGTAATACCTGTATAACATCATTATTTTCATCATTGTATGCTTAGAAAAACTATCATGAAAAACGATGAATTTTTCGTACCTTTGAGAACTCTAATTGCCAATTCATAATAGATTTACACTGTATCTTTGTAAATCTATTATGTTTGTTTTTTCCTGGTGTATGTAAACAATATTCTTATCTTAACTCTAAACCCCCAATAAAAAAAAATGTTGTGAGTTTTGTTTGTCCTTAACAGTATAAATACAATTTCACAAAAACTAGATATTGAGAAGAAACATTGAAATCTATAATGTTTTCCTCAAAAATATGATTATTTCCACATTGTCACAGGCAAGTCTCCAACTGGAAAAAGAATACAAGAAGTGGGAAGCGTCCTACGAGCAGCTGCAATCGCGCGACGAAATCGAGGCCCAGAAGCTGTCCCTGCAGAACGAGTACTACTGGAGTGAGATTGCCGAGTTCGAACGCGAATGTGCCACCATACAAGCTCAGTATGATAAGCAGAAAAGCAAGGTTGACAAGCTCATGGATCGGCTCAAGACGATGGAGGAAAACGTGGGGAATAACAGTGATGTGTTGAGGTTTGTGCAATTGTACTATTGATCCACATGAGCTATGGTCCCAACCAGACTATATTCAAGATGTTACATTGGTATTTAGCATGTTTACAACCCCGACAGGTCTAGCCATAGTAAAGTGGTAGAGGATAGAAGACTTGATTTTGAATAACATTAACATTTACATAAAGGCACATACATTGCTTCTGGCCCCACACTAGAATACCCTGTGTCGTGGAAACCAGAAATAGCGACATCACAAACATGTAAACATCAAAGGCATGGAGTTTTTTTGTTCCCAGCCGGGTTTCGATCCCGGGACCTCACGCATAGTAGGCAGATGCGCTACTGTTGCGCCACAGAGGTCGTCAATGTGCCATGGATGTGTGGATGCCATTAAGTCAATCTAGAGTAATCCTTAAACCTATAATACCGCCTTATTATAAAAACCTGAATAAGTCCTGGTTTAAACCAAGACTAAAAGATCTAGGATTGTTACGGTATCAAAGTTAGACCCAGATCAAATGTGTGTCGTTATTACAAATAGAAGACTATTCGAGGATCAGTTAAACCAGAGATCAGCCATGGTTCAAATAATATTCACTGATTCGTTCATTCAACGTTCATTCAATGCTGCGTTCCGTTTCACTAAATGGATATAATCTTCACATTTTAAACGCAAAAATATTCATTATTGCGTTTAAAATACCTATACATCGTAAATTGTTCTTTGTTTAGGTTCCAATCTAACTAAAATGAGCACTATTAATTATTATATTGTTATTGAAGCGTTTTTATAATCAAATGGCTACTCTCGTGTGAAATGGAGTGAAATATTCGACCGCGCGCGCCAATCCGAGACGTCAACAATTTTCTGATAGTTTCATACTGGGAATAGGTATTATTAATTTTTAAACTTTGGGCGGTTTCGTTGTTGATTATTATAATTATAATAATAAAATGGAACATTTGAAGAAAAACGTGAACCTATATTTGTATCGAAAATCTTCGTCACTTAATTTGAAGGGATTCACACGATGACGAAGTCCAAATCATGTCCCAATCGTCCAAATCATCGAAATCCATCATATCAATGGCGTCCATAATATCAATTATTTATTGCAACCTATCACACACACAAAACCAAACAAATTCAAACGTCAATTTGGAGGTTAGTCCACAGATAAACTAGGGGTATCAGAAGTTTAACTTTAGTACCATAGATAGTCCATGACGTAGCGATAAACTTCGTTTTGTAATAACATTTTACTTGGTCTATGGTTTAAACCTGGTAACAATCCCAGTACTAAATTTAGACCGCGTTTTGGAATAAGGCTGCAGAAGTTTAACTTTAGTACCATAGATAGTCCATGACGTAGCGATAAACTTCGTTTTGTGATAACATTTTACTTGGTCTATGGTTTAAACCTGGTAACAATCCCAGTACTAAATTTAGACCGCGTTTTGGAATAAGGCTGATAAGGTAGGGCGACTCATCCAGTGATTGACCACTGAGTTAACTTTAGTTTTAGTTCGCATGAAAAGATTTATCCCGACACTAATTAATCTTCAATCCCGACAGCCAACTCCAAGCCCAGTTAGAGGAGAAGAACGGAGAGAAATCCGCCGTGGAGAAGAAGCTTCGCGAGCTCGAGCAAGAGTCTCGCGCGCTTACGGACGCCTGGCGACAGACGCAGCGGTCCGCTGGCAAGCACGATGAAGTTCGCAACCGGGAGATGAGGAAGGTGGCTGATCTGGAGCGCGAGATTAACAATATCGAGTGAGTCGAATGAGTATGGCCCGCATAATAAACTAGGATAGCAATTGAAAAATCGGGCGTCAAATGTGCCGCAGCGTACCTCTGAAAAGTACTGCGACGTTAGGTCCCGGGAGATTAGGAAGGTACGGAGCGCGATATTAATAATGTGGAGTGAGTCACTTTCTCATCATACATTTGGATACCCATAGAAAGGTCTGGCGATGATGTACCGCATACCTTTTTTATGTATCTTTTTTATTTATTTATTAGCTGGCAAACACAGAAAGGACGTGGGGTCTGTGCAGTAAAACGTCGTCTTTTCAAGTCGCTTTCGTACAAAATTTGATCTAAGAAAATACAAAATTATTAATTTCAGAATAGATTATATGATCATATGATTAATCATTATATGATTATCTGATAAAGATCAAATGAAAAGAAATAACAAATATATTTTAAAAAGGTTACACCGTTACGAGTTCTTCTACGGCCAGGCTTTCTGTGATATTGTGCCTCATTATAGGGTGTATTCCACCCTATGTGAGGACCAAATAACCAAAGTTATCAACATAGCTCAGAGAATTAGCGAGCTGAAGCGGCAGTGGGCTGGCCATATCTCGCGAAGAACCCACAACCGTTGGAGTAAACGTGTTCTTGAGTGGAGACCGCGACTCTGCAAACGTAGTGTTTGACGCCCTCCGAGCAGGTGGGATGACGATCGGCGAAAAACTGCCGGCAGATGCTGGGTGCGGCTAGCTGAAGACATAACATAACATTTACATACAGGCACATACATTGCTTTTGGCCCCACATTAGGATACCCTGTGTCGTGGGAACCAGAAACAACGACATCACTAACCACACATCCAAGATCTGGGTTTTTTTACCCCAGCCGGGATTCGAACCCGCGACCTCTTGCATTTTATTTTATTTTTATTTATTAAGGAAAACAAACAGTAGTACAATAACACTTTAACATAATACTTAATTATTTAAGGTATTAAATAATTGTACCACCAGCACCGTTAACCACAGTTTAAATATTTTGAAAAAACAAAACAGGTAATTTAATATTGTATTCTTGTGCCTTTTGAACATTGCTTTAAACCGTGCATGCTTTGCGTTATAGCCGGAATTCTAAACACGAAAAGAAAAACAATAACACTTTTGGGGATAACAACATAAAAATACTGATGAACATTTGCGAAAAACTACAGTTCCATTTCAAAACATTCCATGGCCAGAGCACGGAATGTGGGGAGTGATAAAGAAAATATATCTAAATTATTTAAGTAGGTATTGTAAGACTTAACTATTCTGTTCAAGGGGGCCCTTTCACCCGCGTTCGTTCTGCAAGGATCCGTCATAAATAAGTAGTGGGGATACGATTCTTGTATTCTCTTTGATTTACTGGGTATTTTGAAGAAAATTTGATTAACCAACTTGCTGCAGTCAAAAGCATTATGGCATAACTTGTAAAGAAAAATTTCATCAAGAAGAATTCTTCTGTTTTTTAATGAGTTCATAGAAAATTTTGACAGGCATTTGACATAAGAACATTTGGAACGGCAACATTTAAAATTTACGGAGCGTAAAAACTTGCGCTGTACAGACTCAATTTGATCAGAATATTTATCGTAATATGGGTTCCAAATTATAGAAGCATATTCTAAATGTGACCTAATTAGTGAGCAATAGAGATGAATAAATGTGGATGGCCGTCTGAAGTGAGTACATGTGCGCATGATAAAACCATACATCTGAAAAGCTTTGTTGGTGATGTTATTAATGTGAGTATCTAAGTGTAATTTAGAGTCCAGTAAAATGCCTAAATCTTTAATTTTAGCAACTGAATCTAAAGGTGTGCCTAAGAGAGTGTATGTGTGATGAATGAGATATGTCTTTTTCGAGAAAGTTATTGATTTGCATTTAGTCAAGCTTAACTTTAATTTATTAGAAACGCAGTATGACGAAAAACGGTCAAGATCCTGTTGCAAGTCATTACAGTCGTCAACCGATGTAATTGTTTTATAAACTTTGAGATCATCGGCATATAAGAGAAATTTGCTACATTTGAAACAAATAGAAATGTCATTTAAAAACAGAATAAAAAGGAGCGGACCAAGAATAGATCCTTGCGGAACTCATCAAGAAGACAGGCCGCTATGGCGCTCATTAGGGGAGGGCTATGTCCAGCAGTGGACTAATATACATATAGCTCACATATATACATAAATCTCAGGTCTAACTAATTAACAAGTTAGTTAGACCTGCACTTAGCCTTATAGTTGGGCCATTGTACGTAGCAAGCGCTGAGGTACGCTAACACCTCAGACACTAGGGTTTCCTTACGATGTTTTCCTTCACCGTCAGCGAGTAGTATTGCTACTATAATTTCAAAAATGTACATAACTTAGAAAACAAAGTCATCGGTACATGCCGGGGTTCGAACCCACGACCTCCCGATTGAGAAGCCGGCGTTACACCGCTCCGCTACCACCGCTCGGTTACATATAGCCTGAAGAAGAGGAAGATAGGGTGTATTGAAGCGTCACCCCGCTCGGCAGGGCCGGCAACGCGGCGACGCGGCGCGCCGAGCTGCAGGCGCGCTGCGAGGCGGCGGCGGCCGCGGCCGAGGCGGCGGCGGCGCGCTGCGGCACCGCGCAGCACGACGCGGCGCAGTCGCAGCAGCACGCCGCGCGCGCCGCCGCAGCGCACGACCAGGCCACCGCGCGCGCCGCACACAAGCGAGACCAGCTCAGTCAGTATATCGAACCTTTGTGTGCCCCCAGAGTGCTTAGTGCGAGTTTGACAGATCCAATCGAATAACTTTACTACCGCGTTAATCGAGCATTGAGTAGTGAGTGTGAGTAAGTTAACCGTTCGAACTGGCAAAACGCTGTCACAGTACAACTCGCACTCGCGTTTTTCGTGTTTTGGCTGGTAAACGTGTTCACTTCTCAACGTAAACCATTACAACTCGCACTCAGCAATTTTAATTTCCATACTTGTCGCTAGGTGGCGCTTCCTCGATGCCATAGAAATATGAGTTTACGTAAACGCGTTCGAGTAGTTAAAAAACTCGCACTAAGCACTCAGTGCTCGGTACGAGACTTCCTGAATCGCAGGAAGGTTAGGCGGGGCCGGGGGTTGGCGGAGGATTGTACGACAGTGATGGGCCTTACTGTCCTAGACGTTATCGAGCCGCCCATGAGGCTTCTGACGTGGCTTAACGCCTGCCATTACATGACAGCCGGCATCGACTGCTTAGTGTGCCTTGCGAAGCACGGAAGCGCTCGGAAAAAATGCCACTAGCGGAGAAAAAAAACAATATATTTGTTAGAAATGCCTCATCAAAATGTAACTTAAAACAAAATAAGACTTAAACTTAGGTTGTGATATTATAAAATAAGGCACAAGGTATTGGTGCAGCTTGTGCTAACCCGGGTTAGTCCTGGACAGCGCTGGTTTTAGCCATTGATTCCGGTCACTCAGTCCCATTAAGCCACGAGCGCTTCTTGGGCGCACTAGCTCAGTTAGTAGGTATATTATTACTATTTTACTTCAGCCTAGCGGCACAGTATAAGTAAAGATTGTATGTAATCTTCGAGCCCGTACGAAACATACCTAATAGCATTGAATTTGAAGTAAGGATAGAAGATCATTCAATAGCTTTTTTCGGATCCTGGCGCTGACGTCGCTTGTCGGTAAAATTTGTGACTAACTTATTACATTTTCTGTATAATAACGAAATTGAACCACATTTCCCTAATAGTTTATTTTTTTATAAATTAATATTAAAAAATCCAATGATTTAATCAATAAGTTATTAAGATCGAGATAACTTAATTATTTTAATCAATCTTTCGTAACCCAGTCAGCTACCGTACTTGATAATGAGTTGCTTGTGCCCAATCTCACTAGTCTATGCTACTCCACGTTAGATGGCGCTAATAGAAATAATTGGGCCACACAGAAGGGACTGGGGCGCGCGCAGACATCACTGATTAAACCGTTCGCAGATTGTAAATGTCACGGATATCCGTGGTAAATGTTTAGAAATTTTCGAAAACGATACACGAAAATATACCTCATGGATGGTTCACAGATATTTCACATTTTGCAAAATAGGTGGAAGAAATATTTTTTTTTAAGGTTTCTAGTACAAGATCGATTAAGCTATGTTGGTACATCTTTTAATTTTTATGTGATTTATTGACAAATAAGTTGCTTAAAACTTTACTAAAAACGGTACCGATTATTATGGCAGCTTCCTATAAGAACTCGTGGTCGCAGTTTGTACCCCCTAGTTTTTGAATTCGCAACTTGCTGTTGAGGAACAGTCGACAGCATATCACCTTTACATTTTATGTCTTGGAATAATTAACTACATAAACAATAATTAACTATAGCCCTTTAAGTATAACTTCCAACTAAAACATAGATTTTAGGGTTCCGTACCAGAGGGTAAAAACGGGACCCAATTGCTAAGATGGTATGTCCGTCTGTCGGTCTGTCCCCAAGCTGAACGTAAACTCTCATGAACCGTGTAGCTACAGTTGATATTTTTATAGATGATGTACATATTTATTTAATGAAAGTCATTTCCATTTTAACCGACTTCAAAAGAGGTTATCACATCGACGCGTATGTTAATTATTTTTCACTATGTTTTCGCATTATCTTCGTCAAATCTTAACCTATTTCGATATTTTTTTTTGTTCTACTAGGTATAGCGTCCCATTGGTCCCATTTTAATTTGGTGAAGATGTCATGAAGACTTTGAGAGATGGAGAAAAGAACTTTTCAATGGACAGCAGCAAATAAGGCCTAATGAGGCCCATTCATAAATAATATGCATATGTTTCATAAAATATAATATAAAAGCTGTCCCAGGGTAATTTGGTGATGTTCTGATGAAGACTTTCAGAGATGGGAATTTAGAACTTTAAATTTAAGTAAAAAAAATCACTTTGTTCATCAAATACTTTCATTAAGTAGCACATTATCTGGTGGACATTGTTACGAAGTTCATCAGCTCAAATGTAGTTCTTGAGAGGTTTTAAGTTTCTAATCTAGATAAAAATATGCCGTTTTCAGTTAACCAGAATTTAAGTCAAAATATACAATTTTACTGTCGTGGTTATTAGTTCCTTAGTCAAAAATATACTATAGGCATGCGTAGTTATAAAAGTCACAATATCTATTTAGTTTCATACGAGTTTCACAAGTCAGTCAGTGATTAAAACGGTATAAAACGAAAATATGTTTACGCAGAGGACAAATACAGCGCTGGTGCACAAAAGTGTATTTTGCATGGGCCCTGTAATTTATAATAAGCTGTCTAGTGCATTAAGAGACCTGGACTTAGGCTTGTTCAAGCACAAATAAAAAAATATATTATTTAAAAACTGCTATCATACAATAATCGAATTTCTGACTGATAATTATATTGATTAAAATAAGTATAACAATGATATACTATTTGATATTATCCCCGTGACCTCTCTTGTTTGACATATTTACTTATTATCGCATGGAATGTTATTTTTTTTATGTTCTTGACATTTTAAATTCTTGATGTTAATATAATAGGTCAATCAAATTAAAAAAAATCCAGGAATTAATTTCCAGAAAGCTGGATATCATTTTATACCATCATTTGATCTTAAATGCGTGTAATGCGAATTCGCACGGTCCCAGGAGGTGAGCTCAACTTTTGGGGGCCAAAAAACCGCGAACTTCTCACACTTTCTTTCAGTTTTGTGCTTCTAGCTCGGAAACGGTACTTTGGACTGGAATCTTCGTTATTGCAATATTAAAGAGAGTTAAATTTTGCGTTGTATGATTGTCTTCTTCTTCAGGCTATATTATGGAGTCCACTGCTGGACATAGCCCTCCCCTAGTGATGACCAGAGCGGCCTGTCTTATACCATCATTGGGGGTTAATGCCCATAATCCCCACGCTGGGCATGCGGGTTGAGGATCGCAGATTGGTGGCATTGTACTGCAGGGGGCGCTGCTGCCCACCCCCCAGTTTGTGTCCCTTAGTCACCTTTTACGACACCCGCGGGAAGAATTTGGGTTGGTGCTATTCTTTAAGCCGAAACCACACAGCATGATTGTCTAAAACTTTAAATTCGATTTATTGGTATAGCCGAAATCAAAAGTTGTGAACCGGAACTTATTTACGTGCAAATTTACATTTTGCGAATTTTCAAGACCATATTTCTTTGAAACTGATACTCTTACTTCTATTGAAATACCCATAAGACAAACATTGTAGAGAATAAAATTTCACATTATACCTAAAAACTATTTTTATTTAATCTTTTCAGAGCACTCTCCACCAGCCTCTATACCACGTATCATGCGTCTGAACCAATTTTCAAAACATTTATTCCAGTCCTCCGCAGACACCTCTTCCACGGCCTTCTCAAACGCTGCTAGCGCGTCTTCCGGCGATGAAAACTGTATCCCTTTGAGCAGATTTTTTATTTTAGGCAGTAAAAAGAAGTCACACGGAACCTAATCAGGACTGTAAGGAGGGTCTCCTAAGACTCTGATCTGTGTGGAGTCCAGGAAGTCCCTCGTTTTGATCGCAGTGTGCGCGGGCGCGTTGTCGTGGTGAAGAAGGACCCCGCGGAGCCCGTTGTTCAATCGCTTGTTGCTCAATTCAGAAAAAAACTTCTGGCAGGCATTTTGTGTTATACCATTCAGCGTTTAATGACTTTGTTTAATTTCAAAGTTACGTACATTTGAGAATTTGTAGTTGCAATACCACTCGCTAACGGTGAAGGAAAACATCGTGAGGAAACCCGCGGCCTGGTTGGCTCCGCACGTATTGACTAGTCTTTCCTGTGGGCTAGGCCGACTAAGCTGTCAGGATGGTATAGGTGCTGGGCAAGCCTACACCATCTATAAAACCATGTCCCAGGCACTACAGCGTCGGAGTGGGCCCTTCACCCATCTAGTGTGAGTGAAGATACCACTGGACGCTGTATAAATCATCTCATTAAGTAGATGCAAAAAGGCCAATATTATTATTATTCAGCGTTGATGCTGCTTTGGTCTCAAAGTGGAATTGAAGTTAGGTACCCCGTCAAAGTGAAGAAACTATTAAAAAAATCCTGCGCTCCTCGATCGCTTCACTTTCGTAGGCGTTGGTTCATTTTGAAACAACCAAACTGTCGACTGATGCTTTGTTTCTGGATCATATTGAGAAATCCAGGATTCGTCACCTGTCACAGTGTCGTAAACGCGCCGTGACGAGCCAGCATCAAATTTTTGTAACAAATCACGGCACCAATCCACACGGGCCTGCTTCTGAGCTTCGGTGAGGTTGTGCGGCACCCAGCGGAAAATTATTCTCCTTACGGGAAGGTGCTTGTGCAAAATCTTGTGAACACTTCCTGAACCAATCTGCAGTGTATGCTGAATCTTTTCGTACTTAATTCGTCTGTTTTCTTGAATTATTTTTTTTACTGCCAGCAAACTTTCTTCGGTGACAGCCGTGATAGGACGACCACTCCTTTGTTCATTCCCTCAAAGTAAGATGACCGCGTTTGAACTCGCTATACCAGCGGTAGATGGTTGTTTTTGAAGGTCCTTCATTCATAAAAGCAATTCAGTCGATCACATGACTCATCAGGTCTTAAGCCACATTTGAAATAGTATAAAATCATAGCACGAAAATGTTCTGAATGCCGATCCATTTTGGCTCTCAAAAAATGCGGAGGGAAATTTGAAAATCGAACAGTAGTATTTTTACTTTTAAATAAATGACGTTTTCATAACAACTACTAGTGGCCAATGTCTTATACATAAAAACTATTTTTCAAAACTTTCTGAGTGGCCTGCTATAGACAACTCAACTTTCAAATTCAGTTATTATCTAAGACTATATTTGCATGAATTCAAAATTATACTTTTTTCATTTTGCGGATTTTCCGTTAGTATGAGGTGTGAAGTCTACATTTAAGGCAATTTGAGGGTAAGGAACATTTCAATGCAACATTTTAAGGACGCGGTCAGAAAACTAGAGATTCGAAGTAGGTATTGTGAATGAAAAACAATTTTACGCAAGTGATCTTTAATTAGTACCTTAGGAAGCAATAGAAACATTAAAAATGAATGTGACATTGATAAAATATATAGATATGCAGCACAGCATTCAAGTTCCCATTTTCTTAGTTGTTGAAATTACCCGGTTCACAACTTTTGATTTCAGATATACCACTAAGCCTAATTACTTGTAAATTTCTATATTACTTGTTACTATAAATTCTTCTTAGTCTGTACCTACGCTCTACTGAGCAGTCGTGGTCTTCAAAAAAAGGCTTCATTATAGGCTAATGTTGCGTGTCTCACGATGTCTCGCCGACGTTTACAATATTTACAGAATATTTCGTTGTATTCACTTCAAAAATAAATAATTTAATTAATAATAGTACCTACGGAACCCTTCGTGCGCAAGTCAGACTCGGACTTGGCCAGTTGATTTTTTACTTACTATGCTTGCTTGCTAGATACCGATTTGGTAACTAATCCATAATTATACAAATTAGACATATTCATGCCTGCTCACACACTTGGTTCATTCATCGCATGGGTGCTATAAAACTATTATAACGAAGAACTAATTATTTTAGATCTTCTACAAATGTAGTTTGTTGTAGATTCAACACTAGTAATTTGTATCTTTTTACATTTACATCAGCTCTTCTAAATAGGTAGATCAGAATTCTGTTGGTAGAAAGTTAAAACAAACGCAATCATTTTTCGTCCAACGAACGATTGCGCTCGGGGTGCCAGGCGACGTTGCCAAGTAGTGCGGGGTGAGTACCTAGGCGACGCGTCGTTGCCAAGTTGCCCTAGCAACATCTCTGCATCCATCGCCGTGTGTGGGAGCGTGTTTTACTTTTGAGAGTAGGTATGTTCTGCGTAAGATTGTAAACGTAGGTAGTGGTTATATACTCTGATTGTAAGCACGTGATATGTGAGTAAGCTACCTATGCTCTGGGTATCTGCCTTAGTTAAAATTAATATAGATAGTAAATAATCTAGGAGCCCGCGCGACACATTCGCACACTAGCTAAAACGGCGAGGGCTATTGTCTGTCTTTGTGTTGTCTCACCGGCCCGGCACCGGCTCGCGACTCCGGGGCCGGTCGGCGCCGCACGGTGGGCTGAGAATCACGTTTCAAAGACATATGAACTTGAGTTTTCAAGTGTCACTTTTTTCTCTCGAAATAGGTTTTATTACTCATTATCATTACTATACTAAACAATGTGATGAGAGACTATTTAGAGAGCAAACGGATGTGTAAGAATTTTTCGAAGAAAAATTTTTATGGAGCTGACATGAAAAGTGGCTATAGCTCTGGAATCGCAAGTTTGGCCGTAATATCCTTGGAGATGAAAAAGTGCTATTTATTTGTGATTTTTCGGCATACTTTTTATAGCAGTGCCCTTTGCGATTTTTTTAAAATTAATAATGTGTATTTTATACTTAAATGACTAGTTAGACCAACTTTAGATATACCCTATACCATATGCCCTAGCCTATGAAATTAAAATTAGGCGTGTTATATATAATGTACATATTATCCCTTTATTTTGTAAAGGGATAATATGTACATTAGACGACATTCACCAAAGTAAGAAAGGTTTTAATAAAATACCAATTTTTCAAAATATATTTTTACTAATTGCACATTCACTGACCACGAACTGGCAGACGCCAAGTAGGACACCTACCAGTTCGCTCGACCGATGATCCCAAAAATATCGCTGGTGGTGGCTGGGTGAGGATTGCTGAGGATAGAGTAATGTGGCTTGCCCTGGGAGAGGCCTATATGCAGCAGTGGACAAATACAGGCTGATTGATTGCACATTAAATATAAAGACCGTTTCTTTATCATGAATTCCCAAAAACGTTAATATCACTTTAATAATTCGTAAAACAAGTCTTATTAATTAAACACATAATGTATATGCTCAGTTTTAATTTCATAGACTAGGGTACAGGAATATCTAACTACGCATAATCAGGACAAAAAAGCATTAGAACTACTCATTTTAGTACAAAGTACACATTATAATTATATTTTTAAAAATCGCAATACAGATTTTTCTTCGAAAAATTCTTACGCGTCCGTTTGCTCTATAAATTGTCTCTCATCACATTGTTTAGTGTAGTAATGAGTAATAAAACCTATTTCGAGAGAAAAAAGTGACACTTGAAAACTCAAGTTCCTAGAGTCCCGCCGGTGCCGTCACCGGGGGTAGCAAGCAATATTTTTTCAGGTTATTTAAGCGTCTATCTTCATATTTTCACAATTAATATTAACAATAACATCATGTATGATGACTAAATCACCGAATTAGTTAATAACACCTGAGGTATACTAGGAATTGGAGTTTGATTACCATTAGGGGTATTGTAGTTGCGTATAAATGGAAGGTAAAATATTTTATGTGCTCATTGACATTTTGTCCTGCTAAAAAAACATACTTACCCAAATCATAAAGAGAAAAATATGGAATCGCAAGTCTGACAACTAAACTTGACTTGTTCGTGGTTTTGAAGCAGTGTGGAAAGCTAAGCAACTACTCTACTTTGTTGGAAAAAGTTGTATCGCTATTGAACCTTCATCATCTGTCCGATGAAGATCTTGATATACTTCGAGAATTCTGTCGAAGATTCAGTCAACAAGTTACCAAGAGATGGAAGACAGCAAATAGAAACCAGGATATTTTCAGAAAAAAATATGAAAACTGGCTCGTAATGAGTATTGACTGGCCATGTTGTGTTGTTTCACATATTATACCAGATGGAACAGCTTCGGTATGCCAAGAAGGCATAAGTTCTTGCACTGAAGTACCATTTGGATCTTTGGGAGCAAAACAAAGGAAAAGGAGGCTACAACATGAAAGTCATGAAGACACCGATGAATCAATCTGTGTTACAATAGAAAATTTGAAGAAAGAAGGAAACGAATGTTTAGGCAAAGTAATTTAAGAAGAATCCTGAAGAAGCAGTAAAAATCTATAACGATATAGAAATGAAGAAATTAAAGAAAACTACAGTTACGCCAGAAAAAGCGCTAGGCCTTTTATTTTCTCTGGGATTATCAAAGTGGAAATATATTACACTGAGAGAGATGACAATGCGTGAGGGCTTAACAGACTTTCACCCATCGTATTACAAGATTCAGCAAGCCAAGTCAAGCTGTTATCCTCCCGATCAGGCTTTCATTATAAATGACACCATGGCGAAACTAGATCTGCAAGCTCTGTTGAATATAACCATACAACAAATTTTGAAAACCTTACCAGAACTGTCTGCTTACATGGGTAAAACACTGGTTTTGTTATCCAAGTGGGGTTTCGACGGTTCATCAAACCAAAGTTCATTGTTTAGTGATATTTACAATAGCTCAACTATGGTGTCTACGTCTCGAGGTAAGAGAGTTACGCAACCATGGGTTAGCCACACACTCAACAAGATGATAAACATTAGAGATGAATTGTTTAGAAAATGGAAAAGTAAACCTGATAGCATGTGTCGTCGGTTAGAATATACGAAATATAGAAATAAATTAAATAAAAAGATACATATAGCCAGGAATAAGTATAGACAGGAACAATTACAAAGGTGTAATAGTGATCCTAGAAAGATCTGGGCGCAGATTAATAACTGGTTAGGAAGAAATAACGCTAGCTTAGATGATGTAATACTGAAATACTTAGGGAAAACTGATAATGTAATAAATATCTCTACAAACTTTTCAAAAACATTTACAGAAGAGATTGATAAAATTAAACATAAATGTAACGTTAAATTTTTGAGTAGAAAAGAGTATGTAAGGGAAAATAGTAGCTCTTTAAGATACCAAAATGTAAGTGCAGAAGAAATTGAAAAAATTATAGACAAATTATGTATGGAAAAATCTCCTGGGTCAGACGGAATAAGGGTGCGAGACTTAAAATATGTTAAGAAACAAATAAGCCCAATAATAGCTTACTTTATAAATAACTGTGTTAAAAAAGGGATTTACCCGGATAACTTAAAACAGGCCTTAATTAGACCAATTTATAAACAGGGTAGTCATTTAGACTACTCTAACTATAGGCCGATTGCTATCCTAACAGTCTTAAATAAAATTACAGAAAAAGTAATTGTACGCCAGATAACAGGTTTTTTGGAAAAGTGTAATGTGTTAAGTCACTCGCAACATGGCTTTAGAGCAGGGCGTAGTACGGCGACTGCACTGTCAGAATTCACTGACTACATAAACACCCGATTAAACGAGAGGAAACAGGTAGTAGCTGTATTTATAGACTTTAAAAAAGCCTTCGATACATTAGACCATCCGCAGTTGATACAAGCTATGGAGGAATGTGGGATTCGAGGTCCACTCAGCAATTGGATAAAGGCTTATCTTCAAGGTAGAACAATGCAGACCGTTATTAAGGGCACAGTAGGGGACAAGGCAGGGATCAGCTACGGAGTGCCCACCGGGTCTGTCTACGGGCCAGTGGGCTACATCATGCACGTAAATAGTGTATGTAATGTTGTACAGCACTGCCAAATGTATATGTACGCTGACGACACATGTTTGTTATACTCGCACACCGACTTAAAAGTTATTGAAGGTAGAATTCAATTGGATCTCGAAAATATCATCATGTGGGCGCACGATAACGGTATAATACTGAATGTAAACAAAACGAAATGCATGCACATCTGTTCGCCTTATAACAAACCGGTTAGCATAGACATTAAAATTGTTGGCCACGAATATGAATGTTTACATAACGATAAGTTGAACTGTACCTGTAACGAGATCGAATTTGTCGAAAGGTATAAATACCTAGGACTTACTATAGATCGAAATATGTCCTGGAAGGCACATGTACATGACGTTTGTTGCAAACTTAGGGCGGTACTTACTAAATTTTACCATCTGCGTGGAGTGGCAAATAGGGCTATACTTTATACCGTATATTTCGCACTGGTAGACTCGATACTGTCGTATGGGCTGAGTAGCTATGGTTGTACGTTTAAGACTTACTTAGATCAAATTAAAGACCTACAAATTCGGTTTCTAAAACAGCTAGTGGATAAAAACACAAAAGCAAACTGCAAAGGAGATTATAGTAAGCTATTTGAAATCTGTAAAATTTTGCCTGTACACGAAAAAGTAAAGCTTTTATTGACAGTAGAACAATATGGCATTAATTCGTATAAAATACCTATAACATGTAAAATCATGACAAGAAATGTATCTCTCAGAAAATTGGTCATGCCTAGAATTCTAAATTATTATGGTATGCGTACGAGAAAATATCTTATTCCGAAAATATTAAACGATCTTCCGGTTACTTTAAGATGTGAGAATGTCTGTAAAGTCACATATAAGAAAAAAGTTGCAGAATTTCTGTTAAGTCAACTGTAGTTGATGTGTATGTAGGTAGTGGGTAGTTGGCTAGTTTGGATTCTGCCCGGCACACTGACCTCTTGTTCGTGGCAATGTCATGTGACTGACCGAACCCAAGCCTTAGGCGTAGGGCGAGCAAGAGGGTAGTGTGTAGGGAGTCTTCAAATGTCTTTTGTAGTATTTGTATGTACCTAGCACATAAGATAACTTGAACTTGTAAAACCAAGAGCATCTGCCAACAAACTGTTATGCAGTTTGGCAGAAACCAACTTCTGTATTTTTTTGTATTTTTATTTGAATAAATGTTTATAAAAAAAAAAGCAGATACAATCAAAGCATTGAAGGAGGTGAAACAGATGAATCTCTGTTTATGACAACACTTGTTCCGCTGCAGTTATCTAACGGGACTGAAGTTATATGGAAAAACCCGAAGCCATGCTCAGTTTTCTACTGTAGACCTGTACAGTTTCTTTTCGCAAAAGAAAGCGAGTCTCTCGTAAAAGAAGAAATGCAGAAAATGGAAGAGGAAATAGCTGCATTGGTGCCCTCAGAATGCAGAAATATAAAAATAAATCATGATCTAGTCATGACTATGATCGACGGAAAAGTTTGCAGTTATTTATCCGAAGCTCTTTCCAGTGCAGTTTGCTATTTATGTCTAGCAAAACCGAGCGAGATGAACAATATTGATGCAGTAATACGAAAAGAAGTAGCCAACAACATGTTAAAATTCGGCTTATCTCCGTTACATGCCCAAATTAACTGCATGGAATGTTTGCTACATATAGCATACAGACTGGAGTTGAAGACTTGGGCAGTAAGAGGAGATAAAGATAAGGCTGTCATGCTGACCAAAAAGCAGTTGCTGCAAGAACGATTCCAACAGAAGCTTGGTCTTCTTGTGGACGTGGTCAAACAGAGCTCTGGAACAACGAACGATGGAAATAACGCACGAAAATTCTTCGATGACCCAAAACAGACAGCCGAGATAACAGGAGTGGATGAAGAATTGATTAGAAGATTTGCAGTCATACTTCAAGCCATTACATCTGGTGAAGAAATAAACGTCGACAAGTACAAAGAATATGGCCGAAGTACTGCAGAAAGGTACCTGGACCAATACAGCTGGTACTATATGCCAGCTACAGTGCACAAGTTGCTAATCCATGGTGCTGAAATTATAAGGAACTCCTTGGTTCCTACTGGGATCTTATCTGAAGAAGCATCCAAAGCTCGCAACAAAGATTTTCGATGTTAACGAGAATTTCACTCGCGAAAGAACACCAGGAAGAATTCAAACGAAGATGTCATCAAAAGGATGCTTCTCACTTCTGATCCTTTTATTTCTTCAATGCGACCAGTTATGAGGATAGCTTTAAAGAAAAAAATGAGTCAAGAAGCAGTGGATCTTTAGGTATTACAACGACATCATATTGAGTTCTGTAACGTCGAAAATATTGAAAGTGACACAGATTCCGAGAAAGAAACTGATTTATATGATTTTTGTTTGCAATATGTTATTGTAATTCTTTTATTTATATTTTTTATACATTGGTTTCTTTACTTGTCTTTTATGTACCTATTTTAATGTAAAGGATTCATAGCTAGTATTTTATTCATGTAGTTTTAAAGGCTTATTTTTTATGTTTACATGATTTAACATTTTTAAAATGTATGTGTGTTTTAAAATGTAACTTGGACTTATTTCATGTATCTTTGTAAATATTTTATGCTTGTGTTTTTCCTCGTGTACAATAAAGAATATTCATATCTTATTTGATTTTCATGTGTATAATTTGTTCGCATATGACAATGTTTTAGAACAGTATTTAAGTAGTTATACTGTATGATTCTTTATAATTATAAAGAATCCTTAATTAAGGAAGGTACATAATTTGACAAACACAAAATATACGCTTAAATACCTTAAAAAAATATTTTAAATGCATTTAATTTTTTTTCGACCAAAGTCGCACGAGTACGCCCATAGTGCAGTATGTCAAAAAATCCATAAAAATGCAGGCAATAATCGTGCTGAAGGAAATAACGGGCAAGTGTGCGATAATCAAGTTATGGCCAATTTTATAGTAACTTCCATACATTTTTTTTAACCAAGTGGAAAAAAAGTACTTGCACAAAGGTAAACATACTGCACTTCAAATATGTTGAAAGATTAGCCTTCCTAAGTGGATTCCTGTGAAAAAAAAATAACAATTCAAAATTCGATCTCTAAGTCTATGGGGAGCGATTTTCAGCCCACCGTGCGGAGGGTGAGACTCGTATTTCGTATCGGCGTCGTAGGTGTAAAAGATATAACAAATATAGGCGACGGCTTGGACGATACCATTGTTATATCTACGCGTTTTACTTTACGTGTCGTCGTGTTGAAGTCCGTGTCAGCACTGTACCACTCACCGGGCGTAACCCGGCATCGACACCGGCACAATGGAAAAACGAAACCCGGCACCGGTGCCTGATGCCTGTGCAACGGCCATGCCGGTGTGCCGTGCCGGTCCGGGCCGATGAGTCGAAACACGCCCAATGCCGATGCCGGCGTGACGACGATGACGACGGCTCCCGGCGCGGCTCGAGCAGCAGGTCGCTAGCTGCTGCACTATAACGTCTAAGGCAGGCGGCTACCTCGTTCTTCATCAAATTTTAAAGAAAGTCTATGGTGTAATTATCTCAATTTCTGCTCAGCGTAAATCGTTTCGTAATCTTACTTTAAACAATTTAATAACTTTACTACATCGAGGGTAGCATAAATGAAAAATCAGTAAGTTTTATGGGGAATATAATTACAGGGAAAGTACACATTACCTAAACTTAAAACATAAAGTGTGTTGAACTTATGGGTAGTATCAATCAGGGAACGTGTCAACCGGATATTCTGAGCTTCACTTACAACAATTAATAAAATAGAAAATCTCATATTCAATAACTTATAAGTTTATAAATAACCCATACCATAATATTAACCTCACGCCTGCATTCCAATGGGGTAGACAGGCACCAAGGACTGCCACTTGCCACGATCCTGACAGATTACCTTCGCTTCATCAACATTCATTAGTCGTTACATGCACTCACGTCAGTTCCGGTTACTTTTTATCTTCCATTTGCTAATACATTCCTTATCTGGTCGAAGTATGTGGGACGTCCCTTACCGGCCCTTCCACCCACATTCGCCATGTATATTTGTTTCATCAATATTTCTTCCTTCATCCTCTCCACATATATCACAGTACAATGAAGGTGTAGCTGATGCGTGCGTTTGCTTCTATGCAGAGTTAGCTGGCAACGGCGCATATTAAAATCATGGGCCATAATCACAGCAGAAATTGGTAAAAATATCAGCCAGCTCCCATATGGATGGACAGATATGATTTTTAATGGAATACTAAATTGATTGGAATAGTTTGTAGCAGTACCTACCTACCTCTCGATAGGATACTGGTCTTAGGCTCTATTTCACAATGTTCAAATAAAGATAAAGATATTTATTGGGTCACAGACATCGGTATACATGTAAAGTTAGGCTAGTTTACAGGCAAGTTCCAGATAAGCTATCCGCAACCAGGGCTGCCGTTTATTCTAAATTTAAATATTTTTTTCTATATTGTGTGTGTTCGTTTATGGCTTCAAATTTAAAACAAACAGCAGCCCTGGTTGCGGATAGCATATCCGGAACTTTATCTGCAGATTGTGAAACAGACCCTTACCCTACCCGAAAATAACTTAAACAAAATCTCGCAGCGTTGGGAAGTGTTTGCGATGGACTAGTAAAGGTTTTTCAATAACATAACATTTACATACAGGCACATACATTGCTTCTGGCCCCACACTAGGATACCCTGTGTCGTGGGAACCAGAAACAACGACATCACAAACATGTAAACATCCAAGACCTGGGGTTTTTTTTTGTTCCCAGCCGGGATTCGAACCCGGGACCTCCTGCATGGCAGGTAGATGCACTACCGTTACGCCACAGAGGTCGTCTAATTATTATTAATAATTGTTTAAACCAGCGTTTCTTACTCTTTTTTGTACAAGCATCTCTTATGGTTTTTGCCACCAAGCACAATTTTAAGGACCTCCTTAATAATAGAAGCAGCAATATATTTCGAAACATTTATTGTAGTACAGTCAAAAAATATACTTTTTTCATAATAAAATAGGTAAATGTGAAGGTTCGTGCTTGTGGGGTAGGCGGCGGCGTGTGTAGCAATTACGAAACTTTTGGTGGCATTTATTTATGATTGTTAAATGGTCTATTGATAAGACTTCGGTAGAAGTTCGACCATTTTGTTGCGAAGTCGCCCATAATAATACTGAGGAGAGTGCGAACATGCAAAGTTGATGTGCTGTCGACTGCACTGTGCAGGTAGGTCGGTGTGTGTGGTACCCAAATGGACTAAGGTACCTTTGAAGGAGTTGTCTAAGTATTGGCTTGATAAGATCACAATCAGCGACCACAGGGCAGGTCTATACACGGAGGATGACGAAGTCTGGGTTACTGTTGCATGTTGAAAGCACTGATATCATTCACTAGAAGTTGTTGGTGGGTAAAGGTGGGTTACATTTCTTGCTGCTTGCTTTAAAATTCTGTTTTATAGACCCAATGCACTAATTCCGCAATATACTTTTTCCACAGATTTGAAATGTGTGATTTTTTCACATAGGTATTGTATTTTCTGAATTATCTCTCAAACAAACAATGTTTTTCCTATATTTATCCCATCCGTGGGTTGTCAATTTTATGGCAGATTAGATTTTCCCTAAGGACTTACAAGAACACAGAACAATTAAACCATACAAGAACCAAACGTAGGTACTCTGTGTCTAGAATTGAACTGTCAATTCTCTGCTCGCTACTGGCTACTAGAGTACACTGCTAAAATGTTTTACGTTTTGCTAGTCACCGCCAGATGTCAATAGTAAACTCGTGAAAACTATTAACAATGCCATCTAGCGGTTTTAGACAAAGCGCTCTACACGTATTTTTCGGCTTTGCGCGCATTTTCAGTGGCGGCCTCTGGGCCCGGCGCGGTTTTTTGGGATCCGATTTGCTTGTATGGGAATGGGTTTCTATGCTTACTTCAAATTCAATGCTAATAGCTAAAATAGCGAGGGCATAGCGACGGGCAAGCGTGCGATTGCGAGGGGCTCCATAAGGATAAGGTGCTATGACCATGCAGCGAGGGCGCAGCCGGCCGCCCGCCGCTAGTTGCATTTTATTTACAATGCAGTGGAGAAAGTTCCTGCACTGCGTAAATCGTTTCGTAATGTTACTTAAATAATATGATAAATTTATTTATGCCACACCTGGCAATAAAGTGGCTTATTCCGTACGCGCAGCGTACGGAAAAAGCCGCTTTCTGGCCAAGTGTAGACATAAAAAGATGTACACAACACGGGAGGTAATAAAGAAAGCTCTCGATCGCATATTTACGTCCCTCGCTTGCAGCTCGGGCCGCAAACTTCTGCGATCTTGGCCTTTCTTTGTATTACCACCCTAGTTGTGTAAATGTACTATTACTATATTGAAGGAATCGAGGCATGAAAGAAAAATCAATAAGCAAAATGATTTAACAATAATAACAGTTTCATACAACAGAACCTATTGTCCTGGTTCCAAATTTTATTGTCATTACCATTTGTATTGTATCTACTTTTCTTAAACAGAACAACTGAAACAACAGTTGCGAGAGCTGGAATCGCGTAGTAACGACTCTCTAGCGGTGTACGGCCACAACATGGTGGAACTGTGTCAGCGTGTGCGCGAAGCTTCCGCTAAGGGTGTTTTTAGCGCGCCCCCAAAAGGACCCGTCGGTGAGTTCAACACACTGCAACTAAAGCGAGAGGATCCTTTGGTTTTTTTAATATTAGCACGGGTTAGTGCATTAAAAATAATATAATCCTTTGGTGAGTTCACTACACAACAACATTTCGGTGTGTTGAGTCTAACACGCATCAACGGAAGCGACAGTCGATTGCGGTGTACGGATGGATCTGCCAGCGACTGTGCGAAACTTCTATAAGGCGCGCCGCCAAAAGGACTCTTACAAGGGTTGATTTCGAAATCAACCCTTGTATGTCTCCACTCCTGGGCACTGTTCTCTTCGTGCATCGCAGGAAAGTTAGCCCATACTATCACAGGGGCTAAGTCCTAGTCGGTGGATTGTGAGACAGGGGCGGGCCTTACTGTCAGAAGTTCTCAAGCCGCCTATAAGGCCTCTGACTTAGCTTAACGACTGCCATTGCATGACAGCCGGCGCCAACGGCTGGAGGTGTCGTGCGAAGCACGGAAACGCACCGGAAAATGCCAATAGCGATAGTCACGGGAAGGTCACCCATCCTGCACCTGACCGCGCCTCTTGTTGCTTAAAACTAGTGATTGATTCCAATGACTCGGTTCGCCAAGGCCACGAGCACTTCGCCACATCAACTGATTTAGTTGATTTAACTGACTGATTTAATGAGTCCACAATGTATCAACTGAAACCAACGGACCGTCTTTCTCGGACAACGTGTCCAACATACAGCCACTGAAGCACCGAATTAAAGCCTAATTTTGATAATTACACCAATCAATCACACCTTCACCTCAATCACCACCTTTTTATGTATTTTGTTTACTGGTGTGTACAATAAAGAGTTCTAATGTAATCTAATCCAATCAAATAGCTGTATTATCCTATTTTTTTTATATACCAATGAAAGTTCCTCATCAACGCCTATCTATCTACTTAATAAAGAATTGAATTTTAGAAGTACAGTCCATAACTAGGAATGTTTCGCAGGCGCCTACTTAAAGGTGAAGGAGAAGAAGTGGGGCGGAGCGCTGGAGCACATCATCGGCGGCTCCTTACAGTCGTTCTGCGTCAATACACCTGAGGACTCGCGGAAGCTCTTCGAGATCATGGGAAAGGTCAGTGGGACACAAGTTTTGAATTATAAAAAGCCAAGTAGTATTGCTTCCTTGCGGTAAGCTTGAAAAACCATGGCTGTGTAGGTGTCGAATGGCTGATGATGACTGCTTCCTACATATTTACGCTTGGGGCTCCAGAATTGGCCTTGAAATGAGCGCATGATGTGCGGCAGAGTATCACTCTATGATTGCTTCATTCAGTGCGCCTTGTAACACGAACGTTTATTGGATGATCACAGAAATATATCTTCCAAGCCAAAACTGATTTCAACGACTTTTGCGTAAGTTTTCTGTTCATTTTGCACCGTTTCAATAGTCCGTTAGTCATTTTAGTGTTACTTGCACAGACCTAATTCCTCATTGGTTACTTGCAATTTTCAAAACATTTTTTGTCAACGTCAAATATCAACTTCAGTGAAGCACTACCCGTCGGAATTATGGAGTAGAATCAGTTCGATACCAATAATGTATCGAACTGATTTTACTCCATATTTCCGATGATGGTGAAGGAAAAAAGAATAGCAAAAAAACAGTAGCAAAGAAACGATCGTGTGCCGACTGTCGTTGCTTCTTTTGTATGCAATTTGACCAACTCATAGTTCAACTTGAAGCGGCCTCCATCGTGTGGAGTCCATACGAGGTCACATACGTCTTGCTATTGGAAAAGGTTTAAAAAGCTTTCCTAAGATTTTTATACAAAAAACATACGCTTACTACCCTTTTCTCTATCCCACCCTATTTCTTCTTGGAATGTTGGGATTTAACTCCCTCGAAGTAAGGCGTAACCACTGTCTGTTATCAACAGCATGTAGGGTACTACGCGGGGATTCTGATTGCCCTGAACTAGTGGGTCAGCTGGTGAGGCTATACGTCCCTCCCTTGCCTAGATACAATTTCCGACCGCGTCACAACGATCTGTTAGCGGTACCGTCAACTCGAACTGTATCGCATGGTAACTCTCCGCTCATTCGCGCTTAGCTGTATCTCAATGCGCTCCTCGCATCAGCACCTGACTGTGATGTGTTTGACGATGAATGGTCAGTTGTACGCAGTGTCTGAGGTTTTGCGAGAGAAAGGATGGGGATGCATGATGTTTCCTGTCTTGTTTAAATTGTGGTATATTGTTTTCATTTGTTTCAATTGTGATATTTAACTGTATAAAGTATAATCATATACGTTAAGTCTTATAGCGGATTAGTTTAGACTGTAATGCTGTAAGATTTTGTATGACATAAAAAAAATTGTGTTAACAGTAGACTAACAGATTGTTAGTGTACAAAAGACAGGGGTTAACCAGGAGAGCGTTCACATACTTCAGCGCATAAGATCGCCAATCCTCGTCCATTGCGATTATGCCCACACTCTTTTTCCTGAGAGAACGTATGAAACCTTATAAGAGGGTGAGGGAATTGAATCTTGTCTCCTGCACTGCCTCGAGGGAGTCGCGAGTGATCGCAGGTCTTAGTGGGTGGATTATACGGAATGAGATAATTGATATTGTTACGGGCTAGGGTTCAGGATTTAGATGCAGAACGCCAATGACAAATTCCCAGGACTCATTCACGCAGGGTCTGGTCTGCCGGTCTTCACGACAAGAAGTCCACACGCAGATTGGACACACGCGGACTTCGATTGGACCTGCGATTGGAGCAGGTCCAATCGAAGTCCAATAGCATCGCTGAGGTCGTAGGCCATCGCTCGTATCGCAGGTACGTTCGCTCGAAGTTCACTCTTCGCTATTCCAAACGGAACTGACAGCGCGCCGCGGCGACCACTATTTATATCCGCCGGCAAGGGTTCTAGAACATTCAAGTACGTACCTACACTCGGTGCACGCGGCAACGACTTTAGAACAAAGTCCTTGTCAAAGAGATTTGAACCTTATACTAATGGACATACGAGTCACTATTGCTTGCAGCGTTTTATTGTTTACTAAAACGCAGCATGCGGCGACTATTCGATAGGCTTCCAGAAAAGGCTCTATTTTAGATGGTTCGGGATAGGACCGCGACAATATGAAGAGTGCCACTCGGACGCTCTGCGCTATGGTACCTGGGATATCGTTTTGTTTAAGTATGTGATGTTGTAAAACTTTTAATGAATAATACAACTGGAACGACCTCAACTTTGTGCTTTATTTATAGTATGTTTTATTTATATGAAAACAGAAAACTGGATAAAAACGGAATTAGCAGGTAAAAATAGTCAGGTCTAGTCAAGATGTGAAGTAGTAATGCTAAAAATGAGGGAAATCTCAAAAATGGGTGACGTAATTTTAAATTTTTGAAAACTATAGACAGAATTAATGAAAATAAAAAAGTGGTGTAAAGAGGTTTTCACTGTTACAAGTAGATTGCCCAGCACCTATGAAATGAAATGGTTTTATTCAAAGTAGCGCAGAAACTGCGGCTTAATGCACGTTAAAATTCAAACTAGTTGCCATTTTCAAATATGGTAGGACTTTGACAGGAGGATAGGCAGCAGCGCCCCCTGCAGTACAATTCTACCAAACTGCAATCCCCAACCCGCATGCCCAGCGTGGGGATTATGGGCATTATCCCCTAATGATGGCACAACCTTCATTTTGGGAGGGCTATGTTCAGCAGTGGACTAATATAGCCTGAAGAAGAGAGAGAGAGGACTTTGAAAAGGCTAAGTCTAAAGTCCCACCTACACCATCCTGACAGCTTGTTCGCTAATAGACCGTCTACATTACGCTGTCCGACAGCAAAACAGCACGTCTCTACTGTGAGTTCCTAAAAGCAGTGGGCCCCACCGCCAGGTATACGGCGGCGGCGCCAAGCCCGGCGTGACGTGCAGCAAGTTCCTGGCGCGCAAGCACGACGTGCGGCGCAGCTGCGTGCGCGCGCCCGGCTTCAGCTCCGCGCTGGACGCGCTCGCCGTCGACGACGTCGTCGTCTCCAACTTCCTCGTCGACAACGTGGCCATGGAGAAGATCCTGCTCGTGCCCAACCATGGTGAGTTGCTGTCGGGCCAATCTGCTGTCAGGCTGGATTCGCCGACCAATCTGCTGTCAGGCTGGATTGGCCGACCAATCTGCTGTCAGGCTGTATTGGCCGACCAATCTGCTGTCAGGCTGGATTGGCCGATCAATCTGCTGTCTGGCTGTATTGGCCGACCAATCTGCTTTCTGGCTGGATTCGCCGACCATCTGCTGTCTGGCTGGATTGGCCGATCAATATGCTGTCTGGCTGGATTGGCCGATCAATCTGCTGTCAGGCTGGATTGGCTGTCAGGCTGGATTGGCTGTCAGGCTGGATTGGCCGACCAATCTGCTGTCTGGCTGGATTGTCCGACCAATCTGCTGTCAGGCTGGATTGGCCGATCAATCTGCTGTCTGGCTGGATTGGCCGATCAATCTGCTGACTGGCTGGATTGGCCGACCCATCTGCTGTCAGGCTGGATTGGCCGATCAATCTGCTGTCAGGCTGGATTGGCCGACGAATCTGCTGTCAGGCTGGATTGGCCGACCAATCTGCTGTCAGGCTGGATTGGCCGACCAATCTGCTGTCTTGCTGGAATGGCCAACCAATCTGCTGTCAGGCTGGATTGGCCGACCAATCTGCTGTCAGGCTGGATTGGCCGACCAATCTGCTGTCAGGCTGGATTGGCTGACCAATCTGCTGTCTGGCTGGATTAGCCGATCAATCTGCTGTCTGGCTGGATTGGCCAAGCTATTTGCGGTTTGGCTGGGTGTTTCAGTAAGATCCGGCGTAACTTTACTCAATTTTTTGTAAGACGATGACTCGGAAATATAGACGATAGCATTCTAAAGCTAGGGTGCCACGGTCTGCTTTCTCACAGACTAAATTGCGCCTAGAAATGTGAACTATCGCGTTGCGTGTCGAAATATGGTGAATGGCTTCTAGGATTCTATATAAAGTCGGATGATATTATTTATCAATATAAACAAAACTTATATTATCACACTAACTTAATGACTAAGCGAGTACTTACATCAGCATTCAAATCTCACTCGTGGTCAACCGCAGCAGGCATCACCAAATCATTGTATTAAGCACTCTTTGAGAGAAAAAAAAGTTGTTATGTGTTGTCACGCCAAAAAAAGACTAGTGTTGCCATGCCATAACATATCAGACTGTGAAGGACGGAAATGCTGCTTAGATAACATTATTATTTATTTATTTTCCAAGTTTTAACTCCTAATACATAGGATCAAAAACATAAAATGCCAATTTGCAATAATATGACTAACAAAGGTTTTAAAGGTACATAACATATTAATAAAAGAACAGTGTAAAAGTATGAAAAAAGGAAGAGAAACATAATATGCTAAACGTACTTTAAAATACAGTAATATTTCTATCTATCTTTAATCAGCCCACATCAACCCATTGCTGGGCATAGGCCTCCTTTTTATTGCGCCATTCCTCACGGTTATATTTACGGTTAAGTTATTTTATCGTAGTAATGCCAATAGTAATGGTGGCAGAATTTTTTGAATGTCATGAAATTTTGCTGGTACAACAGTCCAACTGTCGAATAAAACCGATGACGCAGTGACTCCCCCGAACAGAGGACGCAGTGCGTCTCTCGGACAACGTGGAGAACGTGCCCGAGAACTGCGCGAAGGTGGTGACGCTGGACTCCACGGAGTACCACCCCGCGCCCAGCTACCGCAGCTACGGCGGCGCGGGCCGCGCCAGCCGGTACCTGCATCTCAGCACCGCCGAGCGGAAGAGGTCAGTGCCCCACTTACCTGCTCCGATTGTGTAATGTACCAGTTATATTTTAAAAAAATATATATATATATTCATCGACATACTACACAGAAGAAGCGGTGGTAGCTCAGTGGGTAGAACCATAGACTGGCAATGGCAAGCGAGAGCCCCAGGTTCGATCCCGAGTGCGGGCATGTACCAATGACTTTGTTTAATTTCAAAGTTACGTACATTTGCGAATTTGTAGTCGCAATACCACACGCTAACGGTGAAGGAAAACATCGTGAGGAAACCCGCGGATTGGTTGGCTCCGCACGTATTGAATAGTCTTTCCTGTGGGCTAGGCCGACTAAGCTGTCAGGGTGGTATAAGTGCTGGGCAAGCCTACACCATCTATAAAACCATGTCCCGGGCACTACAGCGTCGGAGTGGTCCCTTCACCCATCTAGTGTGAGTGAGGATACCACTGGACGCTGTATAAATCATCTCATTAAGTAGATGCAAAAAGGCCAATACTTTACTACACAGATCTCGTTAGCCCTATACTAAGTACAACTAAATGACTTGTGTTATTTATAGGTGCTAACTGGACGATAGATTTAATACAATAAATACATAGATAACATCCAAGACCAGAGACAAACTAGAAAAATTCGTTTCCTAGTTTGACCCGGCCGGGGATCGAACCCGAGACCTTCGGATTTACAGTCAGCGTGCTAAACCGCTGCGCCACCGAGGTCGATTTTATACCTGGCAAGAGAGCGGAAGAGGTCAGCGCCCTACTGACCTAGTCCGATTGTGTAATGTACCAGTCATTTTTTATACCTAGCAAGAGAGCGGAAGAGGTCAGTGCCCTCCTGACCTAGTCCGATTGTGTAATGTACCAGTTATTTTCTGTACCTGGCAAGAGAGCGGAAGAAGTCAGTGCCCTCCTGACCTAGTCCGATTGTGTAATGTACCAGTAATTTTTTATACCTGGCAAGAGAGCGGAAGAGGTCAGTGCCCTACTGACCTAGTCCGATTGTGTAGTGTGGAAGTCTTTTTTATACCTGTGTAGAGAGCTCTCGGAGATCTGGACTCTACCAAATACCGCTAGCGCCCAACTACCGCATCTTTGGCGGCGCGGGGCGCGGGCGGGCCTCGCTGCATCTCAGCACTGAACGGAAGAAGTGTGTACTCTGCTGTCTTACCTACTCTATCTGTCCTAGTTTGGGACCACGACAAGTGTGTGTGTGTGTAGTGTGGAAGTGTAGACAATAATCGGTCGAGGTCTCCAAGCCATGCCATTCGACACATCTCGGGCTTGACAGATAATGTAGTTTTTGCTCAGGGAAAAATGCTCTTCTCCATGCAAAAATGACAATTTATGTTACTCTGGTGCAATTACTTAAGCGTGGCATGCTTGGCGATCGGGCCTGGCAAGGAAACTCGTTAAGACTCGGGACTCTACCGAGTACCACTAGCGCTGGACTACCTTTGAAAATAAGAAGTCCATTCAAGGGAAGTTGCGAGCCTCAGCCTATTTTATATTTAGTTTTTGATAGGTAATTACAGTTCTTAATTTGTCGGCTTGCCGGCAACATTACAAAAATGTTAAAAACCTATTTAGAGGCTAAAAATTCTACCCATGCAGGGATTCGAACCCGCGACCTCTGGCTATCCGTGCCAGAGGTCGCGGGTTCGAATCCCGGCATTGGTGGAATTATTAGCCTCTAAATAGGTTTTTAAAATTGTCCTTAGCACAGGTTAGTGCATTAAAAATAAAAATAGTAAAATTACAAAAATGTCCAAAATATTTGTAAAATTATATTCTATAGTCCCTGTTGTTTGTACAACAGGACTAGACAAAAGTATTTCCATACTTTTACAATCATAAATATTTAGGATGCGCAACTGAGAGCGACGCATAAGGAAAATATCTACTGTCAACGAGAGGAATGAAAATACAGACCTAGTACATCGATTATTACCCCAGTCAACTGTAAGAAGTAAAATCCGTACTGGTATCCCGATTATTAACTCAGTCAACGTTTGGAAGGAAACTTCGACAATAAGACTGTAGAGCACAGTGAATTGAATTGAATTGGAATAATTTATTCACTTAAAAACACAGTATAATGACAGAATATAAATACAATGTACAGGATTATTAATTTTAGATTAAAACGAAACATACAAGGAATGTCAGTGCACTGCGTTTGTGAAAGGACCCGACTCAGCTATTTGTCACAAAAGGAATACCTTCTGCAACGCTGGCATTCTGTCGTCACCTAATATGCAGTGCCCCTTGAATCTCCCCAGGCAAGTGGAGGCGGAGGTGGCGGAGCTGCAGCAGGAGCTGTCGGCGCTGGAGGCGGAGGCGGAGGCGCAGGCCGGCGCGGCGGCCGAGGCGCGGGGGGCGGAGCGGGAGGCCGCGCGCCGCCTGCAGGCGCTGCTGGCCGCGCGGCACGACGCCGAGGCAGCCTCGCGCGCCGCCGCCGCCGCGCTCGCGCAGCACCGCGCGCCGCACCACGCAGTGCTCGTGAGTACTAGTGTGTCACTGTGGGGGACTAGGGGGCTACCCGTGTGTGGGTACTGAGTGCTTAGTGCTTAACTTTACTACCGCGTTAATCGAGCATTGAGTAGTGAGTGTGAGTAAGTTAACCGTTCGAACTGGCAAAACGCTGTCACAGTACAGCTCGCACTCGCGTTTATTCGTGTTTGGCTGGTAAACGTGTTCACTTCTCAACGTAAACCATTACAACTCGCACTCAGCAATTTTAGTTTCCATACTTGTTCCTAGGTGGCGCTTCCTCGATGCCATGGAAATATGAGTTGAATACGTTAACGCGATCGAGTAGTTAAAAAACTCGCACTAAGCACTCTGGGCTGCGCTGCTGCAGCACCGCGCAGTGCTGGTGAGTACTAGTGTCTCACTGTGTATACTGCATCCAGAAATTAAAGTCTTACTATGTAAACGACCTGTGGCGTAGCGGTAGCGCGTCTGCCTACCATGCAAGAGGTCCCGGGTTCGAATCCCGGCTGGAGACAAAAAAAAAACACCTGGTCTTGGATGTTTACGAGTACATGTTTGTGATGTCGTTGTTTCTGGTTCCCGTGACACAGGGTATCCTAGTGTGGGGCCAGAAGCAATGTATGTGCCTGTATGTAAATGTTATGTTATATAAACAAACCACTTACCGGAAGAAAAATGCGCAATGCCTGTGTCAATAGCATCACACGCAATAGCTAGTAGATAATTATTGTAACATCTGGGTAATCACATGCAATACTATTATTTTTGTAACAATACGTCCATTTTATCGTAGAACTAAGATTTTTTTGCAGAAAACAGAATTCGCTATAAGCTCAAACTTACAACTAACATTTACCACTACTCTGTCTTGTCTTTGGTGGTTAGGGCTGGACGTTCATCAATATTGATAAAATGGAAGTCAAGGATGAGTCTTAAACTCTTAATATTACTGGTCGAGGTACTGTGATTAACACACGTAGGACTACACGTGTGTGGAGGTTCTGAGCTGCGCTACTACAGCACCGCGCGCCGCCCAGAAAGAGTAAAGTAATAAAATGTTGGTTTAAAATACTCAATTTAACCATAAAACTCATCAAAAACTTACGTTTTAAAGATTGGAATCGGCATTATACGGAGCGGTGTGTACTGTTCTCACCCCTTACCCCCTTATTCATAATAGTCCGCTAGCTTAAAACAGCTGCTAAAGAGTGTTCTCTTTCATTCTGACTTAGGTCAATAGAAGAGGACAGAGTGAGAATAAGCATTGCTTAAAGTTAACAGACTATTATGAATAAGGGGGTTAGTGTCGAAGTGTCATGCAAGGGAAGGGGAGTTGTCCATTGATTACATAGCCATTATGTATGACGGGCTATAATGCACTAATTAAATATATAAAAACAAAAAGTCTATTTTAAACACAGCATTATTTTTATGTTACACTAGGTATACAAGCAGAAGGTATATTATGAAGATGTTACAGTTTTTATGGCAGAGTTTACTACGAATTTAATTTACGGTGGTGTCCACACAAGGTTATACCTGAATAGTAGAATTTGATTGCCTAACAAATTGTTTTATCAAGTCGTAGAAGATACCTTAGTTTGACAAGTACAGTACATTAGATTGCCAAACATGCACAGGCATTCTATCAGTGGCTCTAGCTTTATCTATCTATTTATTGAGCTTTCTTTTGTACATAATTTTTTTTAACATATTCATACAGGCACATATATTGCTTCTGGCCCCACACTAGGATACCTTGTGTCGTGGGAACCAGAAACAGCAACATCACAAACATGTAAACATCCAAGACCTGGGCATTTTTGTCCCCAGCCGGTATTCGAACCCTACCTCTTGCATGGTAGGCAGACGCGCAACCGCTACGCCACAGAGGTCGTCTTATACTTTGTAGTTAACGAATCAAACAAGATACCTGCTAGGGCGCCACCCTCCTTGACCCGCCCTTCCTCCGGCCGGCAGGTGGAGGAGCTGGAGGTGTCTAAGCGCAAGCTGCAAGAGCTGGAGGGCGAGCTGCAGCAGGCGGCGGCCGCGCAGCGCCGGCAGCGGGACAAGTCCGACGAGTGCGACGCCAGCATGCGGGCGCTCAAGAACCAGCTGGCGCAGCTCAACGCCGCGTGCAGGTCTCTTAGCGTGAGTGGACCTGACTTTGTAACATTATTCGTTATTATACAGGGTGTCTCATTCAAATCGGTCAGTATGGGAAAGTCTGAAACTATAAGACATACGAAGATCTGTTCTGAGGAACCATGTCATCGATTTTAATTTAAAAAAAACTGCATTCATCATTTTTAAAAAACATCTGTATTCCGTTTGGGAATCAAACCCGGGTGTTTTGAAAAAAAAAACTTACACTATGTCTATTTAGATATCGATTGTGTAGGTCTTAAGCAGTAAATGTCTGTATGAAACATGGTGTCTAAAATGAATAAAATGCATTGTTTTCATACAAAATGCAATCGTAAGATCGTTACCTAAACGTGTTGAATATTGTATTGAAAAAGTCGGCGGTAACTTCGAGCACCTACTAAAATAAATTAAAGTATGTGAAAACAATGCATTATATTCATTTTAGACATCATGTTTCATACAGACATTTACTGCTTAAGACCTACACAATCGATATCTAAATAGAAATAGTGTAAGTTTTTTTTTTCAAAACAACCGGGTTTGATTCCCGAACGGAGTACAGATGTTTTTTAAAATGTATGAATGCAGTTTTTCTTGTTATTAAAATCGATGACATGGTTCCTCAGAACAGATCTTCATATGTCTTATAGTTTCAGACTTTCCCATACTGACCGATTTCAATGAGACACCCTGTATATATACACTCCTGGACACATGTATTGGCCCATCTTAGAGTATAGGTTTCGATGGCACCTACCTAAATATGATTGCTAGATTGAACAAAAACTATTGATGCAGTTTTAAACCTGATACATTTAAAGACTTTTAAAAAGAAACCTATTTAGAGGCTAAAAATTCCACCCATGCCGGGATTCGAACCCGCGACCTCTGGCTATCGGTGCCAGCGCTCTTTCCAACTGATCTAATGGCCGACTCACCGGCATCAATGAAATTTCGAACCTCTTTACAATATTCTCTGTATTACGTACAGGCAGCGACATCTGGCTGAAGTAATTTGCATCACTTGCAGCCCCGAGTACCTACTTTGCAGTTAGGTTTTACATCGGAATGATATCGCTGTACCCACATGATTGTATTATTTTTTAATGCACTAACCCCAGCTAAGGACAATTAAAAAAAAACCTATTTAAAGGCTAAAAATTCCACCCATGCCGGGATTCGAACCCGCGACCTCTGGCTATCCGTGCCAGCGCTCTTTCCAACTGAGCTTCTGTCCACAAATCCTCACCAAGTCTCTACGGAATGAACAAAATTCCACAAATGTCCGCCGGCCTGGATGTCCAGTAGGGATCAGTTTAATAAATCAATATTCATGGATATAACACAGATCTCGTTAGCCCTATACTAAGTACAACTAAATTTGTTACAGGTTACGATAGATTTAATACAATAAATACATAGATAAGATCCAAGGCCCGTGCTAAACTAGAAAAGTTCGTTTCTTAGTTTGGCCCGGCCGGGGATCGAACCCGCGACCTTCGGTTTCACAGACAGCGTGCCAAACCGCTGCGAAGTTCATAATAACTCACATTACGCCGTAGGTACAAAAGTTTCATCTCTCCTGTGAAACCAACAGGAGGAAGTGGACCAGGAGCAGTTGAAGCTCGACCGAGGCGCCACGGAGCGGCAGACGTGCGCGCAGAAGCTTAAAGAGGACAAAAGCAAGATGGCGCAGGTGGAACAGGTGCTGGACGACAAGAGAGCTGTCATCGCACGGAAGACGGCGCAGGCGCTGGAGCTCTGCGAGCGGGTTGAGAACCCCAGGTCAGTCAGACTAGGATACCCTGTGCTGTGTACGGGTTAGCTCCTTTCTAGGTCACCGTATTGCTGACTGCACCGCGCACAGTCGAGCTCACGGGTCTTGTGCCTGCGCCAAACAGTTGGCTTTTCCCTCTCAATAACTAAATACGTGTTCCAACATGTAACTGTGCATAGTATCTAATAAACATGAAGACCTAAACATCGACATCTACTCTTTCTACCACCACCGCCTACCTACAACATCTGCTGTGCGACAGAGTTGAGTTGCACGCGCTCTCCTCTGCTCGTACACTATCGGTAGGCAAAGACCAGGTTTAGCCACTTGCCGCGCTCCTGACAAACCTCTATCGCAGGATTATTTATTAATTCATTCAATTCGCAGGGAGAAAAGCGTAGTGTGCAGCGAGCTAAAGAACACCGTGCTGAAGCTAAGCTCGATCCGCAGCGACGGTTTGACCAAGGCGCAAGTGGGCGAGCGGCTGCTGCAGGTCAAGCGGAAGTATCGCCACGCCAAGCGAACGCTCGACCGCCTGCATAAGCTTATCGATGACGTAAGTCCTTCTCCTACAGATTAATGAATGTTGTTTTTCTTCATTATGCCTGCACTACATTATCGGCGATGACATAGCCGATGATTATCGGCTATAATCGGCACGATCATCGTGCAAGCATCCTCATAATCGTCCGTAGTAGTTTGTCGAACGCCAAGCGTCGCAATGGACGTGGAGTGTGTTGCTGCTGCAACCATTTGTTTAATTGCGGTTTACAACTATTAGGTATGTAAACGTGTTTCAACGAAAAAAAAAATGGAGTAAAAGAAGATGGTGGTGTTTGACCATTCATCGTAATATTGACACAAAAACACGCACGTGTGCAACGCTCCACTGTCCGACAGCGAATGAATCACCGGCGATCGTGTGGGCACCTCGACGAATCACTCGGCGATGCACTTTGATGCGTGCCCGAAAAGCCGACGACGATGGCCTGCGACGACAGCCGATTACAGCCGAGTATGCCCTCTACACGATCGTGCTCGCGCGTAATCGTCTGTATTCGCCGATTATGTAGAGGAGCCATTACATTGCCTACGACAGATAGACTACTGGCATCAACGTTCGGACTTCGTGGATTTGGCCAACTCTTGCTTCACTCTCTGCGGCACTCGGCTTTCGGCCTGCATGGGTCTGCCTGGCTCGGTCTCGAGAATCACTGGGAATTTCGTTAGTCTAGGATCCACAGCGACGCGGGTTGGCAAGGAGTAAGTCGAGCTGCCGCTGCAGGTCAAGTGGAAGTATCGCCAAGCCTGGCGCATGCTTAGCGATGATGTATGTGCTTGTCTTATACATTAATGAATGTTTTCTAAATCATTTCCTACGATAGATAGGTTATTGGTTTTGAGGTTAGGATTCCGCGTATTTGGCCGAATAACTAAACTGGAGGCTTCCGGTCAACTCGCAGTGTGACTCGGCTCTCGGCCTCCGTAGATATTTTTCTTTTGTCTAAGATCCGCAGCGACGGGCTGAGCAAGGCGTAAATGGGCAAGCGGCCGCTGCATGTCAAGCGGAAGTATTGGTACGATAAACTCCACAAGCTTATCGATGACGTAGCTGTTTTTTTATTACCTGTGGTCGATAGATTAACATCTATTAATGCCAAAAAATACGCGACTACCACCGTCTTACCACATATGCAGGTCATCAAGAGTAATTCAACATCCGTTCCCGCAGAAGTGCTCTAATTATAAAAGTATTCTTAACGACCTCCAATTCCTCGTTCACCGTGGTGTACTCCAACGGGAATCGCACCCGTAACCTGTGTTGGTGTTAAGGCTGGTTATATTAAGCCACTTGTCCTGGTCCTAAACTAGGAAACCAGGATATGGATATGGTAACCAGGGAAGGACAACACACACATGGAAATACGCTCAGACAGGTCATTTATACAAATGTACGGCTCCCCTAAGTGGTAATCGAGCCGACTACCGGGTGCGTAACATCAGACGTGTTATCGCTTCCTTTGTGTCAAAGTTTCTTCTGTTTCCAGGTGCGGTTGACGTCCGATCAGCATCTCAAATTTTGCGAGCAAGTGCAGACATACATAGCGCGGGGAGTGCAGCACTGCTTCCAGTCCATATTGACGTTACGGGGCTATTCGGTATGTAGTCTAAGGGACCGACCATCCATGAATTCCGTCACATGAATTTCATGATTTTTGGAACCCCAAACGTTTTGGAACCAAAACGTACATCGAATTGTCTTAAAAACCGCAGATGAATTGTAGTTAAGAGGAGGTTCTGTTGATGAGATCCATGAGGAAATAATTGAAGTTTCATTTTAAGTGACTGATGTCTATTTCCTGATTACTCGAAGACGCGTGCATCGATTTGTGAAATTTGATTTATAAAATTTGACGGCCTCGGTGGCGCAGCGGTGTGGCACGCTGACTGTAAAACCGAAGGTCTCGGGTTCGATCCCCGGCCGGGTCAAACTAGGAAACGAACTTTTCTAGTTTGTCTCGGGTCTTGGATGTTATCTATGTATTTATTGTATTAAATCTATCGTCGTGTTAGCACACACAAGTCATTTAGTTGTTTTTAGTATGGGGCTAACTAGGTCTGTGTAATATGTCCATGAATATTTTTTTTTATTTATTTATTTTTTTGTTGGTGTAAACTTCACTGGTCCCAGGTCAGGATTTGATGGTGGGATTTTGGAGATAACTCTTTTAATTTCAAAGGCCCGCTTGAAGTGATTTAGGTGTTTTTTTATAGTGATTCGTGCGTTTGCTTTCGGGAAACGTAATTTAGCGGAATGGCAGTGATATTCACAAAAAAATGTAAAATATTTTTATTGATAAAAAAGGACTGCCAAACACAACCAAACAAAAACAGAGAAATAAAGAAGAGAAATAATAAAAATAATGACCTTTAAATTTGATTTAGGTTTTGTAGAAATTATTTTGTTATCTATGCCCAAAATGACCTGTGCTGCTTACTTGGCTCCGGTATATTTTTACAGTACCTACATCGAATTGAAAGGTCATATTCGTTTAAATAATTTCTGTGTTTTTAGTGCTAGTGTGTGAATTCAGTCATTTTTTTACTGCGTGTCTTTATCCCTTTACCCTGCGATAGTAAAATAGTTTCCCCCGTAAATTGAACTTTATCAATTTACGGGGCATATATTTTGCATATACGTAATGAGATGTTTTACACAGCGTCCAGTGGCATCTTCACACACTATATGGGTGAAGGGACCACTCGGCCGCTGTAGTGCCTGGGACATTGTTTTAGATAGTGTGGGCTTGCCTAGCACCCATGCCAACCTAAGCTTAGTCGCACGGTATTGACTAGTCTTTCCAGTGGGGCGAAAAATGGTAGTTACGGACGCTTTCGTCCCGCAGGGTCGCATGGCGATAGATCACGCGCGCGGAACGCTCGACATATTCTGCAGCGGGCGCGAGGCCAGCGGCAAGCGAGTGGCTTCCTCCACCAGCTCTCTCTCCGGCGGAGAGCGGAGCTACTCCACCGTCGCGTTCATCATGTCGCTATGGGAGTGCGTGGAGCTGCCCTTCTACTTCATGGACGAATTTGACGTCTTTATGGTGAGTGTTATTGTAGAGCCAGTCAGTCCCTTACGCTGATTGGCATATCCTTTCACTACAATGGCTTCCCATCGACACGTTAAAAAGATGGTAAGTGTTCAACCAAGTTGTAATTCATGGACAAATTTCATGTCTTCATGGTGAGTGTTCCACCAAATTCTACTTAGTGAACGAGTTTCATGTTTTCATGGTGAGTGCGCCACCAAATTCTATTTCGTGACCGAGTTTAACGTCTTCATGGAGAGCGAGTCCTTTACGTTGATTGGCAAATCCTTTCACCACGATGGCTTGCCACGCTAAAAAGACGGTGAGTGTTCAACAAAGTTCTACTTCGTGGACGAGTTTGATGTCTTCATGGAGAGTGTTTAACCAAGTTCTACTTCGTGGACGAGTTTGACGTCTTCATGGTGAGTGTTCAGCCAAGTTTTACTTCGTGGACGAGTTTGATGTGTTCATGGAGAGTGTTCAGCCAAGTTTTACTTCGTGGACGAGACTTCTTCGTGGAGTGGTCAACTAAGATCTACTTCGAGTTTTATGTCTTCATGGTGAGTATACAACCAAGGCACGTCGACTTCTGGCGTCTTGGCGCAGCAGATTGGCCAATACTTGGCATCCTTTCCTTATAATGTCGAACCTCATTTGCCACCGAAAGACTAACCACAATATTGTATAAAGTGTACTATATCCGTTCTAGGATAACGTGAACCGCAAGATCGTAATGGAGCTGCTAATAGACCACGCTCTCAGCAACACGAGTCGCCAGTTCGTGTTCCTTACCCCACAGGACGCCTCCTCAGTCACGGCGGGCCCGCAGGTCAAGATTCACAGGTAAGCCGCTCACGCCGGATTTCTCGTACGCTAATAATCTGTTTATTTACGGTCAGCGTCAGAATGACCCGTCACTACTCGTATTATCGTCGGAAATTGTGATGAATATTTAGTGCCCTATTGCTTCCTCTTAGTAGAGAATTTCTTCCATCATATTTTAGAAGAGAAACAACATTTAAGGGTGACCGTACATCCTGATGTCAGGTTGACCGGTCACCTAGGCATATCACCAAACTTTCGTGGAATCACTGAATAACCCATAGGGCAGCAATTAGTGCCCACTTGCCTAATCCATATTTTTTAAACTCCGCATCCGTAGCTATTATGGAAACCAAAATATCAATATAGTTTAAAATTTTAAATAATATGTCTGCCAACCCTTAGTAGCGCCTGAGTATATTGCCATAACAATTTTGAGTCTAAGCGTTGTTGTTCTTTTCATTCTTTCAGGCGCTGGATCTAAACTATATTGATATTTTGGTATCCATAATAGCAACGGGTACAGAGTTTTAAAAATATGAAGGAAGCAAATGGGCACTAATTGCTGCCCTATGAGTTATTCCACGAAAGTTTGGTGACATGCCTAGGTGACCGGTCAACCTGACGTCAGGATGTACGGGCACACTTAAATCTCGTTTCTCTTCTAAAATATGATGGAAGAAATTCTCTACTTAGAGGAAGCAAATAGAAGCAATAGGGCACTAAATATTCATCACAATTTTCGACGATAATACGAGTAGTGACGGGTCATTCTGACGCTGACTATTTACACCCGTTAGCCAAAGCTCCTATAAAAGTACAACTATCCAGAGAGGGACCGCGCCTTTGTTTATTAGACCTCACCGGTCATTAACCAAATCTGAATTGACCAATACCTTTACAAACTTACAACTTCCTGACGTTCGGCCCGCTTTGGTGCTACTCGGTGCACGAAATTATGATGTGCTGTTGATCGATGGTTAAGCATCTTCACTAATATTTAAACTAATATATATAACAGAGACGACCTCTGTGGCGTAGCGGTAGCGCGTCTGCCTACCATGCAAGAGGTCCCGGGTTCGAATCCCGTCTGGAAACAAAAAAAAAAGTCCAGGTCTTGGATGTTTAAATGTTTGTGATGTCGTTGTTTCTGGTTCCCACGACACAGGGTATCCTAGTGTGGGGCCAAAAGCAATGTATGTGCCAGTGTGTAAAATGTTATGTTATTTAATTTATATTTAAGTACCAAGAACGCATTTTGGAAATTTTAAAGAACTAATTTTATAGGAACAACCGATCACATACTGGAAGCAACGGCTAGACATGTCCAACACTTATGTCGACACGTGAAACAGCTGTGCTTACATTGTTAAGCTAGATTCATACATGAATCTAGCTTAACAATGTAAGCACAGCTGTTGTAAGTACAGTTGTAAGCACACATACATGTATGTGATGTCAGCGATCATTTGACCTCTCTGTTGTATGGAGTCTGTGTAACTCATTGTAAAAAGCCTTGCTATTTAACACCGAAATAAGCGTGGCAGTGCACTTAATTTTTTTAACTTGTTTTTTACCTTTGCTATTAACATTTCAGTTTTTGAAATTATCTACGCAGCCTCAGAAAAAACATTTTAACGAAAAAAGTAGCACGCGCGTCGAATTGATAACCTCCTCCTTTTTTGAAGTCGGTTAACAATTTACATTCTGTGTTAGCCGCCGCGTTCTGGCTGAATTTATAGTAAAAAAACACAGACATATTTTCATATTATTATTTTTTTCCTTTTTTTTTAGAATGGCTGATCCACGGAGCTAAGTGTTTCAATAATTATTAAGGTACCTACTTACATTTTGTAATCCCTGTGAGATTGTTTGATTGTTGTTACATTTTGATAAAGATTTTTGATAATTATTTTATTTTTCAATTATTTCCCTCTAACGTAAAAAAAAAAACAAGTACCGTTGAACACCATTTTTATTCATTTTAATGCTTGCCATTACATTCAAAATGCATCAACGCTTAGTTATTGCACAAGACAAAATTATCAGTTTAAAGAAATTTTACAACATTATGGCTTGCTAGCATGCTGAATACAATGAGATCCACTCATACCTCAATGTCCTGAATTAAATTTGAAAAACATTGTCTAACGTTTATACTAGTAATTTATATTATTCTCGAAATAAATTGATACATAAAATAACTTATTCTACAAGCACACTATGGTACTGCCAAGAACGCAGTACCTACGGATTACACATCTAGATATCAAAGTCTTATTATTTATAAGGTGTTGCCACCTTTCACTATAAGCGTATTCTTTAACTTATTTCTAGTGAAATACAACGAACTATTTATATTTCGTAATACCCGGTTCCAAATCGACTTGCTGTCGAGAAATATTGATACTTTTTATTCTATCGTAATGGCGAGATTTTTTTTATATTTTTTTACAATACCATTTATATGTACAGGAGTTTCAGGTCATTGCATTATTTTGTAGGTACTGTTAAAATTGCAATACATTTTTTCATGCTCACTAACATATATAAGAGATAAGACAAGAACTAAGTAAAAGAATATGTACAGACAATAGCAAAAATAAATAAATGTATTGATGTCTAAATACTGGAATCAGGTTAGCATTTAGTTTTGATAGTGACTGTACATTCTTGAGATTTTACAACATAAAAATTCATTACTGCCTCATCAAAACAAGCCAGTGAAGCCTATGATTTATATTATTCATCTGCTGTTGGTGTTGTTCTAATAGACAAAAGAATCTTTTATCATAAAGACTGCATTGATCTTGCGTTAAAATACAATTTGATCTATCTAGGTTTAATTTAAAATTTGTTTCTTAATATTTTCTAGATCTAATAGCGTTAGTTAAAGGCAGTCTTTGGTTAAAACATTGATGCTTGAATGTTTTAGGAAGTTTATAAACCCTTTGAGTATAGTTAACTTTACTATTCAAATAAAGCAGACTTCAGTTAAGTCTTTCTTTTTCAGTCTCACGAACACATGCTCTCGTGTTTCCAACGATAAATAAATTATTATTCATTTGTTATTTACAAAAATTCCAATCACTCGAAAACCGATTTTCACTAATAAGCGTCTTTAAGATAAATTTATAAGAAAACACCTAAGAATTAGGAAAAGTAGTGTTTGGAAACATTTACATACCAAATAGAAATTTTCCTTATGACACTTCTATAGCGATGTCAGTACTTACTTATAGTATTATATTTTATGTTGATATGCTATTGAAGTCACTCAAGTTAGAGATTAATTTTTAAAAGAAATAGGAAACTCCATAGAGTCCTTCGGCGGACGGCTATAATAATGAAGAGTATAATAAGAAAGACACTTTACGGTCGACCCTCTCTCGTTCACACGTGCAGCTCTCTAGTCTCACTGTAAAGAATGTTCTCGTACGGCGACCTTACAATTGGAAGGCCATTTCTTTACTGCAATCCACAAGGACACCGAGTTTACTATGAAAGATTTAAATAAATAAATAAAAAAAGATAATTCCGATTTTAAACTCTTGTTATGCGAGAACATTCTCTGGATACACCCTCCACGCCGATCGCTATTCACACACTGCGTGCGGCACAGGGGACTCTAAAGAAGCCTATTAAAACAATAAAACTATCGATTGAAAATGATCGTGGAAGTATTTTAATGCATCTGCGCTTATGTTTACAATGATAAAAAGGTTCGAAAATTTTAGAGTTATCATATTTTTTCGTCATGAAAAAATAAGAGTTGTTAAGATTACTGAAAGATTGCAACTGATTGGAATGTTATTCAGTTCTTATTATTTTAGGCATGCCTCGGCTATACCCAAAAGAGCTACATTCAAATTCACTAATAAACATTGGTAAGTAATTACTACAGCCATACTATTAAAGTTCTAAGTCTTATTAACACACGATTTCTCTAAAACACTCCTCAAATGCAGTGGTTGCAGATTAAATTGTCTGGTTCAAGGAAAAACTATTTATACTGCTTTTGAGGAGTACTTCAGAGGAATTGGGTTTTTATAAATAACACCATGGGGTTTTATAGCCTTAACGGATATTACATCATGTTTATAATAGTTTCTCGTCCCAACAGATCCTTAGTAAAGGAAGCAGGTATGGGTATTGGACTGTCCAGTTGGGCATTTAATTATGACACTATCTATCAGTGGTGAAGGTGACCCCTATATGTGATCGAAAGAGGCAGAATATACAACAGGTTAATGAAATAAGGCAACACCTGGAATTGAGTTCTTCATGGTATCTAAAAGTATTAAGTCCCCACGACAGTAGATATCAATTTACTCTTGGGATGTTCTCAATAAGGCTTTAAATGGGAAATCCACTGGGTCTTTAGAGGGGTTAATTTTATTTTTAGTGGCAATTTGATGAACCGTATCCGTATATGGTTATTGGAGAGAGGGAAGGATAGAAAAAAGGAGGGAAGACTTTTGCCCAGCAGTGGAACACAAGAGGCTAAATAAAAAAATATTTTATTGGCACATTCATGTTACGTTCTAATAATATGTTGTTTCATCATGCAAATACTGAGTGGCATTTCGACTGGTATTGGTTGTTAGTATCATGCAAAATATCGGCAAGTTAGTAAAAGTTAGTAAGTTAATAAGCTACAAATAGAAGCTTTAGTTCCACACTGATAAGTAGTAGAGTAACTTCAGTCGATATGCCATTTATTTTATGTCAGGGGTTTTTATAAAAGAATATAATGGAAAAAGTAAAAAATATAGTAATAGGGCTATTAAATATCCCCTGTACGTTATTGGGGAAGAATATTTCCTTGGACACACTTGCCAGGCGCCTTATTCCATGGAATGACGGGTCAAGTGCAAACTGTGGTTATTACTTGTGTTTCAGTCAGTTTCAGAGAGTTAAAAAGTACCGAACGTGAAATAATGTTGGAGCTTGGCTGCTCTTGTCTCTCGCTCGCACATCCTAAAATATTTGATGGTTGCAAAACAATATACTTTTGACAAAATGTGGTACGAGGTGGTCTAGAAAAAAAAAATACGGACAAGTGGTCAAGTGTTTTGATTGTTGTTCTCAAGATCAAGATTTAGGCTATTTTTGACATCAATAGTAAATCTAAAAAATCCCTAATTTTATTTTATCGGACTACCTCAGACAGCATCTACCAAAATGCTGCCTGAGGAATGGTATACTAATACTTTTACTTAAAAATGCACGAAATGGCCAATACGTAAAACTACGCCCTCTACATGGCACGATAGAAAGCCTACAACTGTGTATGTCCACTTCACTGTAATTCTAATGAAAAGAGCATGCGAACCGATTCCACTGGCAAAAGGATTGGTTGTCAGCAGGTTAAGCCTGCTCAATCAACGAAAATAACACAGGAAAAAAGGCCAATAGCTACTACTACGCCCTACATTCTACAAGGCACCCGATAGCCGACGACTGCCGGAATGTATCAAATTAACTGAGATTCGAATCAAAAGAGCTGGAGGAAGGATGGCGTATAGTTGATGAAAATATTTATGATATTCATTCGGTAATTACTGTTTCATTGACACTGTTGACCGTGAAGCTTAGAAAACCATGGAGGCCTATGTCCTGCAGTGGGCGCCAAATGGCTGATAATGATGACAATATTGGTAGTCCACTAACCAACGCATTCCAATGGTAGAACCCTTGCAACGTAACTCTGGGCCTCGCGATTCATTTTTATTCGCGAGAGATACCTATTTCATTTGCGCGCATTATACTTCTTAGCGTGTCGATGGCAAGCCGTCGTCGTAGTGCAAGGATTTGCAAGGGACTGGCCAATTGTGGCCCAGGGTGCGCCAGACGTATGTGCTCGTTACTATTGGAATGACATTTCAGTGGGTGCTTAGTGGGTCTACAATATTGAGGCAAACATCAGCTATTCTCGTGGCAATGTTGATCAACTATATGTGCATTAGGCATGCCCATTAGGCCCAGGCGAACCAATTTCACTAACAGAAGGACAATCCAACACCCACCTACTCTTCCACTCACTCCACCTGCACGTGTAACCTGACTTCCACCTGGTGCCTGGTCGACGGAGTCTTCGTCGACGGTGTCTTGGGGCTCTTCTGGTCGGAGGCGGGCGGCGTGGGAGGGTACAGGTGTTCCTGGGACGTCCCCGGCGTGGCGTCCGTTTGGGAGGCGAGAGACTGGTCTAGCAGTTGCGTGTATACTTTGTCCTGTGGACGGAAAGTTACTTAATTTAAACAAGAAAACATCATCGATATCGAAACAGTATCAAACGAATACATAGATTAAGTTTTTTAATCGCGATTTGAACCGTTAAGTGTTGAAACGCGGTTAAAAAAAAATGTGTAAAGTACACTTTGGTGCCACAAGGGCTAGTATAGCATAAAGGATTATTTAGATGACAGTAATGTCTGGAATTAAAGCCAGTACAATGCATGAGTTCTATGTTTTAAAATAATTATGTAAACTATGTTAATTAAGGACTTGGAAAAGACTAAGTTTGGAGTTTTTTTGTCCATTTTTCCTCCAAAATGATCTAGATTTTGAAATGGACACCTAGTTTGAATTGTAACTTTCATTAAGCCGCAGCTTCTGCGCTACTGTGAATAAAACCTTTTCATTTAATTTAATTTCATTTTAACTATGAATGAGGATCGCGAGTAATTCTAATTAAAGCTATACTAATACATATTTGAGGAGGCCTTAAAGCAAGTTTTATAAATGGGAACATTGGTCAACGGCCACACAGTAGGGATGTAGGGACAGCCGCGAGGCGATGTATAGAAATCGCGCCTCCTCCTCCTCCTCCAACTCCTCCTTTCGTCTGTGTGTCTGTAAATTGATCCACTTACAACAAAAAATACATCAGTTCTAAGTCGATTGGTCACCAATCGTGAGTTAAGCTTTATTAAGTTTTGGTAACCAACATAATAAATAGCAGAACAATTTTTTTTTATTCTGTGCTGTAGCTATGTCACCAACAACCCCACGAGCACTTCCCAGGCTCCTGGCGAGAGTTTTATGATTTTTACTGATTTTAAGCTGACCAAATAGCGGATTCAATTTACAATTTAGACGAGCTGATAGCTAAGCGAGAATGTGATGTTACATCCCCATTTTCCCAATATTACCATTGAATTAAATTCAATGATATTACCAAAGGTGTCTACTAGATAGATACGAATATTCTTTAGCCTCATAGTATCCTAATAGCATTTGTGCAACATCTCCGACGACTGTATGCAGTTAGTTAATTAGACCTGAGATTTCCGCACTTACGGCCGAATACTCAAACGTCAGTCAAATCGGTCACTCACTTGAAGGGCATTCAAATTTGAACATCTGTTAAATAATAAGTGGTATACACAAACGTCATTCAAACAGTTTCAGACCGTGATCAGCTGAGAAGCCGTCAAATAAATAACAAATCTGTTTTCATTGACAAAATATTTAAACTTACGTTGTGTACCCGATTTACGCAGAATTCGTTTGATCAATTTTAAGTTTTGTGATGAAATACTAAGTTTTTCTTATAAAAATAAACTAATATGAATCATAATATGATTTATTAAACAAATTAAGATTATTGTACTAGATAATATTACCTCGGTTTTGTACAAAGCAAAATGTTTAATCTTGAAATAATAATATCTTATATTGTCGTAGAATGAAACGTTAGGGCTATCTCACCAATGACATTTGAAAAGTCTACCACAAAAACATTAGCGGTATTGCGGTTTTTGAAAGCTATTCCCTGATACAAGGATTGAATGAGAATTATTACGGACCAATCCGAAAATGGAGGAAAAGAAGAAAAGAGGTTGTAATTACACAGCTGCCGAAAAGAAAACTTTGGTAGATATAGTAAAAAAGTAAGTAAAAAAGTACCTATATTTTGTGTAAACACGGTGACAACTCTTTCTAATACCTTTAAGTTTTTCTTCTTGCTGCAATCATCATATCTCATACCTCGTTATGCCGAAACGTGGACGCCTACAAAGGCTAACATGGAAACAATCTAAGTCGCGCAGAGAGCCATGGAGCGAGCCATGTAAGGCATTTCACTTGTTGATCGAGTGCACAACGTTGTAATCCGACAAAAGACCAGAGTCGAAGATGTGGGCACACGGATCACAAAGTTGAAGTGGAGATGGGCGGGACACCTGATGAGACGGGATGATGGAGGGTGGACAAGGGCAGTCACGGAGTGGTGGCCAAGAACCAGTCGTCGTTCGGTGGGTAGACCACTTGCCGGTTGGATGGATGACATTAAAAAAGCGGCCGGGGGTCAGTGGTCAAGATTGGCTAGGGACCGGGAGAGTTGGGTGAAATGGAAGAGGCCTATACCCAGCAGTGGGCTTCATTCATGGGCTGAATAGATAGATTGATTTCTCGTTATGCAACTTTGAAAAGGAAAGAAGTATAGAAAAAGTCTTATCATTATTATGTGATAAGAGAGTTTTCTTATGAGCCTGTTTTATACTTTCAGATATCAAAAAATTATAGAAAATAAGGAAACAAATGCTAACATGATATTAAAAAAACGAAAGACTTGGGATACTATTTGCCAGCAGTATAATGCCATTGCTGTGAGCGGTCCAAGAACGTGGCATCAACTCCGTCAACTTTATGAAAACCTTAAACAGAGATCAAAGAAGAATTTGGCTAAAGAAAATGTAGTGTATGCAATTTCCATCGCAACTTTACTCACCAACCCCATTTTGAACTACTTTGGTATAGATCTATTGTATATTTTATCCATTCATTAATTGATTATTAATTTTACTTTTAGCATCTTCAGTATTATGAAAAAGAAATACAAAGGAAGGCATCGTTAGATAAGGTTTGTTTAAGTGAAATATTCTTAATTATAAACTTGTCCAGATACCTACTATCTAATGGTTGTTTATACTTTTTTATAGAAAGAAATTAATCGCACTGGAGGTGGAGCCTATAAGAGCACACTGACTGGGATTGACTCACAGATTTTAGCAATGGCTGCGCCACAAATTCAACCGTTATCAAATCAATATGATGATGCTGCATTATATTTTGGTATGGTACAATTAAAAAAAAACTTTATTTTACACTGTTGTTATTGAATATCTATATTTTATTTCTTTTAGGTGATCACAATTCTTACATAAATACAAGTCAGAATGATGATCAAGAATCATCTCAACTAATAAGTATTGATGACATTGGTAAATATCTTATCAACTTATCACATTCACTACAAAAGTTTTTTATTCAAATGCAATACATTCTATTTTTTTATTTTAGATGACCAACATACTAACTTATTACTGGGTAGTATGGTACAGACAAACGTGAATAAACCTTGCACAATAACTAGTCATATGGCAGGTAATAATTATTATTACTTATGGATGAATCTGTTGAGAAGATATAATATTGTGGTTATGTATATACTTACCATTGCTTCAACAGATGACCAGGAAGTGGCAGCGACCACCACTAATCAAGAACAACAAGCCCCAAACAAACCTAAAATATCAACTTCAAATTTAACTAGTAACTATTTTTATGTTTACACCTATCAACTATTTATTAAATAAAAAATTAATCAGGCCCTTATTTCAAATTTCAGTACCCAAACAAAGAATGCCCAAAGAAAAACCAACCAATACGAAGCAACTTTACTTCAAAACTAAATTAAAAAATGCTAAAATAGAACAAAAGTTTTTAATGAACAGAAATAAAATGGAATTAAATAAATATAAACTAGAAATGGAAATTTTAAAATTAAAGTTAAATAAATTGAAATTACCAAGAAAACATTAAATATTTTTATAGAATTTAATGTTTTCTTGGATATTTGTACTACAATTATAAATATGAAGATGAGATTATTTGTTTGACTGTTAAATACTTTGTCAAGTTACATACTTTATTTTAACTCCAACTACATAGCTACTTGACCGATTTTAAATTTAAAGCTTATATTTGTAGTGGTGATCTTCATTAAAATAATAATATATTTACATATTATATGCCTAGATGATTGTTACTCTATTTTTACGTACTAGAAGGCTGATTTATCAATGTTATTATAATTTAACTTATTCATGGTTGTGATCTATTCTGAAAAAAAATACCTAAGATGATTGTTACTCTACTATTTAAGTTTAATAATACATAATAAGACTGATTTATAATTATAAATGTTAATTCAGAGTATTTGTAAAATAAAAAGCATTTTTAATTAGTAAAGTGTGTATTAATGATCATATCTCGTACTGCAAAGTTTTGAATATAATTTTCAAACCCTACTAGAGGTTGTGCTGCAGGCTCATGAATAGGCAAAATTTCATCTTCTTCTATGAAATCATCTTGCCTGGCTATAGCAATATTGTGCAATACAGCACATGCCACAATAATTGGTGGGATATTTTTTATATTTAGGCCCATCCCATTTTGTAGGCATGGGAACCTTCGTTTTAATACTCCATAGAGCCTTTCAATAGGATTTCTTGAGCTTATTTGGGCCCTGTTATATGCTTCTTTAGCAGGTGTATCAGGGTTTAATATGGGAGTTAATAAATAAGGGCGACATGGGTATCCACTATCTCCAAGGAGCACCATGTTGCCAAAATCTCCTCTTTCAAATTGTGCACACAGTGGGGAGTCATTGAAAATAGTACTATCATGTACTGATCCCGGCCACCTGGCTATTATACTCCTTATACGTAGTTTGGCGTCGCACACCATTTGTGTGTTTAAAGAAAAATAGCCTTTTCGGTTTCGGTACACTTCCGACTCGGCACCACCTGAAAGCAAATAGTCAATTTAAATATAATATAATTAATAGTATTTTATTATACACTTAACTCACTGTAAGTGTTTGAGAAGGCGGTAGAAATTGTTTTCAATCATTATTTTAAGCCACTGAAATTATAATAATAATCATCACTATCAACTCATTAGACCCGCCAATCTAGAGTCTCTCCTTAAGTAAGGAGGATATACTAAGTATAAATTTTAAAATTTAATTAAAAGTACACACCTGGAGAGTTGATTTTTATGTGAGTGCAGTCAATAGCTCCCACAACTCTGGGGAATCCGGATATGGCATAAAAATCGTTAGCCACATCCATTACCTCTTCTGGTCTTGGCATATTTATATGTAACTGCCTCATGTTTGCTATTCTTGCAGTCACCCTATGTACAATTCGGTGAACGGTGGGTTGTTCAACATGAAATATGTCTCCTATTACTCTTTGGTAACTGCCAGTAGCATAATAACGCAGGGTTATTAAAATTTGGTCCACTGGTTGTATGGCTCTATTACGCCTTGTAATTGGTTGGATAGTATGTCCAAAGACGGACTCCAAATATAATACCGTCTCTTTCGACAACCGGAACCGCGCATGGAAGTCTGTTTCGTTGTAATACTCGAAAGCATTTAACTTTGCCTCATTTCTTCGAGGCACATGTGGCCCTTCCTCATCCGACAAAGACGATAAAGATGATAAGGACATTGTTTTTCACTTAAGTTCACTGATTATTAAAACTTTTTCACGATTTGAAGGACCTCGCGACCACTTTCAATTGTAACGCCTACTCAACTCGATTTGACAGCCTATTTGACAGCTAAATCGCGCTAAGTTGCGTTCGAGTATACGAATTTTTCGCTGAGTGATGTTTAACTGCTAGTTATTTTGTGTTCCACTTAAATTTAACAGGAGCTTTTAACTAACGTTTGTGTATACGAATTTTGTGTTTAACGGCTTGTCAATTATTTAAGATGCCTTTAAATATTTGAATGACGTTTGAGTATTCGGCCGTTAGCCTCATAGTTGGGCCATTGTACGTAGCAAGCGCTGAGGTACGCTAACACCTCAGACACCAGGGTTTCCTTAAGATGTTTTCCTTCACCGTCTGCGAGTAGTATTGCTACTATAATTTAACAAATGTACACAACTTAGAAAACAAAGTCATTGGTACATGCCGGGGTTCGAACCCACGACCTCCCGATTGAGAAGACGGCGTTCTAAACCGCTCCGCTACCACCACACCGACTGCATGCAGTGACTCTCGAGACGTTAAGGTCCGGACAGATGAGGCTGAACCCGCAACTGCTTCACACAAACTTGCCGTTAATGCACTCTTATGTGCATAAACGGCATTTATGCAAATCACTATTTGGAGGAGCTTTTCAGCGTTAAATATAGAAACCCAGAGATACTCACAAACATGTCCAGGCTGATGTTGTGCGACTGTATCCGGTGGCTCTCGTCGACGTTAAGGTCCGGACAGATGTGGCTCAAGCCGCAACTGCTTGTCACAAACTCGCCGTCGCCGCTGCGCACTACGCTGACCGCGCCCTCCGCACGCACCACTCTCACGAAAGGCGCCAGCCAGTTGTAGCACGGTTCTAGCGTTTCCCAGGTGTAGCCTGTGGACGTCCACAAGAATTAATTTACACTAGTCATCAATTCTGCCTTGATGTGTAGCGACCCTAAGATTTTTGTCAATGCAGAGGTTTTGCGTCAAAGACGGAATTAAGATTGTTTATTATATTCATGCAAGCACTACCCTATATATTTCTAGTTCACCAACACTAGGTTAACAGGAAGATAATTATATTAGCATTAAGTTCGCCTTTGTACTTTTTAATTTGTTTTAATAGTCCATTTTTTTTAATAACGAGATAGAAAATTTATGTTTATTACACAGTAAACATATCTGTACAAAAGCGAGCTTAATACATTACATTTGCATTTTCTTCCAGCTTACCTTTGGAATTGAGACAGGATTGATGTTTAAGGATTTAATTGAAGCATTGACTGGCTTGGAGAATGCGAGTCAATATATTCAGGCTTCCCTCGAAGCGACTGTTCCTATTAGGTACTTAGTTACAAGGAAATTCAGGCTGTAAAATGCTTTGGGTGTAAAAATAAGTGTTCTCTATTCCGCATAGCTGTAAGGCTAGCCTGTTGTTTCCTGTAGATAACAGTTAATAACTTAGATAAGGAAGTGGGAGCCGGCGATAGGTTGAAACCTAGCGTGCACCCAGACTGCCGAATTGGACCTAAAGGACTATCGACATTACACTACAAACTAAAATAAACATTAAAATTAGTATGGTTAGATACAATACTATAGGGAAAAAAAAACCCGGCCGACGGGCACGACACGGGAACGAGCCTTGTTTCATTTGTATGGTAGTCTTTAACTTCTTGAATATTTAAGGATTATTTTAAATTGGATTGGGCGCCACGCCCGCACGCGCTATCCCTTGGTAACGTGAATAGGTCCTAAATCCGTTCGCCATACATCCGTGTACATGCATCCAGTCCATTCAGCCGATATACACTGCATAATAAATGAAATAATAAATAATCCCTGGTCTCTGCCTACCCCTCTGGGATACAGGCGTGAGGTTTTGTATGTATGTATGTATGTATGTATGTATGTATGTATGTATGTATGTATGTATGTATGTATGTATGTATGTATGTATGTATGTATGTATGTATGTATGTATGTATGTATGTATGTATGTATGTATGTATGTATGTATGTATGTATGTATGTATGTATGTATGTATGTATGTATGTATGTATGTATGTATGTATGTATGTATGTATGTATGTACATGAATGATACCATGCACTCATAGTAAGCTCTATGCTAAGACAAAAAATCTGCTTATTAGAATGTACTGAAAAGAAAAAATTGTCTACGTAATATTTCTTTAGTTATTTTTGTCTCGGAATCGAGAATCAATTTCCGGGTCTGTAAAAGCAGCGATACATATTTCGTATAAAAAGATCTCACCAGAAACCCTGAGCGCCAGCTCCTTGTTAAAGGTGTGCGCCATCGCAGCCGCCGCCACCGCGCTGTACGCGAACGAGTTAACATCCACATGCAACATGGCCAAGTCTATCAGCTGTCCACAGATCACAAACTCCAGAGACGAGTACTGAGGGAACACGAACGTATACCCTCTCAGGGAGTTAACACCACTGTCACTTTCACTTAGAAGTCTGCGCTTAGCACTGCGCGCTTCACTCGCCAGCTGCATGTAAATGTTCAGCCAACTGTTCACTGTGGTGGGGTTCAGGTCCCACGTGAGGATCTTCAGGATCAGGATCTCTTCTTGGAGGATCTCGTCCGTGGTGCAGGCGCCGTCGGTGACGTAGGCGAACTCGCCTATTTTGGGCGGGTACACCTCCTCCACTTTCGCGGCGATGAACAGGCAAGTTATACCTGGAATTTGGGGGGGTTGCTCACTTTGGGGTAACATTGACCTTTTGCATGTGCGTAATGAGACGGTTTATACAGCGTTCAGTGGCATCTTTACTCACACTAGATGCAGTGCCGGAAATAGCCTTGTCTGCGCCCTATGCGAGTTTCTATAGCTGCGCCCTTGTTTTTTCTAAATATTACGAGTATAGGTACCCTAGAGCAATGCTATGCCTACTTGATTTCATTTAGGGTGATAAAATAAAGCACAAGGAAAATGGTGTTGGTGGACCAGTTATCTAATATTTTGGAAGAAACACTAAACACCAATACGCTTCTACGCTTCCAAAAAATAACCGCGATGTCTTGTCTAATAGACGTTTTTGATAATACTGGTATGTAGGTACGTACTCTGTGGCGTAGCGGTAGCCCATCTACCTACCATGCAAGAGGTCACGGGTTCAAATCCCGGCTGGAAACAAAAATAACACCAGGTCTTGGTGGTTTACATTTTTGTGATGTCGTTGTTCCTGGTTCCCACGACACAGGGTATCCTAGTGTGGGGCCAGAAGCAATGTATGTAAATGTTATGTATGTGTTGGTATCGAGCAAAGGGCGCAGCGGGAACTTATCAGGACTTAACCAAAAAAATAGTCCTGCCTGGTCTGGCCCCCTGTGCCTGGGCACCGGTGGCACCGCCCGGCACTGACTAGATGGTTGAAGGGACCACTCTGACGCTGCAATGCCTGGGTCATAGTTTTTGGGGTAAAACGCATAATAATTATATATTTTACCACTTGCCAAGACGCTCATAAACCCCCTTTAGTCTTTGCATGTACACGCACCGGTTTCAGTTAATTTTTATCTAGGGGATGTAAACCTATTTGGTCGGTGGCAAAACTTTGTCTCTGTCTACCCCTCCGTGGTACAGACGTGTGTTTATATTACACTATTTTTATTTTTAATGCACTAACCCGTGCTAAGGAACAAATTTAAAAACCTATTTAGAGGCTAAAATTTCACCCATGCCGGGATTCGAACCCGCAACCTCTGGCTATCCGTACTAGCGCTCTACCAATTGAGCCAATGGGCGACTCACGGCATCAATGAAATTTCGAACCTCTTTACAATATTCTCTGTATTACGTACAGGCAGCGACATCTGACTTAAGCAAATTGCATTACTTACAGCCCCGACTACCTTAGCACGGGTTAGTGCATTAAAAATAAAAATAGTGTAATCATGTGGGTACAGTGATATCGTTCCGATGTTAAACCTAACTGCAAAGTAGGTAGTCGGGGCTGTAAGTAATGCAATTTGCTTAAGTCAGATGTCGCTGCCTGTACGTAATACAGAGAATATTGTAAAGAGGTTCGAAATTTCATTGATGCCGTGAGTCGCCCATTGGCTCAATTGGTAGAGCGCTAGTACGGATAGCCAGAGGTTGCGGGTTCGAATCCCGGCATGGGTGAAATTTTAGCCTCTAAATAGGTTTTTAAACGTGTGTTTATGTTAATTTGTATGTTAAAACAAAATAAATCTTAAATCTTAAAATTTCTCGTAATATTCACTTCTGGATTATGTAGACAAACTCATAATTCCCTTTTCATGTCGACACCATATCGAAAAGCATTAGTGCACTAGTTTGTTGAACTTTACAAGGAGTATTAAGCTTCATTGAGGTGTATTCAGCTTGAAACGACTGGTAATTATAGTGAGCTGAGAACCTGAGGATTCTGGAGGAGCATCCTGAATCTATTTGTACAACTACCATGGAGCACTGACCCCCAGTTTCTCGTACACTAACAATCTGTTAATCTATTGTTAACAGCTGCCAAATGTTTTATTTGTATGCACTTTGGCCTACTGACAGCTATTAACAATAGATTAACGGGTTGTTAGTGTACGAGTTTGAGAACTGGGGTTCTATTATGTAAGAATCCACTGAGTTGAGTGACGTTGATTTTTCCTTTTTTTAAGCTACTTTTTGACACTTAGGGTGTCGTCTAAATGCTCAACTCGATAGAGCGGAATGTTACGTAATAGAAGGGCTGGGCTGCTCTGAGGAAACCCAGGACAGACATATTTGGTTCAAATTGGATTTTGCCTAGCAGAGGCGCACAGATGAGACTAGATAAAAAAATAACAATGGGTCTTATCGTAATTAAATTTAGGTAAATGTTAACATAAATTCCGTTAAAACGTTTCAGCAATGTTGCAGCGGCTGTGGCGATCCGATTAGCCGGTGTTCAGATCCCTCGGAAAACGCTAATTCGCGGTGGCTACAAGTAGTGGTGATTAAAACCCATTCTGCCACCCCTAGAGAGAGGAGAGAGAGAATTTGCCACTAGCAAAGATACTGGCAAACCTCTTAAGTTAGGTGCCGTAGAATTATTTTTCTGGAAAGACCTAAATCTGCTGAATAAAAGTGACAGAAAAAAAACAACTTACCTACAAGCTGCAGCCGACTCTTTGGAACATCCTCTGTGCTGGAGAGATACCGGTCGATGTAGTCCACTGTCAGGTGAAACGACTCGCGGTGCAGCTTATAAACTTCGCACACCTGTTGGCAATGGAACATGTTAGGAATAGGCGTAGACAGGGGAGGAGCTGGGAAGAATATACCCCACCCCAGGATATTCACTTGCTACATATATGAGCATCGGTATTTGTTGATGACGGAATTCAGGCGACAAGGGTCGTTTGTTATCAAACACTCTTGTTGAAGCGACTATGTCTGATGGTGCTCCCACATTGCCGTTAGAAAATGTTTTTAAACATTTTCTAACATAAAAACATTTACTAACAAATGTTGTCAATTGTTACATTTTGTTAGGAACTGTTACAAGTTATAATAAGTGCTCCTACACTAATAGAAAATGTTTACTAACATTTTATAACATTTAATCTGGTGTTGGCTCGCAGTTTGGTTAGCGTTCTGAGGGCGTCTACACGAAAATGGAAGAGGAGTTGCTCATTGTAATAGCTTTCATTTTAAACCTTTATAAAAGGTTTACAATAAAAAGGTAACACATGTTTAATTTTGTTATAATTTGTTAACTTGAAGTTATACTAAACATTTTCTAACATGAAAACATTTTTTAACATTAAATGTTTGCTAACAAATGTTTACTAACGTTACTAAACATTTTCTAACGGCAATGTGGGATCACCATGAGCCGCAGGAGGATTCGAGGGTGCAGTTACTGAAAGCAATACTCTCGTGCGGGGTATTCTTATATTCACAGTAGGATGCGGCGCGACGTCCTACCTACTCGTAAGTGAATGCGCGGCGGTAACTCTCTGGGCACGTACAATAGGCGGCCCTTTTATACATTACTGGAGTACCTGACCGGCAAGGTAATTTTGAATCCGGCAATTTTTTTTTTCTTTAAATTAGGCATGGCTGTGTCCCACTGCTGGGCAATGGCCTCCACTTCAGATTTCTACTCCTCTTTGCTGACGGCCAATGCTTCCCACCCAGGTAAATATTTGGTCAGGTCGTCACCATCTCCGCCTTGGTCTGCCTCGTCGTCGGTAGCAAAAAATACAATTGCATTATAAAACTAATTAAACATGCGACTTGAGAAAAATAAACTAACAGAAAAACTTAACTTTATCTTACAGTTACATGGTTCAAATTATTCATTACAATTTAAAATAAACTTTATCTTACAGTTACATTTTATGACATTAAATCAACATGGTGATTTTTAGGGGTTACCCACGCAGCTGGCGGAAGGCGAGCCAATGGTTTTACCGTGGAAGAGCGGCCATAAACCGATAAAACAGTGCAAAACAAATTCTGGAGACAATAGATCACAGTCAGAGCGGCGATTATCGGTGAATGGGCGCAGAACATTAATGGATCGGTTAGAATGGACGACTGTATTGGCATAAAACACCAAAGAAAGCGCTTTGGGAGGACCTTAGAAACAGCGTCCTTGCCATTAAAACAAATGCCATTATGCCGATAATTGCCGCCCCTGTAGCCTTCAATACATATTTAGACTGTGAGAACTTATTTAATACCACTCGGTTTATGCTCGCTAAATTACATAACATTAAATTTACATACAAGCTAATTATCTTTTAATTATCTATCTAATTATCTTCATCATAACCAGCCGGCGTCAGTCCAGTGCTGGACATAACCTCTCCCAAGACACGCAACTGAGCCGGATCTTCGGCTCTTCCTTTCCAATCACTCCACGCCGCTTTGCGAATGTCGTCGCTCCACCTGGCCAGGGCGTCCTACGATATTCACTCTAGAACCAGTCTACCCCAACTGTTATTGGTCCTGCGGCAGATATGAGCCGTCCACTGCCACTTGAGTTTGCTAATCCGTTGAACTATGTCGATTACTTTGACTAAAGACATTTAATACTATTAACGAGCATGCTCTGTGGCGTAGCGGTAGCGGATCTGCCTACCATGCAAGAGGTCCTGGGTTCGAATCCCGGATGGAGAAAAAAAACCCAGGACTTGGATGTTTACATGTTTGTGATGTCGTTGTTTCCGATTCCCACGACACAGGGTATCCTAGTGTGGGGTCAGAAGCAATGTATGTGCCAGTATGTAATGTTATTTTATGATTATGAATATTTTATAGTATTGGGTTTTGACTTATCTGTCTTATGGAACATTTCACACTTATAGTTAAGGCAAGCAGTGTAAAAGCGGGAGGCGCTTACTATTCGATATCAACCTTTGAATGTCCCCACTGCTGGGGCACGGGTCTCTTCTTGCATCACAGGAAAACACTCGTGACTCCACCAACCGGGACTTGGCCCCCATGGTGGAGTTTGGCTTACTGTGGGCTTACTATTGTTTAACATTTAATATTTATATTTTATTGTGTAACTTCTTACTAATTTCTTAGTTACTTTTAAATCAATCTTTCGGAATATTACTTTAGTTCATACCCCAACTGAGTCTAGGATTTATCCTCTTTTATTCATGAAATTATCGCGATTTCTATTGGAACAGAATACACAATATTCCCTTCTTACGTCCCGCCTTTTTGTAAAACCATAAAAGTAAATAAAAACAATATCGTTATCGTGTTTATTGCGATAACCGACAAATGAAAACGTTACGGTAGCAAGATGTCGTGTGGCCATTTCTTTACGTGAATGCATTGGTTGTCTTGTTATCGAGCTAATAGCAGGATATCGGAGGTCACCACAAGCGTCCTTGTTTACAGATAGGTGTCACAAACTAGGAAATATCAGAAGTTTCAGTACACACAGCATATCTACCACTATAATGGTCTATGTCAAAGAAAAAAGCTAACTCTTGTTATATCTTTATGCATGTAGGAATCTAATTACTAAATCATTAGTAACGTATTGTTAAAAAAAATTAAAATTATCTTAATTATCCTATATTAACAGCCTAAAAATCATAAATTTTACAGGTCAACTTGCGACAAATCAAACTTTGAGTTGCTTCGCTATTTCGCCCAGTTTTATTTTAGTTTTTAGTGTACAAAACCAAAACAATTTTTAATTTTTAATTAAGGCAGGTAAACACTTGACTCCAGGTAGATGTACGTGCTAAGCTCTAGTTTTATAGATACCTAGGTAACATGTTACTTGTCGGATGAGTTTAGGATAGGAGACACGACGTGTCAGGAAAAGCACGGGAGCAATGCATCTCATATCATCGCGGTTCTTATTATTTGCAAATTTATAAAATGCTTTTGGTCTATCATCTTGGAAAATAACGAAGAATATAATGTTCGATCGCCGAGAAAAGTTGTAATTAAACGACAGACAAGTTATTATAGCCCAGTTTAACTAAAATAAAAAAACCGTGAACTTCCCACCACACAGCTATGGTTTAATTAGGCTCTGTTAATATACTGTAGGATATAGTAAGATATGTTCCTATATTATATGCAACAAATCCTACATTCTTATCGTATTAGTGTCAAATTACACAATAATATAATAAGGGTCTGGGTCATTACATACAATTTTATTTACATCCTAAGGCCGTTTCATTCTTTTCCCATTTCATCAAAGTGCAGTTTTAACCAAATTCCGATTCAGCAAATTTTCGTTACATACTAATGCCATTTCATCAAAGTGCAGTTTTACCCAAATCCCCGATACGGCAAGGTTTTTACCCGACTGTGAAACAAAGGAGGGTTATGCTTTTCGCGCGTATGTATGTATGTGGCTATGTTTCTTTATGACGACGACGTAGAGGCCAAACAGCTTTGTTGGTTTGAGATGTCTTTATATTCGTCTTGACAATGAGAGTGACATAGGATAGGTGACGTCACCAAATAAGCATTATGTTTTTCTTTTTGCCAATCTGAAACTACTATGAATACTATAGTATGAATGAAACGAAAGAAATAGGTATACACATTTATTGTTAAAATATAACAAAATATAAGCAACAGGCTGTCTTAGATACACTATCTTTTGTAGTGCTTCCAATGAGTCAATTTCGTGTCTTTGAAGACTTTTTAGTACATATTTATACTTTCGATCGAACTCCATATCACACTTTTTTCTATTTTTCTTCGGCCCAATAAATAAGCTACGTTTTGTTTTAGCGTCAGCATGATTAGCCTCTTTACGCAGTTTGTTTAAGAACAAATGAAAATTTGGCTTCCGGGGAATTCTCGCATTTATGCGACGGTGCCAACCTTCCAATGCATTTGTGGTACGATGTCGTTCGAAAGCTACACTAATGACCTCAGCTGTCAGGGAATTCATCCACTGCTTTGTAACGTATGACATGAATGCACTGAAGTCATTATCGTCTTCTATATTTTCAGTATTTTTTTGCCAGGTATCTCCAATAACATTGGCTGGCAGCAGAGGTAATGAGGCGCACAACCTAGTCAGCCTTTTGCCGGACTGACATTCAGTAATCTGTAGTTCTCTTGCTTTTCGCCAAATGGCGTCATTATAGTGGTGGTAGCAGCCAGAAATCTTAGGCAGCATTTAGGGCAGCTAATTCATAATCCGCTTTAAAAGAGCTCATGTCTATATTTAAACGCTCTTTTAAAAGAGAAAATAGTCGAGTGTACGTAGCTTGCGATTTGTTGGGCAACAGTGCGAATATCACGGGTTGTATGTGTGTTGCCTTTTTGGTTGAACCACAATCGATATGTATGGTGTACATTTGCAAGAATGGCGCTGGTACACATTTAAATGTACCATCTGCAAAATAATAACGGGTTGCGCCAGTGATTTGTTTTCTGGCAAATTTTGTTGCAAAAACTAAAATTTTCTCCTCATCTCCATCGTCTAATAAAACAAACTTTTTGCCAAGCACATGAGGTATGCGTACATCAGAAACACTATTAAATTCTAAGTCACATTCCAAAAACCTTTTTCTCTCCCTGTACAGCATGCTTTTGTACGACTCAAATGACGGCTTGTGTTGGGCACATGAAAAATTTGGGCACATGAAAAATTTTCGAAGACTTTTTCAAATATTTGTTGTACTGGATTGAAATTTTCGCAGACATCTTTCTTGCATTGTTCAATTAGCATTTTTATTTTATTTTCGCATGAATCTTCGGGAGTTATGCAGCAGTGACTTTTATTTTCACGTAATATTTTTGCCCTCGTAACATCTAGTGTTATGGACGCACCGCAGTCTTCTTCTATACACACCCATATTGTCGAGCCGGACTTATTTTTGCTATGCAAATTGAACCGGTACGGATCTTTTAATATCGAATCTCGGTTTCTTTTCGTTTTGACGAATTTGAACTCCATTTTATTTGAACTGACTTTTGGTTTTTTGGGACGCAAACATTCTATAATTCAATACGATTTTAATAGTTTTCTTCTTGACAATGTCAAATCAGGCACTTCAATATTAATAAAGCAGCAAAGAGGATTTTTTTTAAAAAGAAGAAAGATGAAAACGGGACTTAAGTGAAATGGAAATTTTATAAAAAAGTAATTGTGTGAAATGAGAATTGTGTAAAATGGGAATTGGTTGAAACGCATATTGGGTGAAATGGGAATTGGATCAATAATGAACTTGGATCTATAAAAAACTTGTATCTAATGGTCCGGAGCGCCTTAATATGCACACCTAATTTTGAAGCATTCCTAACAGCCAGATAAGATAAGATGCATTTATTTGTAAAACATAGGTATGACAGAGTTGTTTCATTCCAGCAGACAAATTCATCAAAAATTAATATCGCAAACGACAGACAGAATTTCTTGTAGTGCAGCTGTGCTTCTTTCGTAGCTAGTACAGTACGTTGGGTGCCACCCCTAATTATGCACCCCATTCAAGAACGGGTCTAAGTCCATTCAACGTTACAACTGGTCTTGGAGGGGTGCACTAAAAACTCTTGAGAAACTGACTTAGGTTAGGCCTTTCTAGTAAAATAGAAAATACTGATGAAATTACCGGATCTCTTCGTGCAAACCGTGACCTCCTCCTAACACTCCCGGGACACAGGCGTGGTGTTGGTTTAATGTCGATCGAAAGGGCATAAAGGAGCAAAAATGTAACGCTCTCTCGTGTTGTGGTTTTAAGTCACGAATATGTGCGCCCTCCTCGGCCTCGAGGGGGGTCGCTCCCGATGTGGGTTTAGGGGTCCTTAGGACCAAAACCAGCCTCATGGTGGTGTTTAGTGGGTAGGCGCACTTCTTGTGAGTCCCACATTGGCAGCACGGCCGGGTCCGTGCTGTTATGCATGAGCATTCACCACCTCCCTCCCCCGTGTCCTCCGGAGGGTGCCCTTTATAGGGCTAAAAAAAAAATCACGAATATTTTGTCTAGGCAATTGTGTATGGTTCCCACTAATCTACTCGCGGTCTACTAAAAGGTGGAAAGCTATATCGACAAGTCATAGTACGACTAACACAAAGCAAAATTGTACTGCAAGTAAGCACACAAGAATAGTAACAGCAAACACAAGCAAATCAACAGACAATACAAGAATGCAGTTTGCGGGTGTGATAACATCATATTATATTATCTATATTTTTTTAGTACGAAGAAAAGAAAGAAGAGAAGTTCATAATAAATAAATAAATATTCATGGCAATATTACACAGATCTCGTTAGCCCTATACTAAGTACAACTAAATGACTTGTGTTATAGGTGCTGACTCGACGATATATTTAATACAATAAATACATAGATAACATCCAAGACCCGAGACAAACTAGAAAAGATAGTTTCCTAGTTTGACCCGGCCGGGGATCGAACCCGAGACCTTCGGTTGCACAGTCAGCGTGCCAAACCGCTGCGCCACCGAGGCCGATAATTGTAGTAGGCAATTCTCTTTATTAAAAACCAAGTACAGGATACCAAAAATGTTCCCGACTTTCTCTCCAGAAATGCCTGAGACAACATTCGTCAAAATTAAAAAGGCTAGAATATGCGCGACAGAGAGATTTCACACACGTAACTGTAGTCTTAAGGGGCTACGTGGGAGCTAACTAACAGGATCAATGAAAAATAAGTATATTACTTTATAATTCAACACTTCAATGATAACTTCTTCAACAACCAAATTCTTATTTCATGCAATGTAAAAAAAAACTGATAATCATGGTTTGGGGAGGCCTTTGCCACAGCAGTGGGACACAAACGAGGCTACGTAAAAAAAAACATGGTTACCTATTTCAATCTAACATATTGCGGTGCATGCTTAATGTAACTATTGGGTTACTATAATTGTTTCTTTGCAGAAATCTAGCAGTCTTTTGCTATAGGTGAAAACCTGTAAATGGCTCACTAACTAGTTTATAGTTTTGTATGTAGTTTGTTTTTCAGCTGTTGGTTTTCCATAGATAACAAATAAATAAATAATACGGTTTTAAAAACGTGTTGCAAAATCATAATATTGATTAGATATTATGAGTGTATATTAGATTAATAGTGATTAGATTACATAATTATTTATTGCACAATAATCATATTTGTACAAAGGCGAGCTTAGTACTAATGAGTATTTCCTTCCAGCTAACCTCAGTTTGGGTTGGGTGACAGCTATTTTCAGAACCTAGGTCTTTGCCAAAGGATTTTGCAGAAAACGGTCGGATTAAGCGGAAATCAGTGGGAGTCGTAGGTAGGTGACACTAGGTTCGTCTGAAAGTTCTAAGTCTTTTTTATATCAGCCGTTGGCATTTACCCACTGCTAGGGCTCGAGTCTCTTCCTGCATCGCAGGATTGTTAGGCCATACTCCACCACGGGGGCCAGATCCGGCTTGGTGGAGAATTGTAAGGCAGTGGCGGGCCTTACTGTCAGAAGTTATCAAGCTACCCATAAGGCCTCTGACATTGCCATTACATGACAGCCGGCACCAACGCCTTGCGAAGCACGTAAGCGCTCGAAAAAAATGCCACTTGCGGTAGTCACGGGATGGTCACCGAACCAGCACCTGACCGCCCCTGTTGTTGTTTAACCCAAGTGATTGATTCCAATCACTCGGTTCTACTAGGCCACGCTTTTAGTTCTAAGTATTGGGAATCAATATCAATACTTTCCAATATTCAACATAGACAAATTTCTCAGTTCTGAAACCGGCAGCTAATTAGCCTCACATCACTAACTACAGCTTTAGATCACAGCTAAGTAGCCAAAGCGCTCGTGGCCTAGTCGAACCGAGTGATTGAAACCAATCACTTGAGTTAAGCAACAAATGGCGCAGTCAGGTGCACGATGGGAGACCTCCCCGTGACTACCGCTAGTGGTATTTTTCCGAGCGCTTCCATGCTTTACAAAGCACGTTAAGCCGTTGGCGCCGGCTGTCATATAATGGCAGTCGTTAAGCCATGTCAGAGGCCTTATTGGCGGCTTGATAACTTCTGACAGTAAGGCTCGCCACTGTCTTACTATTGTGGCGAGCACATGTCAACTCTGCGCGCGCACTACAAACTCCAACATTCCTGCATCGCGCAATCAAAGTGTTTCAATGACATACCATAAATATAACTATATAACTAAATAACTAAATAACTAAATATAATTTATAGAAAGTAAAGTAAAATAAAGTAAATAACTTCCGACTAACAATAGTTGGACCGGCCGTCCCCAGGCATACGATCTGCCTGGCGGGAAACTTCCCTTTATAGTGGAAGAGCACGATCACCCGCTCTTCCCTATAGTGGTGATCACGTCGGGGTCACCAGTGTAGGTTTGTTGGTTGGTGCCGGCGTAAAGGTACAAAGACAAAATAGTAGAGACTAATTATATTTACATAAAGGAAAACTTTTAGCAAAAACGAGAGGATTGACATGTGCTCGCCACACTATCTTCCACAAAGCCGGACTTGGCCCCAGTGGTGGAGTTTGGCCTAATCTTCCTGCGATACAGGAAGAGACCCGTGCCCCAGCAGTGGGGACATAAAAGGGTTGATATCGAATATCTAAAAGTAGAAATAGATTAATTTCGACTATTATGGGAATAGGGCTCCCTTTTCAATGGTATTTTCGGGGTCTTTTTCCAATAAACCGAAAATGCAACTCAATGTGGCCAATAAATAAAGCGAAAGAGAGGACGACCGACCATTTCCCTGACTCCATTTCAATATTTGAAATATCGCGTGAGAAGATCTCTATCACGCAATTTCGACCGTCTACGAAATCGAATCATCTTTGCATGATATGCATGGGTCTATTCATATCGTGTTAAGGAGACTCCACTCGACCTGTTTCGGAATGCCAATGGACTAGAAAAATTGTCTGCGATAATTTTTTTTGTATCTTTTCAGGTTTTGCCTCTGACTCCATTAGAATAAACACTTCTTTTACTAGCACGTTTACATGCAAGTTACATCTTTGAAATGTAGTAAATTACGGAAATTCTGGCACGGATAGCCAGAGGTCGCGGGTTCGAATCCCGGCATGGGTGAGATTTTTAGCCTCTAAATAGGTTTTTAAAATTGTCGTTAGCACGGGTTAGTGCATTAAAAATAAAAATAGTATAATGTAGCAAATTACGTTAATCTTTGGCCTTTGCATCTACGTAATGAGATGATTTAAGCAGCGTCCCATGGCACCTTCACTTACACAAGATGGATGAAGGGACTACTCGAACGCTGCAGTGCCTGGAACATTGTTTTATAAATGGTACAGGCAACCCCAGCACCTATACCATCCTGACAGCTTAGTCGGCCTAGCCCACATGAAAGATTAGTTGAGTTTTAATAAATTAACAAACCGCTTGCAGTCCCGGCTGCCTGAGTGATCTTAATCGATCACAAAGGTTAAGCAACACAGGGCGCGTTCAGTGCATGGGTGGGTGACCGTATATGACTAACGCTAGTAGCATTTTTCCGAGTGGTTCCGTGCTTCGGAAGGCATGTTAAGCAGTTGGTGCTGGCTGCCATCCACAGATGGCAGTCGTTAAGCAAAGTCAGAGGCTTTAGGGCGGATTTTCATTTCTGACAGTAAGACCAGCCACTAGTCTTGCAAGCCTCCACCAATCCGGACTTGGCCCACGTGGTAGAAGAGACCCGTGCCCATCGGTGGGGACATAATGGTTTAATGATGATTAACAATACCTTTGACACACTACCAAAATTTGCAATATTTTTTCCATATTTTCAAAGCACTGATACGGCATAAGGCCCCCTTAAATCTCAATAATACTACACCGACTTCGAATTAGAATTGTGTTCCTGACCGATGTTGTTGATGATAATGTTATCTTATTATTCAAGGCAATAAAACATCTGAGGCCCCACATGATGGTGGCTGTAAAGTGAATCTTATAACAGTTGACTGCCTCGCTGGAACAGCCGTTAACTTGTCGGCCAAGGCAGACTTCGCTTTCTATTACCGTCGGGATCATCGCTTATTGATTAATGCGAATAGCCTAAAGGGCTGTACACATTAAAACGGGCCGACGACGTGCAGGTGCCACGATACAAACTAAAATAAACCTTAAGGTTAGAAACTACGAGCAAAAGCCTGCGGCCGACGAGCAGGTACCGGGAACGAGCATTAATTTGCACTTGTATTGTGTTCTCTAACCACACAGGTATTAGGATTATTTTGGATTGAAATCGTGCCGCCGTGACGTCGCCGGCTCGTTGTGACGTGGATGGACTTTAAGACTGGGTTGTTATCATTGTGACGTCTGGGCGTATCAAGCCGTGGGGTGTTGCTGGGCTTCTTTATACGTTGGGCGCCAATGTAGTGTAGTGAAACTTTTATAAATAATAAAACTGGAACGACTTTGACTTTGTGCTGTTTTATAGTATGTTTTACTGTTTTATTTATAAAAAAAACAGAAAACTGGATAAAAATGGAATATACTATTTTTATTTTTAATGCACTAACCCGTGCTAAGGAACAAATTTAAAAACCTATTTAGTCAAAGTAGGTAGTCGGGGCTGTAACTAATGCAATTTGCTTAAGTCAGATGTCGCTGGCTGTACGTAATACAGAGAATAGTGTAAAGAGGTTCGAAATTTCACTGATGCCGTGAGTCGCCCATTGGCTCAATTGGTAGAGCGCTGGCACGGATAGCCAGAGGTTGCGGGTTCGAATCCCGGCATGGGTGAAATTTTTAGCCTCTAAATAGGTTTTTAAAAATGGAATACGCAGGCAAAAGTAGTAAAGTCTCGTCAAGATGTGAGTAGTAATGCTAACAATGAGGGAAATCTAACATAATATTCTAACAATATTATAATATACCTATGATGATAATGTTTCTGCATGAAGATACTGGATAATATAGATGAATAATTTAGGGCTCAATGTTATACCTATTACGTTTAAATACTGTTGTTTTAATATGTTTTAATATTATTGTAGTGCCCTTACAGGGTGTCATGTACCTACTTTTAAAATTACAAATACGAACTGTAATGAGACATGACAATGCAATAAATGAATATGAATCTCAAAATGGGTGACGTAATTTAAAATTTTGAAAATGAATGACTGAAAAGAAATATAAAAAATAGTGTAAAGAGGTTTGCACCGTTACAGCGTTGTCTTCGTCTGTTTACCATAGAACAGGGCTATTGGTGTATCTAGAGTTATTTTCCAGGGTAGCCTGGCCCTGGCACTTGTTCTATAATAACAATAATTTCCACACGACACAACCATTTGTCCTGGTCCCTGACTAGGATATCCTATGCTGTGTTCACTAGGCAAGGTCAACATAAACATGGAAAAACGCGGCCTACGAACCACGAACCCCGGCATGGTAATCAGATCGATCATCCTATTCTAAATGCGATTGCCTGCAACACTGAGTCCGAAAAAGTTTGCATCGTGCGTGCATCCCGCTATTTAAGTCAGCTTTTAGCTGTACCCCGCGGTTTTACCCGCGGTTTGTCGATTTTCCCACGGGAATAAAATATATTCTCGCAGTAAAACGTAATTTGATAAACCAGGGTGTCAGTTAACTTCATACCGAATTTTATTAAAATCGCTCCAGCCGTTTAGACGTAAAGAAGTAACAAACATACACACTCACAAACATTCGCCTTTATAATATTAGTGTGATAGGGTGATGTCAAGTGTGATATAATATTAGTGTACTAATGTACTAAGTTTCTATGGAGTTGGATATTTGTGTGTCACGAAATCACAGGACTAAACTGTAGGACCGATACCGGCAGGGGTAACATTATTTAATTGTAATTAGTTAAGTTTTATTAAGACGCGCTCGGCACATTCGAACCGAGTGATTGGAATCATCACTTGAGTTAAGCAACAACAGGCGCGGTCAGGTGCAGGATAGGTGACCGTCCCGTGATTACCGCTAGTGGCTTTTTTCCGAGCGCTTCCGTACTTCGCAAGGATGTTAGGCCGTTGGTCCGGCTGTAATGTAATGGCAGTCGTTATGCCATGTCAGAGGCCTTATGGGCGGCTTGATAGCTTCTGACAGTAAGGCCCGCCACTGTCGTACGTTTTAAGGGTTCCGTACCTCAAAAGGAAAAAACGGAACCCTTATAGGATCACTTTGTTGTCCGTCTGTCCGTCCGTCCGTCTGTCAAGACCCTTTTTCTCAGGAACGCGTGGAGGTATGAAGCTGAAATTTATATCAATTACTCAGGTCTACTGTCCCTTAAAGCTGTGAAAAAATCAAACTTCTAAGCCAACGCAATCAAAAGATACAGCCGTTTATGCCGCAAATTTTCGACACTTGCAAGGGAATCAAAACCTACAGGGTGCTTCCCGTGAACTCAGAATCTTGAAATTTGGTACGAAGCAACGTCTTATAGCATAGATAAAGGAAAAATTACGAAAACCATAAATTTTTAGTTACATCACATAATATATATTTTTTTAATAATTTTAAACTTACTACCCATTTCCTCATAAACGCGTAGAGGTATTAAATTGAAATTCATACCAAATACTCAGGTCTATAATACAGGTTTGTACGGAACCCTCGGTGCGCGAGTCTGACTCGCACTTGGCCGGTTTTTTTAATAACAATACGATAAGGCATGACTGAGATACGATTGAATTAGAGATAGCCTGATCTTTAATAAAATAACGTTCCACAAAATATCTCCGAAGGTATAAGTCATCAAAACTATAGAAAATAACTGAAGTAGCTTTGCAACTAGGGCTTCATTCTACTTCTGTAATAAAGTACACTTACGTAAAACTGGAAAGTAATAAGTCAGCAACAATTATAGCGTACATCTGCAAACACGACGGCTCTGATGAGGTCAATGAACATTGCAAAAAAGGGGTCAGCGGCCCCAATATTACCTCAGTGCCACAGACAAACTAAAGTTACACTTTTAAAACGGAATTCACTGAAAATGTCACGCAGTTACTCTTTGGAATTGCACGACTTTGAAAAATAACTGTTAAACTAATTAATACAAATAGTAAAAAACGACGCACAGCTTACCTCTTTTTGTTTCCTCTATATTCTAATGGCAGCATGAAAAATAAAAAAATAAAACAGAATTCACTATCAATTACCTATCTTTAATTAAACCATTCACTATACCAAGCAAGGTATTCCCAAAATCATAATTCAGTCATTAGTAGCTAATTAATGGTCCTTATTATTTTGACAATGTAAAAAGGAAACTGGCGTGGGCCGAATCATAGTTGCAAATGTGAATGGGTACATTGTAGAGGGTTTAAAAGGTCTGTAATTTTTTCAGAGGTACTCATTTTAATCCTATGAGAAACTGCTAAGTAAAGATTTTCTCACCATAGTTTTTAGGCCTAAGGAATTTAAATTTCTGTAATCATATCTTCTTGGGCGATTTGAAGGTTTATACTGTTTGATTTCCAAGGGCAAGCCAACATCCGATGCCACCACCACCTAGTGTATCTTCTTCTTTGGGCTATATATTAGTTCACTGCTGGACATAGCCCTCCTAGTGTATGAGTAGTAAAAAACAGTACACCTTACCTCATTCAGCCAGTCCAGTAATATAGCTCTCATCCTGGGCTGCAAGCTGGGGTGATTGTCAAACATATTTGGGTTCCTCTTTGAGTTATCTTCTCTGTCATCATCACACATCCGCCTCCACACATCTGTGGGGTCCGCCCAGGTGAGCCCAGGCAGGGGGCATTTGCGTTTAGGGGACTCAGGACATTCCGCTTTGCTGGTGCTAAAAATTAGGGGGCTTCAGTTAGCTTTCTTGCGTTGGTTTGGGCCAGGGCTTGAAGCTGGCTGCAACTCAAAAAACACTGTTGTCCAAGGCAAGACTTCTCGACAGGTGAAGACAGAAACCAAACATATAGCAAAATATGAAAACGGAATTCTTACAAAAACTATTAATTATGGCTGTCTAAAAAAGAAGGGTCTACAAAGAGCAACACCCATAGAAAATATGCTGTTTATTTACTGCACAAACACTTGGGCACCAGAATTAACGGACTGCCATCATGGGGAAACATAGGAAAAGAATAGGCTAGCGAAAATACCTACAACTCAGCTAGACAATGGGTTTGATATAAAGATAACCCCTCGTTTCTCATACACAAAAAAAAATGTTAATATACAGGTAAATCCGTTATATAGTTGATATGTTTTGTGACAGTAGCAAAGTGACAGCTGTTTATCTAAAACACATGTTAGAATACAAGAAACTGGAGGTAAATATGACAATATCCATTTGTCACAAACAACTATAAGACCTCAACATACATAGCAATATTTGTAAGGGTGTGGGCTTTTGTTGACTGCAAGACTTAAGTTACCTTAATGTTTGTATCAGTAATAATTTCTCTGAAATTACAATCACTTCTTCTGTCTAATGTAGAATTACTATAACTGGGTCAACATGATAAGATCACATGGGAATTTTATACATGCATGGAAGCAACTCACAAATGACACAGAAGGAAACTTGGATAGCATCCCCAAATGATAACAATTTACTTCATTACTTATCTACAAGAGATGGTCATAGATTCACTACATATTTTTAAAAGTAGGACTAAATTTTTGTTAAGATTCCGATCTTCCATAATCAAAGTTGCATGGAAAAATAGTTTTTTTCTGGGTGACCCTTTTGCAAGTGGTCACATTTGCTAAAGCATCATTGTACAACTTGAGATTGAGAAAAGGATAGGTCATTTTTGAAAGTAGGAAGGCACCTACCTGGGCCTCTTGTTGGAGTGTGGTGTGCAGTCCCCCCTCGCCACATTTTCCAATGGACTGAGCACACAGTTGGGTAGCTCAGGCAGGCTAGGGGGGCTGAGAAAGCTGTCAGGGTTGTAATCGGTGTCAGTGAGCACACTCAGAGGTTGTATGTCTGTGAGTTCACAGTGAGAGATCTCATCATCACTAGAGCAGGATTCGTCAACTATGAGGTTGTGTGCAGGCTGATCATTCAACTCCTCCTCTAGCTTGGAGGATATTTTACATGGTGGCATGTTCTCCTGTTCCTAAAAGTGTGAATTGGTTCTTCAAAGCATTGGGAGGTCAAGAGATGGTTATAAACAATTATGATTAGCCTTAAACCTACCTCATCGTCAGTAGAGTTTCTTTTCCTTTTTAAATTCATATGTTTTTCATTGGAGTCGCTGGTGGAACTGCAAACAGGTGTTCATCAAATTAAGTAAACATACACCAAGGTCAGTGATAGGTAATGAAATGCAATGGCCCAATACACACCCAGTTCCTGCCATAGTAAGGGCTGCTACACAACTGGCTTAGATCACCACAGGCCTAAAAAATATCACTGATTAATATTAAGAAATACTAATAGTGCAAAATAGCATAAACACTGTCCAAAATACATGTAAAATTACCGCATGTCACGTTCGAACTGCAAATAGGGTTATGTCACTAGACGACCGTCTTTTACGCTGTTTTGCGACCAATTATCACAAATGAAGAGGCTCTTTAGCAAATTGATAGCACTAGGAATGAACAGGCCCGAGGTAATTAACGTAATACAGCGTGTAAAGTAGAAAATCCGGGAGGAAGTCACATCGGCGTGCCCCCCACGGGTGGCGGGAGTTTTTTTTTCGAAGCCTTTTTTTGCCACTAAATCTTCGAAAAATTTGGAATTAACTATACATATATTGTCTACGATAGACCGGGATTGCCTTGGGGCAGTCTAATTTTGGAAATAACCCGATCAGCTGCTCAGAAAAATGCCACGAATCCGTCACTATCGCGCGCGAAAAGCACTGCCAGCGCCATTGGACACGTAGCGGGGTTGGCGTTGCTATCACCAATCCACTTATGGAAATTGATAAAAATAGCACTCAGACACTAGAATAAGATTTCCAAAGACCATTTTTCCTCAATTACTACAAATAAAAGCGATATAGAACGATCTCTATACTTAAGATCGGTTGACATGGGCGGCTACCCTTATCAACCGCCTCGAATTTATAACCTAATTACGACCGTTGACTGAAATAATGCTATAATTTAACTATTTCTAAAGATTATCTACACTCTCAAAATCAATGAGGTGGCAAAGGAACATACCTGATCATTCACAAATTCAGAAAAATAATGCGAACAAAATGTCCATGGATCCAAGATATCAAGGGTATGAAAAAGGCACTGTAAAGCGGTATTTCTGGTGGTTTTGATATCCGAATACTTTGTTTACGAATAGGAAGTAGGTTTCTTTGTACACTTGTTATTTTTGTTCACAATACACTGTAAATTTCAATTTTTCACGGCTCAATAACGTCCGGCTTTCCGCGCGAAAATGCCGCGGCAAAACCTCCGCACAATTTGGAATGACAATTGCCAACTTCACGTTTGTTTCTTCATGACGACACCAATAAGACGTTCCGTTTTACAAAGACAACATAATTATCGTCGTCGTCGAAATGATGTTAAATTTCTTAAAAACGGCAAAAAATGCAATGAGATTAACTTTCATGTAATACTTTTACCCCCTTTCCATGCAGTAGTATGTTGGAAAAGAATTCAATTTGTTTTACTAAGAACAATTTGGCGTTTTAAGATACAGTTATGAGAAGGGAACGATTCATACAACCTCTGATTGGCTGTTGCGATAGAGTGGAGGGGCTGCGCTTGGCTTCGTTTTCCATTTTGTAATGTTGGTAGTTCTCGTGGCTAATTTCGTGTGATACTACAGCTGGGCGCCAGCTGACAGAAAAAAACAAAAAAGAGGTTGGGAGCGAAAAGTCGATATTTGTTTCAAAACTTGTGGTAAACAAGTGAAGATCAACACCTGTGCTCTCGATCAAAGTCCAATGGCCGTGCAGAATCTTGCAGTTAAGCTATGCGGGATTCTGCAAGCGGAGAGCAAAGAAGGTAAGTTTTTTATTGTTTACTTTTACGATCATTTTCATATTCTTTGCTTACGTTTAATGTACTGGCTGCCAGCGTGAATAAACTGCCTCAAGGCAGCTGTTACTACAGTTGTTTGGAAAAATAACCATGAAATAACATTAACTTCGGCCTAACTTCTTCACAGAAATAACAGCGCGCGAGTGGCGTCTTATTGGACAGGAGCTAGATGGATGCCAGCTCCTCACTTGGGTGTCTACAAGCCATAACAACACCGAACAACAGCACATCGGTGTATATACTAACAAAACCAAGTCCTTGTACACACTGCATGTTTTCAACGAAAAGCTGAACATCATTCAAGCGTCAGTAAATTTCAGTCACAGTTTGTTGGTGTATGTTGTGAAGGTGTTGCCAACTGAAGGCTCCAACGGGAAGGAAGCCTTGTATTGTCCATTTTTGCTCCCTTTGGAGTATGGCAAAGAGAATGAGCCTATCAAAGTCGAGGAAGGGTCGACGAAGCAGACTATGGTGCAGTATATCTATGGGAAGAGTCACAAGTATAGCCCAGGAGTGAGGAACGACAGATTCTTGATGTTCAAGCATTTGGAATGTGAGGAAACTTTATTTTTACTATATTTCTTTTTAGCATTTAGGCAACCTAAGCCATGATTTTGTTTTCTAAATTGTGTACTTACATTTGTAAATTTATGGTAGTAGCTCAGACGTGAAGGAAAACATTGTAAGGAAATCTGAGTTTTAAGTGTTCACATTCCTCAGCTCTAGAAATCTCCAAGCACTAGTAGGCATGTTAGAAGCTTTACATTCACAGATGTTCATGTATCATGTATGATTTTTTATATGATAATAGCATGATGTGGCATCCAGGCACATGCAGCCAGGAGCACATGTCTCTCTCTCTATGAGAAAGAGTGAGCCTTGCAGATGGATGTACAGGCTGCTTAAGTAAATGAATATTGTCCTGCTACTGCTTGCTAATTAACAAATAACTGATTACAAGGGCCACCTCCGGCAAGCCCTAGAGTAATATGGTGAAATTTTTCCTTCATCTGGTGCCCTTTTCATATGTCAAGTTAAGATTTTCGTCTAGGCAAATATACATTATATAAATAAATTATAAAATGTATAAATTAGGAGCCTTGCTACACAGAAGGTTCTTGAAAACACTCAGTAAGCAGTGTGGCAGACCATCAGACAACACAGATTGTAGTCTACTTCTATCTGTTTGTAACTTTCAATCTTTATCTACCAAAAATGTATTTGCTTACAATCAGCTTTACCAGATTCGAAACACACACTTGACTCTCTCATCAAGTTAGAAACTAAAACTAACCTGTTTGTTTCCTTTTTTTTATTTTTGGGCAATCTTATAGCAAAGCATATTTTCCCCTTTCTTCTTCGTCTAAATTTAGTGCTAACTGCGAGACTAACCCATGGCTTTTTCGTGTCATTATTTTACTTACAGTTACTTACCGTTTGTAGTAATAAAATACAGATTTTATTACTACAAACGGTAAGATTAGAAGAAGCGGAAGAAAAATAGAAAATAAAATAATATTTATTTTTTGAAACTCTAAAGCCGTTCATAGGCCAGACGGAAAGACAGACAGACGTCGTAGATATATTAATCGGGTCCCGTTTCTCACCTTTCAGTTTAAAGCAGTCATTTTATTTATTTGTTTTATTTTTATTTATTAGGACTACCAACAAGATATACACCAATACAGTAGACCATAACTAGAAATTTTATTTTATTTTATTTATTTAGGACACAAAACAGGTTACAGACATATTTACCAAATTGACATACATTTACATTATAGATCAGATCTAGCCTATAACCCTAAACTTGTGTACCTAGCATGCACTTAGAGCAACTAGATTAGACTGAAAACTTATATTAATTTATTTTAATCTCTCATAAACTAAGAAACTTTAAAATATTTTATTTCTTAAGTTTCTAAGCGTTACCTCACAACATGCACCGTAAGTATGAAGTTACTTGAGGACTTAATGTATTAATTATAGTTTACACTGGTTTATTGTTAAGTTAATAAACTCATGAGATAATTAACATAACATAACATTTACATACTGGCACATACATTGCTTCTGGCCCCACACTAGGATACCCTGTGTCGTGGGAACCAGAAACAACGACATCACAAACATGTAAACATCCAAGACCTGGGTTTTTTTTGTTCCCAGCCGGGATTCGAACCCGGGACCTCTTGCATGGTAGGCAGACGCACTACCGCTACGCCACAGAGGTCGTCTTAATTTAACAAAGTATAAGTCTAAGTTTCAGAGGGTAGACAGAATACTCCTTTTAAACTTTGCACAGCTATCAGAGACTATGTCAATGTCAATAGACTTGGCTAGAGCGTTATGTTGCGATATGAGCCTTTGCAAAGTACAAAAGTAATTGTTTAATTTCAGAAATATTTCATTTAATGTTTAATGTACAAAAAACCGTCCCAAACGGACTTACATCGACCAAATAGGGGATGTATTAGCAAAGGGAAAGATAAAAAGTACCCGGAACCGGCGTGCGTGCATGCAACGACTTATGAACGTTGATGAAGCGAAGGTGATCTGTCAGGAACGTGGCAGTCCCTGGTGCAGGCGTGAGGTTATGTATGTATGTATGTATGTATGTATGTATGTATGTATGTATGTATGTATGTATGTATGTATGTATGTATGTATGTATGTATGTATGTATGTATGTACAACAAAATAAAAAAAACCGTAATCACTCGAACGAGCGGCTATCAGCTGCGGTTTGATACCGCCGGCCGATTAGTCCCGTTTATAAACCGCAACGGGAAACCGCGTACTGTTGTTTGCAGGGTATAAGTTTGCTAACTCACACAGCCTACAAGATTAGATGTTGCAGTTAGCTGGTCACATACGCAGAAAAGCTGATGGTCGATGGGGTTCGTGGTCACCACTCGAGAACCCTTGCTCTCGAGTGGTGACCACGAACTGGCAAACGCAGCGTAGGGCTCCCAACAGCGCTGGACCGACGAGTCAGATTACATGAGGCAGACTGATTGGAGTGGTTGATAAGGATCTTCGATAACAGAAGGAAGTGGAAGCGATACTAATTTGGCTAATAGTAATTTCGATAGCTAATTTGGTTAGACGATTGGAATCGTTCAGAATTTCGCGAAATATAGGAGCAGTTCGTCTTTTCACTTCAAAGATGAGGGCATTTGTCTAGAATATAGAAAGGCGTCGCAATCTCTAAAATATATCTGCCAGCCAGTAGCAAGTATCTTGCGTTCCAGGCATCAAGATCTACAGCACCACGATGCTGTCTAGAGATTGCGACGATGGTACGGAGGAGTGGAGCTTCGACGGTGAGCTGCCGGAGCCCGATACCATCGTCAGGGTCTTCTCGTGGGCGCAGTGGGACTGCGTCAATCAGGTAAACTGGCTGCTGTGAAAAGCATTGCGATCTCACCATTATGTATTTATAATATATATATAAAACACGAGGAATTTGTAATTTACATTTATTGAAATAGTATTTTCTAAGGTCGTTTTTAAAGAATTTATATTGAAATAATCACAATATGAGTACACCAAAAATAATGACGACAGTTACAAAAAAACACGTAAAGTTATTGAATTATATACCTACCTGCATGCACACAATATAAGCAACAACCAAAAATTCATTTACTAATGCTTCGTCCACAAACTCAAATTTTCTTTGACTAAAAATAAAAAAAAAACTCGATTTGTTAAAATACCCTAGGAATCCCCGAAAATAGTCTCTGGTACAACGGAAAGCCTTAACCGCAGGCTATTTATGCTGCGTTTAAGGAGTGATTTAGAACGGAATTGTGTTTTTATAAATAGCATCGTATATATTCTAGAATCTAGAAGATTGATAGAGTATGACCAACAATACTTATTATAAGACGGAATCATTCGCATTCGTATAATTCCGTTGCTAATTTGCACTACCAAGTACTTACTTCGCGGTATTGGTTATCGATTGCAACCCTTTATGTCCCAACTGCTGGGGAACGGGTCTCTTCCTGCATTGCAGAAAGGTTAGGCCATACTCCACCATGGGGGTCAAGACCGGGTTGGTGGAGGATTGTAAATCAGTGGCGGGCCTTACTCTCAGAAGTTATCAAGCCGCCCATAAGGCCTCTGACATGGCTTAACGACTGCCATTAGGTACATGACAGCCGGCAACCACGCCTTAACGTGCCTTGCGAAGCACGGAAGCGCTCGGAAAAATGCCACGTATTGGTTATACTGTTTATCAAAAAATAAAAATAAATAGCTTTTTGTGCCGTCTGTATCTACTCTTAGAATATGAAGATGGCGTGATGGGATGTGGGCTTATATCCAGCTGTGGGCGGGCTGTCGATTAATATAATATTGTATGAATACTTTTCACTCTTTACTCGCCAGGTGCTTTACTACATCCACTACCGGTCGCCGGCGCAGAGCTTCGCGGAGGGGGAGGAAGTGACGTCACCATCTGAGGCCACGCCCACACTCTCCGCTCTGCAGTTCCACGCCTCGCTGCCGCATGAGACTGTGGTAAGACTATTTACTTCTCTACACTCCAGCCTTCAATACTCTTTTATTCCGTAATAAAATATACAGACGGACGTCCCCAGGTGAACATCGTCGGACTTATGCAGCGGCTAACATAATAATGTTAAAGAAGTAGAAGAGGTTTTCTTTATCGTTGCATGATTGTGGATCGCTTTTTGAATTTGTGGACCTACCGGTGTTGCCTTACATATACTATTTCTGTCGACTTCTGTTGTGGCACTGTTATACCATTAGAGACTCGGTGCGGTGCGTGGCTGCCCGTGCTCGTCCGCATCTAGATTCTAACTTTAAGGCTGGCGTCGACTACATTGGAACCGCGTCGAATCGCGCTGACTCGCATTTATTTCCGTGTGCGTTCATTACAGACGAATCGAAAGTCGGCGACTGGCTGCTGTGTAGGTTGTGCTTGTGTTGTCAATGATGGATAGTTCGGACGAAGAAATGTTCTTTTTACAGTCCGCGTTTCTGCGTATGCATCGCGCATCTCTACTCGTCCGCCAGTGGATTCTCATGGCGCATGCAATCGCGCATGTCTGCTTGTTCACCTGTAGTTAGTTTCTCACCGTGCGCGATTCCGCGGACGCGAGCGCGCACTCCCATACGTGGAATCGGTTGTAGGTTTGCTGTAGGTTTAAGTAGGTTTGCCGATATAGATACAGCACGACACGACGAGTTTCTTGCCGGTTTCTGTCTAATGAGTAGTTACAAGCTGCGGCTTAAACTAAATCTACTAAGCCTAACGCTAGGCTTATTGTTTAGCACCAGCGATGGGAAGCCAAGAAGGGTAAACTGACGAATATCTATCCAAAATATTTAAATGTAGACATTCAGAGGCATCAGGTGGTCTATTCGAAGATCACATTATACTTTCAATACTCTAAATCTTGCACCACACAAACATAGACAGCATAAAATAGCGTTTCAATTCATCCAATATATCTCTTGACGATCTACCTACTTGTCTCCCATCCCGTCTTGCAATCTAACGAGAGAGATCAATCTTGTGACCCCGTTTGCAAATATGCGATCCTTGACTCGACCACTTGCGACTCGCATTAACCCCAGAGCGCGCATCTGACTACCAAATTCACGAGTTCGGAATGAAACGGGATCATCACAACTCTGTCTGCATTTTATCTTTGCTTAAATGGTCAGTACAACGATAGGGATGGCCCTCCCGTAAGAACGTGTCATTCATGTCCTGCGGATTTGCGAGCATTAGACAAGACCTTGAGTGGATTTTTTCTATTGAGTGGATAACGATGTGAGACCGAAATGAGTCTTTTCATTTACAGTAATTACGAGTATGAAGACGATCGAGTCCGCTGGAGTGTTTTCCAAATCCGAGCTTAATGCTACAGCAGCTCTGAATTGAGGTATTGCTACAAACAAAGAAGGACTCGCTCATATTTTTTTAATTAGAGCTACTGGCATAAGCTCAGCTCTTCTGTCACATTATCTAGCTGAACATCCGCATCAGCTAAGCTTTCCGCAGAACCCGAGCTGGGATGGCAGATTCCGTTGCGAGTACCTATACGGAAGAGCGGGTGATCGTGCTCTTCCACTATATAGGGATATTTCCCGCCAGGCAGATCGTATGCCTGGGGACGGCCGGTCCAACTATTGTTAGTCGGAAGTTATATTTATAAAAACCTATTTAGAGGCTAAAAATTTCACCCATGCCGGGATTCGAACCTGCAACCTCTGGCTATCCGAGCCAGAGGTTGCGGGTTCGAATCCCGGCATGGGTGAAATTTTTAGCCTCTAAATAGGTTTTTAAATTTGTTCCTTAGTGCATTAAAAATAAAAATAGTATAGTTATATTTATGCTATGTCATTGAAACACTTTGATTGCGCGATGCAGGAATGTTGGAGTTTGTAGTGCGCGCGCAGACTTGACATGTGCTCGCCACACGAGTGTCTTTCAAATTCGAGCTTGATGCCACAGCTTTCAGTTCTCACTTGAGGTCCAGATACAAAGAAAGAAACAAAGAAGGACACGCTGGTCATTTTTTAATTATACCTTACTGCCATAACCTCAACTCTTATTTCACCTTATCCAGCTGAACGTCCCGCTAAGCCTGCCGCAGCTTCCGATCTTGTAAGGCAGATCCCGTTGCGAGAGTCTTACAAATTCGACTTTGATGCTATAGCCTTTTTTAAAAACCTATTTAGAGGCTAAAAATTCCACCCATGCCGGGATTCGAACCCGCGACCCCTGGCTATCCGTGCCAGCGCTCTTTCCAACTGAGCTAATGGGCGACTCACCGGCATCAGTGAAATTTCGAACCTCTTTACACTATTTAAAAACCTATTTAGAGGCTAAAAATTTCACCCATGCCGGGATTCGAACCCGCAACCTCTGGCTATCCGTACCAGCGCTCTACCAATTGAGCCAATGGGCGACTCACGGCATCAGTGAAATTTCGAACCTCTTTACAATATTCTCTGTATTACGTACAGGCAGCGACATCTGACTTAAGCAAATTGCAATACTTACAGCCCCGACTACCTACTTTGCAGTTAGGTTTAACATCGGAACGATATCACTGTACCCACATGATTACACTATTTTTATTTTTAATGCACTAACCCGTGCTAAGGAACAAATTTAAAAACCTATTTAGAGGCTAAAAATTTCACCCATGCCGGGATTCGAACCCGCAACCTCTGGCTATCCGTACCAGCGCTCTACCAATTGAGCCAATGGGCGACTCACGGCATCAGTGAAATTTCGAACCTCTTTACAATATTCTCTGTATTACGTACAGGCAGCGACATCTATTTACACTATTCTCTGTATTTCGTACAGGCAGCTATAGCCTTCATTACGTACAGGCAGGCTATAGCCTTTATTAATGTTTCCCGACGAACCAAGACGAGCTGCCGATTAATGTATCCAGCTGAACCCAGATGAAACGACGCGCTTGCCCTTTACATATCCGACCTGTCTGTCCTAACTTTAGCTCCTAATCCCCTTATTCAGCTGAACATTCCGCCAAGTTCTGTCTTCGCCGGCGAGTACGAAGACGGACCGTCCGCTGAAGGGTTTTTCATATTCGACCTTACTGCCTCAGTTCCAACGTCCAGCTGAACCCAGATAACACTATGCGCCGGTTTATTTCAAATTATACCTTAACATCATGGTCTTAGCCCCTAATTCCCTTCATCCAGCTGAACATCCCGCTAAGCCTGCCGCAGTTGCCGAGCTGGGGCGGCGGCGCGGCGTGCGGCGAGTACGAAGACGACCCGGTACCGCTGCGTTTGCACGACTGCAGTCTGGACCTGCAAATAGTCGCGGACCCGCATGGGGTCCTTTGCATCTGTCATCACTATCTCTATAAGGTACGTGCCTGGACTGAAACTTTGGTAAGCACTATAAGTTCGACGACATTGGCGAAAGAGTCTCGAGGCGGAAATAATGGGTAGGAGACCCAGCTAGGTGACAAGTCGGCAGTTAGACCATAGCACAGAGTGGAGGTCGATAACAGTAAGAGGTCAGTGGTCAGAACAGCAGCCCGATGGGAAGATGACATCGTTGAAGGCCTGCGCAGACGAGGGACTATCCCCCGGGTACTTTTTTGTCCGTCTATATAGATCTCTTATAAAATGTATCGAATAACGCACAATTGTTAAATTAAATTAATTGTGAAAGCTAATATTTAATAACATTTAATTTGTTTTCGCTTTTATATACAACTGGTTCCCCACGTTACAGGCCTAGCCTAGTGTGGGGACCCCTGGAACTTCTATTACTTAACTCATAGCATGCACCTTAATTCTGATATTTATGGTGTATACGTATGCAAAATTCTTTGGATTTTATATTCTTGTTTTTTTTTTGTGCAATAAACAATATTTTATCATTTTTTTTTTATTTTTACATGAAGGACTAAAAGTACCGCGTACAAAAAGTCCCCCAAGTTACCGAGGATATCAAGAGACCGGACTGGACAAAAGTTCGGTGTTTTCTTTCTTTTTCAACTTCATGTAAATTACAATTACATGTAATCTCAGAATATTTGCTTCCATAGCATATTCTTTACTCAATTTCCGGGGAACAAATGACCGCACACCGTAGGCGTTGAGTCCGCGACAAGTACTCTGAGAATTTTTTTTATGATTCAGGAACTTTTGTCCCTTGGGGACAAAAGTCCCTCGTCTGCACAGGTCTTCAGTCGGCGGAAGGTCCGTGGATGCGGACGGCAAGAGACTATGAGACCTGGCCGTGTATTCAGCAGAGCGCAGCGGTGGGCCGTTGATGATGAGACATTATGAATGTTATTTCGCAGTCGGAAGGAAATAGTACACGAGTACAATGGTTCCTTATTAAAAACATGTGTTTGTTTTCACTCAATTCGGTATTCTTACCAATGAGTTCGTTCGACTGACATTTGCCCGCTTATACTCGCAGAACGTGGTTATACTATAATGGAAAACTCTTTTATGTATACATTTGCATATCTTTTTATGTTGGTCGGCAATCCGCCGAATAACACTCTGTAAAAATCCCAACTGACTACCTGTTACCGCTTAAGAGAAAAGCTCTTTATTTTCCTAAGTCCTGAACTTGCAAATAACGATGGTTTTCTATTTCTCTTGAGGTATTTTAAGGTCTTATCACGGTGTAACACATTCCTAAATAACAGTCTAACATTCATAAATAAAAAAAGGGCCAGTCGTGGTAGGCTTATTAATAGGGTCCTTGGCGCCCTTCGGAACCATAAAAAGTACTGCATAGTTTCTATTTGTGTGTCAATTTTTTTAATACTCAATATACTCGTTTATTGAGTATAAACAACATTTCCTCCATCCCGTCCGTTTCCTACAGCCCCTAGACGACTCCACGTCCTCTCTCCCGCTAGAAGACAGCGCAGAACTGAAGGAGAGCGGCGTGAACTTCGCGTACTCCGTGACGGTGCTGCACCACGGCTGCGTGGTCCACAGCGTGGTCCCTGACCTGCCCTGGTCGCTGGCCAAGAGTCTGCGCCCCTCCTACACCCTGTATGCTGGTGAGTACTCTCCGATAAATAAAAAAAATAAATAAATAAATATTCATGGACATATTACACAGATCTCGTTAGCCCTATACGAAGTACAACTAAATGACTTGTGTTACAGGTGCTAACTCGACGATAGATTTAATACAATAAATACATAGAAAACATCCAAGACCCGAGACAAACTAGAAATGTTCGTTTCCTAGTTTGACCCGGCCGGGGATCGAACCTGAGACCTTCCGTTTTACAGTCAGCTTGCCAAACCGCTGCGCCACCGAGGCCGTCGTCGATAAGTCGGACTTCGACAACTGATTTATGGACAGGTCCTTTGAAGCGTTTTAATCTACACCCCAACACCCTGTATGCTGGTGCGTGCACTCCGATAAGTCTAGGACATCGACAATTGATGTATGGACAATCCCTTTGACGCTATTTGACCTACACTCCTACACCCTGCATGCTGGTGCGTGCACTCCAATAAGTCTAGAACTTCGACAACTGATTTATGACCATGTCCTTTGACGCGATTGGACATACACCCCTACACTTTGTATGCTGTCGAGTACACTCCGATAAGTCTAGGACTTCGACAACTGATGTATGGACAGATCCTTCGACGCGATTTGACCTAAGCCCCTACTTCCTGTGTGTTGGTGAGTAGAGTCCAGTAGTTTTAAGACTTGGACTTTACGGAAGAATCTGTTAAGTGGACCACATTCCGGAGGAAGACTAATTTAACATTACACTCTGGCCAGATATAAAAAGGTCACAGATTCACATGGGCTGCAATGTTTTGTGTGCATCTGTGATGTTTGTTTTGAAATGCTCATCTCGTTTCAGACGACCACCTCCTTGTAAACATTCCCATGCTGTTCACCCACCTATTGGACGTGAGCGTGACCCATGAGCCTTGCAACCACATCGTACTGCCAAGCGAAGAAACTGACGCTGGGCCAAGCTTGGCGCCAATCCTGGGCTGGGGGCCCAATGCCATGGTCGACCTCAATACCTTGGACGTGGTTACGTTAAATGTACCGGAGAAGGATTTGGTCGCGGCTTTCAAGAGTATGTGCTGTGTGGAGAACAAGATGGCGATATTACATTACTTGCTGCTGCATGATGGAAACTTTGACTTGGCTGAAGAGGTGAGACTTTCTCTTTTTAATCTGTGAGACTACTTAATCTCTGTCTCTTACATAGTACCATTGAATCCCTATTTAAAATTCAATGATAATGTGTATGCCCTGCACAAAAGGACGTAGTCTGTTAGCTTTTAGAATATACCTCGGGCTCTAGAGTAGTCTTCGGTTTTCGCCGAAAGCACACGAGTGTAATATTACTTCCTGCTTTGTATAAATGTAAAAGTGTCATACGACACTTTTACATTTATACAAAGCAGGAACTAATACTAGTTCCGATATTTCGGAACTAATATGACACTTTTACTTTCTATCCGATAGTAGCCGAGGTATATTCTAAAAGCTAACAGACTATAATAGGCTGGATTTAGACGTGGATTTAAAACATGTTTTATATCGACTGCGACAGCAAACCGTGTTTTGGTATTGGAACCAACCTTGGTGCTAGAGCTGTGGTTTATACATACATTGTATGCATCCCTGAGTTCCTCTGTGGAAAGGGTAAGGAAGGAAGGAAGCTTTTGAATTTAAGAGTATCGAATTTTCACTATATGGCATTTTCTGTCAGATGTGTTAAACTTGGCGCTATTATAGTTCTTCTTCTTCTTCGGGCTATATTAGTCCACTGCTGGACATAGCCCTCCCCTAATAAGAGCAATGGCGGAAGGTTGTTCCATAATTGGGGGGTAATGCCGATATTCCCCACGCTGAGCATGCGGGTTGGGGGTCGCAGTTTGGTGGAATTGTACTGCAGGGGGCGCTGCTGCCCAACCCCCGGTTTGTGTCCCTTAGTCGCCTTTTACGACACCCGCGGGAAGAATTTGGTTTGGTGCTATTCTCTAGGCCGACACCCACTATATAATATAACAAAAGTATTGGCCCCAAAGTTTGTTCTAAAACTGTCAGTTTCAAACCTCGAATATAGAATGTTGATGACGCGCAAGAGTTGTGTTCGTCTCAGCCTACCCCTTTGGGACATAGGCGTGACTTTACGAATGCCGGATGCCAAAGCAGCCGTAACACTTCCTCGCGTCTTCCAGCTGATCTCGTGGATGTGCCTGAACCAGCGCGAGGGGCTGGGCTCGTTCCAGCGCGCGATGCAGGAGTACTTGGTGGGCGCGGCGCACGCCATCACCAGGCGGTCGCTGCCCGCCGCCGCAGTGCCGCTTATGGATCTGCTGCCATTCACGTGCCATCACAACTTCGCTCAGGTCAAGGTCAGTGAATCAGTGACTCAGTGTGTCCTTCGTTCAAAGGCTACACTAAATTTACTTCCTAAATCCCAAGGACATTTTACCCAACATCCTTGCTAAATCCGTATCTTGAAAATAACAACGGTTTTCGATTGTTATTTCTAAGGTCACGACTTAGGAGGTTATATGAACTTTGACCTTTGTCTACGTATAGATATGATTTTGAAAGGGTCTAGAGGCACCTTCACTTAACACTAGATGGGCGAAGGAATTACCCAAACGCGACATTGTTTTTGATGGAGTAGGCTTGAGTTGGCTTTGGAGGCTCAATAATGAATAAGTCTATGAATCAGTGAATAAATTAATCAATAACAAAACGAAGTGTATCAGTTACTTCTTAACACATGAACCGGAGTGTCAATCCATGAATCAGTGGTAAAAATACTACGTGATAAATGAATGACCGCGCTATGTAACAATACCTAGTAAACGCGGCACACGGGATCACCCGGCTGTCGCTGCGCGCACTTCCGTTTATGCATCTTTTACTGGTTATATGCCATAGTAACTTCGATCGGTCGATATGTGTCTCATTGGTCAGTGAATCAGAACAGTTACTCGGTAAACCAGTTACTTAATAAATCGGTATCGTAATATTTTAGCGGCTCAATTAATGAGTTCCTTGGTATCAACCCTTTGTATTTGCCCACTGCTGGGTCACGGGTCTTTTCCTGCATCGCAGGAAGGTTCGGCCATACTCCACCACGAGGGCCAAGTCCGGGTTGGTGGAGGATTGTAAGGCAGTTGCGGTCCAGAAGTTATCAAGCCACCTATAGGGCCTCTGACATGGCTTAACAACTGCCATTATATGACAGTAGGCATCAACTGCTTACCTTGCCTTGCGAATCACGGAAGCGCTCTGAAACACATCCCCATCCAACAGCTGACCACGCTTGTTGTTGCTTAACCTTAGTTATTGATTCTAATTCCTCGGTTCCACTAGGCCACGAGCGCTTCACTGACTTACTTAGTGAATCACTAAATCTTGATCGATGACTCAGTAAAATAATCAGTATCTTCATGAATGAATGAAACAATGATGAATGACGGCCTCGGTGGCGCAGCAGTTTGGCACGCTGACTGTAAAACTGAAGGTCTCGGGTTCGATCCCCGGCCGGGTCAAACTAGGAAACGAACCTTTTCTAGTTTGTCTCGGGTCTTGGATGTTATCTACTCGTATGTATTCATTGTGTTAAATCTATCGTCGAGTAATAAAAGTCATTTAGTTGTACTTAGTATAGGGCTAACGAGATCTGTGTAATATGTCCATGAATATTTATTTATTCATTGCGCTGGTAAAAATACTTTATTGCTTCTTTTTTTTTATTTTACTTATTTATTTCAGGCGTAAAACACCCATAAAGTTGTTAGTATAATCTAACCTATGTTAGTACAAAAACAACAAAACTTATTTCCACTATGTACACTAAAGTTGCAAAGTCTGTGAGCAGTTTTTGCTTCCATGTAGCTGCATTAAGTGTGCCCAGACTGCACAACCAGGCCTATCGGCAATTGCACGTAGGCTGCTGTTAGCGCTACCACGTGCTCGCTGCGTCAGTGACGCAGCCCGTTTACGGCATGAATAGAAATAGAAAATAGAAATATCTTTATTGAGAAATTCAATTTGCCACAGTTATTTATGAAGCCCTTGCTCTCGAACTAGGATAACCTGTGCGTCAAGAGCAAGTGTCTTCCCTTAACTAAGTGTAACAATCAAGTGCAAATTAGTGCTAAACAATGTACCATACAAAAAAGTAAAACAAAGAGTTATAAATTTTATACAAAGCAAAAACAGAGAAGCTAGGACATTTCAAAAAGACCTAGTGATTAAAAATGAATGAAATGATTAGTTTAATTATTATGTTGTATGCAATAATGTGTGTGTGTATGTGTGTGTGTATGTGTGTGTGTATGTGTGTGTGTATGTGCGTGTGTGTGTGTGCGTGCGCGCGCGTATGTGTGTGTGTATTTGGAAGCCCTTCGTACAATGGTAATATGGTAATATTTATTTAGGTTAATAGTGATATTTTGGAAATAATTGTTGATATTAGTAGTTATATATGGATATATATATATATGTATTGTTGCATACGAGGCAACGTATGGAGTTTACAATTGATTTTTATTTTATTTTATAGTGAGCAAAAGTGCTTCAGTTTCCTCATAATTAAGTGGATATAGCCAGTCTTTGATTATTTTCTTGATTTTAAAATTTGTGTGTTTCTTTATTGGGCCTAAAGCATTAAGTGTGTTATAAAATCGAGGTGCCAAAAAGTTATACTGTCGTTGTGCGAATGAGGTTTTGGTAAAAGGAACCGGACAGCGGTCAACTCTTTTATGTGTTTTTGGGAGGAATGGAACTACAGTCTTATGATACCTTCTGACGCATTGATAAATAAAAAGTTTTCTCACTGTAAGAACTCTAGACTTATCATAAATATCAGTAGTGGGATGTCGAAACGGCATGGACAAAAGAGTTTTCAAAACCGCCCGTTGCGCCCTTTCTGCCTCTATAAGATAGGATTTTGAGGCTCCTCCCCAAGCGCAGATGCAATAGCTCATTATACATTCACCCAGTGCCTTGTAGGTCTGTATCAAAAGTTTGTGACTCGCAACTTGTCGTAGGTCTTTAAAAATGTAAATTAACTTTCGAACTCGCTTAGTGACTGCAGAGATGTGAGGACCCCAACTAAGTCTGTCATCAATAGTAACCCCAAGATACTTGATGCTCGAAACCCTGGTCAGAGTTTCACAGTGACATTTGTGTGAGTTTGAGTGACATAAGCTATTGCGGTTGCATGGATATGTGTGTATAGTCAATTCAAATTTATCAGGGTTGTTTGCGCAGGTTATGCCAAAACACAAGTACTTTGTTTTGTTTACATTCAATGTCAAGAGACTGTTCTCAAGCCAAGTGGAAACAGTACTCATACCACTTTCGGCTTGTTGGCGCACACTTTCCCAGGTTTTAGCGTGAAACAGAATGACAGTGTCGTCTGCAAACATCTGAATGTCGGCGCCCCGCAGTTCAGTATTGCATAGTTCATTAATGTAGATTAAGAATAATGTCGGTCCAAGTGTACTGCCTTGCGGGACTCCGTATGAGCAGATCGTGTCGTTACTTAAATGATTGTCTATGCGGACACGCTGTTGTCTGTTAGTTAAGTAGTCCTGGAACCACAGAAGGGCTATTCCTCTTATTCCAAAGTTTTCGAGGCGAGTGAGTAGAATTGGAATACAAACTGTATCAAATGCCTTCTGTAGATCCAGAAAGACTCCTACGCACTTTTGTTTCTTGTCGAGGTATGAGGCAACTGTGCTAGTAAAATTCAAAACCGCGTCCTCTGTGGATTTGCCCGACCGAAATCCATATTGGTTTTTTCCTAACATGTGATGATTCTCCACATAGTTGACCAGTCTCTTATTTACAATTTTTTCGAGGATTTTCGTAAGAACGGTCAGCAAAGAGATCGGCCTATAATTGGTGGGAAGGTACTTATCACCAGATTTAAAGATCGGACAAACAATTGCACGCTTAAATAGAACAGGAAACACTCCATGCTCTAAGCTAAGATTGCAGAGGTAAGAGATTGGTTCAGCTAGGAAGTTACAAAAAGTTTTGACCATAGTAGTAGCGATACTATCCCACCCCGGAGCGCTATTGGATTTAAGTCCTCGTATAATACATGCTATTTCACATGCGTCAGTCATATAAAGAGACATAGATTTTAGCGGCGCAAATTTTGTTTTGGCAGTTGCTGCAAGATCTTTATCAGTACAATTTATTTTATCAAGAGTAGTTTTGGCAAGTTTATATCCTATAGTAGAAAAATACTGGTTAACTTCGTCCAGTGATTTTATTTTACTATCCCTAATGCTTAGAAGTTCATTTGAAGGTAATTTACTCTTATTCATGCTGCACACTTCTTTTATAATTCTCCATGTCTCTTTAATATTCCCAAAATTTTTTTCTAGTTCGGTTTCATAATATTGCTTTTTCAGAGTTTTAATTATTTTGTTACAGATATTTCTATATGTTTTATATTCATGTTTCAGTTGTTCGTCATTTAATTTATTTTTCATCTTTTTGTGCAGTTTGTCTCTTTTACGAATAGATCTAACTACTCCAATTGTGATCCATGGTTTAAGTGGCAATTTTTTCCGTGGAATCTTAGCTACAGTGGTATTTTTATTAACTATAGCTTGTATCTTGTTGGTAAGACTTTCCGCCGCTTTGTTCACGTCGGTTATAGAAAAATAATCCTCCCATGTCTCCTCCTTTAGACAGTCCTGAACAGCAAGTAGATCTACTTTGACTTTTTCATGAGGGACAGCATTGGTTTTGATTTGCGCATTGCTAATGTGAAGGAGAATAGGTGAATGATCTGTTAATTCATCAAATATGAGCGTTTGGCATTTTTTTTGAGTTTTGACCATAAAATGATCAATGCAAGTCTTTTGCCTTGTTGGACGATTTATGCCCGATTTGAGTCCATATGAAGCCATGAGATTCAAGTATTTATTAGTATGGTTATTCACGTTATCTGGGAGAATATCTAAATTGATGTCGCCTGTAAAGATGATATTTTTAGATTGAATATTGCTTAAGATGACGTCAAGTGAGTCAATATAGTTTGATGGATTACGAAAGCATGGCGGACGGTACGAACATATCAAGGAGTATTGGTCCAAAATGTTAATTATTAGACAATTGCCCTCCACCATATTCGGCTCGTGTGCCGAAACGTTGAGATTTTCACTTGCATAGACCACTATCCCATCGTTTTGGTTCAGATTTATCTTAGTTTGAAACATTTTGTATCCATTTATGTTAGGCGGTGAATAATTGTCACTAGACCAACACTCTGTTAGGACAAAAATATCCACTGTTATCTCAAGCCTGCTAACGAAAACTAGAAACGCGTCAAAATTTTGCCTAATACTGCGGATATTAACAGTTACGACACAAAGTGTATTTGAGCTTGATCTATTCGAAGCGAGTATTGTGGAGCAATTCGCAGGGTCATCAATATTGTAACATATAATGTCATTGGAATGGTCTATTTCTGAAGCTATTATAGTATTAAAAGGAGCGAATTTTAATTAGAGGAATAATTGAACAGAATATTTGCCTATTTAAAATGTGGGCTAAGCTATGGAATTTCAAGTTCATACTAGTAGGGCTTACATTGATTGTGATTCGTGTAAGGGCTAGTGGGTGTGGGTGTGTGGCTGTAGTATGTTCTAATGCTTTGTGTATGTGTGTAGTATCTTGTAGTGTTGCATACGAAGGATAAAAAAACTTACAGTTATGCTTACAATGTAAAACCAAAATAGTGCGTGCACTTGAAGGTAGTAGCGGCAGCGTTACTAGTCACTGTTTATCTTTACGAAGACTGTCAAGGTCAGCCTCTGAAGATATCTTAATTTGGGGTGCATTTTCTTCCTTACGTATATAGACGACGCCGTGAGATGTCCAGCAAAAAGCGTAGTTGGATTGCTTTTGGAACGTTCTTGCCATGAAAAATAGTTTCTGATTCCTGGATGTTAGCGTCTCCGAAACGAAAACCGGTTTGGTGGGCTGCTTCAGACCAATATGACTACTATTTAGTTTGTCACCTGATTTTTTGGACTTATTAAAGGATTTTGTCGCCATTAAGAGATTTTCCTTCTTTATAACAGAGGTTAGCTCTGCGACAATTGGATGGGAATTGTTTTTAGAAACCATTCTGTACACATCTTTGATGTCAGACTTCTGAATATCAATGTTTACCGCTTTTCCCAACCCAACAATTACGTCACATAAATCGTCTTTTGTTTCTCGAGGAGGTTTCTCTATATTACGGATTTCTAATCCTGGGGCCCGGCTTTTCCTCTCGAGGTGCTCAAGCTTATCTTCGAGTGCTCGGATGGTCTTTCTGTCGTCCAGTCTTTCAGTTTCCAACTGACAGATTCGCTTAAGGAACTCATCATATTTGCTTGACATCATAACTACGCTATTGGTGAGCTCGATGTTTTGGTCCTTAATGGTATTGATAGTGGACTGAAGTAAATCTAGACGCTTTTCCTGGGACTTGACAAGAGATTCAAGAGTTTCTTTTAAGGCAGATAAAGTCGACGAACCCGAGTCCTCATCGAATTTCCGCTTCTTCCGTGAGGTAATATTAGCAGCAATCTCAGTCAGGTCGGGAGCTGAGGAATAGTGCTCCGGGGCTGGTCCGACTGCCAAAAATGGTGGTTCGGCTATTTTCGACACAAGTTCATTCTCCATAACGGCCATTTCGAATGCCATTCTCCGGCTTTTAGGAATACCTATGGGACGTAGTTTAGCAAAAAGGTTCCAACCCACAACATAGTCATTTTTGAGTTAATATACCAAAATGATCACTGAACCAAAGACGTTCATAGAGATCCGATCGTTATCGTTATCAACCCTTGTATGTCCCCACTGCTGGGGCACGGGTTTCTTCCTGCATCGGAGGAAGGTTAGGCCATACTCCGAAGATATCCGATGCGTATTTGCAAAGTTATAGCACATGTTACACCAACCCACAGTATCGAGAGCGTGAATCAGCTTTAACCTAAAAAGTGAAATATCTCAAAACTCACTGTGGGTTGGAACCTTTCTGCTAAACTACGTTAAATTGTACTATGTACCTTTGCAAACATTCGGTACTTATATGCAAGGTGTGACGCGCAGGTGCGCGACGTGGTAGTGTCAGTGAGCCAGGAGAAGCTGTGGAACAGCGCGGTGGTGGTGCTGGCGCCGCGGCAGCGCGTGTGCCCCTTCGCCGAGGACCTGTGGACGCGGCTGTGGGCCGCGCTCAACGGACGCGCGCGCCCGCGCTTCCAGCCGGACAGCGTGCTGCACAAGCTGCGCGTCAGCCTGCACTGCTACCAGGTAAACGGACCACGAGAAGGGGAGACCCACCCACCTCTCGTTTGTGGCTATGTCGTGTGACTGGCCGAACCCAAGCGGCGTAGGGCAGGCGAGAGGCTAGTGTGGAGCGCTCAATGGTCGCTTTTAGCCGGCCAGTGTTCTCCAGAAGCTGCACTGCTACCAGGTAAACGAGCCAGGAGACGGTGAAACACACCTCTTGTTCGTGGCTATGTCGTGTGACTGACTGAATCCCAACGGCGTGGGGCAGACGAGAGGGTAGTGTGGAACGCTCAATGGCCGCGCGCGCCCGCGCTTCCAGCCGGCCTATAAGACACGCAACCTCACCTGTGGCGTGTGACTGACTAAACCCAAGCGGCGTAGGGCAGGCGAGAGGCTAGTGTGGCGCGCTCACCCGACGCGCGCGCCCGCGCTTCCAGCCGGACAGCGTGCTCCATAAGCTGCGCGTCAGCCTCCACTGCTACCAGGTAAACGAGCCGGGAGACGGGGAAACACACCCACCTCACCTGTGGCATGTGACTGACAGACACATACCACACATGGCATGTGATATTCTGTACGTAATACAGAGAATAGTGTAAAGAGGTTCGAAATTTCACTGATGCCGGTGAGTCGCCCATTAGCTCAATTGGTAGAGCGCTGGCACGGATAGCCAGAGGTTGCGGGTTCGAATCCCTGCATGGGTGGAATTTTAAGCCTCTAAATAGGTTTGTAAAGTATTGCCCTTACTACACGCTTCGCGCCACAGATATGGGACAACGCAGGCACTCCCACTCCGTGTAACACTAATACTGCTCCTACTTGCCGACCGTGTTACCGATAGCATAGTGAGCTTATATCTACCGAAGAACTGTACATACCTACACTATGTTATACATTAAAATTGATATTAGACATCATAAAAATTTACAAAATGCGTCATCGCGTAGTGATAAACCGTGAATCTTTCATGGATACCAGCACCTTGAAACAAGAACTGGTAATGTAATTACTGACTTAAAACCCCCGGTGCCAACTCGCGTTTCGGGCGAGGCCACGTCGCGTTTCGGGCAAGGCCACGTCGCGTTTCGGGCGAGGCCAGAGATACAACCGCGACAAACCGTGCCTGATGGAGGCCACACACGATAGGGTATGCATGATGGTTTTAACCTTGCATGCATAACCGAGTTTCATAGAACACATACACGTTCAGTTTGCATGCACAGTTTCTACAAACTCTCAGTTTAGCTACGTTACGGTGTGTGTAGGACGCCCGTGTACGGTATATACCTACCAAACTATGGACGACGACGATGTGATAGCTGTACTTGGCTTAACACTTGTTCTGCAGGACAGAAAAAGAAAAAGAGATCGCACTGAATGGTCTAAGCCCTGGTTATTGAAAAGAAAGCGTTTCTCCCACGTAAATTTAATAAATTAATTGAGGTATACATCAGTGGATTACACAGACATGGTTCCGACTTAAAAATTTCTATAAATTCCTCTAACTAAAGTGACATTGCGCTTGCGACTCGCCATTTTCGAAGCGACGCGACGTAGCGCGCGCGTGAGCTTCCGCCCTCACAGACAACTAAAACTGAGAACTGTTATGCTCGCGCTTGATATTTGCTCGTTTGCATGTACATGCACCGATAACTGTACAGTTTTATCACATACACGCTAGGGCTTGCGTGTCGGTTATGCATGTACGGCTTAAACCATCACGCATACCCTAGCGTGTGTGGCCTCCATGACACAACTGCAACACGCCGTGCCTAACCTAACCTTTGTCTTGTTTCCAAAGCCAGAGGCGCTATCCCGGTGCAGCACCCCGCACTCGCCGCAAGCGGCCGGCCCTATGTGCGTGGGCGCGGTGCCTCCTCGCCGCACCTCTCTCGCCGCTAACGAACCGCTGCCCTTCCACGAGCTCGATATTTGCACCGCTAGCAAGCAGGAGCACATCGTCGCTGCGGTGAGTCTAATAAATTGCATTATCCATATACGGAGCGAAAAAAGTAAAAAATTAAGAATCGACTGTTAGGCGGTACGAAGTTCGCTGGGCCAGCTAGTTATATTATATAATGATAATATGTAATTAAAAATAAATAATCGGACTTTATTCATCACTTAAGTTCAAAGGAGGCTTGGAAAACCAAGAAGCAGGCTACTGTCATAAAGTGGGCGTCAAATTACTGATGATGATCTTTTACAAATTATGAAAACCAAGACTACTTTTGTATGGCGTTTATTGACTCTACAGCACGTGTAAGGCTGCTGATACATCTAGCATCACAGTCGCACATTCTAACACATTTAATTCTTATAAAAAGTATGTATTGCTACTATAACTTCATATATGTACATAACTGCGACAACGAAGTCATTGGTACATGCCCACGGGATTCGAATCCACAACCTCCCGATTGAGAGGCCGGTGTTCTACCGCTCCGCTATTACCGCTCTTTCGATATACAACTAACGAGCTGTCAGTCCGGCCGGCGGTGGGTAGAACCTGCGCGAGGTGCCATTAACACCCGTCTAATATATAAGTATGTATGACGGCACAAGTTGAACGTAACGCCTGATACTGGGGGTAGAAACTGCCAGGCGCGATTTCAACTACGATTTCAACTTTTGCGACACGATTTTAAAATCGCGCTGTTTATTATCGTAAAAAAATCACTGCGCGCACTGCGATGAAAAAATCGATGGATTGTTCATTTCCCACATGGATTTCGTACAAATTGCCTGTCTTGCTTTACTTCTGAGGAGAAGAAAAAAAAGAGAGAAGGTATTCGTCAATATTGAATTCATCCTTTCACAGCAGAAAGATGTGTCAAAGGTTTATTTTATCTAAAATACAACGATCTTCGGCTATATTCCAAAAAATTCTGTGGCTATTATCGAATAAAGATTCAAACATTTGACAAATTACTGAGAATTGTTGGACTCAAATTAAATATAAAAATACTAAAAATCGGTGTATGCAATTTTATTATCGAAATGCGCGCGGAGCCGTACAACTCCATAGGCTACAGTTTAGTATTACGACAATCGCGTCGCGAGTAGTCGCGCAAATCACAATTTTAAAATCACTGCGATATTTTTGTAGCTTATGCGCGCACTGACATGATAACTCATAGGTACGTTATATTTCTGCGACAAAAATATCGTAGTGCGCGCCTGGCCTAGTCTTAATTTTTTTGTACCATCGATGGAGGCTAAGCGCCGAAACTACTACTTGGCTGGGAAAGGCTACTTAGTGCCGAGGTACTATAGCATTCCAGTTGGCCATCGACTCATTAAAGTTTAAAAATTATGCACTTCAATAGAAAATTTTGTATGACGACACCAGTTGAACGTTTCGTCTGATATTGGGGGTAGAACCTCCGCGAGATGCCCTTAGACCCGTGTGTTAAGTATATATGACGACACATGTCGAACGTAACGCCTGACCCTGGGGCAGAACCTGCGCGAGGTGTCACTAGACCCGTGTAATATATACGTATGTATGACGGCACAAGTCGACCGTAACGCCTGACCCTGGGGCAGAACCTGCGCGAGGTGTCACTAGACCCGTGTAATATATACGTATGTATGACGGCACAAGTCGAACGTAACGCCTGACCCTGGGGCAGAACCTGCGCGAGGTACCATTAGACCCGTGTAATATATACGTATGTATGACGGCACAAGTCGAACGTAACGCCTGACCCTGGGGCAGAACCTGCGCGAGGTGTCGGGGCACCTGGTGCGCGCGGGCGGCGACGGCGCGCACGCGCACGCGGCGGGCACGCGCTGGGCGGCCGCGCAGCTGGACGCGGCGCGCGCGCTCTGCCGCGCGCTGTGCCGCCCCGTCGGCGCGCTGCCCGCGGGGCCGCAGAGGGGATTCGCCTTTATGTACGGGGAATAACACCGGTTGTTGTGTGTGCTCATGATTTTGGTTGTTGTTTTGTGCCGTTCTTTTTGGTGGTTGTTTTGTGGCGTTCTTTTTGGTTGTAGTTTTGTGGTGTTCTTTTACGTTGTTGTTTTGTATTGTTCTTTTTCATTGTGGTTTTGTGCCGTTTTTTTTAGTTGTTCGTTTTGGTTGTTGTTTTGTGCCGTTCTTTTTGGTTGTTGTTTTGTGCCGTTCTTTTTAGTTGTTATTTTTGGTTGTTGTTTTGTGCCGTTCTTTTTGGTTGTTGTTTTGTGCCGTTCTTTTTAGTTGTTGTTTTGTGCCGTCTTTTTGGTTGTTGCTTTGTGCCGTTCTTTTTGGTTGTTGTTTTGTACCGTTCTTTTTGGTTGTTGCTTTGTGCCGCTCTTTTTAGTTGTTCTTTTTGGTTGTTGTTTTGTACCGTTCTTGGTTGTTGTTTTGTGCCGTTCTTTTTGGTTGTTGTTTCGTGTGGTTCTTTCTCGTTTTTGCTTTGTTCCGTTCTTTTTCATTGTTGTTTTTTGCCGTTCTTCTACGTTGTTGTTTTGCGCCTTTTACGTTCTTGTTATGTGCCGTTCTTTTACGTTGTTGTTTTGTACAATTCTTGTTGGTTTTTGTATCTTCATACAAGGACGGAAAATAGTTCCTATATTCAAAAGTGTTCAGTTTTTCTTTGTTGCTCTTTTGATTTCATCATTTCGTTGAGTAAATTAAACGATTCTCTCTGTGCTGCTTTTCGAAATCTAGAGTCTGGTATGTATGTACTCTCTTAATGTATGTAGTAGTAGTAGTAACCAGAGGAGTTTCGCCTTCATATATGGGGGAGACGAGTTATTGTTGATTGCTGCTTTTTTCGCTGTTGTTTTATTGTATAAACATGTTTAGTTCAATGTTACGCGTGTGGGTGCAGGTATGGTATCCATTTTGTTTTCGGCTTTTTCTGGCGACTACAATAGCGATGCGGCATGTGGAATATGTTTAAGCAGAGTAGGTACGCTTTAGTGTAGGTACACCTATACACAAAAAAGCGTACATTATTTAAAGTAAAATAAATAAATAAATTCAGTAATATTCATTCTGTTTTTGTTTTTATTTTATTAAATATTCATATTTCTTCTTCTTCAGGCTATATTATTTAGTCCACTGCTGGACATAGCCCTCCCCTAATGAGCGCCATAGCGCCCTGTCTTCAGCTTGCCGCATCCAGCATCTGCCAGCAGTTTTTCGCAGATCGTCTTCCCACCTTGTCAGAGAGCGTCCGACACTACGTTTGCCGAGTCGCGGTCTCCACTCAAAAACACGTTTACTCCAACGGTTGTCGGTTCTTCGCGAGATATGGCCAGCCCACTGCCACTTCAGCTTGCTGATTCTCTGAGCTATGTCTCTGGTTCTCTAACTAATATAACTTTGGTTCTCTGTCGGATGCATTCATTACGAATCCTATCCTTCAGAAAACTCCGAGCATAGCTCTCTCCATAGCTCCCTGAGCGACTTTGAACTGGTGGACCAGCCCTTTCGTGAGTGTCCATGTCTCGGCTGCGTAGGTAATCACAGGTAGGACGCACTGATTGAAAACCTTCGTTTTCAAACATTGCGGTATGGATGACGAGAAGACTCGGCGTAGTTTCCCAAACGCTGCCTAGCCCAGCTGGATCCTCCTCTTGGTCTCCTTCTCGAAATATTCATATTTTCGTTGAATTAAATCAACTATTATATTTGTGCTGCTTTTTATAGTCAATGTTTTGGTGTGGTGCTGATGTATTGTTAACACAGGTATTCGCCTTTATTTTTTCTGTGGCCTTTGTATACGGGGTTCTCCCCCGTATACAAGGGCCACAGAACATACTTTGTATACAGTGGAGAAGAATGGAGTTGTTTTGTTTCATTACTTTTGGTTTCCGGTTTGAAATTGGAACGAGCGGGTGGGTCAGTGTTATGTGCTGTTATTTTTCGTTGCTCTTCTGTTTTATGTAGGTAGGTAACATTTACTTGAAGTTGTGAACTAAACCCTTCTTTTACCAATTCCAGTGACGACCTCGATCCGACGCACGCTCTGATCGTGTTCAAAGTACTGGAGCAATACTACCTGGCGGTTGACAGTGTGGCGTTCCCTCTGCCTCAGGGATTCGCCTCGTTTTTCACCTACCTGGCATACAGAGCACTTCCGCCGCAGCAGTTTGCTCAATACGTGCACAGGAATGTTCTGGAGCTGCATATCGACGTGCTGAAGGCCATAATAACTGGTGAGTGAGCCGAACTGTGTTGTATTTGGTTGTATCAAATCAAGTAAATTTTATTTCAACGTTTTTGTTTTGTGGCTAAATGTCAACGTAAAATGTAAGCCGCTGCCTTCGGGTCGTAGTGTAGTGGAGAAAAGGGCAGCGGGGAAAAAACCTCCACTCTGATTACCTTTTGTCATGTCATCTTAAGCCGTATAGGTATATCAGTTGCCATCTATGCTTATGATAAGATTCCAAGTCGACCTCTATGGCGTAGCGGTAGCGCGTCTGCCTACCATGCAAGAGGTCCCGGGTTCGAATCCCGGCTGGAAACAAAAAAAAAAAAGTCCAGGTCTTGGAAGTTTACATGTTTGTGATGTCGTTGTTTCCGGTTCCCACGACATAGGTTATCTTAGTATAGGGCCAGAAGCAATGTATGTGCCTGTATGTAAAATGTTATATTTCTTTTGAACAACAATTTGCTTTCCGTTCACAGAGTACGGATGTTATAGAGGTGGCTCCAATTTTCTCCCGTTCCAGGCAAAGACGACGGCCCCGCCTCGGTGGACCGCAAGCTGCGGCTTTTGCAGCTGGCGGGGTCTGGGCGCGCGCGGCGCTCGCTGGCCGCGTGGCCGCACCGCGCCGCGCTGCTGCTGCGCGCGCGCGACCACGCCAGCACGCTGCTCAGCGGCGAGCCGCGCCGCCCGCCCGCCAAGCACCGCGCGCCGCGCGCCGCCGCCGGTACGTGCACCCACTAGCCGCCCGCCCGCCAAGCACCGCGCGCCGCGCGCCGCCGCCGGTACGTGCACCCACTAGCCGCCCGCCCGCCAAGCACCGCGCGCCGCGCGCCGCCGCCGGTACGTGCACCCACTAGCCGCCCGCCCGCCAAGCACCGCGCGCCGCGCGCCGCCGCCGGTACGTGCACCCACTAGCCGCCCGCCCGCCAAGCACCGCGCGCCGCGCGCCGCCGCCGGTACGTGCACCCACTAGCCGCCTGACCGCCAAGCACCGCGCGCCGCCGCCGGTACGTGCACCCACTAGCCGCCCGCCCGCCAAGCACCGCGCGCCGCGCGCCGCCGCCGGTACGTGCACCCACTAGCCGCCTGACCGCCAAGCACCGCGCGCCGCCGCCGGTACGTGCACCCACTAGCCGCCTGACCGCCAAGCGCCGCCGCCGGTACGTGCACCCACTAGCCGCCCGACCGCCAAGCACCGCCGCCGGTACGTACACCCACTAGCCGCCCGCCCGCCAAGCACCGCGCGCCGCGCGCCGCCGCCGGTACGTGCACCCACTAGCCGCCCGCCCGCCAAGCACCGCGCGCCGCCGCCGGTACGTGCACCCACTAGCCGCCTGACCGCCAAGCACCGCGCGCCGCCGCCGGTACGTGCACCCACTAGCCGCCTGACCGCCAAGCACCGCGCGCCGCCGCCGGTACGTGCACCCACTAGCCGCCTGACCGCCAAGCGCCGCCGCCGGTACGTGCACCCACTAGCCGCCCGACCGCCAAGCACCGCCGCCGGTACGTACACCCACTAGCCGCCCGCCCGCCAAGCACCGCGCGCCGCGCGCCGCCGCCGGTACGTGCACCCACTAGCCGCCCGCCCGCCAAGCACCGCGCGCCGCCGCCGGTACGTGCACCCACTAGCCGCCTGACCGCCAAGCACCGCGCGCCGCCGCCGGTACGTGCACCCACTAGCCGCCTGACCGCCAAGCGCCGCCGCCGGTACGTGCACCCACTAGCCGCCCGACCGCCAAGCACCGCCGCCGGTACGTGCACCCACTAGCCGCCCGCCCGCCAAGCACCGCGCGCCGCCGCCGGTACGTGCACCCACTAGCCGCCTGACCGCCAAGCACCGCGCGCCGCCGCCGGTACGTGCACCCACTAGCCGCCTGACCGCCAAGCGCCGCCGCCGGTACGTGCACCCACTAGCCGCCCGACCGCCAAGCACCGCCGCCGGTACGTACACCCACTAGCCGCCCGCCCGCCAAGCACCGCGCTCGTTATCTTGCACATTTCATCATCTTTTTCAAAGACCATTACTTTCGTCTTACACACATTTATGTTAATACCTTTCCTTTTAAATGCCTCATCATTACTGTTACGTGTGTCTGCAGTTCTTAGGAGATGAGAAAACAACATAACCATCGCCGTATAACAAGCAGTTTACTAGTAGCTCGCTCATCCTTATCCCACGGTTATTCTCTTTCAAATCAGTCAGGCAGCTGCCCATGAATAAATTGAACAACCACGGGCGATACTTCCCTGTTTCACACCCTTGCGGGTGCTAAACTAGCCCATTAATTCTAACGCAAGCACTGAAGTCTTCATTGAGAGACATCCGAGCTCGCAGCAAGATGTTGTCCACCCCATACATAGAGTGTCGATCACAAGTCATTCTTCACCACTCTATCGTAAGCCTCCTCCAGCTTACGATAGATACAAGTATACAACAACCAACGTACAGAAAATTCTTTGACTTTTGGCCGCAAAGCTTCTCCACCATCCGTGTCAAGGAGAAGATTTGGGCCACGCATCCCATTCCCTTGCTAAAACCCAAAAAATAGTTCCATCTTGCCAATAATCTTCATGCGTGGATGTTGAATAATATTGAACTCGGCGTGCCGGCCGGGGGCAACCCGTGTGATTACCGCCTGATACCTCCCCGATACGGACCAAATTTGCCTATGTGTGCGTTTTGGGCGTGTACTAACGCGGAACGTAATGAGGCTGTGTCCGCTCTAGCCTTTCTATGGAGATTATCTAGCGTGGCAAAGTCTGTATTGGTAAAGCAAAGTCTCGTACATCCTCTGAGTGTATTTCATGATTTCAACTGATACTTTGTTTCCCAGGCATGGCGGCTCTTCCCTCGGGCGAGCGGATTTCTCCTCTCGACACTTTTCTGGATCTATTGACCGCGAAGGCCAGTCTCAACGAGCTGGACTTCAACCTCATTATCGAGGCTACCATGGCCACCATGCAGGCTGAGACTGGCGCTTAGGCAGTCTCATGGAGGCAGGCTTATTAATTTTAACACCTTCGAGATGTTGCAAGTTTTCTCTTTATGTTTTGCGTATAGATCGCTGACCGGCCATCGTTGAAAATATATATCTGTACCATTATAGTACAGATCTGTATCATTAGGTATAGTACTGATATATTATATTGAATTTATTTAACAGACATCCACAGCAATACAATAACGGTAAATGTTAATAGGTACAGTCTTTTTATTCTTACTTGTCCAATTTAGTAAACAAGATTCTACCCTTAAAGTGTGACTTTTTAGTCCAAAACTGCAATATTTTCATAAATGAAGTAACTTGGAACAGTCTTTTAGATAACAGGCTGCCAATTTTATAAACATAGTTCATAATAGTTCATGAATTTGCGAGAAAATGTCTAGTTTAGGCATCTAATCTCAATTTTAGGGTTAGAATCTTGTTTACTAAATTGGACAAGTAAAAATAAATAGACTGTACTTAGTAATTTGCACATGTAGCCAAAGATTGATTTTACTATGTAGTTTAGAAAATTTTATTGAAGTTTAATTCTAAAAATCTATTCTACTATCACATCACACTAAAATTATAAAGGCGCAAGTTTGTGAGTGTATATGTTTGTTACTCGTTCACGTGATAAAGGCTGGAGCGATTTTAATAAAAATTGGCATGGAGTTAGCTGACACCCTGGATTAACACGTTGGCTACGTTTTACTGGCGGGAAAATATCTTATTCCCATGGGAAAATCGATAAATCGCGGGAACACCGCGGGCACTTTCATTCTTCTTAAATAATCATCATTCTTCCTTCCCAGTGCAGAAGAAAGTCACGTGCCCAGCAGTGAACGAACTCGGGCCAGTTGATTGATTGATAGAGGAGTAAAAAATTATTTTTCTATTGACTGAGAAGTCAATAGATTATTATAGTTTTAGTGATTCGATTATTAACTTGTCTGAAGATGTTAGAGTTGTTTTGTAAAACTGATCTTATTACATTCCATAACAATTATTTTTCCAAAGCACAAAATTGTATGTCCCGTCGCACATTAGTTTTTTTTAAACGTTTTATACTAACATTCTACCCTGAAATTCAACAGAATGTATTTTCATTACCTACGTTATAATAAAATATAGTTTTTTCTTATCTGACCCAGCATTGGTACCATGACGATGCGGGTCGCGCGTTTTAAATGTAGTGATGAACTGGCGAATGTTCTCTTAAAATTGGAAAGTGCGAATATCTTTAGAATTTACAGTAAATTCAGAGCTGTTGTCGATTATCGTCAATAACTAAGCAGAATTCCTTGAGCGAATACATCATTTATCAACTTTTAGATCTGGTCATGCGAGAATACTCTCCCCGGGCCATCCGTGTAGAATTTACGTCGGCTACTATCGGATATATTCGTGTAATAGAAATATCGGAACTTAATCGGAACTAATATGACACTTAATTAATTTCGAAATCAGAACTCTATCATCAGTACGAAAACCGGCGAAAATTGGCGAAAACCAAAGCCTACTCTAGAGCCCGAGGTATATTCTAAAAGCTAACAGACTATACTATATAGATGTGCCGTGGGAGAATATTCTCGCATGACCAGGGGCATTATTACGTAAGTATCCACTGAGTTGCGTGACGTTGATTTTTACTTTTTTTAAGCTACTCCGGCTGTCAGATGCATTGCATACATTTTTTGACACTAAGGAGTCGTCTAAATGCTTCACTCGATAGAGTGGAGTGCTACGTAAACGTAATAGATTTAAAAGTACATAGGTAAATGATGTATTCGCTAAATAAATGTCTAAAATTGAGACTTTCCAGCTCGTCAATTATATAAAATTCTGTCATTTTAGAGCTAGGTATAAACGCGTGACTTCGCGCCGCCTGACACTAGCAAAATATGTACTGTTAATACTCGAAGATTGTAAAAAGGCATTATCAAGCGCTTGTTGCGCATGCAATGCATTTTTTAGAGGGTTACTCAATCAGTCCGTGTTGAGGGCGAGTCTTGTATTTATTGTATTGTTTGCCTCACTCTATCAAAATGTGGCAACGCCCATGTTTATATGTGGTATTGAGATAACGTTAAAACTGAAACCACAAATAAAACCACTTCCTATGAGCGAAAGATAAAATTCTCAATTTAGTTATGAAAGATAAAGATTGAAGATTTCAAACTTTGATATGTATTGGTAGTGCTTTAAAATCGATACTGAACATACGATTTTCAGATTTTGCGTTCTATTTGTTATTGAGAAATTTTCGAATGTTTCTTTTCTTGAAGAAGACATTCGAAAATTTGTGTAATCTTTCTCTAGAGTGTAATTGCAATATTGATTTAAGTTTTAATAGAGGATTTTTGAATCAAACATGTTTATTTTACACACCATTTTTTATATACATAACAGAGAAACTAAAAATCAATTGATCCAATTATGGAGGTTTGGAGTAGGTATCAGCACTTGAGATTATTAAAATTAAACATTAAAATCAATTTAATTAATTAATTGTGAGATTAGTTATAAAAAGGATTATAAGTAACCCAATGGGCCCTCTGTTGCGCTTTATCATTTTGATGGGATGTAAATAGTGACTTGTACACCTCACTGCTTTGTGGGTCTGTGGCTACACTGTAGTCTTTCTTTGTTTTCTTATATGATGGATCTTGTACTAAATCATTGGAGATAGCACGCTTGGAGGAACCAAAGTGACCGCGCCCTTGCTTCAGGGGGTTAAACTTGGGTAAAGATAGCGGAATGGTGTCAATAATTTCTTTCTTTGTGGCACTGCTGCAATTTGGGCCAGCATCCGATTCCTGCTTTACATTGTTTTCTTCTTTAATCTCTGTATCGCCAGACTCTGTGGAGGTTGTAGCAGAAGGGTTTGATGTCACTGTACATTCAACCTTAACCTTCTTATTTTTGTCAACTTTAGATGTTTTGCTAGATTTTCGACTAGCAACACGAATGTCCATCTTTTCTTGAAGAATGGCGATGTCTTCATCAGTTCCGTTAAGGACTATCACATCATTGTCTGTGAAGGGTTTCTGGCACTGAGGACAAAGATAAATTGTTATTAGTATTCCAAGAAATAACCTTTATATACTTGCTACGTCATGTAATCTAAAGTATTAATTTACTTCTTCCATCTCCCATCGGAGGTCTGCTATTGTTGATTTACTGGATAAATGAAAACAAACAAATTTTTAGTGAGTTAAATTAGGAGATATTCATCTAATCTAGCTTTTCTGTCTGTGCGTTATCCAGGGAAATGTTCTAAAGGTCATTAATATGACCATCTTCTTCTTCACATGATATGGCTATGAAAGACAAAAAGTATTACCATGTGGCATATGTTCTGCTTGACCTCCTTGAGCGCTCTCTCAGCCAAGACACAGCCGCAGCTCCACAGAAAGATAAACCGGAACTTTCCACTCATCTCCAGTCCGCTGATGGGACATATGTACGGAGCACTGCCATCACCAACTGTCCCCTCTGTGTGCTCAGAGTCTTTAAATGCTGGGTTTTTAGTCAGTTGGAGGTCTTTGATGTCCTGCAAAAAGAGAAAGGCTCAAAAAGGGTATTATTATACTTCTATTGCTATTGGAAGCTGCTGCAAACCACCGTCAAAAGTGGAAACTGTGGGAAATAAAGGACTAAAGAAGAAGATACTTACCTCTATTGCACACAAAGCACAACACAACAAGTGACTGACTGAATGATGAGGAAGTGAAATAGGTTTGTCAGGACTGTGGTCACTTTATTTGGGATACAAGTGTGAGCGCCTCACTGTTTTATTGAATCATAGTGTAATGTCATATACTAATTACCTTCATGTTTTTGATGTGGTTGATAGACTCAGATTTAGTCTCTTTATCCAAGAGAGCTTCCAAAACTGAGCTCTTGCTGTAAAGTCGGCCTAAACCACACGCGACCACTGGGGCCTGCAGCTTCTGCTGCGACAAAGCACAGTTACGCCACTTGAACGATCGCTCTGCGTCTTTGTCTTTCTGTAATGGAGATTTATACGGGATATTAGTGGATGGATGTTAGACATCAATTGTTATCGACGTGTCTATTGATTAGTCGTACATACCTGTTCGGGTTTCTTCTTCATGCGAACGAGCTCATCACGCCGTGGGATGGTACCACCATCACAACCCATCGTAGAGGCAGTTAAAGAGAAAACTTTACAGAAAATATGGAAATACAGAAATCGTACCTATTTGTTGTGTAAATCCTCAGAATAATAACTAAAGTTCTTCTGAGTGTAAATCACAATCACAAGCCTGTTTAATTTGTGATCACAAGTGAATCACAATTCAATGAGCTCTTTTCGGACAGCTATTAAAAAGTAAAAATACTTCCTTTTTCTCTCGATGGATGGCGTTGCAAGTCTTCTGTATGGAAACTGAACTTTTTTTTTTTAATGCCAACGACGGAGTCGTCACAGCATAGCTATGACTATAGATTATAGGAAAAATGTGTGTGTTCCGTTTGACTGCTGAGTAATCGTGCGTAGCTGAGCGTAGCGTGTTGATTGTGTTGACTGTTAGTTGCTAGTATTGGGCCTGCTCCGACATCTTAAAGATCGCTCCGTACTGTTACATTTGAGACAATGTACTAGTACTGTATATTAGTACTATTCGGACTATTAGGACCTCATAGTAGAACCATCTCAACGTTAACGTTTTGACCTTTCAGCCATAAAATATGCTTTTTTTATATCTGTATTTTTACAGGACCATTAATTTATGATTAATTTTTTTAATGTTGCCGTGCCACCATTATATTAGAAGTAGGTACTATGATAAAAATCAATCAAAAAATATTTTTAAATCGAGTAGTTTTTTTCCGTACAATGAATTATATTAATATTACCATCTAGATTATCATAAGCTACTTTTGTTATTTGCAAAGAACAAAAGTAGTTTGCAGAACAAGATTACTACCACAGAAATAAGCGTCCCGAAGCGCACGAAACAGAAAAATCTCCTTCACCAATAATTCACTATAATAACACAGTGAAAATATTATGTTATATTCGTTAGAGAAACTAACATCAAGAAAACAACACGGTATTACTTTTACAAAAGTACCTACTTGGATTAGCGCGCGAACCAGCAGCGCAGAATTGACACAATGAATGAAACAAAACAAGTAAAAACAATCTTTATGGCTATGACATACGACCTACTTCTAAAGTTCGGAAAAGACCGACAGGCTGAAGGGAGACCGATCGAAACAATTTCGCTCCGTTCAGTTCAATCACCACACTCTATCTCATGCAGCGTTCGTTCGCTCTCGGCCATATTCGTCACCCGGTCCGGTTCATTTATTCATTCAGTCAATCCGTGATCGCGAGAGCAATAAACGAATAGACCGAATGTCCGATTATTACTGGGAAACGTTTCCTTTCGGTCATTGCATGGTAACGTATCTTAATCGTACTTCGTACCACAGATTAAAAAGACTCACTTCGTACATGACCGAAACAATACTATTGGTTGCGTCGTTACGTTTTCGTTTGTTTGAATATTTCATTTATTTACGACCTTGCTTGCCTACGGACCGTGATACTTTCTTTAATCGACGAAAACAACGCTTGTGACCCGGACTACCTGATTGCTCACCTGATTGACCCGAGCCTGCCTATTGGACCACGATTCTTCTTGTATCAACGACACCGGCCTGTATAATGGACAAAATATATGGGGAGTGCTCTCTCGCGGACCTTAAAATGGAGTTGAAGGTGCGAAACGCAAAAACAATACTTAAGAATTATGTTTTTAATATATTTGTTTAGATCAATAAAATTTATATTAGCCGACAACGGGGCCAATATAATTCAAAATAAGGCATAGTTGCATATTCAAAGTGTCTTTAAATAATAACAAACTTACTTGGTTGTAGTTGGGCTAAAGGCCAGTAAAGGCTTCCTTTGAACAAAATCAGTTGGCTTAAAATGACTTGAGAAAATTCTACTGTATTTTTTTATCGTCAACCCAGACTTCAGCTGTTCGATAGCTTTAATCCACAATGTTCTTCTCTGTTTATCTTTTGGGAACAAGTGAGTGCCACAATTTTTGCAAGTTTTTACAATGCAAACTCTATTAATTTTCTTATCCATGCTTGCACTCGATTTTAATTCGTTGTTTACATTAGGCAGGAGAGCAGAGAACGTCTAGCTTTAGTTATTGTTTTGAGGTCTAGCCCTACACTCTACTACGGCTACGTAAGAGGCGAAAGTTGAACTATTTAAAAAAACCAGACTATGTACCTACTATGAAAGGAAAGAGTAGTACTACTACCGATGGACGATACAAAACTCTGAAACTCTGTGAGAACTAATGTAGTCTCTCTTATCTGTGGAACTCATTCCTAACTTTATACTCTGTGATCCTACCAAGTGATACAGAAAAAAAATCGTAGCAACTATAAAGGGACTTGGTTTAATTGTTCTGTGAAAGGGACTCCGTGCTAGCGCCATCTATTACGTCTGTGTGGAACTCCACTGACAGCCGTCATTGAAAAGCCCTCATTCTGTTATAGGGACTTAGTGCCAAGTGAGTGAATTGGAATTAGTGAATCACAATGTTTGGTAAATTGAATCACAGACCCATAACAGAACAGACTAACTAAATAGAGATAATGACATAAATAGAGTAGAAAGATCAAGGCACAGTGTAACCGATTTAACGTCGGTGAATATTATTTGTTTGTGTGCGTGAATGTTGCCACAGTAAAAGTGAATTGCCATAATGTGGGGTAAAATATTTCAGTCGTTCATAGGCCATGAATAAAAATGCAGATTTACTTAGTTTTGAATTTTGTTAATCATACAACATGTCTGACAATTGTTTGTAAAACGTAGCAAACGTTTTATAAACAATTGTCATTTTGTATAATTAAAAATACGTTTTATTTTACACGTTTAAATTTTACAAGTTAAGGCGCTTAGGGACGCTATCTAGGACCACCAATGGAATTTAATCATAAACTGTTTTATTAATAAGTTTTTTTTAATCTAAAAATTCACCATATAAAAATTCTTTCGAAGGGTACCTCAGACCACCAAAATGTACATTTTGTCGAAATGTAGAGAGCATATTCGAGCATTTGATGTTTGTGACCAGTTCTCTCTTCTAAATGCTAGCACCCATTTTTCCAGAACAGGACTATTTTGAAGAAATCTGAAATAGAAACATTGCTAATAATAATAAATATTGTAATACATTAAAATATAATAAGTAATAACTTTAGTATTCCTTATTATTCGCGATACTCATACATAGTTGTATATTGAACGGGTCGATTATTTATTAGGGAAATAAGGTAATTCCGTTTTACCTAATAAACAATCGCGGCTAGACGGTATTGTACGAGATTCATTGATACAAATTCAAATTTGAATTCTATACTGAATTCAAGGGCACATTGCTTGCGGCAGAATGCATAAAAAGAACGAAAGGGTTCTTGCGATAAATTCGAGTTGACACATTTTCTGCTGAGTGGAATGAATGCTGAAAAATTATATGGGCAACAAGTCACATAGGAAGGCGATGCAGCTATCTAACAAAGCATCAGGATATTATATTTGATAATTCAGTGCTGTAGCCGAAAGTTTCTGTGTCAATTGTTTTGATTATAGATTTCGATATCAAAACTTGTATGTCCTTATCCCTGGGGCACGGGTCTCTTCCTGCATCGCAGGAAGGTTAGGCCATACTCCACCGCAGGGGCCAAGCTCAGGTTATAGTTTTAGGTACATTGATTTTAATAACGATTCATTAAGTATTAAAGATTCATAATATATTTTATATTTGTAACTTAATATCTGTACAAGGACAAGCCGTCGAAGTCTGGGACTTCGAGTTAAGTAATGATCACGCAGCGTTGCCAGATATACGATTTAAATCGTATTCATACGATGTTTTACATTTATTTTGCATGTACGATCCAGGGGCAGAAATCGTACGTAAACATACGACTTTTTTTAGATTTCATTCAACTTAAGTACTAATACCAACATAGCACGTCACTATTTATTCTTTTACTTACTAAGTACCAACCCTTAAGGTAAATCTTACTAATGTTAGACTTTACCGGTTACTCGTTTTTGTGACACAGATTATGAACGCTACTTCAGTTCAATCTTATTAAAACAAAGATCCAAATAGGCTGAGCAATGAAACTCTAAACGGCACACTTTTGGCAAAACAACATATTAAGCGCTATGGGTGTTGTGTGGATTTTTCTCAAACAAGAGCAATAATATTAACATTACAGTAAAACCCTTTACGGGGATAAATAAAAACCTAAAAATGGTGTGTTTATGTTTAATCGATTGTTTACTTTAAAGTAATAAAACAAAGGTTTTGAAAACGTACTGTTTATTTAGCAGCCTTCTTAGGGAATACTACTTTTTATTTACCCATCGCACGATCGCTTATTCATAACGTCTGCCAACACGGTCACGTAATGATCGGGATTTTCGACATAAACGGATGGCAACATTTTTTTACTCTTCGGTTTTTTAGGTTAGGAAAGTAAATTCTATTAAATTTCTTTTCTTACGGACTAGTTGCAAAGCTACTAGTTGAAACATAACTAAAATACTCAACATAAGGCAACTTTGGGCTTAACAATAATTGAAACACAATCATTACTTACCTATGAAAGGAAACTTCCCCCAAAGCTCTTTCTTAACGATTTCTGCATACGAGTACACTACAATTCACCATAATTTCTCTATTTAGGTCACTTTTAATATATCATTTCACAAATACACGGTTGCTCTTCGAAACGGCTAGCGTAGCGTTAAATATGATTACATTTTCAAAATCTTGTCGTTTGTTTGCCCCCAGAAACGTCAACTCAACTTGACACTGGGGGCAAACAAAAAAAGTAGTTACACTTTTGCTGTTTATTCTATCTCTTTCTCACCCATGATCGCTATGAAGTTTGTTTCATTTAAAACTTGTATGTGTGCGCTGTGGCTTGCTCTATAGTTTCACTCCCTCTACGGATAATGACGAACAACTGCCTTAACATATCCTGACCATCTCCATCTGTATTCTGTGATGTCATCATCACAAAAATGTTCATGAGTTTTCTTTCGGATTTTCAGAGATTTTTGCGAAATAATTTGTGAAAACTAATAAGAAAAATATTAATATTATGCCGGAGTTCGAGATGACAGACAGACGAGTGCCTGAAAATGGACTTGAAGTTGATAGTGAGTCCCAAAATAGTTTCGGAAACGAATCCGATGGTCCACGAGAAAAAAGTGTAAATGTTAAGAAAACCAAAAAGCGTGGTATTATTTATTTATCCACAATCCCGCCTTACATGAACGTTGCTAAGATCCGAGAGATATTCAGTGAGTTTGGCGAAGTCGGACGGATTTATCTTCAGCTAAGTGGAAGTGAGTATTTGAGGTTATAATAAAAACTTTCATGTTGTTCATCAGCTCGCGAATTTACACTATTTCTATTTCAGAGCCCGGCGAAAGACGAAAACGGGTACCTAAACAATTCACTGAAGGCTGGGTCGAATTCCAGAAGAAGAAAGTAGCCAAATTGGTCGCTAACAAACTAAACAACACTAAGATCGGGACACGAAAAAGGTCGCGCTACTATGACATGATTTGGAACATAAAGTACATTCCGCGATTCAAATGGGTGCATTTGAGCGAAAGGCTAGCTTACGAGCGGGCAGCGATGAAACAGAGACTCCGGGCTGAGATTTCGCAAGCAAAGAAGGAAGCACACTACTTGCAGACTAATGTCGAGAGGAGCAAGAAACTAAAAAAGAAAAAAGATACTGCTGATTAATTTCGCTTATAAATAGGCATGCTTGTTGACGTATTGATAATCTTAGGTAATTTTTTTTGGAGGGGGCTGGGTGTCAGTTGCTTAATAATTGGTTGTAAATTTACCAGATTCTTAAGAGAGGTAGTCTAATAAACAATAATAGTTGGTCCTGTCTAATATATTGTTTTATTTCAATAATAATTTTACCCAGTTTACCACTGAAGTATTCAGACATTTGTGTATGCAAAATTCATAGACCAATGCCTTTATTTATTGGTCTATAAATAATAACAACCTCAGAAAATATCTGAATGTATTGCCATGGAAAATTCAAAGCATACATTACAGATAATAATTAACTTACTCCTGAGCATCAAGTAGAGTATTAGTTGAATTGAATAGCATTATATCATAAATTCACTACATAATATGACATACAATCTGACTTTTCAGAGACTGAGAAAGTTTTCTTTTGCTATATAATAGTAATATCAATTTTGTGCTAGTAGATAGGTTATTGTACTAAGAGCATTACCCCTAATATCTCTGACCCACACATTAACCAAAATGCTCTTTGCCTGCGATAATGCTCTCCACTCGCATCCTTTGCCGTGACGTCAGCGGGTCCGGCGTAAGCTTATTAACGTAGCGTCGTGGTGGGATCTTGTGTGACAGGATGCCTTGGGAGAATTCGCGGTGGACTCTGACGCCGTCGAGGGCGTTGGGCTGCAGACGCTCAAACATGTGGAGCTCGCGCATGAATTGCTTATGCTGGGTCACCGTGGCCCGGTGGTAGCGGTGGCGGCAGACTACGCGGCTGGAAGGGGACTCTGGCATTAGGGCCATATCGTACTATACTAGACCACATTAAACATATAGGACAACTTTCGACTCGCTAAATAAACAAAGTCTATCAGGGTTAATGAAAAACTCAACAAGGTTCTTTGAGAACCATTTTTACTATAGGACCAGCTAGTCCTATTACATCCATAGTTTAATATGGCCCAGAGGTAAGTTATGGGACTGGACTGAGGATTGAGGCAGGTGTTAAAATACTTAGGTGGAGCTAATTAGTTACTTACTAGGCCAAATGGAGGTTGGTATAAGAAGGGTATATGCTGACATCTGATCTGGCTAACTCAGGGAATCCAGGGTACAGAGGTACCCGGTACTTCTCCCTGGTTTCCTTCTTTTGGGATGGCAATACTGCTGCCATCTCTTTAGAATTTAAAGTTTACAACTGGCCTTCTGTGCAACAGTGGAAATGGCTGGCTATGGGCTATGTTAGATCAATAACTTGGAGATAACAGAAACACATGGTATAAAATTGTACAAAAGCACAAGAAAATTGTCTAAAGAATGACACTGACATGTTTGGTTGCCATGGTGATTGTTTACCACGTTTGCAATATTCATCTGTGGACGGACCGTGTACGGACCTCAAGAGTGATCTTCACTGACTTTCATTCACCAGTACTCTTGGAGGTCAGTGGTCATAATATTAATTAAACATTATTCAACTTGGCTTGTTTGAATATAGACCACAATAAAGACATTAAATGAACTTCCCATTCTTGTAATTGAAGAAAATATTCTATCAAGATCTATCATTTTACCCACATTCACAAAAACTGAAATAAATCATCCAAAACTTAAATTAACAGTTTAATCATACAGCAATTAGAATATCAATAATATATTACTACTAAACCATGCAGATGTTCAACAGCATCCAATTCCAATCTCCCTAAGTTATTGATGATGATGATGGAATATAAGTTTGTTATCTATGTTATTTATTTACACAGCAGCGGTACGGAAATGCTCAGGACGCTGAGATGGCTGAGACTCGACTCTTGCATACACAGTCATTGAACTGATTCACTAGCACTGAACAGAGCAGGGACTTGTCTGGGTTTGCTGAGTAGCATTGGAGGACCTGGAAGGAGACATACAAATTGTTGGTGACTAAATCTTAGGAATGTTCTTCCGTTTTCGTCAAAAATTTACGGTTAATAAAGAATAAAGAATTTTGCTAAGGTTGCTGTACTTGATCTGTACAAATTGCCTTTGTCTGGTAATATCAAAGTTTGTGATGTCTGCCTGGTTACTATAGTACAGGGTATCCTCGAATGGGATCAGGATAAGCAATTGTATTATGTGAATGTTATCTACTATATTTATTTATATACAGAACTTTGTAGAAGTTAGCTCTGTGCCTAAATTGTTATTGATGTTAATTTTTAATATTACCTCATTGTGTTTTGTATGTGTTTGGTTTTCTTACTACTGTATAATCTGCTTAATATTGTTTTATAGTGTGTGTGTGTGAATGCAAATAATTTATTTATCTATCTTTGTGTTTATTATTCGCAATGCTGATACATTATCTATGTACTAAAATCATCTTTGGAATCATTTTGTAATTGTAATTGTTTATTAGAGAAACTTACCTTGGTTTTCGATTTAGCCAATAAATACTAGAGACTAGAATTATGTAATAAAATAACAACACAATCACTTATCCTGGGGCTGTGCTAGGATGGTCTGTGCTTCGCCACCATGGCAGGAGCATCACAAACATAGAACTTTGTTGGTACGTCTACACAAAAGAATATAAGCAATTTTAAGAATTACAAATGTGATTTATATTTTGGAGTGGGAGTTACTTATATCTAGGTAAACTCTTTGGCTCATTATTAGACAAATAATCTTGATAAGTAATGTATGTACTTTTAAACAACCTATTTAGAGGCTAAAAAATCAACCCATGCCGGGATTCGAACCCGCGGCCTATGGCTATCCATGCCAGATATATGTACAGATGAATGTACTTTTTAAATCTACAAGGCACTCTTTGATTTGGAAAAAAAGTTGTTTATTTACTTATTTTAAACTTAAGAACAAATAATTAAATAACAGTGTAAATTTTCTGCCTCTCAGTTTTTTAGTTGTCATTAAAAACAGATTACTGTGTAAGTGCTCACCATCTATAAATTTTTTTGGTTAACAAGACATAAAATAGACCTTATTCTAGCCAACTAGTGGACCAAAACATATAGATAATAGATCTATGTTAATAAGCGCTCAGCAAGAAACACATTAAATATAGATATAGGTGAACTTACCTTAGTTTTCTCCTCTTGACATGGTGGCAGCTTATTAACAACCTTGTCCCCTTGAACTAAATTAAATAGCTCATTGGACTCTTTCAAAGTTTTCTGATACTCGTTGATCATGCCACTGTTGATTTGCTCGTGGGCACGTTTAAGCTCTTCAATACGCCGTGCCCAATATGCCTCCTCCTTTGCGAAGTCTTGGTGCCGCTTTTGGTCATAATATGGTGGTGGGGGTGCATACTGAGGTTGCTGCCTGGCTGGTTGGGGCTGAAAGTAGAAAAAAAAGTAATTTGAATTAAAAATACAGTGGCTCAATGTTGGTACAGAAGGTGCTCTAGAATCTTTACAATGTTTTTAATCGATTTTCAACTAGGTAATAGAGCAGGGACATAGTGTGGTAAAGACGAAGGATTGGATCTTGTTTCGGCCAGGAATTTTTGTTCTAGTTTAGGTCTGTTTATAAGGTTTGAAATACGTTTTAAGAGAAATTTTCTTTCTGTAATAAGAACAGGGTAAAACGTAGCATAGACACGATTACGTATTTTGAGGCGAATAACCATCGTAGGATGTTGCAATTTACTTTTCATTCGTGGAAAAACCGGATTAAATTGAATCTAACCTAAAATTGTTATCGTTTTACATAGAGCAATAATAGTTGAAATTAGCTTTGAGTCAATGCTTGGATAGAAAGTTGGTAATGGGGGCTAATGTTTGATGATAAGATAAAGCTTCCAAGTTGTTTCAATAAGATATGACATTGATCTAAATTATGTAATGGAGCGTCTTATATTTACTTGTGCGGCTAGATGTGTCTGTATCCTCTCTAACGCCTCTTGGGATACTTGAATGGCGTTATCATTGTCCACAGTTACTTTGCGGGTGCTTTGTTGCCCTCCCATGTTTCCAAAAATGTTATTCAAATAAGGTTTCGGCAGATCACATCAGTCAAGCAGACATTTTTTTGACAGTTCTTCGACTGAAACGAGTCTGTCTATGCTTTTTCAGCACAACTGTCAAAATTCACAGATTACCATCTAGCTCTAGCCATAGATAACAGTTGTTGCTTTTGTTACGCTACTCGGCAGCAGATGGCGGTAGTTGTTGGTAAAATACGTAGATAGAGTAGAACTATAGATCAAGGCACAGTGTAACCGTTTTCACGTCGGTGAATATTACTTGTTTGTGTGCGTGAATGTTGCCACAGTAAAAGTGAATTGCCATAATGAGGGATAAAATATTTCAGTCGTTCATAGGCCATGAATAAAAATGCAGATTTAGTTTTGAATTTTATTAATCATACATGTCTGACAATTGTTTGCAGAACGTAGCAAACGTTTTATAAACAATTGTCATTTTGTATAATTAAAAATACGTTTTATTTTACACGTTTAAATTTTACAAGTTAAGGCGCTTAGGGACGCTATCTAGGACCACCAATGGAATACAATCATAAACTGTTTTATTAATAAGTTTTTTTCATATAAAAATTCACCATATAAAAAATCTTTCGAAGGGTACCTCAGACCACCAAAATGTACATTTTGTCGAAATGTAGAGAACATATTCGAGCATTTGATGTAGGTGACCAGTTCTCTCTTCTAAATGCTAGCACCCATTTTTCCAGAACAGAACTATTTTGAAGAAATCTGGAAAAGAAACATTGCTAATATTAATAAATATTGTAATACATTAAAATATAATAAGTAATAACTTTAGTATTATTATTCGCGATACTCATACATAGATGTTGTATATTGAACGGGTCGATTATTTATTAGGGAAATAAGGTAATTACGTTTTACCTAATAAACGATCGCGGCTAGACGGTATTGTACGAGATTCATTGATACAAATTCAAATTTGAATTCTATACTGAATTCAAGGGCACATTGCTTGCGACAGAATGCACAAAAACACCGAAAGGGTTCTTGCGATAAATTCGAGTTGACACATTTTCTGCTGAGTGGAATGAATGCTGAAAAATTATATGGGCAACAAGTCACATAGGAAGGCGATGCAGCTATCTAACAAAGCATCAGGATATTATATTTGATAATTCAGTGCTGTAGCCGTAATGTTTCTGTCTCTATTGTTTTTATTATAGATTTCGATATCAACCCTTGTATGTCCATAACTCTGGAGCACGGGTCCTGCATCGCAGAAAGGTTAGGCCATACTCCACCGCAGGGGCCAAGCCCGGGTTATATTAGGTACATTTGATTTTTAATAACAATACATTAAGTATAAAAGATTCATATATTTTGATTACGTTTGTAACTTAATATCTGTACAAGGACAAGCCGTCGAAGTCTGGGACTTCGAGTTAAGTAATGATCACGCAGCGTTGCCAGATATACGATTTAAATCGTATTCATACGATGTTTTACATTTATGTTGCATATACTCGTACGATCAAGGGGCAGAAATCGTACGTAAACATACGACTTTTTTTAGATTTTATTCAACCAAAGTACTAATACCAACATAGCACGTCACTATTTATTCTTTTACTTACTAAGTAGCAACCCTTAAGGTAAATCTAACTAATGTGCGACGTTACCGGTTACTCGTTTTTGTGACAGAGATTATGAACGCTGCTTCATTTCAGTCAATCTTATTAAAACAAAGATCCGAAATAGGCTGAGCAATGAAACTCTAAACGGCACACTTTTGGCAAAACAACATATTAAGCGCTATGGGTGTTATGTGGATTTTTCTCAAACATGAGCAATAATATTAACATAAAAGTAAAACCCTTTACGGGGATAAATAAAAACCTAAAAATAGTGTGTTTATGTTTAATCGATTGTTTACTTTAAAGTAATAAAACAAAGGTTTTGAAAACGTTCTGTTTTTTTAGCAGCCTTCTTAGGGAATACTACTTTTTATTTTCCCATCGTACGGTCGCTTATAACGTCTGCCAACACGGTCAAGTAATGATCGGGATTTTCGACATAAACGGATGGCAACATTTTTTTACTCTTCGTTTTTTTAGGTTAGGAAAGAAAATTCTATTAAATTGCTTTTCTTACGGACTAGTTGCAAAGCTACTAGTTGAAACTTAACTAAAATACTCAACATAAGGCAACTTTGGGCTTAACAATAATTGAAACACAATAATTACTTACCTATCAAAGGAAACTTCCCCCAAAGCTCTTTCTTAACGATTTCTGCATACGAGTACACTACAATTCACCATACTTTCTCTATTTAGGTCACTTTTAATATATCATTTCACAAATACACGGTTGCTCTTCGAAACGGCTAGCGTAGCGTTAAATATGATAAAATTTTCAAAATCTTGTCGTTTGTTTGCCCCCAAAAACGTCAACTTGACACTGGGGGCAAACAAAAAAAGCAGTTACACTTTTGCTGTTTACTCTATCTCTTTCTCACCCATGGTCGCTACGAAGTTTGTTTCATTTCAAAACTTGTATGTGTGCGCTGTGGCTTGCTCTATAGTTTTACTCCCTCTACGGTAAAATAAGTTTAGTTTGGCTGTTAGCGCAATTTAAAACATTAGGTAGGTATTGAATAAGAGCCGTATAAATTCAAGAAATTGAAATTTTATGGCACAAAGGTTATGTTTCGTTGACACCTACACCAATGCTGCACGAAACGTTTTGTTTTATAAATGAAATCAAATTATTTTTGTATTTCAACGTAAAGTATCTTCATTCTGTTTATTGAAGGTCAATGTAGAATGTAAGCCGCTGCCTTCGGGCCCTATTGTAAAGGGGAAAAAGGCAAAGAGATTAAAAATCCTTTCGTAAAATCTTTTCTCAAATCATAATAAAGCTAACAGGTACCTACTTACATAAGTTGCTACGTTTAAAATTCAATGATTGCCACCAATGATTCTACATGCCAAAACATCAGTTAATTTTCTCACAAAGGAAAAACATGAGTGAAAACTAAAAAAAAATGTAGGGAAAACATTGAACATAACGTAGGGGTTTAGTTAATTTGAGAAAATGGACAAGTTCAGAAACCCAGTATTTTAAAAATTCAATGATAAAATGAAAAATATTTCTTTAAAGGAATGGTTCCAAAGATTTACATTCTTGTGTTTATATTATTCTAGAAGAAAAACATAACAAAAACGCAGTTTTATGTGACTACTAACATAACTAGACTATCTAGTAGCCTGTATTTATGGTTTTAGTAACCTACTTGCAATTTTTATTTATTTATATTATATCTACCAATAACCAAGACCAAGAAGCAAATAAAGTATTTTTAGTAGTCTAATACAAAATCGGCTATAAAATGATTCAAACTTGTGAACAGCCTCTACCTAGTGGTTAACATGCTTGACTATCAAAATAGATGTCGTGGGGTCGAGTCGATCCCATCTCACTTTCATATTTGTGATGTCCTTGCCGGGTTACAATATCATAGGTATCCTATTTTGCGGCCAGTACTAGGGAATGTGTATTGTTATAGTTAGGCAATACCATTATAATTATTACTAGCAGTAACATGCGACTATGTTTGCTTGGCAATTTTGGGATAGGGATTCCAGACTATAAACTACGAGTTGTAGATATCTTTACAGCCCATCTGGAGCAATTGAGTAACGAACACTCATATCAACAACATAAACCAAAATTGTACTGCCATACCTCGTTCCGCCATTAACCGCTGATGTGGACTAAAAGAAGCATCAATTTAAATCCAAAAACTTTTGACTCATTAAAAACCTTGCTCCAAGACACCAAAATATAGACTTACGTCTGTAACAAACGAAACAGCAAAAAATATCTTTATTTCTTGAAGACTAAGGTCTAAAGGCAGCAATCGGCAGCGTCGTCGGTTGTAATTTCGCCGGTCGCAACCGGTCGAGCCGGTCCCCCGCCGGCTCCGACGCCGCAGCGAAGTACTTTGTGCTCCGACGCTATCATCCCGCGCCGCGCTGCGCTTGCGCCGGACTTTCTTTTGTCTGTCGACGAGCGATCCGGCTCTGCGCTATACCTACCCTGAGGCAAGTAAAAAGTTGTTAACTTGAGTAGTAGGTAGGTAGTTACCCACTTGAGTACTAACTTGTTAGTAGGTAGTTAATAAGTATTCCTAATAATGCGTTAGCCAGCCTATAATTATTTTTTCATCACGATTTTTTTTTGACAAAAAATTGTGATTTGGGCCACGTTTCACACAACTAATTGATATCAACCCTTTGTACGTCCCTACTGTTTGGGGCACGGGTATATTCCTGAATCGCAGGAAGATTAGGATATAGTCCACCACGGGGGCTAAGTCCGGGTTGGCGGAGGATTGTGAGACAGTGGCGGGCCTTACTGTCAGAAGTTATCAAGCAGCCCATGAGGCCTTTGACATAGCTTAATGACTGTCATTACATGACAGCCGGCAGCAACGGATTAACATACCTTGCGAAGCACGGAAGCGCTCGGAAAAATGGCACTAGCGGTGGCCACGGAATGGTCACCCATCCAGCACCTGACCGCACCTGTTGTTGCTTAACCCTAGTGATTTATTCCAATCACTCGGTTTCACTAGGCTATGAGCGCTAATTAATTGCATTGCGTATTTAATCTTCCTATTTGTAAATCTGTGGGTTAATCGGCAATGCAATATCACCGTAATATCATCATCAGCCCGTTAAACCCCACTGCTGGGTATAGGCCTCTTCATTTCCACGCCAGCCAGCACGGTCTCGCGCTAGTCTCATCCACTGTTTGCCGGCCACTTTACTTAGGTCATCTAACCATCTGGCTGCTGGTCTGCCCACCGACCGTTCCCCCTCACACGGCCGCCACACTGTCACTGCCTTCGTCCATCTGCCATAATTCCGCCTGGCCAAGTGTCCCGCCCACTTCCACTTCAGAGTCGCAATCCGTTTGCCGATGTCTACCAGCTTTGTTTGGCGTCTGATTTCGACATTCGGGATCCGGTCCAGAAGTGTGATTCCTATCATAGCTCTTTCCATTGCTCTCTGTGCGACTTTGACTTTGTGCACTGCGTCCTGAGTCAAAGTCCATGTTTCGGAACCAAACGTGAGTGTGGGCAGGACACATTGGTTAAACACCTTGGTTTTAAGGCTCAGTAGGATTTTCGATTTAAGCACATCCTCGAGCTTACCGAATGCGGCCCACCCAAGCTGAATGCGACGAGCGATCTCCTTTTCCTGACCTTGTGGCCCGAAAGATAAACAATGTCCAAGATAGATATACTTGTCTACCACCTCAATGGGACAGTTCGCAACATTAATGCTGGGAACGTCTATGGTGTTTTGAGACATAGTCTTGGTCTTGGACATGTTCATCTTCCAGCCCACCTTCATGGATGCTTCATGTAACTCTATGAGCATACATTGTAGGCCATCTACATCTTGAGCTACGATGATCAAGTCGTCAGCGAACCTGAGCCTGAACACCGTAATATAATATTGAATTATTATAGATCAGCAAATATTTTAATTCTATGAATTGGGGCCATTTCATAGACAGAGCAACATATAACATACATTTTTGTTTGCATTCCATATTTTGGTGACGTTAAACACTTTTTTTATTTACATAGGTGCAGGGGATGAACGAATATGGCCAGCCTAATGTGTCCCAAGTTGAAGTAATTAGTTAAATAAGATAAAATATAAAACATTTTATTTGCTACTGCATGGTAGGTATATAAATTGAAGTAGCTGGTACAGTTTAGTAGTAGGATGTGCATGCTCTACCAGTTAAGGTGTGTAAATATAACAAATTTACAATCTGACAATGACTATTAAAAACAAACTCTGAGTAAATAACACTTAAAAAGAACATAAAATGTGTATCATAATATTTTTTTTATTATTAGCAAAAGTAATCTGTCTAATTGGAATTTACATTAACTGTGTTTTAAATTTGGTTAGGGGCAAGATTGAGATATTTTGTGGCAAGTGATTATATTTTTGTATTGCCATACAATAAGATTTGCGAGAATGTAAATTGTGATGCTAGTTTTTGACTTGCGTTGCACGTGGTTCTTTTTAAAAATATGAGCGTATTTTTTAACAAAAATGCAAAATTCCTGAATTTACAGACATGGTACTGTTAATACTTTTAAGGTTTTAAGGAGGGGCTTACAACTATCAAGACAATTAACTCTATAGTATCTGAATAAAATAATTTGAGTTAAATAAACCAGTTTGTCATTAGTAAACCACATAGGTATCTACCGAAACAGACCTCAGTGCCAAAAGCTAAAATCAGTCTTAACGTTGGCTAAGCCACCAAGCCAGTTTTAAGCTAACTTTTAAAGTCATCGTGTGCCGGATCGCGCCGCCATACTACCGCCTGCCGCCGTAATGGCGTCCCTAGCCCCGCATTTCTCAAGAAAAGAAACGATATTGTCGATTGTACACCCATTAATGAGGAGGCTGTCTCTAGCCTACAAGCGGTTGCATACAAATACAAATTATTGCAAGTCGCCAGACAGCCTTGTTCCATATTGTAAGATTAATCATAGCATAGAACAATTTATTTACCTACACACCATACTTTTTCGTTATCTGTCTGGCTGGTTGGCGGTAGTGCCTACAAAAAAAACGAAGAAATACTTTTTATTGGTATAATTACAAAATGCCATTTATTAAAGAAAAGTTTGGTATCTAATTGAAACCTTCACGTAGGAACGTAGGATTGAATTGAAACTCGGAAGCACGACCAAGTAGACAGCTTATTAATATTTTTATATACATACATATATTTTTTTATGTACAAAAGAGCCCTAAAAACCTTGCAGCTTTACCAAACCCAACGAGGTCTTTTCTTGCAACAAGGGATTATCTCATCCGTTATTGGAATATGCCTTATAGTAGTTATTGCCTGCTGCAGCGGTTATTTGAGGTTTTATTACTATCATAATGCTTAGGCTAACCCGCTCGAAAACTAATTTCGTTTAGGGTTAAATAATAATATTTTGCGTGGCCACTGCCAGTGTATTAACTTCTCTCAAAGAATGTTCCTGCACCTTACAAATACTGTCTGCAATATGTTGATTGATGAGTCATGTTTGCCACCTGGGTCATGTTTGTAAGAACGAATAGTTTGATGTGAACAACAGACTTCATTTAAAATGTCAGTTTTATTTGTCCGTAATGGAATTGAAAAAAAATTGGAATCTGAAATTTAATTTGGATCTGAAATAGAAAAAGCATTTCAGACTACAATGCAATCATTATTGGTGTTAGTAGATAGCTCCAAACAACGAAAAAACACGTTAATCCATCTAGTTAGACGTTTCAATTTAGTCTGTCTGGTAAACAAATTCCATTAGATCTCGGATCGTAATCGATCTTGGGCAGCTTTCGCTCCTTACTAGACATAATTTTTCAATGCAGTTAGAGTTTGAAAAACCAAATCAATTTTGGTTGTACACTCGATCGGACGCTAATCTTTTGAATTAGACACTATAGTATTACAAGATTGCTAGGTAATACAAAGATTGACCAGTTGTATATTTCGGAGCAATACGTCTTGCCCGCTTCTGACTAAGTTTCCAGCCAATTGGTGCCCGCGTGCATCCGTGTCACAGATCGGTGTAAAGTTTTTAAGGCGGTTTTTTATTTATAAACATAAAAAGTACTTTGACATTGTTCCTTGGTAAAAGTTACTTTGATGATGATCCAAAAACAAAAATAATTTTTTGTAAATTAATATAAACACGCTGCCAATTTTATAAACAAAGCTCATGAACTTGCGAGAAAATATATAGTTTTGGTATTAACTCTCCATTTTGAGGTCAGAATCTTGTTTACTAAATTGGACAAGCAAGGATAAAATAGACTGTAGGTACGAGTACATGCCTATATTATATGAAGTTTTATGCTACGCGCGTACGGGGCAATATTGCGGCTTGGCCAGCCACACGGCTTCGTGAATAACCCTCGTGATTGCCTATTGATTATCGCCGGCAAATAGCGATTTATGAAATTATGTAACGCAGGCCGGGACGGACTGTTTACACACGGCCTTAGACGTGCCTTAGAACTTAGATACTAGAAGGTTCTTAGGCGGCTTCAGGGAGGGTAGATATTGATTGATGTTTGATTAGTCAGTGCCAAGGCACCAGGTTACCAGAATTTATGTGCATTTTCTCTTTATATATACGTATTTTATTATAAGATATAGGTATATGTATGTTTATAATACATTATAAGTTTATATAAGTACGGTATGTAAGTATATTATTATTAAGTGTAAGTATGTATCAATATTCATATTTGCACTGGCTACCCGTCTTTCTAATTTCCTTCAGCAACTTTCCATCGTAAGGTTGTCTGGAAGAAATTGCTTTAAGCAATAAGGCCGCCAATTGTACTATGTATATTTATTATTATTTTGTATTTGTTGTTTTTCCAGTGCACAATAAAGAATATTCTTATCTTACATGGGAGCGGTGGTTGCGGAGCGGTAGAACTCCGGCTTCTCAATCGGGAGGTCGTGGATTCGAATCCCGGCATGTTTTTCGACTTGGTTTTCGAAGTTATGTACATTTGTAAAGTTATAGTATCAATACCACTCGCTATCTGTGAAGGAAAGCACGCTGGAAAAACCTGAATGTCTGAGGTGTCCTCCATTCCATTTCCTTTCCTTGATATCTGGATGATTTAAAAGCCGCAGTTATTTAATTAGTAATTCAAAATTGCATATATTTGGACTATATTATTTTTAATGTGTATTAAAAATCCCGTGCTGAGGACAATTTTAAAAACCCATTTTAAAAACCTTTTAAAGTAAATGCGTAATGAAAACTAAATTGGAAAAACTTGTTTTGATTTAAGGAATGTTATGAAATCTTGTTGCTTTAACTATTAGTCCTGCCGCCCCATCTATCAGATAATAGCGGTACGCACACACCTGGCTACTAATATCTTCTATAATATAAAAATGAATCGCTGAATGTGTTGGGAAGCCTAAATCTCGAGAGCAGCTGGACCGATTTCGGTAATTATTTTTTTAGACTATTCCTTAAAGTACGAGGATGGTTCTTACGGAGCGAAAAATAAAAAAAATTAAAGAATCCACTGTTAGGCGGTACAAAGTTCGCTGGGTCAGCTAGTCTTCTTTAATATAAAAATGAATCCTCGACTGTGTTGATAAGCGCAAATCTCGAGAGCAGCTGAACCGATTTCGCTAATTCTTTTTTTAGAATATTCCTTGAAGTACGAGGATGGTTCTTACGGCTAGAAAAATAAAAAAAAATTAAGAATCGACTGTTAGGCGGTATGAAATTCGCGGGGTCAGCTAGTTTCTAATAGATTCCAGTTTTTGTCAAAATAGTTCTGGAAAGTGGCTTTTTCAAAATACAAAAAATTTAATATTTTTAACGGTATTATTTCAAATACAATGCTAATTATTTCTCAATAAATATATGAAATGAAATGAAATTATTAGTAGCCAGACAGAGCGGTATCTGCGTACCGCCATTGTCTGATTCACGGAGGGGAAGGACTAATTTTTCGCAGAAAATTTCTCAATAACATTAAATTAGCTTTCTCAACTCGATTAAAGATTTTCATACCATCCAAATTCATTGTGTAAATCCAGCCCTTATATAGAACCTACTATGCGACTATAAATATACTTTGAAATTTTGAAATTGACTTAGCATTTTGTTTGACGGTATGAGACCCGGTCAAAAGCTATAAAAACATTCACATCTATTGTGACTAGTCGTTCTTCTGGTGATGACAGAATTTATTTGCTTGGGCGCTAGTGTGTGTTTAGGCTTCTTTATGAGGAGCTCGAATAAGCCTTCGTTTGTTTAAGGTTGCTGGCGCAGCCCAGAAACTTTGAAAAAAATTGCACGTAATCCCACCCAACATAGGCTTAAATTTTGTAAACTACAAGGTTTAAAGCTATCTACTTTCATAAAGCGCCTTAAGTAGTAGATATAGAAATATCTATGTAGGCGCCTAATGTTCTGCAGGGCGTGGTAAGGAGAATTTCTGTCAAACAGCAAATGAATAGGCGTAACTATAGATTAGCTAAGACTGACAAGGCGCCGTTCTGTAATCCTTGAGAGGTTTTTAGGCCACTTTTATAGCCCCTCCCTTAAGTGATAGGTATATGTGTAGATAGAATATTCTTTAATTTATGTACACCAGTACAGTAAAATTGGGGGGTTTATTTTTAAAAGTAATTTCTTCCAGACCATTGATGAAAACAAAATGTTCCATTATCCTTCCCATCATGATTAATCATGGACGTTTTTATTTCCCCCCCCCCATTCAAACCTCAGCGACCCACAAGCTGCGAAGCTCGCAGCTCAATTCAAAATTTATACTTCGTTCGTTTCTGATACTAAGACCGCAGCCACATAGAAAGGACGTGGTACGGGGGTGCGAAAAAGACGCGACGACGCGCGACGACGTGTTGTTTAAAAATCGCGTCTCTTCTGTGTGGACTTCGTTTCGTCCCTTCAGTACATTTTCGCGTGACCTAGCCAGCGGCCACACAGACGAGGCGCGGAAAAGACGCGCGACTTGCTGTGTGGCCGCTGGCTAGGTCACGTCAGCGTTTGTTATTACTATTATATCTCTATTGTTGGAACATCCCTTTGTCAGCCGGTCGCTCACCCCAGCTATCCGGCTCATAAAAATATTATAGGTGCAACAAAGACCAATAGGACGAACAACAATCGATTTCTACCTGCTTGCCTTAGCTGTCAGTGCCTTCATCCTCTTAACGTTCCAAAAAAATAACCGTCGAATTTTAAAGTGGACAGAAGTCGACACGAAAATAACTTTTCTGTGCATCTAAATTAAGCAGGTTTTTGTGTAGCGCAAGCAGAGTTGAAGGTCGACACAGAAATAACCGAGTCATCGAAATTATCAAAGGGTCTTTTAGGGCACAGGTGCTCGGCTCGTCTGTAAAAGTAGCCCCATCTCGGCAATTAATGGATTACGGACACGTTTAGACGGCTCACATGCATCGTGGTCAGGTTCTTCAATCTTTCGCGTCTAGGGGTCACCTTTTATTCTTTTATGTTTGATATTTTTTTACTCGTCATTTCAGTGTTTATTCCAGGACTTAGTTACGTCCATGGAAATACAATTATATATTTTTTTGATTTTACACTGTAATAATTATAGTGTAAATAAAAAAAAATTACGTGTCGTTATGGTGTTGTGAATTTGTGTTTTATTTAATTATCAGGAAATCTACTGCGGAAACAATAATAAAACACTCCACATTTAAGGTCAATAGCATGGCCAATTATAAAATTCCACTAAATTACTTATACATTTTCAGATAAATGTGATGGATACATGGATAGATAGAATATTCTTTACCACCAGGAATTACATAAGAGAGTTATCTCTGTTTATCCATTCAGAGAAAGAGTATTTTCATGACCTACAAAATTTTAATCTAACCTAATTTAAGCTAACCTAAATCGAGCCATCGCTGTCTTTTTCAGTACACAGAGAAATCTCTACCACAATCTATTTGATACATAAGTACAGACATGACGATGATCGTAAATACGTGTTAGCATATCCAACATTACAAAGCCGCCCTTAATGCAACGGAATAGAGTCCACTGATAAAGGGATTATACACTCCAAACAGCTCACTCTCCCGAAAATACAGTTCCATATTTGAGTAATTCATTCACAATCTGTGGATATTTACCTTCGGTCATGACGGGTGGTGTACCACAGAGTAGAATTAACTAAATACTTGGGTGTGCAGAAGATTTGTCTGATTAACCGACTGCGACGGTTCTACAATTGAGAATTTCCCTAAAAACATTTGTTTCTTTCTATAAACTTAAATATTTGTATATTTGCTTAAGTAAGAAAGAAATGACATAGGGTGTTCTATGGTAGCCGGGCGAGTAAAATATGGTAGAATATAGTAGAATATTACAAAAATATGGTAATACACCTGGACTGAGGCGTACGAAATGTATGGAAAATGTACAGCGGCCCCCAGTGGCAATCGAATCCCGGCATGGGATATCCTCTAAATAGGTTTTCATAAGGGACTCATCTGAATAAGAAATATTTTTGTTTTGGCTACCGGTCCCTTTCTCCAATGATATAAACCCATTGTATATCCCCACTGCTGGGGCATGGGTCTCATGCTGCATCGCAGAAAGTTTAGGCTATACTCCACCACGGGGGCCAAGTCCGGGTTGGTGGAGGGTTGTAAAACACTGGCCGGCCTTACTGTCAAAAGTAATCAAGCCATAAAGAGCATAAGAGCAATCAAGAACATAAGGCCTCTAACATGGCTTAACGACGGCCGTTACACGACAGCCAGTACCAATGGCTTAACGTGCCTTGCAAAGTACGGAAGCGCTTGAAAAAATTGCCACTAGCCGTAGCCACCCATTCATACCTGACCGCGCCTGTTGTTGCTTAACACAAGTGAATTATTCCTATCACTTGGTTCGACTTGGCCATGAGCAATTCGTGGCTCCTCAACAATATACACTACAAAAAGTTAATTTATAATATAACTGGTTGTTATCGGTTTACTTTACTAATAACCCCAATTACTTACCTCACTGTTAAATATTCTTCTTTCAATAGAATCTTTACTAACACAAAGTTGACGTTTCGTACTCTCCTATTTTGTACAGACTGTGTATTCATGCTAACAACGGTAATTGAATGCCCATTCTACAAAAGCAGTCTAATTAAGGGATTTTGAGACCTATTTAGAAGATGTTAAGGTTCAGTAGGGGTGTAGGTGGAGTCTGTAAATGATGATTAGGCATACAGACATGTGCAACCTTACAATTTTGATAGGGAATCTAAATTGGTAATGTACTATTGTATTTTCGAGCAATTTTCACGTCTCCACGAGAACGTCACTCTCGGGCCTGTGACGCTGAGTATACTCGGCTCCAGCCTGTCGGTAACGCTGAATCACGTATACTTGGTCCCTCTAAATTTACAAAATATACTTTTAGGCTATATGCAGAGAGACATAAGGAATATATTTTTTTTGAAAAGAATATTGTGGAGTTGCTTATTGTTATTAGCTTTTTCTCCACATATTATAATATTATATTAATTGTAAAACTAACAACTTTGACATTCATTAAGTAAAGATGAAGACGGTAGCACAATGGGTAGAACTACGTACTCGGAAGCGACAGCCCCAGGTTAGATTCCCAGTGCGAGCATGTAACAATGACTTTGTTTTTTAAGCTATGTACATTTGTGGAGTTATAGTAGCAATGGCACACGCTAACTGTGAAGGAAAACATCGTGAGGAAACCAGAGTATGTGAGGTATTCAAATAGCTCAGCACTCAACACCAATCCGCGGCGAGCACGCGTAATAACTAAGCCCATAACCTCTCTCAGAGAGAAGGCCTGTGCCCTGCAGTGGGACTTTTATAGGACACATAAAAATAAGTAAACATTTTGTTCTGATGAATAAAAACAATTGATTTGATTTATTTTATGCTTGAACAAGCCCCAGTCCATTTCTCGTAACGCACAAAGTAACCAGTTGTAAATTACTGGTCCTACGCAAAGTACAATCTCGTGCAGCAGTGCTGCATAGTGTTATACAAAGTATACCTGTATCACCATACCATTTCACAGCCTCATTAAAAGTTTCGTCCCTTAACACGTTCCCGGGCGAAGTAAAAAGTTATTCCTGTCACCGAAATTAATTCGGCCCGGCGGTGACCGCAACGTTGTAATCTCTGTTAATTAAATACACTACATCAGGCCCGGTGTGGTTTCTTTGACAGTCGACGGGAGTATGTAATTATAGGCCGCGGGTGAGTACTTGGCCGTGCACCAGCAATGATTTTTACAACTACGTATTAGCACATAGCAGGCAAGAGGCAAATTCGATCGGCGCTAGATGGCCTTAATTGAAGGGTACCGCAAACCACGTGAGAAGTGGAAATCTGTGGTTGATGTCCTATGCTCCCATTGGCGTTAAGGCACCGAAGAAGAAGAACAAGACATAACAGAAAAAAAGCGCGCAAGAGAAGCGCTTGAAGTCGAGTACCACGCGTGGTAATTAAGCCCATACCGTCTCTCTCTGAAAGAAGGCCTATGCCCTGCAGTGCAACGTTTATAGAGTACATAAAAATATTTATTATAATGATAGAATTATTGATAGCATCCGCAATTATTGAGACATGTCGGTTAGGGTTTGTCATTTACAACAAATATGATTTTAGGGCTTTTGCAAACTTTTAAATCGATTTGCGAATGTAAAAATATCGCTGTGTTTCTGTTTTTTAGTAACGCTGTTTGACCGATAGCGCTTATAACAATATGTGGAGATTCTTCTATCTAGGGCAATGATTTACTCAAGGGTGCGACGTCAATAAAGCGCGATAAGCGTGTAACGGTGGAAACTTCTTTACACCATTTTTTATATTTCTTTTTGGTCTATCATTTTCAAAATTTTGAATTAAGTCACCCATGTTTTGAGATTTCCCTCATTTTTATAATTTCTACTTCACATCTTGACTAGACCTGACTATTTTTACCTGCTTATTCCATTTTTGTCCAGTTTTATGTTTATATTATAAATAACACAATAAAACAAACTATAAGTAAAGCACAAAGTTAAAGTCGTTCCAGTTTTGTTATTTATTAAAAGTTATACAAGCGTGTATTTAGGTTTAGGTTTAATAAAAAAAATTGCGTTCTGTACCGCGTTGAATAATTCACTTTAGTAACTATACATACCGGAACTCTAATTACCGGACGTTAACGCAACATCACTGGAGAATAGTGGTGTATTGCAGCCATGGAACGGCCAAATCAGTCCGCGCAGGCTATAGGCGGTTTTTTTCGGCAGTCGACATGCGGTGCCGAACTATAATTAGTGTCTTAAATACTGTCTTTCATGTCGTCAAACATGAAACTTGACGTGGTTTGGAGAGTTTTGTCTTTGACCATGATGATTCTGGGGCTTGGACCACACAGAAAAGTCGTGGGGCGAGTACACACAGTACACAGCCCTTGCTCTGTGATCTGTAAACTCTATGCAAAGCGTCGCGCCTTTTTCGCACAAGTATACCCGCGCGATAAAAATTGAATACGATATCAATCAACCCTTGTATGTCCCCACTGCTGGGGCACGGGTCTCTTCCTGCATCGTAGGAAGGTTAGACCATGCTCTACTACGGGGGCCAAGTCCAGGTTGGTGGAGCGAGACAGTGGCGAGCCTTACTGTCAGAAGTTATCAGCCGCCAATAAGGTCCTTGACATACCGGCATCAACGGCTTAACGTGCCTTGCAAAGCATGGAAGCGCTCCGAAAAATGCCACTAAAATGGAATACCAAGTACAAAATATTTTATGTTGTTATCCCATTACATCAAATCAATTAATAGTATTTCTCATCAGCTTTCTTCTTCCTACCACCTATATGCAGACTATCTCCAAATCTACACACAGGCTACTTTTAATAACCTGAGTGTGGCCATATCAACCATTAACAACGATCTTTTAGAGATATCAAAGTGGAGTAATACTCATGGTCTCAAGATCAACCCCAATAAAACGCAGATTATTATCGTCGGTTTTATTTCTAGGGTTGACATGGACATGCTCCCTACAGTAATGTTTGAAGGTACAACTATTCCATTCAGTCAAACGGTTAAAAACCTTGGAATTATTATTGATAGTACCTTATCGTGGATACCACTGCTGGAAGTGGTGAGCCGGAAGATGTTCGCGTCTGCAAGGTCACTTAAACGGCTTCGTAATTTTCTACCCACTGCTACCAAAGTTGCATTAGCACAATCACTCCTTCTTCCTATTTTCGACTACGCTGATACATGTTATCTTGATATCACCGAGGAGCAACTGAATAAACTTGAGCGTCTTCAAAACTTCTGCATCCGATTCATATTTGGTCTGCGCAAATATGATCACGTTTCCGAATTTCGTACAGAGCTCAAGTGGCTCCCAACCCGCCTCCGCCGGAATACGCACATACTCTCTCTTCTCTACTGCATACTGTTTAATCCAGTAACTCCTTCCTACCTCAAAGAGCGCTTTGAGTTCCTTCACTCTTCTCATATCCTTACTCTTCGCCCCTCCCAAAACCTTCTCCTAAAAATCCCTTCCCATCACACCACCTTCTACAGCTGCTCTTTCACCGTGCAAGCAGTCCGTCTCTGGAATAGTCTGCCGGTGGAAGTACGGAAAGCCAAGTCTCTACCCATTTTTAAAACTATGGTAAAGGAATTCTATCTCGCTAGTGTTATGTAAAACTTTTGCTGTTATTTGTAGTAATGTTGGTATTTTATTTATGTCCTCTACATATATTTTTATGCCTATAAATGTATGTAAAATATATATTTTTATATCACTTTCTATTTATGTAGGTATATCATTATTTGTATGTATCTATTTAGGGTTAGTATAATTATTTTCTTAATTAAGCATGTTTTATTCAAATGTATCTGAAACATTTTGATTTATTTGTACATCTACTTCCCAATATATTGCTCCAGTCCATCCAAAGGTTGTCTGGAAGCGATCACTTTTAGTTATAAGGCCGCCGTCTGTACTCTTAGGTTAAGAAATACCTGTGTAATTTCCTTTTTTATGTACAATAAAGTGTTCTCTATCTCTATCTATCTATCTACATCTAAGACCACCTACATCGATGGTGATTAATATAAGTATAAAAAAATCTTGTAACAGTAGATACCGCTCTTCCTTAGATAGAACTGTTGTCTAAGTTCATCCATCCGTTCGTCATTCCGTCAGATCGAATAATCCGTTATAAGTACGTACCAAACGGATGCATTTATATTATTTTTTGTGATGTGGCTGTTTGTCTCAAAATTAACGTGCGTTTAATTGCGTCTAATGTTGGGTTGCTTGTGGGTAAAAGGGCTTTTTGGTGTAGACTACCCAAAAATGTCAAACTAGTTTTTTCAACACACTTGCTCGTAAAGTGACTCTTATAACACCGGTTTAAGAACCATAATGCTGTCCATTATACACGCGTGCGTAATAATATTACAGCACAAGTGCTGTAATGAATATAGTTTTAATTTTATCAACTACAGACAAATATTGACAGCAAAGAGTTTTCATATCTAAAAATAATAATTTAATTTATATTTTATGCACGTTAGTATCAAAATACGATAACTAAACATTTATTTTCATCAAATTGCAATCAAAATAAGAAAAAGATAGACATATCTAAAAGCCAACTTGTAATTCAGAAATATCGATTTATAGGCTGTATGGAAGTTGTTACATTTGCCTACATTTGACAGCGCGCAAATTAAAAAAGTAAGCGCGCGCCATTTTCAATCTCAGTTCTCAAGAAATAAAACTTTTCATTGTTTATTGTGAAAATGTCGAGTTCGAGTACTGATACTGAAGAGGATATGGTTTTAACTCCGCAAGACATACTTAATGAGGCGCAAAATGCCAATGAAAGTTTGATACCCGAGAAATCTAGGGAAAAATATGTCGCAGCGTATGAAAATTTCCTAACATGGAAAACGGAAAAGAACGCGAACTCTTTTTCTGAGTCAGTATTTTTAGCGTACTTTTTATTTTTATTTACCTGTGCTTGTTTTTTATTTTCCTCACAAGTGTGTTGAAAAACGTCGTATGACACTCGTGAGCATTGGTCATTACAGACTCGGTTCCATAACTGCTCTCGCCTTCAGCTCGAGCAGTAAACCCACCTCGTCTGTAATGACCAACTTAGCTCACTAGTGTCATAATGTACTATTTTTAAACTTATTTTGAGTAAAGGATATCTGTGCTAAAATATGAAATAAGGGCCAATAAGTGTATTCAGATTCGATCGATTTTTATTGTTTTTATATTGTTTAAGGTCCAAAATCAATTTTGAACTTTTTTGAGTTGTGGCCCTTTTGATTATAGGCAGTTAAATATAAATAGATGAGCTTGTGTCATGCATGACAGTCATGTTGCAGATATAATAATTCTAATATCTTTACATCTACGCTAGAAGATCAGCGTATAGTGAGCTGAAGTGACTACTCAGACCAGACCGTGTAGTGCCTTTACGACATAGCACATATTATTAGAAAGCTACCTCATACGCACGATGAAAAGAAAATAAATGAAATAGGAAATTAACAATCTAATTACCTCAGATTTGTATTTTAAAAGGTTTGGTTCCGGCTATTTAAAAAAACAGGAGAATTAGGTAGTCAAAATAGTAATGAAAAAATTTACTTTACCTTATTTATGTATCTTTATTATATATTTTCTTATTATATATTTGCTGTGTGGTGTCGGCCTAGAGAATAGCACCAACCCAATTCTTCCCGCGGGTGTTGTAAAAGGCGACTAAGGGACACAAACCGGTGGGTGGGCAGCAGCGCCCCCTGCAGTACTATTCCACCGAACTGCGATCCCCAACCCGCATGCCCAGCGTGGGGATTATGGGCATTACCCCCTATGATGGCACAACGTGGCGCTCTTTAGGGGTGGGCTATGTCCAGCAGTGGACTAGGATAGCCTGACGACGATTATATATTTTCTTGCACTGCCCGAGTCATTTATATCCGAGTCTCCCCAAGAACAAAGGTTTGTTGGAAGTTACAGTAGAAAAAAAATGTAAAAAAAAAGTAAATCTTGACAGTTTGCCAATTGTATTATATTTTAAATTCATGTTTTTTTTTTAAACATATAAAGATCCACATAAAAACAAACAAGATGAAGAATTTTCCAGCTTCATACCATCCTCTCAGCTTACAGATTCAACCTCCATAGTATTCCCAAACCTCGATAGCTCGTCAATTGTGATAGATTATCAATAATCATGTCTTTTTCGAATAAACAAATAACATGAAGTAATTCCTAGCTAAAGAGGAGATCTTTGTCCAGCGTTGGGACTCAATCGAGCCTAAATAGTAAGGCAAAAAAGTATCAATTATCATTTCGGTACCCTTTCGACCGCATGAACACATTTCCTAGTATTATGGCAGTGGATTATTTTTCTTTTTCAATTTACGAGCCCTCAAGGACGCGTTCTCGGTGCTGTAGTGTACTTTAAACTCATTTTATACCAACTTGTTTTTTGCATATGTTTTTTACTTAGTTACCATATGCGGAAACTTATTTTTAGCTATAGTTAGTCATTAAGAACAGGCCATTTCTATGTAAGCTGCAAGTTTCCCAAAAAGAAATAAATACATTAATAAATAAAAAACTGTCCGGCTCCTATTCCATCCACTCACATCTTTACACGAGCGTTTCATTTAAAGTGTACTGTACTCCTTAACTTTGATAGTAAACCGCCGTCGGCAACTCGCCACACGCCATCGCCAAATATTGACTCGGCGAAAACAGCAAACGCGCAGTTTAAGACGTCCTTAAGCCAAGCTGTCCCTTTGCCGTGCTTTGCCGCCTCCGAATGTAGATTTGCACAAAAGTTACTCTAGCTAAGTCCACTTGCGTCAGCCCGGGTTAGCTCATTTAACTAGAGTGTTCAATTTTCAATTTAATCGATTAACTCGAGTTACAGGAGCTAACCCGGGCTGACGCAAGTGGGCCTTAAAAAAGGAATTATTTCAAAATTTATTGTAAAATTATTCTAAGATATAAACATCTTATATGAACAATCACAGTGTTTGTTATTGAACTCCTCCAAAAGGACTTCACCGATTTTTAGTAAATAAAATTAGTAGAATTGATAGGGATGAGAATAGGTCGAGGGCTAATGAATATAGCAAACGTTTGCTGAGGTATATTAAATTTATGAATTTTTTTAGTTGAAATTTTAATGAATTTTATGATTGTTTTTCCATAATTAAATTGTGTTAATATAATTAACACAAAATTAAACCATAAATGTTATTACAGAAGTAGTTATCTTGTTATTTTAGTACTCAATATTACTTATTAAAGGTTTTTTGACATGTGCCTCCTTTTCATAAGTTTTTTTTATTTCATTTCATATAATTTTATTCATGCTGAATTTAATTGCTAATTTGTGTTATTAATATTAAATAATATAAACAAGCAATCTACGTCTTGCTTCGCAAGGCACGTTAAGCCGTTGGTGCCGGCTGTCATGTAATGGCAGTCGTTAAGCCATGTCGGAGGCCTTATGGGCGATTGATAACTTCTGACAGTAAGGCCCGCCACTGTCTTACAATCCTCCACCAACCCGGACTTGGCCCCTGTGGTGGAGTATGGCCTAACCTTCCTACGATGCAGGAAGAGACCCGAGCCCCAGCAGTGGGGACATACAAGGTTTGATAACGTAACGTAATGTACGTCTGGCGTAGAAATGCATGTTTGTATCACTTGTATATTTTTTAGAAAACAAAAAAAAATCAGACCTATCTTTAAAAACAAGGGTATTTGTCTGTCTATGCCATCCTGGCTTCCTAACTAATGCAACTATTGTAATGCGGTTTTTTTATATCAAAAACACCATAGTTAGAATATTTTCGAGGCTTAATTTATTGCTAGTTTTGACTATGTGTACAAGTCGCGAAAGTTTAAAATACGTTAAAAACACCATATTTAGTGTTGAGCGTTCCTTCATCCAATTCTAGTCAGTACCTACGCTGTACGCAAATGACAACTGTCAACACAGCGACGAGACATGTATGCGTGCGGAGAATGACAAGTATTTTTGCTGGAATTTAATATATAAACCGGTCAAGTGCGTGTCGGACTCGCGAGCGTAGAGTTCCGTACCAGAAGGCTTCGGACTGTATACTTATCAAAAAGGGATTTTTTCATTCCATTCGGGAGACCTAGTAGTATTCTGAGTTACACCGGCCGGTTTTTATTATTCGTTGGTATACTACATATAGAAAATTACACAAAATTTTACACTAAAAAAGGACAAAGAAACTATTATTAATGCGGTAGTAATGAGGTCCTTGAGAAGTATGTGTGGTGTTAATTTGTTTGTATACGTAATTTTTTTATATTTATATGTTTGTTACTGTTTCCTTTATTTGTTTGCTTTTTATTCTCTTTTTAAATGCTGTATTGTGCTTGTAGTTGTTCTCGTACAAGTGTGTGTACAAATGTATTTTTTTTACTATCGATTTATCTACTTTGAATGACTGGATACGCAATAGTTTATTTAGATAATATTGTGGGCTAGAATGAGGAAGTAGTGAATAGTATTGAGAAAGGAATATGACGTGGTTTTGGAAATATAGAAATGATGCAGGAAGAAAGATTGACGAAAGAAATATATCAAGCGAATGTGGGCTATATTTATATAGGCTACTTAAAGAGAAGGTTCCAGCTTGCACGCTTCTGGTACGGTACCCTAAGAAGGCCTGGTGCGAAAGCTATTCATGGATCAGCGAAATAGAAGGCGCGTGGAATAACCGTTATGCCTATTAGCGACTACCATATGTCCGTGAGAATCGTGAGAGATGAAGAATATATTTACTAAGATTTGTTAGTATCGTTTGTAAAGCCAATTCAGTGGAAAATCCCGCCCGCTGAGGAAATGTTATGATTAAACATAAAATATGGTTTCCGGAACAGATCCAGACGTTTGCGATAGCACTTAATATGGAATTTGACAGTTAAGAGTCTCCCTCAAGGAGGAATTCCCTTAGAAATGGAGTTTGCTTTTTATTTACAAACGCTGGATCGCAATGAAACTTTGCAAATACGTTTAGAGGACTCTAATCGAGGTTTGATCGTGCTTATAACTGAGAGTAACAGACTAAAAATGAAATTGTAGCCTCATAAGACTTTTCATGGACACTATTCTCAAGGCTATAATTTCATAATAAACCCATTATATCCCCACCGAGGGGCACGGGTCCCTTCTCTGAAGAAGGTATGGGCCATACTCCACCAAAAGGGCCAAGTCCGGATTGGTGGAGGCTTGTAAGTATAGTGGCTGGTTTAAGCCGCTCTAAGGTTATAATTTCTTTTCATAAATTTATTTCCAATTCTTAGGATGATCAAACCTCCACTTGTGCCCTCTAAGCGTATTGACAAAGATGAATTTCGATCCGGCATGTCGTTTGTAAAACCAACTACGAGTACGTTTGTATGGGAATGGTTCCTTGAGGACGATTGGAATCGGTCAGGGTTTCGTCCGTGTCATATTGGAGGAGAGTGAAGTTTTTCGCTGCTGATTTCTCCATTACTAATCAACTTGAAAGCAACTTACGTTACATTGTGTATTGACATTCAACAAAGAAAATGTAAATTATAAACGTTGTAATAAGCTTTCGATTTCTGAAAGAGAAACGGATTTATAAAAGCCTTGTTTAAAGGTCAGAAAATGTCTATATCCTAAAAAGAGAACATCTGTACTTTTCCTTTTAATAGAGTACTGTTCAATATCCTTCCCGGGCAAACAAACCAATTCCCATGACTACTTACAGCCAACTATGCCCTTCTACTGTAATAAATTACTCCGTACTTTTTCCTCTGTGTTTGTACAAACAAATTTAGGCCTATTGCAGTGTTGACGTTACTGGAATGACCCCTAAAGGCAGGAAAACAACAGTATTTTGAAGATTTTTCCGATGTTTCTTCATGGAAAAACTTCCTTTGCATTATATCACTTGTAAACGCTTAGGCTTAGCAACAAAAAAATACCGTCGTCTTGTTTCACGTTGGGAATTAAGATAATCGTGATTGTTTACCTCACAAACAATCACGATTAGACGCGTTCAGAGATACGCGTTGAATAGAGTAGCTGTATTGAATTCGGTTGAAAACTATGTATGTCGCGTCACAGGTCTTAAAAAAATTGAAGTAATTTTTGTCATGTTTGTGATGCAAGTATGCATACAGTCTATTTATTCTTACTTGTCCAATTTAGTAAACAAGATTCTAACCTTAAAATTGAGATTAGATGCCTAGACTAGACATTTTCTCGCAAATTCATGAACTATCATGAACTATGTTTATAAATTTGGCAGCGTGTTATCTAAAAGAGTGTTCTAGGTTACTTCATTTATGGAAATATGGCAGTTTTGAACTAAAAAGTCACAATTTAAGGGTAGAATCTTGTTTACTAAATTGGACAAGTAAGAATAAATAGACTGTAGGTGTGGATTTTTATGCAATCTACAGTGGGAAGTATATAAGCTACTATATACGGCCATAACGTAACATAAAAGTATATACATCCTACTGTAGAGTGCGTGGGCATAATCATCACGTGTGCCCACCACGGAAAGGCAATTTTAAGCCTCGAGGTATGGGTAAGCGTTGAAATAATAGTATCAACTATAATTTCTGAGGTTAGCTATAACGTGCTGTAATCTCGAATCTGACCCCAACTAGCAAGCCGACGCGAGCGGCGTTTTAGCAAATGTCAAAAGCCACGGCTAAGCATTAAGTCCGCTGCATTGCTCGATTTTATTTTTAAAATTTACGTGCTGTACAAATATCGAAGCGCTTGTAGCGCAGTCGAACTGAGTGATCGGAATCAATCACTTGAGTTAAGCAACAACAGGCGCGGTCAGGTGCAGGATGGGCAACCGTCCCGTGACTACCGCAAGTGGCTTTTTCCCGAGCGCTTCCGTACTTCGCGAGGCATGTTAACGTTGGTGCCGGCTGTCATGCAATGGCAGTCGTTAAGCCATGTCAGAGGCCTTATTGGCGGCTTGATAACTTCTGACAGTAAGACCCACTGTCTAACAATCCTCCACCAATCCGAACTTGCCCCCGTGGTGGAGTATGGCCTAACTTTCCTGCAATGCAGGAAGAGACCCGTGTCCCAGCAGTGGGGACATACAAGGGTTGATACCGATATCGAAAAGTATCAATAAATAAATAAATTTCAGCGGCACTTCATAAAACGCTTGAGTCGCGCTCTCATGTTGTCTGCGCTGAATTCGAACTTTATCTTTTACACAGATGACCCCTCCCATATCGTGATACTTATGATGATATGGCCTCAGAATCTCCCAATTGTTTTGTGGGGTCGTCGACCCCGCGTATCGCTGCAGGCAACTAAATGGACCGGCCAAAAAACTGCCCTGCCGCCGCTGCCGCCGCCGCCGTCCTACGATAAGTTTGATGGTGCGACTACGAAGCCTGTGAACTTAAGAGTAATTTATTTTATTAGAGAAAACAAACAGTTATACAAAAAAACATTTGTATAACTTAACTTAAAGTTAGTATTAAGGTTAGTTACATGTATAACCAGCAGTGTTTTCTACAGTTTACAATATAAAAATATTAGAATGCAATAGGCACAGTGTGAGAAATGCAGTAGAGTAATTCTGTTTATTACGAAATCTGTAGCGCAGTGACTTTACTGGCAAGAGTGAATGGTGAGTAGCACTGCTATAGGAGTGGGTCGTTGTCCGATTTTTCGACGACGAAACGCAACCGTTTTTTCTGGAACGAAAACAGGTCCTCGAAACGGTCCTCGTTCGCAACTGGTTTCATTGTATGCGAACGAGCAAGGCGCAGAGGAAGGTCAAACGAGTGCGAACGAGACGAAATCACGAAACATCGGAAAAAATAAGTTGTTTTACACGATATTAGACTGTATACTCATAGACATAAAGATTACTTTATTGTATCACAGACCAAAACGAACGGAACGAGCAAGGAGCCGACGACGACGTCGCAATGATCTCATTACGTTCTAGGCTCTATTAATATAGCACTAAAGGACATATCCGCGTCAAACAATCTAAGGACTGGTCTCGCGACGAACAAACGCTGGCACTGCTTTCGAGTCGCTGGCACTGCTTTAGATTGAAACGTAAAACGGTCCTATCATCGCGGAACACAAAACAGTCTTATAAAACGGTTCGTCTTTGCAACTATCACGCCTACACTGCTAGGCGTAGGCCCCTTTTGTTACTCTGATAACCGCTGCGATTTATCCTCCAAACATAGTCCTCCTAACATAATATAGCTGAGAGCCCTGCATAAGCAGGGCTAGTATGTCTTTGGATACACTTATCTATTTACGCTGTTTGGCTCGAGGGGCATGAGGTAAGTAAACTTCATAAAGAAATATTTATACGTGTCTCATCGACTCATCAGGCGACGTAAGAGCCGGTAGCTATTTGGTCAACGCATTAGCCTGGCCATTCAAAAGGAACCGGGACGGGCAGCGGTCTAAATATATAATTAGTAATTCTTAATCAACCTATTTAGAGGCTAAAAATTCCACCCATGCCGGGATTCGAACCCGCGACCTCTGGCTATCCGTGCCAGCGTTCTATCCAACTGAGCTAATGGGCGACTCACCGGCACCAGTGAAATTTCGAACCTCTTTACACTATTCTCTGTATTACGTACAGGCAGCGACATCTGGCTGAAGTCGATTGCATCACTTAGAGCCCCGACTACCTACTTTGCAGTTAGGTTTCTACATCGGAACGATATCGCTGTACCCACATGTTTATACTATTTTTATTTTTAATGCACTAACCCGTGCTAAGGACAATTTTAAAAACCTATTTAGAGGCAAAAAATTCCACCCATGCCGGGATTCGAACCCGGTAACCCGGATTCGGTAGTCGGGGCTGTAAGTGATGCAATCGACTTCAGCCAGATGTCGCTGCCTGTACGTAATACAAAGAATAGTGTAAAGAGGCTCGAAATTTCACTGATGCCGGTGAGTCGCCCATTAGCTCAGTTGGATAGAGCGCTGGCACGGATAGCCAGAGGTCGCGGGTTCGAATCCCGGCATGGGTGGAATTTTTAACCTCTACATAGGTTTTTAAAATTGTCCTTTGCACGGGTTAGTGCATTAAAAATACAAATAGTATAATTCTTAATCATTTGATAAAGAAGTCCGCAACTAAGTTTTTTGCTGAGAATTAAATGAAATGCATCAAATTTTTCTAATTACTACATCGAATTATATAAGTATATGCACAGTGCAAATGGGATGGGAACGTGGCCTGGCACACTATAATAATAAATAAATAAAAATCAATAATTACATGTAAAAATCACAACAATCGCTTATTGAATTGTAACAGTCCTTGGTCTCTGCATACCCGTCTGGGATACAGGCTTGAGGTTATGATATGTTATGTATGTTGTAGTCTTATTAAACTCGACCCAGGAACCTTCTGAGTTTTGTTACCAGCTCTGTAACTAAGAGTATTTAAATCTTTTGCCAAGTCGCAGCTGACGCCAGCCGCACCACAATACATATAGCTAACTCCCCATCGATACAAGTAGGTACTCTCGGATACCCTCCGAGAGGACCACATTCCTGCCGCGCCCCCCTCTCCCGCGGCCCGCTGCGTGCGCGCAGGCGAGAGGCTCTGGGAGGATTTTCGTTATCATTATTATTATTCGCGAGGTTCGGAGCAGGATGGGACTTATTTTATGTCTTATATATTTTTATTTTCTTATGTTTATAACACATCTGAATAGTAAACCTATTGTAATGTTTTGTTTGATTGATTTTTAAAGTTATTTATTCCGAAATATATTGAACAATTTTTTAACATCACAAAACAGTATAGGTATACAAGAAAAACAAGGTACTAATTAATAATGTGTTAAGGATAATGTATTAAGTCTGTAATGTTTCATAGTTTACGTAACTTTGTGATAAATTTAATATTTATATAACTAATTTCTCTCATGCGATTTTGATAGTACAAAATATTATTGAAATAATGCAAAACCTAAAAATTGTTCCATTTATTAAATAACTATCTGTGCCCCGCGGTTATTACGAGTGGGTTCGAGAGTTAGTTTTTAAAAAACAAATTTTTAATACACGTAAATATTTATTGGAAATAATAGAGATACAATACGCGCGCGATGCGTCCTCTGGGACTAGCAAAACCGGTCTAATCAGCAACCGACTGAAAGTACTGGGCAGCGCTCACATTGACGTCATACACGTGGACCATCGGTCCCACGGTTCATGAAATTGGAAGACGTTCACATGCTGACTGTTGTAGCTTTACCCAGCACTATCACCGTGTGAATAGGGGTTGTAACAGCCCCCCGGTTAAAATTGAACATCACGATCGAGGTGATGGGAAATTTGAAAATTTTGCTTGTCCCTATCGGCTCACAAAGGCTAAGGGTTGAATATACTTATCTATCTATGCTATCAGTTACTTAACTATGTTTCGCCTTAGGGGCACTGGCAAAGCTCTAGGACAATCATCCTCTTGAGGAGAGTCAGATTCTGTATCCTGAGTAGATTCCAATGTTACAGACTGTCGTGAAGTTGTGGACCTTTTGTTGTGACACTGATTATAGATTTGTACACAATAATTAGAAGCTTTTCTGGAACATAGTTTCTTTGACCTTAATAGCATATAAGTAAACACTAATACGGTAAGTACATATGTAACCGATAGATAATGAGTGCTGTATTTCTGTAGATGAGAGGGGTTCTCGAGCTTATTCAGCTCTTCTTCGAAATCCTTAAGATGAACGCTGGCATGTAACAAGGAATTTAAATTATTCACATTAGATAGCTTTAAGAGCGGTAAGTGTTCTAAAGTTTTGTTGACTCTAGTCCTCTCACAACAGTCATCATCTATAAGATTGAAGTTAGACATATAAGTAGTAACATTGCTAACTAAACTATCGCTAGGAATAAACTGTAACGTTTTAAAGAAAGCTTTACATGGTTTTGGCAAGGTCAAAATACCCGAACCAAATATTATTTCATCGTGATTGCCTGGTTCACCTTCACAGCTGACATGACACTTTCTTGTACAAAAACTTTCTTGTACGTTTCGGATTGTACAAAAATCCATCTGTTATTACTAATTTTGTGGAATAAATCTACTGAACCGTGTAACAGTTTGGTTTCACAACTAGAAGGTAACTTAGTAACTAATTCACTTAATAAAATAGTCTCACACGTGGGATTAGCGATAGCCGAAAACACACTATCGGGTTTGCACACGTAACACTGATTACCCACTAACTTACACTGCTCAACGTTATCGATTAATGAGTAAAACATTCTATCGGGCGTCATGGCGAGATACGGTTTGGTCGGTGCGATAAGTGCGAAAGTGTCAGGTTTCGAGACGTCATACGGAACAGGCAGCGGAATTACATGGAATAGACTGTATGTCTGTGGCAGGACGAGCGGAATCCTAAGAACTAAAACTAACCTATTATAACTGTAGTAACTAACTAAACTAGACATATCTATTATCTCATGTATGTTTTGAAGGGATAAGGGAACAGGCAGTTCCGAATGTTTAGGTAGGCTATTTTTATTTTTTTCGAGTTCCATATACAGCTGATAAGGGCTAAGTACAGTGGGGTGCAGAATATTCATTTTACTAAACAGGATGGCGTTATTTAGATCATCTATATCGAACGAAAGGGCTATAATAATACTTTGGAGAGAAGTTAATAATGAGTTGAGTTTAACCGTTAAATCGAGCTTATCAGTAGCATCGGAGAGTCCTTGGAGGGATTTTTCGATTATGCCCAAATTATGGTTAAGATGTGCTTCGTTCTCATTGACCTTGGACATAGTATTATTGAAGGTTGAGATAGTCGACTTGATTACGTGAATATTGTCCCTCAGTAAACGTGTCAATTTTGTTTCGTCTGACTGTACTACGTTAATTGCGTCGGTGAATTTGGCGGCGTCATCAGAATCAAGTGTTCCGAAGAACATTTTTAGTAGGGAGCCGCCTGCATTGATAAGGCCGCGTTTTGTGCGTTTGATTTGCTGACCTTGGATAAGATATGAAACTGAAGAGAACTTTTTAACATTATTAATATGTTGACCCTTGAGAGATGCAACGCTGTTTTTACAGTCGACTTGCATTTTAGAAGGAGGGTAAGTATCGCAGAATATAATGACCTTTTCGAAGGTAAAATCAATTTTATCTATATGGGGTTGAATGTGACTTATGTCGACATATGTGACGACGTTCCAGACATCGTTCGAGAATTTGAGAGGCCGGAGTTCGTCGAAGTACAACCCAGGGCTCCCGTGGATTTGCGTAACAAAGCGGCCCTGGCATAGTCCTGTGACTGCCCTGAAATAAAAGTATAATCTAATTTGGAGACGGTGTGGTATCAAGTTTCAACTGATCATAATGATGACGAATATGCTTTCGGTTAATGAGCAGCGTGGCGGTGTGATTGCCGTTTATCTTAACAATCTTAAATGGGCCTTTCCACACCGGTGATAAGGCTTTGTTTTGTTTGTGGTGGCATCGTAAATAAACCATATCACCTGTCTTGTAGGTGATGGGCTTTGAGTGTGAGTCATAATATTTCTTAGACTTTTCTTTAGAAGCGTCAATGTTATCTCGAGCCTTTTGACGACTGTAATAGAGTCTATAGTTGAGAGCTCTGACGTAGTCACCATAGGTATTGTTATCAATAGAGTCGATACTCTGGGGAATATAGGGTTTATACCCGAAAAGGAGTTCGAGGGGTGAAAACCCTGTGGTTGAATGGACGTTGGAATTATAGGCTATCATTGCTGTGTTAAGGTACAGGTCCCACTCTCTATTTTCATCCACATAGGATTTCAAATATTCTTTTAGGGTGGAGTGGCTCCTTTCAAGGGCACCGCATGTCTGCGGATGGTAAGGTGATGCGAATAAATGTTTGATACCGAACAGCTGTTCCAATTGCTTGAAAACATCCGAGCAGAAATTTGTGCCTTGATCAGAGACGATTAATTTAGGAATACCCATGTGAGATATATAATGGACGAGACGTTTAGCCGTTTCTTCGGCGGAGCAGGTGACCATGGGATAGGCCTGAGAATATTTCGTAAGATCGTCTTGTAAGGTTAATATGAATTTGTATTTGTGTTCAGAGGTTTCTGGAAGAGGACCTACAAGGTCGAGGAATACTTTTTCATTAGGCCTAGTGGCAGTAGACGTAATAATCATAGGAGCTCGGTTCATTTGGCGAAGCGGCTTGTTGACTTGGCACGATCTGCAGCTTTTAATATAAGCTTCGATGTCTTGGCGCATATTCTTCCACCAATACATAGACTTTATCCTGTCGTACATACGAGATATACCAGGATGACCCGCAGAGGGTGAGTCGTGGTTTTCTTTTAAGATTCGCTTCACCTCTGAAGGTGTAGGAAATATGATGCTGTTTTTGTAGATATTAACTTTGATTCCGGTATTATGAAATAGAAAGGCTAGCATGTTATATAGCTTGGTGTAGGAGATTTTGTTAAAAGGATCTTTAAAGTCTGAGATGGCAATTTCTTTTTCTTCCTGATACCATACGATGATCATATCTCTATAGTTACGAAGGACATCAAAAATATCCTTGTAGCTATACTCGTCGTAATGGTGAACGCGTAGAAATAGATGTGTATACATGTGGTTTGCATTAGATGTCGTGAAGCTACTTAGTAGCTCGCGTTCGATACAGCGAATGTCAGGATCACTGTTTGACATTTCTATTATGTCTGAACAGTATGGGATTGACGGATCTAAATCAATCGCAGTGGGGTAAACAACCAATTTACATTTTGTCTTTAGCAATGAGTCATTATGCTCTTGTATGACTGTGTCATATGATACAGAGGGTTGGCGGCTTGTTTGTAGGTACCGCTCATATGTTTCAACAGCGCTAGGGCTTGGAGAGAGGTCAACGGGCATGACTGGGATCCGCGATAGTGCGTCAGCATTGCAGTTCATGCGACCTTTTTTATATTCGGGAGTATAGTCGAAATCGGCGAGTTTGAGTCGCCAACGTACGAGTTTGGAGCTGTGGTCGGTGCCACTGCCCGTAAGGATCCACAATAGTGGTTTGTGGTCCGTAATGATTTTGAAATGGTAACCGAATAGATAGGGTCTAAAAACCTTAGTACCGAATACGACGGCGAGGAATTCTTTTTCGGTTACAGAGTAATTACCCTCAGCTTTATTCAGCGTTCTTGAGGCGTAAGCGATTGGCAAGTCTTTTCCGACTTCACCTTGAGATAAGATGGCAGAGACAGCGAAATTGGATGCATCAGTTGTCAGAATAAAGGGCTTAGTAAAATCAGGATATTGCAGGATAGGCGCAGTTGTGATTTTCTCTTTTAGAGTATCGAAGGCTGCTTGCTGCGCTGCCGACCATAGGAATATAGCGTCCTTTTTTAAAAGGCTCGTGAGAGGCTTGGTAATATGAGAAAAATGGTCTATGAAGCGACGATAGTAGCCCACAAGGCCCAGAAAGGACTTAATTTCTTTTGGAGATTTAGGAACTGGAAAATCAGTGACGCATTTAACCTTTTTGGGGTCTGGTTTCACTCCGTGCTCGGAGATAATATGTCCTAAGTACTGGACTTCCTTACGGAGGAATTCGCTCTTATCAGGTTGGAGTTTAAGATTGTGCTCGCGTAACTTTGAGAATACAAGGCGTAGTCGGTGGATATGATCTTTTAAATTGTGGCCGAAAATGACTACGTCATCCATGTATGTAAAGCAATGAACACCCTGTAAGCCAGTAAGTACGACATTCATAAGTCGTTGAAATGTGGACGGAGCATTTCGCAACCCGAAAGGCATCCTAGTGAACTCGTAGTGGCCGGCTAAGGTACCAGGTACACTGAAGGCTGTTTTAGGAGCATCATCTTTTGACATTTCGATTTGATGGAAGGACGACGCAAGGTCAAGAGTCGTGAAATATTTACTGTGACCTAGCTGGTCAAGGATATCAGTAATATTCGGGATGGGGTAGGCGTCACCTACAGTAATTTCGTTAAGCTTCCTATAGTCAACGACTATACGCCATTTTTTTTTACCTGATGCATCCTCTTTTTTGGGCACGACCCATATAGGGGCCGACCATGGAGACATCGAAGGACGAATAATGTCTTGATCTAGCATAGATTTAACTTGTTTCGCGACCTCATTCTTGTGGAATTCGGGGAAACGGTATGTTTTTGCGTGAATTGGATTTTGCGAGGTCGTCTGAATTTTATGTTGAATGGTTTTTGTAGTAGTTAAGAGATCTCCGTCGAGATGGAAGATGTCATTGAACTCGGTGCACAAGTCACGTAACATCACTTCTTCTTCGTGATTCATGTGCTCGCACCTTAATGCATTTTGCACCCGAGCGTTGCGATTTGAACTACTGGTAGTGAAATAGGAGACTTCGTTATCGCTTTGAGCGGAGTCGGTGACGTCACTTTCTAAGATATAGGAAACGGGTTCTAATGTGAATTGGACGTTATCTAGCTTGACGTTTTTATGAGATGTGTTTAACACAGATACAGTGACCTTTTGATTAGGTTGAACACGAACGAGGCACTTTGAAAAATACACGTTGGGGTATTGATTTAGGGTGTTTTGAAGAATTAACCCTTCTTCGACTTCTGGGTTGGTGACGTGACATTCGATAAACATCTCGCTCCGAGGAGGGATGACGTATGTAGGCAGACGCGATTTAAGCTGAAAACACTGGGAAGGGTCGTCCAACATGACGAGGAGTGAGTCGGTATATTTGATAGACGCTCTATACGCGTTCAGAAAATTGTTTCCTAGTATACCGTCATAGTCAAGGTTGACGTTGTCAACGACGTGAAAATAGTACGGAAAATTTAATTTTTCATTTAGGATTAATGAGAGTGAGAATTTTCCAATTGTTTCAGAGTGAGAGCCTACGTCGTTAATGCCTTTGAATTTTATAATGTCATTTTCTAATGCCGGAAGTTCTGAGAGAGACGATTTTTTTATAAGGCAAATTGAACTTCCGGTGTCAACTAAGAGACGAATTGGCTTGTCCGTGTGGGAGGACTTGACTTCGATGAAAGGTAGCTTTGGACTTTTAGAGGATGTGACGTCATAGACTTTAGAGTCCGAATTATCATTGAATTTTATGAGAATTTCGTCGAATATTTCGGATTGGTAATTTGGCTCGTTTTGGCCTTGATTCAGAGTGGTTTTAGGAAGGCAGCTTGAATCAGAAAAGGACATAGAAAATTCAGGCTGACCTTCAGCTTTAGGATTTAGTAATGATTTAGTATTTTCCAAGAGGTTACTTGAGTCAGAGGAGGATTTGGAAAACTCTAGTAGTGCCTCTGGTTTAGATTTAGAACTTTTCTTGTAAAGGTCGGAATTACAATCCACGTTTTTAAGATTCAGAGAGGATTTGGCAGATATAGAAATGGATTGATGTTCCGCCTCACGACTTGGTAAAGATATAGAAGGATCAAAGCTACAGCCCGGTTTAGGATTCAGTGATGATTTAGCATTGGGCCGGAGCTTCGTGCCTGAAACTTCAGGTTGCCGACGACACGAATTCGGCACCTGACAATTTAGTTTAAAGATTCGTTTGACACATGTGGGAGGCAGTCTTCGCAAAGTTGCTCTTCACATTCGTCAGCAGTTTCTTCGACATGCTTGCTTTGCTCAAAGTGTTTATTCTTGTTGCTATTATTATATTGTCGTTTACGACACTCTGAGATAACATGACCTTTGTTTTTGCAATACGAGCATGTCGGGATGTTATTTATCTTTGGACCTTGAAAAGATGAGTGTGAATGTGAGTAAGAATTAGCAGACGACGATGCAGGCTTCTTTTTATGGAAACAGTCGGACTCTGTGTGTCCGTGTTTATTGCAAATTTTGCAAGTGACCTTGGGCTTTGCTGTTGTTTGGTAAAGATTTTGGATTTTCTCTTCCTGGAGGGCGACGTTAATCGCTGCGTTAAGATTTCGGGGCTCACGGCAGCGCACTATAGTGCTGAGACGGGGATTTAACCCAAGTGTAAACGTAAATAAAGCGAGGTCCTCGGTCATAGCGATGCGACCCGCTAGCTCTTTTTTGAGACCATCAGAGTTGTGAATTTCGGACTGCAAGGCCGTGAGGCATGTTTCAATCCGCAAAGCAAACTGAGCTACTGATTCATTTAACTGCTGTTTACAGCTCTGGAGGTCGAGGAGCAGATGGTTATAGTGCTTAATTTCTCCGAAGTTTTGTTTCAAAAAGGCCTTCAAGTCCTCGAACTTGTCAAATACCTTATTTGCGCAAGCAGTTTGAGCTTTACCTTCGAGCTTTGCAATTATAAATTTTAGTAAAAGCTCTTTCTGACTAGCCGACGCTAGGTCTAACGCATTTTGGCAATTTGTCAGGAAAGCGGTCAGGGTATCTCTTTCTCCTTTATAAGGACTAATGAAATTGCATAGTACTTGAATCGGATATGGCTCTGATAGTAACAAGCCTTTCGTTTCGGAAGTGCCAGCCGTCATTATGAAATAAGAGTATGCGTCTCTAACCTATCACCTTTTAAAACAAGTACCTAAGTGAATAGAATGTTTTACTCACAAGACCGCGACCACGACACTTATCTTCATCAGCATACTCCAAACACGACGCGGAGAAGCCGGCTGATACGGCACAGCGGGTTGCTTGAAGACAGGCGAACTGGAATGGCAGCAGATGGACCAGAAATGGCGGCAGATAGGTTGGAGATGACGGCACGTAGATTGGAGACGACGGCGAGGGGTCAAACTGATGGTGACCCTGAAGACGCGGTGGCACTTGTAGTTGCTGGTGCTCTTGTTGGCGCAAGCAGATGTAGGACTCGGTGTACACGTAGACGACCAACCGAGCTCTTAGTGGCCTCGGTGGATGATGATGTAGAAGATACAGTGATTTAGGAATAGCAGATTCAGCGAAGAGTTTGACGAGGTGGGAATTGGTACAGAGTTCACCCCGGAGACACAAGTTTTTCGGCACGCACTGGTTTTCACACACGCACTGTTTTGCACTCACTGTTTTTGACGCGATTCTGAGATCCTGGGCTTACAGATACGGTAATTTGCCAGGATCCCACTTCTGACACCACTATTACGAGTGGGTTCGAGAGTTAGTTTTTAAAAAACAAATTTTTAATACACGTAAATATTTATTGGAAATAATAGAGATACAATACGCGCGCGATGCGTCCTCTGGGACTAGCAAAACCGGTCTAATCAGCAACCGACTGAAAGTACTGGGCAGCGCTCACATTGACGTCATACACGTGGACCATCGGTCCCACGGTTCATGAAATTGGAAGACGTTCACATGCTGACTGTTGTAGCTTTACCCAGCACTATCACCGTGTGAATAGGGGTTGTAACAGTACCCGGGGCATTTCGATTTTTCCATGGGAATAAGACATTTTCCCGCAGTAAAACGTAGCCTATGTGTTAATTCAGGGTGTCAGCTAACTCCATCTCAATTTTTATTAAAATAGTTCCAGCCGTGAAGAAGTAACAAACAAACACACTCATATACTTTTGCCTTTACAATATTAGTGTGATGTGATTTCGAAATAATAAAAACCAGTTCCATATACAAAATTCTTTGAAATTTTGGTTTTATTTAAGTTAAGGAAAATTTGATAGGACCATCTTAATTTTTTCTGAACTTCAAAATGTATTATACTATTTTTATTTTTAATGCACTAACCCGTGCTAAGGAACAAATTTAAAAACCTATTTAGAGGCTAAAAATTTCACCCATGCCGGGATTTACCCTGTACGTAATACAGGGAATAGTGTAATGAGGTTCGAAATTTCACTGATGCCGTGAGTCGCCCATTGGCTCAATTGGTAGAGCGCTGGCACGGATAGCTAGAGGTTGCGGGTTCGAATCCCGGCATGGGTGAAATTTTTAGCCTCTAAATAGGTTTTTAAATTCAAAATGTATTTTCATAAACTCACGTGAATCCCAGAAGGGTAGATTGAGACGAGTGTTAGCCACTTGCCATTACCCTGACAAACCTCTTTCGCTTCAACCATATGTTATGTATGAGTCGTTGCATAAGAGCACACGGGTTTCGGATACTTTTTATCTTGCCCTTCGCTATCCCCTGTTTGGTCATCGCCTACTTAAAAAATGCTCTAGAAGCTTAAACAGGAAATTTGAAGCACTTATTCTCAAGCCACTTTACAGATGCTCGGCAGCAATCAAAAGCAAATTAAAGCCATTCTAAATGCAGTTATAAATTACCCATGTAGCCTTCGGTATTGCGTCCCTATGGCGTTGCAACTCGTAAAGCCTTAGGAGCAGTTTATTAGTGCGGCTAGACGCAGGAACGCATAGTTATGTTGTTGTCTGAGTATCAACGAGATGCATAATTATAGCATTTGAGGGTATCAGCGAAAATGCGGTGAAAAGGTTCGGCTAGCACTTTTCTATGTATTATTTTTTGTAGAATTTTCTAATATTCATATTGCTTCAAGGCACATTATATTTCTTAACATTTTTACACATCTTTGTCTAGATATTAAATTTTTAGGGTTCGGTACCTCAAAAGGAAAAACGGATCCCTTAATCTACTTCGTTGTCCGTCCAGCCGTCCATCATTCCGATTGTTTGTCAAGACCTTTATCTTGTAAACGTGTAAAGATGTCGAGCTGAAATGAAAACCGTATATTATTATCCAAGTCTACAGCCCCTTAGTTAGTTATACCTGAGATTTCCGCACTTAGCCTCATAGTTAGGCCATTGTACGTAGCAAGCGCTGAGGTACGTTACCACTTCAGACACTAGGGTTTCCTTACGATGTTTTCCTTCACGGTCGGTGAGTGGTATTGCTACTATAATTTCACAAATGCACATAACTTAGAAAACAAAGTCCTACATGCCGGGGTTTGAACCCACGACCTCCCGATTGAGAGGCCAGCGTTCTACATCGTTCCGCTACTAGCGCCCCTTAAACTTATAAAAAAATCAAACTTCTAAGCTAACGCGAAAAAGTTACGGCCGTTTCTGACGCCAAAAAAAAACGTATATTTCGACACGCAAGGTAGTCAAAATTCAACGAATACTTCCCGTTGACCTGAAAGTATGAAAATTAGCAAGCAATATCGTATTATACTATAAACACAGGAAGAATCTGAAAACTGTACATATGTGTAGTTCGTAAAAAGCTCAGAGAAAACTGCGAGGCTAGATTCCTAAACTACTATCTATAACATGTAAGAACCCATCTACGAATTTGTACGGAACTCTCGGTGCTCGAGTCCGACTCGCACTTGGCAGACATTTTTGTATACGTAACTCATACTGTACTTAAAGAATTTCTAGTGAATTTCTCCTATGTGCTATTTCTATTGAACATTATCATCATTTTATTTATTTGGCCTTCAAAATGCATCACAACCATTACATGATGTTCGATATCAACCCTTGTATGTCCCCACTGCTAGGACACGGGTCTGGGGTAGGGTTACACGATGTAATTATAAGTAATACTATGATATGTACATTACCGAGGAAAGCGTTTTTTATACTGAGTATATTTTTGAATGTGAATGTGAGTGAAAGAGCTGGTAAGAGACGTCCCAGGTAGACATCGACCATATAGGGAATGTATTAGCAAATATGAAGACAAAAAGTATCCGGAACCGGCGTGCGTGTATGCAACGACTTATGAACGTTGATGAAGCGAAGGTGGTCTGTCAAGATCGTGGCAAGTAGCAGTCTCTGGTCTCTGCCTACCCCTCTGGGATACAGGCGTGAAACCTCACGCCTAGAAAAAATAGAAAAAATATACATACATACATACATAACCATGTATGTATGTATATTTTTTCTCTCCTAATCGAGATGTTGTGAGTCAAACAGTAATCAAACAGTGATCATGAAGCTGTTATGTCTGTGTATGCTCCCAGTCTGTTTGCCTTTGCCATTCACGTGTCACTGATGAATTGATGCAACACAAAGTTGGTTGATTCTATTCGTGAACTCTATTTAAGGTTCCTTATTTTTATTTTTGGCTTCCGTTGACTTGTAGAGTAGAACAGTTTTTTTCGGATAGTTCCGACCAGGATGCGATCACGTAAGTCCTCCACTGTATGCAGTTGTCTTATTAAGCCTACTGCGAACTGTCAAATACAATATTTTGGGTATATACAGTAGAAAATTGCATAATATAAGGGCAGGTTTTGTTCTGATTCACAGAGCTTATCGTAGTGAGTAGCGACGGAACCGTTAATTCTGATTTTGGTCAATAATAGTTACAAAAGTTTTAGTGGAAATGCATAGTTTTAGTAAAGTCCGTAAAGAGATTTGAAACATTTCTATTCTATAGATCTTGGAAAAACTGTAATTTCGATTAATTCCGTAGCCTGCGCATGCGACGCTGCACCGCGTTGATGTCTTTTGTATAGCGCGAGCGTTTTATAGCTGCTTTAAAGGTTTTTAATGCATGCGTAGCGTAAGGTTGTGGTCGTATGAACGCTCCAATAATGTCTAGTAGGTGTAACGAAATTTTCTTATTTTATCTTCTTAAGCCCCGTCGGATTTTGTACGAAGATTTGTGGGTAGAAACTAACGTAGAATGCACGGTTCTACTTTTAAACAAAAATAAACTGTAAAAAACCGGCCAAGTGCGAGTCAGACTCGCGCACCGAGGGTTCCGTACAAACCTGTATTATAGACCTGAGTATTTGGTATGAATTTAAATTTAATACCTCTACGCGTTTATGAGGAAATGGGTAGTAAGTTTAAAATTATTAAAAAAAAAAAATATATTATGTGATGTAACTAAAAATTTATGGTTTTCGTAATTTTTCCTTTATCTATGCTATAAGACGTTGCTTCGTACCAAATTTCAAGATTCTGAGTTCACGGGAAGCACCCTGTAGGTTTTGATTCCCTTGCAAGTGTCGAAAATTTGCGGCATAAACGGCTGTATCTTTTGATTGCGTTGGCTTAGAAGTTTGATTTTTTCACAGCTTCAAGGGACAGTAGACCTGAGTAATTGATATAAATTTCAGCTTCATACCTCCACGCGTTCCTGAGAAAAAGGGTCTTGACAGACGGACGGACGGACAGACGGACAACAAAGTGATCCTATAAGGGTTCCGTTTTTTCCTTTTGAGGTACGGAACCCTAAAAGATCAAATCATTATTCGTTATCAACCCTCGTATGTCCCCACTGCTGGGGCACGGGTCTCTTCCTGCATCGCAAGAAGGTTAGGCCATACTCCACCACGGGGGCCAAGTCCGGGTTGGTGGAGGATTGTAAGACAGTGGCGGGCCTTACTGTCAAAAAAAAAAAAAAGATCAAATGCTCCATACAATTTAACTTTAGTATGAAACTGATATTTTGTCATGATTTCGATGTTTTCTCCATAGTAAAAGATGTTCGTATTGATGAATAGAATTCCTTACTTTCAATTAAATAATACTAGTGAGCCAGATTAGTACATTATACAAATAAAAAATAACAAATATTCATTGCCAAAAAATTTTACATGAGCGATACACAGCGGGCAGCTGTATAGCGGGCGCCCAAAATAGTTTCTGTACGGTTTGACAGATTCTTAAAACGCCTAGAACAAGTTTTCCATGAATTCGTTATCGATAAAAACAAAAACAAATTGGTATTTCATAACATTATTCACAAAAGGTCTCGGGTTCGATCCCCGGCCGGGTCAAACTAGGAAACGAACTTTTCTTGTTTGTCTCGGGTCTTGGATGTTATCTATGTATTTATTGCATTAAATCTATCGTCGAGTTAGCACCTGTAACACAAGTCATTTAGTTGTGCTTAGTATAGGGCTAACGAGATCTGTGTAATATGTCCATGAATATTTATTTTCTTATATTTAAAAAAAAAACCAAGAATAAAAATCGTGAAAAGAAAAAAAAACCTTTATTTGGTTCACTTAACGTAACTATATCGAACAAAACCCTTTTGAGATTTATACTTTGTTCTGTGCTGTCCTATGGTGATTTTGTTCCCTAACACATTTAATGCGCGCAGCGTGTAATTTGTTTATGAGTTGCGACTGGTAGGCGGCTATTCTCAAAATCTTCTAATATAGTTGATTCTATTTGATTTTATGAATTAGTTGATGCTAATATGCTATTCTCACTGAAAAGATGCCAAGTCGACCCGAGATACGTGGAAGCCATCAAAGCAGTCTACCAGGGTGCCACGCTACAAGTCAAACTCCATGAGCTGACCAAACCAGTGCCTGTAAAGAGGGGAGTTAGGCAAGGCGATACCATATCTCCAAAACTATTCACCTCGTGTTTGGAAGACATCTTCAAGCTTCTCAACTGGTCAGATAGAGGGATCAACATAGATGGAGAACGGCTAACTCACCTCCGATTTGCTGACAATATTATCATCTTTGCCGAGAACCTGAATGATTTATCAGCTATGTTAGGAGAACTGTACGATGTTTCAGTAATTGTCGGACTAAAAATGAACACGTCAAGAACCAAAATAATGTGCACTGATACCGACGTAGACCACATTACTGTGCATGGACAGACCATAAAGAGAGTGCATGAGTATATCTATTTGGGCCAAACCTTAAACCTGCAAAAATTTGGACAGAATACTGAAATAGACCGCCGTGTCCGTTTAGGATGGGGAGCTTTTGGTAAACTGTCCAAAGTGTTTAAAGGGGCCAATATACCAATAAACCTCAAGCGTCAGGCGTTCGAACAATGTGTCCTCCCCGTCATGGTTTATGGAGCCGAGTCATGGACTCTCACCAAACAAACTGTTCACAAGCTGCAGGTGACTCAGAGAGCTATGGAGAGAGCCATGTTGGGTGTCTCACTCCGAGATCGGATCAGAAACACCGAAATCCGAAGGAGGACGAAACTGACAGACATAGCCAAGGTGATTGCCCGTAAGAAGTGGAAATGGGCAGGCCATATATGCCGTAGACAAGATAAAAGATGGGGTGTAAAAGTACTGGTTTGGAGGCCTAGAGAGGGGCGCAGAAGTGTGGGCAGGCAACCAACAAGATGGACTGACGACCTGGTCAAGGTGGCAGGAAAGGACTGGATTCGAAAAGCCCAAGACCGAAATAAATGGCGTGCATTAGAAGAGACCTACACTCAGCATTGGGTGGCTATGGGTTGAAGAAGAATATGCTATTCGATAACTAGTCGAGGGCAAAAAAGCACGCGGCAGATCACCCATGAGATGGACCGACCAAATTAAGACTGCTTTTGAGATTCCCTTAAACGACTGCGCAAGGAAAACGGTGCGAGAGGAATGGCGGGGGATTGTGAGGCAAGCCACCGCCCCGACGTAACGACCACGACCGCTCTGTCAAGAGCGTTACGACTAAGAAGCAGAAGATATGCAACTATGAATACAATTCAAATTATACTATAAATAATGATGATTGACCTTTTTGCATCTACGTAATGACATGATTTATACAGCGTCCAGTGGTATCCTCACTCTCACACTAGATGGGTGAAGGGACCACTCCGACGCTGTAGTGCCTGGGACATGGTTTTTATAGATGGTGTAGGCTTGCCCAGCACCTATACCATCCTGACTTAGTCGGCCTAGCCCACAGAAAAGACTAGTCAATACGTGCGGAGCCAACCAAGCCGCGGGTTTCCTCACGATGTTTTCCTTCACCGTTAGCGTGTGGTATTGCGACTACAAATTCGCAAATGTACGTAACTTTGAAATTAAACAAAGTCATTATATTCTTTTAAAAACCTATTTAGAGGCTAAAAATTTCAAAATTGTACGTAATACAGAGAATAGTGTAAAGAGGTTCGAAATTTCACTGATGCCGTGAGTCTCCCATTGGCTTAATTGGTAGAGCGCTGGCACGGATAGCCAGAGGTTGCGGGTTCGAATCCCGGCATGGGTGAAATTTTTAGCCTCTAAATAGGTTTTTAAAAGAATATAATGTTATTTATTTCTTTTTTTTTATATATCTGTACGATTAGAAGCTAAACGGTTCGACAAATTTTTACATTAAAAACATTTAAAACATTTTTTTTTCTGTGCTATACAATACAATTTAGAAAGACTGAAGCCATTTGCACAAATCGAGTAAGGCCGCCTCTACTGTCTCAAGCGAGTGGTGTGGTGGTGGGTGGTATTGTCTATCGCACTCGTGTATAGGACCCTCTCTAATGCCAAGTGTCACGTGAATCAGAGGTCAGTGACCAGGATGGCGATAGGTATCAGACTAGTCTCAGAGCCGTCATGACGGATGCGTGAGCGCTGGCGTTAGGTCATTTATGTTTTGGTCCTCAGCGTCTTTATTACTGACAAAAACAAGCCCAGCTTTGCCCTCGGCTTTGTCTGCTTATATATATTTTTTATGAAGCCTATAAACGGCCCACTGCAGTTATTACTATTATTATTATAAATTAATAAGGTAAGGGACGTCCCAGGCGGACATATAAAGACGACCAAATAGGGGACGTTTCAACAAAATGTACGGTTGGCCGGCTTCATCATTCTCAACCTATTATGTCCCACCGAGGTTCGCAGGTCTCTTCCCTGAAAAAAGTATAGGCCATACATCAGCACGGGGACCAAGTCCGGATTGGTGGAGGCTTGCAAGACTTGGGCTGGTCTTACTGTTAGAAGATTTCAAGCCGCCCTAAGGCCTCTGACTTGGTTTAACGACTGCCATCTATGGACGGCAACCGGCACCAACTGCTTACCGTGCCTTGCGAAGCATGGAACCGCTCGGAAAAATGCCACTAGCGTTGATCATAGACGGTCACCCGAACGCGCTGAACGCGCCCTATGTTGCTTAAATTTCGTGATCGTTTAAAATCACTCAGGCAGCCGGGGCTATGAGCGATTCCGAGAACGACTGGCCGGCTTAACACTAAATTACTTCATAAATTACGTAGGTAGGGCTGTTCATACATGATAGTTCTTAATTTTGCCAATCTGATGTGACAATACGTTACTTATAAACTCAACCATGCATTATATTAAGGTAATTTTGTGGTACTAAGATTGTATGTAAAAATTAACCGCTCTTAGCGTTGGTTATTTATTACAAAAGATTTGGTAAATTACCGGTAACGCATTGTAATAGAATAACAATTGCACGACCGCGTCGATTTCAAATTATTACCGTTTTATGTCTACGCTATCATGCAATCCGTATACAATACAGAACATATACGTTTGAAAACTTTTAGGCAAAGTCAATGAAATTAAAAAACATGTATGTCATATTTTACCTATATACATTCAGAGGTCTGAGCGTGATATGGATCTAAACGATTACGATTGGTATAACTGGCTTTATTTAAAAAAAAAGCAACAAATAATCCGACAGCCTGTGGTGTGCTGCATGTTTAATCTTCGTTAGTTGCATGTACTATGGTCTGATACCGATCGACGGTAGAAATTACTACTTTTTTCCTGATTGGATTAAAGGTTATAGTAAAAACCTAAAACGTTCTATGTCACTTTGTAGAAGTAGGTGAAAATAAACATTGAAAATGTTGACATCTTTTAGGCTCAGCAACGTTTTTCCTTGTTTACGCTGGACGAGGAAGAAATAAGATGCCGTGTTTGATAGTTCCCGGGTAAGTTGGTAAGACAATCTTAATACGCCTACGGACTAAACGGTTCTTTCTCTGCTGAGCGTATTTTCCCAAGTGATTCACAGTCATGATTTTGCTAATGTTGCATTGCTGGTCCCAGGGTTGCCAGGTGATCGGATTTAGCTGCACATAATGTTTTCCTAAACATGCCAGTCTAAATATTTATTCGGTTTTTTTTATAAGCCTCCAAGTCTATATTCAGGTTACAGTGTTACGTAATGTTTACTGGTTGGGCAGTATGTTTGCGTGACTTTGTTAATTTAAGAAAAGGACTGGACAGCTATTTCCCTCTGGTCGTGCAATATTACGTTATGTGAACGGCAAATAGTACTTAGTTCAGTCCTTATCTTAAATTGCAAGTGTGGTAAATTAGTTTCAATTCAGTTCCGATTAATATGCAAATCCATTGCTGCAGCGAAAACATGCACTCTATAAATACATAAGCTAATACTCTTAGAGTGCCGAAGCCCTGCATTGATATCAACTTAATATTTCTAAGTCTCAAGTACTTACGGATATTTTCTAAAATGTGTGCTGTGGTTTACTAATGTAGATACATAGTATGTAGGTACATAGTATGTGATTCCTAATAACGCTTACTAATTTTACTATGAACCTAATTCTTTGTAAAGTTGTCAAATGTATTTTTTCTTTTTCCACAATTACATTACTTAAACTCTCACCTGTATCAGGAGGGGTACGCCGAGATCAGGGTTTGCCACTTTTCACTATCCTGATAAACCTCTTTCGCTTCATCAACATTCATTAAACGTTTCATATACACACTCCGACTTCAAACACAAATACATATTCATATTCTTAAATTGAATTGAAGTTGGTAATTAGACCAGCTGGTTATGGCACCGAGTTAGCCTATTTCTTTAGTTTCTGGCCTGGTAACCCTATATCCCAGTAATCCGATGCTCATGAATATACCTAGACGTTGAAACCTCCTTTCTCTAATAGTTAAGTGTAGTGCCAAGCCCACTTCTGACTCAAGCGTGCGTCGACAAACTGTACCGCTTGTCAGTTGCTTACTCACTGTACTGGAGGTTATTGGTTTAATTCGCAGTTAAGATCATGAATTTCATTGTACCTTATGTATACAGGAAGCGGAAGTGGAAGCGGTGGTAGCTCAGTGGGTAGAACCATGGACTGGCAAGCGAGAGCCCCAGGTTCGATCCCGAGTGCGGGCATGTACCAATGACTTTGTTTAATTTCAAAGTTACGTACATTTGCGAATTTGTAGTCGCAATACCACACGCTAACGGTGAAGGAAAACATCGTGAGGAAACCCGCGACTTGGTTGGCTCCGCACGTATTGACTAGTCTTTCCTGTGGGCTAGGCCGACTAAGCTGTCAGGATGGTATAGGTGCTGGGCAAGCCTAAAAACCATCTATAAAACCATGTCCCAGGCACTACAGCGTCGGAGTGGTCCCTTCACCCATCTAGTGTGTGAGTGAAGATACCACTGGACGCTGTATGAATCATCTCATTAAGTAGATGCAAAAAGGCCAATTTTTTTTTTATGTATACAGGGTACAAGCAATCCTTATCTCTATAGAACATGAGCCGTCAAGTAATTTTAACTAGAGAATCTTCGAAGTGGCGAAATAATCAGCTTTTCCATACAGTTGTTCCATAATATACCCTAATATGAGATATTTCATGTGCTGTATTAGAATTGAGTATGCTATGCTATTGCATACTAAACTTATATTTTGTTCCTATATTAAAGTTCTCCAGTAAAAACACTTTGTATCGGCGATAGCGAGTGGCAACTTCTATTTTCAGATATGGTGAATTTTTATATTTTGTTTTTTGCTTTTAAAGTAATTTTTTCGTAAATCTTTCAGCCTGATGTCGCTGCCTGTACTTAATACAGAGAATATTGTAAAGAGGTTCGAAATTTCACTGATGCCGATGAGTTACCCATTAGCTCAGTTGGAAAGAGCGCTGGCACGGATAGCCAGAGGTCGCGGGTTCGAATCCCGGCATGGGTGGAATTTAAAGCCTCTAAATAGGTTTTTAAAATCTTTAGATTTACAAAAATTTACTTATTAATTATAATTCCCATACTTTAGTGGACCAACGTTTGTCGTGGTATTTATTGAATATGCTTTGCAAATATTGCTTTATAAACTTTCCTGGTGTCGCACGGTTCTGTTTCAATAACCATGGCAATAGCAAAATCGAACGCCTGTGAGTCCAACTCGGCCCCGCAGTTGCTTCACTAACAAGACACAGCGCGATGCATCGTGGACATGTAACAGAAAATAGATGAAAAACTGTGAATGGTTCTCGCTGGTCGGCGGCTATAGAGCATTTTTTAAAAAAAGCTAAGCCTGAAAATTTTGCCTTCAATCATCGTCAACAGTCCACTGCTACCTACTGCTGTGTATAAGTTATTTCCACTTGCCCGTGGTCATCGTGGTCACGGACCTTCCGCCAACTTTTGCATTGGTACTTTGGTCTAAGTACCCGATGCAAAGCATACATACAAACACACATACACAACTGCTCATTTACACACATACTCTCAGACACATCCACACAGACGTACGTGCTTGATTTTTATTGGGAAAAAATCGGCTAGCTCGAAATATCTTTCAGAGTCAAGTTTTCTTAAACTAAGTACCAGCAGGTAATACTGGCATGAATACTTGAAGTTGAAGGGTATTGGTAGAAAGAAATACTTCTGTGTCTGCACTTGGTGCATGAACCGCAGCTGGGCCAAGAGGCTTCGGGTTGTAAATAATTGGATTGGGAGCGACCGTGTTAACAAGTGCTTGGCGAGCTCTCACTGACTCTCGAGGAGTTCACCACGACGTGACTTGCGGGAACTTTGGGCCTGTACTCTCTTGAGGAGACCCGTGAATAGTACTTGATTGACTTTAGTTAGAAGGCTTATAATAATAATAATGTATTTGCGATGCTCATGCAAACACACTTTGTGTCTGGAATTAAAGAAGTTACAATCCATAATTTCTATGTTTTACCATAATTATGTAAACTCTGTTAATTAAGGACTTTGAAAACACTAAGATTGGATTTTTTTTAAAACCTATATAGAGGCTGAAAATTCCACTCATGCCGGGACTCGAACCCGCGACCTCTGGCTATCCGTGCCAGTTTTTTGTCCATTTTTTTCTCCAAAATGATCAAGATTTTGAAATAATTTCATTTCATTTCAAAGTTATATATTTAAAAGGTTTAATCGCGATTGCTGCTGCTTGGTTGCTGTTCGGCCTAGAGAATTGCACCAACCCAAATTCTTCCCGCGGGTGTCGTAAAAGGCGACTAAGGGACACAAACCGGGGGGTGGGCAGCAGCGCCCCCTGCAGTACAATTCCACTAAACTGCGATCCCCAACCCGCATGCCCAGCGTGGGGATTATGGGCATTACCCCCCAATGAAGGCACAACCTTGCACTATGGCGCTCATTAGGGGAGGGCTATGTCCAGCAGTGGACTACATAATATAGCCTGAAGAAGAAGAACAATCGCGATTATTTATGAGGTAAAATGTTTAGGGTATTTTTACCCAATAAATAAGCTCGATTGGACTCTATTAATATATAACAGCTTACATTTTACATTGTACATTGACATTCAGCAAACAGAATGTAAATTCCTTGCGTTGAAATTTCCAATAAATTGATTTGAATTTGAATTGAATTTGATAATACTATTTTTATTTTTAAAGCACTAACCCGTGCTAAAGATAAATTTAAAAACCTATTTAGAGGCTAAAAATTTCACCCATGCCGGGATTCGAACCCGCAACCTCTGGCTATCCGTGCCAGCGCTCTACCAATTGAGCGCTGGCACGGATAGCTGTTATATATTAATAGAGTCCAATCGAGCTTATTTATTGGGTAAAAATACCCTAAACATTTTACCTCATAAATAATCGCGATTGTTCTTCTTCTTCAGGCTATATTATGTAGTCCACTGCTGGACATAGCCCTCCCCTAATGAGCGCCATAGTGCAAGGTTGTGCCTTCATTGGGGGGTAATGCCCATAATCCCCACGCTGGGCATGCGGGTTGGGGATCGCAGTTTAGTGGAATTGTACTGCAGGGGGCGCTGCTGCCCACCCCCCGGTTTGTGTCCCTTAGTCGCGCTCTACCAATTGAGCGCTGGCACGGATAGCCAGAGGTTGCGGGTTCGAATCCCGGCATGGGTGAAATTTTTAGCCTCTAAATAGGTTTTGAATTTGATAACTAATAACATTGTAGGTCTTCTCAATATTCTTATGTTGCATGTTAGATGGTCTATACAATATTTAATCGTGACTCATAGCTAAGCTAGCTAGGTGGAGTGACCATTCAAACCGTCCATTCATTTGATTAGTCGGTTTAATTCGCAGAAAGTACAGTGCCAATTCGTATGAAAACGACATGGCCGCAAAGTTCCCCATAAAGCAAATAAAGTAGGAGATAATAAATCCTGACAGAGTAGGTAGAATTTGTCGCTAGACGCTTCATCTATTTTTGTTATAAAGGCCTCGGTAATAGGACATAATAGATAGATAGACAGATACAGAACACTTTATTGTACTTAAAAATGGAAATTACACAGATATTTCTTAACCTAAGAGTACAGCCTTATCACTAAAAGTGATATCTTCCATTACGTCTAATATAGTTATATACTAAACGAGTCTAACCGCGATTATTTATTAGGTAAAACGTAAGGTCGGTAACTTTTACCTTTTTAACTAATAAATAATCGCGATTAGACTCAATTAATATATAACTATGTATGAGGATCGCGAGACATTAAGAAATACTGTCCCTAGTTTAGCTTTGTGCAAAGTACGGTAGTTGTTCTGTCAAAACAAACACATCAGAATCAAATAACTTGCACGAGCGACTTTATTGAGTACAAGAGAAACGGCGAGAAGTTGCCCCTTTTCTGACGTCATCCCGTAGTTCTTCTGTACAGATAAGCTATAAGTAGTTACAGAAGTAGATCTTGGATTTCTTGAGGTATACGCAGCTACGATAAACTGCGTGCCATTAAAATATAATACGTGGCTGTTGATAGACGAAATTCAAAACTCGATGTTAGGGCTCCATGGAGTAACACTAGGGCCATCAACAGAACAATTTAATAGATTTTTTCTTAAAAAAATTTCACTGCCATCTCTTAATCATGTTAATTGTGATTCTTAGGACCCATGGCCGTGAACTCAACCCCTTAAAACGTTTAAGGAGTTAACTGGCGCCTTTAATGGGGAAAAATATTTAATATATTTTTTCAATACGTTTGCCCAAAAAGTAGACATCGCAAAACTCTATAATGGTGATTGCTTTTTGTAGAACCTAGGAATAACAAGTGTTTTGCTGAAAACGACCGTTTTTAGTGGAAATCGATAAGTCCTACATAGTATGTAAAACATAGTATGTTAAAGAGTCCAATCGCTATTATTTATTAGGTACACTTACGGCTCCCAGACTTGGTCATTGACCGAAGAACAGAAGTCCAAGCTCAAAGTTTGCCAGCGAGCTATGGAGCGTAGCATGTTGAGCGTCAGAAGGATTGACCATATCCGCAACACTACGCTACGCTCAAAAACACGCATAGCTGATGTGGGTGTCCAGACTGCAAGGTTGAAGTGGAGCTGGGCAGGGCATATCAGCAGAATGCACCCGGATAGGTGGGCAAGACTTGCCACCGAGTGGGTGCCACAAGGTGGTCATCGCAGGAGAGGTAGGCCAAGAAAACGTTGGCGAGACGATCTCGACCGACACATGCCGGAGTGGTCTGAGGTGGCACAAGACAGATACATCTGGTCTGAGTTGGGGGAGGCCTTTGCCCAGCAGTGGGACACAAACGAGGCTACGTTAAAAAAAAAAAACTTAATTACTTTAATTCCTGACGAACGGGAAGGTTGTTGCCGTCGTTAATGTCAGAATTAAGTTTACCTAATAAATAATTGAGATTGGAACCGTTCAATAATATACTAAAGGTTGTATGGAAGAGTTTTGGAAGACCGCCAATTGTATAACATTACTTAGATTTAAGATCTCATAGTTGTATTTTTTTCTGGTTGTGCAATAAAGCGTTCTCTATCTATCTATATATCTACCTATGTATGAGTATTGTGGGTCATTGCAAGATACCTACTATCGATAAATAATCCTTTTTTTCTCTGTGTTATTTATTAGGTTGCTGACCCTAGATACTATGTTATATATTCGAAATACGCGTGCCTATCACAATTACTGATCTTTACGATAATCACCTTTTTCAAAAACGCATTAGAAATGGTAGTGTCCTGTTTTCTTTCTCACATAGTGATTTTACAAACACTGTCTGCTAGGACAGTCATCTATAGGATATGGCTCGATTAGGCTGGCTAATCCACATGTTTCTAATGTAAAGACAGTCCTCTATTAGGTGTTAGTGATGATTATGATGAGCCAAGATATATAAGATTTATATAAGATATATATGATATAGATGGTCAAGATATAGTTATACAATACTTACACCAAGTTTATTAGTAAGGATGCTAGATTATAAGTAGTAAGTGTAAAGCCCACACCAATAAGTGTAAAGATCCGATCGTTACATTTTCTGAGTAGGAATCAAGTCTCTCGAAGACGACAACTTTAAAATTGCAGCAGTTAATTCCAAAACCTCCTCTATTCCCGAGGATTAGGGTCTAAAGGCAGTGCTTGGGCTACTTGTCGTGTTAATGGTACGTACTGGCGTGTATCTGTGATTGATAAATGAATGCGAACGGGTCTGACCGCTTTTTAGACAACGATGGAGGCGATATAAAATGGACGGGTTACAGTGACGCTTGGTTGGAGTTAGGAGCATGGTAGGCGTCGTTAGTTTTGATTTTAAGCGCCAACCGTTTTCGGGGAATTCATCACGCGATGCAAAGAGGTGAACAAAGGAAAGATACATCTACTTACATTGTATAAAGTTTGCTGGAAGAGAATGCGTCTTGCACTAAGTATGTTCTTAAGCATTTAATTTTTATAATTAATTCAATAAAAAAAAATAGTAATATTAAATGCTATGTTGTAGGTAATGTCTGGTGCGCTATTATTTATTTCTTGTATATAGATGGCATCCAGATTTAAGAAATTGTAATTCTTTATTTCTGTTTATTTATTAAGGAAAACAAACAGTAGTACAATGACACTTGAACATAAATACTGAATTATTTAAGGTATTAAATAATTGTACCACCAGCACCGATAATCATAGATTAACTATTTGAAAAAACAAAACAGGGAATTTAATATTGTATTCTTGTGCCTTTTGAACATTGCTTTAAACCGTGCATGCTTTGCGTTATAGCGTTTTGTGCCTATGCAATAAAGTGTTCGCTATCTATGTAGTAACTAACATTTGTCATATGAATAACTTAAGCACAATGTTGTTTTTTGAGTTTCTTGTGAAATACGAAACAAACGACAGCCAATCAACCGGAAAACGTAGCAATAGTCGTATTCAAATGAAGTTGATGTTTGTCGACATAAGACATTTTATTATTGTCCCGTTTTTGGCATTTATCCTCAAAAGGTACGCTCTTTGGGCTCCATAGCTTATATCATTATCATTTTACACTAGTCCCATTTTTGTAATTTTTGCTCAAATAAGTACGCTCCACGCTCACTAGCTCTCTGAGGTAAAAGTACTTATGAACACAGCCCTGTACTGTATGTATTCATAAAGCACTTTTACCTCTGAGATAGCTCTTGAATGCCCACTAGCATCGTTGGTTTAGCCCTGTAAAACACTTGACTCTCAGACTATCAAGACTGTCATAGTGGTTCGAATACAGCTGGAGGCGGGCCATAAAGTAGAAAATATATTGGGCAATAACGCGGAAAATACCCGCCTCAGGCTGTCGAACCTCGTTATTGCGTCAATTCCTCAATTGTTTTGTCACTTTCAACTTTTAGAGCGTGTTTAAAATATCCGAAAAGTAGGGGAAATTCGTGTCGTTTCGGGGTCGCCATTAATTTAAACTTTGAAATGAATGTCGAATTGTTTTAATAACTTTTATGGCTATTTTGGGTCATCTTACAGAATTTTGATGACATTGGTTTTGGCTGACAAAATTTATATTTCCGATGAAAATATGAAAGGATATTTTTGTTTCATCCTCATGATTTTTGAAGTTGCTGATCTTTTTGGTAACATTCAAAATATTTTCTTAAATTTTTTGTCTTGTATTGTAAACTTGCAACTGTTAAAATGTTAGCCACCTAAAATAAATCAGATCACTCTATTCTGCAAGATGAAGCTAATTTTAATGTCTGCTACCCGACCCCATAGTAGTAAGCCTTAGGACGTAATACCATTGAATTTAAAGTAATTAAATTCAATGGTAATACTATGGTAGTAACTAAAATAAATAAGCCTAGCAGTTGCCACGTCATTTATCTTGAGTGCATATGCTGCAGAGCCTAAGCCTGGGTGCTAGATTTTCAATAAGGACCCCATTATGATTTTGCATCGATTGTGATTCCTAGAAATAGAGTATCTTCTACAAATTCTAGTGTTTCTTTTTCAATGTTGTTTAGAAAACATACTTTTCCTTTGATAAAATAGCTTTACAAGAGCTTCACTTGGAGTTTAATTAAAAGAATTCCCCGTCTGTCTTCGTTCCTTATAAATCGTACGGGAAGGAGATTGGATTTGCTTCTAACCAAGCTAATTCAAATGTCAAGTAAATGGGTAGGGAAAAGCTATTTCTTTCCCATTCCAACCGATTTTCTTTTGTTTTGCCTCCAGTGACATTACGTCGTACTCAGTCGTGCCCTTAACGAGCGCGCTATTATGTACGAATATCGATCAAAAAGCTCCGCAGATGACTCTAGTAAAGTAAACATAGTTATAGCGGTATCTCGGTTTCTTATACATTAGATAGATAGAGAACACTTTATTGCACAATTGGAAAAAATAATTACCACCACGATTTTTAAGTCCAAGTAGTGACATACAGCGGTCATATCGCTTAGAGCGATCTCTTCCAGATAACCTTTGATAGTGACAGTGGTTAACAAAAAGTAAATCAGGTGGTTGGTACTCGTATCTAATCAGCTTAAAATTAGCTATCGTTGAACGTAAGCTTGAAACTTCGAATTATTTTCCGATTTACATAATATGCTATATGTGTTTCTATGTATAAACACTCACCAGTATTGCGGAGTAGTAAGCAGAGACTAGGGTCTCCCCCATGGCACGATCCTGATCAATCTCTTCCGCGTCAACAACATTCATTAGGCACTTCGTGCACGCCGGTACTTTTACCATAAAAACAGCTCTTTCTACTTCCTTAGTCGATTGTACCTGCCATTATGTACCTGAATTGGCACATATAAGTACATAAGTTCGCCAAAAAAACACATCGCGGGCTCAGGCTCCGCATTTTCGCAGACAGGAAGAGTTGAGATCGTTTCTCGTGCAAAAAGCTGCCACTCGGGACGGTTCTGCTAACAAACTGGTTCTTCTTTCTGTCTTTCTATTGAGTCGGTGAGAGCCCACTGCTGGGCTTAGTTCTTTCCTGAGATACCAACTCTTCTACGAAAGAGCGGACCAACGTTCGCGGTTTCCTACCAATGTCGTCAATTGATTTACGACGGTTTTTGACGTGAAATGTCTTTCAGTCTAAGGGGTCGCTTGCGAAAATCGTATGCAACGAATATATAAATATTTAACCAATTTTTACATTTTGATTAATTATAAACGCATTGTATCTAGTTATAAGACCAATGTAAAATGCCATACGATAAATAAATAACGAAAACATGTCGCTTTGGCGAGGCCTGTAACTTCTTTACTACGAGTAGTGTGCTGTTCATTTATAATATTAGATCGTTGAATAGAACAAAGTAGCTTTTATTGAGAATCTCTTGACGCTACGTGATACCGTTTGATACTTTAAAGCCCTTAAGAATTAGAGCTGGTATGCTCTCTCTATTTCTCTCCTAAAGGTCTTAGCGAATGACGTAATTTTGCATATATGACTTATCTTCATATCGAAAAAACCCATAAAAAAGAGGTATTAAGTCATGGGAGCGCGTGTGCGTAATATTTTTTTACGTCACTTTTTAAAGCATAGTGTATAATAGTATCAGGACGTCCTTTTTAAGCACCCCTTTTTGTATCTACCGTTTGTAGGTACAAAAAGGGGTTGTACCTACAAATGGTAGTTTTACTTTGTAAAACTGATATTAAAATAGTTTTTTGTCAGCATCTAGATTGTTTTCAAACCCGTGACTATAAGTTGGCAGACTCGGGCGCCGATCGCGGAACTGGTGGGACCGGTCGGGCGCGGTCGGCGGCGCTCGGCCCCACTCGTGTCTTTCGACCATGTTGCCGCTTTGCGCTCGCGACTGACTTTTTGTCTTATTTTAGTACTGATTCAATTTCGTTTATGCCTTTAAGGTAGGTAGGTGGATGGAGTTGGTTTTGGAAGTCCATTTACTTTTTCCTTTTGGGATTTAGATGCTTTGGTTCTGACGAGAGAGGGAGGGTTGTTTTCTTAGGTACGAGTATAATTCCGTTGTATACGGTGGAAATGGCAATTCGGAAACTCTGATATTCGATATCAACCCTTGTATGTCCCCACTGCTGGGGCACGGGTCTCTTCGTGCATCGCAGGAAGTTTAGGCCATACTCCACCACGGGGGTCAAGTCCGGGTTGGTGGAGGATTGTAAGACAGTGGCGAGCCTTACTGTCAGAAGTTATCAAGCCACCCATAAGGCCTCTGACATGGCTTAACGACTGACATTACATGACAGCCGGCACCAACGGCTTAACGTGCCTTGCGAAGCACGGAAGCGCTCGGAAAAATGCCACTAGCGGTGGTCACGGGACGGTCACCCATCCCGCACCTGACCGCGCCTGTTGTTGATAAACTCAAGTGATTGATTCCAATCACTCGGTTCGCCTAGGCCACGAGCGCTTCTGCTCTTCGCTCCGATATTGATGCCTTTTAATTGCTGTTAGATATAAGGGAATCTTCAATATAATACGCCCACCTACAGTTAAAGTATGATAGTACTTTTTCATATCTTGTGACAAAAATCAGCCAAAGAGGCTTATCATATATTCATATCCATCCCCGGTTCAGTTAATAGGAAACAATTCTAAGGAAGTCTTTGTTAACATTCATATGGTGTAATTATATAACCAATATCATGTTACCAACGTTAAACTATCAAGTGTCATACATATATACAAATAAGCACCATGCACTAACTTGCTGCCTTTCTATAATATTTGCACAAAGTATCACATCAAGAAACATAGAGTCGGTACTCCAACCACAGCCTTCAATCTGACAGCATTTTACGGCAAACTTCCTCACTGATAGCAATATCAGTCATGCCTAATCTACTACAGGCACTCTATCATGCCCATCTCTGTCTACTACAGTCTACCAGCTCAAAGGTCGTCCGTAGTACAGTCGAAAGCTGAACCTTTACATTTTGGTTGCAATGTAGCCCATAACACAACCGGACAGAGTGCACGCCTGTAGAGGTGGGCGTGCTGTGGATTGTACGAGTATTTTCGCAGAGCAGTACGTTGACTCCACGGATGGACCATTTTGCCGCCCGCTCGTTCGTTATTACATTTATAGGTATTTGTGTATGCCGAAACGAGTTTGCTGTCTGTTTCCACGGACGGGGATGATGCGGCACGACGGTCGATATTAATACCTAATATGTAACCGCGATTAAACACATTAAACTTATAAAAAAACCTTGGTCTTTGCATCTACGTAATGAGATGATAAATAGATTACACTATTTTTTTTTTTTATGCACTAACCCGTGCTAAGGAACAAATTTAAAAACCTATTTAGAGGCTAAAAATTTTCACCCATGCCGGGATTCGAACCCGCAACCTCTCTACGAACCCCAACCGCTCAATTGGTAGAGCTCTGGCACGGATAACCAGAGGTTGCGGGTTCGAATCCCGGCATGGGTGAAATTTTTAGCCTCTAAATAGGTTTTTAAAAATGATAAATAGAGCGTCTCGTTTCACCTTAACTCACAATAGATGGGTATACGACTACTCGGACGCTGCTTTAGATGGAATAGGTATGAAATGTACTAACTATATTATTTTTATTGCACTAACCCGTGCTAAGGACAATTCAAAAACCTATTTAGAGGCTAAAAATTCCACCCATGTACGTAATACAGAGATTATTGTAAAGAGGTTCGAAATTTCACTGTTGCCGGTGAGTCGCCCATTAGCTCAGTTGGAAAGAGCGCTGGCACGGATAGCTAGAGGTCGCGGGTTCAAATCCTGGCATGGGTGGAATTTTTTGCCTCTAAATAGGTTTTTGTATTAACTATGTATTGAACGCATCGGGTACCTCGTTGAGTTAACCAATCTTCACACGATTTTCTACTGTTGATGACGTCTATCACCGACGACGTTGAACGGAACTATCTTTTCATGGAGCCTCGCCTAGTGGAATTGCAAGCATTCTTACTACACATGCCATTGAAACTACGTCTATCAGTTACAAGCCTAGGTTGGATTGCCGACAACACAAATTCATTGCGATCGAGCGGCAATGGCTTTAGCGTCATTTAAAATCGTGACTACGGGTAAAAAGGTATTCGTGACCAAAACACTATGCTCACCCTAGAATATATGGTAAAAATTTAAATAAAGTTATTTTTTAGTTACTATACTAAGCTTTGTAACGGATTCAAGGATATATTTATAGCTTGCCAACAAATTTAACGTAAAAATTGTTGGTTCTTTACACGTTCTACTCTACATTCCATTTCAAGCTGTATTTTTTTCAAACAGTAGCACTGTACAGGGAAGTTAGACAAGGCCACTTATTTCAGTGAACTATGCTACAACCTCTATTATTTAAGCCTACTTTTTCTTTTTTCTCATCTCATCGCGAGCCAGAACCTTCCCCCGAGCAATGGAACCACGCAGGATCGAAGCGCGCACTCACACAAGCGCCGCACATCGCGAGAGAGCTGCGCGTGAGTCGCGGCACGACTCGCCGGAGATTATGTGGAGATTGCCCGCCTGTCCTGGCTAGTCATAGCCGGCCATTGTTTCTAGTCGCGCTGGATGCCTCTTTGTCTACAAAAGAAAAAGTCGGATCCAAAATGGCTGGCTGCATACAAAATTTGAATTTTGAACTCGTTAGTGTGGTCCTTCGAGAAAATACTCCTTGGTGATTGGAAGAAGTTTTTTTTATTTTTAAAAGTAAATATGACATAAAGTTGTAAAAATGCATAGGTATTATTTACCTAGAATACAAAAAGAAACACATCCAGATGCTGTATAAAGATTTTGCCACTTATGGAGCTGGTTGGAAAATTGAACCGCTTTAGCCGCATATAGACCGCTTTTTGATTACCTTCGCTCAACGCACAATTTTTTATCCTACCCTTTCTTGATACCTACTATAAAATCAATTAATCACACATAAAAATATTATCTCCTTAGTCCCATGAGCATGAGTGTTCGTCATGGTATTTCTTTCGTTATTATAGTAGAAAGCCCGACAGAAGATTTGAACAAAATCCACGCAGTCGGGATGAGTTTGACTAAAATACATTATTATTGATTAATTGATTGAAGATATTTATTCAAATAAAAATACATCTGAATTCGTAAATCATTACCTGCATCCCCCGCTAGTGAGATCCGTAATACGTCCTTCCCCAAGTCAAAGGCGCTCAAGTTATTTGTAGGCAATTACATCAACCATTTACTTAAAGCATACAAACGTCTTTCAACTTGCGCTCGTCTAGCATTCGTTGGCGAGAAGATAAAAATAGACACATTCCTGGAAACCCTTCTGCATTACCGAGAAATCCCGACATGTAAATTTATTCAGAGATTAGACCCATTTATGGGCATCGCGCAGTTTTCTCTGGCTATATTGAATAGTACAAAAAGCTTGCTTGGTAGCAAACCACCTTTACCTGTCGTATATCTAAGCTACAATGCGGTATACTGCGGTTGTCTGGAAGAGGCCGTCGCCTAGACTCTTAGGTTAAGAAATCTCTGTGTTATTTCCGTTTTTATGTACAACTAGCTGACCCAGCGAACTTCGTACCGCCTAACAGATTTTTTTTTCTCTCCGTATGAACCATTCTCGTACTTCAAGGAATATTCCAAGGAGTATTCCAGCCGCTCTCGAGATATGCGCTTACCAAAACATTCAGCGATTCATTTTTATATTATAGATAAAAGATAAACAGATAAAATAAAATTTTCGTTTTTATGTTCGGGTCATCGATCTCCCTCCAAAATTGTTAAGACTAATGATGCTGACCACTGTGTTATGCTCGTGAACGAGTGCTGTTCGTGTGTCTGGCCGCAGCACTTGTTATGTTTTCCATACTTTTGTAAGACATTTAACTGATGATTTGGCATTTAAAGTTATTAATGGTAATCATGAAATCTTATTAGGTATACGTATAGGTGGCAACTGATGTATTTGGTTTAAGATGACTTAACAAAAGATGGCCAGAGTGGAGTTTTTTTCTCGCTGCCTTGTTCTCCACTACAATTCTAAACGTGCACAAAAAATCATAAAAATTGGTGTAGCCGTTTCAGAGGAGTTCCACAACCAACACTGTGACCTTACATTTTTATTTATTTTAGAAAATTATTCTTTCGTTGGAAGTCTAACGGCACAAAGTAACAAAAATATCTTCAATCACGTATCGTGAAAGTGAAGTAAAAAAATAAATTATATATTAACTGTACAATAAATAAAGCACTAGGATTATTAATGTTTCAGTCAAATTGAATTGGGAAGTGGACGAGACGGGCAGAACCTCTTTTTTTGTAACTGTTATTTCTGTAATTATTATTTTTCTGGTATAAAGTACAGAATCATGTCTTATCTTATTCGAGCAAGAACGATATATGAATGTAATTTTGTATATGCCACACCTGGCAATAAAGTGGCTTTTTCCGCACGCTGCGCGTACGGAAAAAGCCGCTTTCTGGCCAAGTGTAGACATAAAAAGATGTACACAACACGGGAGGTAATAAAGAAAGCTCTCGATCGCATATTTACGTCTCTCGCTTGCAGCTCGGGCCGCAAACTTCTGCGATCTCGGCCTTTCTTTGTATTACCACCCTAGTTGTGTAATGTACTATGACGTGACTGTCGATAATATAGTGCGATGGTATAGTAATTAGGGTTTCTTCATTAGTTTTAATAAAAAGTATAACATAACTTTTACATACAGGCACATACATTGCTTCTGGCCCCACACTGGGATACCCTGTGTCGTAGGAACCATCGCTTGAGTTTGAGAATTCGTTATTGCACCATAAAATTACTTGTCCCACCTTACTCGTCCACTATTGGCTGTAGGCCTGCCCCAAGGCACACCACTTCTTTCTGACCTTGGTCATCCTCATCCTGACGAGCTTAGATACACTTAACATTTACATTTATGTTAACAGTTATAACTAAATTTACGAAACAAATATATATTGCGAATGTGAGTGGAAGGGCTGGTAAGGGACGTCCCAGGCGGACACACATCGACCAAATAGGGGATGTATTAACAAAGGGAAGATAAAAAGTTCCCGGAACCGGCGTGCGTGCATGCTACGACTTATGAACGTCGATGAAGCGAAGGTGATCTGTCAGGATCGTGGCATGTGGCAGTCCCTGGTCTCTGCCTACCCCTCTGGAATACAGGCGTGAGGTTATATCTGTATGTTGTAACTGTTGCCACTTTAATTTTAATTTCGAAAAACCATTTCCATTACAAAGGCAACTAATGCCTCTACCTATTTATTACGCTTCTGATGAAAGCTCGCTCTTCGTGGAAATGACTCGAAATAACGTTACCTAATAATAAAAGCTTACGTGGGTGCTGGGTGTAGATTATTCGCTATAAAATGTTTAAGCTGAGTCTCGTGCTCAGCCACCCACTTTTGGGATTATAGATGATTCAGTAAAATTGTGCCTTTTCTTGCATGTGACCGGTAATCCTGTCGTCTTTTCAGGCCGAGAAACGGTTGGCGAAAGACTGGGAATATTCAGGTTTATTTTAAAGGTGCGCTATTTCTGATTTCAGACAGTAATTTTATAAAACAAACAAATTCCATAAGTCAGTGCAAAATACGTGTCGGAGAATCGTTGTTTAGGTAATTTTGTGGGATTGTTTCTCAGATTTATATTCTTTAGAAACTCTGACATTGTTTATATTATCATGTGCTCTGATGTACAATGAAAATTATTCTTAACTTATATTCTGAAAAATATCAATCTGAACTCGTACTTTTTCCTAGTGTATTTACAATATTATATAATTTTTAATGCACTAACCCGTGCTAAGGACAATTTTGTACGTAATACAGAGAATATTGTAAAAGGGTTCGAAATTTCACTGATGCTGCTGAGTCGCCCATTAGCTCAGTTGGAAAGAGCGCTGGCACGGATAGCCAGAGGTCGCGGGTTCAAATTCCGGCATGGGTGGAATTTTAAGCATCTAAATAGGTATTTACAATATTGTATTTTTACTGAGATTGAAACATAGTACTATATTACTGACATGCTTGCAATAACGCAATTTAAAAGTAACCCACCCCTACTACGAACAGTTAAAAGTGAAGTAAAGTGCCGCAAAAGGAAAAACGAAACTCTTTTAGGATCACTCTGTTGTCCATCCGTCCGTCTGTCTGCTGTCTGTCTGTCGTCACCCTTTATCCCGAAAACGCGTGGAGGTGTCGAGTTGAAATTAAAACCTTATACTAATTTTGATTTTTTTCACAAGTTAACTTCTAAGCTAACTCAAACGCGAAATTTGGCGAGTAATACTACAAATACAGGAAAAAATATGAAAACTACGCGTTTGTAACTAAATCATAAAAAAACAGTATTTGATGCAAGGGAAATCCTCGAAAAAAAAACAGCGAGACTCGACTACTAAAATGTATATTACAATATGTAAGTACCAGCAAATTTGTAAGGAACCCTCGGTGCGTGAATCCGAGTCATATTTGACCGTTTTTTTTTGAATTTTTGGTAGGTTGGTAAGTCTAAGAGCTGGTCGTAGGCTAATTAACAACTTATTCAACTTATTCATACATCAGGTGCAGCAGAAAACCAGCGCTGGTTACCTGTGGCTAGGATTTTGCTGATCTGCAGCCTTCTTCTTTTGTTGCACTTGTGTTCGCACGATTGTATGTATATCCAACATTTCTGTGTGTATGTTGTTCTTTATAACTTTGTTTGTATTTTGGTGTTATATTTATTTGTGTTACAAAAGAAATAAAAATGTTTTTCACTTAAATTTTCACTAATATGACAAAACGACGTTTGCGGGGTCAGCTAATTAGTATATTATTACAGTCTATGTTATTACACTATTTTTATTTTTAATGCACTAACCCGTGCTAAGGAACAAATTGAAAAACCTATTTAGAGGCTAAAAATTTCACCCATGCCGGGATTCGAACCCGCAACCTCTGGCTATCCGTACCAGCGCTCTACCAATTGAGCCAATGGGCGACTCACGGCATCAGTGAAATTTCGAACCTCTTTACAATATTCTCTGTATTACGTACAGGCAGCGACATCTGACTTAAGCAAATTGCATTACTTACAGCCCCGACTACCTACTTTGCAGTTAGGTTTAACATCGGAACGATATCACTGTACCCACATGATTACACTATTTTTATTTTTAATGCACTAACCCGTGCTAAGGAACAAATTGAAAAACCTATTTAGAGGCTAAAAATTTCACCCATGCCGGGATTCGAACCCGCAACCTCTGGCTATCCGTACCAGCGCTCTACCAATTGAGCCAATGGGCGATATATATAGATAGATAGCCAGAGGTTGCGGGTTCGAATCCCGGCATGGGTGAAATTTTTAGCCTCTAAATAGGTTTTTCAACAGTCTATGTTAGTTAAGTGTATTTAAATCTATACCGTTCTATGTTGCCATTTATATAGTATGGTCTATTTGGTCGTATGGTTTATGAATAAACATTTCTTACTCTCTTAATAAAATATTTTGTGTATACATAAAACATACTTAAATTAAAGTACTTATTAGAACTTTAATTAAATTTAAAGGCACTGAACTTCACTGAGATGGAAGTTTGAGAAATGTGTCCAATATTACGCTACACGAGGCCAAGTTGCTCGTCATGCTCTTTAAGTGAAATGAAAGTTCAGAAAATTTGTGGCTGACGTAACACGAAGGGTAAATGTTCTAGAACATTTCCTGTCACATTTGATTCTGAATTCTCGTCGTCGTCGTCGTCAGGTTATACGAGTCCACTGCATAGCCCTCCCCTAAAGAGCGCCACGTGGTGCTATCATAGGGAGGTAATGCCCATAATCCCCACGCTGGGCATGCGGGTTGGGGATCGCAGTTCGGTGAAATTGTACTGCAGGGGGCGCTGCTGCCCACCCCCCGGTTTGTGTCCCTTAGTTGCCTTTTACGACACCCGCGGAAAGAATTGGGTTGGTGCTATTCTATAGGCCGACACCACACAGCAGAATTCTGAATTCTGCTTCGTACAAATTCGGCAACTTTGCAATCGGATTGGCACAAAGATATGTTTGTCCAAGAAAGTCGTCTGCAGTGAACTCACATTTAGTTTAGTTTAGTGTACTTTAGGACACAAGAGTCAAGTTTCAATGAGCTGTATGACTTGTAAGAATGCCGTCAGTCTGGGTATTTTAATTCTATTTATGCGAGGCTAAAATGCGCTAGATTGTGTCATATTTTATATTTTAATGATATCAATCCATCAATGAGCCCGTATTTGTTCGCTGTTTGAAGTAGGGTATAAGTATGTAAGTAAGCCTTTTCCATGGCAGGCCACTCCCTTTTGTTATCGGCCATCCTCATCCAGACGAAGCCAGTATAATCTGTCTCAAATCGTCGGTAAACGTCCTATGCTGCCCCCCTTACGCTGCGTTTGCCAGTTCCTTGTCTCCAGGAGCGATATATTTGCGATAAAGAAATATTTTAAATCTAAAATAATAATAAAACCTTAAATAGAACCATATTACAAAATTATTATATTTATATTCCTAAGTTGATTCTAAATAAGTACTGTGTAAATTTTCTTAGTTGTCAGACAAGTAGAGTCTACAAATGTGTGTGTACCTTTCATTGGCATAACCGCTAGCCCAAAGTCACATATATGATAAGCTTTAAAAATAAAAGCTTTAAAGGTACATTTGAGGTAAACATAAATTTACCAATATATCTAGTCAGTTTGCCTGTTTTCAATGGTACATCCTAATTTGACAGCTGGGACCAATCTAATTAAAGTACTCGTACATCATCTTGGCAGTATCAAACTGAATGCAATGTTGATTCTTTATTGTGGTTCAGTTTGCACACAGTTTGCTCCTGCGGTCGTGTGTACTCAATAAATCGGTCACAGAAATAGTGGTCCACTTTCTCCTCTGATCGATATGGTAACGCAGCGACCTACCGCCCGCCATGGCTCTGCGTCAACGTTGCTACAGGAGCTTAGTCGATTTGTTCTAAGGGCGGTGGTAGCGGAGCGGTGTAGAACGCCGGCCTTTCAATCGGGAGGTCGTGGGTTCAAACCCCGGCATGTACCAATGACTTTGTTTTCTAAGTTATGTACATTTGTGAAACTATAGAAGCAAATACTCGCCGACTGTGAAGGAAACATCGTAAGGAAACCCTAGTGTCTGAAGTGTTAAGGTACCTCAGCGCTTGCTACTTACAATGGCCCAACTATGAGGCTAAGTGCGGAAATCTCAGGTCTAACTAACTAACTATGGTAACGCAGCGACCTACCACTCGCCATGGCTCTGCGTCATCGTTGCTACAGGAGCTTAGTGGATTTGTTCTAAATCGCCTAGAGGTTGTATTACATTTTTAGATTATTATTACATAAAAAGATTTAATGAATGAAATTCAATCACAAAAAGCTTCGTCAGGACAAAAAATAAAAAACTAAAACAAAACATTGAAACAAAAAAAAAACAGTATGAGAATAAGCTGCCCCGGGTCATATCACCTTAACTGAACAGTAAACATTACTCTTATTTTTAAAACACGATTCTTTTAGAGCAGTCCTCGAAGGCCGCTTTTTTCCTTGTGAAATCTCTAACGCAGACTATTTTTCATTATAAATCGGCGAACATTAAGAATCGGAAATATTTAAAGCAGGAATAATGTCGTAAAGGTAGAAGTTGTGGAATAAGGGGCCTATGTGAATTCCAGAAGGAATATCCACAAAGTCAAAACAGTCTCCACTTAAGATCTTCTGGTATTTTGAGAAATCGTGTTCTTATAAATAACACTTAACGGTCTTGCGATTAGCTGAAGCGCATTTTTTTCATAAATTGCAAATCGTTGGAATTGGAAACTTAGTTTGAAAATGTTGTTGTTAATTTGGCCGCTATCGTGTGGTTCGCGTATGGCCCATCTGAATGGACGCTTAGACTTATACTTGGCGGCAAAACCACGGCAAAAAGAGGAAACAAAAGTAGGCGGGCGGAAAAGTAGCCAGTGAAGATGTGCGACTTACTTAGATAGACTGGCTGGAAAACGAAATAAAGAGGATATTATTAATTTTGAATACAGAATTTACGACCTGCGGTCATTTGCAAATTATATTGCAAAAAACAACAAAAAAAATAATAATGTAATATAAGAATTAAGACAACAAGAGTAATTTCAATTAACTAAAATTGTATCTTGGGGCACAGTAATCCAATTGTCAAGCATCAAAAATGCGTAAAAAGCTTTACACATTGTAGTTGCCTTATTTACACATTTTTGTTGCTTTATTTTTGATGTGCGAAATATATTATAAATGAGTACCATTACACGATCAATAGGCCATGTAATTTCTTGTAAAAATATTTGAGATCCTCAAATTATAACAGTGTGGACTCGTAAAACAAATCATTTAAGGTCCTATGTTACATTCAACTCCCACTCTCCAGTATGCAATCCCAACTTCGTCTTGCCACTGAAGTGAATCAACAATCAAGTAACTTGGATGCGACCAACAAGACTACGAGAGATCACAAGTGATCAAAAGGTCTTTGGAACAGACCGAGAGAGTGTGTAAAGTCTAGGGGATGACGGCCACGCTACAGTAGCTTTTACTTTACGCGAGATAGGTGCTAGTTTCGTGTAAAACGGTAGTTCCGGGTTCAAGTCACTGTAGCTCCTAATAAAGTTTCGATTGGACTCAACTGTTGGGCAATGTGGCGTGAGCCTTTTACTGGTTGTTTATTGCACTAGTTTGTAGGGCTCGCGGTGTTCCGTTTAGGTTACCCTTAGCTATTGTTTCGAGGTTGGTTGGGTCACAAAAAGGTTCGTAAGTGTATACAAGGTCTAACAAAAGTTGGTAACGATATTTTCGGGTGTCAAATGTAAGTGATGAGGATCTCACGAATGTTATTGAAGCCAACAAGCAAATATGCCTTTATGGTAAAACTTAGAGGCTATTTGTTATGTATCCAGGAAACCTAAACCTTTCTTTCTTTCCCAGCATAAGATGCTACTCCTTCTATGTCTATCCTTCCCTTACATAACTCCAATATATTGTGTTGTATGGTATTCTATTGTATTGTATTATACGGTACTGTACTGTACTCACTTTATTATATTTTATCGTACGTTGTGGGTCTCGATGCGATTTTCCGTGAGTCACTGGACCAGGCCCTTGCTGAAAATCAGTGTCGTGGACAATAAACTTGCAGCAATTACTGAGCCTGAGGCCGTTTTACCGCCGCATGGACATGGCTCGTATCCCCTTACTGTGTCTGTCGTGTTTGTTTGTTTTATAATTTTTTTTTTATTTAGTTTCTATTTTACTTTTTGCATATGTCTGTGTGGCGATAAATAAATGTATTTCTTTCTTCTTTCTCTTTCTTTCAACCAACATGTTTTGTCTGATTAAATACAAACATACGGCACTTTCACCTCACCGGCACAAACCCCTTATGCTTATTTTTTTTTGTTCTAAAAAAAACGACTTTGAACTTCAATATCTCCAAAACTAAATTCGAAGGTAAGGATAAAATTATTGTAATGATTCAGAGAATACGCCGGTTCTAGAAAGAGTGTTAGTAAATTGGCGGATTGGTGATCTCCAGCGCTGAGTTATGTTAACAACCCGGTACTCAGGTTTACTCACGATGTTTCCCTTCAGTTAGCGATTGGCTACTATAAATTCACAAATGTACAAACCTAATTTCGAAAACAATGTACATTGATTAGGTACATAGACTCTCACTTGACCTTTATAGCTTTTTGCGAAATATCTGTTGTGGCCTTTCTTTCGGCAATAACAGTATCAATCACGTTTATCTTTCTTATCTTTCGCCATAAAGTGTAATGACTTATATTAGGAACCTTTAATTAGCTTTGCGTTTATCTTTCACTGTACAGTCAATGTCAAAATTGAATCGTGCATGCCCTTTTTTCAAGAAAATCTCAATGCTAAGGATAAAAGTGAATGAAAGTAAAAATTGATTTATTTTTAATTATGTTTCATTTAAGCATTGATCTGTGCATGTATTGAATTCGGGATGCAAAAAAAAAAGTGAACAGCCTGAATCGAAAACCATTTCGAGCTTAGCATCCAAACTACAGTATTTTTAATGTAAGACATTTTTGTCATAAAAGATGAGCCTTATTTTAAGTAAATAATAATATTTAAATGCCCTTCACATGACCTCTATAATGACGTCACATGTTAAATCGTCTGTGGTAGTAGTTATTCTGTGGAAAAACTACCAATGGCCTGTCAACTTCATCTGTCAAACACATCGATGTCATTCACATGTCACACTAAACCACAGACAAATCCAATCGCGAGCTCTACCTACACACAGTGTATATAACATATGACGTCACGCCGAATTATATTCATTTTAATTAAAAAACATTGATAGACTCGATTAATCACGAAAAAAAAAATTAGTTTCTTAAAATTACGTCTACTATCAGAATATAAAATAAAATCCGATCATAAAAAAACTGCATCCTTATTTTAGAATATACCTCGACTACTATCGGATAGAATCGGGTATATTCATTTCGCATTTATACCTTTGCTATAATATTGTATATTTGTACATCTACTTCCTTCTCCAATATATTAGTCCAGTCCATACAAAGGTTTTCTTGAAGAGATCACTTTTTGTGATAAGGTCGCCGTCTGTACTCTTAGGTTAAGAAATATCTGTGTGATTTCCATTTTTATGTATAATAAAGTGTTATCTATCTATATTCGTAAGGTAAGGTTTATTTTGTATTGTTATTTATAACTTTACACAACTTTTCAAAATAGTGAAGAAAAGTGTTATACAGAGCAGGAAGCAGTATTACACTCGCGCGCTTTCGGCGAAAACCGAAGCCTACTCAAGAGCCCGAGGTATATTCTAAAAGCTAACAGACTGTACAATATTTGGTCGTATAATATCTACCGTAATACTTTCATTGAAATCGCAAGTGAAATATAATAATAATTTTGTCGATAATTCTGCTCCTGTATTACTTTTTAATAAGTTATATAAAATTTATGATCGAGATACCAAATAAACATCCTATCTATCTATATTGAATTACCTATTCTTTTTGTAACGCTTTGTAATTAAGATAATTAACAGACAAACGTATGTAAAAAGAAACTATATTATCTCTCCAGAGCCTGTTGTTATATGTTGACAGGTTCCCATAGCAACCGATTGATTGGCAAAGAAAAAATATACCAAGTTTATTTAACTTTTATTTCCTATTGCAACAATTTCCTATTACATCTGTTACAACGTTTTTAGTGCAAGTTCCTATAGCCTATTGGATGCCAATCTTCGATAGGAGACAGCACATAACAAAAAAGAATTTATTGTGCTATATTAAAACAATAAAATGAATCGCACTTTATTCATCTCTTAAGTTCAAAATACCGAAGTTCCTGTATAAATAGGTACGTAGTAGTACCGTTAGAATATATGCTTGACGAAACTTGAAAAGACAGACGTGGCCTGGATTTAGTTGGGTCATTATTTGAATGACGTTACTATATAATTGTAAATACATTGTAATACAATGCAATGCATTACCCCCTATGATAGCACAACGTGGCGCTCTTTAGGGGAGGGCTATGTCCAGCAGTGGACTAGTATAGCCTGACGACGACGACGACGACGACATTGTAATACATTTCTGACATTTATTTCATAACATTACTGTATGACATATGAATTAACCTAACTATGGCATTTCTTGATTGTGTATATTAAATATTAAATCATTACTCGGTTCATTGTGCATGTGCATGCTTAAACATATTTGTACACCTACATTTGTTTAGAGAAGAACATAGCGCTCTAAAGTATAATGTAAGACCTTAATTGCAAACATACCTATGTTCACAAATCAATATATTGATTGATTAGCAGAGAACCGGCGAGGTTGGCGTGACGGTAAGGAGGCCTATGCCCAACAGCGACGGACTTTCATGAGTTGTATAGGTAGACAGATTTGTTTTCCGCCGTTGACTGTACGTTCTTCTAAGCCTGACCCTGCGGTCGGTCGTGAGTGATCGATGCCTCGCCCCGAGATAGTATCGCCGCGGGCCAGATTGCCTATTAGTGGGCCCCTAATGAGCCTCTTTGACACGCGTGGCCCTTAAGGTATCTCCTATAGGGCGACGGGGCCTATAGGTAACGTGATATAATTGCGGGGTGGTAAAAATCAATCATGCTAGACTTGGAGATTGACAATTTAGGGCCTAGCCACATTATCACGGGCCGACGACGGCAGAGCGGCATGATTTTAACTTAAGATGAGCCTTTAATACTTTTGAAGTTATGGACTATATTACACGTGCAAAATAAAATCTCGTGTTATGTCGTGCTCCTCAGCCGCTCGTCGGCCGCATGGGGACAGGCTTTGTTGCGTTTGTAGTCTCTAACCTTTAAAATAATATAAGCTTTTAGAATATACCTCGGGTTCTAGAGTAGGCTTTGATTTTCGCCAAAAGCACACGAGTGTAATAAATACTACTTCCTGCTCGGTATAAAACTTTTCTTCACTATTTTGAAAAGTTATGTAAAGTTAAGTGTCATATTAGTTCCGATATTTCTATTACACGAATATATCCGATAGCCGCCGAGATATATTCTAAAAAGTAACAGATTATAACTTGATAAAACTGCATGCAACGAAAATATGTCGCCTTGGCGAGGGGTGTAAATCTACTAAGCGACGTGTGCAGTTATTTTATATATCATGGAGTAGAGCACAGCAGTCATTACTCAGACATTTTTGATTCGAGCCGCTCGATGGTGCCAATGACGCGTAACACACTGCGCAGTTTGAGCTAAAATTTACCACTTACGTATTGCCGTTGGTGCCGGCTGTCATGTAATGGCAGTCGTTAAGCCATGTCGGAGGCCTTATGGGCGGCTTGATAACTTCTGACAGTAAGGCTCGCCACTGTCTTATAATCCCCCACCAACCCGGACTTGGCCCCCGTGGTGGAGTATGGCCTAACCTTTCTGCGATGCAGGAAGAGACCCCTGCCCCAGCAGTGGGGAAGTTCAAGGGTTGATATCGTATAGACGTTTCACGTAATACCAACGGCCCTGTCAGCCGACACAGCCTCACCCGCTTTTTTATCCGAGGGTTACGTTTTTCGTGTATGTATGTATATTGCTTAGTTACGCTCTGCAGTCTAAACGGCTTGATGAAATTTAGCTTCAGAGGTGTCGTTCGATTCGTCCTAATTGTGACTCAGGGTATATAAAAATATTAAAACTGTTTACTTATATTCACATTTTTAACGCAGTCCGGTGTTTTTTTTTTAACAGTTCATAGTTATTAAACACGTATATGTTTGTGTTTTTGTGACCGCACCTGTCGTAACGTGGATATACCTTTATTCCGACGAGTTGCGAGCGTCAATAGTGGCTGTTCGCAAGAACGCTGGTGTCATTCATGAGATACTGGATTCGTGACCCCCATGTACCTACGACACCTCAAGATGTGATGATTTTACTTTTGCCCTGCCAAAAATGCTGTAATCTCATTGTTAGTTATTCTTTTTCTGTCATTCTTCTTTTGTTTTTCTTCTTGGTAAAATATTTGCGCAAGTGGAACGTAATTGAACAATTTAATTGTGATACATATCTATGAATTGATATATTTAATAAGGTACCTATACTTCTTTAATTAAATTTAAGTTTATGTTCCAGAGGACTGCATCATATACCAGGCCGATTTGGGCCGCCTCCCAAGTGTCACTCAAGTAGTAATTTAAATAGAATTGTATGATGAATTCAAGTCTAATGCCACCCAAGTCTGGCAAGCGGTTCATGTAGACCTAATTTAGTTAGTCAAACATACTGGACTTTTAATTACCAATGTGGGTTATAAAGCGCACGTATTCTGTTCAAAAGTCGTTGTCTTATTTATACGAGGATTTACAGAAGAGACAAAGCTTTTCAACCGGCAAAGCTTTTTTAAATTATTATTTATTTTTCATATAAAAACAATAAAAATATTCATGGACTTATTACACAGATCTCGTTAGCCTCGATACTAAGTACAACTAAATGACTTGTGTTACAGGTGCTAACTCGACTATAGATTTAATACAATAAATACATAGATAACATCCAAGACCCGAGACAAGTTGGGGCCAAGTCACCAACCCGGACTTGGCCCCCGTGGTGGAGTATGGCCTAACCTTCCTGCGATGCAGGAAGAGACCCGTGCCCCAGCAGTGGGGACATATAAGGGTTGATAACGAACGAACCCGAGACGAACTAGAAAAGTTCGTTGCCTAGTTTGACCCGGCCGGGGATCGATCCCGAGACCTTTGGTTTTACAGTCAGCATGCCGAAAAGCTGCGCCACCGAGGCCGTCTAGGAACATAAAACTAGGTACTTATTCTACCAGCGGGCAAAAACCGAGGTTTATCTGCCGCTGTTACGCATTTTTATTCCTAAGTACATACATAAGTATCTTTTACATGGCTCAGGCTTCTTTTGTAAACTTCATAAGGTTTCGGGTGATAAATCATTCAATATCTGGGGTAGAGTATACTGTACGTAATACAGAGAGTATTGTAAAGAGGTTCGAAATTTCACTGATGCTGGGAAGTCGCCCATTAGCTCAGTTGGGAGAGCGCTGGTACGGTTAGCCAGAGGTCGCGGGTTCGAGTCCCGGCATGGGTGGAATTTTAGCCTCTAAATAGGTTTTTGGAATATACTCCCAAGATATCTTTCCAAAGTAATTAATATAATTTGGAAGACTATATGTTGGCAAATAGCCTGAATTGCGAAGCTGATTAGGTATTTCGAATATCTATGTGCCATGCAAGTTGCATTCATTTGAGACGCAACTTGACAAAACTGAGACGGCATGCAAACTCGGGATGGCAGCTCATTAATAAAATCCAGTTTGACAGGAGCTGTTTCTAGACGAACACGTTTGTCTTTCGCAGACAAAACAAAGCCAAGAGCTGACTTCCTGCCCGAGCTAATTGAACATTAATTGACAATCCAAATAGCGTCGGCGGGATGTATTAATCCTGACGCTATTGAATTATGTATCACAAGTCAGGGAAGAAAGCTGGTGTTGTAAACACGAGTTGTCACTTATATTTCTCTTGGGATCCATTTAAAAGTTAAGGCACTTACGAGTACTTTAACAGTTGATATGTGTTGCTTAATTTCACCGGAGACTCATTTCTTGATAGCTCAGGGTATTGTGTGAAGATCTCGTAGCAGAGTAACCGGGTTCGTTCTCCAATTGACAGTTATATCTTTACATTGGCAGATATTTTTTTTATGTCAAAAGAAGCTATTTTAAAGGTTATTTGTCAACAGTTACTCTCCGTGAAAATTGTAGAGTAAATCATTCTTGTTAAAGATCAAATCTTATAGTTGGAAACCCCGAATAGGTACATTTAAATATCAATAGTTTAATTGCACTTAAACTAAATGTACCTACTCAATGCCATAACTATTACATAAATAAAAAAAAATGCATTCCATTTTCTCTTTTCGGAGCGTTAACTATCTTGGCATTCCCTCGCGAATTCTAACAATTTTAATTATTGTGAAAACAGTGAAATTATTACAAATGCGGTACCTTACGGACCGATATAGGATATAGGTTTTAATAAAAAACATTGGCGAGAAAATTTACGAACTTCTTTTGCTATATTTCTCAGTTGCAAACAAAGTCAAACGAAAATTTCGATGGGTCAGTATTATTAGGTATTACTAGTTAATCAAAAAAATATTTCAACATTGCGCCGAGTTGTAGTGGAGAAAAAGGCAGCGGGGAAAGATACCTCACGAACATCTCTTCTCAAATCATCTTTGCCTTCCCAGAGCCGGTAGCCGAATTGAGAATTTCACTAATTAAATACTTAAGTACAGTACTACACATCATGACTAGGAAGAAGTGTAAGTACATTCAACATAATCTTTAACCGATACGGTTAAGGTGCAGAATTGATTGCCGCACCTATTTCTCTCACGCTAATATTGCCAAACTAATAGTGAACTAAAACCTGCATCGATAACGTTGAATCAACCTATAGCAACAAAGGCGCGCGGCCTGCCATAAAATGAAACTATCTGATAGGTCGATCAACTTGCCGCAGATCCAAAATGTGGTCATCTGCGCAGGTACATCCGCGAGACTTATTTCTTGTGTAGCACTGTACCGTTCTGTCTCGGTCTTTGCTGAGAAATTCGAAGAGACAGCACAACAGTTACCCCATCGATGCACCCGTCTCTTATTTCCTTCAGCAACTTTCCGTCGTAAGGCTGTCTAGAAGAAATTGAATTTAGCAATAAGGCCGCCAATTGTATTTTGTATCTTTATGTGTTTTATGAAGCGCTCGTGGCCTAGGCGAACCGAGTGATTGGAACCAATCACTTGGTTAAGTAACAACAGGCGCGGTCAGGTACGGGATGGGTGAGCGTCCCGTGACTACCGCTAGTGGCATTTTTCCGAGCGCTTCCGTGCTTCGCAAGGCACGTTAAGCCGTAGGTGCCGGCTGTCATATAATGACAGTCGTTAAGCCATATCAGAGGCCTTATGGGCGGCTTGATAACTTCTGACAGTGAGGCCCGGCCACTGTCTCATAATCCTCCACCAACCCGGACTTGGCCCCCGTGGTGGAGTATGGCCTAACCTTCCTGCGATGCAGGAAGAGACCCGTGCCCCAGCAGTGGGGACATATAAGGGTTGATAACGCTATGTGTTTTATAATATGTGCTCTGGTGTACAATAAAGAATATTCTTATCTTATCTTACAGTTACGTAATTTACTTAGAAAAATTCTCAATTCAGAAACTGGCCCTCAGTTTCTGAGTTCTTCTTCTCCTTGGAAATAGCATATCAATTTACTTTTGCAAACCAAATCAAAAAGTTTCTGGTCGGTAGTTCCAACTAGAACGAGAATACCTTTTCTCGATCCACCTCGGTATTATTGTATCGAGAAGAAATAAACTTAAAAAAACGGTCAAGTGCGAGATGAACAGCCGCTTTGGATGGTTTCTTACTCGTGCCTCAATCGACAATTCTCATTCCCTTACAAACCTAGTTTGCCTAATAATGCTGCCTCTACACAGCCTGAGCACTGAAGAACACAAGCCTTCGCTCCGAAAGAGAGGAAGTGTGTAACGGTGCAAACCTCTTTATACCATTTGTAATCCTATACGTAATACAGAGAATATTGTAAAGAGGTTCGAAATATCACTGATGCCGATGAGTCGCAGATTAGCTCAGTTGGAAAAAGCGCTGGCACGGATAGCCAGAGGTCGCGGGTTCGAATCCCGGCATGGGTGGAATTTTTACCCTCTAAATAGGTTTTTAAAAATGTCCTTAGCATGGGTTAGTGCATTAAAATAATATAACCATTTTTTATATTTCTTTTTCTAGTATCACTTTCAAATATTTAAAATTATGTCACACATATTTCGATTTCCCTCGTTTTCATCATTACCACTTTACATTTCGACTTGATCTGACTATTTTACCTGCTTATTCGCTTTTATCCAGTTTTCTGTTTTTATTATAAATATAAACTAACTAAAACAGTACAAATAATCCACAAAATTAAAGTCGTTCCAGTTTTATTATTTATTAAAGATTACAACACTACAAGTGTATGGGGCTCAATCATCTCGCGTGCCCAACGTTGACTAATAATTTCAAGCTCTGTGAGGACGGACATTTCAAACACGCAGGTGTCTCTTCAAAGTCAGCGAGTGGTTTGCTACAAATTTACAGCGGATCTCTGAAATGGCCGCTGGGCCGGCGGGGCGGCTGGGGCGCGGGGGGATGTCCTGCAACAGGTCCGCGGCGGGTTATTGTGTGTCTGGATGAGGGGTGCGGACGCTGCGAGCGGCCCAGGGTTGTCACCTGCGTTGCTTTTTAAATAAATACACAAACATAACATCACGCCTGTATCCCAGAGGGGTAGGTAGAGACCAGGGACTGCCACTTGCCACGATCCTGACAGATCACCTTCGCTTCATCAACGTTCATAAGTCGTTGCATACACGCATGCCGGTTCCGGGTACTTTTTATCTTTCCGTTTGCTAATACATCCCCTATTTGGTCGATGTATGTCCGCCTGGGACGTCCCTTACCAGCCCTTCCACTCACATTCGCAATATATATTTAAATTTCCCTACTCTCTAAAGCCCTTTTTAAAACCGCAACTACATTCAAATAGTCCCTATGTTTGACTGATATAAATATATAATCAACTACCTGAAAGCGTAAAAGTTGAAACAAAAGATAACTTCGATATCAACCCTTATATGCCCCCACTGCTCGTGCACGGCCTCTTCCTGCATCGCAGGAAGGCAATTTATTTACAAGAGAACTAAAAAATATTAAAATATTAATAACTGTTATTATAAGAATGCTGTGTGGTGTCGGCTTAGAGAATAGCATGAACCCAAATATTTCTCGCGGGTGTCGTAAAAGGCGACTAACCGGGGCGTGGGCAGCAGCGCCCCCTGCAGTACAATTCCACCAACCTGCGATACCCAACCCGCATGCCCAGCGAGGGGATTATGGGCTTAACCCCCAATGTTGGCACAACCTTGCGCTATGGCGCTCATTAGGGGAGGGCTATGTCCAGCAGTGGACTAATATAGCCTAAAGAAGAAGAATTATAATAATAAAATTATAATAATTGGGCATTACCCCCCCAATGATGGCACAACCTTGCGCTCATTCAAGGGCTATGTCCAGCAGTGGGCTAATATAGCCTGAAGAAGAAGAAGAACTGTTAATATAATTTAAATGAATATTTGATTATCCCCAATCTCGTTTTAGTATGTTGCATGCTTATTATCATTGCAGTGCCCTTACAAGGTATCATGTAGGTACTTACCTATAAATACCTATACCATGTGTACGTATAACTATGTACGTGATTTAGCAATAAGGAATATATTATAGTGATATCGGGTTTGAACTAAACCTTCCGTAAGCACTACACAGTATATAAGCTTCGGTTCCGGATTGACTTTGATTAAATCATGTAATTGAATCCGGAATTAAGTTAGTAAGGAGATCGTTTATAAATTAACTCGACGGCTCAACACTGAATACACCACATTTGGATACACACATTTTTGTTCTACAATCTTTGAAAAGTTTCTGTTCAATTTACTATTTTGTGAAATTATTATGCGAATTTTCGCGGCTTTTTCTTTCTTTCATTTCTGCATTTTACTAACATTTTGGTTAGTGCAGTGGTTTTGTATGACTTCAGTCTTAGTGGCTTTTCATGTTTCTAAAGTCTTTTCTTGGCTACCATAGCTCAGGGTATCCCGGCAAGTGTGTGTGTGGTACTATGTAGAATATTTTTGTAATAATAATAATAATAATATTGGCCTTTTTGCATCTACTTAATGAGATGATTTATACAGCGTCCAGTGGTATCTTCACTCACACTAGATGGGTTTTTGTAATAGTTTGATAGATATTACTTAAAACCATTATTTTTGTTACATAGACCAGACGTTGCGGACTGAAAGAGGATGTAGTGACTAGAATTGTGAAAGGAATGTTGCGTTGGTTTGGACATGTGGAGAGGATGAAGGAAAAAAGATTGACGAAACAAATATATATTGCGAATGTGAGTGGAAGGGTTGGTAAGGGTCGTCCCAGGCGGACATACATCGACCAGATAGAATATGTATTAGCAAAGGTAAAGATAAAAAGTACCCGGAACCGGCGTGCATGCAACGACTTATGAACGTTGATGAAGCGAAGGTGATTTGTCAGGATCGTGGCAAGTGGCAGTCCTTGGTCTCTGCCTACCCCTCTGGGATACAGGCGTGAGGTTGTGCATGTATGTATGTAGACCAGACCTATAAGGGCGTGATAAGCGCGTAAATATCCATAACTCTGTATATATCTCAAATACTAATTAAAGAAAGAGTAATACATTTACATTAATTCATAACTAGCTGACCCAGCAAACTTCGTACCGCCTTACAGTCGACTCTATAATTTTTTTTAGTATACGGGTATAGTATATAGTATCTAATTTGTACTGTCTAATTTGTACTGTCTAATTTGTACTGTCTAATTTGTACTGTCTAATTTGCAATAGCGCTGACTGAAAATCAGCGCTGAAGGCTTGGCCATCAGCATATTGCTAAGTCAGTTGCCATTTATAGCAGCAGTGACACGCCGTGACCTTTCGTTTTTCTTCATTCTTTTTGTTTTTTGTGAATGTCATGTTTAGTAATATGTTTTAAATTTGTTACTGTGGCGTGTGCACTGTTTCTATAATAACTGATTTTCTTATTCTTCTTCTAATTTAAGTACATGGGAAGCACCCTAAAAATGTTGTTTTGAGAATTTATACTATCGTCTATGCGAAATTGCAGCTTTCTATTACTAATCGTTTCTGAGCTGGGCCACGGTCAGATAGACTGACAGACATGACGAAACTTTAAGGGTTCCCGTGGAATTCGGTACCCTAAAAAGAGAGGGTTGTAGTTGTCCTATAATTCTACTACGAAGAGTTAATATAAAAATATTGATAAAAAAGGACAAAAATAACACTATTCCACCGCTCTGCCACCCCTACGCTCAGGGCGCGGCAGGAATGCGGGCTCTTGTTCGTTTTGGAAGCGTCTGCGCAGGTAGGCCGCCCCCCGCGCTCTCCCGCGCTCTGTTGCTGGGGGGCGATACTGGAGTTCTCTCATGTGAGAGCTAGGTTAAGAACGACATTGCGACGAAAATGTAAAGGTTTACCTTCTGTCGACTGTAAGTATATTTTTTTATGTAGCCTATAAACGTCCCACTGCACGGCAATTTCAAGCACTAAGGTAGTGGAACACCTCAGACATTCAGGTTTCCTCACGATGTTTTCCTTCACTTTAGCGAGTGGTATTGCTACTATGACTTCATAAATGTACATAACTTAAACAACGCCATTGATTTGCGCTTGTTTGTTAGGTATTCGAACTCACGACTGCTTACTGAATGAGAAGCTGATGTACTACTGCTCCGGTACCACCTCGCTGTACATATAACTAAAGTTCATGGATAATATCAGTGTGACCTGGTATTGTCTGGAACCTTGGCCCATCGGCTATTGTGCTTATGCTTCATGTCATCATGTTTTAGCCATCTATGTGTTGTGTGACAAAAACAATTTGTCACACAACCCATAGATGGATAAGACCACAGATTAAAACGCCGAATTTTAGACATTTCAATTACAACACTTTCGAGAAGCGAATTGAGATCGCAAAGGATACTATTGGCAGATCCATACATTTTAATACCATAAGTAGATAGATAGATAGAATTTAAATCTAAGTAACGTTATATAATTGGCGGTCTTATCGCTAAGGGCGATCGCTTCCAGATGACCTTCGGATGGAGTGGATTGCATGAAGAATATAGTACACAAATAGTTCAATCAAAAATATATTCATGTAAGTAATTTGACTGATGATTTTATTTGCTAATTAATTTGTCAATATTAAAAACCTATTTAGAGGCTAAAAATTCCACCCATGCCGGGATTCGAACCCGCGACCTCTGGCTATCCGTGCCAGCGCTCTATCCAACTGAGCTAATGGGCGACTCACCGTCATCAGTGAAATTTCGAACCTCTTTACACTATTCTCTGTATTACGTACAGGCAGCGACATCTGGCTGAAGTAGATTGCATCACTTACAGCCCCGACTACCTACTTTGCAGTTAGGTTTTTACATCGGAATGATATCGCTGTACCCACATGATTATACTATTTTTATTTTTAATGCACTAACCCGTGCTAAGGACAATTTTAAAAACCTATTTAGAGGCTAAAAATTCCACCCATGTCGGGATTCGAACCCGCGACCTATGGCCATCCGTGCCAGCGCTCTATCCAACTGAGCTAATGGGCGACTCACCGGCATCAGTGAAATTTCGAACCTTTTTACACTATTCTCTGTATTACGCACAGGCAGCGACATCTGGCTGAAGTAGATTGCATCACTTACATGGGTGGAATTTTATAATTTGTCAATATACTAAAGTTGATCAATGATCACAGAAAGAGTAGAAGCCCTTATTCCGAATAGATAATATGAGGATTTTGTTACACCCTGTATATTCTCGTGCATAAGTGAGTGCATGCAGCTTGGGTGGTGTAGTAAACCTTAGTATTTACGAGCTTTACGGTCCAAGTACCTGGAACACGCAGAATCTCAAATACGCCAATCATGCATACGTCACTTTCAATGTAAATTCCGATTTGTCAGAAGTTAGAGTGGAGCCACAAATTAGAAAGGAATGGAGCATAGTATTATTTTATAATCTTGTATAAGTGCCAGCATCAACTTTCACAAGCAAGAAGGTCGAATGACATACTCTGATCTTTTTGAGTCTGGTTAAAAAAAAATTTTTCGCACGCCATTATTTTTTATGTAGCTTGTTGCTGTCTTTCTCATTATTTTCTGATGTGTATAAAAATATTCTTATCTTATTCTATTATAAACGTCTCACTACAGGGCATAGGCCTTCTCTTAGAGAGAGAGTTTGAGTTTAAGTACCAAGCTTGCCCAACGAGGATTGGCAGTTTTAGCGCTGAGATATTTGAACTCGTCAACCATTGATTGAGGTTTCCTCACGATGGTAAAAATGTGTATTTAACAACAATATCTGTCAAAAGCCCTCGCCACTCGGTAATAGTCACCAGAAGGCTGTTGATTATTTTTTTCTCGTTTACTCGCTTCGTCCGGAGGTCAGTTGTGTAGTAAAAGTTAAGGATTGTGAAAAAATTAAACAAAAAACTGGCGTCGCCGCCTCTGGGAGCGAATCCAGGTCATATACATAAATACACGGGAGAACGAAAACTAATTATGCACTCTAATTGATCAGTGAAATTAAAGTTCTTTATGGCTTAGTTATTAATGGCAAGGATATCTTGCCGGCAAATATTAGGTTATTATGGTGACTTTCACAAAGGCTAAATAAGTGATGTTTCATGGTTTTGGCGCTTGACACCCAAATAACGGCAATGCTTATTAATATGTGTCATAATCTGCAGCCTGGGTGGTGTTGTAAACCAGAGCAGTACATGGTATTAGTATCATATCAGAAATAATAGCGTCGCTGCCGTGCAGTGGATTTGATATAAAATTAAAATTACTTGATTTACTTGTTTTTATTACAGTTACACACGAAATAATACAAACTATTTTGGTTACACAATACATCCGTAGGTGTGCATACTAGAGTCTGCACTTCATACACAGTATGTCATGCATGTCAAATATCTACGTAAGAAAGTTATTAACTGCTTATTTCCTAAATAAATAAAATAGAAATACAAAAATGTTTCCTACGAAACCCTCTACGGGCAACCTCAGTCGGGAACTTATTAATTTAGCTGAACTTTATGACAGCTCTATGGTGTTTTTTCTTTTTATTACACACACTGGTTTCCTGGTAGATTATAAACAGCCAGTTGTTCTCTGCGGCCAGTAATATTCGGAAACGCGCGAAATAATTTTATGGTCAGTTTAAGACTTGTAGCAGGCCGGATTGAACTGTTATATTTTTTTTCTTAATATTGTCTGATGTTGCCATAAATTTTACTTGATTGGAGGTGGAACCTATTTAAGATGAGATTATTTAACGTTCTAAATGAGTTTTTTCCTGCAATTCTGTACCAGCTAATTAACTCACGTTTCGGCATATTTTTTATTGGAAGTGGCACATTATCACTTCACGATAAATCTATGCAAAAAGTGCGAAAATATGGAATACGTACATAATTATAAGTGTTATGTACGTAATCCATATTTTTTGTTCACCGCAACAAACATTAGCAGTAAACAGCGAGTAATTTCTTTAATTTCCTGCTATCGCTTTAAAAGACAGGTTTATAATTTTATGGCAGCGAATTAAACCGGCCCCTGTAAGTATCTATCTATTTTAATGGTTTTGAGTTTAACGTTTCAATTTGCCAATAGGCGGGCAATTATGCTTGTGTTGGCGAGATTTAAGCTTTGCGTCTGTCCAAAACCTTTACAAAGTCTTTAAGAAAATATTCTAAGTAGTAAAGAAAACGGTAATGTATATATGGACTGTACTGTAATCATCTTCAATGCATGCGGCATGGCACTTATGCCAAAATCTCAGTTTTTCTCAAGGAACTTATATTTTAAAAACTAATTTAGAGGCTCTAAATAGGTTTTTAAAATTGTCCTTAGCGCAGGTTAGTGCATTAAAAAGGACATAAACTAATATTTTGTGTTTTATTTATACAGACTAAATGTCATCTCAAATTGGTCAATCGCACAGTTTGTTTTTTACGAAAATAATATTTACTGAGGGTTCAGCCCTTTTACTCAATTTTATGGAATTTCCGTTAAGAGAATATAACAGTGTTGTTTCCCTAATATAATTCTCACTAAAATCTTCATATAAGTCAACACATGGTTTTCTTCACATATTTGGTTGCTCACTGTTCTTTTTAAATCCGTTAGAGACATTTTACATTTTTAATTTTAAATAAAACAGAATGACTTAAAGGTTGCCACGAGATAAATGGTGGCAGGACCTCACTCAAAAAAAAATCCGTTAGAGACGAGACGGGACCAAAGAAAACTCAAAAATATAAATTTTATTTCTCATATTATTTATTACCGAGGCCAAAGTAGAATGTGCTTTGATGAACAAAATTGGAAAAACAAGAGTGGGACCTTAGGAAACCGGGAGAAAACTGGAAAATCTCACGTTTTGTACTCTATCATACGCCCCAAAAAAGAAGACGCGGCTTAAAAATGCGTTGAGGATTACTCTGTTCAAGCTAACAGTTAGCTGTTATAGTTAATATAACATCAAGGATTATGTAGAGGACAGAGATGACTAATTAGAATATTAGAATTAAATTGAAATAAATTTAGAGAGGCAAAGAATAAGCACCTCTGAATTGTAATAAATCTAGATGAAACTTAACAAAAAATTTAAAATATGGAATATTGAATTGAGCATATGTCTTACAACAGTCATTGTTATAAACGACAACCCAATTGACATTAAATTTCAAAAATTGTGCGTTTAAACATTTTGCATTTAAAGCATTTTGCTGTAACTTTGATAAAAGTTCACCGTCATTTTGTGACTCGACTAGAATCGCCTTTTCCACGTCGTCGGAGCCTTAAAGCGTAACTTTAAAGTCTAGTTTACAATGTTGATTGAAAAAGAGTTAATTAGATCATCTGGTTCCGCCTAAAGATTAACGTAATGCCAACTTGCATCACTTTATAAATATTACCAGGTTGCCATTTAAGTCGCGTTTTCACGGTCTCAGTGCGCTCGGACCGAGTGCGCCATCCGAGTAAACTAATGCTTCTGATTGGACGGTTTTTCGTGACAACACCAAAATAACCAATCAGAAGCGCACTAAGACCGTGAAAACCTGGCTTTAAATTTAATTTTGTATAAATTTTAGTTAGGTGTTGCCTAAGGCGGCTCCGCGGGAGCGATTCCTATGCAAACGTAGTTTGGTTTTTATTTTGAAACGACAAGACGAGAAACTTCGCCCATACGTTTAGAGGACAGAAATCGAGGTTCGATTGAGCTTAGAATCGGAAATAAACTTGTAGTATTTAATAATTTCCACACAACACAATTACCTGGTCCCAAAATAGAGTGATCTTTACTATGGATGTAACGCTGCAGTTATTGAAACGCTAGGTTAGCAATAATACTTTCTTTTTATTTATCTTTTTTATAACCAAAACCTAGCCTAGGTGAGAGTCTCAACACGACTGACACCTACATAAACAAAACGTAACGATATTCTTCTAATAATTCAAACTCTGCCTAGACGGCTACGCCCGCCAGCTACTATAAAGAAGTATCGTTACAGTAACTAGGCAAGGACGCCACAAAAATGAAAATACACCTAGTTTGAAGCTACTGGTACAAATGTACGGTGGCCCCCGTAGGGTCGAACCCACGACCTCTGTCTTATTTTCCAAGTGCCTTAACGGCTAGATCAACGAGGCAGTCAACGTCAAAAAGAAATTATAACATTGGCTTTAGTTTTTATGAAATGACTTCTTTTTCTTCTTAACGTGTCGATGGCAAACAATTTTTATCAAAGTCTTCATCGTTCGTTATCAACCCTTGTATGTCCCCACTGCTGGGGCACATGTCTCTTCCTGCATCGCAGGACGGTTAGGCTTTACTCCACCACGGGGGCCAAGTCCGGGTTGGTGGAGGATTGTAGGACAGTGGCGGGCCTTACTGTCAGGAGTTATCAAGCCGCCCATAAGGCCTCTGACATGGCTTAACGACTGCCATTATATAACAGCCGCCACCAACGGCTTAACGTGCCTTGCGAAGGAGGGAAGCGCTCGGAAAAATGCCACTAGCGGTAGTCACGGGACGCTCACCCATCCCGTACCTGACCGCGCCTGTTGTTGCTTAACCAAGTGATTGATTCCAATCACCCGGTTCGCCTAGGCCACGAGCGCTTCATCAAAGTCTTACTAGAGACGAATGATTGTAAATGTGAGCGCGCAGTTGTTAGGGCATGCAGGGCACGATGAGAGATAATTCATCGACTGGGAAGTACAAACATACATACATAGATAACCTCACGCCTGTATCCCAGAGGGGGGTAGGCAGAGATCAGGGACTGCCACTTGCCACGATCCTGACAGATCACCTTCGCTTCATCAACGTTCATAAGTCGTTGCATGCACGCACGCCAGTTCCGGGTACTTTTTATCTTTCTCTTTGCTAATACATCCTCTAATTGCTCGATGTAAGTCCGTCTGGGAAGTCCCTTACCACTGGGAAGTACCGCACAAATACTTCAAATTATTGCTGAGGGGATCCGCAACCCCCCACCTGGACATGTTATCCTTATTTCGGCCGATACGGATACACAGCCGATTCAGAGATTTCCATATCGCCCAGGACAATTAATGTCCATGAAATGACTTGTCAGGTTATGAATTCTCTTTGATGAGATTAGTTCCAATTCTAGGCATGATTCTGTCCTCTAATCGTATGGGGGAAGTATTAATCGTATGGAAGAAGTAATCGCATTTCGATCCATGTTGTCGTTTGTAAATAAAAACTGAACTACGTTTGTATGGGAATTGCTCCCCGTGCAACCGCCTTAAGTAACATCTTACTAAAATTCTTTACACAAAATTCAATTTAAATGGCAACCTAAGCAACATTTATGAAGTGATGCAAGTTGGCCTTAATCGTTAGGCGGCACCAAATGATCTAATTAACTCTTTTCTAATCGACATTCAAAACTAGACTTTAAAGTTTTGCTTAAAGGCTCCGATGACGTGGAAGAGGCGGCTTTAGTCGAATCACAATATAGTTCAGGGATTTCCATATCGCCCACGGCAATTTATGTCCACGAAATGACTTGTAAGGCTATAAGTTCTCTTTGATAAGTTTAGATCCAATTTTGAGCGTGATCAAAACGCGATTTGTTTCCTCTGCCTACACATACAGGATAACATATTTTTAAACTTTCGCGACTTTTACACATAGAATATTTTCGGGGCCTAATCGCGTAGTAATTTATTGCTATTTTACCTCGACGTTTCGACGACGTTACAGTCATCGTGGTCACGAGAAGATAAATTACTACGCGATTAAGCCCCGAAAATATTCTAACGTACAGGATACTACAGTATCCAGTATACTACAGTATACAAGGATGTGTAGTTCCTTCAACAAACGTTGAGAAAAAACGTTTTATTGAGCATGCTCATAGACAAGCACGATATCGATGAGGCAATCCATCACTTGGACAGCTATCTAGTTTCAAAAATACATACGCCATTTCAGGGTTACGGAGTTAAATCTAGACAAAAAAGAAACAGCTGGTTATCGGCCTGTTACACAAGGTTCCCAATCCAATTAACGTCCTGGTGAAGAAATACTTTATTAAATAATATATATTACTTATTAACGAATTATTTATTTACAAGTATACTTACGTTGATAAAAAAGGTAGCGTAGGACGCCCTCCGACTAGGTGGGATGACGATCTGCGAAAAACTGCAGGCAGATGCTGGATGCGGCAAGCTGAAGACAGGGCACTATGGCGCTCATTAGGAGGGCTATGTCCAGCAGTGAACTAGTATAGCCTGACGACGACGACGACGATAAAAAAGCTAGATATGTACATTTTCGATGTACTAGAGTCCCTAAACTTCTTTGAATTTCTTCGAATTTAAAAGGCATACATTTATGTTTTACGGCAAACTTTGATACCGTTATAATATACTCACGCATTTATTGCACAAAGGATAACTCAATTAAAAAAATGTAGATATTCAATGTAATTTTTCAAATAATCTACAAGAGTCCTTATTCTTCTCTGATGCTATGTCGTTTCCCTGCGATTTTTCGATTCGTTGTGAATCTTTATACGAAGAAAAGCAACAAACACTTTTTTCAGTGTTCTCGCTCTTAACCGATTTCTTAGGCGTAAAAGACCGGTTTAGACACCGCCTGCAAGCTTTAAGTATACTCTAACTTATGTCTATATGTACTGTCGCCTGAACTAACATGTAGTCTGTTTTGTTATATAGCTTTGAGAATATACCTCGGCTGCTATCGGATAAAAGCGATTATATTGCAATAAGGTAAGGTTCATTTCGTATTGTTATTTGTAACTTTACATAATTTTTCAAAATAGTAATGAAAAGTTTTAAACAGAGCAGGAAGTAATATTACATTCGTGTACTTTTGGCGAAAACCGAAGCCTACTCTAAAGCTCGAGGTATATTATAAAAGGTAACAGACTGTAAACACGTTAGAGCCTTGTCACATTTTGACTTGGAAAAGGTACTGAGGTGCATACATGTATTGCTCGTGACTGTACCGCAAGGCCTTCTCGAGTCCTCGCCGATTCGCAAAATGTAGCCTTGAATTACGAGTATATGCGAGTAAACTAAGTTACGAAGCTCTTGGTGAACTGTGGGGTCATACAAATTGTTCTGAATTTTAGGTCTACAGTTTGATGGTAGTGGCGACGAGTGCGGCCGGTTTTTGTATCTCACAGTTTAAAGACTGTGAGAAAAAATTGGCGGTTGACTCCACTTCGGTATGTGATAGATATTCCGAGACAACTTGATCTATTTCTAAATTAAGATTAGATAAGATAGAAAACCAGGTGGTGGGCAGCAGCGCCCCCTGCAGTACAATTCCACCAAACTGCGATCCCCAACCCGCATGCCCAGCGTGGGGATTATGGGCATTACCCACCAATGATGGTACAACGTTGCGCTATGGCGCTCATTAGGGGAGGTTTATGTCCAGCAGTGGACTAATATAGGCTGAAGAAGAAGATAGAAAATAAAGATTTATTCACACAAAGATTGTACACATTATAATGTCAAGTCCCTGATCTCTAAGAATACTTGTGTTACGAAGATCAGTGCCCTCTACCAATTTTAGATTATACTTGTTATTACGTAATTACAAGATAATAAAATAAAATTCTAATAACTTTTGGTTATGCGACAGATTGAGCACTGATTAAGCCATGATCAGGTGATTTATAGATTCTAGAGTCGAAATGCAGAGTTTTCTTAAATTTGGCTTAAATGACCGTAAAGAAGTGATGTAAGCCGACATGAGTGTGGCCACAAAAACGCCAGTGTTTAATATTTAAAACATGTATTATAAATTATCAAATCATGGGAAACTATTAATTAGTTAACTTGATAATACACTGGTGATGTAGCTTGAATTCTTAACGAACTGTGGAAAATACCCAAGACTGAGTCATAGGGGAAATTTTGGTGATGACAAGTCAGCTTTGTAACCAGAGCCTTCTAAGTATTATTAAGCTAGTGGAAACCGGCCAGTAGCAAGTTTTACTCCTCATCATTGTTTATAATCACTTGTAGGACCAGTTTAGGATGTCACGACCTTTATGGTTCGATCCTCTTTTTAATGCGATAAATAACTTCGACGAAAATAGATGAAAATACTGCCCAAAAAAAATAACACGACGTTGCCCGAACAAAAGAATAAAAAGCAATACAAATGTAAACTAAAAGCGTTCCATTTTCAAAAACCAAAGCCATAAAACATAAAAAAAAGCCAGTGTTCACACTGTTCTATTTCTCAATAAGTTTCTTACAACGTATTTCCCTATAATTTTCAGCTTATATCGGTTCACAGGTGTGATGATGCTCATCACAGGTTCTATTAGATGACGTTAAAGGGCTGAAAGGCGTGTCCAATGTTCTTTATTACCTACTTCGCTGTAAGCGCTGTCTCAAAATACTGGTCGTCTCCAATCACATTGAAGCCCCTTCAAATTATATCTCCCCAGTTATTGACTGTAGTGCTTGTGTCCGTCGTCACGTCTCTATTCTGTAGACTTTAATATCTTAACGGACAATGGTTTTCACCGGAACAAAGGCAGAGTTTTCTATTATATTCATTATAGGTTATTCTGTGATACAGGTTTTTTTAACGCGCAAATCCATAAACACGACAATTATTAGTGTGTTTTATAATAACTTTCGTTCTATGACATTACGTCATTGTTCTCCTACTGATATTAGGGTTTTCGGCCTATGGTTCTCGTCAAGATACGCTGTTTGTAAAAAGCTCATTTGGTCTGACATGTGGTTTGCCATGGTCGCGATTCGTCAAAGATGGTTTTGGACAAAGGTGAAGACACTGTTCAAAATGGTTTATTCGTTTATATCTACATGTTTCTACGACATGTATTGATGGTAGCAGTTGTAGTAGGTCGTAATCGACTTATGAATGTTGATGAAGGTGATCTGTCAGAATCGTGGCAAGTGACATTCTCTGGAATGTATGTATGTATTGATAGTAGTGTGTTTCGGATCAGTGGCTCGAGCCGACAAATTCTATCATATACTACTCGCATGTGCTGAGCATTGCTTAGGGCGATATCAGCGGTGACACCTATTACATAATTTTAAGGAATTTGCGCTTGTAGTAACATACCAATGTCACAGCCTTGAGGTAGCCATTAACTGTTTAGAAGGATGTACATTCCATTTATGTGATTTTCATTATCCATCAAACAGCGCCCACAAGACAGAAAAATCGTGAAATTACATGAAATGACCACTTTAACCAACACGCTAGGTAGTTGGGCACAAATAGTAGCTGTCGTGATGGACGCGTAACTTTATCATCATCATCAACCCATTACGTCCCCACCGAGGGGCACAGGTCTCTTCGCTAAGGAAGGTATAGGCCATAATCCATCACTGGGGCCCAGTCCGGATTGGTGGAGGCTTGCAAGACTAGTGGCTGGTATTACTGTCAGAAGTTTTCAAGCCGCCCTAAGGCCTCTGAATTGGCTTAACGACTGCCATCTATCGACGGCAACTGGCACCAACTGCTTGACGTGTAACTTATTTCACATTATTGCAAGGAGTCAGTACAAGTCAATGTCATTAGATACATTTGAGACATTCGATTAAAACGCGAGGCTTGCGACTTCATGCTACCTACGCTGGTCTCGAGTTGGAATACCTATCTAAACGTCGTTTCCAGATATGGAAACACACGCAAACTGAGGCGATTTGTTCAAGTCAGAGTAAGGCGGCACCGAATGGGAATCGAACGCACGACCTCCATCGTGCTAGTCAAACAAAGAGACTGAATAATAGCGGAATCTTTGCCCCGTCGTTACTGGTTCTTCTTTTTTTAATATAATTTAAGAATAAAGAAATACCATCACTTTTATTCACTGCACGAAATTGACCAAAGTGAACTATGTGAAAGTAAAATTATTCTCCAATTACCCTAACTGATATGACAAACCTTAAAAGCAAACCATACATGTCTCACTGCAGGTACAGCCCTTCTGTCTCAAAGAGAGAGAGAGAGAGTAAAATTGAACACTGTGCCTCGCCCAACTTCGATCAACTTCGCGAGCAGTGTATCGTAACTTTCCTGTCAACTATAGAGCCAAGTACTAAGCCAAAGCTGTCAACTCTTGACGAAGCCGAGTTATGATCCCGCTGCCTTTGTGGAAGGCTCGGCGTCATAGAATAATGTCGGACTCTTTACCCAGCCGTTATTAGCGATTCGACGCGGGCGCGTCAATGCACGCGCCGACCACCAACGTCAACAGACCGTCCGGCTAAGCGGCACACACGACGCCTTAACTCTACTTTTGAAATAAAATATAGAAAACTAGCTATTGTAGCCGTGCCTAAAGCACGGAGCACTTACTCGCAACCTCGCGGCGATTTGTTCAAGTCAGAGTAAGGCGGCACCGAATGGGAATCGAACGCACGACCTCCATCGTGGTAGTCAAACAAAGAGACAGAATAATAGCGGAATCTTTGCCCCGTCGTTACTGGTTCTTCTTTTACACTACATAAATGCGGAATTAAATATAATTTAAGATTAAAGAAATACCATCACTTTTATTCACTGCACGAAATTCACTCGCGCGGGTAAGGTTGTTTTATACTGATATCAACCCTTGTATGTCCCCACTTCTGGGGCAGGGGTCTCTTAATGCATCGCAGGAAGGTTAGGCCATACTCCACCACGGGGGCCAAGTCCGGGTTGGTGGAGGATTGTACGACAGTGGCGAGCCTTACTGTATGAAGTTATCAAGCCGCCCATAAAGCCTCGACATGGCTTAACGACTGACATTACATGACAGCTGGCACCAATGGCGAAATGTACCTCGCGAAACACGGAGGCGCTCGGATTAAATGCCACTAGCGGTAGTCACGGGATGGTCACCTACCCAGCAGCTGACCGCGCCTGTTTTTGCTTAACCCTAGTGATTGATTCCAATCACTCGGTGTCACTAGTCCACGAGCGCTTCTCCACTACGCAACGAGCGCTTCAATAGGGATGTGGACTAATGTTCGGAATGGATTTTTTTTCATAGATAGACGCTATTTAAACACGAAAAAAATTATTTCATGAAAAAATACGTCACATTTTACTAAAAAAATACTTATTTAAAACTACTTTTTAAAATTCCCGCCAAAACGTTCTAAAGTAACGCGTGAGTATGATGACGTCACAGACCGATAAACAATCTCGCGCTCTATGAAAGTTAACCTGATATTCAGTGAATTCTTACGAATAAATAAGTTTTCTGAAAGGTGTATAAATGAATACGATGTACAAATGCTGTGCAGTACCCATGTGTAAAAGTACGTCAATAAGTACCTACGCCGCAAAATGTTCATAAATGTTCCAAAAATTGCTAAAATGAGGAGAAAGTGGCTAACGCTTGCTAGAAGATGTTCAACATCATTGACATCTACAAGTACCAGCTATTTTTGTGAACACCACTTTGATGTAGGTAAGCCAAATATTCTAAAAGTATTGTACGATAAAATTTAAATACGAGTATGTACTTAGGTACAAAATAGTTTTAGATAGGTAGTTTTGACTTTACCCACCAACCATAGGTAGGTATGTACTTACGTACTTACAATGTACTTCAAACGTACTTACAATGACATTTTTACGTTTCTAAGCTCCGCTGCACAAAAATTCTTATTTCGGGCAAAATAACTTGCCACCATCAACGAATCTATCTTCGGTAAGTTAGAACTACTTCCTTTGATGAATCCAGTCTCATTGTTATAATATTACAATAATATTATAATAATATCGTTGAAATTAGTTCGCCGGTGATACTTTTGACTACGTGAGCTTGTTTTGTTTAGCGGTCAGTGACGTCACCCGCGCTTGGTTGACGTTCGCAGTCACGTGATAATGGGTATTAAATAATGCAATTTAAACTATTTTTATTTATTTTATGGCAAATAAATATATTCTTAGAATGTTACTATACGTTTTTAAATACGGATTTTAATTAAAAAAAAATAACTTAACATGAATTGGTAACATGTGTCAACATCCGTATTTAGAAGTCTAAATATGGTTATGTGAAAATGACTTTGCTAGGAGGGAGGGCGGTGCATTAACTAACCGCATGGTGCTTGTGGGATTTTTGGCGGAATTTAACAAAGTAATTTTCACATTTTAATGCCATTATGGATTTCCGCAAAGTAACGCCTGATTCCATTCAATATGTGGCTATTTAAAGTAATACGACATACACTTCTAATATGATTCACACAAATCTTCAAAAATACAAAGCCTAGTACTAAAATAAACTTAGGCTTTTGCGTCTACACAATGACATAATTTGCACAACATCTAGTGGCACCTTCACTCACACTAGATTGGTGAAAGGACCACTCGGACGCAAGGCCTAGAAACTTACGCAGGTCACCTAGGTGGCTCATTTATTACTAGGTCTATATGAGTCCAGCAGTGGACTCATATAGACTGAAGAAGAAGATAGAAAATAAAGATTTATTCATACAAAGATTGTAGAAACAAAATGTCAAGTCCCTGATCTCTAAACGTAGTAAAATACTTGTGTTACGAAGATCAGTGCCCTCTCCCAATTTTAGATGATACGTGTTATTACGTAATTACAAGACGACAAAATCAAATTCTAATAACTGATTCATTCATTGACCACTCGGGCGCAAGGCCTAGAAACTTACGCAGGTCACCTAGGTGGCTCATTTATTACTAGGTGCTCGCTAGAAAAGGAATTTTGACATGTACAAAGTTGTGGGCAATAATTATAGTCTATCTATCTATCTATAGTCTACTTATATGGTCGGAGATCACTGTGAGATAAGAGACATGTTTCATTGAACATTAACTTCGACTTCTTACACGTGTCTGCGCGAAGGTAGTAATTAAAATTGGCTCCTTTTGATATTTATTGCATCCGGATCTAGAAATTTATCTGGCCGTCTGCAGTGTGCGAAATAGTCGGCATTTTTTGCATTCATAAATAGTTTGCAGAACAAGTTTTTGGTCTAAAACAGGCATTTAGAATCGGTTGAATAGCTCGAACACTGACTTATCGGTTCCGGCATTCAGGACCGAGTTTCATAAAACTAGGTACAGTTCGTAGTTTATTATGTGACAATTGTTTGTTGTTAAAAATATACAAAACATCATTATTAATGTCTATAATGCTGTTATTTCTATATATTGATATTTCGACATTTGATTTTCATTTGAGTTTTTTTTTGATATGGCATTCTTTTCTTTTACTTTTCTTGCTTGATTAACATAACATTACATTTACATACAGGCATATAATACATTGCTTCTGGCCTCACACTAGGATACAATGTGTCGTGGGAACCAGAAACAACGACATCACAAACATGTAAACATCCAAGACCTGGGGTATTTTTCTCCCCAGCCGGGGTTCGAACCCGGGACCTCTTGCATGGTAGGTAGATGCGCTACCGCTGCGCCACAGAGGTCGTCAGGTTAATTACTTATATAATCTTATTTAAATTGACATGTATGTAATGTAAATATTGATTGCAAATAATATTTCTATAGGTCTGGCGACGTTTGTGTGGCAGCGTCTGGGGCAGACATGTATCGATATCAACCCTTTTATGTCCCCACTGCTGGGGAACGGGTCTTTTCCTGCATCGCAGGAAGGTAAGGCCATACTCCACCACGGGGGCCTAGTCCGGGTTTGTGGAGGATTGTAAGACAGTGGCGGGCCTTACTGTCTTCTGACATCTTATCAAGCCGCCCTTAAGGCCTCTGACATGGCTTAACGACTGCCATGACATAATAGCCGGCACCAACAGCTTAACGTGCCTTGCGAAGTACGGAAACGCTCGGAAAAAATGCCACTAGCGTTAGACACGGGATGGTCACCCATCCTGTACCTGATCGCGCCTGTTGTTGCTTAACTCAAGTGTTTGATGCCGATCACTCGGTTCGGCTAGCCCACGAGCGCTTCTCTTCTGGGGAAGACATGTATGAAACATTTAAACTATTTAAGAACTTATTGTACTATGTTTGCCTACAAATAATATTTTATTTATTTACATTCAAGCTATAACAGGCTATGCCAACGTACATTGCGCACCAAAGACTTCCTACTTCTTTATCTGGATTAATCGATTTTGCAATATAGGTAGATCGAATAGTATAATAAACCATGCATCGTAGTTCTATGAATCCGGCCCCTGATATTTGTCAAGGTAAAATGGGTATTAGACATTAAAGCCAGCTTGCACTGCTTCTTAAATGTCACATAAGTTACAATTTAAATTGAATTATGTGTGAAGTATTTATTATGCTAAGAAGAAGAACTACCTTTGTTCTATTAGCTTTTTGTCAGATTTATATGTATCGAAATAAGCGGGTTACGAAATATGCAGGTTTACGAAATTTTCATGTCACCTGTATCTGTATCACCATTAGATTTTGAATGAAGAATTTTAGTCAAATGCTACTAAATCCACATTTAATACACTGCGGCATAATAGTTCCCATCATAAATTGAACCTTATCGCATTGAAAAAAAGTCCAAAACCATTGAAAAATGTATACTAGCATGGCCCGGGAAAGCCCTTTACCAGGCAATGGTATAATAGTTCCCACCATAAATTGAACCTTATTACTTTGAAATAAAACCAATAAAAAATAGATGCTAGTTCTGCCCGTTATAGGGTTAAGTGTTGCAAGTTAGCCTAGGTACCCATTGCAGTTTCTCCCTTCGAAGGTGCATATTTTAAACCTATTTATGGAAAATTATCTCAGGGACGGATTGACCTTATGAAGTACTGCAGCTATGCTGTTGCTATGCGGTGCGGCTAGTTATTGAGCTCGGCGGAGATTATAATCTCGACGCGTATTGTTCCGCGAGGTGAGTTACTGAAGCTTTCTGTAGTAGGAATAGCGTGAAATGGCTGCGTAGAGTTATTAAAAGAAGACTTATTGTAAAAAACCTGTCTACTATATAGTCTTCGGCAAGGGCCAAATCACTATATTGAATTTTTTACCTCGGCAGGAGGGACCACACTAATTTATATACATACTAGAATTTGTCACTTTTTAGTGTGTTTATCAAAAATATGACAAGTGGAGTCCTCTAATTCGGTAATCATCCTTTTTAACGATACAAACAGTATTTTGTTCAGGCCTCCACTTTATGTTCAAATCCATTCGTTTCTGAATTCTAAGATACGCGTATCTAAATGCCCGAATAAAAAGGGTTTTTAGACAAGATTTCAATGAAACAAAATAAATTGAGTCCCAACTCAATTTATTCTAGTCAATGAGCCGGTTTCTAAATTGAGAATTTCACTGAGTAAATAGTTAAGTAATGTTGTCTGGGGAAACGAAGAGACAGCACTATAGTCAACTATTCTAAGTTCAGAAACTGATAATGTTAGCAAAACAAGTAACTAAAAATTTTAGAACTCTAATAATTTCTAATAATCTTGTTCTATTTTCTTAAATCGGTTTCAATTCTCTTAAAACATCTGATGGTCATAATATAAAGAATGCGGCTCTATTATTCATATGGCTCAGAATTAATTAGTTTTTTAACACAGCCAACATTTTCTAAGAATAGACCAAATTGCTGAGAAACATCGTCTAGACTTTAGGCATCTATTATTGCGCTTAGTTTAAGATCATAAAAATATTGTAATCTGACTTCAATGTCTGGGATTAACACATTATAGAACAGGATGTTTTCAGAAGTCTTATGTCAGTAGCATTAACCTTTGATGGGTCGCGTGGGGAATCATACATACTGACAAAGCTTTGGAAACAGAACTCTTTAAATTAGGTATTAGTGTAGCGCGAGTTCTTTGAAATTAATGCTAAATCAAGCGCACCAATTTACATCGGAATGCTGACGTTTGCGATACTCATTAGTATGGAATTTGACAGTTACACGGTTGAAGTCATTCAGGATTTGGTGTGCGTTTTAGAGGGGCTGAAAACAGCATTTTCTTGAATAAGTATCTGAATTTTACTACATGCGGGTTCTACGAGGTGAAAAATCGTAATGTGCGACGTGTGTACTAATTGAAATCAGATTTAGAATAAAATAATCTTTATTTGGCACATAAAATTACCTTAACATATTAAAACTTATACTATTTTTACCTAACACGTGCTAAGGACAAATTTAAAAACCTATTTAGAGGCTAAAAATTTCACCCAAGCCGGGATTCGAACCCGCAACCTCTGCACAGATAGCCAGAGGTTGCGGGTTCGAATCCCGGCATGGGTGAAATTTTTAGCATCTAAATAGGTTTTTAAATATTAAAACCTATTATGTATATGTATCAAAAAGGTCTTCGCTCAGCTTTATGCCATGGTTGAGCTACGGCGCTGATTTTCAGCGACTGACTTACATTTATTTACTAAAACATATCATAAAACATTATTTCAAGATGAACAAAGGGTACGGAACAATTTGCCGCATATCCTCATGAGCCAACGTTCTGTGTTTTTTTAGCCGGAGCTAGTTAGGCTGAGTGATAGCGATACGATTAAATTAGGCAACATATAAATTATATGTCATCGCATATTTCTCTGTAAGCTCGATATTTGGATTACTATAAATTTTGATAGCATAGATGCATAGATTAATATACTATTAATATAATTGTAATATGTATGTTACATAAAAATAATTTTTGATAAAAATTAATCCCAAATAAGGAAAACGTCTGAAAAGTTATTTTGTCAAAAACTGCAGATTTTAAGATCTAAAATAGTTGTAGCGTTCTAGGCTGTACGGTCTCAAAATAACTGTCACTGTCCAGGGTAAAAGTAAAAATCTTGCTGCTTATAGAAGAAATCCGTGTAATGTATTTAGATAGGTTTACAATTAGTACAATATAAGAGGTAAAATTCAACGCAACACGCGTGCTCCCTTCTGAGCGGCGTTTTCCCGAGTGTCGGCGCAGCGCGGCGCGGGCGCGCACCCCTTCTCCGCCTCAGACCCCGCTGTCGCCCGCGGGGTGTTGCCACCTTATTGGGAAATCCCAACATCCTCCCCCCCCTTGGGAGCTTGCTGCCCAAGGAGCTCATGGGATTCTATAATGCCTTCCAAGGCACAGAGTTTGGAGAGCGCTCGTCGAACAACTCCTCCTTCAGTATTTACGTCGGCTACTCTGCACAGTCCGTCGGCGCCTGGATAGAGCCTGTTTATACGACCGAGCAGCCATTTCAGTGGTGGCAAGTTAGCATCCATAACTAGAACCATGTCACCTGGTTGAAGATTACGCATTTTAGTTTTCCATTTGGTACGCTGTTGTAGAGAAGATAAGTATTCTTTCGTCCATCGGGTCCAGAAGTGTTGTCTCAGCCTCTCGATGAGTTGATAGCGAGTAAGTTTGACTCGATCTGACACAGGCGATGGCAATGATGTCAAGGGTCGGCCCACAAGAAAGTGCCCAGGTGTGAGTGGCAATAAATCCGATGGGTCATTGGACATAGATGTCAAAGGACGTGAGTACATGATTGCCTCTATTTGTGCGAATAAAGTATTCAACTCCTCGAAGACTAGACCAGTATTTCCAGCCGCACGTTTTAAATGGAATTTAGCAGTCTTGACCCCGGCCTCCCAGATTCCGCCGAAATGCGGCGCACAAGCGGGAGAAAAAATAAAATTTATACCCTCACCGCACGCGAACTCCTTACTACTTACTTCTTACTTCCTTCCTTACTAATTACTGAAATTTCTAATAATATATTTATTTAAAGCACCTAGTGCTAAAAACAATGATTGTTAAAGTGTATGTAATTTTTTTTTTGTTTTTGTGGCTTCCATTATGCTAACAGTCCGTTCGTATGCCCTACGAGCAACACTGTTATCGCAATAAAGTTTACTTTTTACAAAAGCGTAGGTGTTGTAAACAAACATATTAGCCATTAGCTCAATTGGGAGAGCGCTGGTACGGTTAGCCAGAGGTCGCGGGTCCGAGTCCCGGCATGAGTGGAGTTTTTAGCCTCTAAAAAGGTGTTTAAAAACATATTAGGTTTTTTCCATTGAAACCAAAGGAGGCAATCCGGTTTCCCTCGCTGCAATAGATCCACGCCGCCCACGCCGCCGCGTCGTCCGCGCACCATTGTGTGCGCGCACTTTATAGCGCGCACTGAATAACTTATACTTGACAGTATTCTTAGAAACACTTATCTTTTTACCAACAGTATCTAAGCGCTTCTAGTTACGGACATCTAAAAGCCATAAATTGACTGTGCAATGGGTGGCACGTCGCAGTCATTGAGCAGTTATTACGTACTATTATAGGCGCAAGGTTAGTTACTATGCGACAAAAATGGCCGCCCGGCGACGACACCCTCAAAGAATATATCTTCGAGATTGGACGTACTATTTTGTTGGAGCAGTAAGTCTCATTAGACTAATAAAATAATACGTTATCAATGCGCCAAATATTTTATTTATTTAGTTTTTCCCTAGTAACGAAAATTTGAAATAGTTTTGCGCATGGAAAACGGATGATTTCCGTGCAAGCTACAAAAGGTGGGTGAATTTACATCAATAGTAACACAGTGGGCGAAGAAACTTAGGTGACTCATCAGGAAGTCTATCTGAAACCTCGCATCTGTATAATAGCTGCATAAACGTTTTAGAAAGTCCAACAGCAACTCTGCACACTCCTACGAGTGTCCTACTCCAGCGAAATGTACACACTTTGCTTTATTGACAGCCTAAAGTCGTGCGTGTTATAATACTCTAGGGCTCAATCTATTCAGCCCCGATGGTATCCGTAATTTGGAAGTGTAGTTGTCACTGGGTCGAGTTCTCATTGGGCCGAGTGGTCAAGTCCCCTACGCCAAATCGAATAACAATACATCGATTGCCAAATGATCGACCGTTCATTACATTGAAAGCTTTATAAATCGAAACAATATCAAATGATGCAAAGGATGCACATCTGAGGCCGATACACTGCCAGCGCTAAAGTCTATTTATCTTTATTAGTCCAAACAAGACTCTACCGGTAAAGTATGATGTTTTAGTCGAAAACTGCCATATTCCCATAAATGAAGGGCACTATTTTAGATAAGACGTTGCCAATTTGATAAACAAAGCTCATGAAATTGTGAGAAAAGATCTAGTTTTGGCATAAAATGACAATTTTGAGGTTAGAATCTTGTTTACTAAATTGGACAAGTAAGGATAAATGTGATATAGATAAAGATAAAGACTGTATGTTATACTCTTTCTAACAAAATTACTTATGTTTTTCTTAAAACTCCCGATCCTTACACATAGTTATATATTAAACGGGTAAGCGCTATTATTTATTTAGGTAAAACGTAAAGTGTCTTTAAACGTTTGTGTCGGCCGGCTGCGAAGAACCAAACGGGATTCGAGGGTAGACCACCTACCCTCACTACAATAATTGACTGTACTCGTCACTTCAGTCTACTCGTGACCACGGCAACTGTAACGCTGCCGAAACGTCGGGAACTAAGGTCGATATCAACCCTTGTATGACTCAGTCTACTGGAGTCTACCAGACTCCACCACGGGGGCCAAGTCAAGGTTGGTATTAAGGTAATTACGTTTTATCTGGTATTTAAAATCCCTGTGGTTCGTGTAATGTTTCCTGTGCCCAGAGCTGCTTCCTCTACAGTTTTCAAACTACCTACCCGTTTAACGCACTGCCGCGTTATTTCCTTGAATGAAAGGCGAAGGCTCTATATAAATGCAGTCCACGCTCCTATCTCCGGGTTACGTATCCAGGATCTCTATTCAGACGTTCAAATGGCTTACAAAGCCACCTAGATGGTCCAAATTACCTTTATCCATAATATCGCTCAAGAGCCGTTTACTGTATCAAAATAAGAAAGATAAAGAGGCAAAAAAACACTAATTAATTAATAATAATTAATTATAATTTATTGCACTTGAAACATTAAACCAGATACATAAAAAATAACATGTACAAAGGGAGGTTATCTCTGGAAGAGATTTTTTTCAGCAAACCTTTAAGAGCGGCGGTAAAAAACGGGTCTATATACGAGTATGTGTACAAAATAAACTACAAAAACGCTTATATACTTTTTCCTGCGGATTGGCGAATTTTGAAATGTTTTAAGCGATTTAGAACGCCGTGAAGTTGTCAGAGACCTAACGTCATTCTTGTTAAAATAGAATAAATACATTAACATTTAGTCTTGTTTTTAGGGTTGTGTAATAAAAGGGTAAGGGACCCTATTACTAAGACTCCACTATCTGTCTGTACGTCAGTCCGTGCGTCTGCCGTCTGTTGGTCCAGGCTGTATCTCATGAACGGTGATAGCTAGACAGTTGATTTTTTTACAAATTATGTATTTCTGCTATAGCAGCAAACACTAAAACCATAATAAAATAAATATTTAGGTACGGCGCCCATATATCAAACGTGTGGTTTTTGCCGTTTTTTGATCGATATTAATAACGCCAATAGGTAGACGCTTAAAATATTCACAGAATATTTCATTGTATATTTACTTTAGTAATAAATAATTAAATTAAAATAATATAAATATTTGAACGGGGCTACCATACAACAAACGTGACGTTTTTACCATTTTTTATTAAGAACGGCAACAGGTATCTACCCGTTGCCGTTCTTCAAATCATCTGATTGAAATATTCAAATGTATACGGAACCCATCGTCCGTGAGCTCGACTCGGACTTGGCCGGTTTTTTATTTGTTATAATTTAACTAAGCAGCAGGAAATCAAGTCCATTTACCTCTATATAGCAAGAGGGCCCAGATCTACAGGGGACCTCCTAGACCCGCCTCTGTACGCGTAGGCGAAGCCATTGTATGCAGAAACTGCACTTATCCCGCTCGGCACACGAGTGGGTGAGCCTGCCAGCTACACCGTTTCATATACAGGGGGTGTTGTAAATTCCTTGTTTTCGTCGTAGCGTGTCAAACTATTTTTTTTATGTAGCCTATAAACGTTTCACTGCAGGTCACAAGCCCTCTCTCAGAGCGAGAGAGAGAGAGAGAGAGAGAGAGAGAGAGAGAGAGAGAGAGAGTATGAACTTGTGAAAAGAAGAAAGTGTAAAAAAAAGAATTTATTATGTACATTTCTATCAATTATGAGTTCTCTAATCGATTTAATCTATTTCAAAAAGTAAAAAAATTACCATTTCTACAAAAAAACAGGATAAAACTTGATAATTTTTAGTAATCCGTAGCAATTTGAACGCAAAACGGCCAGGATTAGTGAAATAGTGATCCGAGAACCCGAGAGCAGACTTGACATTTGTTTGTGCACTGCCCAGTGATGTTACTAATTCCTGTGTGACACCATATTGCTCAAGAGCGTTTTGGCGGCTTATTTTAAAAATGAATTTTATTTGCTTTTTTTTTTATAAAAAAACACGAAAGATTTAAAAAGTATCACTTCCCGAGCACTTTATCACTTCCTGAGCACAACAGCAACGAAAAATCTGATTTGGTTTTCAAAAAATTGTTAAATAGCCTTTTGCCTTTAGTATTGTTACTATAACTTCACAAATGAACATTATAAACTTAATTATATTCTTTTTTTTTGCACTAACCCGTCCTAAAATCTCCCGATGTAAAACCTAACTGCAAAGTAGGTACTAGGGGCTGCAAGTGATGCAAATTACTTCAGCCAGATGTCGCTGCCTGTGCGTAATAAAGAGAGTATTGTTAAGAGGTTCGAAATTTGACTCATGCTGGTAGTCGACCATTTGCTCAGTTGGGAGAGCGCTGGCACGGTTAGCCAGAGGTCGCGGGCTCGAGTCCCGGCATGGGTGGAATTTTTAGTCTATAATAGGTTTTTAAAACTGTCCTTAGCACGGGTTAGTGCATTAAAAATAAAAATAGTATAATTAAGTACATAATATATCTAATTTTTGTTAATGTTATTTCATTTTATTTATTAGCTACACCAACAGCAAGCACCCAAACATGTCAAAGCTTATAATAAATGTGACTTAGGGCTAGCGATTATGCCAATTAAAGGTATACACAGCATTTGTAAACTACTTATGTGAAAAGTACGACATTTTAGAGAGTTATACGCAAACAACTAGAAATATAATATTATAATACGGTGATAATATAGATGTTAATACTGCTGACAGTACATTGGTAGGTCTTGACACTGTGCTAAAGCGTCAGACGGCATTCGGTATGTCATATACTACAATTAATAAGACCGATAAGGCGATAAGACCGCCAATTGTATAACATTAAGATATCATGGTTGTATTGTTTTTTTTTCTGGTTGTGCAATAAAGTGTTCTCTATCTATCTATTTATTAATTGAAACTAATAATTATGAACAGCTATGCGTGGCTAAGCGCTCGTGGCCTAGTCGAACCGAGTGATTGGAATCAATTACTTGAGTTAAGCAACAACAGGCGCGGTAAGGCGCAGAATGGGTGACCGTCCCGTGACTACCGCTAGTGGCATTTTTCCGAGCGCTTCCGCTCGGAAAAGTGCCGGCTGTGATGTAATGGCAGTCGTTAAGCGATGTCAGAGGCAGACAGTAAGACCCGCCGTGCCGAGTTGTCTTACGACCCTCCCCCAACCCGGCCTTGGCCCGCGTGGTGGAGCATGGCCTAGCCTTCCTAAGATGCAGGAAGAGACTCGAGCCCCAGCAGTGGGGACATACATGGGTTGATATTGATATCGATCGATCGATGCTTGGTTCAGGTTGGTTTTCCGTTAAATAAACATCCTTTCTCGTAAGTCCCAATCTCAAATGACCCTCCTGTATAACCAAGGATGTGGGGAGATTGTCTGGCGCAGTTTGCTTTCCCCTAACAGTGGTTATGTTATAATCTAGTTGTGAAGCTTTTGACTCTGCAACGTATGTAATAGAAATTATTCAGAATTTCAGTGCAAGCGCTTTACTCAGAGGGCCTGTGCAGTCGATATCACCCCAACCTTTTTATAAGTGTACCTACTCTTATCACTTACGTTAAGGACGATTTTTCTACAAAATAATAATAATCACTTCCACACAACACAATCACTTGGCCTGGTCCTAAACTAGGATACCCTGTTTGGGACCACTGTCTTAATTAAATTACATAGACATTTCTTACGTTGAAATGTCTGTGTGATTTTCTTTTTAACCGACTTCAAAAAAGGAGAAGGTTATCTATTCGACGCGTATATTCCTGTTTTAAATACAACAAATCTATCTATCTATTTATGTCTAAAAATTTACTAACAAGTCGTAACTATATTACGGATTAACCAATTTAAATATTTATTTTTTTTCGAATACCGTCGGTATAATATTTAATAAGTCTTACGGTGCGGTGGTTATGGTAACTCAGTGCCTATCACGCAAGGTCAAGCCTGAGTCGTGGCTGTCGGGGAAACGAGTGCTATATTGTTTTACTTATATCTTAGAAGCAGGCATAAAAGAGTGTAGAAATTAGTAGGATAGCTGCCTGAGGTTCATTTATAATATTTTTTTTCTTCATTCATATCACAGCGATTCCTGAGTATGTCGTAGGTATTACGACTGCAACATAAGGAATACGCATGTTCGCACGCTAATTGTGAAAGAAAACATCGTGAGAAAACCCGCTTCTTGGTTGGTTCCACACGTATTGACTAGTCTGTCATGTGGGCTAGGCCGACTGAGCTGTCAGGATAGTATCGATCCTGGGCAAACCTACACCATCTAAAGAGCAGCGGCTTACATTTTTCATTGACACTCGGCAAACAGAATGTAAATTCTTTACGTTTAAATAAATGTATTTCATTTGATTTGATCCTAGTGGTCCCTTCGCCCATCTAGTATGAGTGAAGATGCCACTGACGCTGAATAAATCATCTCAGTACGTAGATGTAGATGACGTATGTAACTTGGTGCCCGAGAATTTGGTCCACGAAAAAAGACACTTTTCGCACTTGGCTTCAAGTAATTTTACTTACAGCGAGTGTATTTTCAACGGCCATTGTCTTAGTCGGCGCGGCGGCTCGTGTGAACCCCTCGTCACGGGACTCGCCCGCAACGCTACACTTGCTGTTGTGATTCGGACACTGCGCACTGATGCAAGGACCGCGGCGCGGCGGTGTGGGTTCTGTTAACATCTTTCTGAAATCAGCCACTTTGAAAATCTATTAAGAGGCTAAAAAATCCACCCATTTCACTGATGCCGGTGAGTCGCCCATTAGCTCAGTTGGAAAGAGCGCTGGCACGGATAGCCAGAGGTCGCGGGTTCGAATCCCGGCATGGGTGGAATTTTTAGCCTCTAAATAGGTTTTTCAAATTGTCCTTAGCACGGCTTAGTGCGTTAAAAAGAAAATAATCAGCCACTTTGTGCAACGTAAATAATTTACATTCTAAGGACTCCCACCAGCTGGACTGACGAACTGACGCAGGTTGCTGACAAAAGGAAGAGGCGTGAGTGGGGAGTCCTATGATCGGCAGTGGCCCAGTATGGGCTGATTGATCGATTGATTTAATACACACACAAGCCCGGGCCTGTTTCCCGAAGGGCTAGGCAGAGACCAGGGTCTGCCACTTGCTACGATCTTGACAGATCTCTTGATAGAATTAACATTCTTGAATCATCATCACAATAATTTTCGGCCCTCTAAATCAATGTTTGACAAGGCCCTCTTCATGAAAGGGTCGATCGTTTCTGTTTTGCGTTGTTCTTCTTTTTTGTTTTTTTTAAGTAGGACAGGTTACACTTGACCCCAGTCACGCCTGTTGGTAAGCGAAGACGGGGTCTACGATTTTAGGTGCTTACCTGTTAAATGCCGGTTAAATTAACTTTTAAAGGCACCCAGGTTATATGTCTCCGGAAAGACACAGATTTTCTGCAGGTTTCAGGTTTTCCAGGTCTCTGCAGGTTTCAGGTCTGCAAGCTTTCCCTACCGACTTTTCAATGTCTTCGCGCCACGTGGCTGGGGGTCGGCGTACACTTCTAGGTCTGGTCCTTGATTGCCACTCCAGTAGTTTGCAACTCCATCTTGCATCCCCTCCGCGACAAATATACTTGCCCATCTCCATTTTAAAGAGGACAATTATCGTATGGAAGCTGATTGTCATGTGTAATATTTCTCTTGGTCCTTTAATAAACCCAAAAAAATTAACTCTCATAGACTTTCTAGTTCGTTAAGTCTTTAAAAATATTGTATGCGAAATAAAGAGAGAATAAGATACATACATATAAACTTCTATTCATGGAATTAAAAAAAAATAGTGGAATTCTAAAGGTCAAGGGTACGATTCCGCTATGTACCGAAGAACTAGGTTTCTAAATTACGTATATTTGTGACCTTCGTGAAGCTCTCATCCGTATCAACCCTTGTTTGTCCCCACTGCGGGGGCACGGGTCTCTTCCTGCATCGTAGGAAGGTGTAACGGTGCGAACCTTTTTACACCATTTTTTATATTTCTTTTTCTATCTATAATTTTCAAATATTTAAATTACGGCAAACATTTCGAAATTTCCCTCATTTTTCATCATTACAACTTTACCCATCGACTAGATCTGACTATTTACCTGCTTATCCGTTTTTATCCAGTTTTTCTGTTCTTATTATAAAATAACAGTACCTATCTACAAATAAAGCAACAGTTGAAGTCGTTCCAGTTTTTATTATTAACAAAAGTTATACAACGTTACAAAGGTTAGGCTATACTCCACCAGGGGGGCCAAGTCCGGGTTGGTGGAGGATTGTAAGACAGTGACGGGCCTTAATGTCAGAAGTTATCAAGCCGCCCATAAGAACTCTGACTTGGCGTGTAGCACTACCACTATATTTTGAGGAGGCTTCAGAAAATGCTTATATTCCTCAATTGAAATCGTCAAACGTCGCAGTTCGTGGACATGGTGATTAATCCCATACCGTGTCTCTAAGAAGTGGCTTGTCCCTTCAGTGGGACGCCTGTAGCTGATCGAGTCGTAAAATTATTATTCAATTACTTAGTAAATTGCTTATATCTTTTATCTACAAACAACAAACTTTGCCACCCAAGGGACCGCTAACGATACTTGTTCCAAAACTCGCCTAATCCTCCAGAAACTTCATCTGAGCGCATCCAATCGAGACACTGGGGTTCCGTCCTAATACTCACGGAACCCCAAGGCAATGTGCACCGAAATTGTCTAACGAAATTACACCAATGAACTCGTGGGAGAGTCTCTAACGATGGCTCTAATATGCCTTCAATGTGGTCTAGGTTCAAGGTGGTCTCAACTCTTGTATTGGTTGTTTTAATGCGAGGATCACCAGTCCCATGATCCGTCTCCGTGAATTACCAGTTTTGGTGACCTAAGTATCTGTACTGGTTGTTTCAACTCGTCGCTTACCAGTTTGGGAATTAAAGCTGAGCTACGTTTAGCTGGAGGTCTCAAGTTTCAAACACAAAGTTTTATAACGAAGGTTACTACAGCGTGCGCTTGTTTTTCCTCGACTGTAATAAAATAAAGTGCCTCGGATAATGTTGTATGCAAGTCATATGAATCCACACTAATATTTTAGTGCAGGAGTGTCTCTGTTTGTGTCCCTAATCTCTAATGTACTGAAGCGGCAGTTTATAAATTCTGTTTGAAACTTTACTGAGTATTTTCCACTGTGCTACTGTCCAACTGTAAGCCTTATCGCAGCGCCGGTCTATCATACCAAATCCCAATGCATATAGGCAGTAACCCAATATCCTGGGTAGGAACTAGACTGTCTTTGGTGGACATTGCCTTCCGAGCTCCCCCCCATCTTCTTCGGCGTGGATGTTTATGGCTAAGGGACGTGACTATTACACTAGCCAGGCAGTTTTTGTATGAGTCTATCTGCAACAAGCTCAAAATGAAGACAAGTCTGTCCACCATTTGTATGCAATAGCTTGTTTGTTCCGGTCGGCCTCGGTAGCACAAGTCCTCATCCCGCGCGGGAAATAGACAAAGAATCGGACCATCAGACGTGTGCGCGTTTTTTTTCTATTCTGGCGCGCGGGATGAGAGCTCATGTACACTGTATATTGTACAGGGTGTAACGAAATTCCCATATAGATCCGAAATGGGGATTTACAGGAAGAACTTTTACTGTTAAAATATACAACTTTATCAAATATTTCAGTTGTTATTGTTTGTATGGAATAGCAAATTTTTTCGCGATTTATATGTTATCTCCGCAGTGAACGGTGTTTTTATTTATGAATATAACTACCTATTTTTTACGAATATTAGGGGCTTAGAAATCCATAGCGAAATAACATGCCTTAACAATAGCTATCGAATACGCTAGTTTGTTTCTTAAAAAAGGTACTTTTCAAAAATATCTCGACACAAAATGGATCTATGAGAACCATTAGTAGGCTAGAGTGGTGTTTGTTTTAGTAAATGGAAAGTACTAATTAATGGCGAAGATTTCTCAACTATTTTTTTATTATTTTACGTAAATACTTAAAGGTAAAGTAAGTCGTAATAGAGGGTACTATTAAATACTAATAACATAACCGCGGCTTTCAAACTGTCCAGATTTCAGAATGTATAGAGATTAAGTTACAGGAAGTCAAATAAGCAAAAGAGCTCGCGGTTGCTTTAAATTTCATTTTTTTGCACGTCTTCCAACGCTTTCTTCTACCTCCTGCAGTTAATCGGTAGGAAATGCTTATGGAATTAAAATCTGCCGCAATGTATGATTTAATTTTGCGTTGGCTTTTATTTTTTTATTTATTTATTGATACTTTTGTGCCACATAATTATACTTTTATTTATGAAGCCTATAAATCCGTCGTAGTGCAGGGCACAGGGCTTCATTCACACAGAGAGAGAATAGGGTTAATTATCACGCGTGCCTACCGGTGTTTGGTAAATTCAAACGCTGAGATATTTGAACACCTTAAATACTTTGGTTACGTATAACTTAGAAAACAAAGTCTATGCCTCACTGGGAAGCGAACCTGGGTCTCCTCTTCCGAGTCTATTGCACTGCGCTACCGCCGCCGCCGCTTCAAATAAGAAAAAAAACAAAACGTTGGCCACTGTATCTACGTAATGAGATGATTTTAGACAACGTCCAGTGGCATCTTCACTCACATTAGATGGGGGAAGGGACTACTCGGACGTTGCAGTGCCGGACATTGTGTTATATATTGTATGGTGTGCCCAGGACCTATACCTTCCTGACAGCTTAGTCGGCGTACCCCTTAGGAAAGACAAGTGTGGACCAAACTAAGCAGCGAGTTTCCTCACGATGCTTTCATTCACGTGTGGCGACTACAGTTAAAACTGTATCAATAAATAAATAAAAACTTTTTTGAGTAAAGTTCAAGTTTCTCAAAAAAGGATCTTTGTTGAAGTACTGTCACAAGCAGCCAGCAACAGCTATCGCGTGTTCCGCAACATAGAACGCCTAATAACACGGGCCAAGTCAAACGAGACTGTTCACGGTACGTTTTGATGGTCTCTTTAGGTAGGCAAGTTATGCTAGTACGTATACTCTGTACGAGGCCAAGGTTTCCAAAGGGGTAAACAAAACGTCGGCTAAAAAACTATTTTCGATTTTATGCATTTTGATTTATTACTTTCCAGTAATATCGTTATCAACCCTTGTATATCCCCACTGTTGGGGCACGGGTCTCTTCCTGCATCGCAGGAACGTTAGGCCATACTCCATCACGGGGGCCAAGTCCGGGTTGGTGGAGGATTGTAAGACAGTGGCGGGCCTTACTGTCAGAAGTTATCAAGAAGTTAAGAAGCCGCCCATAAGGCCTCTGCCATTACATGACAGCCGGCACCAACGGCTTTACGTGCCTTGCGAAGCACGGAAGCGCTCGGAAAAATGCCACCAGTGGTAGTCACGGGACGGTCACCCATCTTGCACCTGACCGCGCCTGTTGTTGCTTAACTCAAGTGATTGAATCCAATCACTCGGTTCGCCTAGGCCACGAGCGCTTCACCAGTAATATGACAGCCGACAATTTGGTTTATTCATTATATGCTCAGTGACGTTTATATTAGTAATAACAATAATCATCAAGATAATAACTTTCACACAACACAGTCACCTGTCCTGGTCCCAAACAAGGATACCCAGTGCTATGGTAACCACATAAGGATATCACAAACACACACAATAAATTGACACATAATTTGTCATATCGGCTAAGCCCTTGGTTCCTGCGTATACAACCATACGTGACCATAATAATCAATTTTTGCCTTCCAAAAATTACTAAAATTTAACGTAAACTCACGCCTATATCCCGAAAGGGTGGGCAGAGACTGGCGTCCGTGAATATAGCGACGAGTGAATGTTGATGAAGCGGAAGAGGTAGAGACGAAGTGTCAGTGGCGTCTTAATTAGACCCTGGTTTCGTTAAAATATTTTATTAACTACCTGTGCCCCACGGTGTTACTGGCAGTCGATTTTCCCATGGGAATGAGATATTTTCTGGCAGCAAAAGCCTATGTGTTAATCCAGGGTGTCAGCTAACTCTATACCATGTTTTATTAAAATCGCTTCAGCCGTTCAGGCGTGAAGAACTAACAAACATACACACTCACAAAATTTTGCCTTTATAATATTAATGTGAGGTGAAGCGTGATGTGATAGAGTGATTTTGTTATTATTTATTTTATATTATTTAAGATTAAACTAGGCTATTTTGCCCTTTTCGACTCTGACTGTATTTCTATCAATTATTTATTTACCTTTAGGAACCTTAACTCGGTGCAGAATATATCTACAAAGTTTTTTGGAGCGCGATGAGGTCAGACGTTTTGTCTGTGATGTGCGATTTGAGATAGGAGTAGAAATGACGTAGCGTATAAAAAGGTACGTGGTGAGACGTTGACCCCGCTTAGACAGATCAAGCCTTCGCTGCAAAAAAGACGCGACCTTCAAGAGGCCGCTGCGATCAAAGGGGGCTAACTGGCGGTTGAAGCTCAAGTTTTGATTTGAATTTAGAGTTAGATTTGACGGGCCGTTGGCAATATTTTGTTTTTCACAGTAGATTATTTTATTGAAAGAAAGTATAGTTAGTTACATAACATTTTTCACCCTTATACTAAAATCTCTGATTTCTTTGCTGTGGGTACTCAAAAATAAGTGACGAATTTGAATCTTTTCATAAACCACTCTTAGTAGTGTTGCTGCATTTAAAGTCGAATTGTTGAATGGAAAAATCTTTATTGCATAAAAAGGGGTTTTACAGAGGCGAGCTTAATACTAATAAGTGCCCAGCAGATTTGTTAAGAGAAACTTTAATTACGTACCCTATTTGTGTAGCCCTGCCTATGTATCTAAATGAATAAAATAAAAACGAACCAAGCATGCTTATAGGTTAGTCATAATATATTTTACTTAAGAACGAAAATAAATTCCACAGGTATTTAAATAATTCATTTATTTACAATTATACAAATTAAAGTAATACATTTTCCTATAGCTGATTTCAAATAATATTATTTTTTTGTATTATTCAGTGTCGTTTTAACAACCATCACTGTGACATTTTGATTTTAACTGACTAAACTTAATATACCCCTGTAGAGACCATCAAATTGGTTGGTAACATAAATTCTAGACCAATTCCAGACACATCGTTAAACTCTTCCGCGAAGCTTCGTATGGCGCATATTCGTAAACACTCAATTTCAAACACAGACATCACACGGGGAATAGATAAAGCATTTTTGTCGAGATGTGATCTCAACAGTTGCTGATAGATTAAAAAGTTCGACAAGAATAACAGGCTATTTATAAAAAGTCCTAAGTCGTGGCCTATGATTTTTTAAGACCATTGTTAATTTTTTTAAATATATTTAATCACAAGAATGTCGAAGAGAAACAAACAACTTTTTTTTAGTTCATCAAAATCGTATCATTTATGTCTTTCAATTTCTTGCCGAGCTGTAAGTAGAACAAAACAGTCTGAAACACATTTTATTCCTTTGGGGTATGGGATAGTAGAAGAAGAAGAATACGGTAGAACCTAATAATACAACGCTCGTGGCCTAGTCGAACCGAGTGATTGACTGCCTGCTTGAGGTAAGCAAGGTAGGGTAGCAAAGTAATTTTCACATAACCATATTTAGACTTCTAAATTGAAGCGCTCGTGGCGTAGTGGAGAAGCGCTCGTGGACTAGTGGAACCGAGAGATTGGAATCAATCACTAAGGTTAAGCAAAAACAGGCGCTGTCAGGTGCAGGATGGGTGACCGACCCGTCACTATCGCTAGTGGCATTTTTTCTAAGCGCTTCCTTGCTTCGTAAGGCATGTTAGGGCTGGTGCCGGCTGAGATGTAATAGCTGTCGATATTAGAGGCCTTATGGGCGGCTTGATAACTTCTGACAGTACGGCCCCCGGACCAACCAACCCGGACTTGGCACCCGTGATCGAGTATGGCCTAACCTTCCTGTGGTGTAGGAAGAGATCCTCGCCCCAGAGGTGGCGGCATACAAGGGTTGATATCGAGTCTATTGCTTAAAATAATATTCAACTTATAGCCTTACTTCCATTTCACATGGAGGTAGGCAAACACCAAAGACAAAAGCGACGTACCTATAACGTTCAGAGAGAAAATAGTTCTAAAAAATTGAAGCTTTCAAGCTAACTCACCGAAGCCCGCGTTGCAGCAAAAAAACTACACTCATTCGCGAATATTAAAACAAACAAGCGGTTTTAACGATGCCGGGGAATAAAAAAAACGTGTCGCGAATGCAAACACGCGACAGAGAACTACGGGACTGTTGTTGTCGAATTTGTCACGAAAAAAGTGTTCTGCGGACGTTATTTGACGCCTGGTCGCCGGAGCGTGACCACCGAAGATGTGGACTAAAGACTGCTTGCGCCAAATGTAACTGAAGCATGAGCATTGAACTACAATCTAAGGTTAACTATGACAGTTCGATATACATTGCAAAGTCGATTAACTCACAGACTAACAAATAGGAAGACTCTTCAACGCTTTGTTTATCGATTTGTGAACTACGAAATTTAGTTTTATAAGTAAACTGTCAGCTATAGTGCAAAAACATCTTGCAGTGGAGAAATTAAATCACTGGAAAATCTGTCACTAAGCAAAAAAAAATCCGCTTCTAGTGTACCAATCTGTCTTCAAACTACGATTTGTTAAACCGCTAAAATGGGATTAACTGGCACGTAAAAATTGTACCATGACTCTATAAATGTTACTATTGTGCAATCATAAAACTAACTTTCCCGGCGATCTGTTTATATGGGATTCGGTTAATCAATATGCGATAAGTTTTACCAAATATATTATGCCAACTAAATTTTTATTTATGTCTTTGCAGATTTTTTCTGTGATTTCGGCGTGAAAGAATTTTGACTAAAGAACTGTTCAAAATTTTTGTAGTCAACTCATAATCGCTCACAACACATTTGACCAAAAACCCTTGACCTCCTACTGTTTCCCGCCGTCATCTAAAAACGCTTATCGAAGAGGCATTTTAATGAAGCACCGGAGCTCAAGGCGCGCTGGTCCCATTCTAAGGGATAAGGCACGAAAATCATTGAGCATAAAATATTATAGGCACATGTGAAGCATTTGGATATTAGTCTGTTTGCTTGTTATTTTGTTTCTGTCGAACTCTACAAGCTTAGTGTCACAGCGTAGCGTTTTAGAACTGAATCTCATTAAGATGTGAAAATTACTTTGCTAAATTCCGCCAAACATCCCACAAGCACCATGCGGTTAGTTAATGCACCGCCCTCCCTCCCACTTTTTCAAGCAGAAGCTAGACACGAACTTACCACCACCGACACCAATACTTGTGTGAAAATATTCGCGACGCGTTTCGCCTCTAAAAGGCTATTATGGATTTCCGCAAAGTGACGCCTGATTCCATACAACCAAATCTTAATCTTTTCCGTTAGCTATTTGAAAATACAGCACGATTTGCACAACAATAAGTAAATGTGAGAGCATGACTGTATTTTGTGATACCGAATCAGGACTATTGCAGACCAGTGGTTAGAATATTTTTATCTTATCTTATGAGTCTTGATGTTTACCACTGGTGAACATTGAAATTCAATAAGAGCGGCATTAGCATGAGCGTCTACTAAGAACGTTGCGCCTAATTAGAATACACTAAATGCCCGTATTTCTAGAATATAATATATAAAATTACTGAAGCTCGTGCACTTGCGGTACCTACGATTTTTCCATTTTGTTCACCCGCTCATGCACGAGGTTGCAGGTAAGCGTCCAAAAGAACGCACTTGCGTCTTTCAAAGTTACTAAAGCACGTAAAACATTTTAACAAAAATACCCTTTATTATTGTGGTGGTGGAAAAAAAGTCGCGGCTCCAAAAAGTTCCGAGAACCCACACTTGGCAGGTTCTTTAAATATCTCATAGCTGATTTGACTGCCAATCACCACAGAGGTCTCGTTGGCACTTTTTTTTTAACCATAGAGGTTGTTAGACCTAACCAGACCTGTACCTAGTTAATTCTTTTTATTGTTAAACCCAATAGATATTACAACCTCTATGGTTAAAGAAAAAAAAATTGTGTCATTGTATCATTACACCCGTAAAGGTTGTTAAACCTCCATGGTTGAATAAGAAAAAAAAATTATAATTGTTAGAACTAATAGGTCTAACAACCTCTATGATTAAAGAAGAAAAAAAATGCGCTACTGGGTCATTTCACCCACAGGTGTATCACACCTTGTGATAGGGGTTTTTACTCAAATATTAGACCAAGTCGCTGAGCAACAGTTTAAAATCCAAACCGTAAGCAGAGCCTGGGGCAGACACTAGTTCATTAATGTAACGGGACTTGTATTGTGTCTCGGGTTTATTTTTTGACACAGGTGCATGTAAGTGCAAGGTCCTTTGTGAGGAACGAGACGATTTATGGTCAAGTTGTTTTATATTTTGTCGTTATGATTGGACCATATTTCGTGCGAGGGTAGCGACCTGTTTTAGAGAAAGAAAGACGAACCTAAATTGAAATTGTACAATGGTTATTTTCTCTTTGTACTTTTGAAAGAAAGAAAATACATTGACATTTTACAATGAGCTTTCTTTTTGTATGTTTCAAAGTAAAAAACCTCCTTACATTACAACCATAAACATAAATAAAGAAATTTGTAAACTCGACGAAGTACGGTGGATCCCAGCGAGAATCGAACCTACTACCCGAGTCTTAACGTTTTAATACGTATTATGTTTACATGTTATTACCGAGCAAAATTTTGTTTATATTTTCGGATCCAATTCAATTTGTACGTTTCTCTATGCTGAGAAACGCGTGACTATAGTCCATTTCTTTAGGTACTTAAAAAAATGTAAAAAAAAAGAAATTTCACTGATGCCTGTGAGTCGCCCATTAGCTCAGTTGGAAAGAGCGCTGGCACGGATAGCCAGAGGTCGCGGGTTTGAATCCTGGCATGGGTGGAATTTTTAGCCTCTAAATAGGTTTTTATAATGGACTATAGTCACGTGGTATGCGGTACCGTAGGTCACCTTATGAAAAGTATTGGTCGTAGAAAAACAAATACCATGTTTAATTATCTTAACATGGCCTCTCGGATTATATTAAAAAAAAATGTGCAAGTTCTCCACTTTCACAATTAACCATGAACTCATGATCATCTATGGAACAGGCTTTCGGCGGAAGCCTTAAGCTATCTATCCGTTTTCGGATAAATATGCTATAATACATCTTGAGATATTGCTACATCTTGAATATATTTGGATACTAATAACTTTCACGAACCAGCGAACTGCGCTATGGTCACTGGTCAAGGACATGACAAAAGTAAATATCCAGACCGATTCTATTTCTTCAAATGTCACTGATAAGGTAGACATGGCGGTCCCTGCGGGAATCTAACCCATAGCTCTTGTATCGATAAACCAGCGTTTAACCTCTACGCCAACCCAGCACTCTGAGAGCAGGGCATGGAAATTGGATCAAGTAAGGACTAAAACCAGCAGGGCAGGTCGTAAAAATAAAGTGTAGATTTCCTTGGATACCTGTGCTTATGTCATATTTTTAGATGATTTAACTGTTAATTACCGCAGCAGAAATGAGGTCCTTGAAAAGTATGAGTGGTGTTATTTTGAATGAAAGTATACGAAATAGCTTGATTACAGAACGTTGTGAACGAGTGGATGTAGTGACTAGAATTGAGAATGCAATATTACGTTGATTTGGCCATGTGGAGAGGATGAAGAAAGAAAAATTGACTAAAGAAATATATCGAGCGAATGTGGGTGGAAGGTCCGGTAAGCGACGCCCCAGGCATACTTCGACGAAATAGTGGATGTATCAGCGAAGAGCAAGACCAACCTGAGTTACTTGAAAGTTGAAACCGACATGCGTGCATGCAACGACTTATGAACGTTGGTGAAGCGAAAGAGATATGTCAGACTCGAAGCCTATCCTTCCGGGATACGGCCGTGAGTGTGTGTGTGTGTTATGTATTGTGCGTGTGTGGTGTGTGTTGTGTGTCCGTGTTTGTGTGTCTGTGGGTGTGCAGTTTTGTGTTGTGTATGTAACTCTTAATAATAATTCTAGATGCCAGACCGTAGGACGCCTAGGATACCAGAGATATCGTGGCCACATAACTTGCGATAGTGGTTAAAATAGAGTACAAGTTTCTCGTTTGTATTGGCAGCCTAGAAAAACAAGATAACACAACTGGTTTCCTAACGATAGGAGACGCTTTAAGAAAGGTAAAACTTTTGCGGATAAAAACCCAATTCCTCTAAAGCACTCCTTAGAGTCAGTTCATTTAATCTGTGGTCATGTGTTTTCCATGTAAACTCTCCCATACTCGTATTGATGCGAATTTGAATGCCATATTTTTTCATGAGTACCCGGTAAAAAAAGTACCCGGAACCGGCGATCGTGCATGCCACGACTAATGAATGTTGATGATGCGAAGGCGATTGGTCAGGATTGTGGCGGCAAATGACAGTCCCTGGTCCCTGGCTATCCCTCTGGGATACAGGCGTGAGGTTATGTTATTGTTACTAATAGAGATTTATTTATTTGTCAAATTTCAGCAGCTGGGTTTCAACTACTTTTATTTTAATTTTAATTATAAAAAATAATGATAATAGTCATTTATTCAGGCAAAGAGACCCATATACAAATAATTGTTACAAATAACTAAAAACTAAACAATAAAGGTAAGACAAATTACCTTTTGCGCTCAGTGTGGAGTGAACCTAAGGACCTTATTTCGCCCTTACCCTATAAGAGAAATCTCCAACGTGCTGGCGAGATAAGACTTTCGCTGTAGCAAGGCAATACATTTGCATACTGACTCTCCGTGCTACAAGTTACACGTGGCAAAGAATGGTCGTTGTACCAGATTGTATAGTCACTACGAGTACATTACTAGTATTAACTAGCTGCGCTCGCAACTACGGATAAAAAGTAGTGGTGAAGCTCTGTAGTTCTGCTCTGCTATTACGTCGTCGTCAGGCTATACTAGTCCACTGCTGGACATAGCCCTCCCCTAAAGAGCGCCACATTGTGCTATCATAGGGGGTAATGCCCATAATCCCCACGCTGGGCTGTGGGTTGGGGATCGCAGTTCGGTGGAATTGTACTGCAGGGGGCGCTGCTGCCCACCCCCTGCTATTACGTAACATTCCACTTAATCAAGTTAAGCATTTAGACGAATCCAAAGTGTCAGAATATGCTTAGAGCTGGAGTAGCTTAAAAAAAGTAAAAATCGACGTCACTCAACTCAGTGGATGCTTACATAATCATTTCCCTGGGCCGAGTTTAAGCCATGCATGGTAGCTTTGTGGGGAGAACAATGGAATCGCCAGAGTGAGACCTGGATTCGATTCCCAGTGGGGCATGTACTCCCAGCCAGCCCGAGGTCTTCACAAAGAAATGCGAATGGACAAAATATTTTGTCCATTACGCGTCGAGACGTGTCTTTGGCAGAATTTGTCGACGTACATTACAGGAATAGAATAGATTCATGATTAACCCATTATGTCCCTACCGTGGGGCACGGGTCTCTTCCCTGAGGAAGGTATACGAGTAGGTCAAACTCCACCACGGGGGCCTAGTCCGGATTTGTGGAGGCTTGCAAGGCTAGTGGCTGGTTTTACTGTCAGAAGTTTTCAAGCCGCCGTAAGGCTTCTGACTTGGCTTAACAACTGCCATCTATCGACGGCAGCCAGCACCAACTGCTTAACGTGCCTTGCGAAGCACGGAACCGCTCGGAAATATGCCATTAGCGTTAGTCATAGACGGTCACCTATCCATGCACTGATCGCCCCTTATGTTGCTTAACCGTCGTGATCGTTTTAGATCACTCAGGCAGCTGAGGCTACGAGCGGTTCTCGATAGATAGAATAGATTAACGGAGTGTAATTGAATTATAAACCGCGGGTAACTGTGGCACATCTGCCCAGCCTTACTCTTTGCAAGCTATAGAGTGCATAATGAGTGTTCATCGATATTGTCGCGTGACTTCGTGGGATAATCTTGGTTCGCTTCCAAGAGATTCGTGTTTGCCAATTTAGTCCTTATGGAACTTGCCACTAGCATGACATTTGCATGAGCCCTGGAGTTTTACAAAGTGAATTTGTGTTACGAGACAGTTTTTCAACTTGGTATTAAACTATTCGTTTCCTAGAAAAGACCACGCCACTACACCGAGTGATTTTTGATATCAACCCTTTTTTGTTCCCACTGCTGGGGCACGGGTCTCTTCCTGCATCGCAAGAAGGTTAGGCCATAGTCCACCGGACCGGCCAGACAGTGGCGGGCCTAATGTCAGAAGTTATCAAGCCGCCTTAAGACCCCTGAAATGATAGTAGTCTAAGGGGGTCCTGGTTTCCACCTTTTTCTATTTGGGCAAGGCTTGGGACAATAATTACACTATCATCACATCACATCACATCACATCACATCACATCACATCACATCACATCACATCACATCACATCACATCACATCACATCACATCACATCACATCACATCACATCACATCACATCACATCACATCACATCACATCACATCACATAACATCACATCACATCACATCACTCTTCACACTAATATTATGAAGGTGAAATTTTGTGAGTGTGTTTGTTACTTCTTCACGTCTAAACGACCGGAGCGATTTTAATAAAATTTGGATTAACACATAGGCTACGTTTTACTGCTGGAAACTATGTTATTCCCATGGAAAAATCGATATACCGCGATCGGGTAACACCGTAGGGCCCAGCTAGTTTTCTATGATTCCGTCATACATGCACCAAACATATTTTGGCGCTCACCTAGTTACGCCAAACAGTGCGTCCCTACACGCTGAAGGTACCGTATTGATTTTCAATGTTTTCAATAATAATAATTATTATTTATTAGCTACTCCAACAGTATTTTCACATTTCATTTCAACACTACTTATTTTAATGTACAATTCAGGGTGAAACACCCTTACAGGAGTATCCAACTTTTAAAATAACAATAATTGACATAAAATCCGAAAGTTTTAAAGAGCCGGTTGAGCACGGTTTTTTTCGTTCCCGACTACCGCGAGCCGGCAAGTTTTTTTTTTTTAATTTTTATAGTGCATTTTTTTATACAGCCACCCAAACGCCGACCAGCATTACAAAATGAGACACCAAAAATATGTAAGTGAATTTTATAAACCTATTTAGAGGCAAAAAATTCCACCGATTTTTTAAATTGTCCTTAGCACGGGTTAGTGCATTAAAAAGCATATTATCATGCAAGTGGATGTTTTGCCGAAACACTGAGGCACCAAGAAATAATTGACTACAATAATTAAAATAATGCCATAACAAAAAAAAATAAAACACAAGACTCATCATAAGAATCTCATTCGACGAAATCGCTCAAGTCGTGTAGCATCTAGGTCATCAAGAAGCATTTCATTATATTATTGACAAACGCGCGAAGAATATATACGGAAAATATTAAACGAAACATAAACGGAGGCGTGGTGGGCCCCATAAGGCCTTATTTGCTTCTGTCCATTGACGAGTTCCATTCTACACAAGAAGTGGTTAAAACATCCTTGATTCTACATCTCTGAAAGTCTTCATCAGATCTTCACCAAATCAAAACGGGACCAATGGGTTATACAATTTTTATTTTTAATGCACTAACCCGTGCTAAGGACAATTTTTAAAACCTATTTATTTTCCACCTATGGGTGGAATTTTTAGCCTCTAAATAGGTTTTTAAAATTGTCCTTAGCACTAGTTAGTGCATTAAAAATAAAAATACTATAATCATGTGGGTACAGCGATATCATTCCGATGAGAAAACCTAACTGCAAAGTAGGTACTCGGGGCTGTAAGTGATGCAATTTACTTCAGCCAGATGTCGCTGCCTGTACGTAATACAGAGAATAGTGTAAAGAGGTTCGGAATTTCACTGATGCCCATTAGCTCAGTTGGAAAGAGCGCTGGCACGGATAGCCAGAGGTCGCGGGTTCGAATCCCGGCATGGGTGGAATTTTTAGCCTCTAAATAGCTTTTCATATTCTTATGCTTACCTATTCGAACATTTTGTTTTAATTTATTTCGAAAGATTTGACGTAGTTATGCGAGAACAGATTAGTAAAGTGCAGCGTAGTGTCGGACGCTCTCCGACCAGGTGGGATGACGATCTGCGAAAAACTGCCGGCAGATGCTGGATGCGGCAAGCTGAAGATTAGCTCATTAGAGGAGGGCTGTCCAGCAGTGGACTACATAATATAGCCTGAAGAAGAAGATGTGAGAACAGTAAAAAAAAAACTAAAAGTGATATAAGTATAAATATACTAGGAGGTTATCGAATTGATAACCTCCTAATTTTTTGAGGCCAGTAAAAAATAGGACACCTTTTCAATTATAATCATAACTTCTATACAAAACCATCATTTGTCTTGTCTCTGAAAGAGATAATACCTACAATTTTGTTGTTATACTATTTTTATTTTTAATGCACTAACCCGTGCTAAGGACAATTTTAAAAACCTATTTAGAGCAATAAGGCCGCCAATTGTACTGTATCTTTGTAATTATGTTTTGTTTTCCTGGTGTACAATAAAGAATATTCTTATCTTATCTTATCTTAGAGGCTAAAAATTCCACCCATGCCGGGATTCGAACCCGCGACCTCTGGCTATCCGTGCCAGCGCTCTTTCCAACTGAGCTAATGGGTGACTCACCGGCATCAGTGAAATTTTGAACCTCTTTACACTATTATCTGTATTACGTACAGATAGCGAAATCTGGATTAAGTATATTGGCCGATGTAAAAACCTAACTGCAAAGTAGGTAGTCGGGGCTGTAAGTGATGCAATTTACTTGATGCCGGTGAGTCGCCCATTAGCTCAGTTAGAAAGAGCGCTGACACGGATAGCCAGGGGTCGCGGGTTCGAATACCGGCATGGGTGGAAATTTTAGCCTATAAATAGGTTTTTTCACTAAACGCGTGTCTCGTGCTATCGCACTGCACAGTGTACATGCTGGAGAAGTTCACGCTAAAGTCATATAATAGTCGCTAAAGTAATACAGAGAATAGTGTAAAGAGGTTCGAAATTTCACTGATGCCGGTGAGTCGCCCATTAGCTCAGTTGGAAAGAGCGCTGGCACGGATAGCCAGAGGTCGCGGGTTCGAATCCCGGCATGGGTGGAATTTTTAGCCTCTAAATAGGTTTTCAAAATTTTGTTGTTGTCTTGATCATGAGAAGTCTTCTTCAACTGCATGCCTGCATCTCTTTTTTAACAGCCATAACCTTTTGTGAGTATATACGTTTTCTTGTCAACACAATTCAATTGGCGTGAACAGTTAAGTATACGGTTGCCGCCAAACATTCGAGGCAGACTTTAATCGCGTCGCTTCGGAGCTTTAATTAAACTTCCCTAACTAAGTAAGGAGTAAGGAGGAGGACTGTAAGGAGTCCCGGTACAATCGGTGGGTATGGTCGACTACGAAAGGTTTATAGGCCTGGCGTTTTAGATAAGAGGGATCCGATCAGAGTAGTTTTGAAGTTTACAATTATTTTTGATTACTTTTTAAGAACTCTCCTTTGTGTTTATTATATTATTCTCCTTTTGGGCTTTGCCGGAAATAAGAACCAGTTACGTTACTGTTATAAAAAAGTAGGTATATGCTTGAGTGTCCGTTAGAAAACAAAAAAGTGATTTATTTCAAGTTTCATTATTGGGATTCAAGACACGTAATATTGGCGTATTCAGCAAACAAAAAGAACAAATTGTACTTTTTCAAATTACACCTACTGGCGACAAGTTTGTCCACTTTCTCATATCACCTGAGTGCTTAGTGCGAGTTTGACAGATCCAATCGAATAAATTTACTACCGCGTTAACCGAGCATTGAGTATGAGTAAATTAACCGTTCGAACTGGCAAAACGCTGTCACAGTACAACTCGCACTCGCGTTTATTCGTGTTTTGGCTGGTAAACGTGTTCACTTCTCAACGTAAACCATTACAACTCGCACTCAGCAATTTTAATTTCCATACTTGTAGCTAGGTGGCGCTTCCTCGATGCCATAGAAATATGAGTTTACGTTAACGCGACCGAGTAGTAAAAAAACTCGCACTAAGCATTCTGCATACGCACCATATCAACGTAAAACGACAGACAACAGTCGGGCCACGTAACGTGTTTTTCATACGTATCCTTAAAACGACAATGAAATCGACAATAAGAATGTGTTTATGCAGTTGTTATGAATCGATTTCATCGATTTCAACCCTGTATGTCCCCACTGCTGGGGCACGGGTCTCTTCTTGCATTGCAGGAAGGTTAAGCCATACTCCACCACGGGGGCCAAGTTCGGGTTGGTGGAGGTTTGTAAGACAGTGGCGGGCCTTACTGTCAGAAGTTATCAAACCGCCCATAAGGCCTCTGACATAGCTTAACGACTGCCATTACATGACAGCCGGCACCAACGGCATAACGTGCCTTGCGAAGCACGGAAGAGCTCGGAAAAATGCCACTAGCGGTAATCACGGGACGGTCACCAATCCTGTACCTGACCGCGCCTGTTGTTGCTTAACTCGAGTGATTGATTCCAATCGCTCGGTACGACTAGGCCACGAGCGCTTCATTTGTTATGAATGAACGTTGTTATGAATACAAAGCATAATTGTAATCTAGTCCCAGTTGGTAAAAACCTCGTTCTTTCCTAATCTTCAGGCCTCTTAGTACACTGCAGACATTACTAGACTCGCATATTACACGGCTTGGGTAACAGACGACGCGCTGCCGGATGACTTTTTGAATCCAGAGAATAAAACCCCCTCTCTCTCTCTCTCTCTCAGAGACCCAAAGTTATTGTTGTTGTTGTTGGCATTAGAGGGGATTGTTGTTGCGCAGACGAGGGACTTTTGTCCCCTAGAAATAAAAGTCCCTGAATCGTAAAAAATGTCCTCGGAGTACTTGTCTTAGAGATCTATATCGACGGACTAAAAAGTTCCCGGGGGATAGTCCCTCGTCTGCACAGCCCTTAAGGCTTATGTACCTAATCGTTTCATATAAAGTCTGAATTCAGGTTAATGTGCGGTCGGCTTAAGATATGGTTTATTATTATACTGAACGGTACTAGAACTAAGCATCTTCAAACGGCGTTAATACTCTAAGTACCTACTGACTTTAGTCCCCCACTGTACACATGTACCCTCTCATTGAACTCTGATAAAATCAAAATTTCTTTAAAAGGCTAGAAGACAGGGATTCTGTTTCGTTATAGAAGCTCAGTGTTTATTAGCAAACTTCAACTTGTAAGCTAATAATGAAAATAGACAGTAGGTAAATAATACAATCAAGTTAGTCTGTGAAGAAGTACTATGCTGATTGATAAGTGCCTAAGATTTCGTAGCCGTCGTTGAACCATAAATTTTCCGTCATGAAAGTATTGCGATATTGTGTACCGATTAAAATAATTGAATGGATCCGCGATAGTACATGGGTTTTTTTTATTACATGGGAACACCGCTGAGGTATTCGCTTTCTTGGAAAAAATTAACCAGTCAAGTGATAATTCAATCAATTTATAGACAGGTACTTACATATTATAAATAGTTTAGAAATAGAGTCTCTCAGTTTTGCCGGGCTTTTCCCGAACTTCATAATATATTTATTAGACTTTTTCTGTATTTGTAGCATAAGACGATATTACTTGCCAAATTTCATAGTTCTGCGTCCACGGGAAGTACCATTTGAATTATGATTCCCTAGAGTATCGAAATATGTGTTTTTTCGGCATAAACGGCCATAACATTCTACAGTTAACTTAGAAGTTTGATTTTTTCACAACTTCAAGGGACTGTAAACTTTAGTATAGGGTTTTAATTCACGTTAATATTCCCACGCGTTTCCACGATACAGACGGACGATTCCGTTTTTCCTTTTGAGACGGAACCTAAAAACCCTAAAAACACGATTTCTCTAAAACACAATATACTACGTTACAAATTCACTTGTATACATATACCTGTATAAGTAACATTGTTCGTATGAAAATGCCACCAGTGGATGGATTTTAATTAAATAACTTCGTACTCATAAACCCATTCTGGTCAACGTGGCCGCTGCGGACCAATTAATTTTCGTGATATTGCAAAAAGTCGAATTCGAACGTTAGCAGCGTTCTCTTTCAGGTTTTTTTTTTATATGAGGAGCTGACGGCCTACCGTGGTTAGTGGACAGGCACAGAAAGAAGATCGGTAAGTACCACGAACTCACGTATAATAGGCGTGACGACAGTATCATATATTCAAAGATTTAACGTTAGTATGGGAAAGTCTATACTAAAAAGATTTAATTTTTCAAAAAAAAGTAGTATATCAATATTTTCGATAAAATAGAAGATTCTAATACTACTTTAGCCATTTGGACTAAAACAGCAATCATGCCGCGTGACGTCACGATTGGCTGACATTGGTAAACTTTACCTGTGATTTGTTTGACGTTTGATGTTTATTTAGATAGGAGTGACGTCAGATTTGACGCCATGTCACTGTGAGCTGTTTTCCCGCAGATTTAAAATAATAACTTAAGTTTATTACTGAAATATACTTTTTTTTGTTTCACATAATGGAAGAGGATTTAAAAATCTTTCGTCATACCCGTTCATGTCATTCAGCTTTTGTATAATTGTTATTTTTTGTAAATATATTTAAGTATAAGCCGTTAATGTATTAGTTTGCATCTGCTTGAATGCACCAGAGCGGCGTCTAACCGAGAGGAACGGCAAGACTTAGTGAGGCACGAATTAAGATTTGAAGACCGAGGAGTTGATAAAAAATAATCTATTTATCGTAGAGAGTAACCGTTAGGTAACGTCTATAATAATACAATATTATAGTCTGTTACTTTTTAGAATATACCTCGGGCTCTAGACTAGGCTTCGGTTTTCGCCAATTTTCGCCGATTGTACTGATGATTGAGTTCTGATTTCAAAATGAAGTGTCATATGTATTATTTCCGACTTCGAAATTAAGTGTCATAATAGTTCCGGTATTTCTATTATACGAATATATTCGATTCTATCCGATAGTAGCCGAGGTATATTCTAAAAGCTAACACTATACTTATTCTAAGGTACTGAGACTATTTATAATAAAAGTAAATTATAGTCAGATGTCGCTGCCTGTACGTAATACAGAGAATATTGTAAAGAGGTTCGAAATTTCACTGATGCCGTGAGTCGCCCATTGGCTCAATTGGTAGAGCGCTGGTACGGATAGCCAGAGGTTGCGGGTTCGAATCCCGGCATGGGTGAAATTTTTAGCCTCTAAATAGGTTTTTAAGTAAATTATAATAAAGTAAGTATTTATAATAAATTGATACATCAGAATTAATCGATTGACGTCAAGGCCTACTTAGAAGAAGTGCCAACGAAGGACATTTGGAAGGGTTGGTCTACCTTAACTCACGCAACGTCAGCCTACAATAAAACCTTTTCATGAGGACCACGACCGCTCTGTCAAGAGCGTACCGACCAAGAAGAAGGTATTAGTTTATATTCTATCTGAAATGAAATGAAAAGGTTTTATTCAAAGTAGCGCAGAAGCTGCGGCTTAGTGAACGTTACAATTCAAACTAGGTGTCCATTTCAAAATCTAGATCATTTTAGAGAAAAAATGGACAAAAAAAAATTTCTGACCTATTTACAGAAGGTACTTATTATTCCCATGTTGTGATAAGTGTAAGTAGCTTGTGTATTTAGATATAAATAACAAGCTACTTACCCCGCTGCACCGCCATAAGAAAATTCTTCCGGAACGATGATCATATCCACGACTCCTTACTCCACGTCTTAAAAAAAACTTTTACTTTCATTTAAACCACAGATATACTATTCAACGCTCTGAGATTTAAACTGTTTTTTATAAAAAAAACAAGCAAAAACTCGGTTGATAAAAAAACCTAGGACGACCAAACATAATTGGTTAACAGACTGTTAATAGAAATTGGAAAAGCAGACAGACGTCTACGAACCTAATCGTCGTATTGTTTTCAACTCTACAACGAAGCGGCGGGTTTCCTCAGGATGTTTTACTTAACTTTAAGTTTCACTGATGCCGTGAGTCGCCCATTGGCTCAATTGGTAGAGCGCTGGTACGGATAGCCAGAGGTTGCGGGTTCGAATCCCGGCATGGGTGAAATTTTTAGCCTCTAAATAGGTTTTTAAGTAAATTATAATAAAGTAAGTATTTATAATAAATTGATACATCAGAATTAATCGATTGACGTCAAGGCCTACTTAGAAGAAGTGCCAACGAAGGACATTTGGAAGGGTTGGTCTACCTTAACTCACGCAACGTCAGCCTACAATAAAACCTTTTCATGAGGACCACGACCGCTCTGTCAAGAGCGTACCGACCAAGAAGAAGAAGGTATTAGTTTATATTCTATCTGAAATGAAATGAAAAGGTTTTATTCAAAGTAGCGCAGAAGCTGCGGCTTAGTGAACGTTACAATTCAAACTAGGTGTCCATTTCAAAATCTAGATCATTTTAGAGAAAAAATGGACAAAAAAAAATTTCTGACCTATTTACAGAAGGTACTTATTATTCCCATGTTGTGATAAGTGTAAGTAGCTTGTGTATTTAGATATAAATAACAAGCTACTTACCCCGCTGCACCGCCATAAGAAAATTCTTCCGGAACGATGATCATATCCACGACTCCTTACTCCACGTCTTAAAAAAAACTTTTACTTTCATTTAAACCACAGATATACTATTCAACGCTCTGAGATTTAAACTGTTTTTTATAAAAAAAACAAGCAAAAACTCGGTTGATAAAAAAACCTAGGACGACCAAACATAATTGGTTAACAGACTGTTAATAGAAATTGGAAAAGCAGACAGACGTCTACGAACCTAATCGTCGTATTGTTTTCAACTCTACAACGAAGCGGCGGGTTTCCTCAGGATGTTTTACTTAACTTTAAGTTGAATGCTCTGTTGTAAACAACAACTTAATTTAACTTAAAAGTTAAAACTTGCTTTCAAAAGAATAAATGTGGAATTTCTTTCTCAACTTCTTCTCCACATAAAATATTAATTGCTAAAGTAACAGCTTTGAATTTCGTTAAGTAAACATTTTGTTCCAAATACTTCAGCGCTTGAAATTGCCAAGCCGCGGTGAGCACGCGTGGGTCTTTATTGCACAAAAGATAATGTACAAAAGGAGCACTTAAAGCTAATTGAATTTTCTACCAGTCAACCCGCAGGAGGTACAGGAGACATGTAAGAGGACTTATAAAACCATTACTATTTCTAAAATATACTTTTGATGCGATTCCCTTTTAAGTATGAAATATCTGTAACGGGCTCTTCCGTAACTTATAAAGGATGAAAAACTAAATTAACATTTGTGTAATAATTTTTTTTTATTGCAGCTACTTGTAAGAATGGGCTCATATCATATTATTGGCTTGTAGCTTAGTGTAATAAAGATTGACATAAAGACATTTTACGTAGCAAGATATCGACATTTAAATCAACAGAAACGTCTACACAGCCGTTTACCATGAACTATGGAACACGTCTTATTTAAATCACCCAAAAACTGCGCACTGATTCTCCAAGAGTTTTCCTAGGCGCTTCAGTCTAGCCGTGACCTTCTCTCGCCGGTTGTAATTCAAACGCGGGGTCATCGACCCGCATGCAGATGCGACGCGGTTCACACGTCGCGGTGCTGCCTCCCACGTGAGAGGATTGGTCTAAGGAAGGAGCGATGGCGTTGGCGTAGACCTTAGAGGTGCATCAGACTGACAGAGAGGATGGTCACTCGCAGTAGTTTCGGCGTTGGCACAGACCGTTGAGGTGCGTTCAGCCTGTCACAGAGGATGGTTACTCGCTACTGCGAGTAGTGACGGCGTGGGCGTAGACCGTATAAGTGCATTCACTCTGAAAGAGAGTATGTTTACTCGCAGTAGTGACGGCATAGGCGTAGACCGTAGAAGTGCATTCAGTCTGAAAGTAAGGATGGTTACTCGCGATGGTGACGGCATTGGCGTAGGAGTGCTCGCAGACTGAAAGAGAGGATAGTCACTCACAGTATTGTCGGCGTTGAAGGAGACCTTAGAGATGCATCCAGACTGACAGAGAGGATGGTCACTCGCAGTCGTGTCGGCGTTGGCGTAGACCTTAGAGATGCATTCAAACTGAAAGAGAGGATGGTCATTTGCAGTAATGATGGCGTAGGCGTAGACCTTAGACGTGCATTCAGCCTGACGGAGAGGATGGTCACTCGCAGTAGTGACGGCATGGGCGTAGACCGTAGAAGTGCATTCAGACTGAAAGTGCGGATCGTCACTCGCAGTGGTGACGGCATTGGCGTAGGGGTGCTCGCAGACTGAAAGAGAGGATAGTCACTCACAGTATTGTCGGCGTTGAAGGAGACCTTAGAGATGCATCCAGACTGACAGAGAGGATGGTCACTCGCAGTCGTGTCGGCGTTGGCGTAGACCTTAGAGATGCATTCAAACTGAAAGAGAGGATGGTCATTTGCAGTAGTGATGGCGTAGGCGTAGACCTTAGACGTGCATTCAGCCTGACGGAGAGGATGGTCACTCGCAGTAGTGACGGCATGGGCGTAGACCGTAGAAGTGCATTCAGACTGAAAGTGCGGATATTCACTCGCAGTAGTGTCGGCGTTGGAGGAGACCTTAGAGATACATCCCGACTGACAGAGATGATGGTCACTCGCAGTCGTGTCGGCGTTCGCGTAGACCTTAGAGATGCATTCAGACTGAAAGAGAGGATGGTCACTCACAGCAGTGATGGCGTCGGCGTACACCGTAGATATGGATTCAGACTGACAGAGGAAATGGTAACTCACAGCAGTGATGGCGTGGGCGTAGACCGTAGAGATACATTCTGATTGACAGAGAGGATGGTTACTCGTAGCAGTGACGGCGCTGGCGTAGACCGGAGAGATGCATTCAGGCTAACTGAGAGGATGATCACTCGCAGTAGTGACGGCGTGGGCAAAGACCGTAGATGTGCATTCAGAATTATAGCGCTTATCGCTACCCTTGCGTCAATCAGCCTGACTCGTAACTTTTTAACATATAAAAAAAAAATTAGAACTTATTATTAATTTTAATGCCCCTTTTCTACTTTCTAGTTAAGTTGTTTAGTATTTAATGATTAAAACAGTATTTATTTGTTAAAGAATGGATTTTTTCTGTCTAGGACTATTTTGTTTATTGCTGCAATTTTGGCAGAGCGATGATATCTGATACTCATTCAACAAAAGCTATTATTATTATTCAATACACCAGTAGCTTAGAGCTGATGCATATAATCATATCACTGCACTTGATTGTTGTTGTAAAATATATTTTTGGAGAGCTTCAGGAATCCCATAATTTTGATACGGATTTTTTCAGGATCAATTATTGTATGGAATCAGGCGTTACTTTGCGAAAATCTATAATGGCATTAAATTGTGAAAAATACGTTGCAATATTCCGCCAAAAATACCACAAGCACCATGCCGTTAGTTAATGCACCGCCCTCCCTCCCACTGTTTCAAGCAGAAACAAGACACGAACACACTACCACCGACACCAATACTATTCGCCTATAACACGAGGCATCCTCAGGCTCAAAAGTGATCGTCACCGGAGGGTGGGCGGTGCATCAACTAACCGCATGGTGCTTGTGGGATTTTTGGCGGAATTGTGCAAAGTAATTTTCGCATTTCAATATCAATTAGTCAGCTCGACCCGCTCCAGTCTGCAACTTGGGGCGGCCACCGAAATAAAAAGTCCACACCTACACAATGAGTTCTCGAACTAATCCGAGGCTACACTATACGAAAGCTGTTTTTGTGGGGATTTAAATTACCTGTCTTGTAACGAGCTATCTGGCTCGCCCGAGAACTCGTTGGCTTTGATATTTAGATTTGGAGTCACAGTTTTTGGTAGTGCCAAAGAGTTCAAGCAAAAAGTTGACTAATTAGTGTGATACCAATTCTAAGCCGTAAACGGTCATCGTTGGCCATAAAATAAGTGTTACTTTTACGTAGATGAGTTAGTTATGCAAAGTAGGGTGAATGGAGAACTCTCAGTATTCTTGACAAATTATCCAGGATTATTTAGGATTATTGATGTATGTGCCTGTTTGTAAATGTTGCGGTATGTTATTTTGTTACCTTTACTATTTTCTCGTCGTTGGAAGCGGCGGTAACCCAGGGGGTAGAACAATGTTTTTTTTTTTTAACATTTACATACAGGCACATACATTGCTTCTGGCCCCACACTAGGATACCCTGTGTCGTGGGAACCAAAAACAATGACATCACAAACATGTAAACATCTAAGACCTGGGTTTTTTTTTTTGATCCCAGCCGGGATTCGAACCCGGGACCTCCTGCATGACAGGTAGATGCACTACCGTTACGCCACAGAGGTCGTCAATGTTGGTAGAACAACGATGTTACTACTTATACTGTATGAAATAAAATGAAATGAAAAGGTTTTATTCAAAGAAGCGCAGAAGCTGCGGCTTAGTGAACGTTAAAATTCAAACTAGGTATCCATATCAAAATCTAGATAATTTTGGAGAAAATGGACAAAAAAGCTCCAAATTGTCTTTACACCCATTATAAAGCTATTATACTGCTTATGTACAGCCATAGTGAACTTAAGGCTGTCTAATTGTGCCCAAACTGGTTCTATTAGAGCATGATAGCAAGCTATACAGCTCTTATACCGCTTGTGGAGTACATGTGAACGACTAGACATCTTATATAGAACCCCGAATGCTACTTGGGAATTGTCTCGGAAGGGAGATATCCAAGTACGATTCCAAGTGCGGGCAAGTACCAATGACTTTGTTTTCTAAGTTATATACAATTGTGAAGGTATAGTAGCAATACCTCTCGTTAACTGTGAAGCAAAACATCGTGAGGAAACCGGAGTATCTGAGGTGTTCTCTGCTTGAAATTGCTATTCCGACGATGGGCACGCGTGATAATAAGCCCATACACTCTGAGAGAACGCCTGTGTCCTGCACTGGGATATTTATAGGCTTCACAAAAAAACAGTTTTCACATGATCGTCCGGTTACACACTGGACGATTGGGGCGGCCATTATTTACCTGAGATTAATTTGGCGATTTTTCGACCCCCTCCTTTCCCTCCTTGCCAAGATATCGTGAGATTATCCTGGATGTGACCGAAGTTTTTCTGAAAGAGATCTCTTTACTGCAGGTTAAGAAATAACACTAACTTCCACAATCACTTGGCCCTAAACTAGGATTTAGTGTGCTATGCTAACCAGGAAAGGTCATGTAACGTCACAAGAATGCAAATACACTCAGTCTGAGGCCAGTTGTACAAATGTACGCCGGATCCCAGTGAAAATGGAAGCCACTGCCATTGGCATAGTAATCAGACATAATACCGCTAGACAAACGAGTCAAAATAACTCAGTAATTTCATTTTTTTATGCATATACTAGCAGACCCGGTGAATTCGTACTGCCTAACAGTCGATTCTTTAATTAATTTTTTATTTTTTCTCCGTAAGGACCATCCTCGTACTTCAAGGAATGTTCTAAAAAAAGAATTAGCGAAATCGGTTCAGCTGCTCTCGAGATTTGCGCTGACCAACACATTCAGCGATTCATTTTTATATACCTTTAGACCAAGGAAGCATAGGGTGCTGTTTCTTGAATATTCCACGCAAAAGAAGTTCTCGTAATCGACCCTTGTATGTCCCCACTGCTGGGGCACGGGTCTCTTGCTGCATCGCAGGAAGGTTAGGCCATACTTCACCACGGGGGCAGAGATAAAGTGTTCTCTATCTATCTTCCTATCGCGTAAGGCCATTTTGCTGCAGCTAGTGAAATAAAGCGATATGCAAGTCTAAAACTTTTACCGAGGTAACTTGCAGCGGTGGCTGGGATATAAAGTTTGAAACACACAGTCCTCATTTTATTGTTAATAAAATAATATATGAACTTTTCCTACAGGGAACATGAGGCGGAACTGATCCAGAGTTATAAAAAAACTTTGCCCTTTGGATCTACGTAATGAGATGATTTATACTGCGTCCAGTGGCACCTTCACTCACACTAGATGGGTAAGAATATTCTTTATTGTACAATGGAAAAAAAACAAATACAAAACAATTGCAAATAATAGTACAATTAATCAATTAGTACAGTATTAATCAATCAGTGTAATGGGTGAAGGGGCCACTCGTACCTGCAGTGCCTGGGACATTGTTTTTTGGATGAAGAAGGCTTACCCAATAACTATACCATCCTGACAGCTTAATTGGCTTAGCCCACAATTCCTTTTTTCCTCTGTGCCCACGAAAAGACAAGTCAAAACGTTATCGTCATAAATATAAGTCTGTTATATAGTTATACTCGTGTGTTAAACGGGCCTAATCGTGATTATTTATTTGATAAAACTTAATTCCCTATTAATACATAACTAGGTATGAACATCACGAATCATTAAGAAGTATGTTATATACAGAGAGTTATATATTTCGACAAATTGCTGCTTTTACGGAGGGCAATATAATTTCATTCTGTTCTGATATAAAAGTTTCCTCCAAAAGGCCTAAAAAGAACCGGCTTGAGTTATTTTTACCACTGCGAGAGATTCCAGAGGCCAGAGAAGTTCATTGTACACACTATGATATATCAAACTTTGCATGCTTGCTCTGATTCACTCAAGATAATGCTGAATTTACAACGAACATGTTAAAGAGACCTGTGGTTGTTTGTACATATACACATACGTATAATAATAAAAGCTCTGGTGGTATCAAGAGACCCATTAATAAATTAACTTGCAAAAAGAAAACATGCAATGTTACGACTTTTATGTTGGGTTTAGACTGCTCGGGATTGCGGCAAAGTGCGAATACTGGCACGACTTTTTTACACGAGATTGTGTTTGGACTTTGGCGTAGAAAAATATTTTTTTCATTAGGAATGGGCTAACTCTTGGCCTCCGGAGCCGGAGGGTAAAAATGAGGTCTAGGTAGGATTTTTAGCCTCTAAATAGGTTTTTAAAAAAGGATTGACCAAATTTTGCTTATGACGGCGCCAGACAGAAGTTCAAACAAGTGATCACATAAGTGTACACATTTGTGGCACAGACATTAATGTGACAATAGTAACAAACATTAATGTGACAATAGTGACTTCTGTCTGGCGCCGGCATTAGAAGAAGCCTGTTCCCACGCATCCTAAAAAGGTAAAGCGTGATAAGCGTTCGGAAAAACTGATGCCGGCAAAGATTTTTGATATTCATTAGTAGTCCCTCAAGGAGCATTTCCCATACAAACGTAGTTTGTTTTTTATTTACAAACAACTGGCCAGGTCGCAATGAAACTTTGCCAATATGTTCAGAGGAATAAAAACTGTTTTTGTACGGATTTTACTCGTTTATTTTAGAATAGAGATCCGCCGGCATCTAAATTTCAATAGAGATCGTGGTAGGAACATACCGGCAGCATGGGAACCAGTGCTTAAGTGCATGAGACCCCCTTGCTATTAGTGTGGCAGTAGAGTTAATTTTAACTTCAATTAATTAATAATCAATATTTTAAAGTTCATGTAAAATAATTGGTTTATAAATTTAATTTTAACTTTAAAGACTAATAATCAATATTGTTGACTTTATATAAAAAAATTGGTTTGCCTATTTTGGAACGTAACTTCACAATTAAATTTTGTAATTTTTGTCAAGGGCAGTACACTAACAGTTAATGCTTTCAAAAATACGCCTGTCACCTCAGTCTTCCGAGACCACGGCACCTGAAAAAGTGCCGAAACGTCGGAAAATTGTAAAAGATGTAAAATAAACGAGTAAAAACTATTTTTATTATGTCTAGTGCTCGTGTTAACCTTAGAAAATATTATACGTTTAGAGGACACAAATTGAGTTTTGATCGAGCTTTCCTTTTTTAAACTAACTTAGAAAACAAAGTTATGGTACAAGCCGATATTCAAACACACATTCTACCGCCCCACTACCACCGCTCTACAAAGCTTAGGTTATCTAAACTTTGAATACGCACTTGCACGAAAATATCGCGACTTAAACTCCCCAAATAGCAGGCATCTTTACAAAATCAAGTCTTATTCAACTTTGAGCTTAATCTGTGATAAAGGACCGAAAACTTTGGCTATACAAGTAAAATCATGACGCCTTAGGACGAAGTTCTTTAATACACTTAGGCTAAACGATTCATGAGGACTTTCCAGTGTCTTTCCTTACTATTGACGGCCTCGGTGGCGCAGCGGTTTAGCACGCCGACTGTAAAACGGAAGGTCTCGGGTTCGATCCCCGGCCGGGTCAAACTAGGAAACGAACTTTTCTAGTTTGTCACGGGTCTTGGATGCTATCTATGTATTTATTGTATTGAATTTATCGTCGAGTTAGCTCCTATAACACAAGTCATTTAGTTGTACTTAGTATAGGGCTAACGAAATCTGCGTAATATGTCCATGAATATATATTTATTGTTATTTCCACGGAGAAAAGCTTTCGAAAATGTAAGTTTTTGTCATCTGTCATTAGTGTACAAATGTACTTGTAACTAACGTACAACTATAGTCTTAGTGTTTACTGTATCGTATACTAAAGCGCTCGTGGCCTAGTCGAACCGAGTGATTGGAATTAATCGCTTGTGTTAAGCAACAAAAGGCGCGGTCAGGCGTAAGATGGGTGACCGTCCTGTGACTACCGCTAGTGGCATTTTTACAAGCGCTTTCGTGCTTTGTAAGGCACGTTAAGCCGTTGGTGCCAGCTGTCATGTAATGGCAGTCGTTAAGCCATGTCAGAGGCCTTATGGGCGGCTTGATAACTTCTGACAGTAAGACCCGTCACTGTTTTACAATCCTCCACCAACCCGGACTTGGTCCCCGTGGTGGAGTATGGCCTAACCTTTCTGTGATGCAGGAAGACACCCGTGGCCTAGCAGTGGGGACATACAAGGGTTTATATCGGTACTGTATCAATTTCGAAAATACCGAAAACAGCAAAACCAAACATAAATATACCGTTGACAACATTTTTCAAATGACAGCTTTTGTTTTTTTGACTACCGTGATGATCTAGCTTTATCACGACCAATTATCATGCCAAATGTCAAATTTAGGCCATATGTCGACTAATTCGGAAACAAAGTATTAGCCAAAGGCAAGATAAAAATTGCTCGATACCAACGTGCAGGCAACGACTAATTAATGTTCATGAAGCGAATGAGATCTGCCAGGATCGTGGCACGCGGCTGGTCTCTGCCTACCCTTCCAGGATACTGGCGTGTGATTATTTAATTTATACATTTTGCCACACATCAAGGTTTGAAATAAGCTCGCCTATGTCCACGCTTACATTAAATGATGTCCCAGGTAAATATTAATTTCTTTGTAATTATAAAGTAAAGGGCTTAATAAATTTATAAATAATATGCAATATTATGTCGCAGACTTCGGCAAGCTAAGAGAACATCCATTCCGACGAAACGTTTTTCAATAACACGTTCTATAAGCTAACATGGAAGAACAAAACATCTAGAACACACAACAGCACGGCAACCTTTTCACCCGTGCACTACTCAGTTACATTATGGGCGGTTTTGTAACAGTAAAGGCCGATAGGCTTTTAGCACTGTAAAATTCAAACCCACTATCAGTTACACTATTTTTATTTTTAATGCACTAACCCGTGCTAAGGAACAAATTTCGGTTGTTCGAAATTCAAAATGGCAGCGCCAATGACCAAAAATTTGTCAAATCCATGATCCAAGATCCATGCAAAAAAGGTCGCACTTTACTGGACATAGAGTTGATCTGTATCGGCATTATGTTGTATGATATCATTGTATGAGTATGATTTATGTAAGTTTAATATTATATTACGTATACGTAAGTTTATTAATATTCGTATTTTTACCGAATACCCGTATCTGTTTCTCCTTCGCCAAATTCTCCGATTTGGGGTTGCCTGGAAGAAATTGATATTAGCAATAAGGGCGCCAATTGTATGTTATCTGCTGTTTTTGTATCAATTTTCCGGTATACAATAAAGACTATTCTTATCTTATCTTATCTTACGAGTATGTTGCCGAGATACTCGGGTACATGAAAAAATTTTGGAAGTTTTAGAATTTCAATAGAATTTCATTAAAATTACGGATGATATACGTCTAGGGATGGAGAATGGCCATGCCACTATCCTCACATTGTTGAACTCCAGCAATGCGTTCAACACGGTGGACTTTGATATCCTGCTGGGGACGCTGTGTTCTCTCAACATAACTCCAAAAGTGATTGACTGGTTTCGTAGTTACTTGCAAGGGCGCCGGCAACGTATACGTACTGACAATCCTTGTCGCTGAAGACTCCAACTCACTCGACGAGGTTCTTCAGCGACTCGTTTACCGTAACGGCCACTCGGCTGTGGAATGATCTTCCGGTATCAATAAGGCGCTCCCCTTCCTCAGCTGTCTTTAAAAGCAAGGTTAAGGAATTTTACCTGTCCCTGCAAGTTTAGTATTCGTGCATTGTCCTTTCCATTTTGTCTTTTCCGTATGTCTCCATATAGGTACACAATATTGTATTTATTTCCTCATCGCGTAGATTGTTATCATAACGTATTTATGTAAGTTTATCATAAGTATGTATGTAACTGTTTATGTAGGTATATTGTTATTTATATAAGTAGTGTATTAATATATTTAAGTATATTTGCACCGACTACCCGTCTCTTATTTCCTCCAGCAACTTTTCGTCGTAAGGTTGTCTGGAAGAAATTGCTTTTAGCAATAAGGTCGCCAATTGTACTTTGTATCTTTACATGTTTTATAATATGTGCTGTGGTGTACAATAAAGAATATTCTTATCTTATCTTTCATAGAATTTGTAGGCCGACTTGTGGACGATGAAAATGACAAATTTTGCAAGAAAAATTGGTAGAAGCCCTTCCTGAGTCCACTTGTGACGAGGTAGTAGTGTAGGAAGTACCTATTTCAGCCATCTTTGCCAGAACATTTCTGCCAGTCGCTGGGCAGTCCGCTAGTACTTGCGCAAGTATAAGTCGGCCATTAGCTACCAAATTTAGCGCACCCTAGCGGCACGCACGCACAACCACATATCGTTTTTGAAATCCAACGTCTTCTGCCTTACTCTTTTCCTCATCCCCATCTTCTGACTTCAATCGGAACCCGCACATCGCTAACAAAAGCTGGTCGAGGCGATAGCAAATCGGTCAGTAAAATAAGAAAAATCGAATCGCCAATCGACTTGATCCAAGACGGAAATCGAAATTGAGCTTCCTAGAACTCCAAACTTCGAACTCGGGTCCTCCCGAGTCATAGTAACCCATACATTTTCTACTTCGATTACTGTCATAAGTTATCAAGCCGCCTATAAGGCCTCTGACATGGCATAACGACTGCCATTACATGACAGCCGGCACCCACGGCTTAACGTGCCTTGCGAAGCACGGAAGCGCTCGGAAAAATGCCACTAGCGGTAGTAACGGGACGGTTACCCATCCCGCACCTGACCGCGCCTGTTGTTGCTTAACTCGAGAGATTGTTTTCAATCACTCGGTTCGATTAGGCCACGAGCGCTTCATTTTCTACTTGCTCATACTTAAATACCTAATACATAGGAATGGTAGTTTTCGAGGTATAACTGTTATAAAACTGCGCATTATTATTTTAAGAGATAACTCAAGAATCGGAGCTTTGTAGGTACATATTTGTAAAGCGACAAGATTGAATTGTAGAAGATATTCAATTTCAAAGTCAAAATGATTGCTTTTTCCTATTGTTTTATCTTACAACGAGAGATAAGTCATTTTAATCAAAGTATTTTCTCCGAAGGATCTTCCATTTAATGGTCTGTCTAAGCGGATTGAGAAGGTAGAAATACCTCTTATAAACGCTTTGTGCAATCTTAATTCTATGAGGCTATTCAAGTGTATGTTAGGATAGGTGGTATTAAATCCAGCAAATGTAGGGACAGTTGCAAAAATGTTCGTTTATTTTTTTATATAGCCTGCAAGCGTCCCACTGCAGGGTTAAAGCCTTCCTTCAGAGGGAGAATGTGGGCTTAATTACCACGCATGCCCACTGCGGATGGGCGATTCCAAACGCTGAGGTATTTTAACACCTTATATACTCGGGTTTCCTCACGATGTTTTCCTTCACGCTTAGCGAGTGGTATTGCAACTATAATTTCACAATTTTAATAAAAAAATATCATTGAACGATTTTATAGATATAGGTTAGAACAGACACTAATAGAAGCTTTATACATAGTTATTTTATTTATTATTTTAAGCTTTAAACTCCGAATTATTTATGATTTAAAATTGCAGGGCTCAAGGCAGGGTACAGCGATATCATTCCGATGTAAAACCTAACTGCAAAGTAGGTACTCAGGGCTGCAAGTGATGCAAATTACTTCAGCCAGATGTTCCTGCCTGTACGTAATACAGAGAGTATTGTAAAGAGGTTCGAATTTCACTGTTGTCGGTGGTCGCCAATTAGCTCAGTTGAGAGAGCGCTGGCATGGTTAGCCAGAGGTCGCGGGTTCGAGTCCCGGCATGGATGGAATTTTTAGCCTCTAAATAGGTTTTAAAAATTACGTAAACATTTTATAATACCATCATAGTCTAGATATTTATTTATAATACCTTTAAGCGTGCAGCCGAAATTTATTTAGTGACGTTATTGGACGGCGAAAAAGACAAAATTGCTAATTAATGTCGAGTACGTCGTATATACCAAAGTGCCATCGATTGTCGTAGCGTTGTAGTGCAGTCATCGCGATTGGTGGTCTAGCTTATCCCAGATTGACTCTGCATTGACCTAATGTCACCAGACCATACTCCAGGGACGAGTTTCATAAAGCTATAATTGATAGCTTATCATGGCAATTCGATTAATATTCTGTATTCCTACCTCTTAATCTGTAGGTCAATCGGGTTTGCAATGAAAATGAAAAGTTATATTTGTACCCAACAGCAAGTAGGTATTTTACAACAAAATTATTATGAAAGCAACAGTTTATTCAAATGAATGTAATATATATGTAATAAGAAGACGTCATGATTAGGAATAATTTTATTTGATCCACTCTGATGCTTTTGCTAGGTAATAACCTGTGTTACAAACATCAGTGTTTCCCGATTGTGTAACTAACAACATTTTTATTTATTTTAAGATGGTCGCGTTTGTTGCTTTCATACAAATCAAATCAATTTTACTTCAACATAAAGAATTTCATTGCGCTCAATTGCGAAGCGCTCGTGGCCTAATCGAACCGAGGGATTGGAATCAATCACTTGAGTTAAGCAACAACAGGCGCGGTTTCAAGGCATTTTAAGCCGTTGGTGCCGGCTGCCATATAATGGCAGTCGTTAAGTCATGTCGGAGGCCTTATGGGGGGCTTAATAACATCTGACAGTAAGACTCGCAACTGTCTTACAACAATCCTCCACCAAACCGGACTTGGCCCCCGTGGTGGAGTATGGCCTAACCTTCCTGAGATGCAGGAAGAGACCTGTGCCCCAGCAGTGGGGACGTAAAAGGGTTGATATCGATATCGATAAAGAATTTACATTCTTTTTGCTGAATGTCAATATAATATCTAAGCTACTATCTTCGGGCCATAGTGTAGTGGAGAAACGATCTGATTAGAGAACATTGTGGACTGAAAGAGGATGTAGTGACTAGAATTGAGAAAGGAATGTTGCGTTGGTTTGGACATGTGGAGAGGATGAAGGAAGAAAGATTGACGAAACAAATATATACTGTGAATGTGAGTTGTAGTGCTGGTAAGGGAAGTCCTAGGCGGACTTACATCGACCAAATAAGGGATGTATTAGCAAATGGAAAGATAAAAGTACCCGGAACCGGCGTGCGTGCATTCAAAGACTTATGAACGTTAATGAAGCGTAGGTGATCTGTTAGGATCGTGGCAAGTGGCAGTCCCTGGTCTCTGCCTACCCTTCTGGGATACAGGCGTGAGGTTATGTATGTATATATGTAGTGGAGAAAAAGACATCGCAGGCGTGAGGTCATGTATGTATATATGTAGTGGAGAAAAAGGCATCGGAAAAAATCTTCACTCTGACCATCTTTAAACATCAATGTATATTGAATTGTCAGAGTAGGCATGCATTTTAGTTCAATGAAATGGGTCGGGCTCCTACACGCTCCAAGACAGGAGGTTTCAGCCCCACCTTTAATCCCCCACTAACATTTATATTACTAACTGCTAAACTAAACTATGCCTTAACTAAATCCGAAGTGACTTGAACAATGCTAATGAAGCGGACAGAGCCGTGTCTCACGCCTATCAATGATGATTCAGACCCGCCATTCAATAAATTTCACCACAACGCGGATTGCAAGCGCATTCCTCTGTGAGCGGTGACTTGGAGTTTGCTAAGAAATATTGTACCTTCAAACCCTTTAATCTTTGAGTCAATATTGTTAAATTGTGTGCCAATTGGTTGCGAGTTTTTCTTAAGTACGCCTACTAATAAGCCTTAATTTAATGTTTATGTAGGTGTATTGTAATATATTTTTTTAAAGAGGTAAAATAAAATGGAGTTGAAAATAAAAGAAGAAAAATCCTCACAAACGGTATAATAAAAAAACCAATGAGGGTTACAAATAAAAATGGGCCTGAGGGGCCGCGTCCCTTAAATGTGCTTTACACTGTAACACCTTATTTTAACAACCTTAAAGGTACATCTTATGTAATAGTACATGTTATATTATACTTAATTCAAAAAAGTCCCACTTAGTAGGTAACGCTTCAGTTAAAGTTTTATTGTAGAAAGGTCAAAGAACATCCTACCGAAACGTGGAAACCTGCGTTTCGGTTATCATAAATTTTATTTAAAGTGCCGCAAAACAAAAAAAGGTAACTTTACGGAACCCGCAAGCAGACCGGAGAGCTCAGGCCTGTCCGCTTATCCTGGGTTCCAGGGTATAAATAAAACCCAGAGATAATAAGAAGAATTAGACGAAAGAAGAAGGACGAAGTAGAAGTAGCAGAAGTTGTAGAAGAAGAAAAAGACGCCCTGCTGGTGTATTCATCGTCCTGGGTCGTGGCACGCTTCCAGGACGGTGCAGGCGAGTGCTACGCCTTCTGTAGCCAGCAAAGCTGGCTTCTTGCCTGCGCTCTTCACCGGTGGTTTAAAACCAATGGTCCATCAAAAGACCGGCAGGTCCACTATTTTATGGATGGTTTAAGCTTGGAAAAAATCGGGCGAACCTCTCGCCGTCGGTGCAAAAGTCAGTGCCCGCCACAGACCAGCCAAAACGCCGGCTCGCATTGCTTTTTGTTGCACAGAATAGTTCACGGCCGTTTCGTCTACACAGCGGTCCGGTCGCCGAACGAAAAATTAAACGAAAAAATAAACCCCGCTACAACACACCCCTCCTTGGGTGAGAATTTTCGTCGGCAACGACGGAAATTCTCCGGATGCCCTCATCCGCACAGGAACTCCCTACCCTGTGGCAAAATGCACATAAGGTAGAAAAAAAACAAACAACTATCATAAAAAAACAAAAAAACTCGAAACCAGTCAACAAAACATTGAATCAAAAGTAGCAAAAGTAAAGTTTTACGTCACAGACAAGTACACCAGATAATATGGAATAAATAAATTAATAAACTACAATAGTTAATTTGGAAGGAGTTAGCAGTAGCATTGTGGTCACACGGATTGGTGGGACCACTCGAGCGTACTGCTTAACCAAAAAAAATCTAAACCGAGAAAGCGGGTAAAAATAAAATAAATAAAAGTCAATCCGGGAAACACAAATGTAAATTAACCTGGGCCAAAGCTGTTGGTAAAAAACAACAACCTGGGATAACAGGTTAAAAGTAAATAGAAAGCAAACCTAGGTAACAGATAAAACACACAAAAAAAAACAAAATGAGAAAAATGGTGGGCTATCCGCAGCAGCATAGGCACACCGAACAGTGTGGTAATCAACCCACTGGACAACCCGCCTGCGTAACATACGACAACGGATAGCCCAGCCTAAGAAACAAACAACTGGTTTAGGGTTCAGTAGTGATAAGGCATTTGGTAGAAGTCACGATCCGCTTCGGCAACTGAACCCTAAAAGTGAAATGGCGACAGCAGTGATAAGGCTTTTGGTAGAAGTCACGATCCGCTTCGGCAGCTGTGCCTCTAGGAAAAAAAATAAAATGGTGACAGCAGTGGATAGGCTTGTTTTTCTGAAGTCACGACCCGCTTCATCAGCTGTACCAGGTAAATCCAGGGGTGGTAGGCAGATACGGTGACAGCAGTGGAAAGGCTTATTTAAATGAAGTCACGACCCGCTTCGGCAACTGCACCGGCCTGAACCTACGAGGAAGAATAAACTTAAATAAATAAGTATGAAAGAAATAAACATACATTGATAGAAGTACGATAAATATTATACATAAACATAGAATAAACAAAAAGAAAGAAATACATTTACGTAAAGAAAATAGAAATAAATAAACATACATAAACTACGCCTTCATCCATTGGTCGCCTTTTACGACATGCAGGAGAAAAACAGTGGAACTATTCTAGAACCGGACTCCACACGGTCTAGACAAAAACAACAACGGATATAGAATAAACTTAAATAAATAAAACACAGAATAAACATACATAAACTATGCCTTCGTCCATTGGTCGGCTCTTACGACCTGCCGGAGAAGATGGCAGTGGGACTATTCTAGAACCGGCCTCCACACGGTCTTAAAAAATAACCACCTTAAAATAATTGATCTGCCGGTCGAAAAAAGAAGAAAAAGAATCCCGTTAAGAGATTAATGAATTAAGTTAATGACGATGCACCTCTTAACCAAACATAGTTAAGAGGGAAGTTAAAGTTTACAAAATCAATTTACAAAAAAAAGTTAGAAGTCAAAAAAAAATAAAGCACATTTAAGTTTAGCTCCGGTTTTTGAGCAAAAGACCAAAAAACGGTTAAAACCACCTCAAAGGTCCCTGTGTTCGGGCGCCATTGTAATATATTTTTTTAAAGAGGTAAAATAAAATGGAGTTGAAAATAAAAGAAGAAAAATCCTCACAAACGGTATAATAAAAAAACCAATGAGGGTTACAAATAAAAATGGGCCTGAGGGGCCGCGTCCCTTAAATGTGCTTTACACTGTAACACCTTATTTTAACAACCTTAAAGGTACATCTTATGTAATAGTACATGTTATATTATACTTAATTCAAAAAAGTCCCACTTAGTAGGTAACGCTTCAGTTAAAGTTTTATTGTAGAAAGGTCAAAGAACATCCTACCGAAACGTGGAAACCTGCGTTTCGGTTATCATAAATTTTATTTAAAGTGCCGCAAAACAAAAAAAGGTAACTTTACGGAACCCGCAAGCAGACCGGAGAGCTCAGGCCTGTCCGCTTATCCTGGGTTCCAGGGTATAAATAAAACCCAGAGATAATAAGAAGAATTAGACGAAAGAAGAAGGACGAAGTAGAAGTAGCAGAAGTTGTAGAAGAAGAAGAAGACGCCCTGCTGGTGTATTCATCGTCCTGGGTCGTGGCACGCTTCCAGGACGGTGCAGGCGAGTGCTACGCCTTCTGTAGCCAGCAAAGCTGGCTTCTTGCCTGCGCTCTTCACCGGTGGTTTAAAACCAATGGTCCATCAAAAGACCGGCAGGTCCACTATTTTATGGATGGTTTAAGCTTGGAAAAAATCGGGCGAACCTCTCGCCGTCGGTGCAAAAGTCAGTGCCCGCCACAGACCAGCCAAAACGCCGGCTCGCATTGCTTTTTGTTGCACAGAATAGTTCACGGCCGTTTCGTCTACACAGCGGTCCGGTCGCCGAACGAAAAATTAAACGAAAAAATAAACCCCGCTACAGTATAAGAAGTGTATTTTTTTAATAGGATTTTATTTCAAAACCCTGACATCCATGAAAAACCCGAGCTATATAGACCAGTTAGAATGTAACGGAAATGTTCTCGTTTTTAGTGAACTTGGATTCGGATTTAAGTTCATAGTGTGTAATGTCTTTCCCAAGCTTTAGATTAGATTCATAATCTTTATTGCACACCGGACATTCAAAAGTCCCCGAAAATGTTAAATATCTAAGTTACATAGTATACAACTATATTATTCGTATTTCCAATTTTAGGTGCAATTTATTATTCTTTAGTATGTAAGGGCACATTAATAGCACTCTCCATTTACGGAGAGGAAGAAACTCGAGTGATCATTTCGTTGCATAGTAACATTTTATCCCATTGCATTTCGTTCACGCACCTTATTAATCTACTAACCCGTTACTATGCACATATCTTAATCTATAACACTTTAGTTATAAGGCCGCTTTTGCGCCGAACGCCTGGTTGCAAGTTTGTGCTTGGAGTATTATGAAACTATGTAGCTAGACCAGTTTTCCCGCGGCAAGCCTTTGTACAGAGCCAGGCATTGCGATGACGATACCAAAATGAGCGCGTTATGTGATAAATAGATGATAGAAGCACAGTCGACCGTGGATAGTGGTCTATGGTAAAAAAGCATGACTCGGTATCCACATGTCTATATTTATTTGGTCTATGGCAAACAAATGTTCACTGGTCTCTTATCTGTAACTGTAACTCTCAGCATCATATCTGAGACTGGTCTACTTTTAGTGATTTAAAGGCTAAAAATTCCACCCATGCCGGGACTCGAACCCGCGACCTCTGTCTATCCGTGCCAGCGCTCTCCCTGAGCCGATAGGTGACTGACTCACCGGCATCAGTGAAATTTCGAACCTCTTTACAACACTCTCTGTATTACGTACATATTATTAAACAATTAACACATGACGTGTTCTCTATTTAGTGTAGGACACCATCCGACCAGGTGGGATGACGATCTGCAAAAAACTGCAGGCAGATGCTGGATGCATCAAGCTGAAGACAGGGCGCTATGGCGCTCATTAGGGGAGGGCTACGTCCAGCAGTGGACTAGTATAGCCCGACGACGGTGACAATCTCTACTTTACAATAAGACTTTATACAATTTAAAAGAAAGCTACTTTAAAAAAATGTGTTGATTCAGATCTATTTATGCCTATTTAGTTTCAAATAATGTATAGCCATTAAAATATTTCTTCATGTTCTTTAGAAAATACAATCTGCCAAGCAAAGCTTAAATGACTGACACTATTCAATTTACACTTCGCGATAGACAGACACTGTTGCCAATCAAGAATTCCAGAAAGATATCGTACGAGATACCTGGACTTATTTAGCTATACAGCTGTCCTCTGGAAAACTTAGCGTAATGTTGCTTTGATAAAAAGCGATTGAATGGCGGTCCTTCCTGAACCCAGCTACTAGTTATTTCATTTTAGCACAGCGAGAAATTAGCGGCCGATTGAAGAGTTTTTATACGTAGCCTACATACATCCCACTGCAAGGCACAGGCCTTCTCTCTTAGAGAGAGAGAGTGAGAGAGAGAGAGAAAGAGAGAGAGAGAGAGAGTATGAACTTAATTATCCGTGTCCACTGCAAATTGGCAATTTCAAACACTGATGTACCTTAAATGCTCAGGTTTCCGAACTATGTTTTCCTTCCCCTTAGCGAGCGGTAGTACTACAAACTCATATTAGTTTAAACTATATTCAAACATTTTAATGTTAGGGTTTTGTAAGATAGTACACAGAGTACCTGCTCAGTCTACTCTATCTAATAACCTACCTTTTTTGCCGATGTCGAAGTTGACTTCATGCTCTTGTAAGTAGTAGTAAGTCGGTTGTTTGCTCCTGAAAGGCCACCAAAAACATGTAAAGAAATCCTTTTATCTTTAAGTCTTCACGCGAAAATACGTACGCATTACACCATTTCCTATATTTCTTTCATTCTGTCCCACCATATTTAAATCAAAATTTAAAATGTCGTCACCAACTCTAGATTTGTTTTTCTTGAACTAAAACTTTCGTAAGCACAACACATTGTAGACTTTTAGACAAGTGTGAGACGAGCAACTGACGACGCGAACTCCGCCTCTGCTCACCATGATCAAGCTCTGCGAATCGGAGCGAAACCTGGTCGGACTCTTCCGATATAACAACACCCGTAAGTAGATCCGGACTAAAAGTCTACAATTTGTTTTTCTTAATTATTTTATTATTTATCTTAAGAACCCTTCCAATTCCGAGATTGCATAAAACTTATCAGCTATCAAACATTTTGGTGCCAGTTTTGCACTTTAGTAGGCAGCGGTATGGTATTAACATTTTCATATTTATACTAGTTCAAGTCGGAGGCTGATGTATACCCATTATCATTAGGTATACTTTGCGATACTAAAAGTGATTTCCCTCGGTTACCATATCTGAGACATGTGTTATTTGTGCCGCAAAACGACGGAGAGCGCGTGTAGACAAGCATTTTATGTTTCAAATACGTAAATCACACGAGCCTGCTTTATAAGCAGAGATCATAATTTAACGTTTTCATCGTTTGCAACCTTTGAATAAGCATCTAAGAATAGCGCAAATTAGACGAGTGTCCTCTAAGATACGATGACTCCTTCTTGTGTTGTTTTAAATAGTTTGTATATTGTATTATTCCTTGAGAAGAGGGCACTAGAGGAAATTCTTGTTTTATATAAGATGAGTCAAGTGTGGAAAAATATGATATTATAATCTTTGACCGGACTGATGATGTAGGCATTTGTGGGCAGTGGAAACACTAGCAGCATATTGTTAAGAGGGTTAAGAGGTTTCCTATTGAGATAAATTCGTGCCAGTTTCACGTCATACCGTCGTGCAAGGGAATGCAGATACTGAGGTTTTTGGGGGTCGCCGTACTTTTGTATTCATGACCTCAACCTGGTTAGCACAGATATTGAGTATTTTAAAAACCTATTTAGAGGCTAAAAATTCCACTCATGCCGGGATTCAAACCCGCGATCTCTGGCTATCCGTGCCAGCGGTCTTTCCGCCAGCGGGCGACTCACCGGCATCAGTGAAATTTCGAACCTCTTTACAATATTTTCTGAATTACGTACAGGCAGCGACATCTGACTGACTTTGCAGTTAGGTTTTACATTGGAATGATATCGCTGTATCCAGATTATAGAGTATTTTTTATTAACTCCCTCTCTCATCTTTCGTTGCCTGCTTATATTTTATATATATACAGCATGTGAAACCTGAGCTGTATATTGCGTAAAAAAAAACCAGGCAACGTAAGATGGAAACTCTGATGTCATAAACACCAGTTTCGAATCTGTGGCAAAAACTAATGGTTGCAAAAAACCTACTTGCCGACACTATTCTATTAGGTGAAATATAATTAGTCAAAATGTCACGAATACGTTGCGACGTCCCACTTTTTTGAAGTTAATCACGTTGCTATGAGAAACAAACCTCATGGGTATTTTTTTATACCCAAACTAGTTGACACCGCAAACAGTCAACTAGTTTGGGTATAAAAAAACGACTTATTCTCAGACTTACCAAATATGCAAAAAAAAATCATAACAATATTTGTAGTGTAGGACGCCCAGGTGGGATGACGATCTCAGAAAAACTGCCGGCATATGCTGGATGCGGATAGCTGAAGACAGGGCGCTATGGCGCTCATTAGGGGAGGATGTCAAGCAGTTGACTAATATAGCCTGAAGAAGAAGAATAGTCGAAGCCGTTTCGGAGGATTTCGATAAAAAATACTGTGAGACGAGATTTTAATACATTAGATCGATTTTAATTTAGTTTCTTCTTCTTCTTTATGTGTCGTCGTCTATCGGACGTTGGTAACCAATTCGGCGATCTTGTTTTTCGAGGTTGCCAATACAAACAAGGAACTGGTACTGTGTTAAACTAATGTCGCAGGTTGTGTGACCATTATATCTTCAATCTGCCAGGTCTCCTTCTTTCTTGAATCTTTCCTTGAAAAATTAGATAGACAGAGCACACTTTATGGTACATACAAAAGGAAATCACACAGATATTTTTTAACCTAAGAATACAGACGGCGGCCTTATCACTAAAAATGGTCTCTGCCAGACAACCTTTGCATGCACTGGAGCAATACATTGGAGAATGAAGGTGATGTAAAAACAAATAAAATTATTAAAAATCTATTTCTATATGAATGATAATTGAATGATAAAAAAAAACAAGTCAAATATATGTATATGAATTATACATGCTTAATTGAGAAAGTTATTATACTAACTGTTAATACCTATCTAGATATTAACAGTTAGTATAATAATTTGTTAGTATAATAATAATAATTTGTGTATATCATTTGTATCTACAAATGATATACACAAATAAAACTAATAAAAAAATATGTTTGTGTTATGTTGGATGTTTGTTACTCAATCACGCAATATCGGCTGGACATATATATATAAAACTTGGCGTCTATCTGTACGCCAAGTTTGGCACGTAAATCTGTTTCAAAGATCTCAATTGAGACAAAGAATACTTGATATCCCGGTAATGCGTTCTCTTAAGATAATTTCTAACGCGGGCGTAGCCGCGGGTTAATACTAGTAATAACTAAATGATACTCAAAACACGCTACAAATGGCTAAATAACTGCTCCGTGTCTACTTACACACCTAAATTACTAATTTTTAGTAATAAGGCCGCCAATTGTACTATATTTATATGAATAACTGGGACTGATTGCCATGAATCCCACAACGGCTGTTCTAACATTGAGTCAATGGACTGTACATAGTATTATCTCGTGAAATTTTCTTCAAGAGTTCGAAGACTCCGTATGGAAACGAACTAGCATTAGAATCGCAAAACAAAATAAACAACCGATGGACAGCATGTTTGAATTCAATTATCTATGTACAAGGTGAATGTACAAAGGTATTCTCGCGCCGCGGCCGAATTTTGTTCTGCGATGGCAGTTTTTAGTATCTATTAAATCGTTATCGTTATCAACCCTTGTATGTTCCCACTGCTGGGGCACGGGTGTCTTCCTGCATCGCAGGAAGGTTAAGCTATACTCCACCACGGGGGCCAAGTCCGGGTTGGTGGAGGGTTGAAGACAGTGGCCGGTCTTACAGTCAGAAGTTAACAAGCCGCCCATAAGGCCTCTGACATGGCTTAGCGACTGCCATTATATGACAGCCGGCACGAACGGCTTAACGTGCCGTGCGAAGCACGGACGCGCTCGGAAAAATGCCACTAGCGGTAGTCACGGGACGCTGACCCATCCTGTACCTGACATATCATAAAAATGTTTTCAATTAAATGTTTTCAATACAAAGGCATCCATACCTACAGGGTAGCCCGACGGTAGGCAGTCGTTAAGCCATGTCAGAGGCCTTATGGGCGGCTTGATAACTTCTGACTTTAAGGCCCGCCACTGTTTCACAATCGTCCAGCAACCCGGACTTGGCCCCCGTGGTGGAGTATGGCTTAACCTTGCTGCTATGCAGGAGGAGAACCGTGCCCCCGCAGTGGGGAAATAAGATGGTTGATATCGATGCTGACTGCACATCAGAGAGATTTTAGAATTGAAACCGGCATGAATAAATGACTGAATTTACAGTATCAATAGTAGTAGTCGAACAGTAAAGAAAAACACTGTTTTTGTAGAAGTGAATCGAGATACGTAATCTATATAAAAAAATAATTGCTGAAACAACGATATTATCAAGAAACTCTTCGTCATGTAATTTAAAACAAGGCAAATTTATATTTCTCAATTAACGTACTTAATGGCTTTTTAGAAAATATTGTTCCCAATTTTTCACTCTATTTCAAGATAAAGACAAGGAGCGCCACGCTCATTTTCTTTCTTCTCTTTCATTCGTATTGACACTGACAGTGATGGCTAGAGTTTGTGACAGTTATAACTCTAGTCTTATTGGTCCAGCGGTATCACGTCTGACTACTATACCATGCCGATTCGATTTTCACTGGAATTCTCCGTACATTTGTAGACATGGCTTCAGACTGGGTGCAACTTCATATTTTTAATGTCCTTGCTTAGTTACCACAGAGTATCCTAGTTTGGGACCAGGATAAGTGATTGTGGTGTGTGAAAGTTATTTATTTATTTACATAGAGCATTTAAATTGAGATATCTAGCGAACATGGGATGCGTGTGTCAATGAGTTGCTGCTGAATTTTACAGTTAGCGTCCAAAACATACGTTTTCTGGCAATTTAATACAACCTTGAGTAAGAGGTGATGGTGTCATGCCGGTAAATAATATGTGGTTAAATTTATACCTACTCGTTGTAGGTATAAGAAAACCTGCTAAGTAATGACTAATATAGCACACAGAAGGTTAAGCAAGTACGCTTTTACAGGATTTCTTTTATGATCTCCATTTGAAAGAATCTTGTGCAATAATGACAGTGTATTGACCTTTGCATCCACTTCTTGAGATTATTTATACTCCTGTGGTTCTTTCAGCTTCACTCACACTAGATGGGTGAAGAGACTGCGTGCCTGGAACATTGACGGCCTCGGTGGTGCAGCGGTTTGGCACGCTCCTGTAAAACCGGAGGTCTCGGGTTCGATCCCCGGCCGGGTCAAACTAGGAAACGAACTTTTCTAGTTTGTCTCGGGTCTTGGATGTTATCCATGTATTTATTGTATTAAATCTATCGTCGAGTTAGCACCTATAACACAAGTCATTTAGTTGTACTTGTATAAAAAAAAGGGCTTGCCCAGCACCTAAACCATCCTGACAGCTTAGTCGGCCTAGCCCACAGGAAAGATAACGACATTGTTACCCTTATATTAAGGACAAAAATCATCCCACTAATTTAGATGTTATAAATCTAAACATAATAATTATGAAACTACATACATCATATACTGGGCTAGTATTTAAATGGTCGTATCTACCACCGCCACCAGCATCGTGTTGGTGTGTTTCGTTATTTACTCTCTCTCTCAAAATATCAAATTTGTCTATTTTTGGCTTCTGACTTCATCACAGAAAGGGAAGGTTAAGACTTATTCTAGCCGCCCCACGATATCAACTCTTGAATGTCCCCACTGCTGGGGTACGGGTCTCTTCCTGCATCGCAGGAAGGTTAGGCCTTACTCCACCACGGGGCCAAGTCCGGGTTGGTGGAGGATTGTAAGACAGTGGCGGGTCAAATTGTCAGAAGTTATCAAGCTGCCCATAAGGCCTCTGACATGGCTTAATGACTGCCGTTACATGACAGCCGGCACCAAAGGCTTAACGTGCCATGTGAAGCACGGAAGCACTCAGAGAAATTCCACTAGCGGTAGTAACGGGACGGTCACCCATCCCGCACCTGACCGCGCCTGTTGTTGCTTAACTCGAATGATTGACTCCAATCACTCGGTTCGACTAGGCCACGAGCGCTTCATAGCACCTCTCTATTCAGCCCAGTAAGACCCCCAAGACGCCAAATGAGCATAGACCTCTTCTTCAAGCATCGTACGTTTCTTTGCCAACCTTGTCTATTGAGCTTCTGCCGCGTTCTTAATGTCATCGACCTATCGGGTAGGTGGCCAATCCACCGAACGACACTGCCAGTTCTCGGCCACCACTCTGTGACCCAAAGCATAAGACATACTCTACTAATAAAGCAGCAAAACATAACCTCACGCCTGTATCCCAGAGGGGTAGGCAGAGACCAGGGATTGCACTTGCCGCGATCCCGACAGATCACCTTCGCTTCATCAACGTTCATTAGTCGTTGCATGCATGCACGCCAGTTCGGGTACAATATTAGGACATAGCTACAATTTATATATAAGTGAAGATAAGATAACATAAGATTGATTTGTAGACTTTTAGTCCGGATTTACTTACGGTTGTTGTTATATCGGAAAAGTCCGACCAGGTTTCGCTCCGATTCGCAGAGCTTAATCATGGTGAGCAGAGACGGAGCTCGCGTCGTCGGTACAGCGATATAACAACACCCGTAAGTAAATCCGGACTAAAAGTCTACAATATGTTGTGCTTACGAAAGTTTAAGATTGATTTATTTGTAAGAGATAGGTACAACAGAGTTGGGATGTCGCAATTAGGAATTAGATATATCTTGCCCATAAGGCGTACAAAATGTTCGACCAGATATATTGATAAAAACGACGCTGAGTGAAATAAGTTAATGGTCAAATTATAATGTAATCCAACAGTCCTAAGAAGTAATTTCATATCATGCATTTCAAAAACAGATCTAATCATATTATGACGGCGTCTGTGGCGCAGCGGTTTGGCACGCTGACTGTAAAACCGAAGGCCTCGGGTTCGATCCCCGGCCGGGTCAAACTAGGAAACGAACTTTTCTAGTTTGTCTCGGGTCTTGGATGTTATCTATGTATTTATTGTATTAAATCTATCGTCGAGTTAGCACCTATAACACAAGTCATTTAGTTCTACTTAGTATAGGGCTAACGAGATCTGTGTAATATGTCCATGAATATTTATTTATTATTTTAGAATATAGGCTGTTCTTCTGCTAATTCCTACTGGTTACAAGTTAATGTACTCATCCCGGTACTCCAGAGGGGTGGTTAGAGCCCACGTCAGCTTTATATCACGATTCATGGACCTTCACTTCATTCATTAATCGCTGCATTGAGGTCTATACCGTTTCGGGTACTTCATCTTCACCTTCGATAGGGTTTGCGCTCAGTTGGAACTTTGAGGTATGAAGATTTGTCAAAAGGAGCTGATTACAGAAGCAGACATGACTATTTAGGTAATTGAGATGAGAACATAACACACACACCATGGATTCGGTCACAGAGAACTAAAGCCGGAAACATGTTTAGATAAGATAAGATAAGAATATTATTTATAGTACACGGGAAAAACAATAAACACAAAATAATTATGAATATACATAGTACAATTGGCGGCCTTATTGCTAAAAGAAATTTCTTCCAGACAACCTTATGATGGAATGTTGCTGAAGGAAATTGGAAGCCAACATAAAGCGCTCAAAAAGATACACGTGTTGCCATAAAGTGGTAAAATTACAGTAATAAAATAATTTTGATGCAATAAAGAGTTTTTTAATTAAATTTCGCTGTCGGTAGAACCCTTGCCTTACATCCAGGTGGTCTTAAATTCGAACCCCAGTAGATGTACCAACGTGCACTAACAATTTACATTCGTGAAATGGTAGTTTTGCTGTATGCACGTTATTTTTTATTTAAATTCGGAACAATTACTACGTTGTGACATATTTAAGTTGAACCCGAATGAAGAACTGTGCCCCAAGATACAATTTAATTAAGTTTAGGATTCAGAGTTACTTTATACATTGTTATATTTTATTCTGCTCAATAAACATTTTTCATTTCATTTCGTTTTAATCTAGCGGTTTGAAATGGCCAATGCGCCAATTCGCGGTGGCCTTACGTGATAATTGAGCTCACACACTCTCTCGGAGAGAAGGCCTGTGTCCTAAAGTAGGACGTATACTCGTATGGGCTGTATTATTTAAATTTAATTCAATTTGAAAGAGGATAAATGGAAAGTTTCCCTAAGTATGCCGTCCAAATGACTATGCAGTTTATCATGCCTCCGACGCGCAAAAATACGCGCCATCGCCGCTGGACCCTAAACCAGTTTCGGCCAGATCTGCCGGTTCTGAGAAGGCCGCCATTTTGAATTTTCGGAGCTCCACCAATCCCTCGCAAAAAACTCGCTGCCCCCAACCGCCATCACGACCTCAACCGTCATATTCTATCTCTAGCCGATGCTGAGAAAAAAGCCTCCATAACATATGATTCTATTTCGTTTAAAAGAATGTCGGAACTGTCTCTCGATTTTGAACGCGCGGCCGTTGGCGGTGGCTGAAGGTAGTTGGCACAGAACGTCGACTTGGCTTAAGCTCAGCATAGCATTCATGCGTTAAAAATAAACCAGTCAAGCACGACTCGGATTCACTGATGGAGGGTACTGTATCACCAGAGACTTTGTAATTAAAACAGACAAAAGTTTAAAAACTACAATCCGACAGTCGGTCCTTTGTAAACAGGTTTAGAATCACTTTAAAGATCGAATCACTTGTGTTCCCTCGAATATTAAATTAAAATAGTTTTTCTTATTATTAGTTAATACACAAACAGCTCTGAGCTGATGAGTGTATATCACTTTCTCGTATACTGTACTATATGTATAATGTACCTCGTCGAGGAAAATAAGACTAAAATTCGTTTTATTGTCAGCCTATAAAAAAACATATTTAGTACAGTTCTAAAAACCTATTTAGAGGCAAAAAATTCCACCCATGCCGGGATTCGAACCCGCGACCTCTGTCTATCCGTGCCAGCGCTCTTTCCAACTAATGGGCGACTCACCGGCATCCGTAAAATTTTTAACCTCTTTACAATATTCTCTGTATTACGTACAGGCAGCGACTGCCTAAAAATAGCCTCTAAATAGGTTTTTAAAATTGTTCTTAGCACAGGTTTGTGCATTAAAAAGAATATAATATTTTGTAGAGGTTATAAAACTCATCTCCACAATAACCAACAACAATAATAACCAATAATAAGTGACCTGCAGTCCTGCAGTCATAAATGATACGTTTTACTTTAGGGGAAGACGTCACGCTGTAATTTTTGAGTATTGAATTGCTTTTTATTTATATATTTTAGTTTTAATTGAGGAAAATTTTAAATAAAATATTATTTTCCATGCATATTGCAAGAATTTGCCTTCACCGTAACTAGATATCGCTAATTGTAGGTGCCGTTTAAGCTTAAATCACTAGATGGCGCTTAAAAAAATACAAAAAATTCTACAGTAAGAAAAATAAAATCTAAAATAAAAATCGGCAAAAACCCGATAGATGAGTTAGGTACATTTAATAAGCTGGTAACATGCAAATTAAACATTGTCAGCCTTATTCCAAAACGCGGTCTAAATTTAGTACTGGGATTGTTACCAGGTTTAAACCATAGACCAAGTAAAATGTTATTACAAAACGAAGTTTATCGCTATGTCATGGACTATCTATGGTACTAAAGTTAAACTTCTGATACCCCTAGTTTATCTATGGACTAACCTCCAAATTGACGTTCGAATTTGTTTGGTTTCGTGTAAGTATTAGATTGCAATAAATAATTGATATTATGGACGACATTGATATGATGGATTTCGATGATTTGAACGATTTGGACATGCTGGAGACGTGTCGGCGATCCAGCAGACTTCGTCATCGTGTGAATCCCTTCGATTTAAGTGACGAAGATTTTCGACATATAGGTTCACAATACGTTTAGGCAAAAAAATTGTTGACTTGTATTTATTGTATTATTTCATACCTATTCCCAATATGATATGAAACTATCAGAAAATTTTTGACGTCTCGGATTGGCGCGCGCGCTTGAATATTTCATTCCATTTCACACGAGAGTAGCCACTTGATTATAAAACGCTTCAATAACAATATAATAATTAATAGTGCTCATTTTAGTAAGATTGGAACCTAAACAAAGAACAATTTACGATGTATAGGTATTTTAAACGCAATAATGAATATTTTTGCGTTTAAAATGTGAAGATAATATCCATTTAGTGAAACGGAACGCAGCATTGAATGAAAGCTGAATGAACGAATCAGTGAATATTATTTGAACCACGGCTGATCTCTGGTTTAACTGATCCTCGAATAGTCTTCTATTTGTAATAGCGACACATATTTGATCTGGGTCTAACTTTGATACCGTAACAATCCTAGATCTTTTAGTCTTGGTTTAAACCAGGACTTATTCAGGTTTTTATAATAAGGCGGTGTGTGTCTGCTTATACCCAGGTTCCGGTTCAGGATCCGTCTGCTTAGGTACCTAGTTATTTTTATTTAAATAATAACATATTCAAGTTGTCGCATGAGTAAAACTTACCCTTTTAGGTAAGAAAAGGGGAGTTAATTACACCCTGTTTTGTTCTCTATTTTTCTTTACCCAATCCATCCTTCTCCGCCTTCCACTTCGATGGCGGCATGACGTCAGCGGCGCGCCGCGCGGCCAATAGCGCGGGCGCGCGCGGCCGGGCGGCGCGGGCGCATTGCCAGTCGCCGCCACGCCAGGGCTGCGCGAGGGGCGCGCCCGCACGCCGCGCGTGCGCAGTGCAGTGCCAAGGAACGACACCCTGGGCCTTTCCCAGAGCAAGAACCAATTTTTGACGTCGCAACTTGACGCGTCTCCCACAGTGCAACGCTCGTCAAAAATTGATTCTTGTTCCTCCCTGTGGCGAAGGCTCCGGACGGGAGAAAGCTGGTGACAGTGCAGGTGAGACTTTTCATTGCATTTCCTGCTAAAATAGTGGGCTAGGCCGGGTGGTGGAAAAGTCAGTCTACCCGCAATTTGCGCGGCGGAGTTAACGCGCGGTGTTTGCGTCGCAGAATAATTCAGTAGGAAAATCACTACGCGGTAATCTCAAACGTAACTTTTGTTAATTTACCGAAAAGAAGATAGAGTTTTCTTATTTTTCTAAACAAAAACGTTTAACTAGGCTTTGCTGCCATAAAAGTAATGCAAACCGACTTCGAGACATAATCTTTCGTCTTTCAAGCGCATCTCATTTAGTACAAGCCTAGTTTCTTTGTCTTTTCTTTTTCAAATTTCGGTAGATTTCCCCCCTCAGCTGGTCGGACAGGTTGCAAGGCAGTGGGTGGCTGAGCTAGGTGTGTATCCGGGTTCGATTCGCCCACGCGGGGCCTTGACCGCAGTGAGTTCGACCGCGGAGGCCACAAAATTCCTAAGGCTGAGGTGTATTAGCCCCTTATTACAGCGCCAATCTTAGGCGGCGGTCTGTTAAAATTATCATAGAGTGAGCCTTCGTCATTTTATTTCTCTGCTTGGTTTAAAAAAAAAAGGATTAATACTTCAGTAATAAGGCCCTCGAGAAATCGTACAGGCTTTACCGTTACTTGAATTTGAAATGGGTTAACGATTATAGGCTTGGGATGCAGGTGGTATAAAAAATCTGTTTGTATTGCGTACCTATTGAAGACTGCCTAGATAACAATGTATTTCTTTACACCTTTCTGTACTATACACTTCGTATCACGAAACCATAAGTAAGAGATTAACCTTAATTTTCTTCGCTTGCCTGCATTCAAATAGTCTTTTCTATCAGCCTTAAATTCGACGTTAAATTGTATATTAGTAACCCACAAAATAAATAACAGAGGAACAGACTAAAGTACATAAAACGTCTAACATTCCTATCTTTTTCCATTAGCCGCCCATCTTCGACACCACTCACTATAAAATGTAATTCAAAAAAGCCACAGGTAGGGAAGAAACGTAATTTATGTCCGCGCGGGGCGAAGTAAGTTCGGACCGTGACGCGTTGATGTCTTCGTCAAGGGAGACATTACTAGGGATACGTGACGCGTGAAGCGATGTGGTGGTTTTTAAATTATCATACGATTTGAGTTTATTATCGTTTGCGTTCACTTTAATTTTCACGTTAAAATTCTAACGGATATATGCAGCTCTGTGGGCGCAGGTAATTATGATAGTGTAGTTTTACGTTAATTGTGTAACTTCTTTCATCAATTCAACTACTATTGGGCAACCGAAAATTTACCACTTACCTTAACTAAATATTATTTAAGTAGCCATTTGAGCTAAATGCTACTCAAGCTATATTCTGCTAAGTGCTGTAATTCGGTAATTTTAAGAACCAGATGAACTCTCAGCATTTTTTTACCAATATGTCCTAAACGGATGATTGATCACTTACCAGGCGTCTTCAGGTTTCTCAATTCAGTACATAAAAAGTTCGGGTCCCGTCGTCGGGAGGCCAGCAGTAACATTGATGCACTGCTGACTTTCTGGAAAGAGCCCTGCTACGTACAGCGCCCAATTATGAGGCTAAATGCAAAAACCACACGACAAACTAACTACATAAAAACTTTTTGATGGTTGTTTCAGTCATCGACTTTCAAAACCAATATGGTCTAATCCTAAAATATCTGGTTAGAGTAAAAACGATGAAAAATCCGTAAGTTTCCAGTAGATTGGCCCTATGAAGATTGATTGGCTAGGGCTCGCTCGATCGCGCCCTTTGAAGCTCCGCCCTTCGACAAAGGACCGACATCAAAAGGCAACGTGATGTAGGTACAGTCACCATAAAAATAACTAACGAAGCATTTAAATATTTTTTTTATTATTTTTGTAATTAACCTATAGTCATGTCGACTTTATGTTTGTACGTTAAAATGCATGAACTGTTGGAGTTACTACATAAAGTCGAAAGAGCACCATCGCTTGTTCTGACCTCAAACTTTTTTTTTTTTTTTTTTTTTTTTTTTTTTTTTTTTTTTTTTTTTTTTTTTTTTTTTTTTTTTTTTTTTTTTTTTTATAAACATTTATTCAAATAAAAATACAAAAAAATACAGAAGTTGGTTTCTGCCAAACTGCATAACAGTTTGTTGGCAGATGCTCTTGGTTTTACAAGTTCAAGTTATCTTATGTGCTAGGTACATACAAATACTACAAAAGACATTTGAAGACTCCCTACACACTACCCTCTTGCTCGCCCTACGCCTAAGGCTTGGGTTCGGTCAGTCACATGACATTGCCACGAACAAGAGGTCAGTGTGCCGGGCAGAATCCAAACTAGCCAACTACCCACTACCTACATACACATCAACTACAGTTGACTTAACAGAAATTCTGCAACTTTTTTCTTATATGTGACTTTACAGACATTCTCACATCTTAAAGTAACCGGAAGATCGTTTAATATTTTCGGAATAAGATATTTTCTCGTACGCATACCATAATAATTTAGAATTCTAGGCATGACCAATTTTCTGAGAGATACATTTCTTGTCATGATTTTACATGTTATAGGTATTTTATACGAATTAATGCCATATTGTTCTACTGTCAATAAAAGCTTTACTTTTTCGTGTACAGGCAAAATTTTACAGATTTCAAATAGCTTACTATAATCTCCTTTGCAGTTTACTTTTGTGTTTTTATCCACTAGCTGTTTTAGAAACCGAAATAGAAAACTAGAATACTCTGTGCCATAGTAACTGGCAAAGACGAAACAAATATAAAAGACTGATCGATCACTATAGGACTTAAATTATTTTCATGTCTGTGTATGAAATATTTTTGCAACAGGCATGCCTGATAATAACTTTATCAATACTTCTGGCGTTCTTTGAGAGAAGCCTTTAATGAGCAAACGGGATTAACATAACATAACCTCACGCCTGTATCCCAGAGAGGTAGGCAAAGACCAGGGACTGCCACTTGCCACGATCCTGGCAGATCCCCTTGGCTTTATCAACGTTCATAAGTCATTGCATGCATGTACGCCGGTATAGGGTTAAGGTAATTAATAATATCAAAATTAATTTATTATACGCTAACCTTAGTAGCATGTATCGTTGGTAAATGGTTAGTCTTGTCGCCTAGAAATCCCCAAAGTTGGGCCAACCGCGGTAACTTACGACGTCGTTAGGACGTTTTGGGCCTAAAATATTATTGTACGTTCAAAGTTGGCCAATAGGTATGGTTGGAGTGCTCGATAAACAAGGTGCCAAATATAACCGTTGGCCGAGCGAGTCAATGCTTCTTGGGTAGTCAGGTAACAAAACCTCTCTACCTGGTTGTACCATAGATAAGTATATGTCCACTTCAGCGAACTACCGCCTTTGATTGGTCCAAGAACATAAAACCGAAGGGAAGTCCAAGGGAACCGAATGGACGGGACTTTTTGTTAAGTGGGATTCAAAGAAACTCTTCTGTTAAAGTGGTAGGTGGTCTGGAGCTTTTGTCTTGCTTGAGAGTACTTGATGTTAGAATAAATAGTGCTTTGTACAATTGTGAGTGTTCGCTCAGGGCCCTTGGAGGCGTTCTTGCGGCGATTTACGAGATTTTTTACAAATGAGCTTCTGTCAAATTCGAGGCATATATTTTCAGTCAAGAGCAATTTGAAAAGAAAGAAATCCTGATAGTTTTAGGCGTGACTTGAATCTACGGCACATTTCGTTACAGGCGGTGATTACGTTAAGGTAGGACTTTTGTGGAATTTTCGGGTATATATTTTACTCTAGCTCAGTTATTGGTTGTCACTCCAAGATGGAACAGCCCATGTTTTTTTGTACGGTACGTTATAAGAGACTATACCGTGCGGTAGCGATGCCCACGAACGCGAAGCAGAAGTTTTAAAGGTGTTTTTATTACCGTGATGCCATAGTATTGCTGCGAGCCACAAATGAGGTACAGAATAGTTGCTACGCTAAAGACAGTATACGATCAGCCACTTAGACCATCGCTATGAACGCCATATCACCGTACCATTCTTCATTGTCATCATCATCAGGTATTTGACGCACACTGCAGTAAATAGGTTCTTACATTGTGTCAACTCAAAAGGGTAGGGATTTTATTCGGGAGCTGAGTGCTTAGTGCGAGTTTTTTAACTACTCGATCGCGTTAACGTAAACTCATATTTCTATGGCATCGAGGAAGCGCCACCTAGCGACAAGTATGGAAATTAAAATTGCTGAGTGCGAGTTGTAATGGTTTACGTTGAGAAGTGAACACGTTTACCAGCCAAAACACGAATAAACGCGAGTGCGAGTTGTACTGTGACAGCGTTTTGCCAGTTCGAACGGTTAACTTACTCATACTCACTACTCAATGCTCGATTAACGCGGTAGTAAAGTTATTCGATTGGAACTGTCAAACTCGCACTAAGCACTTTGGGCTGAGAGGGACCGTGGCGTGGACTTTCGCTCCGGGGCATACCTGACCCAAAGTATTTCCCTCGCAATGTAGCGACGCAACGCCGCCAGTGTTATGAGGACTTTTGGGTCGGGTATGTCTCGGAGCGAATGATTAGGTTAGGTTTTATTACTATTGTTGGTTTTGTAGACTTTAAGTCCGGATCTACTTACGGGTGTTGTTATATCGGAAGAGTCCGACCAGGTTTCGCTCCGATTCGCAGAGCTTAATCATGGTGAGCAGAGACGGAGCTCGCGTCGTCGGTTGCTCGTCTCACACTGCCTTCCGATATAACAACACCCGTAAGTAGATCCGGACTAAAAGTCTACAATGTGTTGTGCTTACGAAAGTTTTAGTTCAAAAATATTATTGGTTTAATTTTAATGTTGTTTTGATATCATATTATTTTGTAATAACAAGGCCCAAGAGTGCCACGCTGTGTTACCCAGGGTAATAAATTGTGTATTAAAAGTAAAAGATATTTATTCGCAGTAAATCGTAGCTTATGTGTTAATTCAGGATGTCAGGTAACTCCATACCAAATTTTATAAAAATCGCTCCAGCCGTTTAGATGTGAGAACAAGTAACAAACATACACTCACAATCTTCTGCCTTTCTGCTGTGATTTTGACTGTGACTCAAAATGAGCTCACAACATTTTCTCACTAACATAATACTTAATACAGTTTCCAACTTATACTGTCTGTTCCAAGTCGAACGGTCGCCTGCGGTTTAGCTAACGGAACAAAGTTAATAACACCAAGTTTCCATTTATGTCCACTTAATGCTTCGCAAGTGGGTCAGATTTAATATAAATTGTTGTTAATTGCTTGCACACATACTCTGACATAGGTGAGCGTCTGTCGACCGCTGTACCTTCGGCCTGACTTCGCCGCAGGCCACTAACTGTAGTTTAGTTAACAAGGGTTTATTTGGCCAAACCTAAATTCTTTTAGAAAGAACAAAGCCATTTTTCTTTTAATGTAAAGAATTTACATTCTATTTGAAGAATTTTAATATGGAATGTAGCCGCTGCCTCCGACCCTATTTGTAGCGGAGAAAAGGGTAGAAAAATAAAACTCCACTCTGACCATGTTTGTTTAAATTATCTTAAACCTAATACATCAGCTGCTAGCTACACGACAGAGAATCCACCATTGCTAACCTTAGTAACTTTTCGTATAAAAGTAGAAAAAACATTAATACAAAAGTAGAAAAAACAGACACGCTTCGTGGATTATGTCTAGCCAACCAACTGTCTTTTCAAGGTGCACCTCTCATTAAATAGTTTCGTGACCTAGAATTTTGTAAATAGTGAATGCAAGTTTATTTATAGCGGTAAAACGCAGCCGTAGGTATGCATAACTACACACATAACTTGACTATCGCTCTTATGATCCACGGAATAAGTACAAGTATTGAACAAAAAAGTTAACTCGAGTGTCACTGATCATGTAAGTTACATCGTAATACAACTGGTATAATTTTACTTACATACTTACATACTTGCATTTAAACAAAACAAAAAGTAACGTATGCTTTTCTCGTCATCATAACAAAATAACTTTTAATAAACTAGAATCTGAAAGAATAACAAAGCAATGTAGGCTGGAATTTCGTTTTGTATATTTTAATTTCCTCACTTAATAAATGTCTACGTCTAAATACAGTCTTCACTTAATAAATTAATATAGTACCTTTGTATCCATTATGAAACAATGTTAGTCCACTAGCGATGAATAAGACAAAAAGTTCCCTCTTTGCTAAGGCCTATACACAGCAGTTACACATTCTATGTATAATTTCATTTAGCGTAATTATTATGACTCTTACAATTACTATGAATGGATTTGTACAGTATTTATGCGCCGGAGCAGGATGTTACTGCTGACGCCTGAGTACTGTAACAGCGGTACTCAAGTTATATATTGAACGGGTCTAATCGCGATTATTTATTAGGTAAAACATAATTACTCGCGGTATTCAAACCGCAGCAGCGCCCCCAGTACCTCCTCAGTGGTTTGAAAAAGCATTTTGCTCCTTTGCCATAGTTTCTTTGTGTTTTAAATAATAATAACATTTACATACTGGCACATACATTGCTTCTAGCCCTACACTAGGATACGCTGTGTCGCGGGTACCAGAAACAACGACATCACAAACATGTAAACATCCGAAGGTCTTTTTAAAGGTTTTAAAGGTCTGTTTGCGCCTGCGTCGCAGTTCTGAGGTCTGCCTTGAGTAGCGGCGTAAAAATTACGAAACAATGGGCCAATTTGTGAATTGAGAATTTCGCTAAGTAAATAGTTGACAGTAGTTACGTCTCTTCAAATTTTTCAACCGAGAAAAGCGTTACAGAACGTTACTTAAGTATTTGCTTACTGAAGTTCGCAATTCAGAAACCGAATGCCATTTTCTTTTATTGAATTTGGTCGAGATGTTTTTCCAAGTGTTTTTTGGAATTTTATTTTCTTCCGTGCATATCATGAGTGAATTAGTGAGCGTTTGTTAATTATCTTAAAAAAAATTTAATGCACTAATCCGTGCTAAGGGCAATTTTAAAAACCTATTTAGAGGCTAAAAATTCCACCCATGCCGGGACTCGAACCCGGGACCTCTGGCTAACCGTGCTGTTTGTTAATTTCCAATCTCTATGTAACTATGAAGTTTATCTGGAAAGGACGGGGCTAGAATCTTATCATGGAATCTTATCATATCATAGGAGCAGTGCCGGTGATTGCATTACATTATGTGGATGGTAAGTGGCTAGAACTAGGAATTTCCGGGTATTTAAAGACCATTCCCTACCGTGGCTCACCCATTATAGAAAATACCTTAAAAATACCATTCAATTGGTGCTATTCCACCAACAAAACCCCAGCCAGCAACCTCGGACAATGGCGCCAAAAAAAACTTTGGACGCCCCAGTGCCTAGCACGTAGATATGAATTAAGAATTCCTCCGCATTTCCATAGGCACTGAGCGTGAATACGTATGGGCTGATATCACCGTCGTGTGAATCTACCCGGTCGACCGTGGAGCCACGAAGCCACGGAGTAGAGTGACCATGTTCTGGACGCGGCAACTTTTACAGTTTCAACATATTTTAAACTTTCGCGACTTGTACACCTAGTTAGAATATTTTCGGGGCTTAATCGCGTAGTAATTTATTGCTATTTTAAGCTTATTAAAATATTAAGCCCCGAAAATATTCTGACTTGTACTTAACTTTTTATATACTTACTCCTCTTTATTGCAAACAGTAATTTTGGAAGAACCTTATAACCCCATAAAAAGAACCTTATTAAGCATAAACTTACGACTTATGTTAAAAGTGTAAATTTGCTTTACCTTAAATCTAGAGTAAATCTTAAAAGTAGCGTCGAAAATCATAATAATACATGGTACCCTGGTTTGATTTACTACGTGTCATAATAAATTTACATTTTGTCACACATTATCTACCTATAATAAATAAATATTACGTTTGTAAAGTATTTAAGATCTTCGTCTAAATAATTAACTAATTAATTCTTTACCTAATGAACAATGGCAACTCGAGTGGTTAAGTGTCACTTGACCGGTCTAATCGAATTTGATCATTAACAATCAATATTAACATTTTATTATTAATCCTAGGATTTTACTTTAAAGTACCTATACACATTGTTAAACAACATATGTACACTGCATTGTCACAGTACCATAAATTTTTGTTCTATAAAATGGGGCCCGGGTGACCCCAATATTTTTCCTTCATTGTATATAGTCATGCGTTTTTATTATCTAACCACAGATTACACAATATTAACACAGTTTGTCAGTAATAAATAAGCCCTACACTGGGAATCCCTATGTCTCAGGGACTGCATTGAGTAAAAACACTGCTACAATTAGCTAATTGATAAAAAAATTATTTAATAAACTTCACAAAGCAAACTTCACAAGTCCTGGCTCGAAATACTCGTGACATATAAGTTCTTTTGATTTTCCACCTACATCACAGCCTTTGAAGCTTTCTGCGTACCCAGCAGGCAAAAGGCCCATACCTAAGCATTTTCAGTGGGCCCAGGCTGAAGAATTAGTCACTGGGAAGCTCTCCATTTACATAGGCAGCGACCGTGAATTTCTCGTGTGAAACAATTCGAAGCGACGGAGCGTGCGGCCTGTGGCTTCTTAGACAAAATGGTGGCAGCCAGAGGGATGGGCTTGGGTCTTTTTTCTATCGCAGGTGATTTGAAACTCTTAAAGGCAAATTCTAAAAAAACATGACCAAAAAACATTACCAACGTAGAAACCTGTAGGGTCACAGAAGAAAAATCGATAGAAAATAAGTAGGTTAAGATGAAAAAGCAGTGTTGGATCGGGCATTCAGTGTGATAAGGAGGTATGATAGCCACCCATCCAAAATTGGTTTGAAATGTTGCCCCACTGAATCAGGAAAGAGAACGTCTTCAAACCACCTGGAGACATGTTACTATAATATGCCATCAAGTCTTGCAATGCATAAATGCTGATGGTGGAACTAAGTATGTACTTTCAATTTAGTTTGGAGTACAAAATGCTGAAACACAGTCGAAAACATTAAATAAGACAAAGTAGAGATGGCCAAGGCATACGGTCAGGCGCCGGAACGGTCGGTAGACTCAAGTGATCACAGAGTTGTGCCCGAACGCCATGATCGGTAGGCCGACCGGCACCCGGTGAGACGATGTGAAAGCCCCAGACTTTTAGTATTTTGCAGTTATTGCAGTAGCCACTCAGCCACTATCCACAAATTAAGGTTGACTGGTAGCGGCCTCAGTACCAATATTATGTGTTTTGTGCAATAAAGAATTTTAATCATAATAACAAAAGCCATCGACGAGATTAGCTGGGGACCGTCAGGGTTAGAGCTAGATAGCATGCTAGACAAAATTCAGCTTCTTCTTATTCGAGTGAGGTCGATCAAGCCGCCTTTTTTGGTTTTGTCAGATAATTCCATGCAAATATCTCGCCACTTCTAGTGCATGGGGGTAGCCCTCGAAAAGTTTTCCCGGGTGCAAATCGCTGGGCACTGTGGACTTTGCATCACAAGCATAGTGCATCGGGTGGTAGAAATCCCTATTTCCGGGTGTTATCTTTCTATCGTCCAACATAAGCTCTATTTATTAGAAAGAAATACATTCATTTGCAACAACAGTCACACACACAAAGGCACAATAAAATAGATACAATAACAAAAAGAAAATAGACAGACATTAGATTAAGGCATAGTTGCGGTGTGTCAGCTGTTGCAAAAAAGACCTCAGCGCTGGTTTTCAGTTGGCGCAAGATGTCATATTTATGGCCTCTTCACATAGATAGAAAGCTGAACTTACTGCCTTAAAAACTAGATCATACGCTGTAATAGGCCGTACCTCTAGTTGTAGTCATCTTATAATTCTTGCTTCCAGACCAAAATTAGATTACCCTCGCTCGTATGATTCAAGCCAATGTTTTATTCGCGGAGACGTGGTGATGCTAATTTGGCAAATAGGACCTTGTGATTTTCATGTTGTACTTACCTACTTATCCTTTTGTCTGAGATTTCCACCGCTGATTGTTCCATTTTGTGGTTTACAATTTTGTGCTATATAGCGAGTAAAGTTTTATTGATCTGGTTTTTTAATTGATTCTCGTTATTGTTCAGTTTTTGCGGTGGGCGCGCGTGGTAATTAAGCCCATAACTTTGTCTCTGAGAGAAGGCATGTTGAAGGCATGCTATGTTGTGGGACGTTCTATAGGCTTTCGTTGTTACTTATGAAAACATGATTCCTCTAAAACACGTCTCGGAGGCAGTTTAAATAATATGTGGTTATGTCTTTCGCTTTACGACGGTCTATTTAAACTGCAACTGTTTGAAGGATTCGTGTTTTTATAAAAATACTGTCAATGTTCAGTTTTTGGATTTTTTATGTAATTTACTTTTTCCATTTACATATTTTTTCAATCAACCAGCCAAGCAATTTTTCTTGTTCACTTTTCAGATGTTGTATCTCATCTCTTTTAGGCGTTCGTTGAAACTTTGCCACAAATACGAGTAATCTAAGCGTTTTTCAGATAGCTCACAATTTTACAACCAGAGCTTTGGCATCACAAAAATTTAGTTTATGAATGCAACTGTCTGTTTATTGGGCGATTTATGGGCACAGCAGCGTACCCTCGTGAAGCGATCTGCATTAGCAATGAAGTCACGGCCGAGGGTCGCCGTCGGTCGACGGCGGTCGTACACACCACTAAGGAACGGGTCACACAGAAATACTGTGTGAGCGTAGCATAAAGCACAGACTTTTTTTCGGAAGAGTCCGACCAGGTTTCACACTGATTCGCAGGGCTTAAGTATGGTGTTTCTCGCGAATGGTGGATTCTGGGCTCTTCCGACATAAAGCCTAGTAAGTTTATCCGGTTATTTTATTTCAAAATTAGTATAACGCACTTAATTTATTAAAGACAATGCCCATACTACTATTAGTCTAGCTCATACTGAATTGACTTCTATGTTATGAGAGTGGGTGGCAAATAGTTATACAGTTCCTTACCTTATTAAACTTAGTTATACGTCTATCCGGTTATAAGAACTCCCTGGCAATAGTGGTCTGCATTAGCATCATGACAAACACTATCTAAGATTCGCTGTCATTTTGTCAGTTTTATAGTTGGGGATACAGATACAGACACATGGGCTAATTTTAGTTCTATAACTAGTGTTACAGATAGTGTTAATTCACGTGAAGAGTAAAAACCAACCTGTCTCTTTTGAAATGTGATATACCTACATACTATGATTTCTGAAATTCGATTCGAGAAATTGTGTTTTTGTTAGGTACGCTAAAGTTTAAACCAAAACTATAGTCATAATTTTCAGCTGCCAGTTTTACTGAGTGTACACGTGTGTTTACCAAGTTTAGAACTCCTTAAAAGCTGTACTTCTACTGTATTTTTTTTGTGACGCATTGTTCTTCACGAACTGTCCGTTTATAGTCATATCTAGACAACGATCAGCGGAGTCTATTTGAAAACTACAGCTAGACTACCTATTTTTACAATACATTTTGCGTTTTAATGTCTTGCCATAAAAGTCGTGTGAAATAATATTAACATTTTGTATTTTGCTATGTAGTACCTACCTCATCATCATCATCATCAACATCGTCACAATCATCATCAATAATCCACCACTGCTCACTATTGGGTCTATATCCATGATGGCATTGCATCTCTCACGGTGCATTGCCATCTTCATCCACAGACCTTCTGCTTCACAATTGCGCAATTACTTTTAGGATTGACAGTAATTGGATACGCAGGTATCCCGAAGGGGATAGATACCGAGGTTTGCCACTTGCCACGATCCTGAAAACCCTTTTACAATACTTTCATCTTGTCCTTCTCCAATGCCCTTCGCCAAGCGGACTTATCTACATACTTCGTTAAGTCGAAGTATTCCACAAATCCTCTATTTGATCGAAGAATGTCCTCTTGGAATGTCCTTATTGACTCTTCCGCCCACGTTAGCTTCATATATTTTCTACGGCAACTATGTATAATAACACCTCTTGTTTTTCTGTCGTTCAGAGCAGGAACGAATGCAAATGCTTCTAATTTATACAGCAAAGGTTTATTGCATGGATAGTTGAAAAATGTCACTTACAATCAAATTACTTAAAAAAATATTTTAAAATGATTAAATTGTTTATAAAGAAGTTAAAAATGCATACCTTATTCATAATTATTATATCACGCTGGATGAAAAATTTGATTATTCAATTACGGTCACTACCCAATTTCTTTTACGATTTTCAATTTATGCATTTATATTGTTCTTCAAGCTCGTTATAAATTGTATAAAATCGAATCCTACGATCAAAATACCGAGAACAGCGTCAAGACTATTTTAGAACGGTAATTTAAACCAGTTTTGCATTTCTATTTTAATTAAAATAACTTGTTTACAGCATAAATGTTTTCTCCGTACAAAGATCGAAATACTAGGTAGTTTTAAACCCAATTTTCTTAGCAGAGCTGCGGAATCTTTTGCATAGTAAAATGGATCAAAATGAGTGCAGAGATAATTGACTTACGATGGCTCTTGGCAGCACAGGGTAAAATAATAGGTCTGAACTGCTAAAACGATACTGACTGAAGGTGTACTTATAAACACTGACTGCATTTTCTTATTTTTAAAAAGAATATTTTCCAAATTTGGAGGGTTTTATTCCACTGTAAAAGTTTCAACCGTCTTTTTTTTCTTTTCTACACTACACTACAATCGTAGCGCGCTTGCAGCTTCTGGGAGGATAATATATTAAAAACCCGAAGTTACGACCTGACCATTAAGCATGGTGTATTGTCTACACTCAAGAGGGGAGACTTTTGAAACACCTCGAATGACTGGCTGGAGTGGATGGCTTCCCCATTGTATTTTAAGTTCGAGTACCTACCGGGTGATAAAGTCTGCATCTTTTTCTATTTAAGGACTGCTTATTTAGCTTTCTATTCTTTTTACGCTATTCTTATATTTTATATTTTTGTACAAACTCTGGCAAACGTGTTTAGAAAAATGATGCCCAATGAGGGAAAGCAAGTGCACCTTGGGGTACAAGGACGGACTTAGTTTGTCAATCAATCATGTGACCAAAACGATCATCTCTCCCCCTTCGCCACCTGCATTGTAACGGTTCTCTAAATTTTTAATTTTTCAAGATATTTACCAACATTTGTAATAACTAATAACCGGGTTCTTAGAGTAATGAAAATGGTTTCTCAATATTATGCCATTAAAAGCTGAAGGACACGCTGGGGCTTGTCCTTGGTGGTGGGCCTTGAAAGAAGTCAAGTAAAAATCGATTCCAGATTTTCTATGAAGTATTAAATATAGTGTATTTACTGCTTTTCCCTTTTGCGACCCGAGATAGGTTTTTAGGCAAATTCGATTCGCTATCAACCCTTATATGTCCCCACTGCCGAAGCACGGGTCTCTTCTTGCACCGCAGGAAGGTTAGGCTATACTCCACCACGGGGGCCAAGTCCGGGTTGGAGGAGGATTGTAAGACAGCGGCGGGCCTTGCCGTCAGAAGTTATCAAGCTGCCCATACGGCCTCTGACATGGCTTAACGACTGCCATTACATGACAGCCGGCACCAACGGCTTAACGTTTATGCTAATGTTAACGATTATTATCAACACTTTTCTGGCAACTCTTTTGACTTTGAATGCCCAAAAAAGGTTTCAGGTTAACGTAATATTTTTTGTCCCATTTTAACCGTGTGCACAAAGAGATTTCCCCTAAGGGACATCTATTTTACGGAAAAAATTCATCTCCAATTTAGTGTATAGGAATTACGTAATAAAAACTCTTGCACAAAATTTTATGCTTTCAGGCCCATCTGTTTATCCTGTGCATTGTTAGTGAGCCTTTAGATATAATATAGAATACCATACGCTACCTGTGAAGGAAAATATCGTGAGGAAACTTGAGTATCAGAGGTGCTCAAATACCTAGCCTAGCGCTTGAAATTTCCAATCCATGGTGGGCACCCGTGGTAATTAAGCCCATACTACTCTCTCTCTCAGAGAGAAGGCCTGTGCGTAAATATAGTAAGTACATTAAAAAATATCCACAAACCATACTAACCGCCAATTTCTCGTACCCTAACAATCTGTAAATCTACTGTCAAATGTTTTTTCTGTATGCACTTTGGCCAACTGACAGCTGTTAACAGTAGATTAACGGCCTGTTAGTGTACCAGAAACCGGGACTCAGACATCTCTATAGCAATGACACTCTTTGGAGAAAGGGGATTTTAACCGTGTTTGTAAATAGACTAGCCCATTCCACAATTTCTTCGCACTCAGATATTTTGCTCAACCTCATACTTAAAATGGTTAGGTCTATTAAGATAAATTTATGCTAAGTAGACAAATAAGTACTTGTGTTCTACTTTGACATATTAAACTGTTCCAAAAGACAAATTTAAGCGCACCTCAATTTGAAGCGAAATTTAGTCATTGTGCCTACCTATTGCTTGATTACTTCTGTATTTGGTTTTGCAGTGGGCGGACGAGACTATAACCGGCTAGTAGATAATTACATAACGATGGTTTTATTTAAATAAGGCACATTTGACTAAGATTGCTCGCGCTACTTGTGCCCACAACAAGGTGGATTTTCCCAAAACTCTCAAGACCCTCCAATACCGAAACGCAGTGATTTCAAGTGAATAAAGAACGTTCAACTTGTTTAAAATTCCAAATTCAAACCCCTCCTCGTTTCGGCCAATTAACTCTCGAAATTCAAACCGCGTTTTTTTCTTTTTCTTTTTTCCGTCCTGAGCAGGTAAGCGATGCATTCAATGATTGCCAGTCCACCTGTTCGAATACCTTGCCCCGTACAAAAGTCCGTCTTACGTAGTCTTTAGTTAGTCCCAGGGTGTCCCCTCTATCGTCTTGTTTCGTTCGTGTTGCGAGGGGCAGGGTAGGTAGTGGTTGCTGGTTCTCAGTCTTGTGCAGCCACCTGTGCGGTTTACATGGCTCTTTTTCGAAACACTGCTATTGACAAACTCTGTGTTCATTGTGCCCAGGACCCATCCTGTCCGTTGCTGTCATTTGAAGGTAAATGTTCACCTTTTCAGGGTATATTTTTGTAGTTCGTAAATATAATAAATCGGTAGACACAAAACGCTGAAAATTGTTTCTCCCCGTTTCTATTGTATCGTTCTCTTGTCATACCTTTGTAATATCTCTAATGCAATATGAAAGGTATTCTTTATGTAGGTCATTCTAAAATGTAGTTTGCTTCACATTAGATATTTTATTATATCTATAAAGTATTGCACTACGTTGTGAGATTACTAGCCAATTTTCATGCTGGAGTAATATCTAATTATAGCCGTAGGAGGAAGACCTCGAAGTTATTGCCAATGCAGTGGGAATGGACGTAGCGCAGCTTGCATTATTGCAATAAACGTTGAGAATGAATGAAGTCTAAGCTATTATACAAGCAATGAATGAAGTCCGGTGTATGACTAGTAAAAAGATCGATTATTATTACTGTGGAATTAATTGCGGCAGTCCATAGCGTTCCATTCTATTTTCGGATTATTCGAATGCACAGGTGCTGGCCGGTTTACTACGAAATGACACAAGCTGGAATACAAATGTGTTCGAAATTTAAAACAGTGAAACGTGATGCATTTGAAATTAAAAAAGGAATTAGATGAAGCAGTAGGTTACCTCATTACAGTCACATGTGATTGAAGAAAAAAAAATTGCTGTACCAACCTTATATTTTGTTTTCTGTTTATTTATGCGCAATTTTGACATTGTCAAACGCTAACGGTGAAGGAAAACATCGTGAGGAAACCCGCGGCTTGGATGGCTCCGCACGTATTGACTAGTCTTTCCTGTGGGCTAGGCAGCCTAAGCTGTCAGGATGGTATAGGTGCTGGGCAAGCCTACACCATCTATAAAACCATGACCCAGGCACTACAGCGTCGGAGTGGTCCCTTCACCCATCTAGTGTGAGTGAGAAACCACTGGACGCTGTATAAATCATCTCATTAAGTAGATGCAAAAAGGCCAATATTATTATTTGACATTGTCAGGGTAACATTAGCCTTTATTGGCCTAAATTCGAAAGAAAATTATCTATTGTATACTTCGTTACATAAATACTTTACCATAAAATCCCTTCTGACAACATTAACAGACGAAACAGATGAAATATGGAATTGCTTCCATTTTGACGTTAATTTAATTTTTATTTTTTGTTGTCATACTTGACTAACTGAGGAAAGTGCACGTACCTATGTAAATTTTTATGTGCTGTCAACTGTACAATGTGGCTATTACACACTCTACTCCACAGTAGCTCTTATCCTACGTAGAATAAAGCCGATTATCGGATAAAGATTTACATCAGACTGTAGCCGGTCGTGTCTTTGATAAAAAACCTGTAAGTACTTTTCTTTAAACCAAAAACCAGCCGACCTCTCGTGATCTGTTTTTCTTACCAATTTAGGGCGATTAACAGGTCACCAAAAAAGGATATTGAGCCTTAAGTGGTGATCTTTTAATCCAATAAATTTTCGGCTTTGGCAAGATTGTTGCTTTAAGTTGTTCGTGAATTGTAACAATTTTAGCCGCGATGGATACTTGGGAAATTCTTGCGATATAAAAGCGATTAATTTTCGATACTAAGTAGGTACTTGAACCTTGTATCCTCGAGATAGAGGAGGCTTTGTGGGTTTTTGATATGAATTACTTGGAGCGATATTTACAAAATATTCAATATTATACAACGCGTTATTAATCTAATGCAAAATCTGTAAAAAAGCATAGTTTATTTGACTTTTAATAAATTATGAAGTATGAATAAAGTTTGAAAAATTAACGAAGTTGGGAATTTTAACGTGGAAAATGTCGAAGCTGTGCTGGAAATAATTATGTTTCGAATTCTTTATTAACACCTAACATAGACACTGGCTGGTCAGCTTTCCGATTATGTAACCGTATTTTGTTCCAAATCAAAATTAAAATGTATTTGAGAGTCAGAGTAGTTTAATAAACTCTATACAGAGTAAACATTACGGAGTAGCGTCTCTGAAGGAAACCTAGTGTTTTACAAAATGGTACAAAAATACATCTGGCGTTATATCATTTTCTAGTTACTCACAGAGTGTTTACGGAACTAATTTTCCTGTTAAGTGCCAGTACCTTATTAAGTTTTTTATAATATTTAAATAGAATAAAGGCGACGTCCCGCCCTCGCCACATTTGAATGCGATTCCTTGGCCGGCTGATTTGTATTCCGTGATGCATTCTGTGTTTGAATAAGGTGTTTTTGCCGCGGCGAACGTGACAGGCACTTACAAGAGGGGGTAATATCCTTGATAAGGAGAAAAATAACGTAATAGACTCAGATTGGCATCGGAAAGAAGTCTGCATATCTAACGAAATATCCCGCCATAACAACTGAAACGATAATTATTTTAGTTCCAACAAGGTACGTCAGCTGATCGATTGATCGCTAGTTCATATTTTTGAAGTGAAGAATTCTTTTGGTCAAGGGCAAGCCTACTCCATCTAAAAAGCATTTACAGGCACTGCAGTATCCGAGTGGACTCCTCTAGTGTGAGTGAAGGCGTGATTGGACGCTGTGTTAATCATCTCATTACGTAGATGTATAGGCCACCCCCAAATCGCAGTTTTATAACAGTGGAAATAAATTCATCCATTTATTTTAGCGTCGTTTCATAAATTATATAAAATGGTAGTTAGGTATATAAGGTTTATAAATTACACATTGGCATTGTACTTATTTAGTATTTGTTGTTTTTTTCCAGTGTTTAATAAAGAATATTCATCTTAAAGTTAGGTATAGGTATATTATTTTTATTCTTCTATGTAGGATAATGATGAATCGAAAACTGCGTCGATAAAGCGCCGAATTTTAATCGGTTTCTAAAAATATATACTTGAAAAACAGAATAAAATTTGTTGTAAAATATACTATAAGTAAGGTAGAAATAACCGTAAGAGAAACGTGATCTTTACAACGATTATCAACTTATCTGAGTCCTGATATTTCGACACAGCTGCAGGCCTTCACCGTTGGCACCGTCTAGTTGACATGTTATAGAAATTGCGCATAACCCGTAAAATTCCACTTCATCCTGTCAAGTACCTATTCCGTTGCTGCGTGAAAGAAAGGCAAACCAACAAACACGTCTCTGCATTTATAGTATTAATAGTTATTTAATTTTTTTTTAGTAGCATCGATTGATGTCCCACTGCTGGGCAAAGGCCTCCCCTTTTGCTTGCTCCTACCTGTTCATGGCCACCTCCTACCAATCCGGTAAAAAAATTGTCGGCGTCTTTGGGTAATGAATAAAGAAGAATTTATTGATGTATTAACCAAAAAGTTACATAAAACTTAAGGAGAAAATGTGTCTGAATTTGCGATACATTCATAGCAATCTAGCGAGGGCATTGCCTCCGACATTGTTTTCAGTTCTCACTACTCATTTTAGACATTCTTTTGTTTGCCGGTTCTGTTACTTTAGCACCACATCAAATACAATACAACAGATGCACGGATTAGAAATGGTCAGTCCCAAGTTGGGTCATATAAGGTGATAATAAGTGTAAATAAATAAAATTTACATACAAGCACATACCTTGCTTCTGGCCCCACACTAGGATACCCTGTGTCGTGGGAATCAGAAGCAACGACATCACAAACATGTAAACATCCGAGACCTGGGTTTTTTTTTTGTCCCCAGTCGGGATTCGAACCCGAGACCTCTAGCATGGTAGGCAGATGCGCTACCGCTACGGCACAGAGGTCGTCTGTAGGTATGCTAATATGTCTTACTAAATTCATTTGAGATTATGTCCATAGCTGTTTGTTCTTATGATAAGTAGGTATTTTATATGAAAACTTGGTAGGTATTACCACTGTTTCCGTGAAGAATAAAGTGGCACGGATGATTCATTTCGTTGTATCATACACGGGGACAAACGTTTTTATCGCGTAACTGCCGTAGCACCATCTTGCTTTACGTAGTGAAATAAAGTGAGGTGGCAATAGACATAGGAGGGAATGTCTATCTTGACGTCATGCTGTAGGGGCAGAGTTCGTATGGAGTTTAGTAATATACATCAAGAACAGCGTGGTCTACTCCAGCGGTTTGTAAATTAAGGCAAACCCCTATTATGTTACCCAACAAGAACTTAACTAAATCAAATTGAAAGTTGACTTCAATAAAGCTTCATGCTTCTGATGGAACCACCACTGTCAAAATACTATAAAACCGAAATAATATTTGTAGTTGCGGAATTATTTTTTCAGACTAATTCAAATATTGATTCCGTAACAAATATAGACTCGGACAGAGTTCATCTTCTAAGCTGAATACAGTGTCACTAGAATCGTGTACTGATTTTTTAAATTTTTCCACACTTTTCCTGTAAACTTTCTACCTCAACTTTTACTTCAAGAAGATTTGTGATCTTTATTTCAAGTTAATTCAGCGATAATATACCTTATCCATATATGCTCATCTTGAAGCTATATTTTAAATAATTGTAAAACAATTTCTGAAATCCGTTGAGGATCACGATGAAATGTGAAATTAGATCGTGGTGATTCTATAATTTATTATGCTGCCATGCATTGTCTTACGATGTGAAATACGCATTTTTGTTCTTTTTATGATCGTTCTTCTGTGCGATGTTTCGCGCCGCAGCGTCTTCATTATCGTGTTTCTCATAATTCGTTTGCGAAGTGTCGGGCGGGGAAAAATGGCTGATTTGCGTATTATAAAATCTTATCTTGTATCTTTACGCCGCGCGATATTCATGGGGAGGGCATCTGGATAATTGAACTATAGAAGTGAATCGTAGCTAACCAATTAAACATTAGCGGCCGTATTTTAAAAAACACGATTCCTTTCAACACTCGATAAATAATTAGTCTTCCGTGGAGCGTTTACAAGAAAAGGACGTAACCACAGATTATTAAATAAACTACCTCTCAGGAGTGCTTTGAAGAAATAGAATTTTTATAAAAAAAGCCGTAAGTCTAGTCTAGTTAAAATTGAGTGTCTGGATAAGTTAGCCTTGTTGATCTAGTTCTAATAAAACGCTTGCCTAACAAGGCAACGAACGTGGGTTCAACTACTGCTGGGCGCGCCGTGTTTCTATTTTACATATGGCATAAGTCAGTAAATTTTTCAACTTGTCAGGTACTATAGGTATCCTAGTTTAGACGAGGGCATGAGATTGAAATGTATTGGGTATGCTGGAAGTTGGTAACTATACCGGTTGGCGGATTCATATCTAGCAATCCATTTGGCACCCGCAATAGAGAAATCGAATTAATGACCAGTTATTCAAGGCACACACGAGCGGCCAGCGATGGTAAAGTTACCGTATTTTCCTCCATCCATTCGTTTTAAGTAATTCTGAGAACGTGAGTCGATCCATTGAGATTCCATTGACGTTCTAAGTGTGAGGTCATGATCGCAGTTTAGTGTGCTCGGTGACGGCCGCCGCTTGGATTCTGGCAAGGCCGTTTGGCTGCTACCGTTGCCTTTCTACCCGGCGTCAGCTGAAAAAAAAATCTACTCGTATAAGTAGTCAAATAGTCTATTCACAGCGAGAGGATTGTGATACCGTGTTATGAGACTAAATTCACATTTTTGGAATACGTTTTGGTGAAATAGCAGTATCGGTAATAATTATACCATTTTTTTACCAGGTTATTTCGATATCAACCCTTGTCTGCTAACCCCACTGCTGTCTCTTCCTGCATCACAGGAAAGAGGTCAACTCCGGGTTGTTGGAGTGGTTTATTTACAAACTACTAATGATATTGATTCAACACGTTTTACGTTTCATGGTATTTCAATTAAACCTCTATATTACTTCAAGTACGTAAGTCAATAGATTCAGCAAGAATTTTAAATCTAAGATACCTACGCTTTGACTATCGCTTAGTACAACATAATCGTGCCCGAAGTACTTACAGCTAGCGTCTGAATACCTAATGCGACTCAATATTAATCACAGAATAATGACCACAAGTGGACATGTGCAACAAGGCGGGAAAATAATGGAAAATACCAATGACACGCTTTTTGTAGTTCGCCATTTCCTGTAACTTTATTGGCAGCACAAATAACACTTCGGAAATGCTTTACGTGATGAAGAAAATAAATATTGTTAAGTACACACAGACTGAATCGTAGTTTACTAGTGTTATTTATATAAAAACTTGATCTTTGTAAATCTACGAACCATAATAACTGCAAATCAGGAAAGTATTGGAGTGATCTTATTTTATTAACAAAAGTGTAATTAATTCAATATGTAGTGTAAAATAAAGAATATTATTATCTTATAAATTAAAAAAATTACTAACTTCTTTTCACCAGCGAGTAGGGAGCCTGAAAGCTAGATAGCAGAGCCAGCTTTTGTTATGTTCTTTACATTATTTTCCAAATATTGAATTTGAAGAGAATAAGTTGGATTTCCAGGTACAAGTTTATTTAGTGCAGTTTAGCTTTGTTCAAGTCATTCACACTCGGCTGACGCACGACATCGGTGGCCTCAAATAATCTGTGTACCGTCATTGGAAAAAAAGAAAAAATGGGCGGGAAAATTTGACGTTCTTTTTTTCGGCCAACGTTGCTGTTCCGTCCGTGTTCCGTGACAGTTTTTTTAACCGATATTGAAGCGTTGATTATTCTTGCTTTGTATTTTATGTCAACAACTACGAATTGTGACTTCATCGTTACCAGCGCGCGCTGTTTGGACCGTACTACCGGAACGGACAGACATTGAAATTAATATTTCATTACTTTCTGCGCAAGCTTTTAGATGATTAGACACTTAGCGATATGAAGTAGATTCTACTTCTCTCTTCTTTCATACTTGTAAGGGCCAATTCACATAATTTCAACGTCTCCAATGTTATTAATTAATACGTTATTAATACTAATATAGTTTTGGCTTCAAAATGTGTTTATTCAGGTGAAAGTACACAATTATAAATGTGAGGTTTCACAAAACAACGTTACGTTATGTTACGTAAAGTAATAGAAACAGGTGAAAGTCACGGTAAAATATAAGTTGATTATTCTATCCTTCAATAGAAACATATTTTATTAGTGGACTAAGACGGAAATTTCATAGAAATATCAGCTGTTTCGTACATTCGATAAAGTCAGTACCACAATTTTGTATTGTGGTACTATCTAAGCACATTTTTATGCGACTTTAAAAAAAGTTCCGTTAAAAAGTTGTTTGAATTGATGAGTCGAATAATCCCCCTAAATCCTAACGAACCTTACTGCAACAGCACGTATACCTACCTATTCTTTAGATAGTGTTATAAAAATAACTGTTTACTTACACAACACTTTTATAATCTGCTTTGACAAGACAATAAGTAAATAATATTTTATCTTTTATCTTCTACCCATCTTGATTGCTTTCAGTGCAGTTTATTTCAATGTTATGTTTGTTCTGGAGCTAAAACATTATTTTGTTGTTCATTCCTTGGCTTTTTAGGGTTGACCTAGTTAGGTAGGTAGGTACGATTACAGATGAATATTGACAAAGTAGGTACTAGTTTTCTAATATTGGACTGTCCAGTATTTTTTTATTTCGTAATGGTGGCCTTTAAACTCAAGAGGTAAATTAGATACCATTTGTATTAGTAAAAAATGCATAACGGCTGAGTGTCCTCATAAGAAACGTCGAGGTAAAATAGCAATACATTACTACGCGATTAAGCCCCAAAAATATTCTATGTCCTCATAAGATATTGCGATCCTCACTATAAGCGCTAATATAAGCTAATTAGTCGAAATATTGCAGACAATTAAGTCTACGAAATACACTTGACAAATATTGCTTGTGTGACCAAGACCTAACACTTTCTTACTAAGTGCCTTAAGGAAATAGACAGGTCCCAACCACGTCCCAACAAATATCTACCGTTTTTTCTTGAAAGAAAATTCTTTTAATTAAGCCAACAGTTTCTGCGAGCAAACTGTTATACGATAAAAATCCTAAGGCGCTTTGTCAAACCTTTTTTTTGTCTTAATACTGTTATTTCGATATCAACCTTTGCATGCCCCCACTCTAAGGCACGGGTCTCTTCCTGCATCGCAGGAAGGTTAGGCCACACACCACAACGGGAGCCAAGTCAGGGTTGGTGGAGGATTGTAAGACAGTGGCGGGCTTTACTGTCAGCAGTTATCAAGCCGCCCATAAGGCCTCTGACATGGATTAACGACTGCCATCACTGTCGGCGCTAACGGCTAAACTGTTATTACAGTTATTTATTTTATTGCAAAGAAAAAATCAGAAGGTCAATTACAAGACTCCAATTATGTTTACATTTCAGGTTCGAGCTGGGACATCAAGAGATAGAAACTAGATCAGCGCGTTAAAAATCAACCGGATCGCTGAACAGTGACAGTGCAGTGAATCTTACTAATAGCATCAGAAGATTGTTGAAGAAAGAAGATCAAAAACACTATCGCGAAGAATGAAAACAGAAAATTCCAGAACAGAAGACAGAAAACCCTCGGAGTTTCTGTAGATTGGTTAATTATCTTTGGTTATCTAGCTGTATGAGTATTTGAGACATCATAAAGCTAGGTTACCGGAGTTAAGTGCCATCTACGTCGACGGCTACTCCAAGATTCAAGATTTTAACAAGATTAATCTTCTGAAGAAGCAATTTGCTAATGTGTCTAGGGCCCGGTCTATGCTACTAAAAAGCAAGTGCTTTAGTATTTGAACTAATACGGTAAGTGCATTAGCTCGAAAGTGTCTTTCGTGTTGACGTGTAGGTACACTTCGTTTCTGCTATTTTGTGTAATAAAATAAATGTATCCCATATTGCAACGTAACATAATCTCACGCCTGTATCCTAGAGAGGTGGGCAGAGACGGTCACTTGCCACGATCCTGACAGTTCACATTCTCTTCATCAACATTCTTTAGGTAGTCGTTGCATGCACGTGCGCCGGTTCGTAGAACTTTTATCTTCCCCTTTGCTAATACATCCCCTATTGATCCAAGTAATAATAATAATAATAATAATAAAAATGTTTATTTCCAAAAAGAATTACAGAGTTGTTATAAATCACAAGTAAATTAGTTAGGGCGTCTATAAATTGTGTTAGCTTCTGTTGCTGTGCTAGGCTTATCACCTGTATTACAGCAATCAGTGCCAATTCCCTATTTATGTGAATCAGGAGCTAGTTGTAGAAATGGATCATCGCACTGTACAAAACAATTATAACTTAATAATAAAGTATAAGAACCTAATGTTAAAATAGGATCCTCTCTAATTCAGTGTGTGTGTAAGTGTATGGTGAGTGTGTGTGTGTGAGTGTGTGTGTGTGTTTTAAGATGAATAAGAGAGGGTGTGTGTTTTGGATGTAGATGAAGTTAATCCCTAGTAGAAAAGAAAGACAGATTAAACGATTATTTTATAATCTTTTATTCTACTTTGATATCAAAAATATATTTTCCGTTTCTTCATAATTAAGTTTTTGAAGCCAACTTGTAATAATTTTTTTACATTCTAATCTAGTTTTATCATAAATATTATTTATTTTATTGCTTTTGTTATATAGGAAAGGTCCTAAGAAGTCAAAAAAATTGTGGCTGAAAGATGTATTGAAACGTAGTGTATGTTTACAAACATTGTGTTTTTTTCGTTTTGCCGCTACAGAAGGATCAAAGGTTAGATTGGAGTGTTGTTTTAAGATTATCTCAAGAAGGAAAAGTTGCCGTACAGTTAATACTTCACAGAATTTGTAAAGTTCGGTGGAAGGGAAAAATATAGGTTTAAAAGTACATATTTTAAGAATAGCTCGCTGAGCAATTTCCAGTTTTTTTAATACCATTTTATGAGAACCTCCCCAAGCGGCAATGCCATAAGTAATTAAAGACTGGCAGAGTGATATATAAGTTTGTTTTAGACGTATTGGTTCAAGAACATGACGAAGATTTTTAAAAACATACATTAGTTTACGGACGCGAGCAGTTACTAGTGTAATATGCTCCTTGAAGTTAAGGTTATTATCAATGATAATACCCAGGTATTTTATAGATGTTACTTTTTCAATTTTTGTGCAAGAACAGGTTTGAGACATAGTACTGAAACAATCATGAGCAACTAAATTGAGATTAGGATTAACCAACACGGCATTACGGATTGAAAAGGTGATGTACTTTGATTTATCAATATTAAGAGTCAAGGTATTCAATTTTAACCACTCTTTTACTTTGTTAATTCCCACTTGAGCAGCACTATACACATCCTCCCAAGAATCAGCTGCAAAAGATAGTGTCGTATCATCAGCATAGGATGTAATATTGCCACTTAAGTCTTTTATGTATGTCTGTATGTCTGCCTGGGACGCCACTGTCAATTAATTTCATATTTTTATTAACACATCATCGTCCATGGATCTTTGTGTATTACTTATCATGTACATTGTAAGTAATACATGTACTTAGTTTTAAACATGTTATTATGTTAGTGAACAGTTGCTTGACAAATTCAACTAACATTGTCTAACGTTGACGTGACTTTAACATGTAGTTGACACTAGTTCAAATTCTTCACAAAGAAATAAAAAATTAGTTAAAAAAATTATCGACATCGATCGAAAGGTTGCTATTCCAATAAGAAATAGAATAGAACAATCTGCCCTTTGAAACATCGTAAGGAAACCTGAGTGTATGAGTTGTTCAGCACTTGTTTAGCAGCAATTGTCAGTTAATCCGCAGTGAGCACGCGTGGAGTTTAAGCCCATACTCTCTCTTAGAGAGAAGCTCTATGCTCTAGAGTGGGACGTATTTATTTACGTACTAGCTGACCCAGTGAACTTCGTACCGCCTAACGTCGATTCTTTATTTTTTTCCCTCCGTAAGAACTATCCTCGTACTTTAAGAAATATTCTTGAAAAAGAATTAGCAAAATCGGTTCAGCTGTTCTCGAGATTCGGGCTTACCAACACATTCGGCGATTCATTTTTAAATTATAGAGATGAACCGTGTCTTTCGTTCTTTAATAAATCCGCACTAAACTGAATTAGTAATTCCGAGATGACTTCACAAGCATTCATTAAATCTGCGGGATAAAACCCGATGAATAATTTAAGGGAACACTCGGCTAGTTACTGAGCGATATGTAACTACTGCGGATTGAAAACTAACATAGTTTCAGTGAACGAACATTTCCTGATTCTAGATGTTTAGCTGAAAATTTAACTGAGTATCCGACTATCTCGTTCATCTAGCGGTTAACACGCTTGACTGCCAAAACAGAGATGATTTCCTGCTAAAACAGAGAGATTGACTGCTAAAACAGAGAGATTCGATTCCCGCTGGAGGCCGCCGTACTTGATTTGCTTAACTGGCCCAGCCTGGGTGTGTTTCCATGAGTGTGATGTTCTTGCCTGGTTACTATAGCACATCTCCTAGGGACTCTATGTCATGATGAGTAAGCTACCTCTTGTCTCGACCATCTTCATATTGCCACAACGGGCAATATGAAGAAATGAAATGGTTTTATTCAAAGTAGCGCAGAAACTGCGGCTTAATGAACGTTACAATTCAAACTAGGTGTCCATTTCAAAATCTAGATCATTTTGGAGAAAAATTGGACAAAAAAACTTTTCAAAGTCCTTAATTAACAGAGTTTACATAATTATTTTAACACATAGAGCTCATGCATTGTACTGGCTTTAATTTCAGACATTATTGTCATCTAAATAATCATTTATGCTATAGTAGCCCTTTTGGCACAAAGTGTAACTTACACATTTTTTGAACTGCGTTTCAGGCAAGCTTAATAATCAGGGATTTTACTATAGAAGACTATAAAATGCCCCATGAAGGAAGTATTAACCTTTGCCAGCCTAAATAGTGGGAACGAAAGTTTATGTTTATTTCTAGTATTTACATTGTGTTGGCTACCCAAAGTTTTAAAGTTACAGATATTTTTCCTGACGTACATAATGTTTTCAAAGATGGTTGAGTAATGACCGACTTTTGGTCATGATGAGCAACTAGTAAACTGTGCTGCGACTAACAATGGCTTCTTGACATTAAGGGGCTACGTGCAGTAACGTTAGCGCCGCCAATGAAAAGAATTTCATAGGGGCGCTGCTCAAGAAAACTTCCCTCCTTCCCCACCAACGTCCATGGTGGTTCCGGAGGCCTTCGATCTAAATAACCTTAAAATCAACCCAAGAAAAAACTATGCCAAGCGACTTCCTTTGATCACAATGGTGGGTCGCCATACAAGAGGTGCCACTAATTCCCGGACAATGGATCGCACTACAGACGGTTGCTCTATGACCTTAGGCAACCTACTAATGTACTCAATCAAGCGTCTATACTCTTCATCATAGACCATTGCCTCTGTTACGAATGATTTAAGCAGTGCCTAAATGTTTGACACTTTTTTGAATGATTAAAATGCCCGATTCGAGAGCGGCAGGCCCTACTGCATGTAGAATAGATAAAGGAAGAGCCCGAAGTCTATATGGATTTAGTGACGGCCTCGGTGGCACAGCGGTTTGGCACGCTGACTGTAAAACCGAGGGTCTTCCTTCCTTCGGTTCGACCCTTCGGTCCGGGGATCGAACCTTCGGTTCGACCTTCGGTCCGAGGATCGAACCTTCGGTTCGACCTTCGGTCCGGGGATCGAACCTTCGAGAGGCTTCGACTCTCGAAGGTTCGATCCCCGGCCGGATCAAACTAGGAAACGAACTTTTCTAGTTTGTCTAGGGTCTTGGATGTTATCTATGCATTTATTGTATTAAATCTATCGTCGAATTATTAAATATAACACAAGTCATTTAGTTGTACTTAGTATAGGGCTAACGAGATCTGTGTAATATTTCCATGAAAAAAAAAGTGCCTTATGGCTCTCTTGTCTGCCAGTGCCAAGCACTATACTTCGTCGCAGGTCTTGCGATCCTCCCGAACTTTCTTTCTCTCTTCTGTACTCTTAGGTAAACGTATATCTGTATAATACTCTTATTTGTGTATTAATGTTATAAATACAGTGTTATTTACTCTGCACTGCTTCTGCTGTTGGGAGATAAAGTCTTTTCGCTAAGGTTTGCTCATTCAATCATTGAAAGAGTTTTGTTTCTTCTGTTGATAATAAGGGATGTGCGTTTCTTCTGTTGAGTGAGGAGAGGGAGCAGCAATTCTGGAGGTATCTAAGATATTCATAATCAATTTGTTAACTACATAATTATGTCAAGACAATTGTGAAAAATACCAGCGTGGTTTATGAAGCCACGATTCCGTTGAGGTATTCAATGAGCGCAGTATAGGTTGTTGTGATGTTGGGACTTCTGCAAAGTCTCGGACTATTGGTTAGGGGTTTGTGGAGTGTTTTGGGGAATTGCGTTTTTGTCACTGAACGCGCTAATACCACTGGGTGACTAATTGACTTACTTGACGTTTTACCAAGCCAATACTAATGCAGGATTTAGCAAACAGTTCAGTCAGACAAGTAAGTTGAATTGTCCTTCAAATCGAAACGGGCGTGAGGAATGTTGGAGAAGCGTAAGGTTTATCAGGATTGTAGCGAGTCTCTGCTCACCCCTTTGGGATATAGACGTCAGTTTATGTGAAGTCATGCACTCTTAGTTTTGATTCCATCACTGTTACATGTAAAACGTACCTATGTCACGAAAAATTAAAACTTCGTTTAGTTGAAAGTTTAAAATAAAAAATAATTTATTTAGAGAAAAATGTAATATAAATTCAAAACATACACAAAAATTTTCGCCATGACAAGGGTCACGTTTTCAGGTGTTCATACACCTCAGCGCGTTGAAATTGCCAATCCGTAGTGGGTACGCGGATTAGTGAAGCTCGTGCTCCTGCAGACTAGATTATTTTTTGCAGTCTCCATAATATGGAGTCCCACTGCAGGGCAAAGGTCTCTTAGATTAGAATAATACTCATTCTTGCACACCATATATTTCGAGAGTACATAAAAAACTTAAATAGACATATATAAGATACACGTCAATTCAATAAATTAGATAATTATTCCAGTTAATAATCGAATTTAAATATTAAACATTAATAAATTGGGCAATTAATAACAGTCAATATAATATATCAGACAACCATCGGTCAAACATTGTCAGACAATCAGAAGACTTAAAGCCAGCCATCATAATTATAAAGGAACCGTTTGCTTGACAAGCCACTTTTTTAGCTTCATTTTGAAATACTGGAAAGACGTGGAACTTATTATCTCAGTGGGCAGACGGTTGTACACCTTCGGTCCCATAACATGAGTTAGCTTACTGGACCTGGTTAGTTTGTGGGTAACAGATGATAACTTGTCTGTATTGCGAGTGCTGTACGGATGGCGGTCGCCAAGTCTTGATTCTATTATGTGCTCGCGCGTGTATACAGCTGCCTGCATGATCACAAGAGCGGGGACCGTCACAATATTATACCTCTCGAAGTACGGTCGGGCAGATTCGTCCTTTCGAATTCGGGCTATCGCTCGAACAGCGCGCTTCTGCATTCTGAAGGCGCGCATCCAGTCGGCCGCACATCCCCAGAATTCCACACCATACTGCAGCAGTGAGTGCACTGTCGCAAAGTAGCAGGATCTCACATATTCCGTCGGTAAGGTCCAACTAAGCCTATTCAGAGCGAAACAAGCACTCCCGAGCTTACCACATAGGATATCTATATAGGTTTCCCACGTAAGGGCCCTATCTATTTGGAAACCTAGGAACACAATGCTGGGAACTTGCTCTAAGACTGTGTCACCAACACTTAATATCTAAGTTCCTTAAGGCCGGTTTCTGAATTGAGAATTACATTAAGTAAATACTTAAGTGCCGTTCGGTCACACTCTTTTCTGAGAAATTCGAAGAGACAGCAATAAAGTTAAGAATTTACTTAGGGAAATTATGATTTCAGATACTGGGCCTAAAGTATTTGAATTGAGAATTTCTCAAAAAAGAGCGTGACAGAACGTTACTAAGTGAAAATCTCATTTCAGAAACTGGCACATAGTATAGAATTCGCTCCATAAAAAATAAACAAGGGGCACAACAAACACAAAGCATAAAAACCTATTTAGAGGCTAAAAATTCGTTCCACCCATGCCGGGATTCGAACCCGCGACCTCTGGCTATCCGTGCCAGCGCTCTATCCAACTGAGCTAATGGGCGACACACCGGCATCAGTGAAATTTCGAACCTCTTTACAATATTCTCTGTATTGCGTACAGGCGCGACATCTGGCTTAAGTAATTTGCATCACTTGGAGCCCCGACTACCTACTTTGCAGTTAGGTTTTATATCGGAATGCTCGATATGTCTGTACCCACATGATTATATTATTTTTAATGCACTAAACCGTGCTAAGGACAATTTTGAAAACCTATTTAGAGGCTAAAATACCACCCATGCCGGGCTTCGGGATTCATGCCTGTACGTAATACAGAGAATATTGTAAAGAGGTTCGAAATTTCACTGATGCCGGTGAGTCACCCATTAGCTCAGTTGGAAAGAGCGCTGGCACGGATAGCCAGAGGTCACAGGTTCGAATCCCGGCATGGGTGGAATTTTTAGCCTCCAAATAGGTTTTTAAAATTGTCCTTAGCAGGGGTTAGTGCATTAAAAATAATATACCTATAAGCAAAGCATAAAACGAAAATACTAAATTAATCCATAATACACACACTCGACCCAAAAGTTCCCATGTCGCTAGCAGTGTTTCTCCTCGGCTCCCTCAGGGTAATCCTTATGCGGGTATGCCAAGGAACGATGGTCAAACTCACGACCCCTCAGGCGCCGACCGATTTCCCAAATGAAAACATTTCCCACATCTCCCTTTCCTACTCCCATCGTTTCCACAGCCAGTGGATGTTAAATAATAAACTTAGATAATTAAATAAAAGTTATTTGATTGTTAAGTGTTTAATTTACCTAATATTACTGTTTAATTAAGAATGATTTAAATGTTGAAATGACCTAACATATACTAATTCTTAATTCTTCTTCTTCAGGCTATATTATGTAGTCGACTGCTGGACATAGCCCTCCTCTAATGAGCGCCATAGCGGCCTGTCTTCAGCTTGCCGCATCCAGCATCTGCCGGCAGTTTTTCACAGATCGTCATCCCACTACACTACACAAGAACACGTTTAGGTACTCCAACGGTTGTCGGTTCTTCGCGAGATAAATTCTTAACTATAAACTTACTATGCCGTTATCGGTAAAATTATACTTTTACGTTTATTTTAAGAACATCTTTATAATGTAATTTATTGCAATAAAATTGAATTGAATGGAATTAAATTGAAAAATTATTTATTGGACAAATGACATTGGCCTTTGCATCAACGTAACGAGATTAGTACAGCGTCGAAGTCCAGCAAAAACTTGTTTCTTTTGCAATTTTGAATAGTAATAAATTATATTCTTTTTAATGCACTAACCCATGCTGAGAACAAATTTAAAAACCTGGCACGGTTAGCCAGAGATCTTGGGTTCGAGTCCCGGCATGGGTGGAACTTTTAGCTTCTAAATAGGGTTTTAGTAATAAAATAACCCGACCAGATTCTCGACTCGATATCAAGCCTTTTATGCCCCACTGCTGGGGCACGGGTCTCTTCCTGCATCGCAGGAAGGTTATTCCATACTCCACCACGGGGGCCAAGTCCGGGTTGGTGGAGGATTGTATGACAGTGGCGGACCTTAATGTCGAAGTTATGAAGCCGCCCATAAGGCTTCTGACAAGGCTTAACGATAGTTTTATCTATATTAAAATGTCAGGTTATTCTCAACGAAATGGCTTGTAGTTGGATTCTTTTTTAGACTCTGGGGCAGATATATTAGATACTAAGTATAAATTATAACGATATTGTATTAGACAATTATACCAATAAAGCACATAATTTTGTTTTATTTAACACGCGATTAAAATTAAAATTATTATTTTGTTAAGTTTACTATGCATACGCCTTGTAGGTTAGTTGATCGTGCATAAAAACTATTTAATCAACAAATGTTTTTTAATTAATAAAGATATACCTAGTAGATTATGATATATGGTATGTTCAGTCCTGTACTAATAAAAAGTATAAATTCGGCACTGCCACATTACAGGCAATGCTTACCTACCTATATTAGGTACCTAACCAATTTTGCTACCGAATAACGCCTGTTAAAAAGTTAAAGCAACATTCCACCGATACACGGTTTCATTGGCATGTAAAGTAAGACCCGTAGGCGCTTTACATGACGTCAGCATGGGTATCCGTAATGAGGTACTATTAGATAAGTGGTATTTAGGCAAGACAGAATTGTGATGTTAAAGGTCATCACAATGTTTACAGCTGTTTAGTAAACGCTCGGAAAAAATGCCTCTAGCGGTAGTCGCGGGATGATCCAGTACCTGACCGCCTGCTGATGCTGAACTTCAATAACTGTTTCCAATCACTTGGTTCGACTAGGCCACGAGCACTTTTAACTGCCTACCCCTTAATTATTTCAGGGGTAGGAAGTGCGATATTTAATATCCGTTTTAGTGTTCCTTTAGAGGTTTCTAATTTCAAATCAATCGTTAATTTCGAATATGAAATTGCGTGGCTGTCCGACTAGGCCACGAGAGCGTACTTTTTATGGGAACTAAGTTCTATGGGAAAGATGCTATTCTTCTTTCCGTGGCTCATGGTAGTAGACATGTTCTACAAAGCTCTGTGTTTAAATCAGACCTTGTTTCGTTGGATTTTCTACGTAGTCACAAAATGTCTAGACCCTACACTACTTTCAGTTATAAGGCCGCCGTCTGTACTCTTAGGTTAAGAAATATCTGTGTAATTTCCATTTTTATGTGCAATAAAGTGTTCTCTAACTATCTATCTTTACTATCACGATGGCTTATAGTCAGTCTAGCCCACAGGAAATGCAATTCAATACGTGCGGAGCATCGTCCAAGGCATTGAAGCGTCCGAGTGGTCCCTTTAACCATCTAGTGTGAGTGACTATGCCACTGGGTGCTTTACAATTTTGGTCTTTGCCTCTCCTTACATACGGTATAATTTTATCCTTACTTGTCTATGCTAGTAAATGAGATTCTACCGGTAAAGTATGTTTTTAGTCGAAAACTGTCATATTGCCATAAATGAATAGGGACCTGGGCCATTACATAACACGTTGCCAATTCTTCTTTTTCTTTTTCTTCAGGCTATATTAGTCCACTGCTGGACATAGCCCTCCCCTAATGAGCGCCATAGCTCAAGGTTGTGCTATCATTGGGGGGTAATGCCGATAATCCCCACGCTGGGCATGCGGGTTGGGTATCGCAGTTTGGTGGAATTGTACAGCAGGGGGCGCTCTTGCCCACCCCCCGGTTTGTGTCCGTTAGTCGTCTTTTACGACACCCGCGGGAAGAATTTGGGTTGGTGCGATTCTCTAGGCCGACATCACACAAACATATTTCCACACGTTGCCAATTATACAAACATATTTCATGAACTTGAGAAAATATCTAGTTTTGGCATCAAATGTAAATTTTGAGGTTAGGTTAGGTTAGAATCTTGTTTTCTAAATTGGACAAGTAAAGATACATGTCATAGACTCTAGACGCAAAGGGCAAAGTTTTTTTACGATCCACATTTGATATTTTGTAGGTAGCGAGTATTATTCGCTGAATGTTAAAGGTGAATGTGAAGGGTAACGTCGTGGGAATCGTCGTCATCTCCGAAAAAAATCCTAATCTCAGTCAAGTGGAAAATAGTTCTCACCAAATTGGGTTTGCAAAATAAATCATCCTATCCTACTTAATATTATAAACGTGAAAGTTTGTAAGTATGGATGCATGGATGGATGGATGTTTGTTACTCTTTTACGTAAAAACTATAGAATTTATTTTAATGAAACTTTACTATAATATAACTTATAGATCACAATAACACATAGGCTACAATGTATAAAGTTATTGTGTCAGATTTTTCAAATGGGGCCCAAAATTATTTACCTATATGACAATTTTAATGTCATTATATTAGTTTTTTTTCTATGCCATGCTAATATAAGCAACTCGAAATACTAATCCTGCGCAGACGAAGTCGCGGGCATCAGCTAGCCATGTATAAAATTATGTGAGTATACCTACAGATATCGATTTACCGAAATACCGTAATACAGCCGTAGTACACTTAATACTAGTACGGAGGGTGGTTGCATGAAACGGCTTATGGAAGATAAGATAACGGAAGATAAAATAATGGAAGATAACGGCTTAGCCTTGTATAATGTAAATTCTGAACAAGTGACAAATAAATTTCAATTCATTTTTATATGGATTTATTTGGAAATGATTTACCAACTTTGGTGACCATAAATTAATGAATTTTAGTTGGTTTCTTTCAACTTATTACCTTTTAATAACCAATATTTAGTTTTTAGTAGTAGGTATATAGTAGATTTTCGTAGTAGATATATTAAATGACTTAAAGTATTAAATTTCATTAATTTCTCGGTTTGTCTCTACCCCCAACTTTTCCGTCACGCTAGAATTAAATACTTATTAGTATTAAGCCCGCCTATTGTACAATATTTTACTTGGTGCAATAAAGAATTTTAATAATAATGTTACGGGCTAGGGTTCTGGATTTGGATGTAAAACACCAATGACAGCTTCTTAAGATTTATTCACGCAGGGTCTGGTCTGCAGGTCTTCACGACACGAAGTCCACACGTAGATTCCAATCGCAGGTTCAATCGAAGTCCAATAGTATCGCTGAGGTCGTAGGTTATCGCTCGTATCGCAGGTATGTTCGCTCGAAGTTCACTCTTCGCTATTCCAAACGGAACTGACAGCGCGCCGCGGCGGCCGCTATTTATATCCGCCGGCCAGGGTTCTAGAACATTCCCGTAACTACGTACCTACACTCGGTACACGCGGCAAGGTCGCTCGAACAGTTACTCATTTAAAGAGTTTTGCACCTTACGCTAGTGGACATACGAGTCATTATTGCTTGCAGCGTTTATTGTTTACTAAAACGCAGCATGCGGCGACTATTCTAGATGGTTCGGGATAGGACCGCGACACTGCTCCCCTCTTAGAGATGCTCGTCCCGAGCATCTTCATTACTGCCGTGATAAGGAGCTAAGCGGTCGATGTGAACCACTTTTTGTGCACCTCTTGGCTGCCGTTGAATTCGGTACGTCACGTCATTTAACCGAGTTACCACTTTGTACGGTCCCTCCCATCTTGTCTGCAATTTCGGAGATTTTCCTTTTCGTCGAGTTACATTGTGAAGCCAGACTAGTGCTCCTTCTTCGAAGCTGCTTGTATTTGCTCGGCGGTCATACCTAGTCTTCATCTTTTCACTCGACTCCAATCCGTTTTCCCGTACTATGGCATGAATCTCTCGCATTTTCTCACGTAACTCGGAAATGTAGTCGTGTAGAGAACGTGAGTCGTCAGGAGGGCCTCCAGTTAGCAGATCTACTGGTATTCTCAGTTCTCGGCCAAAATTTACACGCGCCGGGGTTACCTTCGTGCTTTCATGTTCTGCCGTTCTGTAGGCCAGAAGAAATGGCGGTATGTATTTGTCCCAGTCTCTCTGGTGCCTGTCAACGACTTTTGCTAAATGTCTCTCAAGTGTTTGGTTAAATCTTTCTACCATGCCGTCAGATTGAGGATGATATGGGGTGGTCCTAGTCTTATGCATTCCCAATATTTTACAGAGTTCTTGAAAAACTTGAGACACAAAGTTCCGGCCTTGGTCGGAGTGTATTTCCAAGGGCACACCAAACCGGCAAACTACTTCCTCAAACAACTTGGAGGCAACAGTCGTGGCTTCTTGATTGGGTATGGCGAATACCTCTGGCCATTTAGTGAAGTAATCCATAACTACCATGAAATACCTATTTCCTGATTCCGTTACTGGGAACGGTCCAGCCACATCAACTGCAATGCGTTCCCATGGCGCACCAACGTTATAAAGTTGCAGATTTCCTCGGCTTCTAGTTGGTGGGCCTTTCACCGCGGCGCAAGTAGCACACTTGCGGCACCAATCTTGCACATCTTCTCGACAATGGAGCCAGTAAAACCTTTCTCGAATCTTTGTTAAAGTCCTTTTTACGCCCAAATGTCCACCTGACACGCCGTCATGTACTTCACGAAGGACATCTTGTACCTTATCTCTTGGGACAACTATCTGAAGATGGAACTCTCTGCCGTTAGGTTTCTCCCATTTTCGGTAAAGTATTCCGTTCCGAAGAATAAAACTGTCCCATTGAGCCCAATTTGCCTTGGTGACAGCACTAGTAGGAGCGACTTCGCACCATCTTGGCTTGTCCTCGCCTCGTTTCTTCCATGCGACAATGAGCCGTACAACTTCGTCATCTTCCTGTGCTTCTTTCATCGCCTCATCTTCCCAAGATCTCGATGGACTCATTCTTGTCAATCTCAATGGCAAATCCTTTGTCCCTTGTTTGGCACAGTGCTTGCACTCTTCAGGACTCTGCCTTCTTGTCAAATCGTTCCCATTGCATACTTGCGTGAATCTGGTTACTTGGGCTTTCTCTGCTCCAGCCAGTACTCGCCTCGGAATCCTAGCTTCGTTTCCCTGATTCACAGTGGAGGCCGGAGCGTCATGGTTCTTTACTAACTCTTCAAAACGCTGCTCCATTTTGTTGAGACGCGCAACCAGTCTGTCATCTGTTTTGGTCAGTTGCCTCTCCTTCTTAGGACACGTGAACTGCAAATGCCCTCTTTCTCCACACTTGTAACACATGGGCCCGGAGTTCCTCTTGGCCGGTGTCTTGTTCTCTTTGACCTCTTTCGTAACTTCTCGAAGTTTATACCCTTGCCGGATATCATGACGCACGGCTTCAACTTCCAGGGCGTGTGCCAGAGCTTCTTTTAATGAAGAATGGTGGCGAAGCTTTACTGCAGCCCTAATATCAAGATCCCTAATTCCGTCGACGAAGGCTTGCAATATATTCGTATCCACCATTTTACTATCAGCAGAAGGGTACGCCTTTCGAACCAGCTTCTCAATTTCCAACGCCCATTGTTGAAGTCCTTCACCCAGGCGCTGAGTCCGGTCGCGTAGCTGGGCACGAAAAACGTGTTCCAGGTGTCGTTCCCCGTATCTAGCCTCAAGTGCCTCCAGCAGATCTTTGAACTCGCTGCCTGAGGTGGGCAGTCCCTCCAGGACAGATAAAGCCGAACCTCTGAGCGCGACGGTGAGGGCTGTCAGGCTCTGTTCGTCCGTCCACCCGTTTGAAGCAGCGACAGTCTGGAACTGCTGTCGGTAGGCGACCCAAGATGTAGTACCATCGTACGGAGGCACCTTCACTTTAGGCCCCTGGCTTATGCTGACAACTCCGCTCGATGTAACTCCAGCAGCTTTTATACGCCGAACTTCCTGCTCTAGTCCAGTGAGGCCGTTTTTCAGACTTTGTAGGTCCTCCTCTAATTTGGTAACCCGTTCGGTCACTACCTCTACATGTTCATGTAGCTTAGCGACCGTATCACTGAACTTTGTAACGGCAGAAAGGATCACCTGTTGATCTGCCTTCTGTTCTTCTCGCAGGCCTCTTTGTTCTTCTCGCAGGCCTCTCTGTTCTTCTTGCAGGCACTGCATCTGCTTGCTCTGTTCTTCTCGCAGGCCTCTCTGTTCTTCTTGCAGGCACTGCATCTGCTTGCTCTGTTCTTCTCGCATGCCCTTCAGCATTGCCATCAGGCACGACATATCCAAAACCTCCATTGTACGTGACTGAGGTTTAATGTCTTCGGTGGGCGTGGCCAGGTGGGCGTGGCTACGAGGCGGAGCCTGTTGGTCGGTTGGTGAAACCTGGTGGTCAAGGCCGGTGGGCGGAGCCTGGTGCACGGGGGCGGTGGGCGTGGCCTGGTAGGCGTGGCCAGTAGGCGGAGCCGCTGGGCAGGTATGCTGTGTCTCCACTACGCGCGTGGCCTGGTGGGCGGGGCCAGGGGGCGTGGCTTGGTCGGTGGGCGTGGCCTGGTGGGCGGGGCCAGTGGGCGTGTCCCTATGGCCAGTGGGCGTGGCCTGAGGGGCAGTGGGCGTGGCCTCCGCAGCACTTCTGGACCTGGTCCTCACTCCAGAAGTATCCTCTCTCGGAGTCAGTGGCATCTCCAAATCCCCAATTCTGACACCAAATGTTACGGGCTAGGGTTCTGGATTTGGATGTAAAACACCAATGACAGCTTCTTAAGATTTATTCACGCAGGGTCTGGTCTGCAGGTCTTCACGACACGAAGTCCACACGTAGATTCCAATCGCAGGTTCAATCGAAGTCCAATAGTATCGCTGAGGTCGTAGGTTATCGCTCGTATCGCAGGTATGTTCGCTCGAAGTTCACTCTTCGCTATTCCAAACGGAACTGACAGCGCGCCGCGGCGGCCGCTATTTATATCCGCCGGCCAGGGTTCTAGAACATTCCCGTAACTACGTACCTACACTCGGTACACGCGGCAAGGTCGCTCGAACAGTTACTCATTTAAAGAGTTTTGCACCTTACGCTAGTGGACATACGAGTCATTATTGCTTGCAGCGTTTATTGTTTACTAAAACGCAGCATGCGGCGACTATTCTAGATGGTTCGGGATAGGACCGCGACACTAATAAGACGTAGTGAATTTATTTTTCCGCTAGGACACGAACAACGAGAATTCCGTAAATAAATAAAGAATGAAATATTGGTATACAACGAAGCAATCTGATCGGATCTGTTTCAGCAACAGGGCGAAGTTCAGAGATTGCTTGCTGTGTGTTTACATCCCGTTATAAATTTTATATTTTCCTGTTTGCCTCAGTGAAGCGAACTAGTTCGAACGGTAATCTTATATAACTGAAGGAATAAAAGTAATAACATCCATAAAACCAATCACTTCTGGTCCCAAAGTACGATATCCTTGGTACGACAATCATGGAAATACACCGAGACGGAGGCCGCCAAACTACTCGCCACGATATGTTTCTTGGCGAGTAGTTTGGCGGCCTCCAGTGGGAATCGAACCAACACACTATATATATTACTTACTTACTATATATATATTACGATACTTAGATACAGATGTTATTAATTTTAATGTAAAATACGAATAAAATAAATCCAATAAGTAAATATAAGTGGAAAAATATAGGCAGAAAAATACACGCCAAAGCAAACACCTGACCGACAATATCACAATGTTTTATTTGATGCAATTACATAGTCAGTCATTTTAGTAAGAAATTAAGAAGTAGAAGTAAAAGTAAGAGTAAGTCAGAGCGGCGAAAAATCGGGTGGGACAGTCTCTGCTGTTGAAGCAAATAAGCGGACAGTCTCTGCTGTTGAATCAAGAAGGTATACCTTGAGCTTGCACCCAAAGGTATACCTACTGGAAGCGTCACGGACTGGAGGAGGTATATAGTTCCAGCACTTGAACGTATACAACATACTCTCAGTTCTAACATAACATTTACATACAGGCACATACATTGCGTCTGTCCCCACAATAGGGTACCCTGTGTCGTGGGAACCAGAAACAACGACATCACAAACATGTAAACATCCAAGACCTGGGTTATTTTTTGTTCCCAGCCGGCATTCAAACCCGGGACCTCTTGCATGGTAGGCAGACGCGCTACTGCTACGCCACAGAGGACGTCGTAAAAATGATAACCCTGCCTTTTGGATCTGCCGTAGTCGGGCGAAAAAGAAATAAGCTTAGTTGCTTTTTAAAAAAATTGGCAAGAAGTGTATCGCCAAATACTATAACTATCTAGGTTTAGGGATGTCTCCTATGCTGAAACTCTAAAATGTCGCACTTACAGTTAAACATTTTTTTTTTTCAGTTATAGGTATTTATTTACTCTTGTAAATAAATACCTATAACTTGTTTAGAAATTTCCTACGGAATGGTTAATAAAGAAAATAAACTTTAATAACTACCTATTACGTAATAGTGGTTTAACTTTATTGTATAAATGACAATTTAACAGTATTAAATTTGATTATATTCCTTTTTAATGCACTAACCCATGCTGAGGTCAATTTTAAAAACCTATTTAGAGGCTAAAAAATCTACCCATGCCAAATTCATTGCTCAGTTGGAAGAGCGCTGGCACGGTTAGCCAGAGGTCGCGGGTTCGAGTCCCGGCGTGGGTGGAATTTTTAGCCTAATTAACTAATTTGCTAATTCCTTATAAAAATTTTGGTATTAGTAAGTATTTGGCATTTTATAATATTTAAGAGGTGGTCAGTCTTCGATTTCATATTCTAATGCTTTCTATAACTCCCCTTGAATACATTTTTTGTATTACTCTTTCTCTATTGCCCCATTTCTCTGCTAACTAAAGTGAAACTTCCGGTCTGACGCTGTGGTCACATATGTAATCAATTTCTGTAGTTTCTTTCAGCAAATATTGTCCCAATATCGAATGAAAACTGCAGCCTCTGTGGATCACCCGTGGGTCTTGACCGCACAATATTGACTCCTGAAATATGTACAGAACACGGCAGAAATATTAAGTAACTTACTTGGATTTTTTCATATTGTGTGTTACTTTTCCCAGAAGAGACATATCATATATTGGTCAAACATAGGTAATTATAACATAGTTGAGCACAGATAAGGATACATTAACGTTACATTAAAGAAACAAGTATCTCTATATTTTGCCCGTAAGGCTTACTTTGGGTACAGAAAATAATAATTGGAAGTACACACACGAAAATCATAAATTAAATTAGTATTAAGAAATTAAACTATAATCTAATGGCTTATCGTTCATTTCATAACAGATCAAATTAAAGTATGTTCTTATTTATTTTGTAGTACATATATGTACACATAAATAATATATTTCCAAAAATATTAATACAATTTTCACTTAAAATATAAATTGTTCAAAAATTCATTTACCGAGAAATAACATTTTAAAATATAGTCGTATCTTACCTTTTAGGACAGTACTGGCTCCTGAGAGAAGGTTTCCGATTATTTCATGCTTCAGGGCACCGTAATAATGTAAGCAAATTAAATTTATTTGTAATAAAACAAACAATTATCTTTGTCTCAAATTCGCATTTAAGAGGCTAACTCGTGCTAACCATTGCCACTAAAGTAAAACAATCATAACATTATTTTCTTTTGCAAAAGATTTTTTCAAAATGTGAACGCATAAATCATTATTGTTTATCTTCTATATTTTCGACATTGTTTCCGAGTGCTTGCGTCCTTCGCAAGGCACGTTAAGCCGTTGGTGCCGGCTGTCACGTACTGGTAGTCATTGTCACGTAATGTCTGAGGCCTTATGGGCGGCTTGATTACTTCTGATAGTAAGGCCCACCATTGTCTTGCAATCCTCCACCAACCCGGACTTGGCTCCCGTTCTGGAGTATGGCCTAACCTTCCTGCGATGCAGGAAGAGGTCCGTACCTGAACTGTGGACATACAAGGGTTATATCGTTTCGGTATCTTCTATTAATTTAATAATCGAGATAGTAATTGATTTAATTAAGACTGAAAATTAGCGCCGAGGTCTCTCTCCCTCGGCACAACGCCGGGTCAGCTGCCTTTTGTGGCAATTTAGATACCACAGGCTAAACCTGTCTTTTTTGTTTCGTTTATTGTGTATTTCATTTATTTCTGTTGTGTTCATATTATGTAAATGTTTCTGGTTATTTTATTTCTTTGATATGTCTCGTTGGTATAAGAAATGTCTTTCTTTCTTTCATTTTTAGGACCAAGAGCGCCGTTTGGCGCCATTCATAGCAGAAATAGATTGAAGTCGATGAAGCTAAGAGGTATAGCAAGTTCGTGGCAAGTGGCCAACCCTGCTTAGGCAGTACAATGACGCGACTCACGCGTTTTGTGGCGATGAAACGTCAGAATTTGACAATTAATGTACTGGAAAGTCGCGACTTTCGACGTTTAAAGGCGCGACTCGCGTCGTCGTACTACCCGGGCTTGTTTCTGCCTACCCTCCGGATTACAGGCGTGAGTTTGTAGTATGTTTATAGTTGACCGCGGGTTCTAGGCTGATTTATGATGTTCGCTTTTACAAAACTTAATTAAATACATACATACATACGAGACAATGTACAAAAAAAATTCATATAAAACTACAAACTCTAGTTTTACAAACCTCGGCCCTGTTTGTTGAACTAACTGCTATTCTTTCTCCCTTTGTATCCGTTAAGGGTATTCAAGCAGTGCCTAAAAAATATAGGCACTGACTTGAAACTCGGGCCGGGAAGGGAAGATAAGGGATGTCCAAGACGGACATACTTCGACTTCATACTTTTAGCAAAGAGGAAGATAAAAAGTACTCTGGTTGCGTGCATGCAATGACGAGCGTTGATGATGCGAAGGTGATCTGGTAGTATCGCGGCAAGTGGCAGTCCCTGGTCTCTGCCTACACCTCTGGGATACCGGCGTGAGCTTATGTTATGTAAAAAGTCCGATTCGGAAGCGGCAAGCCCTCTGCAAAAGGGACACAAAAGAGAATAATCAGAAGGCGAGTCAGTAAGAGCTTGATGACTCCTTAATCGTTAAAACAATTACTTAAAGTCGAGCTCGCGGTGAAACTTGACAATTGGATGTGTTTGATCGGAACTCCTTTTTTGTGCTGTTAAGGAGCGGGTTACGCTAACTTTGCCACAGTTTAAAGTGTTTGAGGGTCAACAGCTATTAATATCCCACTGTTCCATACAACTATCTCAACACTACGAAGATAAATATGACATGTGCGTTTAGTTATTGTTCACAGGTTTATTTAAGCTAATAAATAAAAATCTCGTGTCACAGTGTTTGTTTTCGAACTCCTTCGAAATGGCTTCACTGATTTTTTGTGTATATTTAATAGGTCTGAGGCATACGTTTAGTCTTTGATAATTCTTCTAACGCAAATAATATTTTCCATAATATGTTGACTTGTGACTATTAAGATTTTAACTTTTTTAAAGAAATCTCTCTGCAAATCCCTGCTACCTAGCTTATAAATAAATCGGATCGCTCTCTACTGGAAGATGAAGATAGTCTCAAAGTAGGCAGTTCGGCCCCAAAGTAGTATACCGTAGGACATAGCTAGATAAATAGAGATAGAGAATACTTTATTGCACAATTAAAAAAAAGAATACAGCCATGATTTCTTAAATCTAAGTAATGTTTTACAATTGGCGGCCAATCGGTAATGCTATGGAAGTACGAGTAACTAAAATAAACAAACCTAGCTGATGGAAAATTCAGTAAGTTTCTTAATTCTATATATGCTGCGTGGAATTAAGCCTGTGAGCTCACAGGCTTAGTAACTAGAGTAGTTACTGTAGTGAATTGGTCGAAAAACATGTTTCACCACGAAATTTTCTGAGCTAACATGTAGTATAAACATGAAACTAAATCGAGACTGAGACCATTAGTACCATACAGGTGCGGCTTCATCCAGTGGAAATCACACCTGCGACCTATCCTTTTGTAGGCAACCGTGCTCAACGCTAGACCAACGGAGCTGTTTTGCCAAACAGTTTACACACGTAGCAGCCTAATGCAATACTCGTAGCACGTAGCGCCGTAGACTGTTACGCCGTAGCGCGTAGCCGCGATGCGGTTAGCTTCCATCTGAACTTGATGGCTCCGCTTAGCGTCGTTAAATTTGGCGCCTAAGCTGTGAATAATATAAAGTTGTTAATTTATTGTGTGCTAGCTTGACTTTGTTTCGTAAATTCCGAGTACACCTGAAACCGGCGTGCGCGCAAACAATGACTAGTCAATCAGTCCGACCTGAGATTTCCCCACTTAGCCTCATAGTTGGATTGTACGTAGCAATCGCTGAGGTATATCACCACTTGAGAGACTAGGCTTTCCTCACGGTGTTTTCCTTTAGCAAATGGTATTGCTACTATAACATCACAAATGTTCATAACTTAGAAAACAAAATTATTGACACTTGCTGGGATTTGAACCCACGACCTTCCAATTGAGGAGCCGGCATTCTACTGCTAGGTTACCACCACTCTCATGCGAACAACATTTTTTTTTAAAACCTATTTAGAGGCTAAATATTCCACCCATGCCGAGATTCGAACCAGCGGCCTCTGGCTATCCGTGCCAGAGGTCGCGGGTTCGAATCCCGGCATGGGTGGAATTTTTAGCCTCTAAATAGGTTTTTAATTTTTTTCTTAGCACTGGTTAGTGCATTAAAAAGAATATAACATAATAATAACAGTACGACGTTTTCCTTTCGCTGTCGTCCTGACCTCCGACTGCTTGGAGTCCTCAGCCGGAGGGCGTCCGTCTAGCGGCTTTGGTCAGACGAGTTTAATATCTATTTTCTCCCATAATAATCGATCAATATCGATATCAACACTTGTGTGTCCCTACTGCTGGGGCACGGGTCTCTTCCTGCATCGCAAAGTTAGGCCATACTCAACCACGGCGGTCAAGTCCGGGTTGGTGGACATTGTAAGACAGTGGCGGGCCTTACTTTCAGTAGTTACCAAGCCGCCTATAATAATAATAAATCTTTTAAAAACCTATTTAGAGGCTAAAAATTTCACCCATGCCGGGATTCGAACCCGCAACCTCTGGCTATCCGTGCCAGCGCTCTACCAATTGAGCCAATGGGCGACTCACGGCATCAGTGAAATTTCCACAGAACATAAAAAAAGAGTAGAAGTAGCGACATGACACATTAGTACGAAAACCAGTGTAACCAAACTGATACTTATAAACCAAACGCACACTACGAATGCCGAGCTGCCATTGGTAAATAAATTAAATGCCGAAAAGGTGTACATCATAAAAGTTTCAATTACAATATGCACCTTTTTATAATGTTAACAATGATCAAAGTCAAATAACAATGATGAAATTAAGGTTGACATTTTGTAGTAACGCTACTCTACACTAGATGGAACTACCGCCGTGTCGGACCGAAAAGAACTTTTACCTACTAAGACATAAAGGTCAAAATTGAGAAACAAATACATTCTCAGTTTGGGATGGGACAATGCGAGTTCTAGATTGTCGATAGGGAGAACCTATCGACAAATTATACCCGTACAAACAGTTTAACACATTAATGGCCGAATACGAATACTGGTACTTAGAAGAATTTTTAGCTATTTCTTTTTTGCCTGCGGGTTGACTCGTAGAAAATGCATCTTTTTCACATTATCTTTTGTGCAATAAAGATTCAACACTAATAGGGTAAATAGATGCACAAATAAAACAATGTGGTAGATTTCATATTTTAAAATGTTCTCTTATTTTTGAACTAAAACTTTCGTAAGCACAACACATTGTAGACTTTTAGGCCGCATTTACTTACGGGTGTTGTTATATCGGAAAAGTCCTCTTATCCTGTCCTGTCCTGTAAAAGTCCTGTTCTCTTATTTAAAACTACCTTTAACCCGCTGCTTCGCGGGCGTTAGAAAATATAACACGGGAAATATCATGTATTCTACGACTCAATTCAGATCTTTGTCTATCTGTACGCCATGTTTCATACGTTATACTAATTTTATTGATGATGGTACTAATATATTTCAATTATACGCAAGAGTCTAACCTGGAAGTGAAGCACATTTTTTTCTGGTATTGCTGCATAAGTGCCGCCTTTCGCCTTTTTTAGTTATTATGAAGTGTTCATGAAAATGCTCTGAATATATTGTGCTTATCGTCGTTTTGAACCAATTTTGCCTTCCTATCGCTGCCATCCATTTTACTTTCGTATTCGGTTTCTTAGGAAAACTAAACGAAAACTCACTTCCAAATTGTTTTGATTCCGAGAGGGTTGTTGTATCATTGCCACGGTTTTCTGTTGTATTTGATTAAAATTACTTTGATAGTTTCTTAGATATTTCAGTCACTGATAAACTGGTGAAGAAAAACTATATCGCGATCTAGCTGTGCTCCAATGACAGTTTTCACATGCACAACGACCAGCCGGCGACCGGAGCTCATACATTACTACTTTACCCGGCCCGGCGACCGGACGGCGACCGGAAGCATTTGAAAAGGCACTTAGGAAGTAGGTAATAATTATTTTACCTACTTAGACGAATTGGAATTTACAATACCTAAGTACCGTTAAGTATGTATGACTACTACGTCATAGACAATTAATTATCGATAGATTTTTATCATGTGTGCCCCCATCCGTAATTGAGTAGGATTCAAATTTTGACAGAAACTTCTAGAGAATGTACACTTTCTTCGATGAAAATTTAACTTTATTAACCAGTAAATAAAGGTGGTTTCACTTTCTCATTTTCGGATTGGTTTCCGTGTTCATGTCATTACAAATTTAATTAAAAATACAATGAAATACGTCTTACAGATGAAATGTTACGGCATGATCGGTATATTTTTGTCCCCAACTTTTATTTTTGCTCTCTAACACAGCATAACAAGGCATTTTAATAAAGTTTTCACCATTTTTTCTTTACTAGAAGCGCACGGCAACTGAAGTCAACAAAACTGTCACCGACTACGCATAGGCAATACATTGCTAATGTGAGGCACGCGGGCACCGCCCACTTACGACTTCTACTCTTTTTTATGTTCTGTGGAAATTTCGAACCTCTTTACACTATTCTCTGTATTACGTACAGGCAGCGACATCTGACTTAATCAAATTGCATTACTTACAGCCTCGACTACCTACTTTGCAGTTAGGTTTAACATCGGAACGATATCACTGTACCCACATGATTACACTATTTTTATTTTTAATGCACTAACCCGTGCTAAGGAACAAATTTAAAAACCTATTTAGAGGCTAAAAATTTCACCCATGCCGGGATTCGAACCCGCAACCTCTGGCTATCCGTGCCAGCGCTCTACCAATTGAGCCAATGGGCGACTCACGGCATCAGTGAAATTTCGAACCTCTTTACACTATTCTCTGTATTACGTACAGGCAGCGACAGAGGTTGCGGGTTCGAATCCCGGCATGGGTGAAATTTTTAGCCTCTAAATAGGTTTTTAAATTTGTTCCTTAGCACGGGTTAGTGCATTAAAAATAAAAATAGTGTAATCATGTGGGTACAGTGATATCGTTCCGATGTTAAACCTAACTGCAAAGTAGGTAGTCGGGGCTGTAAGTAATGCAATTTGCTTAAGTCAGATGTCGCTGCCTGTACGTAATACAGAGAATAGTGTAAAGAGGTTCGAAATTTCACTGATGCCGTGAGTCGCCCATTGGCTCAATTGGTAGAGCGCTGGCACGGATAGCCAGAGGTTGCGGGTTCGAATCCCGGCATGGGTGAAATTTTTAGCCTCTAAATAGGTTTTTAAATTTGTTCCTTAGCACGGGTTAGTGCATTAAAAATAAAAATAGTGTAATAATAAATCTTTTCCACCAATTATGGTATAACTACCATCCACGGGTCCTTTGCCGACCTTGTCCGACCATCGGGCAGTTGGTCTACCCACAGACCTCCGCCTGGCTCTGGTCGCCACCCCGTCACCACCGTGGTCCATCTGTTCTTTTTCTTTGTTGTCTTTGCCTCATTCCATTATTTGGGATCGGCTCTCCTCGTTCTTTTTCTCCAGGATTTTCCGTCCTGGGTTGTCTGCTCACTCAACTGGGCTCGCTCCAAGTCCATTGCTACCGTGGCACATCAGGTGGTTTGTGCACGTCCTCTACCTCTTTTGATGTTTGGGATCTCTAGGGCCTGTATGAAATGAAAAGGTTTTATTCAAAGTAGCACAGAAACTGCGGCTAAATGAACGTTACAATTCAAACTAGGTGTCCATTTCAAAATCTAGATCATTTAGGAGAAAAATTGACAATAAAAACCCCAAACTTAGTCTTTTCAAAAGTCCTTAATTAACATAGTTTACATAATTATTATAAAACATAGAACTCATACATTGTACTGGCTTCAATACCAGACCTCATTGTCATCTAAATAATCCTTTATGTTATAGTAGCCCTCTCGGCAAAAAGTGTGCTTAACATATTTTTTGAACCGCGATTCAAGCAAGCTTAATATATCTTCAGGGATTGTATTATAGAAGCGTATACAATGCCCCATGAAGGATGTATTAACCGTTGCCAGCCTAAATAGTGGGAACAAAAGTTTATGTTTATTTCTAGTATTTAAATTGTGTTGGCTACCTAAAGTTTTAAAGTTACTGATATTTTTCCTAACTAACATAATGTTATCATATATATATATATATATATATATATATATATATATATATATATATATATATATATATATATATATATATATATATATATATATATATATATATATACTGACTGGCAACTGTCAGGATGTTAGTTTCTTTAAAGAAATCTCTTAACGAATCTCTACTAACCAGCCTATAAATGAATCTGATCGCTCTCTTCTACAAGACGAAGATGGTCTCAATATCTGCTGCCCGTCCCCACAGTAGTATGCCATAGGAAATAAGCCTATGGAAGTAACTAAAATAAACAAGCCTAGCAGTTGCGACGTCAGTTAGTTCTCTAATTCTTTTGACTGCATATGCTGCTGAACTAAGCCTATTTGCTAATTTTTCTATATGAGGACCTCATTGAAGCTTTGCATCAATTGTGATACCTAGAAAAACAGTTTCATTCACAAGGTCTAATTTGTTATTCCCCAATAAAACATTGCTGTCTACCGTTTTGACACTTGGAAGAGTGAACTTTATACATTTCGTCTTTTTTGAATTTAACAATAAGTTATTAGAAGTAAACCAATTTAGTACCCGAGAGAGAGCATTATTTGTACAGTCAATGTAATTTTCTTGTCTCTTAATTTTATAAATAAGTGACGTGTCATCTGCAAATAATACTATCTCTGACATATTTTGAACCATGAACGGCCAATCATTTACATATACGAGGAAAAGGAACGGCCCCAAAATCGATCCTGTGGCACTCCTATCCTGACCTCTGACCCTGAAGATTTAGTTTTATTTATATCAGCTCTTCTATTTATATCAAACTAAAAAAGGAGTAAGACAGGGCTGCATCTTATCCCCTGCACTCTTTAACATATACATAGGCTGCTACTTATGTATGCGGAATCTGGGATTCCAATAATCTTAAACGCAATGTCTGACCTCCATGGTCAAATTCATTCTTTTTCAAATACTGGCCGCTAATATTTTTCTCTTATATACGTTAGTGTTTTGTTTTTGTTGGGTTTAAAACGTCATATCGCTGAAAAAATGGAAGTCACTCGTGAAAATATTCGTGCTATGATTTATTACGATTTTCGACGTGGTTTAACGCAACCACAGTGCGTAGATCAATTAACTTCGACTTTTGGTGGTGAAGCTCCATTAAAAACGACTGTGTATCACTGGTTTAGTGATTCAAATCGCGGGCGCAGTAAGCTCACGGACGAAGTTAAAGAAGGTCGCCCGAAATCGGTGGTTGTGCCACAAAATATTGAAGCTGTGCAAAAACTTATAATGCAAGACCGCCATGTTACATATCGCGAGATAGAGGCTATTCTGGGCATATGTATGGGCACATGAACATTTGTCTGTAAAAAAAATTTGTTCGCGTTGGATCCCGCACAACTTAACTCAGGATCAAAAAGATGCTCGCGTCGAATGGTGCAAGAAAACCTTTAAAAATTCAACGGAGGCGACTCAAAATCTGTTTATAATATCTACACAGGTGACGAATCCTGGATCTACGCGTTCGATCCCGAAACTAAACAACAATCAACAGTTTGGGTGTTTCAAAATGAGCCGAACCCTACGAAAGTGGCTCGTGCAAAAAGCACTGTAAAGCAAATGGTGGCCTGCTTTTTTGGTATTAATGGCCATGTGGCTACAATACCACTGGAGAATCGCAGAACGGTTAATTCGGAGTGGTACACGATCATTTGTTTGCCGGAAGTATTTGAAGAAATACGCCAAAACAACCAGCGACGCAGAATCATACTTCACCATGACAATGCCAGCTGTCAAACATCTCAGGAAACAACTACATTTTTGGATGGTCAAAAAATATAATTGATGGCTCATCCACCGTACAGCCCTGATTTGGCTCCCAATGATTTCTATTTATTCCCAAATGTAAAGAATAAATTACGTGGTCAACAATTTTCGACCCGTGAAGATGCCGTAGATGCGTTCAAACAGCACGTTTTGGAGGTACCTCAATCAGAGTGGAAAAAGTGTTTTAAAAATTGGTTTCATCGAATGCAAAAGTGCATCGATCATAGTGGAGAATACTTTGAAAAACAATAAAAGCATATTTAGCCATATACATTCGTTTATTTTTTTCTATTCCGCATACATAAGTAGCAGCCCTCGTATGGAGAGTATGTTTTTCGGAAGACCCTCAAAAATTGGGAAAAGGTTTTCCCATAGGTGGAAAGAGATTATCCAACCTCTGATATGCCGATGACACCGTTCTAGTGGCAACATCCATGAAAAATATGAGGGAACTGTTTCAAAGACTCCAGTTAGAAAGTGGCAACATAGGTCTCGCAGTGAACAGGACGAAAACTAAGGTAGTGATAGTGGATCGAGCCGGAAAACTGACAGACAGCACCTCCAACATTCCTGACATTAATACCGTCGACCGCTACATATACCTGGGGTCCCAAATCTGCAGTGACGGCAGTTGTATCCCCGACATAAAAAGGAAAATCGGAATGGCAAAGGATGCTATGACCCGTTTAAGCAACATCTGGAAGAAAAGAGGAATTGGTATCAAAACTAAAATCAGATTGATACGAGCTCTGGTATTCCCTATCTTTCTATATGGAGTAGAAACGTGGACCATCCTGGCCCGAGAAAGACAAAGAATAGATGCATTCGAGATGTGGTGCTGGAGACGAATGCTGAGAATACCTTGAACAGCGAAACGCACCAATGCATCTATCCTAACCCAGCTCCAAATAAAAACTCGCTTGTCCACCATAATTATGCCAGCAACGCATCCTTTCATATTTCGGCCACACAATGCGCAGAGGTGACGAACATTTGGAAAAATTGGTAGTGGTTGGAAACACCGAGGGCAAAAGATCGCGCGGTCGCTCACCAACAAGGTGGACGGATCAAGTTAAAGATTCCTCGACCTCCAAATTTTACACGGTTGTAAGAGACGCGTTGGACAGATCCCGATGGAGGCAAATCATCCGCTCCAGATGCAACCCTGAGGCTGATCACGATCCTCAGACATGAGGGATCGACCCCAGAGAGAGAGATATCAGCTCTTTGAACTCCCCCTTCTAAATATGATGTCATAAGTTTTAGGCTATTCCCGTTTATACCATAGTGCTCAAATTTTAAAAGAAGTGTTTTATGGTCAACGCAATCAAATGCTTTCGACAAGTCACAAAATACGCCTATAGCATCCTTGCGCTCTTCCCATGCACTAAATATATTTAAAAACCTATTTAGAGGCTAAAAATTTCACCCATGCCGGGATTCGAACCCGCAACCTCTGGCTATCCGTACCAAGTACTAAATATATGTTTAACTAACATGACGCCGGCGTCCGTTGTAGTGCGTCCTTGCGTAAAGCCGAATTGCTGACCATGGAGAAGTTGATAGTCATTGAAATGTGCAAGCAATTGACCTATCACTATCTTCTCGAATATTTTAATCGAAACGGGTAGAACTGAGACTGGTCTGAAATTTGTGGGATCTTGCTTATCACCACTTTTAAATAAAGGAACGAGCCTACTATATTTCATTAGATCAGGGAATATACCCTCATCTAAACATTTGTTAAAGATTCTGGCTAAATGGGGTGCTAGGGTATCGATTGACGACATGATTTTCCTTACGTCTCATTACAAAAAATCCGTCCTAACAATAACGGTCTAAATATATGCCATTTTTAATTACTAATCACACTACCGCAGCTTGGAGGCAAATACGGGCGCCGCCATTCATAATTACGTTACATTACTCAGCGAAGGATACAATGATTGGGCCATAAACCGGAGTAAAAAGTGCCTTAATAAAATACAATGTCCGTAGGTTCTTGGAACAAACGATGAAAACGCAATAAAATACAATGTAAAAGTCGGGATACTTAAAAAGTAATAAAATTTAAGATGAACCCATACCTGCACAGAAAAATACTACCTAATTGACTTGTCTATATTACAGATTTCCAACTGACTACTATGGTTCATGGGATAACGAACCATTACATAAACTCAACAATGAAACAAGATTTGTATAAAACTAAGAAGGATTTTAATCTCACTTTAAGCTGCAAAAGAAAGTTTTAAGTACTTATTAACTTGTTTTGGTCATAATGAACGAAAGAACGAACAAACATTACAAACTTCCTGGCAGAGACCAGGGACTGCCACTTGCCACGATCCTGACAGATCACCTTCCCTTCATCAACGTTCACAAGTCGTTGCATGCACGCACGCCGGTTCCGGGTACTTTTTATCTTTCCCTTTGCTAATACTTCGACTATTTGGTCGATGTATGTCCGCCTGGGACTTCTCTTACCAGCCCTTCCACTCACCCGCGGTTTATTAGGGAATATATGGGAATAAGATATTTACCCGCAGGTAAACGTAGCCTATGTGTTAATCCAGTCAAACAACTCCATACCAAATTTTATTAAAATCTCACCAGCGGTCGAATTGTTGTAGTAAACCAAGAAATATGTTTCTACAAGAAAGGCTCCTGCTATCGTTTTATATGCACTTTGAACAACAGATGTAGATTAACAGCTTGTGATTTACGAGAAACTAGGGGAACACCTCTAGAACAAACAAATCCAAAAGTCAAATTATATATATTTTTTTAATGCACTAACCCGTGCTAAGGACAATTTTAAAAACCTATTTTTAATACACTTAATAAACTTTTATTTAAAAAACTATATACGTAATACAGAGAATATTGTAGAGGTTCGAAATTTCACTGATGCCGGTAAGTCGCCCATTAGCTCAGTTGGAAAGAGCGCTGGCACGGATAGCCAGAGGTCGCGGGTTTGAATCTCGGCATGGGTGGAATTTTTAGCCTCTAAATAGGTTTTTACAAAAGTCACAGTCAAAAGAATTTTATTTATTTACTATAAAAACAAATGCCAAAATGTTTATTTAATGAACGTCAAAGCTGTTAGTTTCACAATTGATAGATTAAACTAACTAAGAAACTCCACATTTATTCTTTTCAAATGGTTAGACAGTCTTCATAGGTACAGTAAGTTGACACTGATCTTGACCCTGTTGGGCACCCTTTGGGTACGAAGCCCTAAAATGACTATGTAGTTTCCTTGTTTTGGGTCAAAAGTTTCGAAAAAAGATTTCCAGATGTTGTAATTTTTAAAGGAAAACACAGAACTATGACAGGATCCCAGAATTATTAGCCCTGAAATATTTGTATGCTCTGTGGGTAAAACATAGAGATCCAATTCATTCCCAAGACCTGTATGTAATCAACATAAATGTTTATGACGATGTTTTGATTTGATCACTCTTAAATAAAACAATACATTCATAGGTAACGAATTTACATTCTGGTTTTTGTTTTGTTTTTACCAATGTACAACGTAAAGCCGCGTTTTCACGGTCTTAGTGCGCTCGGTCCGAGTGCGCCATCCGAGTAAACTAATGCTTCTGATTGGCTATTTTGGTGTTATACTATTTTTATTTTTAATGCACTAACCCGTGCTAAGGACAAATTTAAAAACCTATTTTACGTTCCGATGTAAAACCTAGTCGGGGCTGTAAGTGATGCAATTTGCTTAAACCAGATGTCGCTGCCTGTACGTAATACAGAGAATAGTGTAAAGAGGTTCGAAATTTCACTGATGCCGGTGAGTCGCCCATTGGCTCAATTGGAAGAGCGCTGGCACGGATAGCCAGAGGTTGCGGGTTCGAATCCCGACATGGATGAAATTTTTAGCCTCTAAATAGGTTTATATATTTTGGTGTTGTCACGACAAACCGTCCAATCAGAAGCATTAGTTTACTTGGATGGCGCACTCAGTCCGAGCGTACTAAAACCGTGAAAACCTGGCTTTAGTAATGTATAATGTTACAATGGTAGCTTTGTTGTCTGTCGGTACATCTGACCGCCGCCCGGTTCTCGGCCGCCACTCCGCTACTTCCCTGGGGGCCTATTCTCGCCCATGCGAATTGAAAAGCGTAGACGCAAAATATTCAAGGCTTGGACATTTGTCGCATAAAAATAAGATAAGATAACTGGGCACAGTCATTAGACAATTATTTTCTCATTCGAATTCAATCTAGCATGGGGTTCAGAACGTGTCGGCGATTAGTTCTTAATTCTCATGTAATACAGATTTTGGCTGTCGCTCGACTTTTTACGTACAATTCCAAGTCATAAACCTTAGAGTCGTACACCACTTATTTGCTAATGAAGTGAGAATTGGCTACCTGGGAGCCCATATTCGCCCATGCGAATTGAAAGCGTAGACGCAAAGTACCTATACGAAGGCATAAAAATCAGTTTCAGTATTCTCACAAATTCGTATGTGCATATTAATTTCCTAATAAATTTCGCTCGCTTTGAGGTATCATTATGTCGTAGTCTCTATGGACTTGGAATTCTACATAAAATGTCGATCAACAGCCAAAATCTGTACTCTGAATGCCATGCTACATTGAATTCGAATCAGAAAACAAATTTCTTATGACTCTGTCCAGTTATCTTGTCTTATTTTTATGCGATAAATGTCTAATCCTTCGAATATTTTGCGTCGACGCTTTCAATTCGTATGGGCGAGAATGGGCTCCCAGGTCCACCTGCCGTCTTCTCCTCCCCAGGTGTCCTGTCCATCGCCACTTCAGACTCGCCATTCGAGCACCAGTATCGTCTACCTTTGTTCGACGTTGGATTTGGTACTCCAACTAGTCTAGGCCTAGCATGGCGCGCTCCGTAGCTCTTTGTACCACCATTGAATTTAAATAAATTTATATTTTTTATACATTATTTTATTAGACATTTCTAGTGCTCAAACCTCAGTCGGTCGAGTAGAGACGCTTGATTCCTATAAGAACAAGATCGATTGAGATCAAATTGCTTTTTGTGTAAAATGACCATTTTCTTGCAGACTGTAATTTTTTTCCAAAATATGCGAATGCAGTTCAGAATATCAAGAAATTATAGATTATTTTCGAAACGTTTTCCTGTAACTAATAACGGCTAAGTTAGCTGCCCTTACTGGCTGGTCTCCAAATTTCACCTTGTATATTCAAAATTATGTCTGTGTCTGTATCGTTCGTTATCAACCCTTGTATGTCCCCACTACTACGGCACGGGTCTTTTCCTGCATCGCAGGAAGGTTAGGCCGTTCTCCACCACGGAGGCCAAGTCCGGGTTGATGGAGGATTGGAAGACAGTGGCGGGCCTTACTGTCAGAAGTTATCAAGCCGTCCATAAGGCCACTGACATGGCTTAACGACTGCCATTAAATGACTGCCACACAGTCAGCACCAACGGTTTTACGAGCCTTGCAAAGCACGGCACTGTCTGTATAGTCCAAATTAATTAGCCACGTTGGTAGGGATTTCATTATACTGGTGAGTATGATGAAATACACTAAATATTAGGGGTTAAAGTATGAAATTGCCGTTTTATGGCAATAGGTTCTTTGAATTGACATAGAATCTTCATGGTTTGAGGTTTTCGAATGAAACTTTTTTCAAATGGTTTCTATGATAATCTTTTTTTAAAAAATGTGAAACATTTGAATATCGCCTTTCAATTGTTTTTGTTATTCAATTTAGACAAGAATGATGGATACTGCGAAAATTCGAGTGATTTTTGAATACGAGTTCCGACGCGGAACTAACGCGGCAGATACAGCCCGCAATATCAATGCTGCGTTTGGAGAGGGGTCTACTAATGCCGTTAAACCATGCCGCTAATTCCTGGGTAGTTTGACTAGGATCGGCTTCCACTATCTCTCTTAATTCATCGTTATTCACCTGTGTGGGCGGTCTTCCTTGTGGCTCGTTCTTTAAGTCGAAATTTCCATCACGAAAGCGTTTAAACCAAAATCGCACGGTGCGTTCATTAGTAGACCCCTCTCCAAACGCAGCATTGATATTGCGGGCTGTTTCTGCCGCGTTAGTTCCGCGTCGGAACTCGTATTCAAAAATCACTCGAATTTTCGCAGTATCCATCTTTCTTGTCTAAATTGAATAACAAAAACAATTGAAAGTCGATATTCAAATGTTTCACATTTTTTAAAAAAAGAACATCATAGAAACCATTTGAAAAAAGTTTCATTCGAAAACCTCAAACCATGAAGATTCTATGTCAATTCAAAGAACCTATTGCAATAAAACAGCAATTTCATACTTTAACCCCTATTACTTTAGCACACCGCACTGGAATTTTAAAAACTCTGAGAGTCATGTACGAGACAGAATATTACATTCTTCATTGTACAGCAGGAACAGAATTATGTAATCTTATGCGCTCCGGCTTTTACGTGGAACTAAAATGAGTGCGCTGAAACCCTCACTATATTCATAACGGCTTCCTTCAACGTGACGGCACTTACCAAACTCCTTGATGTGTACAAGGAGACTTGGTAATCTCTTTGCCATTATCATACTTTTGGAAAGATTTTCGTCTTATCGGAAAAAGCACTTGGAAATATCGACCTCTATGCGATTTAGGTCAAGTGGGAAACTTTGGGGCTATTCATTTATTAATCAGGATAATTTTGACCAAATTATCCTCCACCCTCTTACGTAAAGAACACGCGCTGAAAACAGTGGTTTTGTAGGTGTGTTGGTTGGTGCCGGCGTAAAGGTTAAAGAGGGATGATAGAGATTAATATATTTATATAAGAGAAAACTTTTAGCAACACCGAGAGCATTCTTTCACAGGCGTCTCACTGTTTATATCGTTGCCATTACTTCCTGCGCCATAGAGTATGCGCTGCGTCCGTTGCACGAGCTCGGTATCCGTGGCACGGATGACGGTGACGCCACAGTTTTTAGGCCGCTGTAATTAGAAATTATAACAATAAATTCATGCCATAAATTTTCAAGTCGAGGAAACCCGCAGCATGGTTGGCTCTATACCTATTGACTTGCCTTTAAGTGTAGACTTACATACAAAATAGTAATTAAGAAATCTCGTTTCGAGTTGACAAAAATTTGCCTAAAAAATTTGCGAACAAGTAGAACCGCTTCTTCGTCTATTCAATCACGTAAGTGCTCCACTATATGGAGTTGCCTGATTTAGCCTACTCAGAACTGTAGGATACTCGTACATATGTATTTTGACACTTAGGAGTCGTCTAAATGCTGAACTCTTTAGAGTGGAGTGTTACGTAACTTTTACAAGGATAAAACAATGAACCGTGGACCCAAAGAACGCTAACGGTTCTCATAGATTCAATACTGCGTCGAGATAGCATTTTGTTTGAAAAACAAACTAGATAGATAGAATATTCCTTATTGTACACACAACTTACAGTAACAGAAGTTACTGTAAGTTGTGTAACAGAAGTTTATAATACGTTTTCTATTCATATGGGTATTATTCTATATAACATATAAGTATTCTACTCTATACGGTATTATTAATTCTTTAGTATTGTTATTGCCCATGATTACAATTATCGCACCGCAGTCTGACGCTCGTGGAGTAGCACATGGCACTGACTGTCAATCAGCGCTGAAGGCTTGTCCATCAGCATATTGCTGAGTCAGTTGCCATTTATAGCAGCAGTGACACGCCGTGACCTTTCGTTTTTCTTCGTTCTTTTTGTTTTTTGTGAATGTCATGTTTAGTAATATGTTTTAAATTTGTTACTGTGGCGTGTGCACTGTTTCTATAATAAACGTTTTTCTTCTTCTTCTTCTTCAGAAGTTACTGTAAGAAAACATAGTACAATTGCCAGCCTTATTACTAAAAGCAATTTCTTCCAGACAGTCATAGACAGAAACAAGAAAGAAATTATAGACAGGTTGTAGGTGCAATTTCGAAATATTTAAACTAGCGTGTTCCATAGAAATGATTAAGGCACATTCGTTACTATCCCTATCAAACCCAATCATGGCTGTGGCGAACTCCTCGCTGTTTGTTTTTTAAACGTTTTTTAAAAAGAATGAATTCTGTAATATGTCAGTTGTTGTGTTTTGAAATATTTTTAGGCGTCAAGTAATTAGCGGTTCTGCCCATGTTTTCTAGTTCATTAAATCATAATATTACGACAATTTCTACGTTTTCAGTATCGTTCATACAGTCCATTTAATTCCGTAGTTTTTAATGGCATATAATACAAGCCGGATTTCAACATCCCTCCTTTTCTTTTTAGTGTATCATCTCTATATATTCCTTTCTTCTCTTCGCCAAGCAAAATAGGTAATTATGAGCAAATAATTCTTGGTGTGCCCCTCTTCCTCTAGTAGCGCAAAATGACACTAAGGTTTCGAGGTAGTGTCAAGCTGAGAAGATAATATCTCATTTATAATATTTGTTACATTTAGTGGAAATATAACTTATGCTGCAGGAGCACTCTGTGGTTGTATTTTCTTATCCCGTAGATATGCTTGCGTAGTTGGCGTCTTGACGGGACCTGATGTGAAATACGTACTGCATAATGCCTGAGACTTACATTAGTTTTGTTCAAATTTTTGTCATGAATTTATTTCCAAATTTGTAATTTCGGTATTCTATGGCTGAACAGTAAGATTTATTATAGGTATCTGCTGGTCAACTGGTCAATGGTTACAATAAGTTATTTGAAAACCACTCTGCTGATCCCCACGATACAGGCTAGGCCTGGTGTGGGGATCACCGTAATGTTTGATTTTAAATCAAGTAACTTTGCTGTGTACCTCGTCGTCGTCATCAGGCTTTACTAGTCCACTGCTGGACATAGCCCTCCCCTTAAGAGCGCCACGTTGTACCTCATCTACCTTTTTGTAATGGTGTATGCAAATTATTAAATAAACTTTATTCTACTCTATTCTCGAAAATAAATTATATGAAATAATTAATTAATTTTCCATAAACCAAACATACAGAAAGCATAGGTGCCGATGGCCATTGTCCTTAAAATATTAAGTTCTGTTTTTGCATAGGTATTTTTTTCGAGAAAATAGTTAATTTTGAGAGCCTGGACTGAATAAATTCGATTTGGGTTTCTTTCAATATTTTTCAAATTGAAATACAAAATCCTATGAAAGTAGAAGTACGTTATACACAAGTTGTAACGTCATAGTTTGAGCCCGATTTGTATGGCGCGTTTTAGTACCACGCGACTTGAATGACTTTTAGGCTCGTCTCACATCATGAAAGGTGGTTATTTTTTATTTATTATCCGATAAAAGGTATTTGCCCGTAAGAAATTGCTATCAGCAATAAGGCCGCCAATTGTAGCTCTTGTTTTGTCAGTGTTGTCCCTGTAATTATTTTGTGGTGTGTACAATAAAGAATAGTGTTTTTCAACTAAAACTTTCGTAAGCACCTACTACACAATATTTGATTTTTGACCGGACCGTTAGTTGATCCGGTCAAAAATCAAACAAGAATAGTCTTAGCCCAGTTTCTGGTACACTAACAAGCCGGAAATCTACTGCTAACTGCTGTCAGTTGGCCAAAGTGCATACGTAAACCACATTTGACACCAGTTAACCGTAGATTAACAGATACAGTCTGCTAGATTTTAGAATATACCTCGGCTGCTATCGGATAGAATCGGATTTATTCGTGTAATAGAAATATCGGAACTAACATGACACTTAATTTCGAAATATTTTCAAAATAGTGAAGAAAAGTTTTATACAGAGCAGGAAGTAGTATTCCACTCGTGTTCTATCGGAGAAAACCGAAGCCTACTCTAGAGCCCGAGGTATATTCTAAAATCTAACAGACTGTAGATGATATATAGATAGAGAACACTTTATTGTACATAAAAATGGAAATTACACAGATATTTCCTAACCTAAGAGTACAGACGGCGGCCTTATCACTAAAAGTGATCTCTTTCAAACAACTTTTGGATGGACTGGACTAATGTATTGAAGAAGGAAGTAGATGTACAAATATACAAGATTATTACAAAGGTATAAATGAATACATGCCTTTACAACAGTGTGCATATAGTTATCAACAGATAAATACAATTAATTCACATAAATACACAAAATAAAAAATATATGTACATTATTATATAAATACATAAACACTTAACAGAAAACACATATTGAAAAGACATAACAAAAAACACAAACAACAACAGATCAATATTACGGATAACTTCAGTGTTGCTCAGTGTTGTTCAGTACTAGCGTGATAGAACTCCTTTACCAACGGTAAAACTAAACTGTAGTTAGTATACGAGACACTGAGGGTTATTCTTATCTTTTAACACGATCTGTCTGATTATATTAATTACATTTTTTGTCTAACTTCTCCGTTTAACACTTAGAAAATCATACAAACTCGCACAATGCAGCTACCAACAGTAGAGAGCAAGTACGCCCAATAAAAGAAAGCCCTCAAGGTTTAACCATCTACAAATATTGATAACGATCGGCCTTTAATAAGAGAAAGGGCCTTCAATATCTCAAGCATATCGCTGTAGGGGGCTAAGGGAACACATTTGGCGATATCGCGACGAGGGGATGGAATCAGTCCTTTGTTCATTCAAGGGTACGAATCGGCTTACAACCGTTACCTTCACAGAACTAGAAGAAGTAGAAGAAAAATATTTTCTACACTAATTTTATAGAGAGGATAATTGTAAACTGAAATTCACCACATCACATCATCGGCCTACGGTTGTCCACTGCTGGACATAGGCCACTCCCATTGCACGCCACTGAGCACGGTCCTCGGCTACTCTCATCCAGCTCTTGACAGCCGCCCTGCGAAGATCATCGCTCCACCGAGTCTGAGGACGTCCTGCACTACGTTTACTGATCCGTGGTCTCCACTCAAGAACTCTTCTTCCCCATCGGTTATCAGTTCTTCGGGTGATACGGCCGGCCCCTGCCACTTCAGCATGCTAATTCGGTGGGCTATGTCGGTGACTTTGGTTCTCTTCGTTTCAAATTCGATCTTTCAGAGAAACTCCTAGCATAGCCCTTTCCATAGCAAGCTGAGCGACTTTAAATTTGTGGATCAGCCCCACTGTGAGTGTCCACATCACATCACACTAATATTAATCGTATAAAGGTGAATGTTTGTGAGTGTGTAGGTTTCTTACTTCTTTACGTCTAAACTGCTGGAGCGATTTTAATAAAATTTGTTACGGAGTTAGCTGATACCCTAAATTAACACATAGGGAATCAAACAAGAATAGTCTTAGCCCAGTTTCTGGTACACTAACAAGCCGGAAATCTACTGCTAACTGCTGTCAGTTGGCCAAAGTGCATACGTAAACCACATTTGACACCAGTTAACCGTAGATTAACAGATACAGTCTGCTAGATTTTAGAATATACCTCGGCTGCTATCGGATAGAATCGGATTTATTCGTGTAATAGAAATATCGGAACTAACATGACACTTAATTTCGAAATATTTTCAAAATAGTGAAGAAAAGTTTTATACAGAGCAGGAAGTAGTATTCCACTCGTGTTCTATCGGAGAAAACCGAAGCCTACTCTAGAGCCCGAGGTATATTCTAAAATCTAACAGACTGTAGATGATATATAGATAGAGAACACTTTATTGTACATAAAAATGGAAATTACACAGATATTTCCTAACCTAAGAGTACAGACGGCGGCCTTATCACTAAAAGTGATCTCTTTCAAACAACTTTTGGATGGACTGGACTAATGTATTGAAGAAGGAAGTAGATGTACAAATATACAAGATTATTACAAAGGTATAAATGAATACATGCCTTTACAACAGTGTGCATATAGTTATCAACAGATAAATACAATTAATTCACATAAATACACAAAATAAAAAATATATGTACATTATTATATAAATACATAAACACTTAACAGAAAACACATATTGAAAAGACATAACAAAAAACACAAACAACAACAGATCAATATTACGGATAACTTCAGTGTTGCTCAGTGTTGTTCAGTACTAGCGTGATAGAACTCCTTTACCAACGGTAAAACTAAACTGTAGTTAGTATACGAGACACTGAGGGTTATTCTTATCTTTTAACACGATCTGTCTGATTATATTAATTACATTTTTTGTCTAACTTCTCCGTTTAACACTTAGAAAATCATACAAACTCGCACAATGCAGCTACCAACAGTAGAGAGCAAGTACGCCCAATAAAAGAAAGCCCTCAAGGTTTAACCATCTACAAATATTGATAACGATCGGCCTTTAATAAGAGAAAGGGCCTTCAATATCTCAAGCATATCGCTGTAGGGGGCTAAGGGAACACATTTGGCGATATCGCGACGAGGGGATGGAATCAGTCCTTTGTTCATTCAAGGGTACGAATCGGCTTACAACCGTTACCTTCACAGAACTAGAAGAAGTAGAAGAAAAATATTTTCTACACTAATTTTATAGAGAGGATAATTGTAAACTGAAATTCACCACATCACATCATCGGCCTACGGTTGTCCACTGCTGGACATAGGCCACTCCCATTGCACGCCACTGAGCACGGTCCTCGGCTACTCTCATCCAGCTCTTGACAGCCGCCCTGCGAAGATCATCGCTCCACCGAGTCTGAGGACGTCCTGCACTACGTTTACTGATCCGTGGTCTCCACTCAAGAACTCTTCTTCCCCATCGGTTATCAGTTCTTCGGGTGATACGGCCGGCCCCTGCCACTTCAGCATGCTAATTCGGTGGGCTATGTCGGTGACTTTGGTTCTCTTCGTTTCAAATTCGATCTTTCAGAGAAACTCCTAGCATAGCCCTTTCCATAGCAAGCTGAGCGACTTTAAATTTGTGGATCAGCCCCACTGTGAGTGTCCACATCACATCACACTAATATTAATCGTATAAAGGTGAATGTTTGTGAGTGTGTAGGTTTCTTACTTCTTTACGTCTAAACTGCTGGAGCGATTTTAATAAAATTTGTTACGGAGTTAGCTGATACCCTAAATTAACACATAGGGTACGTTTTACTGCGGGAAAATATCTCATTCTCACGGGAAAATCGATAAACCGCGGGCACAGCTAGTTTACTCTAAAAACAAAATGTTTGGCTAATGAATTTCGAAACTGTTTGTTTCACCATTAATAGCTTATGTGGAGAATAAACTAGCAAAGAAAGCCGATATTTTTACTCCATCATTGATCTGGCTGTTAAAACGCGCTTGCTACCAAGACAAAGGTCGTGGGTTTGATTCCCACTGGGGGCCGCCATACATGTGTACAAGTGGCCTCAGTCTGGGTGTATTTTCAAGTTTGTGACGTTTTTGCCTGGTTACTTTATCCTAGTACAGGATATCCTAGTTTGGGACCAGGTCAAGTGATTGTGTCGTGTGGAAATTATTATAAAATTATATGTATGTATTTTTTTGGTTTATATTAATAAGATTTTAGTTTACTTATGAATTGAATCCTTAATTTAGTTTCAGTTTATATTCATTTATTTCAGTTAATGTTTTTATTAAACACAAAAGTTTATAAAATCGAAAAAAAAACTTATCTTCTATAATATAAAAATGAATCGCTGAATGTGTTGGTAAGCGCAAATATCGAGAGCAGCTGAACCGATTTCGCTAATTCTGTTTTAGAATATTCCTTGACGTACGAGGATGGTTCTTACAAAGAGAAAAATTCAAAAATTAAACAATCGACTGTTAGGCGGTACGAAGTTCGCTGGGTCAGCTAGTTATTATTAATTTCCATTTTCAAAACAGACTTTTCATCTTAAAGTTACACTAGACATAATTGTTCCCGTAAACATTGTTTAAATACCAGACATCTTTGTCTTCCAAATAAACCTTAATGTTATAATAGGCTTTACTGCATAGAATATGCCTAACACATTCTGTAAACCGCGTCGCGTCGGTGGTAACCCTAATATATCTTGAGGAATGTTATTGTAAAACCGTATATACTAATATTGTCTACACTAATATTACAAAGCTGCTGCGTGGTGTCGGCCTAGAGAATAGCACCAACCCAATTCTTCCCGCGGGTGTCGTAAAAGGCGACTAAGGGACACAAACCGGCGCGGGTGGGCAGCAGCGCCCCCTGCAATACAATTCCACCGAACTGCGATCCCCAACCCGCATGCCAAGCGTGGGGATTATGGGCATTACCCCCCAATGATGGCACAACGTTGCGCTATGGCGCTCATTAGGGGAGGGCAATGTCCAGCAGTGGACTAATATAGCCTGAAGAAGAAGAAGAATATTATAAAGTCAGAAATTTATAAGTTTGTAATGCAGCAGTTTATAATGCAGTAGGTAGAACAATGGACTCGGAAGCAGGAGCCCCAGGTTTGATTCCCAGTGCGGGCATATACAATAACTTATTATATTATGTACATTTGTAAAGTTATAGTAGCAATGCTATGGAGTGAAGGAAAATATCGTGAGGAAACCTGAGATGTAAAATCCTCAGCAGTTGAAATTGCCAATCCGCGGTGGGTACCCGTGGTAATTAAGCCTATAGTTACTCTCTTTCTGAGAGAAAGCCTATGCCCTACTATGACATGTATACGTATATAGGCCACATAAAAAAATAAAACCTGTGAGTTTGTCCCCAGACGGCTTACAAGTACTTGGAGTATTTAGTTTCTTGGAGTATAAAGCAGTAAGTTAGTTTTATTATAGACAGATAGATGAGAACAATTTATCGTTACATAAAAAGGAAATTACGCAGATATTTCTTAACCTAAGAGTTCAGACGGCGGCCTTATCACTAAAAGTGATCTCTTCCAGATAACCAGACCGTGTTATACACAGTGTCTACCATCTAGCAAGGTTAAAAAGCGGCTTCATCCGACCCAAAGTGGCTTTGTATGAAAGGGATCATCTGTCACTAGTAATACGTTCCATTGTTACCTTTCCCTAGTCTTTAATCTTCGACGACGATTTGACGGAGCGAAACGTGAGAGGATTATTAAGGATTTCCTTGAACGTTGTCGGTAGCAGCAGGTGAAAAAAGGCTTACCTACTTACATACCTACCAACTGATTTTTATGATTAATATTATTAAATTCCGTATTTCACAAAGGGATATTATTAATTGCACACCAGATCACTTAACAATTTCTTTCTATCATTTATATATTTTTTTTCATGAAATAAATTATTTCACCACAAATAAAATTAATGTTTAACATAGCTAGTACAGCAGGTAATTCGAAAATATACATCAGCACGACATTACTTTTATTCTCTAATGCGAAACAAATGAATTCCTGAAGGTACAAAAATGAAAATGAAATAATATATATTTACTATCGGTTCAGAAATTAAAACTTACATTACTTAAAACTAAACACACAATATGCTAAGAAAAAAAAAGTCGTATTGCCCTGCATGCATCACAAAAAGAAAAAAAATACCTTTGTTATATCACAGTGAATATACGATGTGAAAATACGACAATCTCATGATAAATACTGACTGCACAGCAAATTACCCAATTACCCAGAGCGTGCGTTGATAATACTCATTCTCATAGCAAAATCCGAGCTGTATATATCCTAATAAGTACATATACTGCTCGGATAGTTATTTCTCGGATATAACTTGCCTGCGACAGCTAAAATATAGGTGCGACGAAGCGCGTAGCGTATCTGAGCGGGAAGGAGCGTGTTAGGTTGAACATGGAAGACCGAAAACCATTGTAATTATTAGCTATGCGTTAATATAAAAGCTTTACTTTAAGATAAATAGCGGTACAACATGAATATAAATTGTAGTTTATTTAGAAATATTTTGAGTTAAGTATTTTGCTGTGCAATCAGTAAGTTTTATAAGAATTTGGATAATTTTTGGATACAAAAATTGTTTTTTTTTATTTGCGTTTATACTACCCTTTCACAAACATATCGTATTGATAAAAATGCGTACTTAATGCTAAGTAGCATTTTCTTCAAGTCAACTTTTGATTTGTAGATAATGACTGAGTGGGTAGTGCAAAATACTCAAATTAATTGGAGGGCAGAATGGGGCAATACTAAATATTAGGCAGATTAGGGTTAAACCCTACTGATCTATAAAGTAAAATCTATAAAACCTTATAATTTTCTAGAAATCATAAATGTAATCCTTTCTTTTCTGGCTATGCAATATAATAGACAGACATAACAATAAAGTTTTATGTCTGTCTATCCATGTGTTTTCAAACCAGAATAAGGTTCACAAATATTATTAATTACCTATATTTTATTTTTTTAGCTTTGGACTGGATGTAAACATTTTTTTTAGATATTATCACTAAAGAAATTGCTAAAGGGTATTATTTAATTGATAATAGTGATAATAATTAATTGATATTTTTATATATTTTGAATCAATATGGTGAATAAATGACCTAGGACGCTCAAACTATTTCATAGACTTCATTTCATAGACATTACATCGCTTCTTATATTTTAACGATTACTGTCAACAGTTTGTTTACATGTAGAGCAAAGCCGAATTAAATTAAATATACAAATGTTATTCATGCAAAATATAGATGACCATCTCTCATTTACGTTTCTTGCGCGTATCTATTTTAAAGCGTATATACAACCTCATTAAAACGCGAATAGACAAACGGTAGAACACCGGAGTTGAGTTTGAATCCAGGCAATGACTCAGTTTTTTAAGGTATACATATTTGTAAATTTATAGAAGCACCCACTAGCTATTAAAGAAAAATTGTGAGGAAACCCGAGTGTTTGAGGTGTTCTGTAACGATACTTCTTTATAGTAACTGGCTGGTGTAGCCGTCTAGGTAGAGTTTGTTTGAATTATTTGAAGAATATCGTTACGTTTTGTCTATGTAGGTGTCAGTCGTGTTAAGACTCTCAGCAAGGCTAAGTTTTCATGATAAAAAAGATAAAAAAAATTGCTAATTCAGCGTTTTAATAAGTAGTGCGCTACAGTTCACATAGATAACCACCTACCACGTTGGCGGTGAGGTTTCCCCGACTACCGTTTTCTCCTCACGTTGTTCCACGGTGGGCATTTTCTTTCTCCATTTGAAAAGGCACATGCTGGTGGGACGTACAAAGGCTACTTTTGTAGACAAGATAACAATTGTGGACAATTTTGATAGATATAAAAAGCGCTTGGGAGCGCCTGACTATAAACGAAAAGCAAAGTTTTACACGGCGACCGTTTTAATTGTGTCCACAGGCGCTTCGCCAAAGCAAACAGTCGGCGGAATCATAAAACTTGTGGCTGCTGCTTTATATCGTTTTTGCACCGAAGAAATACCTATAATAGGTTATTATAAGTGTACGTCTTTCTGAGAGACATATTCGGTGCCCTGCAGTGGGACGTATAGGCTACATAGAAAAAAGTATACGTATATAATTTTTGGCGGTAGCATCGGAATAGAAAAATGTTCTAGATCTCTCGTTCGAGAGGTCACAGATTTGAATCCCGGCTTGTATGAACCAATGACCTAATTTTCCAAGTTTCTTACATTTGTGAATTTTTGGTAACGGTAGTTGCTAACTGTGAATTAAAGCGTGTGACAAGCTGAGTATCTGGGGTGTCCATATACCTAATACATTAGCGCTGATTCAGTCTGTTGGACACCCTTGCTGATTCAGCTCATATTATCTGTCTGAGAGGCTCGTCCATTGCTGTAGGACGGAGGTAGACGGGTGTTGTCGCCAGAAATTTACTCTTTCTACAAAGCTATAATTAAATAGATAGAAAACAACTAATTGTACATAAGAATGGAAATTAATTAATCATAATTATAGCTTCATAATTATATGAAGCGCTCGTGGCCTAGGCGAACCGAGTGATTGGAATCAATCACTTGGTTAAGCAACAACAGGCGTGGTCAGGATGGGTGAGCGTCCCGTGACTACCGCTAGTGGCATTTTTCCGAGCGCTTCCGTGCTTTGCAAGGCACGCTAAGCCGTTGGTGCCGGCTGTCATATAATGGCAGTCGTTAAGCCATGTCAGAGGCCTTATGGGCGGCTTAATAACTTCTGACAGTGAGGCCCGCCACTGTCTCACAATCCTCCACCAACCCGGACTTGGCCCCCGTGGTGGAGTATGGCCTAACCTTCCTGCGATGCAGGAAGAGACCCGTGCCCCAGCAGTGGGGACATATAAGGGTTGATAACGAACGAACGAATTATAGTTTTATGTCACCTATACACTTCACACTGCTGGGCACAGGCCTTCTCTCAGAGAGTATGGGCTTTAATACCACGCGTGCACACTGCAGATTGGTAACTTCAAGCGTTGTGACATATGAACACCTTAGACGTTCGGTTTTCTTCACTATGTTTTCCTGTTAACAACCTATTTAGAGGCTAAAAATTTCACCCATGCCGGGATTCGAACCCGCAACCTCTGGCTATCCGTACCAGCGCTCTACCAATTGAGCCAATGGGCGACTCACTCGTCGGGGCTGTAAGTAATGCAATTTGCTTAAGTCAGATGTCGCTGCCTGTACGTAATACAGAGAATATTGTCAAGACGTTAGAAATTTCACTGATGCCGTGAGTCGCCCATTGGCTCAATTGGTAAAGCGCTGGTACGGATAGCCAGAGGTTGCGGGTTCGAATCCCGGCATGGGTGAAAATTTTTAGCCTCTAAATAGGTTGTTAAATTTGTTCCTTAGCACGGGTTAGTGCATTAAAAATAAAAATAGTGTAATATGTTTTCCTTCATTGTTAGTAAGTGGAATTACTACTAAAAGTTCACAAATACATACACACGTAATTTATTACATGCCGGGATTCAAACCCACGATCTGCCGAGTGTGAGGCCGGCGTTCTAGCGCTCCGTTACCACTGTAGGGATTAATACTTCTAATTTGTGCTAATAATCATCGCGAATAATAATAAAAATACTATGCTTATCATAATAAAAGCACGTGTAATATTGGTACTACTTCTAAGGTGCAAAAAACGGAGAAGAGTGGTTTCCGTCGATCTACCAAAACAGATTTAAGTTAGATAAGTTGTAATGGTGCAAACCTCTTTACACCATTTTTTTTTCTATCTATCATTTTCAAATATTTAAATTACGTCACACATTTTTCAATTTCCCTCATTTTTCATTATTACAACTTTACCCTTCGACCAGATCTGACTAATTTACTTGGTTACCAATACGTTTTTATCCAGTTTTCTGTTTTATTATATTTTATTATAAAGCCACAATTGAAGACGTTCCAGTGTTTATTACTATTATAAAAGATGACATTTCAAAGTGAGAGAGAACTGTGACATTTAGTAAAAAATAAAACAATATTTTTTTTCAAACTAACCATTGTTTCGGCAAAGTGTTTCGTAAAGAAGTTACTGAATCAAGTACCTAAATTAACATAATATCATTGTTATATTATTTTTAGTGCACTAACCCATGCTAAGAACAATTTTAAAAACCTATTTAGAGGCTAAAATTCCACCCATGCCAGAACCAGAGCAAGAGGTCGCGGATTCGAGTCCTGGCATGGGTGGAATTTTTAGCCTCTAAATAGGTTCTTAAAATAATATCATTGTTCAATGCGCATTGCAAGCTCAAAACCTATAACAACCTAAAATCTCAAAACAATTTAATAGAACATTATGTTTTTTCCGTCAAATTATTCGACTCTATCGAAGCCTTTTGTCTTCAAAGGTCAAAGGCCAAGCCATTGCAGACGCCTGAAAATAAGTTAATACCAAAACGTGACGTCCATTTCAGCATCGAGCTCCAAGTTTCATCGCTACTTTAAGCAATGAGACAACAATTTGTAAGAAAAACGCTTCGTACACACAAAACCTTTTTGACGACGTCACTTTGGCAAAGTAAAATAAATCTACTTTGTAGGAGACTTAAACACGCTCTGAGGGCTTACGACGAATAAATTTATTTATTTTATTTGGTCCACAGACACTTTTTGTACCTTTATATGCTAAACAGTACATTACATTTAGGCTGGGACTGGATACAAAACTAATTAGGTAAAGCAATTTTTTAAGTATGTTTTGTTCAAAAAGTAAACATCAGTTAGCAAAGGGGAGAAAAAAAGTATCCGGAACCGGCGCGCGTGCGTGCAAAAACTTATGAACGTTGATGAAGCGAAGGTGATCTGTCGTGGCAAGAGGCAATTACTGGTCTCTGCCTAGCCTCTGGGATACAGCCGTGAGGTTATGTTATGTTTTTAAACAGAAATATTAATATCTGTGATAACTATTTTCACAACTATGTCTATTAGTGTACTATTTAGTATTAAGCCCGCCAATTGTAAAATCTTTACAGGTACAATAAAGAATTTAATAATAATAATAGAAGCTACGATCAACATCCCAGGACTTTAATCGATTTCCGTCAAAAACGGCCGTTTTTTTAAATAAAATGTATTATATAGCAAGTTATGATTTTTATTCTACTGGTAGCGCTAGTTACCATCCCAAGGTGCCTAAAGGGGATTTTGCCACTCGAGGCCGGCATCAGTTGCGTCTGCGCAACCAAAACTTCCACATAATACAATTACTTGACCCGGTTCCAAACTAGGATACCCTATGCTATGGTAACCAGGCCGTCACAAACATGAAAATACACTTAGACTGAGTTCAATTGTGCAAATGTACGGGGAACCGTAGTGTAATGGAACACACGACCTCGGTCTTCGTAGTCAAGCGCCCTACGGCCTTAATGAATAATATTGGCTTTTTTGCATCTACTTAATGAGATGTGAAGGGACCACTCCGACGCTGTAGTGCCTGGGACATGGTTTTATAGATGGTGTAGGCTTGCCCAGCACCTATACCATCCTGACAGCTTAGTCGGCCTAGCCCACAGGAAAGACTAGTCAATACGTGCGGAGCCAACCAAGCCGCGGGTTTCCTCACGATGTTTTCCTTCACCGTTAGCGTGTGGTATTGCGACTACAAATTCGCAAATGTACGTAACTTTGAAATTAAACAAAGTCATTAGTACATACCCGCACTCGGGATCGAACCTGGGACTCTCGCTTGCCAGTCCATGGTTCTACCAACTGAGCTACCACCGCCTCTTAAAATATTTGATTTGAGTTGATTTTTAATACTGTGTAGAGGTATATATTCTTATATATTCGTTTATATATTCTTTTTGATGCACTAATCCATGCTAAAGCCAATTTTAAAAAACCTATTTACAGGCAAAAAATTCCACTGACTAACCCTGCCAGTATGGGTGGAATTTTTAGCCTCTAAATAGGTTTTTTTTTAAATCTTCCTAGTTTAGTTATTTAAAGTATAAGGGCCTCGCTGAAAATCAGCGCTTTTTGAATGTTGTTTATTAATACATTCACATTCAGAGGTATAACGCTGAGCGGGGCACCTTTTGCCAGAGCCTTTCAATTTAAAATGTGTTTCTCTGAAAAGTGTATGTTGCCTTATATCATAATGTGTACATTACATTTAGATGAATACATTAGTTTTAATTTTCTTTTATGTTCCTTTTATATCTGGCAATAAGCAAAATATGTCTTTTTTTGTGTAACGGTCTTAATGAATAAAAATAATTGAATTGAGCTGATTTTTAACACTGTGCAGAGTCGTTGAAGGCCCTAAACTCTGACGTCGGTCGCGTTTCGCTTTATTTATCTTTTCCCGCGTCTTCTCCGAGTGAAATGTCAGCAAATGAAGAAGGATTGACTTTGTTGATGAGATCTGCAAGTGTATAAATGGCGGGCTCGGCCAATGAACATAATTTTAATATGGAAGAATGTTAACTATCGTTGTTCGTAGTATTGTTATGTTATGAGTATTGTGAATTTTAAGAAATGTTCTCAACCATCTATCTATCTATGTACTATCTATGTATCCATCTATCTATATATGTAGTGAATTGGTAAATATTTTCTAATTTTTATAATACGTCATAAGGGACCATCCATAAATTACGTGACAGGTTAAAGAAGAGGGAGGGGTCGACGAAGTGTCACATTATGTGACAGGGTGGTGGTGGGAGGGGTCCTAAATTTCCTGACGTCACGTTTTCAAATCTACGCTTCAAAACACGAACTCTAATGTCGGAACTGCTCTTTGCATTTAGTATTTTCGAAATGTAAAATTGCAGTGATGTCACACTTACAAATGTGACCAGCTGTGACAAGGACGGGGGAGGGGTGAAAAAATCACGAAAATCGTGTGACGTATTTTATGGATGGCCCCTAATGGGTGGTTTAAAAGTCATAGCAAAATAAATATTTTTTAACTATGGCTTTCGATTATGCTAGTTTGCTTTTGAAAAAAAGTGCAATGTACTAAAATTATGCAACCGCGATAACATGCCACCTAGATTTCAGCGTTTATACATACCATGGGGAACACACTTTGTTTTGTTTAGGCAATTGTGTAGACACAGAGCTTACAAACAAATTAACCACCAAGCCTTCCATTACCGCCCGTAAGGAGATTAATAGGAATCTCAGGGGATTGGCGTGAGAGGAAAGAAACCTAAGTACAGAATCGCTGAATGTGTTGGTAAGCGCAAATCTCGAAAGCAGCTGAACCGATTTCGCTAATTCTTTTTTAAAATATTCCTTGAAGTAAGAGGATGGTTCTTACGGAGGTAAAAAAAAATAAAGAATCGACTGTTAGCCGGTACGAAGTTCGCTGGGTCAGCTAGTTATATATATATATATATATATATATATATATATATATATATATATATATATAAATACATGATTCAATATTGTATTACACTCTGTATATCGGTTTGATGTTGGCAAGCGAAAGTTGTCGAGAGTTCTCAAACGAACCTACTGAAGTCTCGTCGGTCCCGGATGGCGGATGGAGTTGGACCAAAGTTTGCGTTGACTTTCACTCAGTATTTCTCACCTGTAAATCTTGTGCCGAGGGGTAGGCTTTTAGCTTTTGTTCTGCGTGGATGGTGGATGGTATGGCGCGGGTGACTTCAACATAAAAATAACTTTACTGACGTCAATGACGTTCTATTGGTAGAACAGAGTTTTATATTATTTATTGTATATAAATAGATAGAGAACACTTTATGTACATAAAAATGGAAATTTCACAGATATTTCTTAACCTAAGAGGACAGACGGCGGCCTTATCGCTAAAAGTGATCTCTTCCAGACAACCTTTGGCCGGACTGTACTAATACATTGTAGTGTTGTAGAATTTTTGTAAATAATAAAGCTGGAACGACTTCAACTTTTGCTTTATTTATACTGTTTATTTTATAATAAAACAGAAAACTGGATAGAAATGGATAAGCAGGTAAAATAGTCAGATCTTGTCAATGTGTAAAGTGGTAATGATGAAAATGAGGGAAATCGAAAAATGTGTGACGTAATTTTAAATATTTGAAAGTGATAGATAGAAAAAGAAATATAAAAATGGTGTAAACAGGTTTGCACTGTTACAACATTAGAGAAGGAAGTAGATGTACAAAAAAACGTAGAAAATGAAAATTTCAGAGTATATAAGTACATGCCTAAATAACAGTGTAAATAAATTAAACTGTAGTGACACCTCTTTGTAAGCATAACTTCCAAGCGTAGCCGTTTAAGGTTCGTTTTATACTGAACTGAACGTGCTCCGCGGTGTTAGCCACGGCTTATCGATTTTCCCACGGGACTAACATATTTTCCCGCAGTAAAACGCTGCCTATGTGTTAATTTAGCGTGTCAGCTAACTCCATACCACATTTTATTAAAATCGCTCCAGCCGTTTAAACGTCAAGAGGCCATAACCATACACATTCACAAACTTTCGCCTTTATAATATTAGTGTGTTTAACATATTTTAAACTTTCGCGACTTGTACACATAGAATATTTTCGGGGCTTAATCGCGTAGTAATTTATTGCTATTTTACCTCGACGTTTCGACGACGTTACAGTAATCATGGTCACGAGAAGACTGTAACGTCGTCGAAACGTCGAGGTAAAATAGCAATAAATTACTACGCGATTAAGCCCCGAAAATATTCTAACTATTAGTGTGTTTCTCGCGCTTGCACGCTGCAGCCGGTTGTATTTTAACTTTTTTTCCAAATAAGTATAACTTTAAAGGTACTCTCGGATACCTATTGGCCTAAGTGTCGTATTAGTCAGCCCTGCAGTAGACCGTAAATAGGCTAATTAAAAAAATATTACAATAATGTATAACGTTACTATACCTAAGATCTTATTATTATTTATAATAATTTTCTTGTTGTGCAATAAAGTTCTATATCTTTGTTTATAGATAAATCTACGTCTCGTCATTAGTCATAGAATGAATTAGACTACAGATATTGATAACTAACTTTTGCCCGCAACTCCGTCCACGAGGACTTTCGTTTTTGCAACCCCGCTCACTCCCTTAAGGGTTAAATAAAAAAAACGGCGAAACACGTGTTGAATCAATGGTGTTGAGTATTTATTATAAGTTTCAAAAAAATTAGACAACATTCTTTTTCCTCCCATACAAATTTTGGCAACACTTTTCGCCCCCTTAGGGGTTGAATTTAAAAAAATTCGGTCTTGATCCTTGCCTACATTGTATATAGACCCTCTGTGCTTGTGATATGTGAGCTTTCTAGGTCTAACGGCTTGGGCTGGGCGTTGACGAGTGAGTCAGTCAGTCAGTAACTTGAATTTTATTTATATAGAAGTTGTCGTGTTATTTATATCTTTGCATATCATCAAAATATTTCTGAACGGTTCCTTTATTCACGAACTTGTGTCTACTAATATCTATTCGTAGATCCAATGTTCCACTTCTCCGCAAAATATGTATGTCACTACAAGTCAGCTTTCGCCATATCGTTGTCACACATGCCTTCGCTCAGCGCCTAAACTACTAGGCAAGTCTCTAGTTTGTCATGTTAGCCCGCATGCCTTAGATAAACTTATGTCAAGCTATTGGATAAGCTGAAAGTAAGCCTCTTCAATTTAAATAAAGACATTGGTAGGGCTCTACCTACGCCAAATACGCTCTATCCTGTCCAGAAAGCGCTCGTGGCATAGTCCACCCGAGTGATTGGGATCAATCACTTGAGTTAAGCAACAATAGGCGCGGTAAGGTGCAGGATGGGTGATCATCCCATAAATAGCGCGTTAGTGGCATTTTTTCCGAGCGCTTCCATGCTCGCTAGGCATGTTAAGCCATTGGTGGCGGCTGTCATGTTATGGCAGTCGTTAAGCAATGTCAGAGGCACCATGGACGGCTTGACAACTTCTGACAGTAAGGGCCGCCACTGTCTTACAATCCTTCGCCAACCCGGAATTGGCCCCCGTGGTGAAGTAAGGCCTGCCATTACATGACAGCCAGCACCAACGGCTTAAAGTGCCTTGCGAAGCATGGAAGAGTAGGAAAATGCCATTAGCGGCGGTACAATTTAACAATCACATATTTTTCTTTGGGTACCTGTAATGCAAAACCTTGTTTCTTTTGCAATTTTGATTAATAGTAATAAATTTAAATCAATTGAGCCAACTGGATCAAATTCTACTTTTGTTTAATAAAACAGTTAATCGAAAAGTTGGAAAAGTTTTCCATAGGGTGGGTACCCTTTCGGTTTACGTTTCTTAACTAAAGTAAATTTTTTAACGTAAAAAAGGGCCATTTGAATTTGGAACTCATTGCATCGACGGAACTGAATAAACGTGTATGTAACCTGTGCATATTACGTTTTCCACGTATATCGCTCTTGACACCAAATTGAACGGTGGAAAAGGAAAACACAATTTCCATACCGGTAATTGAAAGTAAATCCGGGCCGACCAAGCTGAGTTCCAGGGCTAGCTAACAGGATTTCAATGTGCCTTAAAGCATTTAAAATAAATAATAATTAAAATATAATATTAGGGGTTAAAGTATGAAATTGCCGTTTTATTGCAATAGGTTCTTTGAATTGACATAGAATCTTCATTGTTTGAGGTATTCGAATGAAACTTTTTTCAAATGGTTTCTATGATGTTCTTTTTTTAAAAAAATGTGAAACATTTGAATATCGACTTTCAATTGTTTTTGTTATTCAATTTAGACAAGAAAGATTGATAATGCGAAAATTCGAGTGATTTGTGATGACACTGTTGTGGCATTTGACCTGGGGTCAGCCATTGCATTTTTCTTTTCCGGTTATCATAAAGAATCCACTTTTCATCACATGTTACAATTCGATCCAATATTCCTTCATTTCTGTACCGGTTTAACAAGGCAACACAAGTTTCAACACGCGTTTCTTTCTGCAGATCAGTCAAATCATGAGGCATTTTTCGTATTTTTTTTTTTAATTGCTTTTAGCAATAAGGCCGCCCATTGCACTTTGTATCTTTACATGTTTTATAATATGTGCTCTGGTGTACAATAAAGAATATTCTTATCTTATTTTATTGATTTGACGTAAGTGAGTCAATATTGTGGGTAAGGTAACTTTAAACAATGCCGCTAATTCCTGGGTAATTTGACTAGGATCGGCTTCCACTATCTCTCTTAATTCATCGTTATTCACCTGTGTGGGCGGTCTTCCTCGTGGCTCGTTCTTTAAGTCGAAATTTCCATCACGAAAGCGTTTAAACCAAAATCGCACGGTGCGTTCATTAGTAGACCCCTCTCGAAACGCAGCATTGATATTGCGGGCTGTTTCTGCCGCGTTAGTTCCGCGTTGGAACTCGTATTCAAAAATCACTCGAATTTTCGCAGTATCCATCTTTCTTGTCTAAATTGAATAACAAAAATAATTGAAAATCGATATTCAAATGTTTCACATTTTTTAAAAAAAGAACATCATAGAAACCATTTGAAAAAAGTTTCATTCGAAAACCTCAAACCATGAAGATTCTATGTCAATTCAAAGAACCTATTGCAATAAAACGGCAATTTCATACTTTAAACCCTATTATATAATAAACCACACCCACTCTGCTTATATTACGTAGTACATTTTATGATATTATTATATTTGTCGTAGTTTATGTAGTATATTATTATAAAATGTACTGCGTAATATATTACGTAGGCATTTTATGATATTATTATATTTGTCGTAGTCCATGTAGTATATTATTATAGGTTAGTTTATGCAGTGTATTATAATTAATATGATGTTTACATTAATAACCAAATTTTGTTTCGATGTAAAAATAATAAATTCTGTTACTTTTATTATTATTATATTTTGGTTTTTTTTTGTTTTGTATCGAAACTACCTATGTCTAAGCTACATTGTCACTTTTTGAGCGGAAGTCTGGTTACCCATAATACAGAGTATTCTAGTTTGGGGACCAGGCACTATTTTTGTACACTTTTATAACAATAAAGTTTTTTGTATTGTATTTGTATTGTAAATACTTAAGTAACGGCATGAGTGACAATTCGAGTTATAAACTGGAGATTCGAGGCAGCGGCCGAAAACAAAAGACGCGGAAGGGCATACCCCGAGGAAGACCTGTCTGGAAGTGGACGAGTATGGGATTCATATATAAAAAAACGTTGAATAAGGGCGAAGATTATTTATTAGGTAAAACGTAATTACCTTATTTCCCGACGTTTCGGCAGCGTTAGTGAGTGTTGTGTGTCGGTCAGCTGCGAAAAACTAATAGTGACTACCCACAATAATTGACTGTACTCGCCACTTAGGTCTACCCGAGACCAGGGCAACTGTAACGCTGCCGAAACGTCGGTAAATAAGGTAAAAAATTACGTTTTACCTAATAAATAATTGCGATTTGACCCGTTTAATATATGTATCGCGAATATGTGCGAATATATGTATCCGATGTGTGAGTATCGCGAATAATTAAGAAATACTAAGGGCGAAGAATGTAAGACTTTAAAGGTTGTTTGCCAAAATGGCCGTTGTGGACGGACGTCTGAAATGTTTTGCCATTTTAGACCAGGGCCCAAATTCTGTTTGCATTAAGCTACAATGACAGATGGACGAGTCACGTGACCCGTCGTGTTTTTTTATACTATCGGCGTCTAGAACTTTTGATACGTGTGCAGGCTTAGACTTAAATGATGTCTGGAATTAGAGCCAGTACAATGCATGAGTTCTATGATTTGTAATAATTATGTAGTTATATAATAATTATGCATTGTAATGAGTATTATCGGTTGGATGTGAATGAAAAAGTGAATATGTGCGGAAATACAATAAACTGCGTAACGCTCCCTCACTTTCGGCGGCTGATAGTCAGTTTGGTGTGTGTGACCTCAGCCTTATTGTCAGTGCGTAGCGTTTCGTAGCAAACGTGAATATCGTAGCACTGCTACGCGTTCGTAGCTAATGCAAAACCGTAGCAATTAAAACGTATATGCGCATTCTTTGCGCATATTTTTTTTTATCAGAAAATCCGTAGTCAAGAGCCAGTTTCTTAAGAGAGAATTTTGATGAGTAAATAGTTAAATGTAATGCTGTGTCTTTGAATTTCTCACAAAAGGCGTGACAGAATGTTCCTTAAGCAGAAACCGGCCTTAAGTCTGTGTCGATTAAAATGCTGATCAAACTAAATTTTGACGATTTTCAGTAACTCAACGGTTGTTACTCCTTCTAGTACCAAGTATGGCCGTGTTAAGAAGCGTAGCCACGAGCAACGGGCCGCTTTGCGGAGTCTGGGTACACAGATGGGCTGAAAGAGAGAGAGAAAGAGAAAGAAAGAGAAACAGTCACACTCACAAAACACCTAATAAATACGAAACAAACTTCACAGAGAACATAGAAAGGTAAGTTAGTAAGTATATAAATACATTTATAATCAGAAACCGAAATTTTGTCAGCGTAAAGAATTTAAATTCTGTTACTTTTATTTTTCATTCTTTTCTTTTTGTAAAGAAACTGCTTATGTAAAATAGAAGTCTGGTTACCCAAAATACAGAGTATTCTAGTTTGGGGAAAAGGCACTATTTTTGTACACTTTTATGACACTAAAGTTTTTTACACTATTTTTATTTTTAATGCACTAACCCGTGCTAAGGAACAAATTTAAAAACCTATTTAGAGGCTAAAAATTTCACCCATGCCGGGATTCGAACCCGCAACCTCTGGCTATCCGTACCAGCGCTCTACCAATTGAGCCAATGGGCGACTCACGGCATCAGTGAAATTTCTAGCCTCTAAATAGGTTTTTAAATTAAAGTTTTTTGTTTTGTATCTATATAAATAAAATTCAAAGCCCTGACTGACTGACTCACTCATCCACGCCCAGCCGAAGCCATTGGACCTAGGAAGCTGAGATTTTACAAAGTAGACCCTCTTTGTATTGTATATAATGTAGGTAAGGAATAAGAGCGTATTTTTTGAAATTCAACCCCTAACGGGGCGAAAAGGGTTGCCAAAATTTGTATGGGAAGTTGTAAAGTAAAGAATGTCTAATTTTCTTGAAAGTTAAAATAAATACTCTTCAACACAATTGATTGAACACGTGTTTCGCCGTTTTTCTAAATTTAACCCTTAAGGAAGTGAACGGGGTTGCAAAAAAAGTCCACGCGGACGAAGTCGCGGGCAAAAGCCTGTTATTGTATAAACACAATTTAAGCAGTTTTGTCGTTGTGTGTTTTACAGCTGTAAGTGATGCAATCTACTTCAGCGAGATGTCGCTGCCTGTACGTAATATAGAGAATAGTGTAAAGAGGTTCGAAATTTCACTGATGCCGGTGAGTCGCCCATTAGCTCAGTTGGATAGAGCGCTGGCACGGATAGCCAGAGGTCGCGGGTTCGAATCCCGGCATGGGTGGAATATTTAGCCTCTAAATAGGTTTTTTAAAGTTTCGATATGGAAAGGTTTATTATGAAAACGGCATTTTGCCACATTAATTAGCCTGCGACCTATATGCGAGCTGTACACAAAAAAAAATCATAAAAATCGGTGACTTATTGAAAAGTCCCACGTCAAAAAAAAAACGTTTCTTTTCACCAAATTTGAATGAAAAATTAGAAATATAGCAAACATTATAATCCTTACTACTCAGGCTGAAGCTATAATTTCTTACATTTACATTCAGAATCAAGTTTTTCTTCAATTTAGATAAAAAAAGGAAATCATGTGTTCGCGCGAGAATCGATCGCGCGACGTAATCATGAAACTGTTCACTACTCAGTCGTCCCGGTGCCGTCGCTCGTGTTGCTCGCTCGCTACTAATTTATCCAGCCATCTGCACACACATTCGCACGGTGACATACGCGCGTGATAAATACTCTTTGGAATTCTCGTGAAGTGATAGACATTTGGTGACCAAGAAACTTTATCAGCTCAAAGAACAATATATTGACAATATTAGACTATAAGTGAACAGTGCTGGACGCATCAGCTCATCCATCACCGCTCATCATCTGCCCAACAGCTGAAGCGAGCCATCATCCACCATCACCTAGTGAGTCCATTCACTTCACCTCCCATTCCGCTCTCTCAACCAGCCCATCGTGAGGTAGACCTAGCCGACATTGGCTAACTACCAAATTTCTTACACTTAAATTCAGAATCAAGTTTCTTTCAATTTAGATAAAAAAAAGGAAATCATGGCCATATAGCATTTTGCAATATGAACGACGATATTAGATTGTACACACAGAAAGAAATATAATCGGGTACATAGACAAACTTCTTTCTATAGATTGCCTCGTTGGTCTAGTATCACGCCTGATTACCATTCCAGAGGTTGTGGGTTTCATTACCGTTGGAGGCCGCACTACAGTTGTACAAACAGGCTTAGTATTTCCATGTTTGCGATGTCCTTGCCCATGAAACGCTCATGGCCTAGTGGAGCCGAGTGATTGGAATCAACCACTTAGGTTAAGCAACAACAGGCGCGGTCAGGTGCTGGATGGGTGACCGTCCTGTGACTACCGCTAGCCGTTTTTTCCCGAGCGCTTCCGTGCTTCGCAAGGGACACTAAGCCGTCGGCTGTCACGTAATGGAAGTCGTTTAGCCATGTCAGAGGCCTTATGGACGGCTCGATAACTTCTGGCAGTAAGGCCCGCCAGGGTTTTACAATCCTCCACCAACCCGGACTTGGCCCCGTAATGGAACATAGCCTAACCTTTCTGCGATGCAGGAAAAGACCCATGCTCCTGCAGTGGGGAGACACCAAGGGTTGATATCGATGTCCTTGCCTGGTTTGGAAACCAGGAGTATCCTAGTGCAGGGTATCCTAGTTTGGGACCAGGCCAATTGGTTGTTTTATATAGAAGTAATAAAAAAGGGGACATTTAAAATTGTTCATGATACGATGCTACGATAAAAGATTATTCCGATCGATCGCAGCTCAACGGTTTGGAAAAAACACTATCTCGTCTTCGATCTGATATAAAAGGATAAACCCATAACTTCTTTTTTTTTATTACCCGAATGCAGTATAGCTCAAAAGGAGAGTAACGTGTTTAGTTCCTATGTATGTACAGAACTAAAAAAACTGAAATATGAAACAACCCGACGACGGCTCAGCATTAACCACTAACTATGTACATACATACATGTACGTAGCAAAGCGTGTGTATGTATGTATGTATGTATATAACATGTATGCATACATGTTGTATGCATACATGTTGTATGCATACATGTTATATACATACATACACACGCTTTGTTGTATGAACGCATTACCGGGATATCAAGTATCCTATGTCTCAATTCAGATGTTTGTATATCTGTACGCCAAGTTCCATTGCTGTGTGGTGTCGGCCTAGAGAATAGCACCAACCCAATTCTTTCCGCGGGTGTCGTAAAAGGCGACTAAGGGACACAAATCGGGGGGTGGGCAGCAGCGTCCCCTGCAGTACGATTTCACCGAACTGCGATCCCCAACCCGCATGCCCAACGTGGGGATTATGGGCATTACCCCCTATGATGGCACAGCGTGACGCTCTTTAGGGGAGGGCTATGTCCAGCAGTGGACTATAGTATAGCCTGACGACGACGACGACGTAGTTTCATGTAAATTCGTTCATCAGTTATTGCGTGACTTCACAAACTTTCACATGTATAATACTAGTAAGATTAGTTTCAATTTGATATGTAGGCGCTTATTTGAAAATATGTCGTCCTCTACAACCGTTACCCTACAGTGGGTATTCGCGCGAGCAATCAATTTTAAACGCGTAATATCATCTTACCTCGCTGCTGGAGCAAAATGTTGTATTTTGCAAAGGCTTACATTACCGCCATCATTATATTGTGAAGGACTTTTGTGGTTTCAGAGATGTATTATATTTTCTGTCGACGCAAATAGGCATGACTATAGATTTTTAAATACTCTTCCACAATATGAAGACACTTTTATTATATACAAAAAAACCTATGTTCCAGTAATAAAGTAAAGTTTAACGAACGCTAAAGCCCTTTTTCTAAAACTATTTGAAATATGTAGGATAACAGCTCGCAGTGTCGTGGAATCTGATGTCACGCCTAGGTAAACAAACATCAATCGTCAAATGTGTCAACACGCAGCCATAGAAAGTAAACAAATGTTTACCTAAGCGTGACGACACGCGGTGTTATTGGTGTTTCAGTCAAAATTGCTGAAAGCAGTATTATAATCTTTAATTTTATTGAAAATATTGGTAATCTAATTTCTTTTATAAAACGTTGAAACCCCTTTAGTATATATTTTCTCCTTTTTTTTACGTAGCCTCTATGTTTGAGTCCCACTGATGGGCAAAGGCCTCCTCCGTCCTGGGCCACCTCAGACCACTCCGGCAGATGGCTGTCGAGATCATCTCTCCACCGTCTTCTAGGCCGGCCTCGATTCCGATGTCCGTCGTGTGGCACCCATTCGGTGGGAATTTTCCCCTAATATCGTTAAAACTTTGATTATTTCATACCGTCGTCACGCCTATTCTACAATACCAGCTCGCTTGACTGCCTTATTGGTCTAGCGGTTAAAACGTTTCGATAATCGATAACAACCCTTGTATGTCCCCACTGCTGGGGCACGGGTCTCTTTCTGCATTGCAGGAAGGTTAGGCCATACTCCACCACGGGGACCAAGTCCGGGTTGGTGACCGTTGGTGATTACGACATTACTTTGGCAAGTAAGATCCTCTTTTAAAAACCTATTTAGAGGCTAAACATTACACCCATGCCGGGACTCGAATCCGCGACCTCTGGCTAACCGTGCCAGCGCTCTCCCAACTGAGCTAATGGGCAACTTACCGGCATTAGTGAAATTTTGAACCTCTTATGCTACAAAAATGGCTCTAGACATTTAGAACAAAATATTGTGGGCACGCGTGTTAATTAAGCCCATACTCTTTCTCTGAGAGAAGGCCTATGCCCTGCAGTGGAACGTTTAAAGGCCACATAAAAAAATCTGTCAAACAGTGCCCAGATATCATGGTTATAAATTAGTAGAGTGCTGCATGTAAAGTGAGTGCCATAGTTAAATTCACTGTGACCTACATCAGGCAAAATATACCTAACAGTACGTACCTATCTTCTGTTTGACCTTCACAAACGCGCCCCTAGCCGTCTCAGCACAAAATGAAACTAACCTTGCTTTCAAGTTAATCCTAATCGCAAGGGAAACTGGTGAAATCACGTATGCCACACTAAACTAGATCCAATGACCGCAATCTGATTAAATGGTAACACAAGGGTTGCACAAAGGTCAGAAAGGTTTCAAAATATGATCACATTCGGACAATTTAAGGTACATATACGGCTTATTTATTATTGACGATATGTATTAAGATTAACACTTTAATTAAGATATAGCTGTCTATATTATAATATAAAAGAGACTCACGACTGTATCCCAGAGTGGAAGGCAGAGACCAGGGACTGCCACTTGCTACGATCCTGACAAATCACTTTCGCTTTATCAACGAAATCCATATTATACTGAGTGAGAGGCAAATCCTTTTTAGTTTTTAGTCCCTTTTTAAAGTGGCTTTAATACGTAGCCTTGCTCGAACGTTCTAATTTTTTTTTATGATTGTAATAAAATGAGTACACTTTTTATATAATTAAGCATACATTTTTCAAAATTATAATTTTGGAAAAAGGTTTTGTTCATTGTAGACTTTTAGTCCGGATCTACTTACGTGTGTTGTTATATCGGAAGAGTCCGACCTGGTTTCGCTCCGACTCGCAGAGCTTAATCATGGTGAGCAGAGACGGAGCTCGCGTCGTTGCAAGTCTACAATGTGTTGTACTTACGATAGTTTTGGTTTTATTCATCTTTTAATTTTATTGGCTACGAAAACCTCAGACCACATTTATCAAAACTGTACAAATGTTAATTAAATCACAAAAAATTTTAGATTGTGAGAATGACAGACGTAACAGCCCTAAGTTTACCTGCTCGGCAGCCTCAAGAAGTCAAAGTAGGTCTTCGCCTTCGATATTAGGTAGTTCCCAATTGTGTCTGACCTGCGCTATCTTCTATAAAGTTCCGCTTTACACTGTGACAGCTTGCGCAACAAGAATGAATTACTAATTTCTTGTCAAAGTAGGTCAGTACTACCATGGAGGTAAAAGACACGGCAAGACATCGTGTTATAAAAATATATTACGGGAAAAAGTTCTCACATATAACGTTCTTTTTTTAAACGTTATTTGGAAGTGATCTTAAAATAGTGATAGTATTTCAATTAGTTTGGACTAAAATCGTCAGTTCACTGAAACAAATTAAAGCAGCAGTTTTCTTCAGCCATTTTATCTGTATATAAAAAATATATTATTTGATGGAAGTATTCGCTAATGTTTTTTTTATTTGACCCAAAAAAAGCCAAATATGATTTGGGCATGTTTTAGCAAAAGGAAAAATAGAAGATGCAGCGACAAATTTATTGATGTCGATGAAGCGACAGAGCTTTCTAAGAATCATGCCGCACTGCATTCCCTCGTATCGTATCTGCCTACCCCTACGGAGTATATTAAATTTCATTCATCTTTGGTCTACATGTCACCAAATTGTCTTTTTAAGCTCAAACTCAAAAACCCAAAAAAAATATGCATTGTGAAAATGCAGGATGTTTGGTACATGAATGTAAAAGCTGTTAGTTTCACAATTAATAGATTGGGTATGTTGAGCATAAGTTAACAAAAAAAAATTACTTTGAATCTATTATTATCAAAATATATTTTAACTTAATTAACAGAGTCATTAATTTAAAGTTACAAAACACTAGATTTATTTAAATATTGTTATTTTTCAAATTAAAACATTGTAAATTCAGAAAACTACAGGTCTATTTCTTTATAAGACAATTGTTCATATTAAATTGTAAGACTGTTTGTTTTCGAATAAATAAATAAATTAATTAATTAATTAATTAACGTTATTTAACTCCAGACATCATGTGAAGAACTCAGACACTCAGGTTTTCTCAAAATGTTTGCCTTCTAAGTTAACGAGTGGCATTGCTTCTAGAAAATCACAATTGTAAGTACGAGTTATCTTAAATTATATTGGGTCGTTTATTTTAGTGTCAATTGGCATTCTTCACATTTCAATGCGGTCTCAGCCGTAAACGGGGCTCTATTGTCTGAGTCTGTCGTTTGACGACGCTGCAATCGAATAGAAAAGCCATTATGGCTTCCGTAGTTTAAATGCGGTTTGGGGGAAACGAAATGATTCTTGGAAAAAACACCTATGGTTCATGTGAAATCTTGAGCTTTCTGGCGATTAATTAAATAAAATACCAGGAATCGATGCGAGTGCTGCGCCATATATTTTAATGCACTAACCCGTGCTAAGGACAATTTTAAAAACCTATTTAGAGGCTAGCGTCCGCGCGCGTGGCTCGTCCGCTCTGAACCAGACTAGCCGCAGATCGCCATGAATGGCATAAGATGGAGGAGGCCTTCACCCAAAGTTCGGTTCCTAAATTAAACACCTAACATAATTTTGTAAATTGATATGATCTTATATGATTAGTATAGCATGTTATTAATGTCTAAATAATTTCTTGTCAAAAAAAAATGTCATTTTTTTTAAAACCTTTTAGAGGCTAAAAATTTCACCCATGCCGGGACTCGAACCCGCGACCTCTGGCTAACCGTGCCGTGCCACGGTTAGCCAGAGGTCGCGAGCCTATGGTCCAATTAAACAGCATTGTTGCTATATGGACCACCAACCGCCCTAACACAAAATGGCACCTACAATTTTTGTACGCTTAAGGCACTTCGGGGTGCTAACTAGCGAAACCAATAGAATAAATATCATAACTTGTTTCTTTTCAAAAAGTAAACATAAAAAATCTTAAGCACCATTAAGAACAAAATCTACCCGATAATTTTTGGTAGACAAAGTCCCGGGCACCAGCTAGTAATATATAATTTAAAGAAATCTTAATTTCTTCCTTGTTTAATCCCTACCTTCTTTAATTATAAATAAAAATAGAATTAAAGAAAGTGGAGAAAGTGGTAGCGAAATATGCGCTAGATAAGAAGCAGTTGAAAGAGTGTATCTGTATCATAACTTTGAGCTATACACCTATTTATTTATCAGTTACTATGTATTTTATTTTATTTATTTATATTTACAGGTATTTTAGTCTATTTCTGCTTAGGTTATTGTTAAGGGGTTTTTGCAGTCTATGTAGTTTATTTTGTACACGTATATAGACCCGTTTTTTACTGCTGCTCCGACTTTCCAAGGTTTGCAGGAGGAAATCTCTTACAAAGATAAGCTCGCCTTTGTACATGTTATTTCTTATGTAATGTCTTTTTTAATGTCTCGCGTGCAATAAAGTATAAATAAATAAGTGGAGTGAAGATCTATCCACTGCTAAACATACTTTTCATAGTAATTGTTCCGTACTTTAACATTTTGTCCGTTTGTGAGCCAGCACAAAACAAGGATTTGCTTAGTATTTTCTAAGGTTAACACGAGCAGTAGACATAATTAAAACTATTTTTATACGGATTTATGCTCGTTTATTACATTTTTTACAATAATCCGGGACCACGGCACCTGAAAAAGTGCCGAAACGTTGGAAAATTGTAAAAAATGTAATAAACGAGCATAAATCCTTATAAAAACAGTTTTAATTAAGGATTTGCTTCTTTTTCATTTTCCATGTCTTCTTTTTTATACATATGAAAAGATGTATGGGTTCACGTACCAAACGTTCGTTCGATGCAGACTCAAAACGCATGGGATAAAAAGAACTACTTCTCTATGGCCGACCGTGAAGCGCGCTAAACCGTTGCTCCGAATATAAAAATCATCCCGAATATAAAATTCAAAAGATAATCCCAACCTAGCCAGCGCACCTACATCACCAGCGCCTCAGTCCATCACCGGGGCCCTGGATCACAGCAGCAGCCGCGGACCAGGTGAGTGGATTCATACATTGCCTACATATTTCGTTGGGGGCTAATTTGCTTCACAAATTCCCCTACAGTAATAGATAGTAATAGTAATATACATTAGCTTCCAATTACAAGCAACTTCAATTAGTCTGCTGCTTTATCTTCGTCAATAGGTCTCTAAACCCCACCTCTACCGTGGCGAGCACTTTCTGTTGTGCACATCCACTCGTCGTGGTGCTCAATTTAGCGAATAACTCCCTATTTCTATTGTGAAAGGAAACTTCAATCGACCTTATTATTCCTACTTCTCTCCCAGACCCTCCCACCTAAGGTGCTCTAAACGCGTCACAATAGACGAAGATAGCTCTCAAAGTTTTCCCGTTAAGGAAAATAGTTTTGTAATTACGTCATTTCGGAGAAGGACTTTCCCATTTATGCTTCTGCAGTTAAATCAGCAATTTCAATTAGTATTAGTAAATAAAAATGTTACTGTCTCAATCCATAGCAGTGGAAATTAAATGGGAAAAGTGTACGACTGCTCGTAAGCTCTACGGTAAGCTTTACGCTCCTGAAAACCGCAGTGTGGGCGCCTCCGCCGCGCTGACTTGACGTCCGCCCTACCCCGTCACTAGAAATCGAGTTACTAGCCGAAAAGTAAGCGAGACTGGCATGTAAAAAAATAGAAAAGCCCTAAAACTTTAAAATATAAATAAAAAAACAATATCTACCAAACAGTTTGAATTTAGAACGCGAGAGTTCTTCATGGCTGTAAAATGTAAATAAGCACCAAAACATTCAACTGGTTGTCGTCGCGTGTGTAAAGTTTGTGCGTTTCGTTTGTTATCGTGTGTAAAGTTTAAATTAAATGATGTATCACACTTTCGGGACTGGCCAGTGCGGTGGGAAAGTGGGATTGTCGTTACACGGATTTAACTAATACAAAAACAAGAACTTTTGGACGTTAGCCACAGGTGGTTTTTTACATTTAGGATGTTTGTTGATTTACTTTGCTTTGAATAACGGCAGATTATTGTGTTAAGTTTGTGTCTACTGGTAAATCAATCGAACCGCATAAAGACTACTTTGTAAACGTAGAAGAGCCAGTCACACTCGATATTGGACTGTGGTAAGTACTTGATGATGCCTTTAGTAGAATTGTTTAGGCACTTAAAATAATGTTAACAATATTAATACATATTTTTATCGAAGTACACACTTTTTAAATATTTTTTTTTACACTTTAACAATTCAATCTGAAATTTATTGTAATTTCATAAAATTCAAGTAAAATATAACACTATCAACCCTTGTATGTCCCCACTGCTGGGGCTCGGGTCCCTTGCTGCATCGCCGGAAGGTTAGGCCATACTTCACCACGGGGGCCAGTCCGTGGTGAAGTATGGCCTATTATATTTCAGTCCGTGTTGGTAAAATGTTAATATTTTTATTAACAGTGTTTATTTCAATAAAAGACTAATCCATTTATTTCCATTTATTTAATCCCCAAAATAAATGGATTAAATTATATATATTTTTTTATGCACTAACCCGTGCTAAGGACAATTTTAAAAACCTATTTAGAGGCTAAAAATTCCACCCATGCCGGGATTCAAACCCGCGACCTCTGGCTGGCACGGTTAACCAGAGGTCGCGGGTTCAATCCCGGCATGGGTGGAATTTTTAGCCTCTAAATAGGTTTTTAAATGGACTATAGTTAACGTATTACTTTGTCACCGTCTATTTACCTACTGTTGAAGACTCCTTGGCTTCCTTCAATGATATTGTATATTTTTCATTGTATTGACTTTTCTCTCCCATGCCATTAATTCTGTATTAATTTAAGAACAAAATCTACTTAATCATGGTGAGCAGAGACGGAGCTCGCGTCGTCGGTTGCTCGTCTCACACTGTTACCTTACATTATTGCAGTGGTACCTTTTAGTGGTACTTTGATAAAAAAAGATAAAAGATAAAAACGTTTATTGCCATGTAAAAAAGTACAGACCCCCACATTAGGCTATGCCTGTTCCGTGGGGATGGCAGTAATAATTAACCATTTATATATGCAGGTACGGCTACAGAGTTTTATAACAATTAAATTTTAAATGAAAATTAAATCAAAAAGGCAGGTACTAAGAAAAATCTATGAGGATCTATAACACAAATTGAAATAATTTATATACTCACAAACAGACTTTCGTTTTGTCATTTAATTGGAACTGAACATTTTAAACTCAGTTTATAGACAAGCATAAAATTTTGCTACTAAATCATTCTCGGCCAGTAAGTAAAACAAACATTTTTTAGGTACGACATATATTCCGTGTACCTGCACTTACAATGATGATGAATATTCTAACGGCTAGCTTACACGTGATAATAAAGCAAATTACTTAACAACGTTTTAATAAATGGAAATGAACAAAAAAATAATATTATTATTATTATTATGATTCCTATTCAGGAATCAGGCATCGTCAAACAACTTCAAGGACATATAATTACTATCTTGCGCCCGCGTATTCGTCTGCACAGGATTAGTATTTCGAGTAGCTTATATTAGCGTGGCGTAGAAAAGAACAAAAATTATGACATAAAAATGGGCATTGATCAGGGAGGCATAGACTGTCGTAAAGTGACAACCATTTCGAGGAATAGGTATACTGATTACTATTAGGGGTTTAAATAGGTAAAATAAAAACGGATTATTAATATTTATCGAAAAATAATGTTCACTTCATTTTTCTTTCAATGACGTCATCATTGGCTCTAAAGCGGTAGTTCCATTGCATGCAAATATTTAAAAAAAAAATCCTCACCAACAACATTAAATTTGTCAAACGTCAACTTTTTTTTTATCATGAATAAATTCAATGAACGTTGTTCATAATGCCAGTGGTGACGTCATACTTAGAAAACTTTAAATAATTAATGAAATGGAAATATTCAAATTAGTTTCTTATATATTAGTCTATATTTTAGATTTATAGAATAAAAAATAGGATGTGACAATGCCCATTATCACATAAATATTAGAATAGATATTAAATAAATAAAATATTAGATATTAGAATAAATATAAGATTAGATTTAGAATATATTTTAGAACTGAATGAATAAAACTTCTCTTCACATAAATAATTATTGGGTCGCATTTGAAAAATATAACAGACTGACAATATTGAGATGTTACAGTTGCACTATAATTACTGGACAAGCACTGTGAAACCCTAATCATAGGCCTACAGGATTTGCCAACTGCAGTATGCTCCTATAATCTATATTTAACGATTTTTTTAAACATATCGATCATACATTACACATGTACACATATTGTCTTGGCAACGCACGCCAGAATAGCTTGCAGATGGTAGATTTTTTTCCTACATACTCGACACTTATCGTCATATTTTGGACGATTCGCACAATATATTTATAAATTGTAGCCTATGTGTTATTCTGATGTGTAAGCTATATAAAGTTTTATTAGTAAAGTTTTATTAAAATCCATTCAGCAGTTTTTACGTGAAAGAGTAACAAACATTCATTCATCCATACTTACAAACTTTCACGTTTATATTATTAGAAGGATGTTAACAGAAAGTATTAAAGTGCTCTTTGATAGCAAGTTGCAAGTAAACAATGTATAGCCTTATTTATAAAAAGTTGCTTCCACTAAAACGCCCTTAAGAGGACGTTTATGTCAGTGTATAGGAGAAAATCCGGCCATAAACCAGCTTTAAATCAGACTTAAGAGTTTTAGTGTAATCGACTTTAAATATATAAGACGGATGGTGATTCAATGAATAAATACAATTGAGCGTATTTTCCTTTTTAGGCATTATTCCACTAATACCTACTGATGGGGATTTGGGAACTTTTTGTTCATGCAGACTGAGGCCATTTGTACTTATCTAGCACGGCGGCCCTCAGTGGTCCCGAACGTATTCAAATCGTAAAGGCGTTACACCGTCTCAGTGACCACTTCACCTATCTAGTGTAAGTAGATTTTGCGACTAGACGCTGTATTATTAATGTTACTTTATACAAAACGTGCCACTTTTTGAAAATTTCTTAATTATACCAAGTGTCCACTTTTTAAGTGATGAAGCATCGCCCCCTCGCATTTTAGAATGATAGCCCAATAATTGCTTCAATCCTGTCAGCGAATTTAATTACAGACCGATTCGTACCAAAATTACTTGAGTAGGCATTTATTTACTTTGTATAGCATCCATCACAAGAGTTATAGGGCACAAAATTTACTTCTGGCCATACAAATCGTAAACATGAAGGGCGGACGTCAGACGGTCTGCCCTTTGTACGGACCGCCGGAGGTTGGAACAATTATTGCGAATCAGCAAGAAGTTACCTACTTATTTGTAAGACTTCACAAAGTTGTTGAAAATTAATGGAACGCAATTTCACTTGGAAACACTGCCGCCCTTCCGCGTTATGTAACCTATCGACCACGCGCCCCAGGGAGACGTGTCTGTTTGAGGAATCTTTTATTTAATTTGTCGACTCTCTCTGTCATACGCAGCTGAGTCATCCGTCAAACGTCAAGTCTCTGACGAGCGCGCCTCCCGCACTTTGGAATGAGACACCCGTATCCCAGTTTTGAAACAAAATAGGCCACTTTGCAAGTCATTGTTCTATGATAATCGTATTATGTTAACATAGCTTACTTCGGCTTTGGCATGCATTCACCACGAAAATGTAATTAAATTACCCCGTGATAAGCCTTTGTATACGCCGTCTTGGATACAGTCGGCGATCTCTGAATATGCAGTTTTGCTTTGACAATCGCTCTTATGATACGTGAAATCGAGATACTGCAATTTTTCGCTTCAGCGTCATGATTATGTAAGTTTTCACGTATACAACTGAGAGCAAACACAAAATATTCGTATCTATTGAACTTCGGAGTTTTGTGAGTGTTATGAGGAGTATTCGTATTTCTGACACTGTAACCAGTATCTTTTAGTTTTAGGAGAAAAATTGACTGTTAGTCAATTCATTACATAGAAGGCCACCACAAGACAGTTTGACCTAGCGTGGTGACCACTGTACACTCTTCATCCGTGTAACAATTTTTATTTAATACAGATCTTTTAACTTTTATTTTGTCGTACAATTATGTGACTCATAATTGCACGACACTAATCACTGTCAGCTATCAAATATCCACTGGAATTCGGTATCCACTACATAGGGGATACCTAGTGTATCATAGTGGATACATAGTGTATCACACATGTGATACATATTACGCCTCATATCTATACGGTAGAGTTAAGTGAACATTCCGCTTTCGTACACAGATGTATAGTATAGCCTGAGAACGACGACGACAACACAGATGTATACGTGAAAAGTTACATAATCAAGGCGCTGCTCTTAAATATACATGTTTATTTGCACACCTACGAGACATAACATAACATTACATTTACATACAAGCACATACATTGCTTCTGGCCCCACACTAGGATACCCTGTGTCGTGGGAACCAGAAACAACGACAGCACAAACATGTAAACATCCAAGACCTGGGCTTTTTTTTTTGTCCCAGCCGGGATTCGAACCCGGGACCTCTTGCATGGTAGGCCGACGCGCTACCGTTACGCGACAGAGGTCGCATTTGTATTATGTTGGCGGTTGTACTGCAAAAAGCAACATTTTATAACCATTTTCATATTGTATCCAAAGATTGTAAATCCCTGGGCTTTATTATCGACGATGAATAAAAGATGAAGTCCTTGCTTTCATTTAAGAAAGAATAGATAAATAATAATTATTTACGTTTATTTCAGACCAATGCTGTTTAATGACAATATTTGGAAATTAAAAAAATATATATATTGCGACCATTTGATTGGAGATCCCTAAATAATCCCTTATATTTTAAGATTTCAAAACTAACGCACATGGTGTTTACCTTTAAATGGCTTATGTATCAAGACTCGGCCTAGACTTAAGTTAATTGTTACGCATGTTATGATACTAAAAGTGTTGGTAGACCTAATAAAATAAATAAAAGTCCAATGACTATACTTGTTAGTAAAACTTTTCTTGTGATGACTTAGCTTAAAGAATACAATTTAGATTTTAAATTTTACTAGGAATTATTTATAGCGTGATACATTATATTTTCATGATGCGGCTCAGGATAGGACATCTAACTCCATTACGATGCGTTGAATACTGTTGGAGCTGTCCCGCAGCCTGGCATGCATAACAGAGAAGCTGCCGGGCTCCTAAGTTTTGAAAGAAAAAAAAAACATTTTACTTAAACCTTTCATGGCGTATAACAACATTTTTCCGCGCCTCTGCAGATATCCTGTGCCGCTTCAGTGGATATCAGCCTACTTAATACTTCAGCCTTGGCAGCCCCAACAATATTCTCAGCCCATTACATTATTGGACGGACATTAAGCCTTCAGTGATATGACCATATTAGATGATTTATATGCTTTCCTAGCACTAACTCTTATAAGCCTATAACCCTTTCTTAGCAGTACCCCTTCCACTTTCCACATAACCCAAAGTTACTTATTAGTAGTAATGGCGACTGGGTCGGATTAATCCATGCTGGAATTATCATGTGCGGAGTCTAACTTTCACATTTAAGGTTGTTTTACTATTTTCATTTTTAATGCACTAACCCGTGCTAACCCGAGTTAGTGCATTAAAAATGAAAATAGTATAATCATGTGGGGACAGTGACATCGTTCCGATGTTAAAACCTAACTGCAAAGTAGGTAGGTTCGAAATTTCACTGATGCCGTGAGTCGCCCATTGGCTCAATTGGTAGAGCGCTGGCACGGATAGCCAGAGGTTGCGGTTTCGAATCCCGGCATGAGTGAAATTTTTAGCCTCTAAATAGGTTTTTAAATTTAAGGTTGTGGCGAGCACATCCGCTCGGCACCGGACTGTCACTGCCTCGTCTCCTCTCCTCGCCGTCAACCTGATGTGAAAGTGAAAATGAAAAGCATTTATTTCGATTGTAACACCATAGATGATAAACAATATTTGTAGTAAAACAAAAACATAAAAAATAAAGGTACCTTATACAATTATGCTGAACGAAAAGTGCTACAACAGAAAAAGGCTGCAGCTCAGCTAAATGCTAGTAAGAGACGACTAGCGCTGGTTTCCTGGTGCACCTAAATCGCTGAACTACATACATTTTTTATAGAAATAAGCATAAAATCGAATAAAGTAATGGCCCAAATCGAATAAAGAAATAAAAATAAAGCAAATTTAATACATTTCGTGTGTGTGTGTGTGTGTGTGTGTGTGTGTGTGCGTGCGTGTGTGTATATGGATGCGTGCGTGCGTGCGAGCGTGCGTGCCTGCGTGCGTGCCTGCGTGCGTGCATGTGCGGACATAAGACGGGTACTGATGATGTCCACTAGACGTCAACCTCCTGCGGGCACTGATAGTACAGGCCCAGCTTAGTGGGCCTCCTGTAGTGTCGGCTGGGCGAGGCGACGCGATGGGTAATTTAATAGATTTCTAATAGGCACATCCACATATTCCCGCATCGACGGAGAGAACGCGCGCACGTATTCAGTGTCGCGCGTAGAATTGAAGTGGCAATGAAATTACAGTCTGTTAGCTTTTTAGAACATATCTCGGGCTCTAAAGTAGGCTTCGGTTTTTCCCGAAAGCACACGGGTGTAATATTACTTCCTGCTCTGTATTTAATAATACTTTTGTACACTATTTTGAAAAGTTATGTGTCATATTAGTTGCGGTCTTTCTATTACACGAATAGGTATATCCGATTAAATCCGATAGTAGCCCAGGTATATTCTAAAAGCTAACAGACTGTAAATCGACGCTTTCATGCAATATCTTCATACTTTATTTTATAAAAGGATAGTTGTTGATAGATATAATTGGAGCTGTCGTATCCATTTTTCCTCCAAAATGATCTAGATTTTTAAATGGACACCTACTTTAACATGTAACGTTCAATAAGCCGCAGTTTTTGTCTTTCTTTGAATAAAACTGTTTCATATCAAAATATTTTACACAAAACAGAAGCATAAACGTGTATATAGGTGAGCTTGTTTCTATAGAATTAATGTCCTTGTATTACAGAATCTATATAAAAATAATAATATTCATGGACATGGGCATTTTATCGAGCGGTTCCGTGTTTCGCAAGGTACGTTAAGAGTTGGTGCCGGCTGCCGTCGACAGATGGCAGTCGTTAAGCCAAGTCAGAGGCCTTAGAGCGGCTTGAAAACTTCTGACAGTAAGACCAACCACTAGTCTTGCAAGCCTCCACCAATCAGGACTTGGCCCCCGTGGTGGAGTATGGCCGAACCTTCGTCTGATGCAGGACGAGACCCGTGCCGCAGCAGTGGGGGCACACAGGGGTTGATATCGATATACCGAAAAAAGGAACTTACACAGATATTTCTACGAGGGGCACGGAAATTACCCGTGCCCCTCGGTGGGAACATAATGGGTTGATGATGATTTATTGCATTGCCATGGTTACAACAATCGTATTAACGTATTCTTTGGGGCTGCGAAATTCGCCGGGGAAGCTAGTTAGTTATAAAGCAAATGGCATATAATTTACTTTATTGTATAATGACTGTGTTACTGATGTTTGTGATGCTGTGGTAGCTTAGTGGGTAGAACCATGGACTGGCAAGCGAGAGCCCCAGGTTCGATCCCGAGTGCGGGCATGTACCAATGACTTTGTTTAATTTCAATGTTACGTACATTTGCGAATTTGTAGTCGCAATACCACACGCTAACGGTGAAGGAAAACATCGTCAGGAAACCCGCGGCTTGGTTGGCTCCGCTAGTATTGACTAGTCTTTCCTGTGGGCTAGGCCGACTAAGCTGTCAGGATGGTATAGGTGCTGGGCAAGCCTTCACCATCTTTGAAACCATGTCCGAGGCACTACAGCGTCGGAGTGGTCGCTTCACCCATCTAATGTGAGTGAAGATACCACTGGACGCTGTATAAATCATAATGTAGATTTATACAGCGTCCAGTACAAATAAAGTAGATGCAAAAAGGCCAATATTATTATTATTATTTATTGCATCAAATCTAGACTGATAGGATAACGTAACTACAGCCACAAAGTTTCGATTCGAAGCAGAAAAATTCCTTTAAAACTAAATAGAAGGCGAACAAACTCTTTGACAACAAGGCAATATAACTTGCGCCGATACTACTTTCCCACAGGTGAATATCCTGGTGACCTCTTAAACTTTTATTATTATACCGATGTGTAGGTCACCGTGATCGGGTGGCATCTATCTAGGTCCACAGGCAATAGCGGTCACAGATGGGGTGGGTAGATTTATGTGGTAACTTCCAAGTTATTTCTTTGTGTCACAACACAATCTTTCAATCAACACATTTTTGATGTTTCAACTCAGGATCTTATGTCGATTGAGTAGGTAATAAAAATCTCTAATGTTGTGTAAGCATCTTTTTTATGTACAGTCAGCATTTCCATCAAATCACCTAACTAGCTCGCAAACAGACTTTAGTTTGCAACCGCCAATCAGCCGCGCCGCGCGTAGTCATTAGCATTTCATTAAATCATTTCTATCGTTATTAAGTAGCAGTTTAATATAGTGATAGTTAAACAGCAATTGAGTGCTTTCATTGCTAGCAGATAGCACCCCAGCTAGCTACCCGGTTACAAGACTATAGCTAATTAACCAACCGTAAGAGCCGTATCTGATCATAGTATGACTAGTAGGCGCTCTTACACTATAAACATCCCACTGCAGGGCACGGGCCTTCTCTCAGAGAGAGAGAGAGAGAGAGAGAGTAAGAATGGGTTTAATTACCACTCGAGCCCATCGCGGTTTGGCAATTTCAAGCGCCGTGGTATTTGAACAACTCAGACTCTCAGCTTTCCTCACGATGTTTTTTTTCACTGTTAACGAGCATCTATCATAACAATAATAATAACATGCACAAAACACAATCACTTGTCCAGCCCCCTTATTATATAACTGTCCACTGTGTTGGGTGGTCTATCTTAACGTTTCCGAAATGACAACATATGTATGACATTTGACAGCTTGACAGGAGTAGCTTAAAAAAGTAAAAATCGACGTCATCCAATCCAGTCGATACTTAACTAATAGATCCCCTGGTCCCGAACTAGGATACCCAGTGCTACGGTGACTAGGGAAGCACTTCACAGACATGGAAACACACCCAGACTGACGCCATTTACTAATTTACGGCGGCTTCCAGTGGGATAAGAACCCACGATTTCTGTCACGGTAATCAAAAGTGATAGCTTCAAAAAATCATTCAAAGGTATCTTTCCAAAATTATTATTAACTAGCTGTGCCCCGCGGTTTATCGTATTTTTCTATGCGAACAAGATATTTTTCCACAGTAAAACGTAGCCTGGGTTGTAATCCACGGTGTCAGGTAACTCCGTACCAAATTTTATTAAAATCGCTCCGGACGTTTAGATGTGAAGGAGAAACAAACATACACACTCACAATCTATTGCCTTTATAATATTATAAAGTGTGATGTGATGAAGTGATTCCCATTGAGACTGAGGACTGTTAAGGATATTGGATACGCAATAATTTCAAATTAATGTGACAAAAACAAAAAAACTCGACATCTCCAAGCGTTCTCAATTTAAAGGGTCTTGATAGACAAATAGACGGACGGATTGACAACAAAATTATCATATAACACAACATAACATAACATTTACATACATGCACACATATTGCTTATGGCCCAACACTAGGCTAACTTGTGTCGTGGGAACCAGAAACAACGACAGCACAAACATGTAAACATCCAAGACCTGGGATTTTTTTATCCCCAACTGGTGTTCGAACCCGTTTCCGTTTTTTTTTCATTTTGAGGTACCCCACCCTAAAAAGTCCCTCTTAAATCGAATACCTCTTACATCCGTAAGAGCTTCGAACTAATTAATTGGTCCGTAAAATAAATATATCAGTATTCATGACAGCACCGACTATGTAAATTACTAAGTCCGTAATCTCTATCTAAGAGAAGGCCTGTGCTCTGCAGCGGGACGAATATAGGCTACATAAACAATGAAGCGCTCGTGGACTAGGCGACCGAGTGATTGTAATCAATCACTTGAGTTAAGCAACAACAGGCGCGGTCAGGCGCAGGATGGGTGACCGTCCCGTGACTACCGCTAGTGGCATTTTTCCTGAGCTGTCATGTAATGTCAGTAGTCGTTAAGCCATGTCAGAAGCCTTATGGGCGGCTTGATAATTACACAATTGATAATTGCTTGACATACAATGGTTGATAAAGAAAACAATAGATTGTTCGTAAAATAGGAACTATGTTAGGTTAGTATTTTTTGTGGGACGTTGCGGTCGACTACTCATTTTATTTACTGCTGACCGATAAGTAATATGTCTTTTTATAACACACCAAGTAGAACGAAAAGCGTTTCAGAGACTTATTACGAGTATATTGTGTTCTTCTCACCCGATCGTCCTCGCATCTTCATAGATAAAGTTTACTGGCCTTATTCATAAAAACACATTCCTTAAAACACACCAAAAACGCCCACTAAAATAGTCTGTCGTAAAGATTTTGCAAGGAAAAGGCCACAAGGACCACAGGACAAGGAAAAGACTACAAATAAAATAAAAGAGACGAGACTGTGGAGTGGAAACTTATTTTGAAGTAAATATGTTTGTCTTTATAAATGTTCCTAGCCTTATACAAGTATATGCGAGTATAAGGTCGTGAGTGTTTATTTCAACGCAGAGGATATGAGAAGCCGTACAAATGTAGAATGATTCCGCTCACAAGATAGATGGCAGTAGGTTTGTTTTTGTCTCGGCAAAAGTGTATAAGCATGTCAGGAGTGAAGAAATAGAACGGAAGATACGCTAAGCTTGTGATGTTGTAAAGCGTTTTATAATAATGATAAAATGGAACGGCTTACTTATTTATTATTTATATATTTATTCACTGTAAATAATGCAAGATTACAATATCAATAGTTTGCCAAACTGCTAATGCAGTTTATCGGCAAGCCCTTGGTAACAGTTCTTTTTTTCTTACTAAATTAACATTGTCTTTTACACAACTAAAATTATCCATAATAATATTTTATGTCTACAGACTACTTAACAGAAAACGCTTAAGCATATTTTTATTATTTGAAAGGTGTTTTTTTTTTATTTTATTGATAATATAAACAGACAACTGAATAAAAACAGAATAAGCAGGTAAAATAGACAGGTCTAGTCGAAGTGTGAAATGGTAATGCTAGAAAATTAAGTAAATCTATTTTTTTATATTTTATTGGTAATATAAACAGAAAACTGGAAAAAAACAGTATAAGCAGGTAAAAATAGTCAGGTCTAGTCTAAGAGTGAAGTAGCAATGCTAAATAAATGAAGGAAATCTCAAAAATATCAATTATGTAATTTTAAATTTTTAAAATGGTAGACAGAGTTAGAGAACTATAAAAAAATGGTGTTATTTACACTGTTTTGCACCGTTACAAGCTAAGATAAACTACTATGAAAGTGGGCTAGATTGCTGTATTACAAAATGTGGTAATTTAGTGGTAATATAATTCGTATTGACCAGTACAATCGTTAATATTCTGATATATATATATATATATATATATATATATATATATATATATATATATATATATATATATATATATATATATATATATATATAAATATATAGACTAGCTGCTGCCCGCGACTTTGTCTGCGTAGGATTAGTATTTTGTGTTGCTTATATTAGCGTGGCGTACAGAAGAAATAACATTATGGCATTAAAATTATCACATAAATAATTTTTGGGTCACATTTGTAAAATATGACACAATATCTTTATAAATTGTAGCCTATGTGTTATTCTGATGTATAAGTTATGTTATTGTAAAGTTTCATTAAAATCCATCCAGTTTCTACGTGAAAAAGTAACAAACATCCATCCATACTTACAAACTTTCACGTTTATAATATTAGCAGGATATCTAAGTATTTTATTTATAACAAACATACATACATAACCTCACGCCTGTATCTCAGAGGGGTAGGCAAAGACCAGGGACTGCCACTTACCACGATCCTGACAGATCACCTTCGCTTCATCAACGTTCATAAGTCGTTGCATGCACGCACGCCGGTTCCGGGTACTTTTTATCTTTCCCTTTGCTAATACATCCCCTATTTGGTCGATGTATGTCCCTCTTGGACGTCCCTTACCAGCCCTTCCACTCACATTCGCAACATATATTTGTTTCCTCAATCTTTCTTCCTTCATCCTCTCCACATGTTCAAACCAACGCAACATTCCTTTCTCAGTTGTAGTCACTACATCCTCTTTCAGTACACAACGTTTTCTACTCAGACTATTGCGTATTTTATTACAATTTAACGGAATTCTTGTCCAAAAGATATGGCTCAGAGACGCACGTCTAGCATTTTCCCTGATGTTCTTTGTATTATTTTAAATTTTTTCCGACACCAAGTTTTTCATGTACAACTAGAATTATAAATGTGAAAATTTACGAAAATGTTTGGGAAACTTAATCGCGCAATTGTCTCATTTCTGAAGAGATGCTCAGCTTAGCCCAGGGATCCTACGAAATGAGTTTTTTCTGTCAACGTAACGTGTAAATTATAAATATATTACTGTTATTTTTTTTTTGTGTATTAAACATAAGGAATTTGTAAGCTCACTCAAGTTCAAACTAAGTTGTAGAGGAACCTTTTGCTAGATTATACTAATATACAGTATCAATTGTTTTAGGGTCAAATTATTAATAATACTACTTCTTCTCTGTGAAGGTCTAAGGATGCAGACGTAAAGTATGATGTTTATTTACATCTATTTCATTTTGTTTTAAAATTTTACCTCTTCCTTTACCTTACATTCAGTAAATAAAAACATAAAAAACCGGGAAGCGGGCCCGTTATTCTATACCAATAATTTCGTAGCTCTACAATTATATCCCTACAAAAGTAGAATCCTTATTGTGTTCTTTCGCTTGGTCAACGCTGAAATGGGTTTCATGCCTCTTTGTTTGTTTATGAAAGGTGGAGCGCATTAGTTACACCTCGGTAATCATTTTGTTTTGCATGAAGAGATAGCGCAGCTACAACATATTTAAGTATACAGGGTGAAAAGTATTCTATCATCATCATCGTCAACGCATTATGTCCCGATCGACGGGCACAGGTCACAGGACAGTGGGACCAGCCACTAGTCTTGCAAGCCTCCACCAACCCGGACTTGGCCCCCGTGGTGAAGTACGGGAAGAGACCCGTGCCCCTCAGTGGGGACATAATGGGTTGATGATAATGAAGCGCTAGACTTAATAAGAACAGAATTTTCGACCACTCTAATGCAGGATGTGGGAGCAGGCACATGTTGAATAGTTTTTTTTTGTAGTACAGGCTCGTTCTGTTTCGCCTGACGGTACCTAATTGAAGTAGAGGCCAAAAATGTTACGTGATTGCATGACCATACATCAAGCCGAAATTCTACGAATCGCGTGGCGGTGATTCTTTGTCTGAAACGTGTTTCGTAAAACAACAATGGCTTGGCATAGCTTAGCCGTCTGCCAGTCACTAGCGCTAGTCCTTTGGAGACCCAAAGGAAAAAAATATATTTTTTGCAGATAATTTTTGCAAAAAGTTTCTGACCGATCCCTCAATCATATTGTTAGAATATTTTCGGGGCTCAATCGCGTAGTAATTTATGGCTATTTTACCTCAACGTTTCGACGAATTTACAGTCATCGTGGTCACGAGAAGACTGATGGCTGGTATCCGTTCGCATCTTCGGCTGATAAGGTTTCAGACTACCATCAATTAGCCATCACAAAGCACTATTAGTGTTGCGACACACTACACTGACAATGTCGGAATAAGCCATGCGACTTTTTTCGACTCGAACACTTCTTGATAAAAATTCCTCAATCATATTAATTTTTAGGATTTTTAAATCCCACGATAGAGAACATAGGATCACGGACCTGGGACTAAACTGCATTTATGCCAAAAACGGCCGTTTTTTGGCATTAGTGCTGTAGTAGTTCTCGGGTTTTACATTAGGTTTACGGTCTTTGACCCTAAAGATCAGTATTAAGAGGAGTAAGAGATTGGTCTGACACATTTCACAAAAATTATCTGCAAAAAAGTTACTTTATTTTTGCATTGGTCGGCGCTAAGTAACACTAGCGTATGGACATCCTTTAGAAATTAACAGTGTTACGTTACGTTATCAACCCTTGTATGCCCCCACTGTTGGGGCACGGGTCTCTTCCTGCATCGTAGGAAGGTTAGGCCTTACTCCACCACGGGGGCCAAGACCGGGTTGGTGGAGGTTTGTAAGACAGTGGCGGGCCTTACTGTCAGAAGTTATCAAGCCACCCATAAGGCCTCTGACATGGCTTAACGATTGCCATTATATGACAGCCGGCACCAACGGCTTAACGTGCCTTGCGAAGCACGGAAGCGCTCGGAAAAAGGCCACTAGCGGTAGTCACGGGACGCTCACCCATCCTGTACCTGACCGCGCCTGTTGTTGCTTAACCAAGTGATTGATTCCAATCACTCGGTTCGCCTAGGCCACGAGCGCTTCAGTGTAATTAACAGTGTATTTTCCTTTTTTCGTACAAAAATGCGTAGCCGTAGTAATACTTGAGAACCTGTGGGTTAATCGAATAGCTTTGCAATGCAGTACAATGCAGCAGTTGCAGTAAATTATGAATTGTGGGTTAGCAGCGGTGTCACAGGCCAAGCAGTAAGAAACTGATCGCGCCTGTAGGCACTTACCCGCAACCTCGCGCGGACGAATTAAAGCAAAACATAGTGCCACAGGTGCGCGAGATTCGGTACATTTTCATTCGCTGTCTGGAGTTAGTGCATTGTGCCTTCTGCAAATGATTTTCACCGCACGTTAATGAGCGCTAGTGCACTATCGCTACTCGTTTGGTACCACCTAGGGGTAACATGTTAGATAACGTAGCTAACACCTAAATTCTATAGACGCGAGCAGCTTCCATCCCGAAAACCTGAACATATTGCAGTGCATTCCAGGTAAAACAAAAATATATTAGAATATGTAGTGTATATTGAATATATATTGGTTCTTTAGTCGTTATCAACCCTTGTATGTCCCCACTGCTGGGGCACGGGTCTCTTCCTGCATCGCCGGAAGGTTAGGCCATACTCCACTACGGGGGCTACTTGGTAACTTCTGCTTAAACTTAAAGCTAACCACTGTCCTACAATCCTCCACCAATCTAGACTTGGTCCCCGTCGTGGAGGATGACCTAACCTTCTTCCATGCAGAAGGAGACTCCTGCCCCAGCAGTGGGGACACACCAAGGATTGTTGATACCATTAATTAATATCTTCCTCCTACAGTATTAGTTTAGTATTTTTGTTTATGGGAAGTGACTGAAAATCAACTCTGTTAAGATCGCTGCGTAAACTCGGTTGCATGATGCTGAATCTCGGCTATTTATCTTATTACGTCAATAAATGCTTTAATCATAGTATTCTAATGGAATCATAAATATAATCTTCGAAAATGGGGACGATTATAAAAAATCTTTCTCTTTTGTAAATCGAAAAGATGATTTCCCTTTGGACTTAATTTAAGCGATAAATTACTTCGGTAATTTCCTCCCGAAATGCCCCGTATTTTTACCAATGAAGCAGAGAAGGTACATGGGTCAGTAGTATCTAATATTTTTTACTTTCTATTTCGCTTACATTTCATAGTTTGTATGAATATTATAATTCATAGCGTTCGGAACGAGGGTAGGATCTCGCGGCACCATTTTACCGATGACATCTTTCGGCGACGTTGACGGTGACGTCTTTTGTTTGCTGATATTCCTTCGGTTCTTGAACCGCAGGGACTATATCGGAGTTATGGGAAACGTTTGAATGGTTTCACTTTGGTTCCGTGGGAGTAGGGACGATGCCTGCTCTGGGATGCCACTTGCGTCTGCACATTTGCACCTTCACGTGTGGGCTACACGGCTGTATTACCTGGGGTTGCTGCACAGCCACTAGACTCAAATATTTAAAATACAGCCATTTGATGAGCAGCAATTTTTTCGTGCCCCTGGCTTTGGAAGCCACTGGGGTCTTTGGTTTTCAAGGGAAAGTCTTTATTAAAGAGGTAGGGCGTCGTCTGAGGAGCCGTAGCTTGGTCTACCGCTCTGGGGCATATTTGATGCAAAGGATGTCCCTAGCAGTCGTCGTCGTCAGGCTATACTAGCTAGTCCACTGGACATAGCCCTCCCTTAAAGAGCGCCACGTTGTGCTATCATAGGGGGTAATGCCCATAATCCCCACGCTGGGCATGCGGTTTGGGGATCGCAGTTCGGTGGAATTGTACTGCAGGGGGCGCTGCTGCCCACCCCCCGGTTTGTGTCCCTAGCAGTGGAGCGCGGTAATGCTGACAGCGGTATGGGAAGCTTTGGGTCGGATATGTCTCGGGACGGTTTGATTGATTGATTTTATGTTGTTTGTATAGTGTGTGTGTGTGTCTCGTGTGAATCTTTTTTTATTGTTTAGTAACAAGTAGCGGGTAGGCTATAAAAAAGAACATCGGTAGGTAATAAATATTAATTCGAACTACGAAAAGTTGTAAAATTGAATTCGCGCCAATTCAACATCCTAGTCAATGGACAGCCATTAGTTTTGCTTCGCCTCTATAAATCCAATGCGAGTTATAAACTGAACAAAAGTGGAGCGTTTGTTGACTAAATTGTAGTGGCACTATTTTCATTTGTATTCACGTGATGGAACAAATTAAATAATAACAGAACGGCTCGCTGTCTATAAAGCGAGTTGTAAAAATGTTGTCGAAACCTGTGTGTAAAGCACACTTAGTGCCAAAAGAACAATTATAACATTAAAGATTATTTAGTTGACAGAATTCAATCCAGAGTTAAGCATGAGTTCTAGGATTTAGTATAATTATGTAAAGTCTATTAATTATAATAAGGCGTTCGAAATGAATTTTGTCCATTTTTTCCCCAAACAACATATGCATGATGCATATGTTATCTAAATCATTTGTTATTTGAATTTTTAGCTGGTGCCCCTTGTTCGCAAGGAAATTTATATGTGTTTTTTCTGGGATAAAAATAAGTTTATACCCAGTTGCAGATCGTTCGGGTTCGAACCCCTCTGGAACAAGAAAAAAACCCTAGGTCTTGAATTTTTACTTGTTTATGACGTCGCAGTTTCTGTTTCCTACAACACTGGGTACCCTAGAATGGGGCCAGAAGGAATGTATATGCTTGTATGTAAATGTTATGTTGTAACGGTGCAAACCTCTTTACACCATTTGTATATTTCTTTTTCTGTCTATCATTTTCAAATATTTAAATTATCTCACACATTTCGAAATTTCCCTCATTTTCATCATTACAACAGACTTTACCCATCGACTAGATCTGACTATTCTACCTGCTTATCCGTTTTTATCCAGTTTACTGTTTTATTATAGAATAACAGTATCTACAAATAAAGCAACAGTTGAAGCAGTTCCAGTTTTATTATTTACAAAAGTTATACAACATTACAATGTTATGTAATGTTCAGCTACTTTGACGTGATTAATTAACAAAGAACTCTCGCAAATTTTACCACTTTTAATTAGTAACCTGAGCGTCTGAGGTGTTCAATTACATCAGCACTCGAAATTGCGAATCCGCGGTGGGCATGCGTGGTAATTAAGCCCATACTCTCTCTTTTTGAGAGAAAGTCTGTGCCGTGCACTGGGAAGCTACATGCTACACTAGGGAGGCTAATCTAATAAATAAAAAAATAGTAACATTAAACTGTAAAAACTACCCACAATTACAGCATAATACAACTGCTTACTTCACTTTACCTTAACTAAAAATATGAATATTTGTGGACACTTTAGGGCACGCACTATTATAATATGCCTATGACATTTTAATTCTAATTATATTGAATTATTATCAAACATGCTTCGCAAGCGCTCGTGGCCTAGGCAAACCGAGTGATTGGAATCAATCACTTGGTTAAGCAACAACAGGCACGGTCAGGTACTGGATGGGTGAGCGTCCCGTGATTACCGCTAGTGGCATTTTTCCGAGTGCTTCTGTGCTTCGCAAGGCACGTTAAGCCGTTGGTGCCGGCTGTTATATAATAGCAGTCGTTAAGCCATGTCAGAGGCCTTATGGGCGGCTTGATAACTTCTGACAGTAAGGCCCGCCACTGTCTTACAATCCTCCACCAACTCGGACTTGGCCCCTGTGGTGGAGTATGGCCTAACCTTCGTGCGAGGCAGGAACCCCGAGAAAAAAAAAGAAGAAAGAGACCCGTGCCCCAGCAGTGGGGACATACAAGGCTTGATAACGATTATCAAACATTATTACATAAATAATATTTTAATATCACGCATGCTTCTTAATAATTCTGATGTATTGTATATATGACAATACAATTATTAAATGATTATGTCACTATGTTTATTACCAACAAATTTCTATTATAATTAACATTCATTTTTATTTATTTTATTTGTTTTGTAGATTGTAGATTTTGTAAATTACTTGAAAATTGATACCTTTTTCAGACTATCGATAACACTAGCTGTCGGCGTGCAACGGCTCAAATTACATTGTTGATCGATAGTAGCCCGCTCTCAAAGTATGTGTTAGCATAACCTATGAATGCTAATGGGTAATCCTACGCTCCGTTGATACTCAGTAATGCCCAAGACGGGAGATTACAATTACACGGCTAGGTTGTAATTGCATTGCAATTAGTGTGGGCAATAGCCCATGTAATCTGAGGATTCAATTTCTACCGGCTAGCACCGTACACCTTTCTATGCGCCACAGTAGGGATGGGCAAATGGAAAAAAAAACGATATATTTATCGTATAGTAGTCTTTAAATGTATCAATACATATCGACAAAGACATATCGATATTTCAATATTATATCGATATTTTCGACCAATGTATAACGATTGCAAAAAAAAATGTTTACGTAAATAAGTTCCATTCCATCGCTTATCAGTGTTTTGGAGCTGTTTGTTACTTGTTTATGTTCGAGGTGAAGGAAACTGAACTTGTACATCCTAACAAAAAATATATATAGATGAGGATTGGTCGCAGCATGTATACTTCCAATTCTTAAAAATTATATCGATATCAAAAAAAACTTGGAAAATCAGTTTATCTGAAAAAAAAGATAATTCGATATTGTTGACCGACTGCGGTGGAACACAAAACGTGAGTAATGTGATAGGCTCGTATACATGAAAAAATATTAAATAACGAGACAAAACTAGATAAGTATGTTGAGGTACATTATTGAATTTGGATCCCGCCTGCTTAGTAGATAATGCTAATAGGTCGAGGCATTGGTTATTTTTATTTCAGTTTTTTATTTACTCAACCCACGCGGAGCGCTCGTGGCCTAGTCAAACCAAGTGATTGGAATCAATCACTTAAGTTAGCGACAACAGGCGTGGTCAGGTGCAGGATGGGTGACCGTCCCGTGACTACCGCTAGTGGCATTTTTCCGAGCGCTTCCGTACTGCGCAAGGCACGTTAAGCCGTTGGCGCCGGCTGTCATGTAATGGCAGCCGTTAACCTATGTCAGAGGCCTTATAAGTGGCTTGATAACTTCTGACTGTAGGCTCGCCACTCTCTTACAATCCTCCACCAACCCGGACTTGGCCCCCGTGGTAGAGTATGGCCTAACCTCCCTGAGATGCAGGAAGAGACTCGTGCCCCAGCAGTGGGGATATACAAGGGTTGATATCATCTACACCACAGTCGTACTTGCTGGCCTTTTTGCGTGGGCCAGAGAGTTGGTTTTTGCCTCTCATCAACAAAATATGCTTTGAAATGAAACAAGTAACTTTGCACAGTATCTCATAAACACGAAGAAACCCTCAACATCATCACCTACTTACTGCCTATAATCTTACAACCTATAATATGTGCTTCTGCCACAGAGTGAGAGTTGCATACGCAAGCCTCTGCTCGTACACAATTAATGCATAGTTCGTCGAGCAATAACACGCTTTATATCAATTCACAATACGTGGATTTTAGATTTCATACTCGCCGCGGGAGCCGCCACGCCTTACTTTTCAAATAGTCTCAGTCTGGATCTAATGCCAAATCGCTACAAACCTTTTTATTCATCGAAAATCAAACATCGCATAAACAATACAATATAATTTCCATTTTTATGTCCAATAAAGTGTTCTCTATGTCTATCTATAACATAACAAAAATAACTTAAATACTAAAGAACAAAAACAGAATCATCCCTCTTCAAGCATTCATTCCCTTGCATTCTTCAATCATAGTACAGTCGGTTAGCTTTTAGAATATACCTCGGCTAATATCGGATAGAATCGGACATCTAATATGACACTTAATTAAATAAACCTAAGTAAACTTAATAAGAAAAGTTTTATGCAGAGCAGGAAGTAGTATTACACTATTTTTAATGCACTAACCCGTGCTAAGGAACAAATTTAAAAACCTATTAAATTAAACAGGTTTTAACCTGTACGTAATACAGAGAATATTGTAAAGAGGTTCGAAATTTCACTGATGCCGTGTGTCGCCCATTGGCTCAATCGGTAGAGCGCTGGCACGGATAGTCAGAGGTTGCGGGTTCGAATCCCGGTATGGGTGAAATTTTTAGCCTCTAAATAGGTTTTTAAAAAAGGAAGTAGTATTACACTCTTGTGCTTTCGGCGAAAACCGGAGCATACTCTAGAGTAGTAGAGTAGCAGACTGCAGTAGAAAGTACAGTTAAGGCTTACTGATGTGATGTAGTGATGTGCTTTCTGATCTGCCATATGAGATCTTAAAGTCTTAGTATAAGATGTTATATTGTCCAAGTTTTGGTCGGGAAAGGATTAGCTGCGTGGGTGTGGGACACACTCAGGCTAATCAGGCTCAGGACGAATAATTTATATTTTCGTACTTAATGCCCATTATGACGTTCACTTGAACATCATGTAATCTGGGCATTCAATTTGTACGGGTTAGCATGGTACTTACACCTTTCTGTGCACCACAGTAGGGATGGAAAATAAATGTCGATATTAATCGTATCGTAAATTTTCAAATGAATCGATGATTTCGACAAAATATATCGATATCTCGATAAATCGGTAGTAAGTTAAAAACCTATTTAGAGGCTAAAAATCCACCCATGCTGGGACTCGAACCCGCGACCTCTGGCTAACCGTGCCAGAGATCTAAATAGGTTATCAAAATTTTCCTTAGCACGGGTTAGTGCATTAAAAAGAATATAATCGGTATTATTTTACCAATATATAATAATTTTCTTTTATTAAGGCGCTGGGTGGCGCTAATTAGCACCCCAAAGCGCCTTAAGTCTAATGGAACTGGCCAGTCATTTTTATGTATGTTCGAGGCGAAGGAAACTGAACGTCCGTTTTGAGCGGAAATGCATTAAAGATAAGGATCTAGGTTATCTGGAAGAAATCGCTTTTAGTTATAAGGCCTCGAATTGTTCTATGTACCTTTGTAAGTATTTTCTTTTTGTCGTATTTTCCACTGTAAAATAAAGCACATCTTATTAGTCTTTGCAATTGAAGAATATCGTTTCAATTCTCATTACGCAAAAAATATATTTATAGTGAAATATGCTTTTAAGTGTTTTAACTAAACTCAATCTTTGATCTAAAATTTAGGACAGCACGAAGAAACTAACTTCGTGGCAATTTTCTGAAGTCCGAAGATTGAGGCTCCTGACTTCTTATGCCCACTTTACCATAAGTGTAGGTAATACAAAGAATATTGTAGAGAGGTTCGAAATTTCACTGATGCCGGTGAGTCGCCCATTAGCTCAGTTGGGAAGAGCGCTGGCACGGATAGCCAGAGGTCGCGGGATCAAATCCCGGCATGAGTGGAATTTATAGCCTCTAAATAGCTTTTTAAAATACCATAAATGTAGTTATTCCACGACTTAAGTCCTTAAGACATTATATTTTGATCTTCTTCATGGCAACTGATACAGTTTTCTTTTCATGCAGGCTATAAACGTAGGTACCGAACAGGCGTTCTCTCAGAAAGAAAGAAAGAAAGAAAGAAAGAAAGAAAGAAAGAAAGAAAGAAAGAAAGAAAGAAAGAAAGAAAGAAAGAAAGAAAGAAAGAAAGAAAGAAAGAAAGAAAGAAAGAAAGAAAGAAAGAAAGAAAGAAAGAAAGAAAGAAAGAAAGAAAGAAAGAAAGAAAGAAAGAAAGAAAGAAAGAAAGAAAGAAAGAAAGAAAGAAAGAAAGAAAGAAAGAAAGAAAGAAAGAAAGAAAGAAAGAAAGAAAGAAACAAAGAAAGAAAGAAAGAAAGAAAGAAAGAAAGAAAGAAAGAAAGAAAGAAAGAAAGAAAGAAAGAAAGAAAGAAAGAAAGAAAGAAAGAAAGAAAGAAAGAAAGAAAGAAAGAAATTTTATTACTTATACGAACATCTTACATACCTACTTCATATCATAAAGTATAAACATTATTTTTACAGATAGGTAATGTTTGACAGAAATGTATGTTTATTAATATATGACATGTCGAAAATCAAACTAGGTCACCCTGTACTATGATTTTCGACGCCACCTTTAAGTTTACGATTCATCTGGCACACATAAGTATTAGGCAATTAAGTTATTAAGCAACCCAAACAAAACGTCACTATTTTTTTTTTCACTTTATACCGGTAGGTACAAGCAGAAATAAACAAACACAGGTAGGTACAAAGCAGAAAAATAAACATTACATTGTTGGTACCTGTAGCTTGGTACGACGTAACAAATGTATGTATAACTTAAAACAATACAAATACAAATGGACATCGTAAAATAAGCAATTTGGTAGTCAGTTTCCAGCCCCTTTGCCCCACCCTACGCCAAAGCTTGGGAACGAATATTTAATAACCATAGGACAGAGGGGCTAAAAAAAAAAAAAAAAACCACAATCTAATTTATTCTAGAGGAAATTTAAAGGTATATATATATATTGTATTCAAACTAGCGAAGGTAGCTGATGAAATATTTACTAAGTTGAAACTTAGCGCGTAAACAAGTTGATAGCATCGCGAGCTGTGGGCCAAGCTCCAGCTACTGAGTGAAAACACCATTGATGCATACAATTTAAGGACTATATTTCAATGATGATTCGAAGAACTGAGAACTGAGATAGGGTGTCACAAAAACCATTCCGAAAATAACATTAATACAATTATGACAATATACCTAGTACGAGCAAACGGTAAATGGGGATATTATCTATTTTACCAGGATTATAAGGTCACAAGAATTTAGACGAAATTAATTTATTACAAGAGTTTTTTATATAAAATGTCACAAGAAATATAGGTGAAAAATAATAATGACAGGAGTCAAGCAGTCTCTGCAGTATAAACTAATATTAACACGCGACACTGTTCAAAAGAGAGTACAGTACAGTGAATAGCAGATATATGGATATTGCACAAGCATTTACGCGAAAACGGGTTGGTAATTATCATACAAGTCTGAAACCAGCCTGATACATACATATTTATTGTCTTAGTCTTACAACTGTGCCCCCACCCTGGTCATACGAATTGGTCGTGGGAAATAGGATCACAAACATTATTCAGGAATCTATTTGGGGCAGGATGGCTTGCTACTACAAACATCACTACAGAGTTCAGTAAATTCAAGCACGAATCTAGAATTACTAGAAGCTCAGATTTAAAATTATATAAGAACATGCTAAGACATACCATGAATACAGATCTCACTTCAAGACACAAAGTAGGAGTTCGGTGGAATCGTAATCGAAGTTCATTAAATAAGAATCAATTGCTAATTTACAACGGTATCTAGTCAAATTGCTGAGAGCAGCATGCTGATTTTGTAGATGTAGGGGGCAAGAAAATTTGAGAAGTTTTGTGCAAATTTCGTATTACAATAAGGTGTATGATAGACTTTATACTTGAGTCTGGTTAAGGAAACATCCAATCGTGGCAATGCATGCTGTCTCAATAACATAGATTTTAAGTAAAGTTTTCGAACGGTCAATACACTAGCTTCCTGATACAGTTGGGTGGTTGAATGCCGAAATTTTTTGAATAGCGATACTTTTAAAACAGCCCTTTGGGCTCTTTCGAGTTTTATAAGAGTGGTTTTATCAGCACCACCCCGGGAAACTATACCATAGCCAAGCACTGACTGGCACAAGGCAAAATATATCTTTATGATAGTGCTCTGATCATTAATGTGCCTCAATTTCTTAAAAATGTAGATCAATTTTCTTGTTCTATTACTAAGGGTATCGATGTGATCTTTCCATCGAAGGTTTCTGTCAACAACCAATCCAAGGTATTTATTGAATTTGTTGGTAACAAAACGTAACATTGACAGGTCAATGGATCCTTACAAGTGTGTGCTTTAATTTTAAGGTTCTGAGGTGGTTGAGTATTATTCGAATAGAAAAGTTATATATTTAGTCTTCGTATAGTTTAAAGTTAAAATATTTCAAATGAAGCCATTGAAGAATAGCTCTAAAACCTAGCTCTGCAAACGATTTTACCCTCTTCCCAGGAAGAACCATCGAAAAAGTACCACGGTGTCGTCCGCAAACGTAATAATTTTAGCATTTTTTAACTGTTTTTGACAGAGCTCGTCTATATACACCAAAAATAGGGTCGGTCCCAAAACAGAACCTTGGGGGACTCCAAAGGATAGATTTAATGTTTTGCTAAGTGCTCCCTCTACCCTTACCACCTGTGATCTGACTGTAAGAAAATCTGTGAGTAATCTCAGTGGTATACCTCTCACACAAAGGTGGGCTTAATGCTTGCCTACCGCGGTTGGCAGTTCCAAGCGCTGAGGTAGTTAGTTAGTTAGACCTGAGATTTCCGCACTTAGCCTTATAGTTGGGCCATTGTACGTAGCAAGCGCTAAACACCTCAGTCACTAGGGTTTCCTTACGATGTTTCCTTCACCGTCAGCGAGTAGTATTGCTACTATAATTTCCCAAATGTACATAACTTAGAAAACAAAGTCATTGGTACATGCCGGGGTTCGAACCCACGACCTCCCGAGTGAGAAGCCGGCGTTCTACACCGCTCCGCTACCACCGCTCCCAAGCGCTGAGGTAGTTTAACACCTCGGCCACTCGGGTTTCTTCACGATGTTTTCAGTACTACCTACCAACATTTCAGAACGTTATCAGTTACAGTGATAAACTCCTCCAGCAAATCGATACCATCCCAACCCTTTGTATGTCCCCCGCTGCTTGTTTACGGGTTGCGTCTGCTCGAAAGGTCCATACTCACCAGGGCGGCCAAGCCCTGTTTGGTTGGATTGTAAGTCAGTGGCGGGCCTTACGGTCAGAAGTTATCAAGCCCGCCCATAAGGCCTTTGACTAGGCTTAACGACTGCCATTACATGGCAGCCGGCACTATCTTGTGCAAGGACATCACAAGGACGAAACACACCCAGACTGAGGCCATTTATACAAAGGTACAGCGATCCCCAGTAGGAATCGAACCCACGATCTCAGGCATGGTTATCGGACGTGATACCGCTAGACCAACGAGGTATTCAAAGGGCACAATGGCGAGGTAAATCTTCGTTTGAGAAGAACTAAGTTATTCTGGCTCGGTATGCCTGTAAAAGGATTTACGCAGTATTATGAGCGTTAGGAGTTTCAAAAATACCAGCCAAAAGTCCGTAACAACAAAAACTTTTCTTTGTTCTCTCGCTTTCAAAGTAACAGCAATAGAACAAGAAAAACCACAACATCATAAGCGGCCTCTTACACAAAGAAGAACGAGAATAAATAATAAGAATTACTTAAGCAAAAACCCGACTGCTAATGGATGGGTTGCGTACTCAACCACAACAAGCCAGCTTGACGATGCTATTAAAACGGAATGAAAAATATCTAGCTACCTGTAATAAATTCTATCAATATTTTATATCACACTATCACATCACATCACATCACATCACATCACATCACATCACATCACAACACACCAAATCACACCGCACCGCACCGCACCGCACCGCACCGCACCGCACCGCACCGCACCGCACCGCACCGCACCGCACCGCACCGCACCGCACCGCACCGCACCGCACCGCACCGCACCGCACCGCACCGCACCGCACCGCACCGCACCGCACCTCACCGCACCGCACCGCACCGCACCGCACCGCACCGCACCGCACCGCACCGCACCGCACCGCACCGCACCGCACCTCACCTCACCGCACCGCACCACACCACACCACACCACACCACACCACACCACACCACACCACACCACACCACACCACACCACACCACACCACACCACACCACACCACACCCACACCACACCACACCACACCACACCACACCACACCACACCACACCACACCACACCACACCACACCACACCACACCACACCACACCACACCACACCACACCACACCACACCACACCACACCACACCACACCACACCACACCACACCACAACCACACCACACCACACCACACCACACCACACCACACCACACCACACCACACCACACCACACCACACCACACCACACCACACCACACCACACCACACCACACCACACCACACCACACCACACCACACCACACCACACCACACCACACCACACCACACCACACCACACCACACCACACCACACCACACCACACCACACCACACCACACCACACCACACCACACCACACCACACCACACCACACCACACCACACCACACCACACCACACCACACCACCCCACCCCACCCCACCCCACCCCACCCCACCCCACCCCACCCCACCCCACCCCACCCCACCCCAGACCAGACCAGACCAGACCAGACCAGACCAGACCAGACCAGACCAGACCAGACCAGACCAGACCACACCACACCACACCACACCACACCACACCACACCACACCACACCACACCACACCACACCACACCACACCACACCACACCACACCACACCACACCACACCACACCACACCACACCACACCACACCACACCACACCACACCACACCACACCACACCACACCACACCACACCACACCACACCACACCACACCACACCACACCACACCACACCACACCACACCACACCACACCACACCACACCACACCACACCACACCACACCACACCACACCACACCACACCACACCACACCACACCACACCACACCACACCACACCACACCACACCACACCACACCACACCACACCACACCACACCACACCACACCACACCACACCACACCACACCACACCACACCACACCACACCACACCACACCACACCACACCACACCACACCACACCACACCACACCACACCACACCACACCACACCACACCACACCACACCACACCACACCACACCACACCACACCACACCACACCACACCACACCACACCACACCACACCACACCACACCACACCACACCACACCACACCACACCACACCACACCACACCACACCACACCACACCACACCACACCACACCACACCACACCACACCACACCACACCACACCACACCACACCACACCACACCACACCACACCACACCACACCACACCACACCACACCAGACCAGACCACACCACACCACACCACACCACACCACACCACACCACACCACACCACACCACATCACATCATATCACGTCATCACGTCACACTTCACACTACTAATATTATAAAGGCGAAAGTTTGTGAGTGTGCATGTTTGTTACTTTTTCACGTCTAAGCGGCTGGAGCGAATTTAATAACATTTGACGACTTGTATTTGTTTTTAAATATATATTTTTAATAATATGACAGCTGAAGTGCGAGCATTATGCGAGTTTTTTATAACGTTCTAGCGGTATAGCATCTGATTGCCCACTGGGTGCCACCTTGCCTGTAACCAGGGTAACCTAGTTCAGGACCAAGACAAGTGATAGTGTTGCGTGAAAGTTATTATTATTATATCAAAAACTTGTGTCGCGGTGTTTGTTAATAGCTATGTTGTTAATGAATAAATTCATTTGTTAATGAATAACTCCTCCGATACGGTTTCACCGATTTTATGATTTTTTTATGTATATTTAGTAGGTCTGAGTATAAGGCGTAGGCTATTTAATATGGCAAAACAACGTTTGCGAGTGATGCAAATTACTTCAGCCAGATGTCGCTGCCTGTACGTAATACAGAGAATATTGTAAAGAGGTTCGAAATTTCATTGATGCCGGTGAGTCGCCCATTAGCTCAGTTGGAAGAGCGCTGGCACGGGTAGCCATAGGTCGCGGGTTCGAATCCCGGCATGGGTGGAATTTTAAACCTCTAAATAGGGTTTTTAAATTGTCCTTAGCACGGGTTAGTGCATTAAAAAAAAGAACAATGTTTGCGGGGCCAGCTAGTTAACATAAAATGACATTTAGATACAGGTACATACATAGCTTCTGGCCCCACACTAGGATACCCTGTGTCGTGGGAACCAGAAAAAACGATATCACAAACATGTGGACATCCAAGACCTTTGGTATTTTTGTCCCCAGGCGGGGTTCGAACCCGGGACCTCTTGCATGGTAGGCAGATGCGCTACCGCTACGCCACAGAGGTCGTCATATATATTATATAGAGTTTTCGAAGCATTTTATCGTTTTTACTATGTAAGTAAATCGGAATAATAAATAAATGAATTATTAAAATAAATCCAACCGTTTCACCTCTTCGTGATACTAAAAACATACAGACGCGCAAAAGCATAACCCTCATCTGCTTTCGAAGTCGGGTAAAAGCCCAAACTAAAAGTAGATCGTTCCACGTAAAATATGCGAGATAATGCTATCTAAATGAGGGCCGCAGAAAATGCTTTTCTACACAGAAAATGTTATCGTTGGTTGTAAAATATTGCAGAAGGGATATTTACGAAATGCAGTTACATTGACCTTGCTTATACCACGAATACAAATATTTGACGTCAATGTGATGTCATTATTTCTTCCAATAGTAAGAAATACTTGCCGTGAGATAAAATGGCGGATTAAGTAAGATGTGGATTGGAAACTTCTTATGTAATTGTTTGTTTGAATTGAAAAGGGGTTTGTACAAGGAGTGGACTAAAAGAAGATGTAGTGACTAGAATTGAGAAAAGAATGTTGCGTTGGTTTGGACATTGTGGAGAGGATGAAGGAAGAAAGATTGGCGAAACAAATATATATTGCGAATGTGAGGGAAAGGGCTGGTAAGAGACGTCCCAGGCGGACATACATCGACCAAATAGGGGATGTATTAGCAAAGGGAAAGATAAAAAGTACCCGGAAACGGTGTGCGTGCATGCAACGACTTATGAACGTTGATGAAGCGAAGGTGATCTGTCAGGATCGTGGCAAGTGGCAGTCCCTGGTCTCTGCCTAACCCTCTGGGATTCAGGCGAGAGGTTTGATCTGTCAGGATCGTTGCAAGTGGCAGTCCCTGGTCTCTGCCTAACCCTCTGGGATTCAGGCGCGAGGTTATGTATGTACTTATACACGCGATATGGGCACTTATTTCCATTAGCGTTACGTAAACTTTTTGCTTGTCATGCATAACTCATTAGGCACTGAAAAGGGACTCAAAGGGATTTATATTATTTTATACCGTAAAAGCTTTAAATGTACTTATTCGTTGTATAGTGATGTACAAATTTACACTTTTCCATAAGTACTTATTTAGTATTTCTTAATAACTCCCGATGCTCAAGCATAGTTATATATTCACCGGGTCTAATCGCGATTGTTAGGTAAAATGAGGTAAAACGTCATTACCTTAATTTCCGACGTTTTACCAAATAAATACTTACGTAATTAGACCTATTTTATAAATAAATATGTATGAGTATCGCGTATCATTATCGTCGCAAACCAAAAATCACTGCCGTATTTTTTAAAGTTTAGTCGTTTTAATATGAAAATACTTCTACACAACTAATTTGGACCTTGAATTAATGTTTATGGTTATTTTAAAACGTAACGCGATGAAATTCAATTCGAAAAATAAAACGTTTAGGGAGGGTCGCACTTACTAAAGTTAGAGGTGCTATCTATCTTTGATCCAGACGATGGTGGCATGATTTTTAATATTGAAACAGCAGTTAGAGATAGATTAAGGTTGACTGTTTATCAAGGATAGCGATCCATTGTTAACTAGAGGTGGTTTATTGAGACCGGCCGTAAGAAAGACTAAATAAGTACTTACGTAACAGCTACGATTTTTTTTGATCGATTATTTGGCTTATAAATAATAAATAAATATTCTTGGACATATTATACAGTTCTCGTTAGCCCTATACTGAGACAACGAAATGACTTGTGTTATAGGTGCTAACTCGACGATACATTTAATACAATAAATACATAGATAGCATCCAAGACCCGGGCAAACTAGAAAAGTTCGTTTCCTAGTTTGACGCGGCCGGGGATCGAACCCGAGAACTTCCGTTTTACAGTCAGCGTGCCAAACCGCTGCGCCACCGAGACCGACAATGCATTGTGCATTGAAAGCCTATGGCTATGGCGTCTCCTTGATTTTGCTTAGCATGAAGTCTACTCCTAGAAAAGAAGTGTATATGAGTACTTATTAATTTCTTAATGACTCGAGATATACAAATTTCCGTAATAAACGGGTCTAATCGCGATTAGTAGGTGAAACGTTACCTTAATTCCCGACATTTCGGCAACGGTGCAGTTGCCGTGGTTACGACTTGGAGGTAATACGTAAAATAATTACGCTTTACCTAATAAATAAACGCGATTAGACTCAAAAAAATAAGACTTACTTTTTCGAAGTAAGTAAATGTAAGAGTATTATTACTTATAGAGAATTTGGGCTTACCTAATTACTTCGATGGTAATTATTCGAGTAAGACAGATGTTTTAAGTAAAAAAAGACATTTCTTACTTACAATGTTCTTAGTTAGTTAGTTAGTTAGACCTGAGATTTCCGCACTTAGCCTCATGATTGGGCCATTGTACGTAGTGGAGCTGTTCGTTTACTCCAGCCAGCCAGCCAGCCTATCTCTTTCCAGAAAGCCAGCAGTGCTCCGATGTCACTTCAGGCTTCCTGAAGGGACCCCGGCTTCCCAATGATGGCGGTCCGTTGCTTTTCCACGCCTTCGCAGTGAATGGTCACGTGGGCGGGTGTTTCCTCTTCTTTGAGGCATCCCCGGCAAAGCGGGCTGTCGGTTAGACCCATGTTGTAGAGATGTCTGTTCAGTGAGCAGTGGCCTGTTAAGATTGCCACAGCTTTGCGCAGATTTTCTCTTCTCAGACGCAGCAGGCTACGTGAAAGACGTTTCGAGATTGTTGGTAAGGCCTCCCTGGCTTGTCTACATTTGGTTTCTGTTCTCCAAAGTTCAGCATGCTGGCTTTCTGTTCGCGACCTCAACCATTTTCTAAACTGGTTGTATGGGAGTGGGAGCAGGGGTTCGGGTCCTTCCACTGTGGTTTCCGAGCCTCTTTTAGCGAGTTCATCTGCGGCATCATTGCCCAGGGAGCCGCTATGACCCTTTATCCATTGTAAAGTGACTCTGTTATTTGTTGACAGTTTTTCCAATTCATGGTGACACTCTAGTATCAAGCTGTTGTTTGTAAGATTGCTGTTGAGTGCTTGTAGGACTGAGGCGCTGTCCGAGATTATGCGTATTGCGTAAGCCTTCGCATCTCTTGTGTTCAACAGCGCGACAGCTCTTGTTATACCGATGCATTCTGCCTGAAAGATTGTATTCAGGTTGCCAAGGGTTGTAGATATTTTTAGATTTAGTTCGTTGGAAAAGGCTCCTGCGCCCGTTCCTGTTTCAGTTTTGGAGCCGTCCGTGTACACTCTGACTTCGTGTATTCCCGAGTAGTCGGTAGGCTCCTCTTGCAGTTGTACCTTATATTTTTTGTCGAAAATATAAGTGTTTGGTATTCTGTCGCACACCGCTTCTATCATAGGCTGGTCCGAAACAGCGGCTGCTAGGATTTGTGTGTGTGGGGTGTAGCTGTTTTGTTTCCATATACCGGTTGTCCGAAGCCGTAGGGCAGCACTGGCTGCTTCTTGTTGAACGTGCAAGTGTAGAGGTCTGAGGTTCAACAGGGCTTCCAGGGCAGTAGTCGGTGTTGTCTTCATGCACCCAGCTACTGCGAGGCATGCCAGTCGTTGTAGCCTCTGTAATTGAAGTACTGCTATTTTCTGTTTTGTTCTGGTCCACCATACAACGGCGCCATAAGTTATAGCGGGTCTTATCACCGAAGTGTATAACCACATCATAAGTGACGGGCGTAGACCCCACTGTTTTCCTATGAGGCCGCGGCATTGCCAGAAGGTCATCTGGGCCTTGTTAACGATATTCTGTAGGTGCGAGCTCCAGTTTAGCTTGCTATCTAGCGTCACACCGAGATATTTAACTGTTGGTGACAGGGTTAGCGTTGTTCCGAAAAACTTTGGTAGGTTTTGTGTTTTTGGGTTACGTTTGTTTGTAAAAAGTACTAATTCCGTTTTAGTCGGGTTGGCGGTTAGTTGATGAGTCTTGCACCATCGCTCTACTATGCCAAACGCCGTTCTCATTAGACTGTATAGAATATCCTCGGATTTACCTATCGTCAGGATTGTTATATCGTCGGCGTAGCCTATTATCCAGAAACCACATTCATCAAGGCGTCTGATTAAGCCGTCAACTACTAGGTTCCATAGAAGTGGCGATAGAACTCCCCCTTGAGGGCAGCCTCTGGCCACTATTGCCCTCGTAGTGCTGTTTACCTTAAGCGTTATGGCTCTTTGACGCAGGAGGTTGTCTATCCAGCCCGTGATGGTTGGCTGCACTCCTCGTTTCACCAGCGCTTGGTTGATGCTACTGAAAGTTGTTTTGTCGAAAGCACCTTCTATGTCAATAAAGGCTCCTAAGACCATATGTTTATCTGAGAGGCCCTTTTCTATGGTTCTAACGACAGTATGCAGAGCTGAGTCTGTTGATCTGCCATTTCTATAGGCATGTTGTTGAGGATGTAAAGGTTTTGTTTTTAGGGCTCCTTCTCTTATGTGCCTGTCCGTTAGTCTCTCCAGCGTTTTTAAGAGAAACGATGTGAGGCTGATAGGCCTATAGGATTTTGCCTGTGTATAGTCTCCTTTTCCAGCCTTTGGTAAAAAGACTACTTTGACTTCCCGCCATGAGTGGGGAATGTACTGGTGTGCCAGGCAGGATTGAAAGATACACACTAGCTGTGGCAGTATTGTGTTAATTCCCCATTGTAGGAGTGCCGGAAAAATTTCGTCTATTCCAGAGGATTTGTAAGGCAGGAAGCTTTTTACGGCCCATTGTACTTTATCTTCGGTAATGACCGTGTTTGATACGGCCCAGTCAATATCAGCTGGCGATCGTTCGAAGGGCTCTTCCCATTGTTGTTTGTCCATGATCATACAATCTGGGAAGTGAGTGTGTAGTAGCAGTTCGCTTATTTCTTCGTCGGAGGTTGTGTATGTGCCGTCCGATTTCTTCAGTGAGCCGAGTCCTCTGTTTTTGTTTGTTGACAGAAGTGTTTTAATTCTTGCTGTCTCCTTTGTTGACTCGATTTTTTCACAGAAACGCCGCCATGAGCTAGTTTGGTAGTAGCGGATTTTCTTTTTGTAATCGTATTGTAGATCTTTGTATATGTCCCAGTCAGAATCCTTCCTGGTGTTTTTAGCGTGATTAAAGGCTTGCCTTAGCTTGCATCTTGTTCTTTCTAGGTCCTTGCCCCACCAGTGGCTACCAGGAGGTTCCTTGGGGTACGTTAGTGGGCAGGTCTGTTGGTATGTCTCCTGTAAGCAGGTTGTTAATGTTTCTACGTTGTGATCTATATTGGAGGTACTAGAAGTCGCGTCTTTTAGTTGAAGAGCTGACCACTTCGACTTTAAAACGTTCTGAAATCTAGAGACGTCCGTTTTGCGAGGGTTTCGCCACGGTTGTGGCGGTTGTGTTTGTGCCTGTATGGTGTACCTAACACGTCTGTGGTCGGAAAGTGAGGGTTCGTCGGAGACGTGCCAGTTGGAAACCATGTCCATCGCTCCTACTGACACAAGAGTGATATCTATGACAGTTTGGTACCTGCTGTTAATAAAAGTGGGCTGGTTACCTTTGTTGGCTATGAGGAGATTCGTAGTCATCAAAAACTCTATGAGGTCCTCTCCCCTTGGGTTGGCTTTGGGACTTCCCCACAGAGGATGGTGTGCGTTGCAATCGGCCGATATGATCAGCTCCCAGCTATGGTCTGCGCAGTACACCGCCAGGTCAGCCACCTCTTTGGCTGGTACGGTCTCATCTCCTGGCATGTACACGGATGCTAAGACAAGCATAGTTTGGTCGTCCCTTCCATTAAGGAGTCTCACAGCTGCGAGATCTCTGGAACAGAATTGTGTGAGTAGCGTAGCTTGTATGCAGTTGGGCATGTAAATACACGCCCTTGGGTTGGCTATCGTCGTATCGACCATTAGCTTACCTCTCGGGTTATTGAGTCCACAGATTCTACCACCCCTTACCCAAGGCTCCTGGATGAGAGCTATGGTGTTAGTTTTAACCTCCAGCAGGCTACGTAAGGTGGCTGAAGCGATTTGCTTATGCTGGAGGTTTGTTTGGACAACATCGACGGTAGCTACTACGTGTGGCGGAGCCATGGCTACTCCGACAGTGTCTCCCCCACACGCAGCAGCCAGTCCATGTCGTCAGACTGGTTGTCGTCGTCGTCGCTGATGGACATACCAGCGACTGTTGGCGAATAGGACGAGGGGGCCGCTCTCGACGGCTCGTCGGCTGGAGTCGGGACTCCATCAACGTCATCGCCATCGGGCGCGGCCTCATCGTCCCTTGTTTCGTTATCCTCGGTGGATACCCGCGCGCACAGAGACTCCGGCACGAACGGAGCGTCGCTCAGACCCGAGGGAGTGAAGAACTTTACGTACGCACTCCCCATGATATAAGCGACCCTCCGGTCCCGTTCCAGAAGGCAGGGCACCTCCTCCTCTGGAATGCCCAGAAAGAGGAAGATGCCCTTGCCCTCCTGAATCTCTATTCGGTAGGGCCTCCACCGCTGGATATTATATTCGGGATTTTGATGGATAAGAATCTGGCGAATCTTATCCATCTCTGTCACGACTGTTGTGGGTAGCAGCATACCGGCCTTTACCATCTTTGTGATTTCTGACTGTGCGATGACAGTCAGATCACAGTTCTGGATCGGGCACGCTATGCTGGCTACTGTGTCCTTAAGCCAAGCAAGCGTGGCGTCGTCTCCGCACCAAATTTTCAGCACCCCCTCACCCAGGTGAGGTTTCCCGTGAAACCTGAGCGGTTGGGCGCCGTCACCGGCCAGACACGACGCCAAGATTGCGTCAGAAGTGACTCTTTCCAGAGTCTCTTTGAGCTCGTCCGCTTGCTCGCTTGTTAAATCGGTGGGGGGAACGGTGGTCACGGCCACGCGTAGATGAGAGTTAATCACCCCCGCGTAGCCGAGCGCCTTTCCTTTCCCCTGACCCTCTAGCCTGCGCCGCTTGTTAGTAACGGCCGGTGACAGCGTTACATCAGCCCTGCCACGTTTTACCGGAGTTTCCGGAGCAGCGTGTCGGGGCCTCTGACCTGCCGTCGCCGAGCGTTGTGCTACCGAATTGGTCTGCTGCTGATCGCGCGGTAGAGACCCCGCAGTGATGGCGCACCCAGTTTCCACGCGCTGGAACCCAGCGTGCGGGGTTGCCCCCGCACTATGGGCGCATCGCGCGGGAACCTTCGGCTGCCCATGCGTGGTCGCCACCACAGCGGTCGTGGCGCATTTCGCGTGGGTGGCAGCGGCCCCCTGGAGCTTATCCCGCTTCCAAGGGGGCGACCGCCCTCCACGGTGACCTCTTCGTTTGTTTTTATTGCGTCCAGTTGCAAGCTGCCGACTGCGCTGAGATTCCCCCGCAGCAGACAAGGCGCTTTGCAACTGGCCGCTTTTTCCACGTTCAGTCACCGGCACCCGACTGCGCTGAGTTTCCCCTGCAGCAGACATGGCGCTCGGCAAATGAGTGGTGTCGTTACTGTCAGTCACCAGCAGCCGACTGCGCTGAGTTTCCTCAGCAGCAGACAGGGCGCTCGGCAACTGACCGTTGTCCCTATCATCGACACGGGCAGGCGGTGGCTTAGCTTTCCTGGCCCGCTTGGACCTGGCAACAAATTTGCTAGTCACCGCCTGCCACGTGTTAACGCGAGTTAGCTCACTTGAACTGGCGCTTCCAGCCTGTGCCGGTGTGCTGCCGTCCAAGGAGATTAGTCCGGTGTTGCCCCCCCCAGAATACGAGGGGCTGCCCGGTGCCGAAGTGACACCGGGGAGGGATTCTCCTGCCCCTATGGGGCCGGTACCCTCCTGGGGTAAATTATCTTTTTTGCCGGACATCATATGTCATTTTTTTTACAGAAAAAATGTAAAAGCGCGGGGATATTACTCGCGTCGCTTTCCCAACACGCCGCGGGTGCACTTTTTGGGGTTATTTAGGTCCCAAGGCCAACACAGACCTGGTTTGTGGTTATCCCGCCACTGATTCGGGAGTGGTTCTTCGCCGTCACCAAATCCAGACCTCGGCAGGAGACGTGCTGCTAAAAAGCGCTCAATCGCCCGCCTCAGCCCGGAGTTGGGGCCGTTGCCCAGGATGTGCCAGGAGGGCCACTGCTCCCGCAGCAGGCTCATCAGAGATGGACCCAGTACGCAAGCAGGTGCCCTCACACGAGGAGGCGACCACAATCACACCCCTTACACAATGTTCTTTTAAAGAACAAAATTCCTTAATACACTACTCAGAGGCAGTTTAAATAGTCTGTAAAGAAAAAATCGCAGCCACAGATTATTTGAACTGCCCCCGAGGAGTGTTTTAGAGGAATCGTGTTTTTATAAATAACATAACATTTACATACAGGTGCCTGAATGTAACTGTTATGTTATTATAAATATTTATAATAAATGTATATAATAAATACATTGCTTTTGTCGTGGAAACCAGAAACAACGACACCACAAACATGTAAACATGTAGACCTGGAGTTTTTCTTTGTCCCCACCCGGGGTTCGAACCCGGAACCTCTTGCATGGTAGGCAGATGCGATACCGCTGCGCCACAGAGGCCGTCCTACTGTCACATCATAAATAACACAGAAAAAACACGAGACCGTATTAGATCCTCTGCTAGCGTCATGCAGAATTTTAGGTATACTATATGTATGAAGCGCTCATGGCCTGGGCGAATCGAGTGATTGGAATCAATCACTTGGTTCAGCAACAACAGGCGCGGTCAGGTACAGGATGGGTGAGCGTCCCGTGACTCCCGCTAGTGGCATTTTTCCGAGCGCTTCCGTGCTTCGCAAGGCACGTTAAGCCGTTGGTGCCGGCTGTCATAAAATGGCAGTCGTTAAGCCATGTCAGAGGCCTTATGGGCGGCTTGAAATCTTCTGACAGCAAGGCCCGCCACTGTCATACAATCCTGTACCAACCCGGACTTGGCCCCCGTGGTGGAGTATGGCCTAACCTTTCTGCGATGCAGGAAGAGACCCGTGCCCCAGCAGTGGGGACATACAAGGGTTGATAACGATATGTATAGAAGTAATTTTCTGCTGCAACTATAAATGTAAAATTGGCAACTTTAATTCCAGCCAGCTCGTTCGACAAGCCGCCATTGTTTCGTTCAACGGGGGGAAAACTGCAATCTGCTTTTACAATGTTTTGCAACAATGGCTAGTGGATACTCCAGCCAGCTGCTAGATTAAAGGCGCGCGGTGCAATGAAAGGGGATTTTACTTTTTATAACTATGCTCCCGATGAGACGGTGACGATTTTGCGCCAGGAGTAAAAATACTGGAGTGACAAGATGAGGAAAATGTATTGTTTAAAGGACAAATCATAAATGGCCAATAACGAAGGAGTATGAATGTACATCTGTTGAATTGAAAACTATTTCAAGGGCGATGGATATGCGGAATACATTACGGATCCATTTCAGTGGCGGAATATCTCCGTACTAAAATTTTGGGCTGAATGTACTTTTTATGTCAGGTTTTACGGATTTCAGACATCTAATAAGGAAGACCCATAGAAAATCAGTCATTTTGGGAAAAGTTCTTTTCGAAGTACGTACTTTACGTGGATCAGTGCATTTTGACATTCAGACCTAACAGACCGGAAAGGATTTTTCTACATTTTGCAGTAATGACATTTGAAGTACCTTTTCTGGGTTCCGTAAGTCAAAAGGAAATACGGAACCCTTCTGGAGCCATGAAGTAGGAGAGAAGCATTATTATTACAATAAATTGCACTTGTGCACTTTGGAAGCGCTCGTGGCCTAGTCGAACCGAGAGATTCAATCATTTGAGTTAAGCAACAACAGGTGCGGTCAGGTGCAGGATGGGTGACCGTCCCGTGACTAACGCTAGTGGTATTTTAAAGAGCACTTCCGTACCTCGCAAGGCATGTTAAGCCGTTGGTGCCAGCTGTCACGTAACGGCAGTGGTTAAGCCATGTCAGAGGCATTATGGGCGGCATGGTAATTTCTGACAGTAAGGCCCGCCAGCGCCACTGTCCTTTATCCTCCACCAAGCCAGACATCGCCCCCGTAGTGGAGTATAGCCTAACCTTCCTGAGATGCAGGAAGAGACACATGTCCCAGCAGTGGGGATATACAAGGGATGATATCGAAGTTGCACTTTATGTTTAGTCAAAACTTAATATAACTTGCACACAACACAATCACTTGACCTGATCTCAAACTAGGATACCCTGTACTATGGTAACCAGGCAAGGACGTCCACAAACAGGAAAATACACGCAGACTGAGGTCACTTTTACCAATGTACGGCGGCGGCCCCCACTGGGATTCGAACCCACGAACGCTGTCTTGGTCCCCGAGCGCCTTATCGGCTACACCAACGAGGCAGTCAGCTACTTAACGTAAAATATAAGCAAACGCACAATGTTATTTTCACACTTGCACTTACAATATACGAGCAGATACTAAGATAAGATGAGATGAGATAAGACAAGATAATGCTTTATTCATACAAAAACACACATTAAAGTTATCCAGTATCTATGTAGTATTATATTATTACAGTATTGTATGTAAGTAATATTGATTATTAGTATGTAGCTATGTAGATTGCAGTAAATATCTACCTATTTAAATATCATTTTATATTTTTCGTCTATTTTATATGCGTATGTGTATTTAAATTATATTTGCAATATTTAGTTAACCTGGTTTATGTAATAAATCACTCCTATATTATATTGTTTACTGGCAATACCCCTTCCACTGTCCGCATTATCGTGGGTTAGCTGGAAGAAAATACTATCTAGTATTAAGCTCGCATTTGTACAAATTTGTTTTTAGTGCAATAAAGAATTTTCATTCATTCATTCAACCTTTGGTCGAAATTGACAGTAAAGAAACTCGTTCACAAAACACACATTAAAACCTTTGGTTGAAATTGACACTAAAACACAAAAAAAATTGTACACAAAACACTCATTAAAACATTTGGGTGATAATACACACTGATACTGTTGCTGTTTCAGCTGCTAAGCTGCTCTGCCCGAGACCACTAACAATCTCAAAACCTAACTGGGTATCGGCAGAATATCAGCGCTAGAGTTTTCTTTTTAAACTCTCAGCATACGCTGAGTCGGAACCTTATTTGCTTTTTCACACCCACGTAGCTGTTCATTGTTGTTTCACAAATAGGTACTTACCGTACCGCATAAAATGATTAGCTAAATTTGTATAATTACTGTAGGCTTCTGTCTTGTCTAATTATTTACTGCTATTATTCTGTGCCTAAATATGTGATGCTTTGTAGCTCAAAAGGACTTGAATCCAGGGCCGTAAAACCAACTAAAAAAAAAAATGATGCTTTGTATACGTGGGTGTGTCTAAAGCAATGAAATAAAATTAAATGAAAAGGTTTTATTCAATCTACTTAGTGAACGTTACAAGTCAAACTAGGTGTCGATTTTAAAAATCTAGATACTCAATTTTGGAGATAAACTGGACAAAGAAACCCCAAACTTAGTCTTCTCAAAGTCTTTAATTGACAAAGTAAATCCTTGCACTATTTTTTTAATTTTTAATGCACTAACCCGTGCTAAGGAACAAATTTAAAAACCTATTTAGAGGCTAAAAATTTTCACCCATGCCGGGATTCGAACCCGCAACCTCTGGCTATCCGTGCCAGCGCTCTACCAATTGAGTCAATGGGCGACTCACGGCATCAGTGAAATTTCGAACCTCTTTACACTATTCTCTGTATTACGTACAGGCAGCGACATCTGACTTAAGCAAATTGCATTACAGCCCCGACTACCTACTTTACAGTTAGGTTTAACATCGGAACGATATCACTGTAACCACATGATTACACTATTTTATTTTTTATTTTTAATGCACTAACCCGTGCTAAGGAACAAATTTAAAAACCTATTTAGAGGCTAAATCATTTATCTATCTACTAATGGTAACATTTTACCAAACTGCGATACCCAACCCGCATGCCGAGCGTGGGGTTTATGCGCATTACCCCCCAATGATGGTACAACCTTGCGCTATGGCGCTCATTAGGGGAGGGCTATGTCCAGCAGTGGACTACATAATATAGCCTGAAGATGAAGAAGAATGGTAACATTTCAGCCACTTGGTTGTCCGTCCGTGTGTCCATTTCTCAAGTAATTTTATCGTGGGAACGCGTGGAGGTATCAAGTTGAAATTAAAACCATATACTCAGGTTTACATTCCCTTGAAGCTTTGAAATACTAAAACTTCTAAGTCAATGCAAACAATGACACGACCGTTTATGCCGCAAGAAACATGTATTTCGACACGCAAGGGAGTCTAAATTTATAGACTACCTTCGGTTGACTCAGAACTATGCAAGTTAGCAAATAATATTGTCTTTGGCTACAAGTATGAAAAAATGTGAAAATTTTACTATTTTATATTATTATTATTAAATTCTTTATTGTACCTGTAAAGATTGTACAATTGGCGGGCTTAATACTAAATAGTATTTTATTCTAGCCAACCAACAGGTAACGTAGTACAGATTTCATAAAAAAATTGTCTTCAAAGACAATTTAATTTAAAATAAAAAATACGGTCGTTTATGCCGCAAAAAACATATATATCGACACTTAAGGACATCAACAAGTATAGAATCATCTTCAAGTATAGAAAAAAATCTAAAAACTGTACATTTGTGGTCGAATCACAATAAAATGGTTATTGAATTTCGTGAAAAGCTCAGCAAAAACTGTGAAAAGGGAAGAGACCGATGCGAGACCAATATTATCGAGGCTACTTTAAAAAAAAAACTTTTTCAGTCCGAACTCTATGGTATTTATCATAGAGTATAATAAGTAGTATTCATTTATTGCGTTGCCATGGTAACGAGAATCGTGTAAACAGATTCTGATTACGAAGTAGCTGGTAGCCGGGACAGCTAGTTTAATATAGGTGGATATTGAACATAATATTTGCCATGAAAAACAATCTGAAAGAAGAAAAATTAATGAAGTCGTCGCACCCTTGCTCGACCCTGTCTCGTTGAATATGACAAATGAGCTCCGACTCTACGTTCATGTAATGAACTTATTTTTCTGCTGCAAACATTTTAATTTTAAAAACTTATATATTCACTGACTTATATATTAATGACTTTGTTTTATAAGCTATGTACTTTTGTAAAGTAGTTAACTGTAATTAGTGTAATAAACATGAATAAATATAAAACACACACAAACACACGTATATTCTCACACACATACACACGCACACCCCATCTCTATAACTTAACCAGCTTTATAAAAATGTTCTAAATATGATTCAAAAGTAAACTTTAGTTGATCAACCTTTATAAGTTGTGGAAGAGCGGTTTTCCCAGGCACCGGCATTTTATACTTACAAGGGAATTTCAGCAAAATGTATGTAAGAATAATTTTGGTTGTATCAAGAAATATTTTGTAATTGCATTTTGTATTTGTATTGTGAAGTAGTAGTAGCAATACCACTCGCTAACAGTGAAGGAAAACCTCTTGAGTAAACCTGAGTATCTGAGATGTTCATATACGTCAGCGCTTTAAATTGCCAATCCACGGTGGGCACGCGTGGTAACGAGCCCACACTCTCTCTCTGAGAGAAGACCAGTGCCCTTCAGTGGGCGTATATAAGCAATATATTATATATTGACTGTTATTTGTTTTTTTGTAGGCTATGTATTTACGTCTCTCGCAGGGCACAGAGTGCTTAGTGTGAGTTTGACAGATACAATCGAATAACTTTACTACCGCGTTAATCGAGCATTGAGTAGTGAGTATGAGTAAGTTAACCGTTCGAACTGGCAAAACGCTGTCACAGTACAACTCGCACTCGCGTTTATTCGTGTTTTGGCTGGTAAACGTGTTCACTTCTCAACGTAAACCATTACAACTCGCACTCAGCAATTTTAATTTCCATACTTGTCGCTAGGCGGCGCTTCCTCGATGCCATAGAAATATGAGTTTACGTTAACGCGATCGAGTAGTTAAAAAACTCGCACTAAGCACTCTGTTCTTCTCTCAGAGAGAGAGACAGAGTAAGAAAGAGAGGGAGAGAGTATGGCTTAGTTACCACGTGTCCACTGCGGATTGGCACTTGCCAGAATTTGAACCCACGACATTCGTGGTATACGAATATGCGAGACCCGCGGTTTACCGCTTAAAGTCAGGCTATACTAGTCCAATGCTGGACATAGCCCTCCCCTAAAGAGCGCCACGTTGTGCTATCATAGGGGGTAATGCCAATAATCCCTACGCTGGGCATGCGGGTTGGGGATCGCAGTTCGGTGGAATTGTACTACCCCCGGTTTGTGTCCCTTAGTCGCCTTTTACGACACCTGCCGGAAGAATTGGGGTGGTATTCTCTAGGCTGACACCACACAGCAGGTTAAAGCAGTACAGCGATTTGTCTGTGGTGACTTATGCCCTATTTCAAATGATGATATGGAAATTCTATAGGAATTCAAAATACCTAAAGAGAGCTAATTAGGGGTCGTGCGTAATTAGCGCTACCTATCATATCACTCTTGAGAGAGCTGGCAATGTGTTGTTTTGTAGTATTACTTAATGATTTGCGATACTCATATATAGTTATATATTAAACGGGTCAAATCGCGATTATTTATTAGGTAAATAAGGTAATTACGTTTTACCTAATAAATAATCGCGATTTGACCCGTTTAATATATAGGTAACTGTGCTGTTTTATTCCGAACAAAATCTTGTTCTATGTAAAATTTTCCACTTATGAGCGGCGTAGAACGATGAGTTCGAAAGGGACCCAGGTTCGATTCCATAAATTGTGTGGGCATGTAAAAACGAATTTGTTTTCTAATTTACGTACATTTGTCGTGAAGTTACGTACATATAGTTGCAGTGTGTATGTACGTAGTTGGCTAGTTTTGATTCTGCCCGGCACACTGACCTCTTGTTCGTGGCAATGTCATGTGACTGACCGAACACAAGCATTAGGCGTCGGGCAAGCAAGAGGGTAGTGTGTAGGGAGTCTTCAAATGTCTTTTTTAGTATTTGTGTGCACCTATCATATAAGAAAACTCTCATTTGTAAATTAAAACTGTTTTTATACGGATTTATGCTCGTTTATTACATCCGGGACCACGGCACCTGAAAAAGTGCCGAAACGTTGGAAAATTGTAAAAATGTAATAAACGAGCATAAATCCGTATAAAAACAGTTTTAATTATGTCTACTGCTCGTGTTAACCTTAGAAAATCTCATTTGTAAAACCAAGAGCATCTGCCAACAAACTGTTATGCAGTTTGGCAGAAACCAACTTGTGTATTATTTCGTATTTTGTTTGAATAAACGTCTTCAACCAATCAATGCCATACGGCACTCGTGGTAATTAATCCCATACGCTTTCTTAGAGAAAAGCCTATAAACGCGTTTAATGACCTTTCATACAAAAATCAGTAATATTTTCGTGAGTTTTTACAGTTTTTCTCCATTGAACTGGCGATGTCTGATGGCTGCATCCACAGATTAATGTTATTCATTAATCTGAGGCTGCATCAATGGTGAACCGCGTAAAGAGCTAATAAAAAAAACCTTCTGTCGCCTACCAAGGGCCGACAGCAGGGCACAGGCCATGTCTCAGAAAGAGAGAGTGTGAGCTTAATTACCACGCGAGCCCACCGCGGATTGGTAATTTCAATCGCTGAGGTAGTTGAACACCTGAGACTCTCAGGTTCCCTCACGATGTTTTCCTTCAGCGTTAGTGTTATATCCTTATAAATAAAAAAAAATATATTCATGGACATATTACATAGATCTTGTTAGCTTAGTTATAAAGTTCGTTTCCAAGTTTGACCCGGCCGAGGATCGAACCCGAGACCTTCGGTTTTGCAGTCAGGCGTGCCAAAGCGCTGCGCCACCGTCGTCCTAAGCCTTTATCCTTCGAAAAACAAACGTATGAAAATGAACTCAGAGAGCAAAGCAGTTGCCAAACTGAAACACCGCAGACATTGTTAACGAAATTAAAAAAGTTTTTTGTCTCTCTTGTAAAGTAGGGAAAAATGGCTTGTCCGGTGTGTTGTTTGCTAAGCGACAGTTGATATCAACCCTTTGTATGTCCTCACTGCTGGGGCACGGGTCTCTTCCTGCATCGCAGGAAAGTTACGTCACACTCCACCACGGGGGTCAAGTCCGGGTTGGTGGAGGATTGTAAGACAGTTGCGGGCCTTACTGTCAGAAGTTATCCAGCCACTCATACGGCCTCCGACATAGCTTAAAGGCTTCCATTACATGACAGCCGGCACCAACGGCCTAACGTGCCTTGCGAAGTACGGAAGCGCTCGGGAAAATGCCACTAGCGGTAGTAACAGGACGGTCACCCATCCAGCACCTGGCCGCGCCTGTTGTTGCTCAACCTTAGTGATTAATTTCAATCTCTCGGTTCCACTAGGCCACGAGCGCTTCTCCTCATTTATCATCATAAAAAGTTTATTAGACATAAAATTGTTACGTACCTACGTTGTGAATGTTACCGAAAGTTGTTTTTTCCTCTTTCTTACGTTTGATATCCACTTATAACTCAGCTGGACATTTTATGAGACCTAAACTTCGGCATTTAATATGGCCTTTTCTACGAAAATAGCACGCTTGCCTAGTTTTTGTCGCGTTAAAGGAATTTTTACCTTAACGTTGCTATTCTTATAGCGACGAACCACATCCGTCTTCCTAGACGATGTCGGTGTTTGTTTTCCGATCACGATTTTGTGGACAGTTTTCCAATTTATTACTTTTCTCTGCTGAAAGCTACTATAACTAGTTCACTGCCTCGATGGTCTAGCGGTATCACGTCTATTTACCGTACTAGAGGTCGTAAGTGCGATTCTCCCCGGGGCCACCGTACATTTGGCCTCTGAGTGTATTTCCTTGAATATGACGTCTTTGGCTGTCTACCCAAGCACAGGGTATCCTTGTTTGGGACTAGTGCAAGTGATTGTATTGTGTGAACACTATTGTTATAAATCCTAAAACTGACAAATTCTAAGGAGCGTCCATCAAATAATAGGTACTTATTTTAACAACCTATCTAACCCATTTACTACTAGGTACAGGTCTTACTACCTAAGATCTGCCACTTTTTAACCCACTGTGAAAACAAAGGAGGTTTTTTGTTTTCGGGGGTATGTATGTAAGTTACTTATACCTTATAGATAGTGTATACTCGTAGATAGCTAATAGTGAGTATGATGTCATTTATAAACTAGTAAGAACCGCGAGTTCGAAGCTCGATTCCACCAATGAACAGCTTAGGTAAATCGATTTAAAATATTACATAATCTCTACAGGGTGTAGTAAAACTAGAAAATGTAGAGCCTACTTGTGAATACGGACATAGATTACTTCGGGGAAACTACGAAAGGGCGATAAAAAATATTAGCTGCTGTCCTTTGTTTTAGTCTCATTCAATGTCCAAGTTGGTCGTCCAGCAGCCAAAGGTATTAAAAATCACAATTTGTTTTATAACACGTTTTATTATCTAAAAGTGAACATGAGAAATTCTAACAAGTGTAACAACTATTTTTAGAAACTACAGCCAAGGACCTAGGATCAACAGCCTAGAACTTTAATCGATTAGCATTAAAAAGTTAAAATTACTTTGCTAAATTCCGCCAAAAATCCCTCAAGCACCATGCGGTTAGCTAATGCACCGCCCTCCCTCCCACTTTTTCAAGCAGAAGCAAGACACGAACACACCACCACCAACACCAATGTGAGAAAACACCGGTGTGAGAAAACACGCGACGCGTTTTGCCTCTAACACGAGGCATCCTCAGGCTCCCAAATGCACTGTGACTTGCATTTTTGGCGGAATTTAGCAATTTTAACTTTTTAATGCTATTATGGATTTCCGCAAAGTAACGCCTGATTCGATAAAACATCTTTAATCGATTAGTTGCAGATTCTAGGTTCCAAATTGTAGGTTGTAGAAATAGTTGTAGCAGTTGTTAAGATTTATCATGTTCACTTTTAGATAAAAACGTATAATAAAACAAGTTATGATTTTTATTCCATTGGTGGTGCTAATTAGCATCTCGAAGTGGCATAGCGTTATCAACCCTTGTACGCCCCCACTGCTGGGGCACGGGTCTCTTCCTACATCGCAGGAAGGTTAGGCCGTACTTCACCACTTCACGAGGCCAAGTCCGGCTTGGTGGAGGATTGTGAGACAGTGGCGGGCCTTACTGTCAGAAGTTATCAAACCGGTCATAAGGCCTCTGACATGGCTTAACGTCAGCCGGCACCAACGGCTTAGCGTGCCTTGCGAAGCACGGAAGCGCTCGGAAAAATGCCACTAGCTGTAGTCACGGAACGGTCACCCACCCTGCATCTGACCGCGCCTGTTGTTGCTTAACTCAAGTGACTAATTCCAATCATTCGGTTTGCTACGAACGCTTCATAACTGTCAAACTCCATACCAATTTGACAGTTAGACGATTGTAATCGTTCAGGATTTGGTGCACTTAAAATAGCGGCGAATCACTGAAATATCACCGATCTAGTTAGCTTGAATTTATTACCTATTTCAGGCGAGAATTTCTATCGTGCCACCCCTTACCACCACCATTTAATCACGCGGTCCTACCACAAAATACCTCTTTGTCGATACAGCGAGTATAGTCTGTTAGCTTTTAGAATATACCTCGGCTACTATACGTTAAAATCTGATATATTCATGTAATAGATTATTTGATATTCTTATTTATAACTTTACGTAACTTTTCAAAATAGTGAAGAAAAGTTTTATACAGAGCAGGAAGTAGTATTACACTCGTGTGCTTTCGGCGAACATCAAAAAGCCTACTCTAGAGCCCGAGGTATATTCAAAAATCTAACAGACTGTATAGATAGATAGAAAGATAGATAGATAGCTTAAATATCTAGTATATCTAGTTAGCTTAAATTTATTAGCTATTTCGGACGAGAATTACTATCGTTCCACCCCTTACCACCACCATTTAATCACGCGGTCCTACAACAAAATACCTCTTTGTCGATACAGCGATTAATTAGCTTTAGTACAAGAAAGCTGAAATTGAGCGTGAATAAATATCTAACCCCGATAGAGGTAGATTAGAGTCATTAAAAAAACTTTGAGATAACTGACCTAAGCCTAAATTAAGGATGCGCATTTTTCTCGAAGCGCTCGGGGCCTAGTCGAACCGAGTGATTGAAATCAATCACTTGTGTTAAGCAATAAAAGGCCCGGTCAGGTGCAGGATGGGTAACCGTCCCGTGACTACCGCTAGTGGCATTTTTCCGAGCGCTTCTGTGCTTCGCAAGGCACGCTAAGCCATTGGTGCCCGCTGTCGTTAAGCCATGTCAGAGGCCTTATAGGCGGCTTGATAACTTCTGAACGTAAAGCCCGCCACTGTCTTACAATCCTCCACCAAGCCGGACTTGACCGCGCCTATACGTGCTCAACAGTAGGGCCTATACCTTCCTTAGGGAAGAAACCCGTGCCCCTCGGTGGGGAAATAATAGGTTGTCGATGTTGATCTTTCTCGTAACCCCTAGTGTGGGGTATTGTCGAAATGATGGTTTCAAAATATTGTGGTTCTAGGAAAGCTGTTTTTCTATTTAGGAATCTGTTTGCGAATTTTTTTGTACTTTACCGGTTTTTTTTACCAGGCAGTTGTATGATTGCTACCACCGTAAATTTAACCTTATCGCTTTGAAGTAAAGTACAAAACCGATAAAAATTGTACTAGAGCTCTGCCCGGTAAAGAGTTAAATAACAATGAACCTGTAAACTGTTTCTACAGTATTGATAAGTTTAAACATTATGTAGTTTTCCTTTATGCATGTAAGCAGAAACTTTAACCAATTAGATTAGATTAAAATAAGCTCTTTATTGCACAATTGATATTAAGATAAAAATTGAAATAGGAATACTATATCAAAAAATTAGAAACAAATAGTTATGTAATAAAAAGGATAGGGCTCAGCTTAGTGCTGTGAGTGCATGCATCATCACAGCGTTGATTTTCAGCCCGTCCTTGTTCTCACTGAATTAAATTTTGCGGATTTTAAAAAGAGAGCAGTTGTAATCAACGTAAATCGGTTAACCATTATTTAGCAACATCCGCCGAATACCATCCACCATGCATTTTGTGTTGTGTATTTTCTGCATGTCGACTGACTCGATTCACGCCCTTGTCACGTAGCCGAATATTTAGCTTCTATATTGTTTAAAAACCTATTTAGAGGCTAAAAATTGCACCGGTTAGCACGGGTTAGTGCATTAAAAATAAAAATAGTATATTCTTTATTTAAAAACCTATTTAGAGGCTAAAAATTTCACCCATGCCGGGATTCGAACCCGCAACCTCTGGCTATCCGTACCAGCGCTCTACCAATTGAGCCAATGGGCGACTCACGGCATCATTGAAATTTCGAACCTCTTTACAATATTCTCTGTATTACGTACAGGCAGCGACATCTGACTTATTTGCTTAAGTCAGATGTCGCTGCCTGTACGTAATACAGAGAATATTGTAAAGAGGTTCGAAATTTCACTGATGCCGTGAGTCGCCCATTGGCTCAATTGGTAGAGCGCTGGTACGGATAGCCAGAGGTTGCGGGTTCGAATCCCGGCATGGGTGAAATTTTTAGCCTCTAAATAGGTTTTTAAATTTGTTCCTTAGCACGGGTTAGTGCATTAAAAATAAAAATAGTGTAATATTCTTTATTGTTTATTATGATATTCTATTGCAGATCAGTGCTGATTTGGAACTCGCTAGTTCATTAACAATATTGCGTCGAAGCGATACGATGGCAGGGCAAATATTAATTTGTATTTGCTACGAATGTGACCGTATTTTCATAAGTAATACTTAATGTAAAATATAATGTGTATGTTTGTTACTTCTTCACGTCTAAACGGCTGGAGTGATTTTAATAAAATTTCGTGTGGAGTTGGCTGCTCCCTGGATAAACACATAAGCTACGTTTTGCTGTGAGAGAATATCTTATTCCCTTGGGAAAATCGATGGACTGCGGGTAACACCGCGGGGCGCAGCTATATATATAAAAATGGAAATTAAGTAGATATTTCTTAACATAAGAGTTCAGACGCTGGCCTTATCTTTAAAAGTGATCTCTTCCAGACAACCTTGCGATGGACTGGACTTACATTGGAGATGGATTTTACGTCTATAGTAAAAAGTAACAGTCTAAAAGATGGCATTTTTAATCACTAGGTCCAAAACAGCGCTATTTAAGCTACCCAGATTTCAACGTGTGTACTCAGTGCACGTTTCCTTAGGATCTAAAACTATCGGAGTTTCGGTCTGAAAGTACGGTAAGTTGTTTTACATGGAAGCTGCAAGTGGATGGCGCTGTGGCGAGCACATGTCAACTCTGCGCGCGCACTACAAACTCCAACATTCCTGCATTGCGCAATCAAATTGTTTCAATGACATACCATAAATATAACATCCGACTAACAATAGTTGGACCGGCCCGACCGTCCCCAGGCATACGATCTGCCTGGCGGGAAATTTCCCTTTACAGTGGAGGAGCACGATCACCCGCTCTTCCCTATAGCGCCACTCGTTAGCATCCGACCAAATGTGTCTCAACATATTATGACATAACATTTACATACAGGCACAAACATTGCTTCTGGCCCCACACTAGGATACCCTGTGTCGTGGGAACCAGAAACTACGACATCACAAACATGTAAACATTTATTTATTTATTTGTCCACTTATCTATCTACGAGTATCTTTCGAGTAGTATCTTCTTCTTCTTCCTTAGGCTATATTAGTCCACTGCTGGAGGGCTCCCCTAATGAGCGCCATAGCGCAAGGTTGTGCCATCATTGGGGGGTACTGCCCATAATCCCCACGCAGGGCATGCGAGTTGGGGATCGCAGCTTGGTGAAATTATACCTAGTAGTATTTACCTACATAAATTTGTAAACTCAGGCCTGTATGCTGGGGGGAGGCAGAGATCATAACTATAATTTTATAACTACTTATGATCACAAAGGATACCTATCTCGCGTCGTCGTCATGATACTTATGCTGATCAAGTAAATGTAAACGAACAGTTTATAAATGTCCCCTCAAAATTTGTTGATCGAATTCAAAATCACCCTGTATAGAATAGGCACATACTTATAATGTTAACTACTAGCGGACCTAGCAGTCATTGTCCTGCATGCAGTTCCAGCTGCCGGGCTGATTTGTGAATGTAAACCATCCAAGGCGCCACCCAAGCGCATACAAAAAAATCATTCAAACCAGTCCAGCCATTTAGTAGGAGTTCAGTGACATACACACGTACAGTACAAACAGTACAAACAGCACACACGTACAGTACATTACTTTATATACATAAAGATAAAGGGCACCCGTAAATTAACAACTTTTTCATAGCTGCAGACTAAGCCTAAAGATATTACCTATATGCTCTGGAATAAATAAATACAATTCGGTAGGAACCAATCTTAACAAATATGAACTCTACTCAACATTGCGGAGGACTTTGCAACGAAAACTATAATGTAAAGGTTGACCTGACGGCTGCTCATAACGGCACCTATGTTCTTCTCACTTGTTCTCACTAATAATTTTAATTCGACCCTGTTCGGTTTAAATAAGCAACAAAACATTATTTTTTTCTGTGCTATTTAGGGTCTAATCCTGATTATTTATTAGGTAAATTTCCATTACCGGTTCAATAGGCGTGACGACACTATCAAATAATCAAAGATTTAACGATATTAAGGGAAAAATATACATTTATAAAACTGGTTATAAATCAACCGTATTTTTATAAATAATACCGTTACTTGATAAAATTATCGATTCAGAAACCGGCGGATAGATTTGAAAAATTGCGCACGGGGACCGAATTTTTGCGGTTAACCTATTTCGCCTGTAGAGTCGTTGGCTACTGGAAAAAACGAAAGTTCGAAATTACCATTTTGTACTCGGGTAAAATTATGCAAGATAAAATGCTTTCCCTGGTGAAAATTTCATTTTGGTGGTACATTTTTTTAGCGTAAAATTGGACAGCCGGAATTCAAATGATGATAGACGACGCAATATTGTAACTTGAATGAAAATCTTAAATTGTATGCTAAAAAACTACAAAACACTGCTGGTCCCTAGTTAGTTAGTTAGACCTGAGATTTCCGCACTTAGCCTCATAGTTGGGCCATTTTACATAGCAAGCCTAAGGTTTACTCACGATGTTTTTCTTCAAAGTTAGCGAGTGGTATTGCTACAATAACTTCACAAAACCGCGTAACGTAGCGCTCGTGGCCTAGTGAAGCGCTCGTGGCCTAGTCGAACCGAGTGATTGGAAATAATCACTTGAGTTAAGCAACAGCAGGCGCGGAAAGGTGCAGAATGAGTGACCGTCCTGTGACTACCACTAGTGGCAATTTTCCGAGCGCTTCCGTGCTTCGCAAGGCACGTAGTTGGTGCCGGCTGTCATGTAATGGCAGTCGTTAAGCCATGTCAGGTGCTCTATGGGCGGCTTGATAACTTCTGACAGTAAGAAGACCCGCCACTGTCTTACAAATCTCCACCAACCCGGACTTGGTCCCCGTGGTGGTGTATGGCCTGTCTTTCCTGCGATGCAGGAAGAGACCCGTGCAGCAACAGTGGGGACAAACAAGGGTTGATATCGATTGCTACTATAACTTCACAATGTACATAACATAGAAAACAAAGTAATTTAGTTCATGCCTGGATTCAAACTCTTGACCTCCCGATTGAGAATCCGGCGTTGTACCCTTCCGCTACGACCGCTCTCTATGCAGGTCCCTAGAGACGATTTTAGCAAAAGCTGCTTTTAAAGGTAACACTGAAAGTTACGGGCCTTCTCTCAGAAAGAGAGAGAAACATCCTGCGATAGATTGCAGTAGGCTACACATTACGGGCATTTTCATAGAAAGAGAGAGAAACATACTTATATATTAAACGGGTCTAATCGCGATTATTTATTAGGTAAAACGGAATGAGTAAACTATGTATGAGTATTGCGAATCATTAAGAAATACTAGAGATGGAAACAGCCTGCGATAGATTGCAGTGGGCCACACATTACGGCCATTTTCATAGAAAGAGAGAGAGAAACATACTTATATATTAAACGGGTCTAATCGCGATTATTTATTAGGTAAAACGGAATGAGTAAACTATGTATGAGTATCGCGAATCATTAAGAAATACTAGAGATGGAAACAGCCTGCGATAGATTGCAGTGGGCTACACATTACGGACCTTCTCTCAGAAAGAGAGAGAAACAGCCTGCGACAGATTGCAGTGGGCTACACATTACGGGTATTCTCTCAGAAAGAGAGAGCCTGTCGCGTATGGGCAATTTTAAGCGAAGTTCACCCCCTGATTCCCGTACACTAATCGCAAATTACTCGAGTAATTATTTTGGTATGTTCTGCGAATAATTTGCTGTATAAATACTTAGTGGCAATGTGACAAGTTTGAATTTTCTTAGGTAAATTTCAGAATGTCAACCCGGCCTGAATGTGGTGAGAAATTGTTAGTAAAGCTCTGAGGGGTTTGAGAAACCCGAAACTTTGATATAACATTTTGATACTATCATTATGTAATTATCATCTTCGACTTGACCCAATATTTGCATACATAGCGAAGTTATTGTAGTAAGTGGTCGATATCAAGCCTTGTATGTCCACACTGCTGGGGCACTCTCTTCCTGCATCGCAGGAAGGTTAGGCCACGGGGGCCAAGTCCGGGTTGGTGAAGGATCGTGAGACAGTGGCGGGCTTTACTGTCAGAAGTTATCAAACCGCTCATAAGGCGTCTGACATGGATTGACGACTGCCATTAAATGACATCCGGTACCAATGGCTTAACATGCCTTGCGAAGCACGGAAGCGGTCGGAAAAATGCCACTTGTGGTCAAAGGATGGTCCCATCCTGCACTTGATCGCGCCTGTTGTTGCTTAACTCAAGTGATTGATTCCAATCACTCGGTTCGACTAGGCCACGAACGCTTCAATATAGTAGCAATACCACTCGCTACATACCACTATTCTGAGGAGACCCTGTGTCGGCATTGTTAATATGGCAAGAACATAATATACCGTCAGCTAGGATTGCGGTGGATCACCTTAAGGTTCGTTTTTCCAACGCATCTGCATCTGGATGCACCCCAACAGTGTTCGCTCATAAAACAAATTAATGGTTTTTGGAGGTCGACAAAAATTAAACAAAGCCGAGGGGGCGGGACCAACTAAGACCATCCGTGCAAGCTGCAAGCGAAAAAGTTTCAAAAGTGACGCACTGCAACTCTACCTGAGGTATACCTGGAAATACATCCACTCAGGATAATTGTTCAAATGAGTAAGGCGGCGCCGGCCTATGGCGATCCATTTACTTTATTGATCCATTTTACACAAAGAAGATGAGATGGCAACATTGTTTTGTTGACACCATTTAAGCTTAGGAGCTATACAATGGACTAGTAAGTAATCAATTAACTTAAGAGTCTTGAGCAATTCCCTTACAAACTTAATTTCGTTTTTATTTATAAACGACATGCTGGATTGCAGAGTTAGAGAACATATCGATGGTTGATCGTGCTAACAACTGAGAATATCAGAAGAAAAAAGTAATTTTGTAGTCTCATAAGACTTTTCCTAGAAACCATTCTCAAGACTATAATTATAGTTTCTTTTTAATAAGTTTTTTTACAATTCAAAGCACGATCAGCTTAGTTTAGATCCGGCTTGTCATTTGTAAACCAAAGTACGTGTGTATGGAAATCGCACCTTGAGGAAATTGATAGTCAATTTAATTCGGTCTAGCAGTAACACGCTCGACTACCGGTTCTGAATTTCTAATTCTGAGCATAAAGGTTCTGGGTTCGAATCCCGCTGGTGGCCGCCGTACTTGATTTATACAAATGGCTCCATGGAGGTATTACCATGTTTGGGAGATCCTTGTCTGGTTACCACAGTACAGGGTATCCTAGACCAGGCCAAGTGATTGCGCGGTATGGAAAATAGTAAAAGAGATACGCAGTTAACAGGAATATGAACAATTTGGGTGCTTCTTCGAGCAAGGTGTTCTTTGGTGATTTGCGTGGCAATTTTCAAACTTAATATTTTTTTAAATTGACATCTGAATCTTAAATTATACGTATAAATAATATTTTTAAAGGAAGAGGCAGCTCGGAGAGCGATATACTTACAGAGATAATCGAGGTTAAAAAATTGGAGGCCACGCAAATCAAATAAATTTAACTATCTCAATCGAGTTGTTTATTGTTATTTCATATTGAAAAGGAGTTATTATTACTTATAATGTTTATTATGTAACTTATAAGGTAAAAACAAATTGTTTTTTACTAGAATCAGTCGAGCATTATTTATTATTAGTTGAAGATAAATTATTACAAAAGTATAACACTAATTAACACATTTTTATAAAATTAACACTTTCTCTAATCTGTAATCAGTCATTTCGTAGAAACATAATCTGTATTTTTAATTATCACAATCATAGACTTAAACTTACATGTATTTTTATTTATATTATGTCATGCCATGAATAGCAAGTATTTTTCCCTCGGCTTTCCTTTTATAATATCTCGCTCGGTTTTTGGCCTTGAACTCTTCATTATTTTTAAGCCTCTCTCTTCGTCTTCTTTCGGACAACTTCTTTCTTTCTAATTTTTCTACTCTTGCTATCGGCATTTTTGGTCTGAAATGTAAATTCCATTGAAATTTAATATACTTAAAGGTATAGAAAATCGAATGCTATTTAATAATTGTAAGGTATTTGTAAAATCAGAAACCCATAAACTGTGACATAAAAAAATATTATCATAAAAAACTCAAACTTATTTCATTTGCGTGCTTAAAAATTGATTTTCGTGGGTCAAAACTACCACGTAAACCACGCAAATCACGACCACGAAAATCAAAATAAACCCGTTTATGTTAAAACCTTAAAATACCTTTTGAGCAAATGAACTGTGTTCTGTACATAAGTTTCTTTACCTAATATTTGTTAGGTTAGGTTAGGTATAGCACGACTAGTTGTAGCTCGCATTTAAATGACGCAACATGGTCCGTCTCGTTAGGGATGTACTCTTGCGAATTTACAATGATCCACGCAATTCAGTGGCTACCTCGGGACAGTTACATTTAATTTTTTTAGTGAATGTTATTATTTTAGAACTATAGAATATTTTTTTAAAGGATCGTTAACTTCTTAGGACTTTAGTGTTTTTTTTTGGTAAGCCTGTAGCGCTCAGTTTAAAATATATTATTTACTAAGTGACTGGATCTGGGTTTGGGACGCTCCACGCAAATCAAAGAATGGGGGTGTTTAGATTTTTTAACTATAGTAAATGTAAAGGTAATTTAAAAATTATTAATTACCCAATTAAAAGATGATTATAGGTATGCCTGAAAAAAAAAGTGGCTGGCTGGGTTTTCGATTTCCATTATTTTTAAGCGATGCCGCTTGAAAAATGAGTCCCAAAGAATGACCCAGTTAATATTTTCTGGTTGGCTGTTGTACTAAAGTATAGTCAGTAAAAAACGAAATAACCTGCAGGCCCTATTTTTATGGACATAATAGCGGCTACACTTCGTCGCTGCACTAAAATAAATTTAAAAAGAAGACCTGGAATCCCAATTATTGAAAAATCTGTATGAGTGAAGGTACCACTGGACGCTGTATAAATCATCTCATGAGCAAAAGCCAATCATTTCAATACACAGACTACATAAAGAATAAAGATAGGAAGGTACCTACTACGTTTCAATTAAGTTTTTTGTCACTCTTTGACTCACGACATTTGAAATTTAAAATTAGAACAATTTTAGAATTACATAGATTTAAGTTTTTTTTCTACGCCACGCTTTCAGCCAGTCCCAAAGGTGTTCAAAATTCAAACTCCGCAGGAGATACGCGGCACCACATCCGCGAATAACATTTCAGATACTTTTCAAGCGGAAAACTACAGAAATTCTCAGCAAGCGACGCATTACATTCGACTGTTGAAATGTAGTCTAATATATGGTGTGGTGTAAGAGGTCTCTATCTATCAGTAATATATATTTATATTACTGATAGATAGAGTATAAAATCTGTTAGAGAAAAGAAGAGCTGTTTCATTCATTTGCTAGTTTGATATCGTTACTTCTTTGTATTGATTCGTACCATATTCACCAAACTCTTAGTAAGCGACATATCACTTTCTACTGTTAAGATGTAGTTAAGTGAATGTTACTTATTGAGATGTAAGAGATCTCTATCGGTCAGTATTGGTACTGCTATCATGCTATAAAATCTGAAAAAAAAATCAAAGAGCTGTTTCATACATTTTTCAACAATGTATGAAACAGCTCTGTCCCTCTGACCCAGGGTCTCCTCACGATGTTTTCCTTCAGCTGTAGCGAGTAGTATTGGAAGTGAAAGTGAAAAATATTTATTTCTTTTGTAACACAAATAAAAATGACACCAAAATAAAATAATATAAAAAACACAAAAATATTGGAAATAATAATATAGTGCGAACTCAAGTGCAAAGTTTGCAGCTTAGAAAAATGCTAGCCACAAGTGAACAGCGCTGGTCTGATTTGCTGATGTATGAAATATTTAAATAATAATAATAAGTATTGCTACTCCACAAATGTACGTTACTTAGAAAACAAAGTCAGTGGCACATGCCGGGATTCGGACCCACGGCCTCCCGATTGAGAAACCGGCGTTTTACCGTTCCGCTACCACCACTTTCGTGGTAAACTACATCTTTTCGGAAAGATTTCTGCAATATGACAAGTATGATTTGAAACTTACTCAAATAGTATTTATTAATGATTCGCGATACTCATACATGGGCAGTGGAAAATACAAAATATTTAAGCAAGTTATATTAAACGGGTCAAATCGCGATTATTTTTTATGTAAAACTTAATTACCTTTTTTCCCGACGTTCCGGCATCGTTACAGCTGCCGTGGTCTCGGCAATTACGTTTTACCTAATAAGTAATCGCGATTTGACCCGTTTAATATAACTTGCTTAAATATTTTGTATTTTCCACTTGCCGCAGTGATCACCCCATGTAGGTGAATGAACTAGAAATTTACTGAAAATCACTGCAACCTAAGTACAACGCGCTAGCCCGTCGATAAGATTCTTTGGCTCCAGGCCAATCTGAGAGAAAGACCTTTTATTTACGACACGCCGTACACCCAAGGTCTCTTTCAGAGCTTTTTCAGTAGGAATTTATCGATGTGTTTGGTTTTGTTTTAAGAAATACCTACTGGTTGACACTTGACCTCAGTCACGCGTGATAGTAAGCGAAGACGGGGTCTACGATGTTACGTGCTTACCTGTCAAATTACGGTTGACTCCTGTTCTAAAGATACCCATCGCATGAACAAGTATTTTTAAAAACCGACCATGCACGAGTCACATTCATTTACCGAGGGTTCCGTATAAATTTGAAGGTGACATAACATAACATTTACCTACAAGCACATACATTACTTCTGACCCCACACTAGGATACCCTGTGTCGTGGGAACCAGAAACAACGACATCACAAACATGTAAACATCCAAAACCTGGGGTTTTGTATGTCCCCAGCCGGGATTCGAACCCGGGACCTATTGCATAGAAGGCAGACGCGCTACCGCTACGCCACAGAGGTCGTCAGGCAGATAGTAATCTTACATATTACAAATTGTTTAACAGTCGTGTCTCGCAGGTATTTCCGAGCATCTCCCGAACTTCAAAGACAATTTTTTTAATGATTTAATTACAAATGCTTAACTTTTTTTTTCGATAACTTTATTTGATACGAAATATTTTTTTCGATAGATTTTTTTGTTAATTTAAATGACTGTAGTCCTTAGTATACTAAAAGGTCTTGACCGACAGACAGACAGAGGGACGTACAACAAAGTGATCATATATGGGTCGCGGTGTTCCTTTTGAGGTACGGAACCTTAAAAAAACGCCTTGGAGCAATATCACGCGAGGAAATTTAGTTGTTTTGTAACAATGTGTTTTAGAAAAAGTGGTTCAGAGAAAGAATAATTCTGGCTTTCCATTAAACTCGACAAAGATGGGCACAAGAGCGCTATTAATGCTGCTTACAAACAGTTCTTTATTTGATTTTCACTCTTATGAAGTACGAGATACAGTCGTTCGATGTCCAGATGTCTAGTCAGCTTTTATTGCTTTATAGATGTAACAAAGTTGAGTGCAATACAATTGACGACTTGAGTGGACAGCACATTCGCGACTTTGCAGCAAAAACTATAAAAATCTAAAGATCGATCGTTGATCGACTCAGTAAGCTCTCACTGTAAATTAGGAAAGGCCATCATGTGCCGTCTAATGTACCTAGATGGGAAAATTACTTCTCAGCAACATCTACAGGGTTAGCCCAAAAACTGCGTAATTTTCATTACATAATATTTACATACAGGCACGTACATTGCTTCTGGCCCCATACTAGGATACCCTGTATCCTGGGTACCAGAAACAGTGCTATTCAAACATCTACGATATCCCACAAACGAACTCTACAGAGAGGCCCAGGTTCTCAGAGTGAGACAACTTTTTGTCCTGAGAATATGTTTAGTAGAGACACACCAAAAAACACTTAACTCCCTATCTTATAAAGGAATGCTGCAAAATAGAGTCTTTAGATTGAAGGTTCCTATGGTGGAGACAACATTTGCTAGTCGATTTTCAGATCATATGCGTTTTCGAATATATAACACGATGGTGAACTTATGTGACATAAAAAGTAACACGGTTAGACAGGCAAGGATATCCATAACTAAATACCTAGGTCGTCTTGACTATAATCTTACAGAGAAATTAATATCATACTAATAATGTTGTTTCAGCACTAATGTAACTACTTATTTTTCTTTTCTACCAATGTTAATTTTTTATTTTAGTTTTATTTAAAATTGCAAATTACGCTATCCGCACTTTATGTCTCTCTCTGGTGCTTCAATATTGTTAAAGCTAAAATTTAATAACATTTAATTTGTTTTCGCTTTTATATACAACTGGTTTCCCACGTTACAGGCCTAGCCTAGTGTGGGGACCCCTGGAACTTCTATTACTTCTATCTATTACTAAGTCATAGCATGCACCTTAATTCTGATATTTATGGTGTATACGTACGCAAAATTCTTTGGATTGTATATTCTTCTGGATTGTGTAATAAACAATATTTTATCATTTAAGACCTAGTGTATTTATTTGTCCCCAGTCGAGGTTCCAACCTGGGACCTCTCGCATGGCAGGTAGAATGGATGAATTGGTTTTGTTCACTTTTTTATGTTTTAACGTTATCTGCTCTATAGTGGTGCTGTTTAATGAATAATTCTTAAAGCTCATCGTCGTAGGCTGCCAGACACATTGTTTGGTCCGTAAAGTGAATAAAATTATGTTAATAAAATATAAATTATTAAAAGTACCCGACACGCAACGGCGAGCTGAAATTGAAAGCGTTTATTACCATTATTCAGCTATACAAACTTTTAACATAAGATTATTATTAACTACCTAGCTGACCCAGCGAACTACGTACCGCTTAACAGTCACTTGTTTAGTTTTTTTTTCTATCCCTAAGAACCATCCTCGTACTTCAAGGAATATTCTAAAAAAAGAATTACCGAAATCGGTTCAGCTGCTCTCGAGATTTGCGCTTACCAACACATTCAGCGATTCATTTTTATATTATAGATAAAACTAAAATGTACAAAAAAAATACGTAGGTAAAGCCGATAAAATGGTAATGGGTGACAACACACAGCGTAAGCTGCACGTACACACAGCGCTGGTTTTGGGTTTGCACCCAGTGCAAAATTAAGCAAACAGTGGCGCTTTGTAATTAAGTAAAACCTACGTTAGTGGTTAAAATTAGCAACGTAGGATATTGGGCGTCCGCCAATCCCAACTTGGCCCCCGTGGTGGCCTATACCTTCCTCAGGGAAGAGATTCGTGCCCCTTAGTCGGGCCATAATTAGGTACATGCGCCAATACTTACATTTAAACTTTACACATAACTAATTTAACAAACAGTAAAGACAATTTTAAAAACCTATTTACAGGCTAAAAATTCCACCCATGCCGGGATTCGAACCCGCGACCTCTGGCTATCTGTGCCAGCGCTCTGTCCAACCGAGCTAATGGGCGACTCACCGGCATTAGTGAAATTTCGAACCTCTTTACAATATTCCCTGTATTACGTACATAAATACGTAAATAGGTTTTTAAAATTGTCCTTAGCACGGGCTAGTGCATTAAAAAGAATATAAACAGTAAAGATAAAAAAAATTTGAAAAAATAACCTTCAATCTCGGTGCTCCCGTAATTTCGCGTTTTTAGGTAACCCTGTATATTTCCCTCCCTCTATGCTTAGTTAGCTCCATGCCCTCTCATCTGACCCTTCAGAGATCGCTATCTGACCCTCTTTATCTACAGCTGATGAGGCTTTGTGATTAGACGCCTGTCCCAGAGGGGAGCGCAGATGCATACATCTAATCAGGAATTGGGCAATAAATATAGATAGAAAACACTTTATTGTACATCACTGGTAATTAATTACAAAGTTTCTCCTAAAGAGCTCTTTAAGCTCATTTGCACCTTTCTTCAATGTTGCTTCAGTAAAATTGTTCATAGTACAGGGTATCTTTGTTTGGGACCAGATCAATTGATTGTGTTGTGTGGAAGTTATATTAAGTTTTGACTAAACATAAAGTGCAACTTCGATATCATCCCTTGTATATCCCCACTGCTGGGGCACGGATCTCTTCCTGAATGGCAGGAAGGTAAGGCCACACTCCACCACGGGGGCCAAGTCTGGGTTGGTGGAGGATTGTAAGACAGTGGCGGGCCTTACTGTCAGAAGTTATCAAGCCACCCCCATGAGGCCTCTGACATGGCTTAGCGACTGCCATTACATGACAGCCGGCACCAACAGCTTAACGTGCCTTGCGAAGCACGGCAGCGGTCGAAAAAATGCCACTAGCGGTGGTTATCGGTGGTTGTTGCTTAACTCAAGTAATTGATTCCAATCATTCGGTTCGACTAGGCCACGAGCGCTTCAAGTCCATATAATGTATAATTTGAATGGCTACTTAAGGCCGTTCCTCAGGAGCAATTCTAATACAAGCGTAGTTTGGTATTTATTTACAAACGACTTTGTCGTAACTCAAATACGTGGAGACATTCTTCGTTCAGATTTCATTATCATTATGCGCATGAATCTTCACCGGAGGATGAGTAAGTATTACGGCATCAAGTAAGTATACGGCATTCCATCCATCAAGTTACTCGAATTTTCTTTTATAACGACCATGTCTTGCCTCAGGGCGCAATTTCCTAACATTTCACAAAAGCAATAAAAAAGATTTAGCATTAAGTAACAACAACATATTGTTATAATTCTCGTTCCCGTTTTTTGTGACATTCACCAAATTACATTTTCATTGTTGGCTCAAACGGAGGGCTGGATTCTTAATTGGAGCGTTTTGTTTGTGTCCAAACTTGGATTCAAAATATTCTCTAATGACTATAGGCACAGTCGGCAGCACATCAAGCTTTTAATTCTAATTGCAAAGGCGTAACGTCACACTCATGTTCAGCTCCAGTGTAATACAGAGTAAGTACTGCTCAGTTCCAGCGTAATTTAATAAAGTTTCATTTTAATTTAGTTTTAAGATAACTTCGCTCCCTAACGTTGCTCAGCGTGCCATGGAACAGGCTATGCTCGGAGTCTCTTTGATCACAAATAAAATAATCCGCTAAAGAACTAGGGTGTCTGACATAGCCTCAAGGATTAGCAAGCTAAAGTGGGAGTGGGCTGATCACACATGCTGAAAAACCGATGGTCCATTTAGTTTATAGGTTCTTGGGTGGAAAATTTGAAAATTAGTTTATATGTTCGCGATTATTAACTAGCTAAAACGTAATTACCTTAATTTCCGACGTTTCAGCAAAGCTGCAGTTGCCCTACTCACGGGTAATGTCAATAAAATTGTAGTGAGGGTAGGTGGTCTACCCTATTTATTTATTCTTTATCCACTGTGTCAACAGGACAACAGTTGCAATGCTCCTGTTTCCCAAAAGGACAAAATTACCCATAGTTCTTTTTCTCAAAAGGACAACTTCCTAATTGTCCTATTTTTCTTCTTTTTCTTCAGGCTATATTACGTAGTCTAGCCTATTTCCCAAAAGTATAAATTTCCATTTGGTCAACTTTGCAACCGAGACCCTCTGCATGCTAGGCAAGGCCACTGCCAATGGGTCAGGGATTGATAAGTTATCCTAAAGTAATTTAACTTCACAAAAATATACATTTATGTGTGGGTGAGAGATAGGGGCCTAAGGTAGGTTAGATTTAATAACATCATGTAGCGGCAACTTTATTAAATACTGAATGACCTTTAAAAGCGTTGTTGAAAAAGAAAATTACATTGCTGAAGAGAAACAAAAAATAACTATTCCAGATTTTGTATCGGTAACTTTAGGATTAGACAATTAAAGACGTGATATTTAGTTATTCATATAAATTGAAACCAAACTTAATCATCAAAATCTTTTTTATCACCACAGTCAAAAAGACCAGCATGGTTAAAGAGAAGCCTATGTACTTTTCAATTCTATTCAATCTTGTATATCTTCAAGGTTAGGAGTGAAAAAGTAACGCACACAATCCCCGCGCCCCCCTCCTCACACACAAGCGCACAAACTTAAAATTACGGTTCTGAGCATTGGTGAATTGGGAAGTTGGTGAATTGAGAGGTTGGTAAAATGGGAGGTTGGTAAAATCGGAGGTTGGTAAAATCGGAGGTTGGTAAAATCGGAGGTTGGTAAAATCGGAGGTTGGTAAAATGGGTGGTTGGTAAAATGGGAAGTTGGTGAAATGGGAGGTTGGTGAATTGGGAAATATAATTGGTAGATTGTCTATTTGGGAAGTTGATGAAATGGCACAGTTGTCCAGATGGTCCGGAAGGACAACACTCACTACATCCGTGGACGGATCTGATGATAAAGCGCGTGATTTGTATTTTCTTAGCACGGTTAGAGATTTTTTTGACATGCTTCAAAAGCATTACCGTTATCAACCCTTGTATGTCCCCACTGCTAGGGCACGTGCCCATACTCCATAGGCCATACTCCACCACAGGGGCCAAGTCCGGGTTGGTGGAGATTGTAAGACAGTGGCGGGCCTTACTGTCAAAAGTTATCAAGTCGCCCATAAGGCCTCTGACATGACTTAACGACTGCTATTACTTGATAGCCGGCACCAACGGCTTAACGTGCTATGCGAAGCACGGAAGCGCTCGGACAAATGCCACTAGCGGTAGTCACAGGACGGTCACCCATCCTGCATCTGACCGCGCCTGTTTCTGCTTAACTCAAGTGACTGATTCCAATCACTCGGTTCGCCTAGGCCACGAGAGCTTCGCAGGAGCAAAAGCAGTACCATTACGAGCGAAAATACCTATGAAATCGTATCTAATTGTCTTTCTACCTTTGTAAATATTGCTTTAAAAAGTTATATTAGTTTTAATTAATTAAAACCTATAAAAAAGAAATCAAAAGCATTCCTTTCACAATTGAAGATGGAAAAGGCCAGACGTCTGAAAACTACATTAGCAGCATCTTAAAGAACAAAGTATTATTTGTCAAAACGTCACTTAACTATAATTGCGTTCAAAGTTAAAATGCTTTCTGTCTCGTAGGTAATTAGAAGAATTCATTGAACAATGTATTTGCTCGCTTAAGATTAATTTAACACGGGATCTTTTAATGAAGACTTTTTGTAACACAAATTGGTACGTACTTACTTATAATGTTCAGTTATCCAAGACACTTATTACTGACCAGGTTGATTTTCTGCAAGGTCAGAAACTAAGCTTGTACGTCGCCATTTTTTTAGAACTTAGAATTCATCAAGTACATTACGGGCCTATTCAAATCGATGGATTACTCGCCAAAATCAACTTCATGCATATTATATTGGAATCGGGGACTACGCAAATATTATTTCAGTAGGACGGACCCCATACCCTACTTTGTGAGAGATGACTATAGAGATCTGCTCAGTACTCGACTCAACTAGTAAATTGGCTATCTAAAGGGAACTTCGATTCGTTCTGGCTGTAGTGTCGATACAACAGCCTATATTATGCGCACAAATCTTGTACAATTATAATCTTATCTAATTGGATTAGATTGAAATCTTCAATTTTCAAACTCGTTTACTTAAAAAAGAACAGCGACACGCTTCATCAACTCATCAGGCGACCCAAGAGTTGATAGCTACTTCGGCCACCGCATCAGCCTGGCCATTCAGAGGGAGAATGAAATGAAAAGGTTTTATTCAAAGTAGCGCAGAAACTGCGGCTTAATGAACGTTACAATTAAAACTAGGTGTCAATTTCAAAATCTAGATCATTTTGGAGAAAAATTGGACAAAAAAACTCCAACTCCTGGTGCCAGCGTTTTGGGATCTCTTTCCATCGGCAGGGGTGTAGACGTTTTTATATAAAGCTTATTTTGTAAGTATATACATTCTGAAGTAGTAATATTGTATATTGTTATAAGATAGTTGAGTATTTAGAAGTACACCTGAAATTGAAATTACATTATATGTGAAACATCATCTAATTTGATTTTATTATTTCGTTTTTTAGTTTTCTTTGATACGTACGTCCTTATTTTTATCCTCTTGTAGAACTTTATTGTAACTAATGTAACTTTGTGTACGTTTATAACTGATATATGTTTTTCCTTCAGCATCCCCCATCGTAGGTTGACTGGAAGACACAGCTCTGAGCAATAATCTTTGTAATTATCTTATATTAACTTTTTTCCTAGTGTACAATAAAGAATATTCTTATCTTATCTAACGGTCAAAAAATGTATGGAATCGGACAGTTACACGATTAGAATCGCTCAGGATTTAGTGCGCATAGTTAGGCCGCAGATTGTTACTGCAGGATCGAGATATACAAACAAGGTAAGAGACAGTGAGAGATTTTTGACTGATCTTTGACTTACAGCTTGGCTAGAGAGGAAGCGGACGAGTATAATAAATTTAGTTTCAATAATAATAATAACTTCCACATAACACAATCATTTGTCGGCTTAGTCGATAAATGGCCAATTCGCAAAAAGCCTAACAGTAAAAAAAAGCTAATACGCAGAATCGCTTATTCTCCGAATGTCTAATTCGTAGAATGGCCCATTCGCTGAAGGGCTAAATCGCTAAATGGCTTATTCTTAAAATGGCTTATTCTCAAAATGGCAAACTTTCGTCAAATCAGATAACAAATAATTTTGATTGAAACCAGCTAAATGAAATAGAAAAAACCAGTAAGTAAATATAGGTAATTGTTTTCTTAAATACGCAAAAAGTAAAACATATAATTACTTTTTGCGAATCGGCCATTAATCGACTAAGCCCATTTTACCGGTGCCAAACTAGGATACCCTGTGCTATAGTAACCAGGCAAGTACATCACACATATGAAAATATACCCAGACTCTGGCCATCAGTACAAATCAAGTTCGGCCGTTTCTAGTGACAATCGAACCTATGACCTCTTATTGATAGTGAAGCGTGTTAAACGCTGGACCAACGAGGCAGTGTGAGGCTGTGTTCTTGGACACGGTTCGTAGACTACTGCGATTGCATTCCAATATGTTAACCGTGAAACTTAATTAGGCATTGCAGATGATAATGGACCGTGTTCTGTATTGAGAACTTCCGTAAGTAAATGCTTAAAAAACGTTCCGTCACGCTTTTTTTGAGAAATTCGAAAAAACCGCACGACATTTCATTATTTACTTAGCCAAATTCTCAATTCAGAAATTGGCTCAATTCAGAAATCTTCATCGTGCAAGGTGTCTACTTAATTCGCACGGGTTGTACCATTGAATGGTATTACCATTTGTAGACAATAAACTGGCCCTAGAAGAAGTAAAATGACAAATGCATGATCATGGCAATTTCATGTCATTGCAGCTTTCAGTCTAAGCCCGCCCACGTATCAAACCTTCTAGGCGCCAATGGTATAAAACACGTCACGTGACGCGTGCATTTATCTGTCATTGTAGTGTAATGCACAAGAATTAAGGCTCTGGTGGCAAATAAGCTGCTTTTTGCTGCAATAATATGCCAAAATCACTAGAACCACTTTAGGACGGCCCACATCACTCTATTCATTCCCTGAAACATTCCCCTACATACATTCTATACATTCCCCTACATACTACGCGAAATGTCTGAGACGCCTACGAATCACGTCACGTTTCCTTCGAATCAGTATCTGAAAACAAAATACATTCTTTGTTGACAGTGTACTCGTATCGACGGCTAGGCATGCTCCAAATCGGCATTGTAGAACGAAGTTCGAAGAAGACACACTCATTCAATATTGTGATTTTCTATCTATCTATGATCAGCCCACATCAACCCACTGCTGGGCATAGGCCTCCTTTTTATTGCGCCATTCCTCACGGTCCTGTGCTAGTCCGATCCATCTCTGACCCTCAACCCTCACGATGTCGTCTGACCATCGTGTCGGTGGTCTACCTACCAACCTCCTTTCCTCCCTTGGCCACCACTCCGATACTGCCCTCGTCCATCGGCCGTCTTCCCTTCTAGCCATGTGTCCCGCCCATCTCCACTTTAAGTCTGTGATCCGCTCACCAACGTTTTCGACCTTGGTTCTTCGACGAATTTCTACGTTGGGTACGCGGTCCACAAGCGATATGCCCAGCATGGCACGCCCCATCGCTCATTGTGCAACTTTTATTTTGTGCATATTTTGCTTGGTGAGCGTCCATGTTTCCGCACCGTAAGTAAGTATGGGCAGGACACATTGGTTATAAACCTTCGTCTTAAGAGATTGTGGCAGTTTACATTGTGATTTTACATTACCAAATTTTACTTTCATAAATCATCATGCTAGGCAGTTGGTTTGGTAATAAGGGCTAATCAAATTCGCTCCCCGCAGACCACATCTCTAATTGGTATTAACACAGGCAGGGTTAAGGGTGGCGAGATAAGGCGTGACAGGAGTGGATTACCTCTCTCCACTTTGTATTAGGCAGCTCTGCGATCACCTGAATTAAGATTTAAATTAATTTTAGAATTAAGATAACTTTAAGAGGGGTAGGCACTTGGTCGCGTGTGTAGAGTAACTTGTTGGCTTATCTGCAAAGAAGGAGATCGTGCGTGGATATTCCCGCGCGTATATTCTAGAAAAGGTAGAGAATTCACAAATTGCACTGGTATTTTTCCAAATAAATATATGGAAAACAGTTTATTGTACATTATAAAGGAAATTTCACAGATATAAGGCAAATATTAGGCTAGCAAAATTTAAATACAGTAATTTGCACTAGGTTGTTAGAGTTAGTTACTAGAAATTTACGGATACGTTATGTACGGATACACTTAAATGTAATAAATCTAAAAGATATATGAAAATTTAGATATATTTTAGGTATGTATGAGAATAGGTATTAAGTTAATTAACACAGCAAAACAACGTTTGTAGAGTCAGCTAGAATAGTTATATTATTAAAATTCGTTATTGCACAAAACATAGTTTGTAAAAAACAAAGGCGTACTTAATGCTAAGTAGCATTTTCTTCCAGCCAACCATATACTCGTAAAACATCAAAAAATCAATAAGTATAAAACTGTTTTCACCCGAAATACCATGACATTTTTTTTTGATGTTCGTTTTGTAAAATCTTACGAAGCGCCTAGTGGAACCTAGTGATTGGAATGAATCACTCGGGTTAGGCAACAACAGGCGTGGTCGGGTACTGGATGGGTGACCATCTTGTAAATGCAAGTAGAGACTCGGGTCCCAGCAGTGGGGACATACAAAGGGTTGATTAGACAAAGTCGCGGATGTACAGACTGCTAGGAAGACTGCTAATAAGTCTTTTGCCGCTGGAGTAGCATTGAAATGCATTGTTTGGAAGTACTCGTAATTTGGTTTTCACGTCACGTCGAGAAGGGCGCGGGTCGGCCGAATGTCAAATGGTTCAGTGTGACAGTTTGCATTTCGTTATTGCTGTTTTACCCCAGACTTTTAGGGGATGTTGGGGAGACCCCTTTTTATTTGATTTCGTATTACACTAGGCCAACTTGAACTACATTTTTAAAAGGGTTTTAGATATAATTTGCCTAAAATTCTTCAAAGAAGTCAAGCAAAATGGCCACTAAGAAGTCGTTCAAGTCGAGCTAGTTTATCTTGGGTCTTGGATGTTATCTATGTATTTATAGATAGAAAGAGATAATATTCTTTATTGTACGCAGAAGTTATTTAAAAAATACAGTACAAACGGGGGCCTTATTAGTAAAAGCAATTTCTTCTATTTATTGTATTAAATCTATCGTCGAGTTAGCACCAAGTCATTTAGTTGTACTTAGTATAGAGCTAAAGAGATCTGTGTAATATGTTCACGAATATTTCTTTATTTATTAGCTAACTATCTGCAAGACTTGTAGTAGGCAACATTTTGTTTTAGTGAGTAATCGCACAGGAAATTTAGTGAGTGATTGAATTTTGGTAAGTAGATTTACGTTAAAATTATGGTAAGTATAAAATTAACCCAAGTGGCTGAGATACCGGTGCTTTTTGTGTATATCTCCTTTCCTTCTCACGTAGTAGTTTGTAGTAGAAATTAGTACCACTTGCTAACTGTGAAGGACAACATCGTGAGCAAAGCCGAGTGCCGATGTTCACTATTTACTTGTTTTATTCACTATTTTATTTAATTTATTGATAGGAACTCGATGGCGAAACTTAACAAGGTGTTACATACAAAAATACTAGTTAGCCTAATTATAGACTTTCACGGTATTAATAGGGAACAGAATATGACAGGGCGCTATGGCGCTCATTAGGGGAGGGCTATGTCCAGCAGTGGACTACATAATATAGCCTGAAGAAGAAGAAGAACAATAGGGAATATGAGATAACGAACTTATTGAGTTTCTTATTAGCACAATGAACAGGTATGAAATCTTAGAAATAGAGAATAAATAATTTTGACTTCTCGATGTCTTCTGATGTAGGGTCAAGGACCAACATGAAGTTATATAATTTACCTATTTATGGGTGGGCGACTCTCTTTCTCTCTCTTTCCCTCTCTCTCTCTCTCTCTCTCTCTGAGAGTAGGCCTATGTCCAGCCTGGGTAGTACCGTCTCACGGGTCACACGTGATCTCGACTCTATATACGAGTACCTATTGGTTAAAACAAATCCCTGTTTCAATCTTGATACTGAAATCACTATTTAACTGCATAAATAAACCGCTGGACTTGAGAGCTCACTGTTGACTTAGGACCAAAAGGTCAAATTTATTGGGTGACAATAAATCATCAAGCACGGAAGTAAGGGTGTCAAGGAAGACAACTGTAGAGCTACTTCACTTTAGAATACGTTTTCTAATTTAGATAAATTAAATAATATTTAGATAGCAGTAGATAATTGGATAATTTCTAAATGGCACCGACTGCCCGTCTCTAATTTCTCTCTTTTCTCCGTCTATGGTTGCCTGGAAGAAATTGCTTTTAGTAATAAAGCCGCCAATTGTACTATATCTTTATATAATTTCTGTAACTGTAATTTTTGTTTACCTTAAAGAAAATTCTATCTATCTATCTATATAGAATCATTAAAATGCGACATCACACAAAGATAACACTTTTAACAGGCTTAGCATGCTAACATCTTAATAACAATATAATAAAATGCAGCATAGGGAAGAGCAGGTGATCGTGCTCTTCCACTGTAAAGGGAAATTTCCCGCCAGAGAGATCGTATGGGGACGGCCGGGCCGGTCCAACTATTGTTAGTCGGATGTTATATTTATGGTATGTCATTGAAACACTTTGATTGCGATGCAGGAATGTTGGAGTTTGTAGTGCGCGCGCAGAGTTGACATGTGCTCGCCACACGCAGTAAGTAGAATTTCAATGTGAGTAAGTAGGTACAAGCATGTATTATTCTTAATATAGACAACATATATAGCAATTTAAATTGATAGTGTTGAGCTGTCGACCACACCTGCTTAACGATCCTAAGATGAATGGTTAATCTAGTTTTAGTTTTATGTCAGAGCTGGGTATATCGTCCTAGTTTAGGTATTAGGTATTAGTTAAATTTTAGTTTGTTGAAGACACAAAGTATACCCTTTATTGTAATATGCGATCCTGGAGTAATAAAACGTTATAAAAAACATCATCATCAACCCATTATGTATTCACAGAGGGGCACGGGTTTCTACCCCGAGGAAGGTATAGGCCACACCATGGGGGCCAAGTACGGATTAGTTAGTGGAGGTTTGCAAGGGTATTGGCTGGTCTTACTTGGCTTGGTTTAAAAAAACATACTTAGCCCACAATCGGGCATGATTACTATAAATTTGGTTTGGTTTTGGACTACACTTGAAGTTGATAAGGTTCAATTTGATGAGGGTACTGTAATGCCATTGCTTTAGAAGGGTTAATAAAAAATACTATTGTGTGTTTTCTGAAAAAAATAACCTAATTGCTATCAAAACGTGTTTTGCTATCATGATCATTAAATGACGATATGATTTTGTAAAGTAGATATATTTTTATTGCTTATCTTTACTTTAGAAATAAAGTATGTCTCATATTTATTTAGGTACCTAAAGTTACAGCACAATACCCACGTGCGTGCACTCAAGTTAGTTCCGTCAAGGACGCCTTTGCAACAAAAATATCCAATTCAAATTCGGCTGTACATTAAAATTTGAATTGAAATTCCATTAAATAGGTAACAATTTTGTTTAAGTAATGAGGTGTAATTTCAACGGTTTGCTGTTCACAACGCCGCAGGCCGTACGCGGTAATTACATTTTGATTATTAGCCCTCGGATTATAAAATAAATTAAGCATTTTCTGTTATCCAACTGGCTGTAATGAGATAGCAAACGAAAAACAACATATTTAGCTTTTAAGTGTATTCTATTCAATTTTCATTCACTCCTTTGTTTCGGACCTCACTTTCAGAGAACGGCGGTTTTAGAGTGAAAGTGAATTACATTTACTGCCGAATCACAATGTTTACATTATTTAAATAACACAGCCACGTGCACACGCACATACACAGGCACTCACTCACTCACACACATAGATACACACACACTCACTCACTCATTCACTCACTCACTCACTCACTCACTCACTCACTCACTGACATACACACAATATATTTGATCTCAAGACTGATTGTTTTTATTAATTCGTTGTCAACCCTTGCATGTCTCCACAGCTGGGACACGGATCTCCTCCTGCATTGCAGGAAGGTTGGGCCATACACCACCACGGGGGCCAAGTCCGGGTTGGTGTAGGATTGTAAGACAGTGGCGGGCCTTACTATCAGAAATCATCAAGCTTGATAACTGGTGGATAACTGGTATGGCCCAACATTCCTCCGTTGCAGGAAGAGACCCGTACCCCAGCAGTGGGGACATACAAGGGTTGATATCGATGTAGGTTTATTAGGGTAAGATATATTTGGTACCTGGCCATAAATGATCATTAATTAGTTCATTACAGAGTACAGGGTATCCTAGTGTAGGGCCAGAAGCAACGTATGTGCCTGTATGTAAATGTTATAATGTTATTCATTCATCCATTCATTTATTAATTCATTCAGTCGCTCGCTCGCTCGCTCACTCACTCACTCACTCACTCACTCATTCACTCCCTCACTTACTCACTCACTCACTCATTCATTCATCCATTCATAAGTCATAACATGACATACAACCCCAAGGGGTAGGCAGTGACGAAGGACTCGCTACGATCCTGACAGATCTCTTTAGCATAAAAGAAGGAAAACTTCAAAAAACAAAGAAATACCCAACAACTCGAAACTGGGAAAGTCCTTCACTGGTAATAACATGTCTTGACTCCTAAAGTTTATTTTGCGACCAGCAGTTGTCGTAAAAGACACGCCTTTTCGCGGTTCCCTGTTTCTGTTTAAGTATAATGTTGTGGGGTCACACGGGACCTGCTGAGCCCGGGATTACAATGATATATACCTACTGAAAGAAGGCTTTTTAATAGAAAATGGGTAACTTTCAAACAAAATGCTTACAATAGTTTTATTGCCCCGTAAATAGAACAAAAGTTCCTGTTTCAATCCAAATAATATTTGCACTTTTAAAATGATATCAATTTAATCTCTTGACGATGCCTATGGTGATTTTTTTAAATGTTTGTAAGTATCATTTATATTATTTCTTGAATTGTTTTTTCTGACGCAAATAAATGTATACTTATATTACATTTATTCTCCTCCTGTAAAGGTGTTTCACACTGAATTGCACATTAGAATAAGTAGTTTTTAAATGAAATGTGAATATACTATTGGAGGAGCTAATAAATAATAATTAATGTGAATGTTTGTGAAGATGAAGATGTTTGGATGTTTGTTACGGACGATTGTTACCGTAGCCTTCTTTGAAAGTCTTAAATATTTATTTATTGCGTTTCCATGGTAACAATAATCTCGTAAACGGATTAGGTGGCAGTACGAAGTTCTCCGGGACTGCCAGAAAAACACAAAAGACAATCACATTCAGCTTTTACAGCACGTATCGTTTCAAAATGACCTCTATAATCGATTTTATATAGAACTAGCTGACCCAGCGAACTTCGTACCGCTTAACAGTCAATTCTTAAATTTTTTTTTATTTTTCTCTCCGTAAGAACCAACCGCGTATTTCAAGGAATATTCTAAAAAAAGAATTAGCGAAATCGGTTTAGCAGCTCCCGAAATTTACGCTTACTAACACATTCAGCGATTCATTTTTATATTATAGAAGATGTGCTATGATAATGAAGCAAGGACATCACAAACATGGTGACAGTACGAAGCACACCGAAGCTGAGGCTTGAGACACAAAATTTATATTTATTTTGTTATTATGACGTTATCCGCAATTCCGTTGAACAAAAAACTCAAACTATGAATCTACGGTTGCAAACTACATGTTTGAAGATAGGAATTTGTACCTAGTTGCAAAAGTTTGAGTTCGTATACATCAAATATGTACTCATGGATTGCAGAAACGAAACAATAAACTCTTAGGGCCAGTTTCTGAACTGAGAATGTTGCTAAGTAAATACTTAACTGTAGTGGTGTGTCTTCGAATTTCTCAGAGAGCGTGACTTAAATTTACTTAGTGACTTTTTCAATTCGGAAACTGGCCATAACACTGCAGGATTTGAAATCAATGTAACACATTCGACATTACATTTCACGTGAAATGAGTTTGAGCTCACTCGGCACCGCTCGCCAAAATAGATATTTTTCACGTATTTTACGATTTCTATCAATGGTTTGCTTTACATTCAGGGAAAGGTTGTCTGTCAAGGAACGTAAAAAAACACCTTAATAATATTAGCAAGAGAGATTCCTTACAATTCGTACCCTTTTCACAGCGAGCTCATCCATCTTCCGCTATCCGTCAGTCGCATTTCAATGTATACAGAGTGAAGTTTGTCAATGTCGTCAACTCCTGGTACAGACGTTGCCGCCATAGAAGGACGTAATCATCCAGATATTAGGCAAATAAGGTCTTTTAAAATGAATCTGAGCAATCATCAGACCTTTCTTGACCGGCTCTGGCCTTAGAGATAAAATAGTAGTAACGAATTGAAAGTGTATCAGCACGAGTAACTTAAAAAAAAATGCAGCTTATTCGTCTACACAAGGAAAAAATATACTTGCAATACTACTCGATAACTATGAAGGTAAGCATGAGTGTTTGAAGTGAAGATAGATAGATAAATCATTTATTTTTGCTTAAAGACACACACACACATAAAGCATCACATAAAAAAATAATTACATAAAATAGTTTAAGTACAAATACAGCTTTATCTTAAATACTAACTCACATGCATCGAGTTCTACGGCATTTTAGGCCGTATGTGGGTGTGCCACATAAGCTCAAAAAGGCCGTGTCTCAGTATAATGGTACCTACTTTAAATAAGCAGATATTCTACTGATTTTCAGCTACAGCCAAAGTGTGATATGTTTGTTCAAGCGCTGTGAACCACAGCGCTTGAAGTAGCCAATTCATGGTGGGCACACGTGGTAATTAATACCGTACTTTCTCTCTGAGAGAGATGGCCTACGCCCTACAGTGGGACGTATATAATCTACGTACACGTATATGGGCATAGGCCATAATAGGCTACATAAAAAGAAAATATATAAGTACATTTAAATATAGTCTTTTTTATGTCTGGTCCCTTTACTCAGGGGTAAAGGGACTGGAGTCTGGGGCTGACACAATGGCTTTCCATTTATCTCTGTTCATGGCTAGGGAGTCAAATATAGTAAGTAAAAATATTTCTCCAAGAATTTAAATAGAAAATAACTAAGAATACAACTAGAAAATTAAGGCTAAGTCGCTGGTAGGTGTCTAGAAGGCTGACAGGATTATCCCGCTGAATAGCGAGGCTCTGACAGTTCGATATAAGAAAAGCCCTCGAATAATGTATTTACAGTCTATTTATCCTTACTTGACCAATTCAGTAAATAAGATTCTAACCTCAAAATTGATATTTGATGCCAAAACGACATATTTTCTCGCAACTTAATGAACTTTGTTAATAAAATTGACACCGTATTATCTAAAATAGTCTCCCCAATTACGTCATTTACGGGAATATGGCGCTTTGCGACTAAAATCGACACTTTACGGGTAGAATCTTGTTTACTAAAATGGACAAGTAAGGATAAATAACACAATTAAGTAGCATGTATTCCAGAGAGGGACAGGCAGAGACCAGAGACTGCCACTTGCCACTATCCTGACAGATCACCTTCGCTTCATCATCAATTATTTACTTATCAATTGATCAGCGAAAGTCACCCTTAGAGGCTGTAATCACCAAAGATCACGATAATATTTACCCTTTGTATGATCCCACTGCTGGGGAACGGGTTTCTTCCTGCATCGCAGGAAGGTTAGGCCATACTCCACCACGGGGGCCAAGTCGGGGTTCGTGGAGAATTATAAGACAGTGGCGGGCCTTACTGTCAGAAGTTATCAACCTGCCCATTGGGCCTCTGACATGGCTTAACGACTGACATTACATGACAGCCGGCACCAACGGCTTAGCGTGCCTTGTGCAGCGCGGAAGCGTTATTACCTCTAGTGTCATTTTTAGTGAGCGTTTTCGTGCTTCCGTAAATATCATGTTAGACAGAAATATGAAAAGGCTCGAAAAGTCTTCCCATATATTTCTGTCATAGCTAATTGTTATAAAAACCTATCGCAACAATAACAGTAGAATATACCCTACGTGTAGAAAATAACAGGAAATTACCTAATAAACTTGAGGTTTATTACGCAATGTGCCTCGTTGGTTCCGGGGTTAAAGCTTGACTACAAAATCAGAGATCGTGGATTCCATTCCCTTTAGAGGCGAACGTCCTTAATTTGTATAAATGGCCTCAGTCTGGGTGCATTAATTTGCATGTTTGAGATGTCCTTGGCTTGTACCACATAGCACAAGGTATCCTAATTTGGGAGCGGGACAAGTTACTAGTGTGCAAGTTGTTGTTGTTTACCACAATCTTCCGAATGTATACCGGCCTTACTTATAAAAATATAATTCTATAAAACACTTCAAAAACGTAGCGTTTTTCGTAACTTTATTATTTTACCACACAAAGAAATGCCTTTACATTACAATAAAAATTCTACCGTTGCCTATTCTTCAGCTTTCACTGAAATGAGCAAAAGGAAATCCGCGTCACTAGTCGCGTTTAGTGTGTTTCTCGTGACATAACACCGTATGAAATGGCTCGGAAGGGTTTTTACGAGGTCGTTAACGTGGCTTTATTCATGTTTTAGGAGCAAGGTATCCAATGGAGGCTGCCGCGGCTCGAGGCGCCGCCGGCATAGAGGAGTCGCAAGAAAAGGCTTTTTTTTTTCAATTTCAATTTTATTATTTGCTTTCATTTTCATTTTAATTATTTCTGTCTATTAAACAGCTTTAACATTCCTTTGGTAAACATTTTGTTGTTATAGTGAATAAAATTCTTTTCACTTTGTTTTAATTATTATACTATTAATCATATAATGTAATATAAAACTAAAATTATCCGAGTAGTGAAGGACAATAGAAAACTAATTAGGGAGAGAAGCGTGTTTTTTAAATTTCAACTTATTCAGATTAATGTTATTTATTGATTTCGTCGTTGAAAACGGACCATTTGATTCAAAAGGAAGAACTTGGAAAAAAACTAAAATATTAGAATTAAATTTTTAACACGACCTCTCTAATAAAAAAATAGAGAAGACATGTTATTAATAAAAAAAAATCACACTCAACAAAGCCTCAGGCAGTTTACTGTTGAGCTGAAACGTGACGCGGGCTCTCATTTTGTGCCCACAAACCACCACAGTTTGCCTCAAATTGAGGCTGACCAACCTGAGACTGCTCAAATGGATACTCACCTTTACAATGCGCATTTTCCTCTTCATTTCTATTTACCTGTAGGGTGTGGAATTGGCAACGGACGACACGACAACTCGTCTTTAAATTAATGAACTATGAGAATATTTAAAACTACCGAGTATGCTTAATGTGTCAATTTACAATACGACAAAAAAATATATTGCTGAAATAAAAATACCGTTTCTAGATTAACTTCGTTAGAGAACAGAAAAAATATTTGTTAAAATTTTACTTCAATAATCATGAAAAAAAAATTAATTCGAAACCTATGTGTGACGTCACAGCTTGACCACAATAAGCAAGTTACCTTAGCTTGCATCGTCAACGCCAAAAAAAAGTCTTTGTTTCTTTGACAGATGACCATCCTATTGTTTTGCCTAAGTTTAGGTTATTTTCGATCTATCAGCTCTCCTATTACGTAGCACTCCACTCTATCGAGTGAAGCATTTAGACGACTCCTAAGTGTCAAAAAATGTATGCATTTGACGGCCGGAGTAGTTTAAAAAAAAGTAAAAATCAACGTCACTTAACTCATTGGATATAGTAATAATGCCCCTGGTCAGTCTTATAGGTTTTTTTTAACTTAGCAAAGTGAGGCATTGATACAATATCCATACCGGTGTCAGAGCTACGACACTACTTCTTAGATAAACAAATAATTTATTTATCTAAATTTTTATCTTATTGAATATAAGTCCAGGAAGAAATCGAAAAGAAACGGGTCTTTTCTTTTTCCCCCTGTAACTCAAAAATAATTTTAAAAAGGCAAGCATCATTTGGTCGCATTGTCTATTGAAAGTAAGCAAGTGGGAATAGGATTTCCATCCTGAGGGTTTCAAGTTACACCCGCTTCCCATAATAAACCTACATAAATACGGTAAATACTTACCCTAACTTATTCTTAAGGATTCAGGTGGGAATTAAAGGGTAGTGCAGGAAAATAGGTACTAAAATAAAACTTCATAAATATCGAACAAAATACACTATGGCCCAGTTTCTGAATTGAGAATGTCGCTAAGTAAATACTTAACTGCAGTGCTGGCTCTACGAATTTCTCAGCAAAGAGCAAGACAGAACGTTACTTAAGTATTTACTTAGTGAAATTCTCAATTCAGAAACCGGCCTTATGACTTGGTACTGACAAGGCTGAGCCGTATTAGTAGGTACTAGAACACTTAAATGTGGCATAGATATAAATATTAACGGTAGAACCAAACCTAATTTTTTTAGGGTACCTATCAAGAATTTCGTAAAAGTATTTTTTCCGAGTAAGTTATTTATCCGTTTGCGAAATATTAAACTTCATGTGGCTGTGTTAGAAAAGGGCGTTCCCTCAGCCTAGACGGTTGACTATAGAAACGTGAAATGTTTCAGGGCAGTAGCACAAGATTGTAAAGCGTAATACTTAGTCATTACAAGTTTCTGCTCTGAGACAAGGCATAAATAAATTTATATCTTTGATTTATGTACTAAATGTAGTATGTAATGTAGGTATAAAGAGTACACTACACTACTCTTTGTTCATCGAAATTAATCAAGGCACAGATTTGAGCGGTTTGAGCGGTGGTAGAGGACTGGTAGCACGCTGACTCATCATTTGGTTAGTCGCGGCTTCCATGGCTTTGTTTTCTTACATTTTCTGTGGAATCCTAGTTTGGGAGCCAAGTAACTTATAAACTATATTTCGTAATTAATAACTTAGTTGGCTCCAAAGTTTGGGAACCAGTAACAATAATTGTAACCCCGTGTTTCAATAAAGTTTTTTCATTTCATTTCAGTTGTGAATTTATAGTAGCAATACCATTTGCTAACGATGAAAGAAAACATTGCAAGGAAACCTGTCTCAAGTGTTCACATACCTGAGCACTTGAAATCGCCAATCCGCTGTGGGCACGCGTGGTGTTAAGCCCATACTCCTTCTGCAAGAGAAGGCCTACAGTGGGACGTTTATAAACTGCATTATTACAGTTTCAGTTGTTGGCTATGAACGTGCGAAAATCAATATATTCGAGCGTTTTCAAGGGTAACTTCAACACTGGTTGCTTGCTCGCCCAAAGTCGATAAGCTTCGCGAGTAATGTAATGGACGCTTTAGGGACAATGTATCATCTTCTGACAGTCTTTCCGCTGCTGTCGCGCTCTTGACCCCGAGTGGACTCAATTTGTCTATGTCATGGCTGGTCTCATGGACATTTTGCCCTGAAATGCTGAGTAAGAGGGGGTGGGTTTATACGTTCAGTGATAATTATATCAAATCAAATCAATTTATTTCAACGGAAAGAATTTACATTCAGTTTGCTGAAGTGTACACGATGTGAAATGTAAGCCGCTGCTTTCGGGTTGTATTGTACTGGGGAAAAAGGCAGTAAGATATTTCGAGCTACCACCAGGGCCGGCATTCAAAAAACTACAATTTAAAAGTCTTTCTATTAGTAAATCTGTGGGTTCATCAGCTATGTAATGTAGATGAGTTGTCATAGTAAATCATGTTTGTATTTATGTCAGGGACTGGCGGAAGGGTGATTTTAATACACTCGCGAGTCGATCAAGTTAATTCTTATAAATAAATATAATAATACGTGTAAAAATCTCGTGTCAGAGTGTTTGCTATCGAGCTCTTCCCAAACGGCATCACCGATTATTATGATTATTTTTGTGTACATTTGGTGGGTCTGAATAGGCTAATGAATATGGTAGAGGTAGTTTTTTTAATATAGCATAAAAACGTACAACTGCAGGGCACAGTGTCTTCTCTCTGTAAGAGAGTATGGGCTCAATTACAACGCGTGCCCACCGCAGATTGGCCATGTCGTCGTCGTCAAGCTATACTAGTCCACTGCTGGACGTAGCCCTCCCCTAAAGAGCGCCACGTTAGGGGGGTAATGCCCAGAATCCCCACGCTGGGCATGCGGGTTGGGATCGCAGTTCGGTGGAATTGTACTGCAGGGGGCGCTGCTGCCCACCCCCCGGTTTGGATTGGCCATGTATCAAGGCAAAAATAGTCGACATCGGCTGCTTGCCATTTCGCCAAAAAGTTATTGAATTGAGATTTCGCACTTGCGTCTACAGGCATTAACAGGCTGTACATTGAATGTTCCAGCAACCCAGTTAAATCGGAAATTAACCGTTTGTTACGTAATTTTTAGGAATAAATGTGTACAGGAAACTCAGCTTAAGGTTCTTTGGGGTGCTAACTAGGTTAGTAGTGCTAACGCCACCAATGGAATAAAAATCATTGTTTTTTTTTTTCAAAAAGTAAACATCAATAATCTTAATATCCGTGATAACTCGTTTTAGAACATACAGCCTAGAACGTAGTATCAACTAAAAACGGCCGTTTTGACGGAAATCGATTTAAGTGCTAGGTTGTTAACTCTATGTTCTAGATTGTCTTCTAGACTGTTGTCATTAACCACTATGACTATGATGTTTCTGAAAAACTACTTTTGAAAAAAAAAACGTATTTTAAAACAAGTTATGATTTTTAATCTATTGATGGCGCTAGTTAGCACCCCAAAGTGCCTTAAGTCGCCGTAATAGTTGAGGTTAGTTTGTCTTTTGTCTTTACAATTGCTTGGTTTCTGGGGCGTAACAGGTTTTCTAACGTGAAAATTTAATTTGACCTTCCAACAAACTTTGAGAAGAAAGGAAGGTTTTATGCAAACGACCTTGTACTTTTTAGGGAAGTTGTGTGTTTTTTTCTTGTAACACCTGTGGCTTACCCACAGACAAATACGTATTTTTGGAACATTTATTTATTTACACAAACGAAATATTTACATAAGCGAAATAGAATAAAGTGAAGAAGAATAAATACATAGTCATTCACAAGTCGTAAAATACAGAGAAAAAATAAAATATCACTCACGGCAAAAGGCGATGCGAGCCATGTTCATGCGGCGGTAAAACGGCTTCAGGCTCAGTAATTCAGGAATGACGACCTCTGTGGCGTAGCGGTAGCGCGTCTGCCTACCATGCAAGAGGTCCCGGGTTCGAATCCCGGCTGGAAACAAAAAAAAGTCCAGGTCTTGGATGTTTACATGTTTGTGATGTCGTTGTTTCTGGTTTCCACGACACAGGGTATCCTAGTGTGGGGCCAGCAGCAATGTATGTGCCAGTATGTTGAATGTTATGTTATGTTAATTGCTGTCCACGGCACATCGTTGCCCACAGCACTGATTTTCAGAAAGGGCCTGGTCTAGTGACTCACGGCTACAGCGAGCTACAACAATAATACAATACAATGCAATGGAATGTAACAAATAGTCTCTAAGTTTTACCTTAAATGCATATATACATTATGCTTTACGACAAGGTCTGATGTATATTCCATTAGAAACGGAACATTAGTGCAGTTTCAAAATAGTTTTGCAGAATTTAGAATACTAGCACTGCCCGCAACTACGTTTGCGTGGTATTGGTGACCGGCTTAGCTGAAATATTACGATCATAAAATTCTATCTATATATATATATCTAATCCTATTAATACCATAAAAGTTTTTGTATGCATCGATGATTGTTACTTTTAATAACGCCAGAACGACCGAACGGATCTGAATAAGATTTGGCACAGAGATTAATTATAGCCTGGAATATACAATGAAATTTCCATGTGATGTCGCGGGCAGGACCTGTATATAAATATAAATTTACAGGATTAGATATATAGATAAAATTTTATGATCGTAATATTTCAGCGGTAAGCGCCAAATACACCGTCGTAACTAAACTTGGTTTATCACAAAACTTTGCGTGATACAACCATTTGATTTGCGCCAAGTTTTGTTCTGGAACTGCGTTAAGTTTGAAATAGCGGCCCTGAATAGAAGTTTTCGTTTTACACAGAAGATTATACAGTATAATAATTAGCGTTTTTTTTATTCTAAGAATATTTTACGACATAGAGAAGTAGTGGACCGTTCTCGCATCAGCAGAGTGAAAGTGGGATAGAACGACTCTACATGAGACAGAACGATTCTAGATCGTGATTGCTCTTGTAAAATTTGCGAACTTCAAAGTTAAGGGTGAGAGTTTTGTTGTAGAGTTATTTGAAAATCTTTTTTTCCCTTATTTCCATTCTAGGGATTTTTTTGAACAATCTTTGGACTAAGCGTGCATTCGTTTGTTTGTTTTTTTTATTAGGACTACCAACAAGATATACACCGATACATTTACAATAGACCATAACTAGAAATAAACTAAGTGTTACCTCACTTACAGGCAGTCCCAAAATATAAAGCTAGTATAAAGTTGCTTGAAGACTTAATGTATAATTATAGTTTACACTGGTTTATAGTTAGGTTTGCTAATAAACTTTTGAAATTATTTTATAATAATAATATTACATACTATTATTATTATTATTTAATTATTGGCAGCCTTATTTCTCTAAGCAATGAGGCCGCCAATTGTACTGTATCTTTGTAATTTATTGTTTAATGTTTGTTTTTTCCTGGTGTACTATAAAGAATATTGTTATCTCAACTTATCTTATCACTTTACTAATAATACTTTAAGATGTCTTAGTTAAAAAACAAAAAAATATTGAGACACATGGATAACGGAGCTGGATTTACCATAAACTATTATATTTTTTTACGTTTAATTTATGGGTTTACAATACATTGTACTATTGTTTGCTGTCCCTAATAAATATAATAAAATAAAACGGCGTGTTTTCACAACCCCCCCCCCCCCACGTCCGTTCAGTGTGGCCGCTGGCTATGACTTTGCAGAACCGACTTCAACCAATAAAGTGCCAGATGACATGAAAATGGCGGACGCCAGCTCTCAAAATGTTGTAACGAAGCCACAGAAACAAACTTTTACGGTAAAGGTTAGGGAGGAGGAAAAAAATTCTTTGCACGACATCAGTTTTGAACACCGTTACTGCATAACCTATTTAGAGGCTGAAAATTCCACCCATGCCAGGACTCGAACCCGCGACCTCTGGCTAACCGTGCCAGCGCTCTCCCAGCTGAGCTAATGGCCGACTACCGACATCAGTAAAATTTCGAACCTCTATACAATACTCTTTGTATTACGTACAGGCAGCAACATCTGGCTGAAGTAATTTGCATCACTGCCAGGTGTGCTTAAAATTGTCCTTAGCATGGGTTAGTGCATTAAAAAATAAGAAGTATATGGCATAGTTATACCATAGACCAAATACTAGCAATACCACACGCTAAAAGTGAAGAAGGAAAACATCGTGAGGATACCTGAGTGTCTAAGGTGTTCAAATACCTTAGCGCTTGAAATTGCCAATCCGCGGTGTACACGCAGTGTAATTAAACTCTCCGTACTCTCTCTCTCTCTCTCTCTCACTCTGCGAGAAGAGCTATGCCCTGCAGTGGACGTTTACAAGCTACGTGAAAAACCTATACTGTAGTATTGGGTGGCATTTTGGCTTTACGGGCCTGCCGCATTGTACCATCAGGTCAATCAACGAAGTTATAAATTACTTAAATAAGCAGTTTCTTTTGGCTCTGTCAAATAGATTCTCTGTCAAGTAAATTATTGACATCCTATTTTAATTTTATCTAACGATCCGATTCGGGAATAAATCGCTTGGCGGGGCCCGCGGGGCCTGGGTGGCAATGTCCTCTCGCTCTACGGCCAGTCCAACGCTGGTACAGTCTATTTATCCTTACTTGTCTATTTTAGTAAACAAGATTCTAAAGGCAAGGTAGACTTTTTAGTTGAAAACTGTCATATTTCCAAAAATGAAGTAACCGGGGACACTACGAGTATTTTAGATAACACGCTGCCAACTTTATAAACGCAATTCATGAACTTGAGAGAACATAATAATATCTAGTTTTGGTATCAAATGTGAAATTGAGGTTAGAATCTTGTTTACCAAATTGGACAAGTAAGGTTTAATAGATTGCATAGCCATTTCAAACTCGATAAAATTCATGCTAAGCCAAAGATCCTAAGCTGAGTCTACAGATCACTTCGTTTACTTACAAACAATAAAAATGTCGTTACCTACTGCTCGTAAAATATTATAATGGCATTGTGAAACATTTTCCAACGATCGCTCGAAAAGTTTTCCAAGTAATAAGAATCCGTTTTAACTCCGAGCTAGAAACAAATGGAAGTTGTGTGCGCTTCATACAGAAAGCAAATTATGAGTCGAACCTCCAAGTTTGAAATTGATGCGTCTGGCTGTCACACCGGGAACTCATGAGGAGGTAATACGTTCCTAAGAACGTTCCTAGTTTTCCAATTACTTTAAATATAAGGGTGTAGCCAAACACCATATACATCTGGGAATGGAAGGTAGTTATGAAGGTTAGTTTTTAAAACTTTAGGTAGCCACCACAATGTACCTAAATACTAGAAATAAACATAAACTTTCGTTTCCACTATTTAGGCTGGAAAAAGTTAATAAATCCTTCATGGGGCATAGTATATGCTTCTATAATAAAATCCCTGAAGATATATTAAGCTTTATACTATTTTTATTTTTAATGCACTAACCCGTGCTAAGGAACAAATTATAAAAACCTATTTAGAGGCTAAAAATTTCACCCATGCCGGGATTCCTGTACGTAATACAGAGAATAGTGTAAAGAGGTTCGAAATTTCACAGACGCCGTGAGTCGCCCATTGGCTCAATTTGTAGAGCGCTGGCACGGATAGCCAGAGGTTGCGGGTTCGAATCCCGGCATGGGTGAAATTTTTAGCCTCTAAATAGGTTTTTATAATATATTAAGCTTGCCTGAAACGCGGTTCAAAAATGTGTGAAGTACACTTTTTGCCAAAAGTGTTATTTAGTTAGATGACAATGATGTCTGGAATTAAAACCAGTATTAATGGGTTAGCCAGCCAGCTAATTGAAGCATAAGTTCTAAGTTTTAAAATAATTATGCAAACTCTGTTAATTAAGGACTTCGAAAAGACTAAGTTTGGAGTTTTTTTGTCCATTTTTTTCTCCAAAATGATCTCGATTTTGAAATGGACACATAGTTTGAATTGTAACGTTCATTAAGCCGCAGTATCTGCGCTAATTTGAATAAAACCTTATCATTTCATTTCATAAGTCTAACCTTTCCTACAAAATATGGGGAAGACTTTTTTTGTAGCCGACGTACGTCCGGTATAGGTCCCACGGTAGGGCACAGGCCTTCTCTCAAAAATAAATAGTAAGAGTGTAATTAATTTCCACGGGGAAGACATTAGAATCATCAAAAGACATCACTAAGATACATTCCAATGTAGTAGTTTTCTGTTTAAATACGAAAGACACGTTTCATAAATTAGAATATTAGCATAATCCTTGATCCCTATTTATTCTAGCGATACCATTAGTAAATAGAGCACGTAACATCTTAGACGCTCTTAACAAAAAGCTTAAATACCTCTAAAATCATTCCTGTGTCGCCATTTCAGTGTAAGAAGAATATTAAGAACCATAATATTCTTCTTACACTGAAATGGCGTAGCATAGCACAAGATACCAAAAAACACATACTATGATGATATGATTTAAACAGGGTCCTGTGACACCTCCATTCAAACTAGATGGGTGAAGGGACCGCTCGTACACTACAGTGCCAGCGACATTGTTTTAGATAGAGTAGGCTTGCGCAGGACCTATTCCATCCCGACAGCTTAGTCGGCCTAGGAAAGCAAAGTAAATACGTGCGGAGACAACGAAGGGGGCTCCGCACTTGTGAAGGAAAACAAGAAACAAAACACATAACTAAAAGTTACAATGAGAAAAGAACAATGGGCGGCCTCATAATATTGTTCGAAGCAACTGCAGTACCTATGTGCGTAATATTAAAGTGTGAGCGCACTTTCATTTGCACGGAATAATTTTTTATCTTGCCTATAAATGCCCCACTTTAGGGCACAGGCCTTGTCCCAGAGAGAGAGTACGGGCTTATTTGCCACGGGTGCTCACCGCGGATTGGTGACCAATAACTTTGTTTTCTAAGTTATGGACATTTGTGAAGTTTTTGTAGCAATCGTGCATAAACCTGAGTGTCTGAAGTGTGTACGTTAATTATTAGCCTCTGGAAAAACAGACGGGGCCAGTGCATTTGACAACTTCGCCGTTCGCAATACATTAAAATATTGGCGTTAGGGCAATTTCTCAGTAAGATACAAACTCGGAACGCATGAGATATATATTATCCAAGTTCTATGATTAGCTAAATTGCACAATTCCTGAAACACGCTGATTATTTTAGAACAACTTTTCATCTATGAGTTTCTAATAACCTGCCGCTTCTTTGTCTCCCGTGAATAGTCAGCATAATTTATTATATTGTAGTATGTATACCTTTACCAACACAAATAATATTTTTTTACTATTATACAGTGCACATATATATTAAGACAACATGGATGTCAAGTATCTGAAATAAAAATATATAATATACTTTCGTAAATAACAGGATTTTATTAAAAATTGCTTTTACGCGCTGTATCAATATTAGGCCGTCTATGTAAATTGTGAACATTTTCGTGTTGCAGCCGTGCGTGGGGTTTTTTGGTTTTTACCAACGAGAAAATGTAATGACGAGAACAAAGAGCAAAAGTAAAATGAATTACGTACAATATAATACAAACATTAAACCTCGCTGTCTATGAAACGATCGCCTCAGGCCAAGAGATTTTCCGCTCCTGCCAATATTTAACAGAAGAAAAGAAATATTTTTTGTACAATAAAGTGTTTGCAAAGACAGGAGAATTCGTGGCATAGCGCAACCGAGTCATGATCATCATCAACCCATTATGTCCCCACCGAGGGGTACGGGCCTCTTCCCTGAGGAAGGTATAGGCCAAAGTCCAGATTGGTAGAGGCTTACAAGACTAGTAGCTGGTCTTACTGTCAGAAGTTTTCAAGCCGTCCTAAGGCCTCTGACTTGGCTTAACGACTGGCATCTATTGAGGTAGCCGGCACCAACTGCTTGACGTGCCTTGCGAAGCACGGAACCGTTCGGAAAAATGCCACTAGCCTTAGTCATAGACACGGTTTGGAATCAATCACTTGGGTTAAGCAACAGCAGGCGCGGTCTGGTGCTGGTGCTGTCAGAAGTTATGAAGCCGCCCGGAAGGCCGCTGACATGGCTTGACGACTGCTATTACATGACAGCCATCACAAACAGCTTAAAGTGCCTTGCAAAGCAAGGAAGCGCTCGGAAAAAATGTCGTAGTCACCGGAAGTTCACCTATCCAGCACCTGACCGCGCCTGTTGGTGCTTAACCCTAGTGATTGATTCCAATCTATGTGCCAAATTTTAATGCAATAAAGGATTTTAATAATAATAACAACAAAATAATTAATTATTTATTCTACCAGCGTGCGAAAACCATAAGAAGTTTCTAGAGGTAATCTGCCGCCGTTATCACTCGGCAATTTATATAAATTCAAAACTGAGTGAACTACAAAGTCTCGCAGATCCCTCATAAGGCACTGAGTGATTTATTTCTGAAAGGACTCCAACTGTACCGCTAGACATGCATTATTCAATGGGACCTCCGCCCACATAACATATTATGTTTATGAAATGAGGGCGCGTACCATATATTACAGGAAGAATAGGGGGCGTAGAATAGTTCGATACGAATAGTACGGTGGTAGCGGGTCGCTAAAAACCGCATGCAACGAAAACACGTCGCCTCGGAGAGGGCTGTTACTCTGTAACTAAGTAGCGTGTGTAATTTATTTATATTTGGTTTAGTAGAGCAAAAAAGCCATTAATGAAATCGTTTTTTTTGTGCCTCTAAATGGTGCCAGTGTGCCCCGTAATACATTGCGCAGTTTGAGCTAAATCATAACGCTTAAACGGACGGTTACATCAAGAACAGGGGGCGTAGAATAGTTCGATACGAATAGTACGGTGGTAGGGGGTCGCTAAAAATCGCATGCAACGAAAACACATCGCCTCGGAGAGGGCTGTAACTCTGTAACTAAGTGGCGTGTGTAATTTATTTATATGTGGTTTAGTAAGCAAAAAATCCCTTAATCAAATCGTTTTTGTTTGTGCCTCTAAATGGTGCCAGTGCCCCGTAATACATTGCGCAGTTTGAGCTAAATCATAACGCTTAAACGGACGGTTACACCAACGGACGTGTAACCCTACACAGCCCCACCCGGCTTTCTTCCAGGTTTGCGACAAGCGCGAATCTTTTTGTTGGGAGTCACGCGAAAACTCGAAAATCATTGCCGTGTGTTAAGTCTGGATATGGTACATTTTACAAAGAAAATATTCTATTTTAAATTGCAAAAGGATTTGTTAGCAATTTAAGACGATTTGTACACACACTTAGTGGCTACAAATAATATGATTTGATTAAGTATTTAGCCGGCACCAACTGCTTAGCGTGCCTTGCGAAGTACGGATGGATGGCAGTCGTTTAGCCAAATCAGAGGGCTTAGGGCGGTTGAAAACTTCTGACAGTAAGACCAGCCACTCGTCTTTCAAGCCTCCACCAATCCGGACATGGCCCCCGTGGTGGAGTATGGCCTACAACTTTCTAAGGAAAGAGACCAGTGCCCGTTGGTGGGGACATAATGGATTGATGATGATGAAGTATTTATCAAAATTTAATCATTCGAATCAGATTGAGTTACTAAGAAATAAATGTATCTTGTTTGTTGATAATTTTGATTGCGGGCTTTCGTTTTATCTCTCCCTTAACCCTCAGGGACCCACTTAAATCTCACAGACCCACTAGGTTAGTCTCATGGTTTCCTAGGGTTAGTGAAGTGACTAATGCGCCGAGCGCTACATTACAAGTATTTTAAAAAACCTATTTGTTATCAACCCTTGGTTGTCCCCACTGCTGGGGCACGGGTCTCTTACTGCAACGCAGGAAGGTTAGGCCATACCCCACCACGGGGGCCAAGTCCAGGTTGGTAGAGGATTGTAAGACAGTGGCGGGCCTTACTGTCAGAAGTTATCAAGCCGCCCATAAGGCCTCTGACATGGTTTAACGACTGCCATTATATGACAGCCGGCACCAACCTATTTAGTATATATATTTTTTATTTTACAAAAAACACCTATTTAGTGGCTAAAAATTCCACCCATGCCACGACCCGTATCCGCGACCTCTGGTTAACCGTGCCAGCGCAATCCCAACTAAGCTAATGGGCGACCACCGGCATCAGTGAAATTTCGAACCTCTTTACACACTCTCTGTATTACGTAAAGGCCGCAACATCTGGCTGAAGTAATTTGCATCACTTGCAGCCCCGAGTACCTACTTTGCAGTTAGGTTTTAAATCGGATTGATACCCATGTGGGTACAGCGAAAAAAAACCTATTAAACCTAGAGTATAATCATGTGATTATACTCTAGGTTTAATAGGTTTTTTTGGAATTGTTCATAGCACCGGTTAGTGCATTAAAAAGAATATAATTACAAGTAGTGTCAAGTTAAAATATATTGTGTTAATTATTATTGTATATCATCTCTCCTGAAATAATTTACGCTACAACAATGTATTATTATACATTACTGGCTGACTCCGCAAACATTGTTTTGCCGTTTTAATTAGCCTACGACCTATTCTCAGTCCTAACAAAATAATATACACGATAAAAAGAGAAAAAACTGGGAGACCATGTTGGAAAAGTTCGATCGAGAGCACGTTTATTTATATCAGAATATATAATAATAGATTCTTGTATTAACGTACTATTAATGTATCACGTACTATTAATAATCATTCTTGAGTAGGATAAATGTAGTAGAAATGTATGTGCAGTGTTATTTTGACAGGATACGCAATGTCTGATTAAAGAACGTTGATTACTGAACGATGCGTGGTGACTAAAATTGAGAAGGAATGTTGTGTTTGGAATGGTTTGGACATGTGGAAAGGATGAAAGAAGAAAGATTGTCGAAACAAGTATATATTTTATATAGCGAAAGTGGGTGGAAGGTCCGGTAAGGGACGTCCCAGGCAGACATACTTCGACCAAATAGGTGATGTATTAGCAAAGGGGGAGATAAAAAGTACCCGGAACCGGCGTGTGTGCATGCAGTGACTAATGAACGTGGATGAAGCGACGGTGATCTGTCAGGATCGAGTAAGTGGCAGTCCCTGGTCTCCGCCTAACCCTCTGGGATACAGGCGTGAGTGTATGTTATGTTATGTTAATGTATACATTGTTGTGTCATGTAGCTCATGTTTTGACTTCTCGAGGCGTTCACACAGTTTGTAGGTATAATAAAATGACGTAGAGGAAAAAATATCACGAAGCATCTCGTGAATCTTTTCATCTATTTGTTCATTGGAATGCTGGTATTTTCTTTCTGTCTGGCATTGTAATTGCAATTTTGTTCAATAAACAATTTACGATCGTGGCATCAAACTAAGAGCCATCCCCCACGACGACTTTTGTTCGCGCTTCTAAGCGCGTCTTGTGATTAATTCATCTCCCTATCTTCGTACCTACATACCTACCTGCTCTCCACCCTACCTACCTCTTACCTAACAACATAATTATCTTTTGAGAAGCGATGCAAATGCGCTGCAAAATTATCTTTGAACAAATAATCTTTGGTCCCGAAGGAGGCATGATATTACAGGGAGCACTGTATAGCATAATGTTTTGCTTCCATTTTTACGAAGGCGGTACCCCCATGCGGGTGAATCGCGTTTGAGTCATAGTAATGCGTAGTCTGCTTGCTATTGTTTTTTTATTGTGTGACTGTGTGTTAATACAAATAAATAAGTCATATATTTATCTAAATGGTTTAAATCGAGTTTTTTAGTCGTCGTAGGCGATGGCACCGTGCTCCCGTCTGTCATTCTTGATTAGGAGCGTTCTGTGGTCAACTGTCTAGACAGCTCTAAAAATTAAACTACGGGCAGTTTAGACACATTCTATTGTCCTGAACAGAGATCTTATGAAGAAAATTATTAAGAAAATTCGTATTTTATAACACCACATTACTCTATCAAAAACTAAGATATGAACTGCCCATAATTTTATTATCTACTTCTGTATAGACCCCATTTGTCAAAGTTTATAATATCGTTTCAACAAATATTAAAAGTGAAAATAACAATAATAATCATAATAACTTTAAACACAGCAAGATAGCTTGTCCAGGTCCCGAACTAGGCCACCTTGTGCTACAGAAAACTGGCAAGGATGTCGCAAATATAGGAAATCCAGCCAGACAGACCATTTGTACAAATAAGGTGATGATGATGATGATGATGCCTTCCATGCCGATTTCGGCAACGGCGACCAATTCTGTTTTGTGTTACTGGTGCGTCCTCACATGACTAATGTAACCAATTTTAGCAGTAAACGTCCGAAGACAGGTGCCACATGTGAGGACTCCATTTACTATTTATTATTTATTTTTTATTTTTTTTATTATTTATTTGAGAATTCCATTGGAGTCCTCACAAATAAGGTACTAAGGCCTCCAGTGGGAAATAAACCCACGACCTTTGTCTGGTAGTCAAGTTCGTTAAACCATCGAGCTAGGCAAAATGTCAAAAGGAAGGTTTTAAACCTTCCTATTGGCATGTCAAGATATCCTCTTGTTAGGTCACAAGCCTAAGGGCCTGTTTCACAATCTGCCAATAAAGTTCCGGATAAGCAAACCAGGGCTGCCGTTTGTTCTGAATTTGAAGTCATAAACAAACACACGCAATATAGGAATATTTATTTAAATTTAGAACAAACGGCAGCCCTGGTTGCTTATCCGGAACTTTATTTGCAGATTGTGAAACAGGCCCTCAGAGAGTTAGAGAGTATTTAGTTAGACACTCACGTTAATGCGTGTCCACTGCGGATATGTGATATCAAGCACGCACGCGAGTATGTGAACCTCAGTATGTGAGTATGAGTACCTCAGACACTCAAGTCTCCTCACAATGTCTTCCTTTAGATCGAAGGTCAGGCCATTGCTATACCGCCGCGTTATAACTGCGGTTAGATCGGGACCAATCTAGATATGACGACGCGAGTTAGGCTCACTTGTGTCAACCCGGCTTAGCACATTTAACTCGACTCAAGCGGTTAAATCGATCTTTTTGCATGCGAAATGATCGATTTAACCGGTAAACTCGAGTTAAATTAGCTAACCCGGGCTGATGCAAGTGGGCCTAAGAATCATTTTCCCGTACATTAGCAGTTAAACTCTGACGTTTGAGCACCAGAAACTGCGCGAAGTAATTTTCTGGACAAATGATTATTGTCTTATGTGGACCATCCCATGGTCACCTTTTTGTATTAGCACTGAGACTGAACTAATCTAAGATCCTAAGTTAGGCGGCTAGCTGTAGGATTTAATATCCCCTGGCTCCCGAACTAAATCAAGTTAGGTGATTAAGTGCCCGAATTGATCCGCAGCAAACCACGTTGCTTACTGAATCACAACTAATTTAGCGATACGTAGTCTGTATCTATATACATAGACTAACCACATTACAGTTAAATCATTGTTAAATCATTTAGGGTTTTGGACTGTTTTTACAGCAAATTCATTTTGTGCATTGTTTTACATTTCAGTATGCTGATATCTTGAATTTTATTGCAAATCCGTTCTTCTTCTTCTTCAGGCTATATTGTGTTGTCCACTGCTGGACAAATCCCTCCTCTAATGAGCGCCATAGCGCCCTGTTCTCAGCTTGCCGCATACAGCATCTGCCGGCAGTTTTTCGCAGATCGTCATCCCACCTGGTCGGAGGGCAAATCTCTTAATGAAGTATTTCTAAGCATGAAACTGAAGAAGAACTTGATAATATCTGCTATTAGGATTAGGTTTGCAACGCTTACTTTAATATGACTTGAGAAAAAATGGTCAGAGTGGAGTTTTTTCTTCCTGTTGCCTTTTTCCTCACTATACTACGGCTTGAAGGAAACAGCTACCATTTTATATTGTACATTGACATTCAGCAAACAGAACGTAATTTTTTTACGTTGAAATAAAATGGATTTCATTTCACAAAATAACGAATCAGATTTTATACATTTAGTTCGGTTGACAACATGAAGGAATCTCCTTGGCCCATGCGCAGTGAGATCTTGAACAAGCTGAGTTAGTTTTCTCAGTGTAAACTTTCGTTTGAACACTAAAAATCTTCAGCAGAAAACATGCCACTTCAAAAATCATACAGGTGCAGCAGGTGCCAGTATCAGCGAAATTTCGAACCTCTTTACAATATTCTCTGTATTATTTAAGCTGCAAGTGATGCAAATTACTGGCTGAAGTAATTTGCATCACTTGCAGCCCCAAGTACCTACTTTGCAGTTAGGTTTTACATCGGAATGATATCGCTGTACCCACATAATTATAAATTCATTATGGGGGGAATTTTTAGCTAAATATGTTTTTGAAACCTTATCTATTTGCTTGAAGAATTCTCCAGCTAGAAGCGTCGCCATGCGATAGAGATAGACATTTATATGAGCTAGTTTATTACCAAACTTTATGTGTTCTCTGATAATGGAGGCAAGTCGTTGAGCTTATGAAATATTATGACCAGTCAGCGAATTGGGACACCAAGGTAAGATATTCGTTGTTCTTTTCGGCGCGTTTCAGCAGAGCCACGTTTAGATCAAGGTACTGTGAAAGAACTTGTTTAAATATAAATTTATAACTATGTTATTGGACAAATGCTATTACAATGTAACGGATTTCTTGACTGAAAAATAATAGAATAAAAATAAGTCTGGCGTATTTACTGACTTTTGTTAGTTAATTTTTTTATTTTAATTATTCCTGACCTTTTTAATTTTCATGTATAACAAAAAAAATATAGCGTCCGATATAGTTATGGCGGCTAAATCAATTGTTCGTTCTATTATGAGTGTTTTACTCGTTGGCCGAAATACGAAACAAATGAAAGAAACAGAATGAAGTGTTCTAAAATTTTAATTATTTCTAACATAAATGTAATCCAATCTGCACTCGGCCCCCATGGTAGAGTAAGGCCTATACCTGCCTGAGAGAAGAGACCCGGGCCCCTCGGCGGGGACTTATTAGGTTGATGATGATTATTAATAATAATATTGGCCTTTGGCATCTACTTAATGAGATGATTTATACAGCGTCCAGTGGTATCTTCACTCACACTAGATGGGTGAAGGTACCACTCCGACGCTGTAGTGCCTGGGACATGGTTTTGTAGATAGTGTAGGCTTGCCCAGCACCTACACCAGCCTGACAGCTTATTCGGCCTAGCCCACAGGAAAGACTAGTCAATACGTGCGGAGGATGTTTTCCTTCACCGTTAGCGTGTGGTATTGCGACTACAAATTCGCAAATGTACGTAACTTTGAAATTTAACAAAGTCATTGGTACATGCCCGCACTCGGGATCGGGATGATTATTATATGTAACTTAAATGCGATGAGTTTCATTTTAGGGTGGTTTATAGCAAATGTTGCACAATTAAGGGTTAAGAACGACAGAGTAGTCATATTCTTACATGCCCAATGCCCATTCCCTTACTTTATTATTATAATAATTTCCACTTCTGAAAAACCACAGATTAACTACGTGTCTGGCGAAACTGTGAACAGTGATTATAGTACATTACACAACTAGGGTAGTAATACAAAGAAAGGCCGAGATCGCAGAAGTTTGCGGCCCGAGCTGCAAGCGAGGGACGTAAATATGCGATCGAGAGCTTTCTTTATTACCTCCCGTCTTGTGTACATCTTTTTATGTCTACACTTGGCCAGAACGCGTACGGAAAAAGCCGCTTTATTGCCAGGTGTGGCATAAAAATATTTTCAATAGAGTTCCTATCACCATATTATAGCGGTCGCAATAAAATATATTGAGTTTCTTAAGGAAAATGTATTGCGTTTTATTTAGCTTTACAAAAAATTTCCTGTCGCCAACAAATTCTTTTCCGTAAAGAAAATATCATGGTTTAACGTGAGCACCCCAGTCTTTCGGGAACCTAGTCTTTCAGGTTCCCGAAAGACTGGGGGTGCTCGCAAGACGAGGGCCTATCCCCCGGGTACTTTTTTGTCCGTCGATATACATCTCTTATAGATTGTATAGTAAAACGCACACGAATGACTTAAAGTACCCCGTACAAAAAGTCCCCCAAGTTACCGAGGACATCAAGAGACCGGACTGGACAAATGTTCGGTGTTTTCTTTTAAAACGCCTCATCTTTTTCAACTTCATCTAGATTACGACACAATGTAATCTCAGAATATTTGCTTCCATAGCGTACGCTTCACTCAATCTCCTAGGAAGAAATGGCCGCACACCGTAGGCGTAGAGTCCGCGACAAGTACTCGGAGGACATTTTTTACGATTCAGGGACTTTTGTTCCTTGGGGATTTTGTCCTTCGTCTGCCCAGGCCTTAATAACTTAACGCTTGAAACTGCCAATCCAAGACATGATTGGTTTGTCCAATGCCCATGCTCATGCCGTCTCAGAGAAAGAAGTGTGAACTCTCGTTGAGGAAAGGCCGTTGCACTACAATGCAGTGAGACCTACGCCACTGTGACGTAAATAAACAATTTGACAGAAAATAACTCAAATCTCAAGATGGGGCGACTTCGAACAGTACCTTTAGCGTGCACGCCTCGAGAAAGGCGAGAGTGGCTTCTCGCTCTCATCCGCTGCGTGTGCGCAGGATGGGGCGACTCCTGTCTAGAAATAAGTCTTTTTGTGGCGGGAATGCTAAGCGACCATTACCATCATGCGTGCCGCTAGAAAGGCGAGACGTGACAAATCCGCGCGGCATCTCGCTCTCACCCGCTACGTGAGCGCAGGATAGAATGACTACTGCCTAGAAATAAGCCTTTTCGAGTCGTCAAAGCTAAGTACCAGTAGCATGCACACTTTAAGAGAGGCGAGAGTGGACAAATCTGCGTAGCATCTCGCTCTCACCCGTTACGTGAGCGCAGGATGAAACGACTCCTGCCAAGAAAAAGCCTTTTCGTGGCGTCAAAGCTAAGTACCAGTAGCATGCACACTTTGACAAAGGCGAGAGTGGACAAATCCGCGTGGCATCTCGCTCTCACCCGCTACGTAAGCGCAGGATTAAAAGACTCCTGCCTAGAAACAAGCCTTTTCAAGGCATGAATACTAAGCGAACAGTACCATTAGCATGCACGCCTCGAGAAAACTGAGAGTGGACAATGACTCGCACAATTTCTCGCTAACTCGCTACGTCAGCGCATGACGCGGCGATTCCTCTCTAGAGAAAAGCCTTTTTCTTCGTTGAGGTCTATCTGTGGGCTGGGTCCTGCCTAGAAACAAGCCTTTCCGAGGCATGGATACTAAGCGAACAGTAGGTACTATTAGCATGCACGCCTCGAGAAAAGTGAGAGTGGACAATGACTCGCATAATTTCTCGCTTACTCGCCACGTCAGCGCATGACGCGGCGATTGCTCTCTACAGAAAAGCCTTTTTCTTCGTTGAGGCCTCTCTGTTGAGGTTTTGCTATCTGTGGACGTACTTTTGTCCTTTTACCTATAATGTTTGCGGCCAGTCCATATATCCGTTTTATTCAATTTGGTCGCGGGACTCCTTTTCTTGAGATACGGCTCAAGGGTAGACCGTACGAGATTGAAAGCAATTTAGTACTTACTTACATTTATTTCACTGATCCGATACGAGAGTTTCTCTTTTGTCTCACTTTTACCCTTGGGGCGCCTTTGACCGCTCTCCGCAAATGACGTAAAATTTTCCGCACCCACCCGTTATTACACCTCCAACCCTTTCTCACCCTTTACCAGGCAGTAGTATTATAGTACTAGTACTATATCCATAAATTGAACCTTATCACTTTGAAATAAAGTCTAAAACCAATGAAAAATGTATACTAGCTCTGAAAAGGGGCAGTTAGGCAAGACATACACGAGTATACACTTGAAAAAAGGTATCAAAATGCTAATACGCGTCAAACTAACTCCTGACCTTGAAAGTAATAATCTAAAACCATTGTTAATTTCAAGGTCAGCATTTGAGGAATGCTGAATCGCCAAGAATGAATCGCTGAATGTGTTGCTAAGCGCAAATCTCGAGAGCAGCTGAACCGATTTCCCTTTTTCTTTTTTTAGAATATATTCCTTTAAATACGAGGATGGTTCTTACGGAGAGAAAAAATAAAAAAAATAAAGAGTAGACTGACGGTTCGCAGCGTCAGCTAGTAATCATATATTTGGAAATGCATGTGAACCGAGACGGCAAAATTTTGTATATTACGTTTTTGACGTAGTAAATGTGACTTAGGGCCAGGGATTATGCCAAACAAAGGTGTACACAGCATTTATGGACTCTATTGGTATAAAACTAAGACATTTTAGGCAGAATATACAAGTAGAACTTGCTCTAAAATGTTATAATAATATGGCGATATTACAACCAATTTAAAAAGTTTATTCTTTTTACTGCTATCCTACTTACCATCTACTTAAATGTTTGAGTGCCTCAATTTTTATGGAGGCCAATTAATCGTCAATCACGTTTAAAAATCCCGAAGGTCGTTCCAGCAGATTTTCCGGAAATGGCCCTCCCGCTCGCACCGACGACAAAAGTGGCGCAAATCCCGTGATCCATCAGGGAGCACTTAATCCGACAAAGACTCTGATGAGGTCGCCCCCGGGACCTTTGCGTGGGGCCGCCATTGTGGGCAGATTTCGGGTTTATCCCGTGAAAGTGATGTAATTCGATAATATCGGACGACCGCGACTTCGCTTGATTTGCGACAAAACAAACACTATTTGTTACCAACACTATTTGTATATTAAATTTGTAACCCGCGGCTTGGTTGGCTCCGCACGTATTGACTAGTCTTTCCTGTGGGCTAGGCCGACTAAGCTATCAGGATGGTATAGGTGCTGGGCAAGCCTACACCATCTATAAAACCATGTCCCAGGCACTACAGCGTCGGAGTGGTCCCTTCACCCATCTAGTGTGAGTGAAGATACCACTGGACGCTGTATAAATATCTCATTAAGTAGATGCAAAAAGGCCAATATTATTATTATATTTGTAGTAGCAATAAAATACTATTTGATAGCTGGTACCTCAGAGATCGACAAAATGTTGGGCCTATGTTACTCCAAATTGTATTAAACATAATGCATATTACTAAAGGCCATCCTTTAGTAATCGTAATTTTGTTGCATTCGTATTATGCCTGCCTGCCTGCCTGGCAGGCAAAATTTCATTTCGAATTGCAAATCTTCTGCATTATTGAAGTCGGTTAAAAACAACAATCCAGCCTGGGTATGATGTACAAAGTGGCGCATTTAAAACGTCAAAAGTCACGACTTTCCAGTACGTTAATGGTCAATGTTTTCGCCACAAAACGTGTGACTCGTGACGTCGTAGTACCCACACTGGGCACTACTCTAAAGAACTACAGTTAATCTGTGGATTCATCGGAACATAGCTAATTAACACGTAGATTAATAAGTTGGAATCGGCTACGCAAAGCACATCCAATTGTCATTGTCATAATAAACTATGAATTGGCAATTTCATAAAGCGCGGCCCTGGGGGTAAAAATGTACTCCTCCATATCAGAACATGTCGCGCTTTAAATTGCCAATTCGTGTTGGGCATGAGCAATGCAACAAGGCGACTCGTAGCGAACAAGTGCCTCTAATGAAAAAAATATCTGTTTTAATTGTGAAACGTGTTTGCAAAAAGTGAACTAGGTAGGTTTTGATCTCAGTAGTGGCGATAGCTACTATGCTTGCTCTAATGACCTAGGTTGTATGTTTTTTAATTTAATTATTTTTCGTTTAGCTTCGCGCAGCCCTTAAAATCATAATAACTTTCCGAGAGCAAGATGTACCAGTAAAACCCTTATATGTTGACTGTGGTTAGCTTAGTACCAACTATGAGTAAAACGTTCTTGCTTAAGACACACTAGCAATCCATCAATCATTTATGACTGACTAAGTGTAAATAGCTGGTAGACGTTTGAAGGTAACAACTTAGGACTTAGTCAATCACCCTTTACGGCTATTGAAAATTGAGTAAGACTTATATCTAACATAGAAGCATTAATAATTATAATAATATTCATGGACATTACATACAAAGATCTCGTTAGCCCCATACTAAGTACAACTAAGTGACTTGTGTTACAGGTGTTAATTCCACGATACATTTAATACAATAAATACATAGATAACATCCAAGACCCGAGACAAACTAGTAAAGTTCGTTTCCTAGTTTGACCCGGCCGAGGATCGAACCCGAGACCTTCGGTTTTATAGTCTACAATAATACAATTATACATCTAGGTACAGTCTGTTAGCTTTTACAATACACTTCGGGCTCTGGAGTAGGCTTCTGTTTTCGCTGAAAGCACAGGAGTGTAATACTACTTCCTGCTCTGTATAAAGCTTTTCTTCACTATTTTGAATTGTTATGTAAATTCAGTGTCATATTAGTTCCGATATTTCTATTACACGAATATATCTGATTCTACCCGATAGTAGCCGAGGTATATTCTAAAAGCTAACAGACTGTAAAATTTTTATTATTAAAGTATTTTCGGCTAGTGCAAAGGTCATTATCAATTTTAATCAATTTTTAACAAGTGCAAAGGTAATTATCTCGTCAAAATAGATGTATTTACTATACCCATCTGCCCGACAGAAAGGCCCTCGGCGGCGGGCAGGCACTCTGTTAATTGCAGCTCGACAAATCAATGAATATTTCGAATGGAAAACAACTTCAGTAATTTAAAATCCAGCTCAAAACCCTTTTATTTAATATTAGTGCGGCTTTTCGTTTATTGTTCATATGTATAAACTAGTATACTGCGATCCCCAACCCGCATGCCCTGCTTGGGGTTGATGGGCATTACCCCCAATGATGGCACAACCTTGCGCTATAGCGCTCATTAGGGGAGGGCTATGTCCAGCAGTGGACTAATATAGCCTGAAGAAGAAACTAGTATTTCCTTCGACTCCATCTATATTTCGATGCATAAGTACCTAAAAAGCAGAGGTAAATATTGTTTATTCAAGGGGCCGTAATACTCGTAATAAATCAATAACTTTTACACACACATTACTACTCCTGCATAGGTAGACGTACAATGACGCATTTTGTGGCAATGAAATGGCAGAATTTGACAGTTAATGTACTGAAAAGTCGCGACTATTGACGTTTAAAGGAGCAACTCGCGTCTTCGTACTACCCGGGCTGGTCCTAAATTAATATATACCTTATGTTCTGGTGACCGATCCAGAACATCAGAATCTTGGAAATAATATTACACCCTGACTGTGGTACAAATAATGAACAAATAAACGCTGTGTTGTACAAATCAAGCACAGCGGCCTCTAGTGGGAATCGAACCCACGACTTTTCCAATGATGAGCTTTCGATCGCGCTGCAAATTATCAGCGCCTGTTATTCTTCATCCGAGACATAGGGTTCTCAAAATGATTTCAATATAAGGTATTCCATATTTTTCCAATCTCGGTCGCTTCCTGCTGGAAATACCGTTTTTGAAAGAGCATAATATCCAAAAGCGTAAGTTGAAAATTATACATACCTACATGCATAAACTCACGCCTGTATCCCAGAGGCGTAGGCAGGGAGTAGGGATTGCCATGATCTTGACAGCTATTTTTTGATTCATCAATATTCATTAGTCGTTATGTGCATGCAACTGACGTGTCAAAAGCTAAACCATTTTTGGTATTAATATTAATCTTACATAACAGTGAAACGATTTATTAATAGTTACGGTCTTTTAAGATAAGAATATTCTTTATTGTACATCAGAGCACATGATATAAAACATGTATAGATATAGAATACTATTGACGGCATTATATGATGCTCATTCTCAATAGATATTTTCTGTGGACCACAGCTCACTCCTCTAAGATGCCATTCATAGGAGCATAATGAGAGTTGTAACTCATAAGATTACACCCACGTTTAGCCGCTATTTAGACTCCACATGACGTTTCCCAAGTGACAAGCTTATCGCCATTTTTCGAAACAATTTAGGTAGGTACATACGTGCCAGTAAAATTACGTACTTTATACAATAGAATTGTATCGACGGTCATGTGACTCAATCCTTCGAAAAACCCGATGGATATAGAAAATTTACTTTTTTATTCGCATTGGCACAATTTTTAGAAGCGGGTTCCTACATTAAAAAAAGAAGAGCTCGAATATGGAAGTTTTTTTTAAACTTCTGCTGAATTGGCTTCGTTGCAATAGTCCCGTTGAAACGTCATTGTTGCCAGTCCCATAGAGAGCTTTGTCAATCCGACAAAAATTGTACAAAGAGACTCTAGTCTTGTTTTTTTTATTAATTTTGCAACCAGCCATGACGCGGGACGCGGCGCAGGTGAAAGTGCTCGCGTTCGTTTGACCAACAACGCTGACAGATTAAAAATGTTATTTCTCTTCGACAATGCCACCGATCTTGGAGCATTTTATTTTTATAGTATTTTAGAGCCATTCGAAAGAGGTGGAGGTTTTTATTTTCTACTTCACCAGCTCCGTTAGCCGTGATCGTCTAGTGGTTAGGACCCTACGTTGTGGCCGTAGTAACCCAGGTTCGAATCCTGGTCACGGCAGTGTCACACTGTCGCGGCGGAGCGAATACTTTTGTTTTTTTTCAAATATGTAAAAATATGTTGCAGAATTAGGTACAACCTAATTCTGCAACATATTTTTACATGACTTTGAAACTAGTATAGTTTGGATGTTTTTTTATGTAATCTCGATTATGATGATTATTCTGCTGGGCAAATACCTCCCCTTTCGCTTTCCCTTTCGCTAAAGGTCGTGAGGTCGTCCCACCATCCCCGCTTGGGTCAGCCACATTTGCCATATCCGTCGAATATAGTGTGGATGCCATAGAAGGAAATTTCCACAGATGTGGAAACAGAGAGAATTTATTTTATTTCAGTTTCTGTTTTAGTAGCTAATAATATTTTCAGATTTACTTTCAAAATCCCTTTGAAACCGACATCATCAATCAACCAGAAACCACGGTTCAAAGAGATCAAAAGGGCTCTTCCTAAAATAAAGAAAAATTCAGCCAGTCTAAACGAAGCGATACAGTTTCAAAGCCAAGATCGGACTTCTTAATCTTTTGATTAGCCCCGGAGGCTTTAAGGGAAAGAACGACTTTTTTTCCATTACCCAACTCGGATTTCGCACTAATTAGATTAAGGAGACACTTTTTTCACTGGTTTTCGCTAACAGGTACTTTGGTGTACCTTTGAGCTTTATTTTTGATAAAAACTTATGTTTTTGTTTCATACATGTAATTATTGTAATTAATAAAATTATTGCCAATGGGTGAAACTGAATAGAGATTTTCACTTAAAAAGAAAACTATAATAATAATACTATTTATTTAAAAAAATCAGATATTACATGTAAAAATAACAACAATCGTTTCGTGATAAATCTATTGTACGATATTCTAGTCGTTGCATCCTGTCTCCTAAACTAGGTGAAAAACCTGTACTATATTAAGAGATGGTGAAATTAAATTAAAGCCAGAGAAAATTAAATTAAAGAAATTATACGTGTACCAAATCCTAACGGAATCCTGACGTTTGCGACAACAATTGACAGTTAACAAGACAAGAATTGTTGACAAGAATTTGACAGTTAAACGCTTGGAATCGTTAATATAATACAAGAGCAGATTGCAGCCGCTGGCTGGTTAGGCTTATAATTAATAACTATTGTAACTATTAATAATTAACATAACATAACATTTACATAAAGGCACATACATTGCTTCCGGGCCCACACTAGGATACCCTGTGTCGTGGGAACCAGAAACCACGACATCACAAACATGTAAACATGTCTCAGACCTGGGGCTTTATTTTAGTCTTCAGCCGGGATTCGAACCCGGGACCTGGTATTGCATGGTAGGCAGATGCGCTACCGCTACGCCGCAGAGGTCGTCCAGTTGTATCCTCGTAAGGAAAATAACAATTGTTTTTGTGATCACGTGAGGACATTGGGCGTTAGAAGGGTATACCACTACGAGTACTTTTTAAGAATAAGAATATAGTAATAATAATCACTTCCACACAACACAATCACTTGACCTGGGGGGTGTGTCTCTAAAAGGTATAGTTGTTCAATAGAGTCATATTAGTCCGGTAATGGTCGTTTCATTCACACTATCGGTAGTCTGGTAACCAATCGCATTGCAAGTGTACAACCCGTGCTACTTAACTCGGCGGCGCCTCGCGCGATTCGATCTTCTTTGCGTAAGATGCCTATTTGATTTGCGCGGGTTATACCCCGGAAATGACATTGTACTGCTGTTGCTTTGTAGACTACCAAGGTGAGGCAAATAATAACCATTGTCGTGCTTATATCATTCTATTGAAAAACTATATAAGTATTAGACTCTAGCGCCTGGTCCTAAACTAGGGTGCTATGGTAACCAGTTGCTGACGTCACAAAAATAAAAATACACCCAGACTGAAGTCACTAGTACAAGTGTACAGCGGTCCCCAGCGGGAATCGAACCCTCTACCTCTGCCTTAGTACCTACCCAAGAATATTCTCTATAATTTTCTTTTTATGTTAATTAATGTGTTCTTTATCTATCTACCTATTTATCTATTTAAGGTCATCTCTATATATCTTCTATCTATGTTAGTAAAATTCAAAGTCCTGACTGACCTAGGAAGTTGAAATTTTGCACAGAGGGTCTATATAATGTAGGCAAGGAATAAGACCGGATTTTTTTAAATTCAACTCCTCAGGGCGTGAAAAGGGTTGCCAAAATTTGTATGGGAGGTATAATAAATGTTGTCTAATTTTCTTGAAACTTAAAATAAATTTCGACACAATTGATTGAACACGTGTTTCGCCGTTTTTCTAAATTTAACTTTTAAGGGAGTGAACGAGGTTGCAAAATTTGGTTTCTCGAATCTTTTCTACGCGGACGGAATCGCTGGCAAAAGCTAGTATATCTGTAAAGCCGTAGTTGCCCTGCTAAATAGCCATCTCAGCTGTTGATGGAGGTGGCCCAAAGTCTGGACATAAATACTGCTACGAGTAACTCAACCCCGGCACCAAAGGCAGTTATCCCGCGCGCGATATTAGACACAGACTAATCCCGCTCTCATCAGCTGCGTGAACACGTTATGTACTTTCGTGAAGTTATGGTTTCAGTATCACTCGCATACCGGAAGGAAAACATCGTGAGGAGACCTGAGAAGCTGAGGTGTTCAAATATCTCAGTGCTTGAAATATTCAATCCGCGATGAGAGCGGGATTAGTCTGTGTCTAATATCGCATTAGACACAGACTAATCCCGCTCTCATCAGCTTCGTGAACACGTTATGTACTTTCGTGAAGTTATGGTTTCAGTATCACTCGCATACCGAAAGGAAAATATCGTGAGGAGACCTGAGAAGCTGAGGTGTTCAAATATCTCAGTGCTTGAAATATTCAATCCGCGGTGGGCACGCGTGGTAATTAAGCCCATTCTCTCTCTTTGAGAGAAGACCTGAGCCCTCCAGTGAGACGTTTATGGGCTACATATAAAAAAAATGACACAGATATAGACGATTAGAATTGTTTAAAGTAGGTGCGCCAAACAACGTACATCGACCATACATCGACCAAATAGGGATGTATTAGCAAAAGGGATTAGCAAAAAGTACCCGGAACCAGCGTGCGTGCATGCAACGACTTATGAACGTTGATGAAGCGAAGGTGATCTGTCAGGATCGTGGCAAGTGGCAGTCCCTGGTCTCTGCCTACCCCGCTGGGATACAGGCGTGAGGCTATGTATGTACAAATAACGTATGCAGATTGATCTCAAGCGGCCGCTGTTTACTTGCCGATGCTGCTTTGGAAGCGTTTGTCGCCGTCGAAACGTCGATGCATAATGCAAAGAAGAAAACTTCGCAATTTTTCTTTTGTCACTGGCTCTGCTTATTTTCCTATACTTACTTGTTATTCTTTTGTAAGCAGCTTTGCCCTAACGACTCGCAGCTTTTTGGCCGTTTCAATATTTGGTAACATAAAGTGTGAAAGGACCACTTGTGTGCACACTGCGCGGAGTACCCGAGTAGCTACACAGCCTTCTTTTTATGACCTCTCCGTCTCTCCTCTCATCTCCTTCTGATTCGAGGCTTAAAGTGTTTTGTTTTTATTTTGTGGACAGAACTAGGCCTCGATTCGCTACTTATAACTAAAAATATGGGGCTCAACTCGACTGTTTGAACAGTTTTTACTATGGACGCATATTTTGCTGCTTCATATCTGCTATTGGCTCTTCTTCGTTAAGCCTTTGGTGCCGGCTGTTATGCAATGGCAGTCGTTAAGCCATTTCAGAGGCCTTATGGGCGGCTTGATAACTTCTGACAGTGAGGCCCGGCCACTGTCTTATAATCCTCCACCAACCCGGACTTGGCCCCTGTGGTGGAGTGTGGCCTAACCTTCCTGCGATGCAGGAAGAGACCCGTGCCCCAGCATTGGGGACATACAAGGGTGCATAACGAACGATTGGCTCTTCTAGCTATAATCAGATGCGGTCTAAGTGAATTTATTATTGTTAGTTGATGCTCCATTAAGCATTAACAATTATTTTGTGGATCTAGTCCATTATTTCAGTCTCTTTTATCAAAATTTAAAACGGGCTCGATGCTGTTCAAAATGGATGTATTATGCTACATAAAAAAAGATAATTTCTTACACCCTGCAACTTAATGCATATAGGTTAGAATTTAAGAACTATTTATTGTATTCGACCATAGATTGAGTAATTCCATTGTCCACGGTGAATTTTGGTGGTGATACAGACGCAATACAGTATAAATATGGACTTCGACTCTTCGAGCCAGTAAGGAACAATCCGACTGAACGATAAAAAAACAAAGCTTGAAACATTAGCACCGTTTGCATTGATGTAACAGCGATTAATTAACCGACTTAAAGAAAGGAGGAGATTATCAATTCGATGTATATTATTTTTATACTATGTTTTCGCATAACTTCGTCAAATCTTAACCGTTTCTATTAGGTATAGCGTCCCATTGTTCCCATTTTAATTTGTTGAAGATCTGATGAAGACTTTCAGAGTTGGAGAATGGAACTCTTCAATGGACAGCAATTAAGGCCTAATGAGGCCTATGAATTAGTAATATGCATATGTTTTATAGGATACAGCGTAAAATTTGTCCCAAGGCAATATTGTGAGGTTCTGATGAAGATTTTCAGAGATGGAAATTGAGAATTTCAAATTGTAAAGCAAAAAATTAAAAAATTTAGTTAGGTTTTGATGTTACAAACACTTTGCTCATCAATCATTTTCATTCAATAACTCATTCTCTGGTATTTATGATGGTTTACGCCATTCCATTTGAATATTTTAGATTTACCATCAACGGATCAACACACGCAATCGGCTCAATATTCGATAATGTTGAAACATTATCGATTTAAAAACCTATTTGGAGGCTGTACGTTATACAGAGAATAGTGTAGAGGTTCGAAATTTCACTGATGCCGGTGAGTCGCCCATTGGCTCAGTTGGTAGAGCACTGGCACGGATAGCCAGAGGTTGCGGGTTCGAATCCCGGCATGGGTGAAATTTTAAGCCTCTAAATAGGTTTTTAAATTTGTCCTTAGCACGGGTTAGTGCATTAAAAATTAAAATAGTATTATCGATTTAGCCTATTGTTGAGGAAGCAACATGATGTTTGTCTATGAATATGACTTTACCGCTCTCGATCTATAATCACGATCAGAAATGTATTGGCGAAATCCGTTTCGTTTGACCGAAGATTTCCAGTCAAGTTTTCATAAGCTGAGTTCCCAGAAACCTGGCTCCATTTATACCTTTGGTGAAATCGGACTTAAGTTGAAAATTCCGTTAATTAAGTTAAAACCTGCTTAAAAGCTTCCTGCGATGCATGAATAGACCCGTGCCCCAGCAGTGGGGACATACAAGGGTTGATAACGATAAGTTAAAACCTGTTCTGAAAATATGTGGAGTTATTAATTCCTTTGATGTTCATTAAGTGAACATTTTGTTTTCATAGCAAATAATTTTTTTCGACTTGACATGACTCGACTTGAGCCAAGCGGAGATGGCGTGATTACTACACGACTTTTTATACCAGGTTAACAGGAGGTGGCCATGACTAGGGAGGAGTGGAAAGCAAAAGGGAAGGCCTTTGCCCACCAGTGGGACACAATCGAGGCTGTAATAAGAGACTTATACTCGAAAAATAATTAGTTTTTCATTCATTCATATCATTAAAACGTAAAATACCTATCAGACATGATTTTAGGAATGTCGATATTTTTCTGTCTCTAACTATATGGTAAATATCGTAAATGCACGAAGAAATTGAGTTTTTTATTGGGCCGACCTTTCGCTCTTCATATTGTACGCCTACAGGCAGCTTCTGAACTCCCAACCTTTTACACGAAGCGTCGATTTTTATTTATGAAAAAAACATTTTTATAACACTCCCAAATGGAAATACGATGTGGCCTTGTTACGCCAAATGGGACTTTGTGCCTATAATCACAAGGGTTTTGCTTCTAAAATGGCGGAGTAACGAATAATTTTAATTGACGCGTATTATGGGCTTTTGTTGCCGTTGGCGATGCTGTAGCATTATGTCGTTCCCTAATTGGGGGAATATACTCCACCTTTAGTACCTAAGATTGTCATTTTTCTCCTTTGATCTCTCTTTGATCATGATTCTGGACTCCGAGCCTTCATGTACATCATGCACGTTATGTACATTTGTGAAGTTGTAGGTAGTAGCAATTCAACTCGCTGGTCGTGAAGGAAAACATCGTGAGGAAGCCTGAGTGTCTGAGGTGTTCAATTTTTGACGGCCTCGGTGGCGCAGCGGTTTGGCACGCTGCGCGCTGCAGTAAAACCGATGGTCTCGGGTTCGATCCCCCGGCCGGGTCAAACTAGGAAACGAACTTTTCTAGTTTGTCTCGGGTCTTGGATGTGATCTATGTATTTATTGTATCAAATCTATCGTCGAGTTAGCACCTATAACACAAGTCATGTAGTTGTACTTAGTATAGGGCTAACAAGATCTGTGTAATATATCCCTCAGTACCTCAGTGCTTGAAATTGCCAATCCGCGGAGGGCACGCGTGGTAATAACGCCCATAATCTCTCTCTGAGAGAAGGCATGTGCCCAGCAGCGGACGTATATACGGCATAAAAAATGTGTTTGCTAACCTAATTCGATGGCCTCGGTGGCGCAGCGGTTTGGCACGCTGACTGCAAAACCGAAGGTCTCGGGTTCGAGCCCCGGCCGGGTCAAACTAGAAAATGAATATTTCTAGTTTGTCTCGGGTCTTAGATAACATACCATAATATTTACATACTGGCACATACATTGCTTCTGGCCCCACACTAATCCTAACCCTGTGTCGTGGAAACCAGAACGACAACACAAACATGTAATCATCCAAGACCTGGGGGTTTTTTTTTTGTTCCCAGCCGGGACTCGAACCCGGGACCTCTTGCATGGTAGGCAGACGCGCCACCGCTACGCCTCAGAGGTCCTAGATGTTATCTATGTATTTATTGTATTACGTCTATCGTCGAGCTAGCACCTGTAACACATGTTATGTAGCTGTACTTAGTGTGGGGCAAACGAGATCTGTGAATTTTTTATTTATTTACAATTTAACTAGCACCATGAACTTGTTCAGAAATAAAATTATTGACTAGAATTTAATTGAAAAAGTTTTCACAGATTTTTTTGTTTGTTACAGAGCAGAGAATGCGGCGGGATGGAGGGTAACGCGACCGCGCCGCTCGCGGACGCTGCGCCGGCGCACCTGCTGCCTCTGCTCGGGCTCTACACGCTGATCTCACTCGTCGGGATTGTCGGTAAGTCACTAGTCTTTAGCATTAAGCCCACCTTTTGAGCACTCTCTGTTGTGCAATACAGTATTAATATTAAGAAGTCGCTCGGAGTGGAAGCGCTCGTGGCCTAGTCGAATCGAGGGATTGGAATCAATCACTCGAGTTTCGCAACAACAGACGCGCTACGAAGCCGAAAAATAGAATAAGAATTTAGAAAATTGGAAGTAAAGTCATGCTTGTAGCGTGCTTTGCATACAGATTTAATACAGTGATTTCCAGATTTATTATGTGGAAATTCCTTAGTTAAATTCCGCCAAAAATGCCACAAGCACCATGCGGTTAGTTAATGCACCGCCTCCCTCCCACTTTTTCAAGCAGAAGCAAGACACGAAAACACCACCACCGACACCAATACCTGTGTGTGAAATTACGCGACGCGTATCGCCTCTAACACCAGGCATGCTCAGGCTCACAAGTGCAAGTGGCCGTCACCGCTTTTTTTTTTAGCCCTATAAAGGGCACCCTCCGGAGGACACGGGGGAGTGAGGTGGTGAATGCTCATGCATAACAGCACGGGCCCGGCCGTGCTGCCAATGTGGGACTCACAAGAAGTGCGCCTACCCACTAAACACCACCTTGGGACTGGTTTTGGTCCCAAAGACCCCTAAACTCACATCGGGAGCGACCCCCCTCGAGGCCGAGGAGGGCGCACAGTGGAGCTCCCTAGCGGAGCGTCCGCTTAGAAGAGTTTATATTACAAAACTGCTATGAAAGAGCAGTGTCCCCGCTAAGGGGGACACTGGCAGAGGAAAAAACGCTCCGTTTATATAGGCTAGGCCGCCCCAAAATGAATATATTAATAAAATCAACCTATCCTACAACTTCTATTCAAAGCTATGCAAAAGGACATCTAAATGTCAAAAGCTGCGCCCAGATCATCGCCTCCTCCGCCTCCTCTGGAGAGGGTCCCCAGAATGCTGGCTACAATAATGTAAAATGTATCTTTGCACTGTCTACACTATGTGGAGCTGTGTTTGCGTTCTTCTTTTTTTCAGGCTATATGTTAGTCCACTGTTGGACATAGCCCTCTCCTAATAAACACCATAGCGCCCTGCAGCTTGCCGCATCCAGCATCTGCCAGCAGTTTTTCACAGATCATCATCCCACCTGGTCGGAGGGCGTCCTACACTACGTTTGCCGAGTCCCGGTCTCCGCTCAAGAACACGTTTACTCCAACGGTTGTCGGTTCTTCGCGAGACGAGGCCAGCCCACTGCTACTTCAGCTCGCTAATTCTCTGAGCTATGTCGATAACTTTGGTTCTCTGTGTTTGCCTACTACATGCTTAATACGCCCTGTACCATGGCATTCGAATACAATCCAAACCAGAGCCCGTATTCATCCACTGCTGGGCATTAGGCTCTTTCAAGGTACTTGTTCCACGTCTTTCTTTCTTCAGCCATCTTCATTCCACAGTCGATTATTCCACCAAGGGAAATAGATAGATAGATAGATTGATAGATAGAATATACTAAATCTAATTCAGAGCATCGATTCAGCCAGCTTGGTTTATTGCAACTTAATCCATTTCTTAATCTCTTCTTGAATACCTTTTTAACCAATCGGCTTTGATTTTGATGGATGTATCTTCTTTTTCCTGAGCCTCTCCACTAATTGAGGTTGGCGATCCGATGTCCAAATTCCTTTTCATTTCTTGCGATTTAAAAAGTGAGGCAATTATAAAAAATCTTCCTTCATCCACTCCACATATCCAAAGCAACGCAACATTCCTGTCTCAATTCTAGTCACAACATCCTCTTTCGTTCCACAACGTTCTCTATTCAGACTATTGCGTATCCTGTCATTTAAAATGACACTACAATGGTACGGTTAGCAAGAAGTCGTGGGTTCGAGTCCCGGCATCGGCGGAATTTTAGCATCTAAATAGGTTTTTAAAAACATGATAAGCATAAAAAGCTTTCTTCTCGAAAAATACTTATATTGTGGGTTGGTCCCTGTGTAAAACGGTCCAATTTACAGTTTTATATGCGTATACGTCCTCCAGGCAATGTGAGCCTGATGGCTGCGCTGGCGTCGGGCGGCGCCTCGCGGCTGCGCACGCCGCAGCTGCTCAGCGCATGCGCGGCTGACCTGCTGGTCTGCGCTGCCAGTGCGCCGCTCGCTGCCTCCCGCGCTGCCAGCCTGCATCCACTGCCGTGTCTGCTGCAGTACTACATTGAGGTAATCGGCCGTGCTGTAGTAACGTGGGGTTTCGTAAGCCACTCTCTCTCCCCTCTTGAAGTTCGAATCTCTCCTTATTAGGGGTGGCTTGAATACTTAGCGTGTTACTAGACCGATGAGGCATCTTTCCTTCCTCCACTGCTTCTTTCTACTTACTTTATTAATTTCGTCAAACATGTTCGCCTTACTAAATTTGAAGACGTTTAAACGTTTTCTAGTTTATGATTCCACTTTTTGTCTTTCTTCCCTGTTTTCCCACCACATTACTTTCCGACGCTCGCACAACCCGTGTGTATTTTTTACAGTATTAGTTGCGGCACTTCATTGACGTAAACTCTTTTTCTTTATTTCCGTCCTTACCCAAATATTACAAACCATTTATTTGCATGTTTCTCAGATTAATGAGGCATGTTCCATTTCTCTTCCATTTTTTTTTCTTAAAAAACGGCCTACGGTAGAAGAATTGATTTTGTTCTTTTTTCATTTGCAGTCATTTCCAGTAGCGGCCAGTACGCTGTCCCTTGTGGCCATAGCGGCGGACCGCTGCGGGGCGGTGAAGAGGGGTCGGGGGGCTACGGTGCTGGCGCGGCCCGTGCTGGCCATCGTCGCCGTGTGGATTGCAGCCATAACGCTAGGTAGGTAACTTGAATGGGCATTGTATCATAAAAATATGTAATTTTTTAAATAGGCCATTCGGGCGCACAATTTTTTTTCTAATTTCAACATGTTCACATCTCAATGTCAACATGTTGGAGTTTTTAACTCAAATTATATTAACCCTTCTTTCATCGACATGTAAATTAAAACATAAGAGGGTCGACTTAGAATCATACACTTATTATTATTAATACTTTTATTGCACTTGAATTTATCTATATATTTATTACAAAAATAAAAATTAGTTTCATTAATTTATGATTGTATCCTGATTCAGCCCAAATGACTGACATTTAAAATGCCACAAGATTTGTAATTTTTGCAACTGTTATCACTATTTAGAGCAACGCCCATCAAGTGGGCATTGTCAAAAGGAGGATAAGGACTGGAGGGCTACCTTGCTTGTGCGGCCCGCTGGTCATCTTTGCGTTCTAGATTTTTCTGGAACCATAATAATTGAAATGCTTGGAATTGACTCTGTTCCCTTGCACATATAGCAAGAGAGCATTGACCGTGGACAACGTACCAAACAGCGCTTAAGAGGAAAAACACTTCCTTCGCGTTGCCACTAGAGAATGCGATTTTTGTACATACCACATATTTTCAAACCTTGAACAAAATTTACCTGATCTTGGTTCCGATTCAAAAGCCCCGCAACCAATAGACCCCATAACAGCAACCCATTTGTCCGCAGGCGCGGCAGCTGCGATACCGCCCTGCATATCCTGCCCGCCGCTGGCAGCCGCGCACGCGCTTATCACTTTCTGCTTTCCGGTGGTCGCCGTGGCGCATTGCCACTGGGCGGTCCACGTCAAGCTCACAGCCCTGTCCCTGACAGCTCGAGCGGCGCACGGGGAGCTACCCCTCCCAGTCCCGCTCATACAAAGACCCACACACGTCATCATCGTCGCGGGAGTCGGCCCGCGCGAGCGCAGAGATGCCGTCGACGTCGGCGACGTTCGCTCGAAGAAGCTTCAACCAAGCCTGCTAGGGCCACAGCCTCTGACGTCAACGCTCCGCTCTCGGAGACGACTGGGAAACGTCCTAATGGGCATAGCAGCTTTGTTCGCCGCATGCTGGTGTCCACACGCAGCCGTGGTACTGGCGGGAGCATGCGGGCTGCAGGCACCGCCCGTACTAGCTCAGTACGCTCTGCTGCTAGGCCATGCGCATTCGGCTCTAAACGCGGCCGCCTATTGGGCACTGAACCGACACGCTTTGACAGCGGCCTGCGCGGCGTGGAGACTCCCGCAGCTGAGAGTGAGGGAGGAAAGACCTTCGTCTACGAACGAGGCCGCCCTTGGAGCGTTCCACCCCAGACTGGCTCGCCCCGCGCCCTCCCCGCGCCCGCCGCCCTCCAGCTTCCTATACTGATGCCCATCTACCTTCTAAGCTCTTAAACAACACAAATATAGGAGAAGACTATAAGTATATTTCTTTTCTTATTGGGATATAGATATTCATTCAATACCTGAGCGGTTTAATCGCCGCATAGTTGTACCGCCGCCGCCTGCAAGGTGCATGGTTGCTGCCATCGCGAGCATTGCATGTTTTATTGAATACGGCTAGGACTAGGACTATGAGGCTCGAAGTATTGAAACGTGTCAGCTACTAGTTGTGTTGTGTAGCAGCGGCAAGTGCGCCGACTGCCTGCCGTTGGGTTTTTACAGTGATATTATGAAACATTCGATACATCGCACAACTTAATACTCAAAGATAATAATTGCTGGGTTGGAGCCTTGTGGCGCAGCCGGTACGACGTTTGCACGTATCATATGCCAGCACACCGCGATTTATTATTGTATTTGTGATTTGCTTATTTCGCTCTCTGCAATTTTGATACGTTTACAATCGTGAAAGATAGAATTGAGATGCTTGATTGTTTTTGTATTGCTTCATTTGTATAAATTGTAATGTATAAAACTGTAAGGTTTTATATTCAAAACTAGCAGGGTCCGCTAGTTTTGAAACGTTGTTTTGCTATATTAAAACCTATAACCTATTTTTAGACCTCCAAATGTAAGTATACAAAAAAATCATAAAAATCAGCCAAGCTGTTTTGGAGGGCTTTTATAACAAACACTGTGACATGACATTTTTATATATTACATACATCAATAAAGAAACAGAACTTAAAATTACTTATTATGCTTTATCTTTGGATATAGTTGGTATAAGACCTAAAACTACCATGGGTAACCTATAACGCATTATGATCCTTTTAGTTGCTAAGCCTATGAGTTATTAGTCGTCCTCCTATATCTGTGTTGCGCCCTCTCGATCTGTGATTCCTGTCTATCAGTGCCTCGTGTAGTCTTGCGCATACGTCGTTTCATTCATCGTTATAAACGTGGTTAATTGAAAATTCGAGATCACAGAGAATACAGCACATGGATGTCGTTTGGTACTATAATATAATATTCGTCCTTCCTGTCGCCTTACCCCATGAACACAAAGGAACTAACTAAGCAGTTTTATTCTTCCACCCATCGCCTACGAAGCTGTATTTTCTGTGCGCCTAACTATAATATATTTTATGGAGAATTAAACAATGTCCGTGAAGCAATAATAATAAATTGTACAAAACGCTCCAAACTGTCTTTTCATTGATATCGTAAAGCTCGCCGGATTTATCACTACACCCTCCACATGTTCGTTCCATTATGATAAGCCTGCAAACGAGATAGGGGACATACTGGGTAGTAAATCAGGCTTTAGGAGAGACTTGTCACGTTTACGGAACGGATACAACAATCAAATGCATGCAAATATGTGAGAACCGTTTTGCTTAAGCCTAGCAATACACCAGGCTCTGGGTTCAAAGATTCTTCGCGAACATTGAGCATGATTAATTGTAGAAAGAGCTTGTAAGTCGGTTCCATTGAGTTAAGTATTTTGAAGTTACGTTACGAAGCGGGATTGTAACAAACTTTTTGTTCTGTAATTATGTTAGAGCACCAGTGTTAGAGAAAAAAAAATAAATAGGTATGCAGCCAAATTATTGTGCCACTCTTTTCTCAAGATTCTCGAAACTCTTGGATTATTATATTCTTTGTCTTGCACTAACCCGTGCTAATGACAATTTTAAAAACCTATTTAGAGGTTAAAAATTCCATCGAACCCGCAACCTCTGTCTAACCGTGCCAGCGCTCTCCCAACTGATATAATGGGCAAGTAACGGCATCAGTAAAATTTCGAACCTCTTTACAACACTCTCTGTATTATTTATTGTGGCTCATTGTACTTTATCTATAGCGAGAGGGGGTCCAAAAACATATCAATCGAGAGGCGAAAAAACTTAGGTTGGGGCGGGAAGACATGACATGACATAAGCGAGTAAGTATAGGTTTACTTCTTCTACAAGTGCCGTCTTCTAACAGAGGTTAGCAGCCAATTTGGCTATCTTGCTGTTCGAGCTTGCTTGAATATAAACACGGAACTGGTACTTTGTTGAAACCACTCTCCTAAGTTGTATAGCATAGGTTTACTGACTGCACTAATTTCTAATTTTCAGCAAGAGCCTTTCGTAAGGAATATTTTACTTGGTACAATATTCCTTCCTGCGATGGAGGAAGAGACCCGTGCCCCAGCAGTGGGGACATACAAGAGTCGATATCGATTGTACTTGGTATGTCGATCACTTTTATCAGCGCTCACTGAGGGCGCGCACTCTGTCTCTGAGCTGAGAGCACCACAAATAGGGACCTCCTCGAGACGTGAGGTAAAGCAATATGCGACATGAAAGTTCAGGCACGCTACTTCAATCTGCTTATTATTTACCTACAGGCTCTAACGTTTAGGGCGAACGTATTTTGTTCGCTGCTGGTACTTACGCCCCCATCATGTGTACTATCTGCCGTAGACTGTTTGCAGTGCCGTCGAAGGTTGTTCAAGTGGTAAGGCACAAATATAACGGCAATTTGACGACCTCTGTCGCGCAGCGGTAGTGCATCTGCCTACCGTGCGAGAGGTCCCGGATTCGAACCGCAACTGGGGACAAAAAAAAACCCAGGTCTTGGATGTTAATATGTTTGTGATGCAGTTGTTTCTGGTACCCACGACACAGGGTATCCTAGTGTGGTGCCAGAAGCAATGTATGTGCCTATATGTAAATTTTATGTCATGATTTGTTATTTTTCTTGAAGTGATTGCGTAGATCGATTTTGTAGGTAGAGATGAGCTATTCGATTTTGTTACTTTTCTACGAATTTCTCTGTTTGTCCAATAGAGATTTTATTTTTATCGCCCGCAGTGTAGATTGGCGTCATAAAAATTTATGAGGAATTACCCTTTTCTTGCGACCGTGCCTTTTTTGCCTGTCTCGTTGATCTAGCAGTATCAAGTTTGATTGTTAACAGATAGGTCGTGGGTTCTGTTCCCGCTTGTAGCCGCCGTACTTTGATTTGTACAAATGACCTCTGTCAGGATGATTTTCAATGTTTTTGAGGTCCGTTACCAGGTCTGGTTACCACAGAACAGAGTATCCTAGATTGAGACGTACAAAGAATGTGTAAAGATATGTGTTATATGATAGTTATTTATTTACTACTGTATGAAATGGATTTATTTATTTATTTTGTTTTAATATTTATTTATTTATTTATTTATTTTGTAAAAATTATTTGGATTAAAATACTATATCTTTCCCCTTCGGCCACTTTGGAAAACAAAGTTTCGAAACCAGTTTCGAAAACAGAATTATTTTTCTTTTTAGCAAACCTGGTTTCGAATCATTCTGTTATCAAAGCTGGTTTCCAATACAGAATATAAAATCTTCTATCTAAAAACTTTGCCTTCTTTCTTCAATGCGAAAAAATATATATTGGGGAAACTTTCAAAATTGCAAAATTATCAACCGATACAGTGTCTACGAATTTGACCCACTATAAGACGCTTACGCGCACACTTATTGCGTGAATGTGGAATTAATAATAATAATAATAAATATTCATGGACATATTACACAGATCTCGTTAGCCCTATACTAAGTACAACTAAATCACTTGTGTTATAGGTGCTAACTCGACGATATATTTAATACAATAAATACATAGATAACATCCAAGACCCGAGACAAACTGGAAAAGTTCGTTTCCTAGTTTGACCCGGCCGGGGATCGAACCCGAGACCTTCGGTTGCACAGTCAGCGTGCCAAACCGCTGCGCCACCGAGGCCGTCAAGTGAAAGTGAAGACGTGTGCGTATTGCTCCGCTTTTAAGTGGAATTTTATTTGAAACACTGTCACCCTTTGTACCTAAGGAAGGCTGACAGGGACTGATGACGATGTTGAGGTGGTAATTTACTATGGAATAGCTGAAATGAGCAGCTGATATTTTCTGGTATTTTAAATGTCACCCGCATTAAACAAATTAAATAAATAAATAGGTACTAAATGTGGTTACTATTCATGAGTGGAGCCTACCCTTTTCGGAGGGATATTTTAAACCCTGTATACTTTTTCCTAAAGGAGACGGGGGTTTCTGGGCCCGATTGTAAATAGTTGAGATATGGTTTAAGAAAAGCGTTGTATTTTTCTATTTTAAAATATAAAAAATTAGCTCAATTCACAATCTGGAAGACGAGAAATCTTAAAAATAAGTTCATGTCCCTAATAAAATAGGATACTTACCGATTACTTTAATCGATTAGTCTGCATGTATTAAATAAAAAACACCTGCACCAGATGATTGATTCAATTAAATTAAATAAATACATTATAATATACCTACTTAATTTCAACAGTTTAAAAAAGTCCAAATATTAACTTGATGAAAATAAATCTTTAAATTGATTCTCGTTTACGGATCGATTTATTACCCGTGTTTGTCAACTGTATTTTTAATCTGTGTCTGTGCCAAGAAAAACATCCTTGGTCTGTGCTAACAGTGACAGGCGTGAGTCGTGACAGCTCCCTGACTCAATCTATGATCACTCGTCTTCTCTCAGAATAATAGAGCGTCTTCTCGTATCGCTTAGTGCTTTTTGAGTGTGTTTCCTGTTGTTTTTGTTATTATAATTCTCCGACCAGTGCTTTCTTTCTACCGACTTATGATCTTGCTTAACTTGTACGGACTAGGATAAGTTTAGTATAAGTTTCATTGCCAGCTTGTTGCATAGCCTCACTTTTACTAAATCTCTTATAACACTGCTCTCAGATTGCCAAAATCCGCAGAATTTTCCGAGATGGTTTGCTAATATATAAGCTCTATATTGATACCTCTCTCACCTTGTAACGTGGCGCCTTCAGCGCCAGCTACTTCACTGCCCCTAAGGCCTTACTCCTAATGGGGGTGCGTGTTAAGGGTCCCTGAGGGGGTGGGAAATTAAACTCCGGGGTTAGTTGCAACAGACTGGACCTCCATTTATTCTAGGGACCAGAGATATTCCACACTTATACTACTGAAACTAACCTATTCGTGCACTTACACCTAACGGCTTTATGCCAAAGAACTGGGGCCTCGCGGGCCACTATCTATTGCACGCTTGCTAAACCCTGTGTGGCGGCACTGATGCCGCGCCCTTCTCTGGGTGAGCCGCCCCGGCGGTGGTGGTCGTGCGCGGGACCTCGGGTCGATACTTCAGGAGCCCGGAGGCTCGGGGACAGCACCGACCACGATTGGCCCGGAACACGGCCACGCCGGCGGCAGGGGGATTTGGGTAGAACTCCAACCCGGGATCGAATCCGCATAAGAGCGTGACCGACCTCCAGTGTATGTTGGAGTCCGACGCAAAGTCCGTCTTGACTGGTAAAACTCTATAATAAGAATAAGAATTCTTATTATAGAGTTTTACCAGTCAAGTCTTGACTGGCTCTCGTGGCGGTTTATATACGCTCGGGCGCTTCCCCCTCCACGACGACCATCGGTGTGCACGCGCTTGCTGCGTGCGCCCTGTTGCTAGGCGCGGTGACGTCATGGAAGATTCCGCTCCGGCCGGCTATTGTATCGCGGCGACGCGCTGCCGCGTTACAACCTTTTTACACCCAGGCCCAAGAATGTATGAAAGTGTATCCGTCTCCTTTTAATTAAAATGTTTATTGCTTTGAAACGTTTTCCTGAGAACGTTTTCCAGTAGCAATATTTCAGATCAACCCCTGTCCTATATCAAATAACCAGCCTGTCAGTATTTTCCTCCGACATAGATACCTGTCGCAAAAGAAATATCGCAAAAATTCTACGATGCTCTGCTATCGACGTACTTCTCTTGTCGTTCAACTGTAGCCTTTACAGGATAACATTAAGACCAAGTAGAGTTTGTAAAGATGAATAGCAAGCAAACCAAGAGTAAATAGGGTGCAAAATTGTGCGTATGTTTGTGTTGTGTGGGAAGCTGAAAGGGTGTAATGAAGGTTCGGTCCGGCTGATGTTCAATTTCTGGCAGTAAATTGAAAGGAAATTTCAATTTTCCTTTCTAAATATTGTTTTACTTTCTACATAGTGAACTAGCTACTTGCGAATGAAAATATCATGAGAAAACCACAGTGCCTGAGATATCGATATGCTTTAGGGTCTGAAATCGTCAACGCGTAGTGAGCAATCCCCTTTTCTCCCTTGATGGAGAGGAAGAAAAGGCTTATAGCCTGCAGGAACGGTATAGGCTTATGAAGGTCGTATTAATGTATTAATAAAGCGGGTTTACCTACCTTTACCGACGGCCTCGGTGGCGCAGCGGTGTGGCACGCTGACTGTAAAACCGGCGGTCTTGGGTTCGATCCCCGGCCGGGTCAAACTAGGAAACGAACTTTTTTAGTTTGTCCCGGGTCTTGGATGTTATCTCTGTATTTATTGTATGAAATCTATCGTTGAGTTAGCACCTATAACACAAGTCATTTAGTTGTACTTAGTATAGGGCTAACGAGATCTGTGTAATACGTCCATGAATATTAATTTATTATTATTATTATTACCTCTGAGATCGCTATTGAGTGCGTAGGAAATTTGCGGTTTCGATTCGGCATCTTAATTGGACGCTCTTAAATGTTTAAGGGCTGATTTTTCAATAGTCAGATAACTTTTATCTGAGGAATAAAAATGGCGGTTTGACATAATTTTCATACATAAGCTGTCAAACCGCCATTTTTATTACTCAGATAAAAGTTATCAGACTATTGAAAAATCAGCCCTAAATCGACTTGGCAAGTTTAAAGTGTAAAACTATTTTTATATCACTGCTAGTCTTGTAAAAATTTGAAACATGCAAAGTTCTTATAATTATATTAAGTGTTTTTATACAGACGAGAAGTTGGTCAGTTTTTTTGTTACATTTAAGTCTTGGTAGGATTGTTATTTCAACAAAGTAATACTATGTTTTTTTTAGTGAGGTCTTAACAAAACTGCAATGTAATTATAATCTAAGGCACAAATAAAAAGAATTGTATTCATAAAATTGCAAATATTGGAAAAATCTATATATTTCAATATTTGTCTTTGGCACTAGGCGAAATAATTAAAAACAAAAAATGTGCGAATATTACATTCCGGCCTTAACAGCTACGTGGTAAGGCTGTAAAATTACACGGCTAGCCGAAGTTACTCTTTTTTAAAGTGCCCTTACACACACTAGGTGCAGCGATTGTAGCTCAGTGGGTAGAACAATGGACTCGCAAGCTAGAGACCTAGGTTCGATCCCCAGTGCGGGCATGTACCAAAGACTTTGTTTAATTTCAAAGTTAGGTACATTTGCGATTTTTTAGTCGCAATACCACACGCAAATGGTGAAGGAAAACATCGTGAGGGAACCCGTGGCTTGGTTGGCTCCGCACGTATAGACTAGTGGGACTAGTCTTTCCTGTGGGCTAGGCCGACTAAGCTGTAAGGAAGGTATAGGTGCTGGGCCAGCCTACATCATCTAAAAACCATGTCCCAGGCACTACAGCATCCAAGTGGTCCCTTCACCCATCTAGTGTGAGTAGTGTCACTGGACGCTGTATAAATCATCTCATTACACACACTAGGTACCGCCTCAAAACTCCAACACCCCTACCTGATCGGGGCCACCAGTACGTCAAAGAGTCAATGTCAACATGGTTTTAACACCAGCACCTGCATAAGGGTTCTTGAAATCTTCCCTGAAGCTGAGAGGGCTCTCAGGACCCCTTTGGGTCCGCTCGAGCTTGCGTTCAACGTAGCATGATGTAGGGCGCGATATAATATTCTCTTGTGAGAAGTTTGAATAAATTGCAGGGGATTCTTTAATACCTCTTTCAGTTTAACATCCTCGGACGAAAAACATAACATTTGCATTTTTATAGACCATTTAAAGAAGAATATCAAACGGAACCAAATAGGGAAGTATTTGTGAATGGCAAGATAAAATGAACTTGTAACCAGGCCCTAGAGTCTAATACTTGTATAGTTTTATTTATTTTATAATATTAAGGACATCAACAGCGAAAACAAATTATTTGATCACAATAATAAAAATACAGTTCACAGGGCGAATAACAGATATCCACAAATAGACAGTTCTTAATTACTAAAAATATACCACGACAACGCTTTTTAATAAAGATAAAAATACATGCTTTTATATTTTAACTATTATATTAAATATAGCACATTACAGTTAAAACCAATCAAGATTTGCCAACTTGAAAAGTATGTGTGTGTGCGTGTGTGTGTGTGTTTGTGAGCGTGATTGTGATGCATAAGTGCGTTTTCCAATAGAATGACGAAAATGTAAATAAAGTAGATAAATTATGCAACCTTCAAAGTTTCAAGCAATTTGTATTGCACCGAATCCTCTGAAACATGTCTCTTTAAGCTTTGTAAACAGAAAAGCCCTGAAAGCTGATTATTACTAGGTTCCTTTCGTTTGTAGTGTTACCGTCGACATACATAAGCCATTTCATAGCCCACGCGGATGTGTTTCGATCACGATAGCTGTGAATATTGAAATGAAAAGGTTTTGATATAAACACTACTTCAGTATTTTTAACTAAAACTTTCGTAAGCATTACATATCGGTGCGCTCGTGGCCTAGTTGAATCGTGTGATTAGAATCAGTCACTTGAGTCAAGTAACAATAGGCGCGGTCAGGTGCAGGATGGGTGACCGTCCCGTGAATACCGCTAGTGGATTTTTTTCTGAGGGCTTTCGTGCTTTGCAACGAGCCTTAAGCCGTTGGTACTGGCTGTCATGTCATGCCAGTCGTTAAGCCATGTCAGAAGCCTTATGGGCGTCTTGATTACTTGTGATAGTAAGGCCCGCCACTGTCTTACAATCACCCATCAAGCCAAATTTGGTCCCCGTGTTGGAATATGACCTAACTTTCCTGCGACGCAGGAATAGAACCTGGCCCCAGCAGTGGGGAGATACAAGGGTTGATATCGACGACGACATATTATCGACTTTTTTTTAATAAGACAGTTTGCTTACCATGAGGCGTGACCCCAGTCACGCCTCATGGTAAGCGAAGACGGGTCTACGATTTTACGTGCTTACCTATTAAATAACGGTTGACTCTAGTTTTAAATACTCTGACTCTAGTTTTAAATACACAATACCAAATAGTATACTACTAAAACTAAGTTTTTGGAGTAAATCATTCGTAAGCCAAACACATTAAAAGAATAACAACGTAACCTCACGCCTACATCCCCAAGGGGTAGGCAGACTGCCACTTGCCACGATCCTGACAGATCACCTTCGCTTCATTAAAATTCATTAGTCATTGCACGTACGCCACTCCTGGGTACTTCTTACACATTATTAACTAAAAAATCTAGTTAGTGAATCAGGAATTAAGTTAATATATAAATACAGTTTCCAAATCCGTCAGGATTTGGTGCACATCATAAGGCCTCTGTTACCAAGCGTTCGCTATAGATGGCCTGCCCATCTCAGCCATTGAGACTTAGAGTATCTCACTATTTGTCACCTTCTGTATCCAGCGCATGGATATGAGCCTTATGAGCCAATCACACGATAAGAGCCTTACCCTTATCACCAGAAGGTTATACTTAAAACATTTCTTTTATTCATTTCTACGTCTAAATTAGGCTCATTTGCAACTTATGACGCGGGTTCAATAGGCTAACTTTGAGGACTATTATGAAATTTCTTATCAAGCATCAATAACTTCATAGTGACACTTTTACCTGTGAAACATTTAAGCCCCCAATCCAGGCCTAAACAATTGTGGAAAATTAAATTTCTTATCAATCATCAGTAACTTTGCAGTGCCACTTTTACTTGTGAAACATTTAAGTCCCCAATCCAGGCCTAAATAATTATTTCACAGCTACTCTTACAATTATTTCACTGCCACTACAACGGTACTGATGCTCGTTAAGAAAGTTCATAAGAATCCTAAAAGTCAGCCAAATGAATCCGCGAGGTTTATAACATGCAGGTTTCATAATAAAGAGCTCAACAGGCTTAATTCCGCTGAAGTACTCTTCAAAGTCTGACTGCAAATGCCAGAGTCCGACCGGAGCGTGTGCATCGTGTAAATAGGATTTCAAACTTGTGTATGTGCATATGCAACTGGATTATGCTCACGGTTTGGCTGATGTTCATAATCTGTTATGACGGGAAAGCACTCAGGCTCCTCTTGTCAGAAGCAGGATTGTAAGGGAAGGCAGGTAATATGTTTTACCTCTCAAATGTATGTTACCAATCTATTTAAGCTTAGCTATTACTCAAAGGAGCGTAGTATACTTAAATATATATATTTTTTGTTAAGTTGTGTTTCTCTATTTATTTTATACGTTATTTTAAGAAATAACTATCCCTAAATTCAAGTTTTGTTATAAAGAGATCCTAGAGACGATAAAATTCGATCTGGAACAGTAAAACCTCGAAGTTGTCGCTCTAGAGATAAAAATAATTGGAGACTGCCACATATTGTGATACAGAGATGTGAGCAGCGCCATGCGGCTAACACAGATAAATATTGTACATTGCGTAACTCTTATCACTGCATCAAACCACGATGCAAAGCTTCTGCTAAGCCATGGCTTCCATAGACAATATTAGACAGTAGGCAATACTTTGCTTTTATTTTCAAGGTCTGAATTTTGATATGCAACTCTTTTTAGTATACCGGTATGACATTATACCGGTATACTGTCATACCGGTATACTAAAAAGACCGGTAAGGCAGTATACCGGATCTCGATTATACCGAGCTATCTATGATCGATAACTCGACATTAAGTAACAACAAGTTTGCGTTACAAAACTCCAAAACTAAAGCTCCGCCGTAACAGTGCGCGACACTGCCGTGACCAGGATTCGAACCTGGGTTACTACGGCCACAACGTAGGGTCCTAACCACTAGACGATCACGGCTACCAGAGCTGGTATTGATGGATGCGAATATCGCGAACGCTATCAGAGCACTTTCACGATTCGTTACGTAATTTCGCGCTCAAGTAGGCGCGCTCTACTTAAGTTTGGGCACCGAGGCACAAAATATTTACTGACAACTATTGGTTGTCGACGTCATCACACGCCTGTGATATGGAGCTAGCACTAACCTGATCCAATAAGCTGAAACTTAAATTCTCAGTCAGTCCTACCACATATGACGGCTTGTATATTCTTATAAAAGCTTGACGAGCAAACAAATTTAAGACTCTCCTTAATTCTTCTTCGTATACGTCTTATCACGGCCTCGGTGGCGCAGCGGTTCGGCACGCTGATTGTAAAACCGAAGGTCTCGGGTTCGATCCCCGGCCGGGCCAAACTAGAAAACGAACCTTTCTAGTTTGTCTCGGGTCTTGGATGTTATTAATCCTATCTTAGTTATATCTGTCTCAATCGACCTTTTGTTAGGTAACTTTGTAACGGTGCATACCTCTTTACACCATTCTTTATATTTCTTTTTCTATCTATCATTTTCAAATATTTAAATTATGTCACATATTTCGAAATGTCCCTCATTTTTCATCATTACTACTTTACCTATCAACTAGATCTGACTGTTTTACCTGCTTAAGTATCCGTTTTTATCCAGTTTTCCAATTTTATTATAAAATAACAATACCTATCTGCAAATAAAGCAACAGCTGAAGTCGTTCCAGTTATTATTTTTTTTATTTTTTTTTTTTTTTTTATAAAAACATTACAACTTAATATTATAACACCCACGTGCCTTGTTGATGATGAAATTGCGACATGTGAGTGTTTCGCATTATAGGTAGTTCTTCAGGTAGTTTAATCTCTCTTTGCGTTTCTTCTTTCTCTAGGATTATTTTTTAATTAAGGTGTAGGGAGTCGCAATGGTGGTGCCGTGAGCAGGATGATTTGGTAGCTAATATACTTTTTTATTACATAGAATATGGTGTCAACCCTTGTATGTCCCCACTGCTGGGGCACGGGTCTCTTCCTGCATCGCAGGAAGGTTAGGCCATACTCCACCAAGGGCCAAGTCCGGGTTGGTGGAGGATTGTAAGACAGTGGCGGGCCTTACTGTCAGAAGTTATCAAGCCGCCCATAAGGCCTCTGACATGGCTTAACGACTGCTATTACATGACAACCGGCACCAACGGCTTAACGTGCCTTGCGAAGCACGGAAGCGCTCGGAAAAAATGCCACTAGCGGTAGTCGCGAGTTGTTGATTAAATAAGTACATAGAATATACTTATTTAATTTAATTATCGTTGGGTTTATTCCACAATAAACTTGATGTTCGTGTAATGGAACGGTTTGAGATTGACGATGATGGTGTGACTGAAAGCCGTTTGACAAGATCTGACTTTTTTACCTGCTTCTCCGTTTATCCGTTTTTATCCAGTTTTCTGTTTTATTAAAATATTATACTAAATCTACAAAGAAAACCACACCTGAAGGCGTTCCAGAGTTTATTATTATTTGTAACGATATCCAACGTTTCATACTTTATCAGCGTAATCATGTTATTTTAATTAACGTTCACTTGCAACTCTTGGCAATTTTGATTTAAATTACATTATTTTAATAAGAAACCATAGTTAATGCTGTACAATCTGGTTATCTGGTTACAATCTGATTTGGTTAGGTTCGATTTTTATTAATAACTAGCTGACCCAGCGAACTTCGTAGCGCCTAGCAGTCGATTCTTAATTTTTTTTTTCTTCTTAAGAACCATCCTCGTACTCCGAGGAATATAAAGAATTAGCGACATCAGTTCAGCTTTTGATATTATCGATAATGTTTTTTATAATCCTTAGAATATTATAGACGCGAAGGTTTGAAAGTATGAATGGATGGATGTTTGTTACTCTGTCACGTAAAAACTACTGAATGGATTCTAATTAAACTTTACAATAACGTAGCTTATGCACCAGAATAACACATAGGCAACTTCTGACAATAATGCCTGCCACTGTCGTACAACTCTCAACCAACCCAGACTTGGCTCCCGTGGATAGTGATGCAGGAAGAGACCCGTAACCCAGCAGTGAGGAGACAAAAGGGTTGATAACGAATGAACGATGAAAGAAAATAATCGAACATCTATTATTCCCAAATATTATCCTAATTTTACCCAAATATTATTCTTAATGTGATTTATGAAGCTGATTGCTTAATTTTCGCCGTTGACTTTACCTCCAAAAACCAGGTTTAAAACGGGTTTGAAAGCTAATCTGGTAATTGAAATTTTTATGGTAATGTATACGGTAATCAAGGTAATTCATGTGGCTTCGGTAGGTTCAAACTATAAAAATGTGTTTAAATTCAACTCACGTCCCATAATATCTTTACCTGCTGATATATTTCCAGTCGTGGGCTCTTGTTCAAAACCTTTTTTATCATCGGATAAAATTGTCAAGATTGTAATAAAATCATTACCTATAGTCCATTTGTTTAAATACTATATAAATGTAAACAATCTGATACGTCTTTTTACCGAAATACACACTTTTTGAAATCAAAATTTTTACACTTCACCAATTCAAACTGAAATTTCATGTAATTTCATGATATTCAAGTAAAATGTAAATATTTTAATTATAAAGTGCATATTTCAATAAAAAGACTAATCAAGATTATTTACATTTATTTGATTACCTAATTAAATGGACTATACAGTAGTATAAATGTAGACTGAAGTGTTGTCACAAAATCAAGTTTTCCGAGCGTTCTAACTGACGCCTAATTGCGGTAGCACTTATGAACCATGCTGAACATAATTCATCCTTAAATCATTCGAAGAAGGGTGAGTACGTCGGTCACTAACATTTAACCACAGAAAGCAAGGACACGCTACATTTACGACTTTACATTTTTTTGGGAAACACTTTCGAAAATTCCCCGGATTATGTCCAGGCTGAATTCTGTGCTTACTATATTTAGGACTATTATTATATTTTAATAATAAACATACCATGCCCAGCCTTATGTTTACTGACTGCTTTCTTCCATGTCTCTCGGTGACTTTTTTGAGCTCCCAAGTCAAAAAAACTCTCCATAGTAGTCAGATTATTTTTTGGAGCTAAATGAAATAAAATATTAATTAAAACACATGATTTCTTCTGTGAAAACATGATTTGTTGAAAATGTATATCATTTTCAACAAATCATGCCTCTGTCTCTGTCTCCGAAGATTATTGAATTATAACTGGTTCAACTTACTATACTTTCTGTTGGAAGATGTGTAGTACCTACTTACGAAAGTTTTAGTTGAAATATAATTAAACATAACGGTTCACATATCTATATCTTAGAAAATATTCTTATTCTGGAACCAAACAATGCAACGTTTGCCAGTCATGTTTAAGCAAAGTACCCAAGACCTAGATTTTGTGGTGAACCAAATTATTAGAATACAAAAGTGAAGGAAAACATCGTGAAGCAACCAGAGAGTCTTAGGTGTTCAGACACCTCAGCGCTTGAAATTGCCAATCCACGGTGGGCACGCGTGGTAATGAAGCCCATACTCTCTCGCTGAGAGAAGGCTTGTGCCCCGGAGTGGGACGTTTATTGGCTACATAAAATACAAAGGCGCACAAGAAGGCCGTTTTCTATCTATGCGCTATATACTAACACAGCGAGTGGGAATATCTGAAATAACTCATAACATGGTTTGAGAGAAACACTTGAAATTGAACAGAGATTCTTTAAGAAACAAGAAACTTCCTAAGGTAATACAAGTTTATCAACAGCAGGAAAAGTTAGAAGCCATTAGATTAGATTATGCAGATTTATAATCGTTATTGCACACCATACACTTTAAGACCTAAAAATTTATATACATATACACACACACACACACACACACACACACACACACACACATACATACATACATACATACATACATACATACATACATACATACATACATACATACATACATACATACATACATACATACATACATACATACATACATACATACATACATACATACATACATACATACATACATACATACATACATACATACATACATACATACATACATACATACATACATACATACATACATACATACATACATACATACATACATACATACATACATACATACATACATACATACATACATACATACATACATACATACATACATACATACATACATACATACATACATACATACATACATACATACATACATACATACATACATACATACATACATACATACATACATACATACATACATACATACATACATACATACATACATACATACATACATACATACATACATACATACATACATACATACATACATACATACATACATACATACATACATACATACATACATACATACATACATACATACATACATACATACATACATACATACATACATACATACATACATACATACATACATACATACAGACATACATACATACATACATACATACATACATAGTACCTATATTGGCGGCCTTATCGTTTAAAGCTATAACTTCCAGACAATCTTAATATCGTCCGTACATTGTATAAAACTGGCTGTCCTATCACTAAAAGCTATCTCTCCCAGGCAACTTAGGATGGATAGAACTGAAAGATGAAGAAAGTAGGTACACCACTGCTAGGAAACATTGCAAGTATTGCAACTGAAGCAATTCAATTCAACACAGTCCAATCTGCCGAGCCCAGTTTGTGACAGTCCCCATACACAATAGACCTGATGGCCTATTCACTTCAGCTTGAACATCTGAATAATGAAACGAGCCAATACCATTTCGCGAAACGTCGGGGCCAATAATGGCCTGTCCAATAAATACATTGGATACGGAGAGGAAGGTCATCAATCGCCTCATAATATGGACTTTTGCGAAATATAGCGCAGTGGATACATTTGTTTCAATAAGATAAGATTTTTTTTTATTGTACTACAGAACTCATATTTTAGAATATGTACATGTTCTCTTTTATATTAATAAATACATACATACAATAATCGACTAATAATGTGGACTATTACCTAGACAAATATAGAACAGTGGATACATATGTTTAGATAAGATAAGATAAGATAAAAATAGTCTTTATTGTATACCAGAACACATACTATAAAGCATATTGTAAAGATACATAGTACAATGCTTAGGTTAGTTTAGGTTGGTATTAAAGGAGTTGGAATGTGAAATATAAAAACTCTCCATCGTAGGTTGTCTGGAAGAAATTGCTCTGAGCAATAACGAACAATGACAAGGTTGTCATTGTTCGTTATTGCTTTTTACAGAGGTCTGTAGCGGAGCGATAGGGCATCTGTCTGCCGTGCCGAGAGGTCCAGGGTTCGCACCCCAGCTGGGGACAAAAAACCCCAGGTCTTGGATGTTTACATGTTTGTGATGTCGTTGTTTCTGTATCCCGCGATACAGGGTATCCTAGTGTGGGGCCAAATACCATGTAAAAAAAATATAATTTTAAGTTCGCCAATGGAACTGTATCTTTGTAATTTTTTTGTTTGATTTTTTCAGTTGTACAATAAACACTATTCTTATCCTATCTTAAATAAATAACAGACATCCACACTATACATGGTGTAATTCTAGAATTTAGATTTTAAGTGGTATCAACTTTTGTTGATACCCCTGTAACCTTGATTTGTTGATACCACTGTAACCTAAAACAAGACTTGCTGTGTAACCTTGCTTTCTTGGGCGGAGGTGACCGATGTATAGTCAATATAAATACGATGAGACACGAGTACTTCTTGAGCGCTACATGAATGAAGTACAACATGTTTCATAAGTGCAACGCAATCAGGTGCTTTGGGACACTAAAAAAATATGATTTTGTTACAGTAATGCTGATCTACTTCAGCCAGATGTCGCCGCCTGTACGTAATACAGACAATAGTGTAAAGAGGTTCGAAATTTCACTGATGCCGGTGAGTTGCCCATTAGCTCAGTTGGTTAGAGCGCTGGCACGGATAGCCAGAGGTCGCGGGTTCGAATCCCGGCATGGGTGGAATTTTTAGCCTCTAAATAGGTTTTTAAAATTGTCCTTAGCACGGGTTAGTTCATTAAAAATAAAAATAGTACAATAATGCTGTCAAATTGTACGTAAAAATTATTTTTTTTAGGCCCTATTAACTATTAAAATAGAATAGAAGATATTTATTTGTTTTCAAGCGAAATGAGGCACAACAATCACAAACTTACACTTGAGGCATTAATGACAATTTAAAGAGACATTTATTTAACAGTACATAAATTACAAATGAAGACAAAAAGGTCTGTGCCTCGGCTTGTAACTAATGTACACCAATGTGCAACTAATTGCCGATTTTCAGGCAAGGCATTTCTGTAATATGTAAACATAATAAAGATGGCTTACTTTCAAGAACTTTAAAACTTGGTTAGTTAAAAAAAAACATTTTTATTTAAAAAAAAAACCACTTTACACAAAGTTACAAAGGGTATGAGAAGGTTAAAAATTAATTGGTTTATGTTAAGGATAAAACAACAATGTTTACCGGCGACCCCCACACTAGACGATAGTCTGTATAGTTGATTTTTAACAACTAATATGTACTAAAACTGCTTGAGTTTAAGCAAACATAGGTGTCGTAGTGAGTTGTTTATATTTGGATTTGTCTTTCTGCACGAAAAGTTTGTTCTGTGTAAAAAAACTGTATTACTTTTGATTCGTAATATACCTCGCCTCGGGGGCCTCTGTAGTCTGAAGTCTGGGTTGGTTGACGATTGACGAGTAAGACCCACCATTAGACCCACCATTTTCGGAAAGCTCATAAGACCCTACAGATAAAGCTGTAAATCCACTGACAGACAAATGCAAACTAGTCCCCACTTACTCACGAATGATAAAATAATTATCTTTGCGCGTGCCCTCTTAATATTGTTATTAAAAACAAACCGTGTATCCGGTAATCAGCTATAAGTGGCTTTGCGCTTGTGTATTTGTGATAACCCATTTATTTTGATGAACTACATAATTAAAATGCATGCCATACTTTTGGTGCTGGCCGGTCACTTTATCGGATATGGATGCGGTAAGTACAGAGCACAACACATTATATTAGAGGAAGACCTTAAGGGGCAGACGGGCGAGAGGCAGTACACCAATGCGTTGGTCCGATGCCATAAAGAAGGCAGCAGGGGATCTATTCAACACGCATCCCATTGCGCATACGAGTGTGACCAAAAGGAGTGGAGAGCTGTTGTAACTATGGGGTCTCGATTCTCAGAATTGAGGAACCGACTAAAAAGAACAAAAAGAAAGGTCCTGCCCTCCTATTACGTAGCAATCCACTCTATCAAGTGAAGCATTTAGACAACTCCTAAGTGTCAAAAAATTTATGCATTTGACAGCCGGAGTAGCTTAAAAAAGTAGCGTAAAAATGATCGTCACTCAACTCAGTGGACACTTACGTAATAAAACCCCTGGGCTTATATGTACTAGCTCGATGGTCTAGCGGGTAACACCGATGGTCTAGCGGGTAACACGCCTAACTACTGAAATAATAACTCGTGGGTTCGAATCCCGCTAGAAGTCGCCGTACTAAAATTAGTGCAAAAGGCCTCAGTCTAGGTGTATTTCCATATTTGTGATGTCCTTGTCTGGTTACCACAGCACTGGGTATCCTAGTTTGGGACCAGGACAAGTGAATGTGTTGTGTGGAAGGTATTTATTTATTATTATAATAAGATAATATAAGATAAGATGAGAAAAGAAGAGATGATATGATATGAGATAAGATAATTATTTATTGCACAGTAAGCATAAAAATGCTTACTGTGCTTTAAAAATGCTTTATAAGTACAAAGGCGAGCTTAATACTAAGTGTTTTCTTCCAGCTAACCTTGGGTTATGTGTATAGTGGTGCGGGTTGTGCCCGGAGAGAGTTGTTAACTATTACTAGACCATAATATAATAAAATCACATCGTAGGTTAAAAAAAGAAAAACCTATACCTAATAGATAACAAAAATTCTTAGAATAACCAATATAAATATATACACCTACATATATAAACTACAAAAATTGATCTATATAGGAGTATTACTCTGAAGTCCGAAGTAGTGCTTATGGATTCTACTCTTAAACACGTCGACTGACGGGGCCTGGCGCATGTACAGGGGCAGCGCGTTTCACAAGCGCACCGCTGTTATAGCTCACAATACAACAGGCGTATCTCGAAACTGGCGCTTGCATCGACTTATGAATGTTGACGAACCGAAAGAGTATGTCCAGATTGTGGCTAGTAACCTCAGTCTCTGCCTACCCCTCCGGGATACAGGTGTAGGCCTATGTAATGTAATGTAATAAATGTGCATAACTTTTCCAGCTATAAGGTGGCAGGAATGTCAGCTTCGGCCGCCACAATATTGTAACTACGACAACATGACGAATGTGGGCCCTGGAGCTTTTTATGACCGGTAAAACAAAAGATATATTATCTAGATGCTAAAAATGGTTTCAACAGAAAGCAAGATTATTTTATTTGTTGCCGACCTCCGATCCGACTGCATATGAAGAAGAGGATGCCAAAAAATACCGTTTTCTCTTTCCAGAATTAAGATTGAATTATATGATATAGAGCTGGAGCGCTTCACTAACAGAATGTCATTTACATTTTTTTTTATATAAATGTGTGATTTTTAAACGAATTCTTTCGCTAGTAGCTACACATTATTAACTTCATTCCGGATTTATTTGCCCGATAAGGACTTTCGACTATTCTGAATATAAGTTGTCAAAGAGAATAAAAAAAAATCTAGTCAAATAGCACTAAAATGCTGTCTATGCTGCTGTGTATATTATAGGCCTCTCATATTACGATATAACATAATGTATACTATAATGTAACTGTATGCAATGCAGCCGATATGCTGCACTGCATACAGTTTTAAAGTGACAAGTTTTGAATACGATGACTCAAAATTTAATTGGGATGAAATTTTATTTATAACTGAAAGTAACAAAACTTACAAAACAGTCGTAAACACGCACAGAAATAATATGTTCCAGATTATTAGTGATATTTTAATAAAATTTTCCTGGCTAAGAAAAATCCTGTTATTTTCCGTTGTTTTATTAATTACAACTGAAAATAACAGGATTTTTCTTAGTTTAAAAACTATACAGAAAGTTTAAAAACTAAGAAAAATCCTTTTATATTAAGTTTATTAAAAAGTTTTTATTCAAAGTAGCACAGAAACGGCGATTTAATGAACCTTACAGGTTAATATATCCCCAGGGGTTTTATTATATAAACGTATAGAATCCCTCATGAAGGATGTATTAGCCTTTGCCAGCGTAAATAATAATAATAACCCGAGACAAACTAGAAAAGTTCGTTTCCTAGTTTGACCCGGCCGGGGATCGAACCCGAGACCTTCGGCTTTACAGTCAGCGTGCCAAACCACTGCGCCACCGAGGCCGTCAAATCTTGGAAACGAAAGTTTACGTTTATTCCTAGTATTTAGTTGTTTGGACATTTTAGTGATGTTAAGGCAAATTCAATTCAAATCATTTTATTTCAACGTAAAGAATTTACATTCTGTTTGCTGAATGTCAATGTACAATGTAAAATGTAAGCCGCGATCTCTAAGTAATAGAAGAGTATGCGATGTAAACGGGACAATCGGCTTCATTTTCCAGATACTACTACGACTGGGACGCCCGCGTGTGCATGCTGTTCCGTTGGTCGATAGAATGCGTTGTTCCGAAAAGAAGGAACAACTTCGCCACGGAATCGGAATGTTGGTTACAATGTAGCGGGTGGGCTTAGCTACAATATCGTGTATTTGAAATAAACATATAAAAAAATTACATGTCTTTTTGCGCTTTCGTCTTAAGGTTCAGATTATAACAAGACGTAGGTAATTTAACAGAATAACTGAAAATGCACATCATCAGTCAGAACTTTAAGAATAATTGTCATCCTCAACGTATCCAAGAACATGAAGCTGGCGTAATTAATCAATAAAAAGTAGAAGCAGCTCACTGTCAGTTAGTACTAATAAAATACAATTAAGATATGCAACCTACAAATGGCATAAAAGTAGCATTTGCTCACACTTACCTAATTAGAACACTAAAACCGAATTTGATTACGATAGCGTTCGCGATCTCTAAGTAAATACTTAACTGTAGTGTTGTCTCTTCCAACTGAGCTAATGGGCGACTCACCGGCAACAGTGAAATTTCGAACCTCGTTACAATAATCTCTGTGATTACGTACAGGCAGCGACATCTGGCTGAAGTAATTTGCATCACTTGCAACCCCGAGTACCTACTTTGCAGTTAGGTTTTTACATCGGAATGATATCGCTGTACCTACATGACTATATTATTTATAGTCATGTAGGTACTACATAGGTACTACATGACTATATTATTTATAGTTATGAACTAACCCTGTACGTAATACAGAGATAATTGTAAAGAGGTTCGAAATTTCACTGATGCCGGTGAGTCGCCCATTAGCTCAGTTGGAAAGAGCGCTGGCACGGATAGCCAGAGGTCGAATCCCGGCATGGGTGGAATTTTTAGCCTCTAAATAGGTTTTTGAATTGTCCTTAGCACGGGTTAGTGCATTAAAAATAATATAACAAAGATATGTATGATTAAATATAATTAGAAAAAGACCAAAATACATCATCGTCGATAAAAGATAATAGAAAAATATGATCGATTACTCAATATAGCCTGACAATTAAAGCTAAGATAAACGGAACGTCAATGTGGTCAGATTGGCAGCGCGCCCGTGGATGCGAATGGCGAGAGACCGCAAAGTATGGCGTGGTGGGGAAATGGGATATACCCAGCAGCGGGCAGAAGTGGGGTGCTGCTGATGGTGACGATGAAACGGAACGTTAAAATAACATTACATCATTCAACTCCAACCCCAACGAAACTGAATGATACAGGCCCTCGAGTCTATCTACGATCTCAATAGAATTAAATAAGCAGGACCATGCTTGATATTTGTCTCCATTTGGTAGTATACAAAGCAATAGCAGTAGAATGTCACTCCAGGGGTATAACGCGCAAATTAAATAGGCATCTCTCGCGAAGAAGATCGAATCGCGAGAGGCGCCGAGTTAAGTTGCACGTGTTATACCATTGCATTAAGATTGGTTACTAGACTGTCTGTTAGCTTTTAGAATATCCTCGGCTACTATCGCATAGAATCGGATATATTCGTGTAATAGAAATATCGGAACTAATATGAAACTTAATTTCGAAATCAGAACTCGATCATCCGTACGAAAACCGGCGAAAATCGGCGAAAACCGAAGCCTACTCTAGAGCCCGAGGTATGTTCTAAAAGCTAACAGACTATGCCGATAGTGTGAATGAAACCACCATTACCGGACTAATATGACTCTACAGAACAACCATGCATTTTAAAGACTCACCCTTTATATAAGGACAATTCTACATGAGGTACCTAATTAGGGATGCAAAGTTTTTTTTATGATCGGATTTTATTTTATATTCTGATAGTAGACATAATTTTAAGAAACAACTTTAATTTTTTTCGTGATTAATCGAGTTTATCATTGTTATTTAATTAAAATGAATATTATTCGGCGTGACGTCATATGTTACATACTATGTGTGTAGGTAGAGTTCGCGATTGGATTTGTCTGTGGTTTAGTGTAAAAAGACAGATGTTTGACAGATGAAGTTGACAGGCTATTGGTAGTTTTTCCACAGAATAACTAGGTACTACCACAGACGATTTAACATGTGACGTCATCATAGAGGTCATATGAAGGGCATTTAAATATTAATATTTACTTAAAATAAGACTCATCTTGTATGATAAAAATCTCTTACATTAAAAATACTGTAGTTTGGATGCTAAGCTCGAAATGGTTTTTGATTCAGGCAGTTCACTTTTTTTTTGCATCCCGAACTGTCTACGGGACCAAAGCCGTGGGCACACCCCGTACTTTTCGATTTTAAATACTTTATAGTGGTGCTGAGTTCGCCACAGCAAAATCTTTACTTATTTCTATTTACTTGAAAGCCACAAAATATCACCAAACAAGGCCCGTAAACCCGCGTCACAGGGTGGGGCGTTAATGGCGGACTAACTTTATTAATGTAGACTAATGCATCAGACAGAGGATCCCTAGAACATGATACTGAAGGCGTCAGTAACTCGGTTTGACTCTCGTTTGTTAGAGGTTATTAGGGTCTCTATGAGAGAGGTACCTAACAGGTCTGGTCGTATTAGGTAGCTAATTGGGTAGGTAACGTAATTTTTTACTCATTTTTATTATTGCTATGAAATTCTTTGTGTAGATAGTTAGAGATAGAGAACACTATTGCATTAAAACCAGTTTTATTACATTGCGGTTCTTAATGCTAAATAGAATTTTCTATTCTGGAATTCTGCCCGCAGATGCTGGATGCGGCAAGTTGAAGACAGGGCGCTATGGCGCTCATTGGGGGAGGGCTATGTCCAGCAGTGGACTACATAATATAGCCTGAAGAAGAAGAACAAGAAGAATTTTCTTGCAGTTCACATTTGCCATCAGTCGTTGTTGTTTGTAACTATCGGATTATTGTATTATTGTAAGTCGTCTTGTTTCTTCAAAGCTGAAGTGGGATGCGAAGTGAAAAATTCTAAATGCAATCTAAAATGGGTGAGTTATTTTAAATTTTAATTTAAAAATGAAAGTTATATATTAAACGGGTCTAATTGCGATTAGACTCGTTTAACATATAACTACGTAGGAGTATCGCGAATCATTAAGAAATATTATTTAAAATAACATAACATAACATTTACATACAAGTACATAGCTTCTGGCTCCACACTAGGATACCCTGTATCGTGGGAACCAGAAACAACGACATCACAAAACTTGTAAACATCCAAGACCTGGTTTTTTTTTTTTCCCCAGCCGGGATTCGAACCGGGGACTTCTTGCATCGTAGGCAGGCGCGCTACCGAAACGCCACAGTGGTCGTCACAAAATGAGAGTACAGAATGGAAGTAACATAATAAAATGGTGTATACATTTTTGCAGCATTACAATATTATTGCACGCGTTTCGTTGCGCTAAAATGTCAGAATTTGACAACTAATGTAAGATAATAAGATGGCGGAATTTAGCAAAGTATTTTTAACTTTTTAATATATTTCAATTGGTTTTTAATATCTTGTAAGTTCTTAGCTTAGATTGATTGCCTTCCAAACAAAGAATGTTTAAATTAAAGTCTTTACAAAATCATCCTGAAAGCGAGTAATGAAAGAGCTGAAATACAATTTCCAGGTTTAACAACAAACATTTCTCGGCGCAATTCCCTGAATTGGAACTCGCACGTGCCTGGGATGTCCAAACACAGTTTCAGGCTTCAATAGCTGCAGTTTTTAGCAAAGCAACTGCCAGTTGGAGCAGCAGGGTATTCAATTCAAGCCTTTAACTTAGTTCTTAATTTGAAGAAAAAGCGTTGAAATACATTTCGCTTTCGTTAGTCTCAAGTTGTTCGGAAATTTTCTTCGGGAATGAGGAGTGATGACAACGACTGCAAGATTCGTAGCCGATTGTAAAGTACGAATATTATTTTAAAATACGTATCACAGGGTGTCGATATCGATCGATATCAACCCTGGTATGTCCCCACTGCTGGGGCACGGGTTTTTTCGTTAAGCCATACTCCACCGCGGGCCAAGTCCGGGTTGGTGGAGGATTGTAAGACAGTGGCGGGCCTTACAGTCAGAAGTTATCAAGCCGCTCATAAGGCCTCTGACATGGCTTAACGACTGCCATTATATGACAGCCGGCACCAACAAGGTGTAATAGAATAAAATTAAAATAAACACCTTGCAAACAACACAATCACTTGTCTGGTATAAATTAGGATATCCTGTGCTATGGTACCAAGCCCAAGACATCACAATCATGAAGAACTGAATCTGTTGGTTTGCTAAAGGTCATGCGAAAGGTGGTGTAGTCGCCGGTTCATATTGTAACTCCCTCCAAAATTGTTGACACTGATGATGGCTGACCCCTGCGTTACGCTCGTGAATGACTACTGTTGGTGTGTCTGGCCGCAGCATTTTTGTAAAACATTAACTAACGCTTTGGCATTTTAAGTTACTGGTGGCAATCATGAAATCTTAACGTAGCGTAAGGTGGCAACTGAAGTTTTAATATGACTTGAGAAAAGATGGTCACAGTGAAGTTAATTTTTCCCGTTGCCTTTGTCTCAACTACACTACGACCCGATGGCAGCGGCTAACATTCTACATTGTACATTGATATTCAGCAAACAGAATGTAAATTCTTTACGTAGGAATAAAATTGATTTCATTTCTTTGGAAATGGAAATACACCTAGACTGAACCCATAACAAAAAATAATTATCTACCCTGATCTCCACCTAACCCTCCGGGATACAGGATACGGAATGGCCGGAGTGGAAAGTTCAGTCGTCAATGGCAACTTGACTTTGACGCAACTTTTAATGGCATTAAAACATACACCTAAAATCTATTGTCAGAATTTCAAGGTTTTCCCCATAGCAAAAGTGCAAAAGTCTGAGCTGTCGAGTATAATTCTGTTCCATTCCATTTTTCAATTCTTTACACTCTATATAAGTCCCACTGTAGATAGATAGATAGAGACCACTTAATTGCACAACTAGAAAAATATTACAACCATGATTCTTAAATTTAAGTAATGTTATACAATTGGCGGTCTTATCGCTAAGAACGATCTCTTCCAGTAACCTTTGGATTGATTGGATCAGGAGCCTTCTCTTGGAGACAGAAACCAGACTCAATCACCGCGCGAGCCCACCGAGGATTGGCGAATACCACAGACACCCAGGTTTCCTCACTATGTTTTTCTTCAGTTATCGAGAGGTATTGCTACTTCACAAATGTACGTAAAAACCTATTTAGAGGCTAAAAATTCCACCCATGCCGGGACTAAAACCCGCGACCTCTGGCTAACCATGCCAGCGATCAGCCGACTGAGCTAATGGGCATGTGCCGGCATCAGTGAAATTTCGAACCTCTTTACAATACTCTCTGTATTACGTACATAATGTACAAATGTACGTAACTTCGAAAACAAAGTCATTGGTACATGCCGTGATGCGAACACACGACCTCCCGAATGAGAAGTCAGCGTTCTAACACTACACTCGGTATCGATATCAACCCTTGTATGTCCCCACGGGTATGGGTCTCTTCCCGTAACCAGATTAAGTACTGTAACCTCTGTGGACGTATCAATAAACAAAAAACGGGCTTTCTACATTTGCTGTAGTCTACGCGCGGCACACCTCAATTCTCGTATTATTTCATTCCGGCCAGTGTTTTGTGTACACCCGCCGCAACAGGCTGGTTTTTGCCACATTTTACGGCTTCCCACCAAACCTTATTCCTTGAGCAACAAAGGCGTGTTTTGCTCGGCGAGTGGACGATGGGTAACAAAATTGTCACGTTTACGGAACAACAGCTGGAGGATTATCAGGTAACACTGTGACGTCATTTTATTCTACGTCATTAATACAGACTGACAGAGGAGTTCTCCATACAGCTTTCCTATCTTATATAAGGCACTTTTTTGTAAGGTACGGTTTTCTGTTCAATCAATCAATATACTTCCTGCCATGTTTCAACTAAAATATAACCGTTGATGAACTATTGACTGTACATAAATCTACGCCTATATACCAAAGGGGTTGGCAGAGACCGGAGTTCACCAAACGCAGGGACTCCCTCGTTGGTCGTAGCTGTAACATGTCTGATTACTATGCCGAAAGTTTTACTTTTGATTCCCACTGGTGCCGCCATACATTTGTAAGATAAGATAAGATGCATTTATTTGTAAAACATAGGTATAACAGAGTCAAGATGTTACATTCAAGAGAGTAGAAGTATCTCTATGTTTTGCCCATAACGCGTACAATTGTACAAATACAATACAATACAATACAATACAATACAATACAATACAATACAATACAATACAATACAATACAATACAATACAATACAATACAATACAATACAATACAATACAATACAATACAATACAATACAATACAATACAATACAATACAATACAATACAATACAATACAATACAATACAATACAATACAATACAATACAATACAATACAATACAATACAATACAATACAATACAATACAATACAATACAATACAATACAATACAATACAATACAATACAATACAATACAATACAATACAATACAATACAATACAATACAATACAATACAATACAATACAATACAATACAATACAATACAATACAATACAATACAATACAATACAATACAATACAATACAATACAATACAATACAATACAATACAATACAATACAATACAATACAATACAATACAATACAATACAATACAATACAATATAAATACAAATTACGACCTCTGTGGCGTAGCGGTAGCGCGTCTGCCTACCATGCATGAGGTCCCGGGTTCGAAACCCGGCTGTGGACAAAAAAAAGCCCAGGTATTGGATGTTTACATGTTTGTGATGTCGTTGTTTCTGGTTCCTACGACACAGGGTATCCTAGTGTGGGGCCACAAACAATGTATGTGCTTGTGTGTAAATATTTGTTAGGTTATAAATATATTTTATTTTCTCCAGTACCTACACAATGCACTTAAAGTTAGTAACCTCTTATCATTAGCATGTTAGATTATGTAACAGGAGACAGGGAGACAAACCCCGAACTTAGACCTTTCAAGTGGAACTTAGTTCTTTTCGAAGTCCTTAATTAACAGAGTTCCTGAATGGATACTCTATTTGGTCGACCAAATTAGTTCTTTTTGAAGTCCTTAATTAACAGAGTTCCTGCATGGATACTCTATTTGGTCGACCAAATTAGTTCTTTTCGAAGACCTTAATTAACAGAGTACCTGCATGAATACTCTATTTGGTCGACCAAATTAGTTCTTTTCGAAGACCTTAATTAACAGAGTTCCTGCATGGATACTCTATTTGGTCGACCAAATTATTTCTTTGCGAAGTCCTTAATTAACAGAGTTCCTGCATGGATACTCTATTTGGTCGACCAAATTAGTTCTTTTCGAAGACCTTAATTAACAGAGTACCTGCATGAATACTCTATTTGGTCGACCAAATTAGTTCTTTTCGAAGACCTTAATTAACAGAGTACCTGCATTAATACTCTATTTGGTCGACCAAATTAGTTCTTTTCGAAGACCTTAATTAACAGAGTACCTGCATTAATACTCTATTTGGTCGACCAAATTAGTTCTTTTCGAAGTCCTTAATTAACAGAGTTCCTGCATGGATACTCTATTTGGTCGACCAAATAAGATCTTTTCGAAGTCCTTAATTAACGGAGTTCCTGCATGGATACTCTTTTTGGTCGACCAAATAGAAGTAGGTATTACCAAATAACAAGATATTTCAAAAAAGTAGGTAATCTAAACACTATCGTACCTACTTTTTTCATTTTACAATAATTTCCCCAACATATTTTTCAGGACTGCACATTTTTCACTCGGAAAGAGATACTTAGGTAAGGAGATTATATCGCTTATAGGATTTCGTTAGTCGATAATCAGATAGACTGACTGCGATTAAAGGTTTCTCTCTTCAGTGTAGGTACAGTTGAAAACACATGAAACTACATACATATATACATACGTTACCTCACGCCTGTATCCCAGAGAGGTAGGCAGAGACCAGGGACTGCCACTTGCCACGATCCTGACAGATCGGATATTGAGGAATTAAGGGGGATATTTGTATCTATCCACTTTAAAACGGGCCAGAATTAGTTGGTCAATACAAGTAGAGCAAGTAAATGCGTAAAAAATATGACTCCGTATCACCCCACCCGGCCGGCACTCCCTCTATAGCGTTACGTAGAGGGTGTAACGTTGGTAACGTTAGAGGGTAGCGTAGAGGGTTAATAAGTAAGCAGCAGCCCCAAAGACAAGTGGTAGATCGGCCGTTAATTGATTTAGCTGTCGCCGATAAAAGTACTCCCGACATATCGAGGCTAAGCCAATTAAGTATTAATGAAATCAAATGACACTAAAAGTGCTCCTCTGGGTGTAGGCTTCGACTGTGTTTTTTTCCTATATTAACGGATTAGTTAGGTTAGAATAGAATTGGGAAACAAATTAATAGAATTAAGTGGTTAAAATTAATTCTAAAGTCTCTTTTATATTTATCATATTTTTGTAATATTAGTGTGATCTTATTTGTTTTTGTTTTTATTGTTTATTCGAAAACCAACAGCTTATACACGAAGCATTTTTACAAAGAATAAGATGAATTAGATTTAAAGCCAATAGCAGGTTTTCACTGACAATCAGAATAGCATTTGTATTTACATAACAAAATTATCTTAATGAATTTTAAAAACCTATTTAGAGGCTAAAAATTCCACCCATTCCGGGACTCGAACCCGCGACCTCTGGCTAACCGTGCCAGAGGTCGCGGGTTCGAGTCCCGGCAGGGGTGGAATTTTTAGCCTCTAAATAGGTTTTTAAAATTGTCCTTAGCACGGGTTAGTGCATTAAAAAGAATATTATCTTAATGTAGTTAACATATTAATTTTTTTTTGTTTTTTACGTGCTTTTTTTATTATTCTTATTGTTACTGGTAACATAACATCATAATGTATACCTACGCCAAAATAGTTTGATCTAGATTATTGTAGTATCCGATGGTCGGATGGTGTGGTCAGGTCGGCAGGAGTCCGTGGATGGGAATGGCGAGAGACCGCGAAGGATGGCGAGATGGGGAAAAGCCCTATACCCAACAGTGGGCAAAAGTGGACGGCTGATATAAGAGACTGTAAGTTAAAACAGTACGGAGTAGGGCACTGCTTTAACTTCGTTATCAACCCTTGTATGTCCCCACTGCTGGGGCACGGGTCTCTTCCTGCATCGCAGGAAGGTTAGGCCATACTCCACCACGGGGGCCAAGTCCGGGTTGGTGGAGGATTGTAAGACAGTGGCGGGCCTTACTGTCAGAAGTTATCAAGCCACCCATAAGGCCTCTGACATGGCTTAACGACATTATATGACAGCCGGCACCAACGGCTTAACGTGCCTTGCGAAGCACGGAAGCGCTCTGAAAAATGCCACTAGCGGTAGCCACTGCTTTAACTTACAGTCTCTTCTATTTTTCCCTCAATAAACTTTAGACATTTTACGAAATGTTTAAGAAAATCATTAACACATTATGTTACGTCTTTACGTCCCATGTTAGACTATGTCAAGCTCGCGTAGGTGCCTAACCTACTTACCTAAATAATTAGAGGCGTTCCAGTTCGGAGAAGCGTTCCAACAATTTTTATTGGATCTGCTTAAGCCCGACAGGTGTTGGTACTAATTCGATGGTATAATAATAATGATAATATTGGCCCGTGCCAACCTGTACTTCTGTTAAAAGAGAAATAACATGTAAAACATCTAACTATCTAATGTTCTAAAAAGGTACTAGTATGTAATAAGGTAGGTATTTAATACTATTAAAAGTCATAACATAACACAGTTTCCTACCTAAAACCTTTTTCCACTTCCGATGTAATCAGATTTATGGCAGGTAGTTTTCTGATCTCAATTTTTCATTAGTGGTACGATATTTAAAGAAATATCTTTAAGTACTAGCAAATATTTACATTTAAAATAAATTATTATTGTAAGTAGTACTTTGTTCCTACTGCAACTAATTAATGTAAACTACTACAAAAAAATACCTATAATTCTCAATTTATAAATAAAAAATACTACGAAAAATGCAAGGCAAAAACATAGGCGATTTAAAATAAGATAAACTGAGCAACAATGAACGAAATTAAAACATTACACAGCTATAGAATCATTTTCAGAAATCCTTGTATGCTCGATTCTGGATTTTGCAGCTACTCAAGCCGATCACGCTGAGGCATATTATCCTGTTTGACTCCAGCTTAAATGTATATTCGAGAGAGAAAAGTGTGCCCCGGGCTGACTTCATTATTCTCGATGGGTACAAGGATATGTTTACCTCTCTATTTAAGTAGCTGCCTTATTACGGAAAAGTACCCTCTTATCTATTTAATGAAATCTAATGGAGAAGGAAAGGGAGCTGCCTCGTAAGTAGTATTTATTACTAAAGACGGGAATCTTAAAATGATAGGCACTGCGAAACTAAACTTCATCAAAGTAGGTACTCGGAGCTACAAATGCAAATTGCTTCAGCCAGATGTCGCTGCCTGTACGTAATACAGAGAATATTGTAAAGAGGTTCGAAATTTCACTGATGCCGGTGAGTCGCCCATTAGCTCAGTTGGAAGAGCGCTGGCACGGATAGCTAGAGATCGCGGGTTCGAATCTCGGCATGGGTGGACTTTTTAGCCTCTAAATAGGTTTTTAAACTACATCTGTCTAACTATTGAAGGTCCGAAATTGAAAACATGAAAGATTATTACATTAAGAACATCAGTCAGTAGTTACCAAAAGAAGTTTCTACCACAATAAATATGATATATTTAGTCAATCAGAAGAAGGCCAAACTCAACTTGTTTTTTTTATATTAACTCTAAGAGATTTTAGTGAAATCGACTTTTATATAAGACTACGTCCTACAGCAGAACACAGGTCTTCATTAAGAGTGAGAGAGAGAGAAAGACTGATAGACTACCTCTCTCTCTCTAAGTTATACGACATGGATTAGGAAACTTTCAAAATTATCAAGAAGCTAACCTAACTTAACCGCCGTCTGTACTCTTAGGCTAAGAAATATCTGTGTAAGTTCCTTTTTTATGTACAATAAAGTAGGCTTGGGTAAATTAAATCGATATATCGAAATATCGATTTTTTTTCATGAAATAATCGATATACCTATATCGGCGATTTTACTTTATTCCGATATATCGATTTTCGATATATATTTTCGGATATCGAAACCGATATATTTTTACAGCTCTCTCCGCTCAAGCTTCGCTTCATATGTCCGACCGATTCGATCACTATTCTAAAAGTTTTGGTAGGTTGTATGGGTATGACACGACACGATATGGGCTTGACACGACACGAGAGACTATTGAATCTGAACACAGCTACCCAAGAAGTCCCAAGCTCTGGTTCTGTACCCAGTGAGCTTAAGCAATATCTAGACCAACCACTTCTTGAGAGAAAGTCAGACCCAATAAAGTTTTGGGTGAATTGCCGACATTTTACTCCGGTTCTTTCGGAAATTGCCCTAAAATATTTGATATGTCAAGCTTCATCAGTGTCATCCGAAAGGGTTGCTTCAGTTGTGAATTTAACAGTGCCGGACAATAGGAGCAGACTGACCGGGGAGCATATCAAACAAAGAGTGCTGCTGATGTCTATATCAGATGAATATTGGTTTGAATAATTTTACTCAATACAATTTATGAATGCTTAAATAAAATAATATGTCTCATGTGTATTTACTTCTGTTTGTTAGTTAGTTTTGACTATTTTGAAAAAAGAAATCGATATATCGAAATATCGATATTGTTTGAGAATATAATATCGATATATCAAAATAAAATATCGATACTATATATATCGGTATATTTTATCTGGTTGCCCATCCCTACAATAAAGTGGTATCCATCTATATATCTATCTAAGAATATTGGAATATTTAGCCTCTAAATCTATATTTAGATTTCTTACAGTTCTCTATCCAAAAAAAAATTAAAATTAAAAGTGAAATATCGAAAAGGGAACTGACGAATATAGCAATGAGACCGTTACAAGTTTGCAGCAGAGGCTTAATGATACGCAACAGGTCCTGAAGGATTCCTAACGTCTAGCTGACAGATAGCAACGTCAGGATTCCGCCAGGAATTGGTGCAATTAGTACAGGGGCTGTACCACTCCAGGGTGTTCAAGCGCTACCGTGACGTGAATCCCGACCTGGTCCCGAAGCGGATGACGGAGAGTCAAGCTCACACCATAGCCGTTCCTGTGGACCAGATCGTCAAGCTGCCGGAATTGAAGGTGATGCTAAAAAAAACGTAAGACTATATACTCCAAGGAAAAAACCTATTAAGACCTAACCTATTAGAAATAAAACTAGGTAGATCCTGTATTATGATTTCGAACGCCCCTTTCGGTTATCGTTAAAACAAATTAAAATTTAAGGAAATACAGCATATCTAGATAAAACTACACATTCTTACCTTTTAACATGAACAATAATCTGCTCCTATATTACGCGCACCAAATGCTGACCTATCCCGATCGTGTATTAGTCAAATTGCTATCACAAATGCCATGGTTCTAACAGGATCTGGTCAGCGGAATTACGTCCCAGATACCCAAGTTGTAGTTAAAAAATTAGGCATAATAAATGGTGGATGGATGGATGGACGGACGGACGGACGGACGGACGGACGGACGGACGGATGGACGGAAGGACGGATGGACGGATGGACGGATGGACGGATGGACGGATGGATGGATGGATGGATGGATGGATGGACGGACGGACGGACGGACGGTTGGACGGACGGACGGACGGACGGACGGACGGATGGATGGATGGATGGATGGATGGATAAAACATTTATTTAACGACACAATACTTTAAAACATAACATAGGCATACATGAACATCAAACTTAAAAGAAAAATATCACATGGATACAAGAAAAGAAAAAAGACAAACAGAACACGTTTCAAACAGTGATTACATTTAAATACGCTTAAAAACAATAAAACAGAACATCACAAACGTATACAAACATTTTTATATTGTCACGCTCAGGCTTAAAGTATTGAGCCACTAAAATGGTCGCAACTCAGCATGTCGTAGGAGCACCGAGGTGCTCCCACAACGCTGATATTCTGTCGCTGTAAATGTGTAAATGTTATTTGTTATTCTACAGGAGAACCCGTTCAAACGCCGTATTTGCGAGGTGTTCTCCCACGACGGGTCGGGGAACCTCACCTTCGAGGACTTTCTCGACATGATGTCCGTCTTCAGCGAAGCGGCGCCAAGAGATATCAAGGCTTGGTGAATCTAATATTTATTTATTTATTTTTATTTCTACAAGTTTACATCTATCATTACAGGCTTATACCTAATGCGATAGATAAAACAACAATTTTAATAGGTGTATGTCAATTAAAACTTAATATGTGCGAGATGGTGATGCTAGGTTTCTGTATGGTAGAAATAAAAACCATAAAAAAAGAACATAAAGGTAGACAAGAGCTGAGCCCCACCAACCACCCCAACGTTATGCCGGCCCTACTGGTGTACACTGTACAGTCGACAGCACATCAACCTTCACATCCGTGCAATTTATTCAGTTACCCTACGCGTGACCTTGTAATAGCAATATAAAGGTTGATCCGCCGTCGAACGCACATACATTAACAAAATATTAACAATAAATAATAAATAAATATTCATGGACATATTACACAGATCTCGCTAGCCCTATACTAAGTACAACTAAATGACTTGTGTTAATAAACTTAACTATCTAGTTTTTTATAGGATAGCACTTGTAATGCTATTCTTATTAATATAACATAACATAATATAACATTATACATAATTCTTTATTCATCATCATCATCATCATCAACTCATTATGTCCCCACCGAGAGGCACGGGTCTCTTCCCTAAGGAAGGTATAGGCCATACCTACTCCACCACGGGGGCCAAGTCCGGATCGGTGGAGGCTTGCAAGACTAGTGGCTGATCTTACTGTCAGAAGTTTTCAAGCCGCCCTATGCCCTCTGACTTGGGTTAACGACTGCCATCTATCGACGGCAGCCGGCACCAATTGCTTAACGTGCGTTGCGAAACACGGAACCGCTCGGAAAAATGCCCCTAGCATTAGTCATAGACGTTCACCCATCCATGCACTGAACGCGCTCTATGTTGCTTTACCTTTGTGATCGTTTAAGATCATTCAGGCGGCCGGGGCCACGAGCGATTCTTTATTCTTTATAGCAAACCATTAATTAAACACATCGATATCAACCCTTGTATGTCCCCACTGCTGGGGCACGGGTCTCTTCCTGCATCACAGGAAGGTTGCAGCAAGGTCTGGATACTCCACCACGGAGGCCAAGTCCGAGTTGTTGGAGGGTTTGAAGTGGAGAATTAAACACTTAATTACCTACATAATATTGTTACAAAGGCGAGCTTATCTGTAAGGGAGACCTCGGCCAACCTTAGCAAAGGGTGTTCAAAATGAGATAACAGGAAGAGTTAATTGAGTTCTTAAGTTGATTAAAGAAAGGAATTAGACAACTAATTACTTCTGGCTTATAAATTATTGCCGTGTATTTTGTGTAAGCGAGAGGCAATATGTAAGTACTCAAGTTTAAAAAATTGAAAAAAGTCAAAAGTAAAAAGTTGTAGTACCAATACCACTTGCTAATGTGAAGGAAAACATAGTGAGGAAACCCGCGGCTTAGTCTGTCCTCTGGGCTAGGCCGACTAAGCTATCAGGATGATATAGGTGCTACTCCGTCTAACAAACAATGTCCCAGACACTGCAGCGTCCAAGTTTTCCCTTCTAGTGTGAGTGAAGGTGCCACAGGACGCTATATAAATCATCTAATTAGGCCAAATGTAACGGTTAAATGGTAACTAATTAAAGGCCAGCAAAGTAAATACTAAAGCGCGCATTGAAGCGCTCGTGGCCTAGGCGAACTGAGTGATTGGAATCAATCACTTGAGTAAAGCAACAACAGGCGCGGTCAGGTGCAGGATGGGTGACCGTCTCGTGACTACCGCTAGTGGCATTTTTCCGAGCGCAACCGTGCTTCGCAAGGCACTTTAAGCCGTTGGTGACGGCTGTTATTTAATGGCAGTCGTTAAGCCATGTCAGAGGCCTTATGGGCGGCTGGATAACTTCTGACAGTAAGGCCCGCCACTGTCTTACAATACTCCACCAATCCGGACTTAGCCCCCGTAGTGAAGTACGGCCTAACCTTCTTGTGATGCAGGAAGAGACCCGTGCCCCAGCAGTGGGGACACACAAAGGTTGATATCGATATCGAAGTAAATATTTGATCAGCAGAAAGAGTCAGTTGGAACAGCAATAATATATGTAGTATAAATTTGTGAATAAGTCTGCAGTATAAATTTGTGAGCACGCCCGCACACCTTGCAGCACGGGGTCAACAAACAAAACAAATGTTTGGATAGTGAAATAAATATTTTGATGTCGAGTTTACCAGCGACCTTCAGTTTGGGTGCTGATGAACTTAAGATCGGAATCGGGAGGGATCAGTTTCTCACAATACCTTACAACAAATATCAAGACATCAACGAGGTTATCGTGCATAACGGGTCGCGAAACGTGACCCTCGACGGGAGCTGACAACTGCGAGCCGACTGATTTAGATACAAACTAGTGAAATTAAAAGGAACGGAACGTACCGTGGAGACGTAAACTGCCTTATAATTCGCTCCATACCTTTTAATTAAAATAATATGTATAAACAAGTTATCAAAGTGCCAAAGCTGAACAAATAAAAAGCCCTAAGTACAAGCTAATGTTTCCGTGTATACTATACTAAAGTCACCATCGTAATTGTGAGTAAATACGTTAATTCTTATACTCACATTACAAAAACAATAACGTAACGACATTTTGCCAGAAAGAGAAGGCAATACACACGTCAGGTCGCTATGACACTGACAACTAACTGACAACCAGACGGCCAATCAGAAGCCAGAAGCTACTAACATCTAGCTGTCAGCGTCACACGTCGCTCCGTTGCAAGCAAACTCCCACATCGCGATAGTCTCTGATAATCTCAGTGGTTCAGTGGTTGCCATTCTGATTTAAACACGTGCGACCCAGGTTTGATGCTCGACAACACCACTTAAAAGAGCAATTGCAAAACATGGCGCTTAAATGCAATAAATGCAAAACAACATTCCTAGATAGACAAGATAATCTAAGATGCTCTATCTGCAATAAAAATTATCATCTAGACTGCATATCAATGTCAGAAAAGCTATTTAGACTAATGACCAGCGAAAAGAAAACGAATTGGAAATGTAAATACTGCTTATCTGGGAAAGGTTTGATATCTAATGACAACATTACTCAAAGAAAGCGAAAAGTAAACCCAAAGCAAGAATCATCGCTGTTATCTTCCATAGAGTTTGGAGACACAATAAGCGAAACACAAATGCTTGTCAATGAAACCCTCAACCGAAGTTGCCCTGAAAGCACGACACAAATTAGAGAAAACGCAAGAGAAAAGATAGAATATCTCAATAATAAAATTTCTCAACTAGAATTAAACCTAGAAAGCGCAGATGGCGAAATCGAGAGATTGGTGGCGGAAAATTATACTCTCAAGGAAACAATATCAAAGCGAGACGCAAGAGTGAATCAGCTATTGAGTATATGCCGAGCATCACCCCAACGGCAAAAGTATGTAAATAATAATTCAACCACTGATGACTCTACGCCTTCAAAACTCGGCCATAATGGATCAAACTTCAGCACACCTATACAAACATCTACTTGCAACAAAAATATGAAACCCCAAAACACCATACCAGAGAGAGAGCCCCAGAGCTCCACAACCACGCCAATCAAAGCGACTTTAGAGCCGAGAAAAGCGGACAGCCTGAAAACGGCACCTGTGGATCATGATAATAAATGCAGCCCAAAAGTGCCCAAAACCACTACGCAGAGATCCGACGAGTCCTCTCCACCAGCTCCCGTCCCTGCCGAATCAAACGCAAGAGCGAAGAAAAACAAGATTTGTTTAATAAGCACAGATAGATTTAATGGAACCTTAGCAATAGCACAATCGAGTTTCGAAGAGTCATACGAAATATGTCATTATCTCATGCCTAATAGAGGCATAGTACAGCTTTTGCAAGGAGTACAGTCAAAAGTAGCCAACTTTTCTAGCGATGATTACATCATAGTTCTTATAGGAAGCGAAGATTTTAAACACACAGAAAAATACCACGACCTAGTTCTATCGATTAGAGAAATTCTACTTGAAATCACTCACACAAATGTAATATTATGCGTGCCAACCTTTAAGCAAGGAAATAGAAATTTTGATATTTTCAATTCCAGAGTAGAGTCTTTTAATAAACTGCTTTGTGTAGATATCATGCAGCACGAACACGGTTATATAGTAGACTCTAATTTGAATCTTTATTACGATCACACCATGTTTAACCCTCACAGCGGGGTTTTGAATAAAAATGGATTGAAACAGGTATTCCTCGACATAAAAGCGAAAATGGATTACATAAACAATTGGTATAATAATGAGATTGTGCCGACTGAATATCTAAACGCTAATGTAGAGCTTTTTCGAATCAACTCATCGAAGTAAAATGTCAAAATTTAATATACTGTACCAAAATATGCGTAGCTTAAAGAATAAACGTCATTTATTGGAAGCTACCCTAGACCATATTAGGGACATTAGGGCAATTTGTATTACTGAAACATGGATAACAACGTCTAAAAAGGACCTCCTAAGTATCGAAGGTTTTAATTTAGCCAGTAGTTACTGTCGCTCGGAGCGTGAGGGTGGAGGAGTATGTATTCTATTAAAAAATGGTGAAGACTGCAAAGAACGAACTGATATCTTAAATTTGGCTGTGGAGTCTATATTTGAAATATGCGCAATAGAGATGCCCAAAATAAATGTGGTATTAATAGCTTTATATTGGCCAGATAGTAAGAGGCAACCTGATATGTTTTATGAATCGCTTTCAAAGCTCTTGCAATTATTAATGATTAAAGATAAAATTAAAAATATTATTATAGGCGGGGATTTCAATATAAACATCCTCGAACAAAATAACCTAACGACAAGCCTATTGAACTTAATGAAAAGCTTCAACTTCTTGCAACTGGTAAACGAACCAACAAGGGTAACGCTAAACACCTCTACATGCATTGACCTAGTTTTCAACAACGTACATGATCCAAGTCTCAAAGCTACAGCAAGGGTTAAAGAGTTAGGTTTTTCGGATCACAAAGGAGTTTTTATAAGCTTACCTTACAATAATAAAGATAATAAAGAGCAATGGTTTACATTTGAAAGAATTTTTAGCGAACGTAAAATTCAAGAATTTAAATTAGAAGTTAGTAAAGTTAACTGGAACACTATTTTTGATACAGAGGAATCTGTTAATAAAAACTATGACAAATTCCTTCAAAGAGTTACAATTATCTTAGACAAGACTATTCCAAAATCCAAAATTACTATTAAAAATGATCATAAAAATACATGGTTGACTAAAGGGCTAAGAATATCTTGTAAAAATAAACGGCTTTTAAAAATATTTATCACGCAAACAGACAACACAATTTTAAACAATTATTACAAAAAATATGAAAAACTTTTGAAAAAGACTGTAGCCAATGCTAAGAAAATTCATTTTAAAAAAAAAGTATTAAAATCAAATAATGTCATAAGAACTATGTGGCAAATAGTTAAGATTCGAACTAATAAAACCAAGAAAAAAGAAAGAACAAACATACAATTAAGTATAAATAATAAAACTACCAATGACCCCCTCATAATTGCCAATTTTTTTAATGCATACTTCTCTTCAGTAGGTGCTCCTGGTATGAACCAACCTGGGGGACGACCGGTACTATCTCCAACGCATAATTCTGTATTTCTTCTTCCAACTACACCATCTGAAGTTTTTTCATTAATACGTAAACTAAAAAACAAAAGAAGTTGTGGTTTTGATGAGTTACCTCCAACGCTGATAAAGGAATGTGCAATGGAACTTTCCCCACCTTTGTCTTTTATTACAAATCAGTCTTTTGCGCAAGGCATCGTACCAGAAAAACTAAAAATAACTATAGTAAAACCTTTGCACAAAAGTGGCAGCCGTAGCGATTGTAATAATTATCGTCCGATTGCTCTTCTTCCCACCTTTTCTAAAATAATTGAATCCGCTATGTACAAACGTATTTACAAATTTTGTGAAAAATTTAATATTTTCAGTAATAATCAGAATGGTTTCCGTAAGGGTCGATCGACTACATCAGCAGTAATTACGTTTGTTAACGAGATTTTAAAAATATTAAACGAAAAAAAACATGCCATTGGAGTTCTTTTAGACATGAGCAAAGCTTATGATCGAGTCTTATACGGCGCTCTTTTGAAGAAACTCTATGGGATGGGAGTAAGAGGTATGGCCTACAACTGGTTTTCATCGTACTTGCGTAACCGAGTACAATATGTTGATATAGAATATTATAACTCAACTACCGGGCAAATCGGTAAAAAACGATCAAATGAGGTAGAATTAACTAAATCCATTCCGCAGGGTAGCGTGCTGGGATGTTTACTATTTTTAATATATATAAATGATCTGCCTAGTACTATTGATATACCATGTACGCTATTCGCAGATGATATATCCCTGATTTTTCCTAGTCAAAGTGTAGAGCAATTAAATATAGACCTAGATTCACACCTAAATGGAATAAAAACTTGGTTAGATGACCATAACTTAAAAATTAACTTTAAAAAAACTAAACTAATAGAATTCAGACCTTACCAAAAACGACCCTTAGATATTACAAACTATAAATTTAACGGAACCCTAATTGAAAATGTAGAATCTTCTTGTCTCCTAGGTATCAACATAGATAGTAATTTAAATTGGAAAAGCCACATTCTAAAGGTAACTAGTAAGCTCTCAAGCTTTATATATGCCCTATCAGAGCTAAAGAAAACTACAGATCTCAAGACGGCAACATGTGCTTATCATGCATACGCACAAGCTTGGCTTAGGTATGGTATAATTCTTTGGGGCAATAGCACGAATGCAAAAGACGTCTTTGTATTACAAAAGAAATGTATTAGAATTCTGGCTAATATAGACGCGATGACGAGCTGTAGAAGATTTTTTGTGGAATATAACATTTTAACTATGACAGCGGTCTATATTTTAGAAATCGGCATTTTTGTTAGGAACAATAGGCCAATTTTTCCACAACATGATCGCCCTGAGTGTCTTAGACCTCGACAACAGCTAGCCACCAAGACTGCCAAGCTCGAAATAGTAAACTCTGGTCCCCACTCAATGGCAGCAAAAGTTTTCAATGCTATACCTTATCATATGCAAAATATAGAAGACGATAATTTGTTTAAAATAACCCTCAATAAGTACTTGGGCCAGAAATGTTACTATTCTCTTCAAGAATTTTTCAATGATAAATGTTAAAACTACACAATTGAAAGAAAAATATATGTAAATATGTAATAGATAGTTATAAGCGAACAATTAGTTAAGTTAAATTAAATTAAGTTATATTGCAGTGCCCTTGCAGGGTGTCATGTACATCTTAAATTACATATAAGAACTGTAATAACACATGATTATGGCAATAAAGGAATCTGAATCTGAATCTGAATCTGAATCTGAAAAAGTAACGAACGTTACAGCAGTAAATGTTTAACTTTTGCAAGTTATGAAATGCAAATAGTGATTTAGCCCCGGGAAATGCCACCTTTACCTTTAACTAACCTCGCAAACTCTACCAAGTTGACCAAGAAACAAGCAAGAACTTTATTAAAAGTAGACTCCCAACTCCCGGCCACAAACTGATTGTTTGCTTAACAGAGTCGACGGCACATCATCCTATATACATCCATGCACTCTGCTCCGTCGTGTTACTGGCGACTTTGCAACTAAAATGTATAGGGTGATGTGCTGTCGACTGTACACGACGCAATCTACTCATTTAACTGACGAGTTAGCAACAAAAATGTAAAGATTGATCGGGTGTGTATGGCAACTTGCAAGCGAACACCTGAGTATCGACAAATTAAATAGCCTTCATATTGATATTTCTCTGTAAAGGGAATAAAAATTCTAAATGATTTTTTTTATGACCGATACTTAGTATCTAACTTTGTTCAATGCGTTTTTAAGATAAATAGGTTACTCCCCAGTATATAATGTTGTACATTTATTAATTGTATTAAAATTAAAAGTCACGGAAAAGAAATGTGCAGTGAGTAAATGTGTAGTGTAGTGAATAAGTAGTGAAGTTTTATAGAAGTAGCAAGTAGCTTTATAGTAGAATTAACTCCCTTCAGTATCTACTGACATACATTTTTGCAACACCTGTATACTTCAATCATCTAATACATAGATAGAATGTAACCTCTACACAACTCAATCACTGGTTATGAGACCATCCAGGGGCTCTCCTAATTTTGTAAAAGGTGTTCTTAGTTTTCACAAAGCATCTGATCCACTCCGGAAAAGGTCTCCCCTTATGTACTTGTTTATTTAGTAAATTACCGCTCTCCTTCGCAGGTACGCCTTCAGAATCTACGATCTCGACGACGACAACTTCATAGGGCGAGAGGACTTACTCGAAGCGACTCGCCTGCTGACCCGAGGCGAGTTGCACCCTCACGAGCGCGACGAGATAGTGGCCAGCGTGCTGGACGAGGCTGACGTGGACGGCGATGGCCAGCTCTCCTTCATGGACTTCGAGCACGTCGTGGTGCGCGCGCCAGACTTCCTCTCCACTTTCCACATTCGAGTGTGAAGCGACAATCTTTCTACAATCGACAATACAGGCAATGAATCACCAACTTGAGAATTTTTCAACTTTCTATCCATAAAGCCGACGCTTCACTCGGCCACTCGTATTTGGCCGATTAGCCACTCATTGCAGGGGTTTCTGACAAAACTGTTTTTGTTAATACTGCAATGTAAATCGACGGCAAATACGCGAATACAAATAGCCAGGTGAAGCGTCAGCTGAAACCATGAACGATTCAAGAGCAACAATTCGGAATGATAGAAACAAGTGCATTTTGTCGATTGCTATGAGGACAAGACTAGTGTTCCATGAAGTGAAAGTGTGTAGTAATCTAATACTGTTATTAAAATTATTTATTGCATTATTTTTTTGCGTCGCTAATGCTAAGTAGCATAATTTGCTGAGCTTAATGCTACTTAACATTATCTACCAGCTCACCTATTAATATGGCCAAGTAAGCGCGAGGTCAATAGGTAAATCCGTTTGTTTCATCAACGTGCCTAAGCTAACCGAAAATATTTTAAGAAGCCTGTTGATATTATTGAGTACCCCTAAGAGGGCGGGCTCGAGCCGAGTCGAGTCTGCTAACCAAGGCGAGTCATACCCTCATGGACGCAACGAGATAGAAGCCGGCCATCATGCTGGGTTAGGCAGCCGTGGACAGCGATGGACGACAAAACTCTTCAGTGTACGCCAGACCTCTTCACCTTCGTATAATATTATATTCGAGGCAGAATCGACATAGCTCCAAAGAAACTCCGGCGCGACACTACAACGGATACAATTATAGCACGATCAGTTTAAGAACGGGACTGGATAGTATTTTGCCTCTTGCTCATACAATATAGGTAGGTACAGTCTATTAGCTTTTAGAATATACTTCGGCTGCTATTGGATAGAATCGGATATATTCGTGGATTAGAAATATCGGAACTAAGATGACACTTAACTTAACTTAAGATGAAACTTAATAAAAGTTTTATACAGAGAAGGAAGTAGTATTACTCTAGTGTGCATTCGGCGAAACCGAAGCCTACTCTAGAGCCCGAGGTATATTCTAAAAGCTTATAGACCGCAGATATCAGTAAATTCAAATAAAGAATCTTAGAATGTTATTTTTTTCAAACATTCATAATCGCAGTTTCTATGCAACAACTGCGTTACAAGTAACATAGGTGCCCATTTTAAAATCTAGATCGTATTGAGAAAAGTATGTATGCATAATTATCTGTGAAAGCAAACGACCCTACTAACATCAGGTGGTTTTATTGCCTTTAGGTGTTTCTTTACTTGGCAAAGAATCGAGAGGTGGCGAATTTCATTGATAAATCTAGCTATTTACCTACATTGACCATTCAGGAATATTACAATTTTATTAAAATCAAACGCCAATCTTGTTTGAAATTAGATTTTTTATGCAAATCATCTATCGGAAAATCGTTTTCTTGTTGAAAATTTCAAGGTTTTTTGTCAAAACCTTTTATTGGGCTGAGAGTCACTCGGTACATACGTTAATCTGCGAAATTGAAAGTAGCTACTTCCGCGTACACAAGGCCTCTCGAGGCTAATTTAGCCAGCTTGTGTTACAATTGAGTGCATTTATTATAAATTGTTTCTCCAAAATATTCCTTCACCGCCGATATACATCAGTGGACCGAGCTAACGGAGTCTGTAGGATTTTGTCGTTCTGTTGTTGGGTTCGTTAATCAGGTCTTCCATTTCCTGGTTCTTTTTAACTCTCCAACTATCTTCTGAAGGCATACCTGGGGTTTCCAAGCGACCAAACACCGGCCGCCCTAGACTTCGCTGGAAGGACGAATTGTAAAGTTCTACTTTCCTGTAGTCAATGAGAATCGAAACGCAAGAATAATTCCGTAGTCGAAAAGTTGGGAGTTGTTCAGGCGCATAATCTGAGTGCCCTTCTGACTAAATTGTCCTGAAACTCCTTGCGGTTTGAATTAAAAACCGTTTGCGTACTTATATTAAAACAGCTTTTTATTTGAGATGAGGGAAAATTCTTTCCGACAGCCGGTGTAGGTGTCTGGCCGCGATATTAAATGTTAGACGTGGGAACACTGAAAGAACGTGGAGCGAGGGAGCTAAAAAGACGCGACGCGTTGCATAGATTCACGGATCACAGAGCGCTCGTGGCCTCGGAGAACCGAGTGATTGGAATCAATCACTTGGTTAACCAACAACAGGCGTGGTCAGGTACAGGATGGGTAAGCGTGCCGTGACTGCCGCTAGTGGCATTTTTCCGAACGCTTCCGTGCTTCGCAAGGCACGCTAAGCCGTTGGTGCCGGCTGTCATATAATGGCAGTCGTTAAGCCATGTCAGAGGCCTTATGGGCGGCTTGGTAACTTCTGACAGTAAGGCCTGCCACTGTCTTACAATTCTCCACCAACCCGGACTTGGCCCCCTTGGTGGCCCCCCTGGCCTAACCTTCCTGCGATGCAGGAAGAGACCCGTGCCCCAGCAGTGGGGACATACAAGTGTTGATAACGAAAACGGACCACAGAGCAAGGGTTAGCTGGAGGAAAATACTATCCAGTATTAAGATAGCCTTTGTACAAATTTGTTTATAGTGCAATAAAGAACTCTCATTCATTCATTTGTTCGTTCGTTCGTTCGTTCGTTCGTTCCTTCATTCATTTAAGGACTGTGTTATGTGACAAAGTGGTGTCTTTTTAGCTCCCACTTCCTTTCTGCGCGGCCATCTTAGATTATATGCTGTATACACGTACAAAGCACGCAAACAGCTACTACTTTCTACTGGTAAACGGAACTCGTAGGTTCACCTCAGGGAGCTGAACGTATTTTAACATTTGGACCACGGATATGACATGTTCACATAGGATTAACCAAGCATATCCCACACAAATCAAGCCTACCATAACCTAAAAAGAAAACTCCGCCGTAACAGTGCGCAACACTGCCGTGACCAGGATTCGAACCTGGGTTACTACGGCCACAACGTAGGGTCCTAACCACTAGACGATCACGGCTACCGGAGCTGGTAAGCATGCTGGCGAAATGTCGATATAGTTTATTCACCTCCAGGGTATAAACCAACAGTTCTTGTCGTCATAAATGAGCGGGCGTGCGTGACGGAACCAAGTCGAAAGTAGTCGGAATGTCATCTTGAAGTGACGTCATCGGTCGCAGTCAGTGGCAGACGCGGGGAGATGCAGTACGGTATCTTGCAGCTTGACGAAACAGCGCTGAAATCGGGAATGCTTACAAAGTTGTAGTTTCTATTGTGGTGTAGGTAAAACGTAAAATAAATACGTAAGTATTTTAAATAATAAATAATCGCGATTTGACCCGTTTAATATATAACTATGTATGAGTATCGTGAATAATTAAGAAATACTATCGATAAACAGCTGTCAAGATGGTATAGGTGATGGGCAAGCCAGGGCAAGCCTACTCTATAATTAACTAAAATTGCTTGATAGATGGATAGAGAACACTTTATCTATTATATAAAAATGAATCGCTGAACGTGTTGGTAAGCGCAAATCTCGAGAGCAGCTGAACCGATTTCGCTGATTATTTTTTAGAATATTCCTTGAAGTACAAGGATGGTTCTTACGGAGGAAAAGATTTAAAAAAATTAAATAATCGACTGTTAGGCGGTACGAAGTCGCTGGGTCAGCTAGTTGTACATAAAAATAGAAATTACACAGATATTTCTTAACCTAATAGTACAGACGCCGGCCTTATCACTAAAAGTGATCTCTTCCAGACAACCTTTGGATGGACTGGACTAATATATTGGAGAAGGAAGTAGATGTACAAACATACAAGATAATTATTAATTTAATTACATACTCTAATCTTAAGTTGATACAATGCATGCTCTAAAATGTGGCGTGCCCTACAGGGTCCACAAAGATCGTAACAAATAACTGTTTAGTTAAAATGTAAACTTGTTAACCCCAAAACTTTTGGAATGTAATAAAGCATTGAGTATATCAAAAACAATGTCCCAGGCACTGCAGCGTCCGAGCGGTCCCTCCACCCGTCTAGTGGGAGTGAAGATACCACTGAACGGTGTATAACTCATCTCGTTACGTAAATGCAAAGGCCTTGTTGCAGCGGTAATACGTTCGTTTACCGCGACAGAGGTCGACAGTGAGTACGGGGTCCTTTCATGCACCCCCTGCCCTGAAACGGAGGCGATCGGTTCAAACCCAAGACCTTTGTCATGGTAATCAAATATGTAAGCGCGAAACCAGGAAAGAAATTAACACTTATGATGACTTTATGAAGCTGTGCTGATGGATTCAACGTCACCTACCAACTCTGTTACAGTCATGCTAAATTTCATATACTCAGATCTTACTTGCTGAATCGGGCTCGCTCAATATCATGCGATTGCGATAGCAACCCTGAATGTCCCCACTGCTGGGGCACGGGTCTCTTCCTGCATTGCAGGAAGGTTAGGCCTTACCTCACCACGGGGTCCAAGTCCGGGTTGGTGGAGGTTTGTAAGACCGTGGCGGGCCTTACTGTCAGAAGTTATCAAGCCGCCCATAAGGCCTCTGACATGGCTTAACGACTGCCACTACATGACAGCCCGCACCCACGGCTTAAAGTGCCTTGCGAAGCACGGAAGCGCTCGGACAAATTCCACTAGCGGCAGTAACGGGACGGTCACCCATCCAGCACCTGACTGCGCCTGTTATTGCTTAACTCGAGTGATTGATTCCAATCACTCGGCTCGACTAGGGCACGAGCGCATCCTCAATATCATACATTCATAATATTATAATCTTACGGCGTTGTTGTGAAACTAACTAACTAAAGTATAAACCATAATTCGATAGATTACTTTGACAGTTAATTTTGCACAAGTGCAATAGTCAGGGTTAATAATTTACAATGCCGTATATGATTAAATAAATATTGGATTTTTTGAGGAATTGAGATAAATTATCTCGGATTATGGTTTTTATTTTAGTTACACTCTACAATGCCGTAATAATATCCGAGTCAGCGTCATCGACCCGAGCGTGACTGACAATTTCGTTCACTGTGAGAAAAATGCGCCTAAAGAAGCTTTCAATTCAAAAATACTTTAGGAAATAAAAACATGAAAAACACTCCTCAGAGGCGATTTAAAAAGTATGTGGTAAAGGGAAAGACGTAGCCACACACTATTAAAACTGTCTCTGGGAAGTGATTTAGAGGAAGCGTGTATCTAAAAATTTACACCGTTTAAGTTCTCGTTCCATTCATAGATAAATCAAACCGACAGCGTCCCAGCACGCCTTCACGTTATCAACTCGCACAATGGCGCCAATCGGAAGCCACGGTTTTGCGTTGGCTTGCCCGCGCAAAACCCGCAAGCCCGCGGGAGATGGGAACGCGCGTACGCGAGATGTGAATAGGAACTTGCAGACGGTCCGCCCCACAGACAGACATGAATGTAGGAAATTCTTAAAAACCTAATTAGAGGCTGAAAATTCCACCCATGCCGGGACTCGAACCCGCGATCTCTGGCTATCCGTGCCAGCGCTCTCCCAACTGAGGTAATGGGCGACTTACCGGCATCAGTGAAATTTCGAACCTCTATACAATACTCTTGTATTACGTACAGGCAGCAACATCTGGCTGAAGTAATTTGCATCACTTTCAGCCCCAAGTACCTTACTTTGCAGTTAGGTTTTACATCAGAATGATATCGCTGTACCCACATGATTATATTCTTTTTAATGCACTAACCCGTGCTAAGGAGTCCCGGTATGGGTGGAATTTTTATTCTCTAAATAGGTTTACAAAATTGTCCTTAGCACGGGTTAGTGCATTAAAAAAAAAAGAGATGTGTGTAGGCAGATGGACCGCCCCACAGGCACAAATCTAGAGCCAGACCGTGGAAGCACACACTTTAGTATTCCTATATTAAATATTAAAGCCTATATTGAAGCGCTCGTGGCCTAGCGGAACCGAGTGATTGAAATTAATCACTTGGGTTAAGCAACAACAGGCGCGGTCAAGTACTGGATAGGTGACCGGCCCGTGACAGCTGTCAAATGCATACATATCCTGACACTTTGGAGTTATCTAAATGCTTAACTCGATAGAGTGGAGTGCTACGTAATAGAAGGGCAGACCATGATCGAAAAAAAAACTAAAATACATTTCTAAGGCACAATAGCGCTTGCGAAACAACCTTTCTGGTTTTCATACTCTGTGACGATGGCGATACGCTCCGAAACATAAATTTTCGGCTGAGCAAATGGGAGATGGCTAACGTATCACGTCGACCGGATTTTTAGAGGAAATATACACAACGTTATCTAGGGGAACCTATATGAACGGCTGCAGGGATCTATTATGTATCAACTGGGTTGAGTGACGTCGGTTTTTCCTTTTTGTAAGCTACTCCAGCTGTTAAAGGCACACATACCTACAGTACAGCGATATCATTCCGATGTAAAACCTATTTTCAAAGTGGGTACTAAGGGATGCAAGTGATGCAAATTACGTCAGCCCGATATTGCTGCCTGTACGTAATACAGAGAGTATTATAAAGAGGATCGAAATTTCACTGATGCCGGTTAGTCGCCCATTAGCTCAGTTGGGATAGCGTTGGCACGGTTAGCCAGAGGTCGCGGGTTCGAGTCCCGGCATGGGTGGAATTTTTAGCATCTAAATAGGTTTTTACACATACCTATTTTGACACTTCGGGAAACGTTAAGATGGACGACTAAACTCAGTGGACCTGGAACGTCATATAATAGGCGGGCTGGGCCCGACTAAAATTCGATTTCAACCCTTGCATGTCCCCACTGCTGGGGCACAGGTCTCTTCCTGCATTGCAGGAAGGTTAGGCTACACTTCACCACGGGAGCCAAGTCCGGGTTGGTGGAGGACTACAATTCAAATAAAGTAAACTCAATTATTTTTATTCATTGTAAAAAAAAAAAGTTTGCTTAATGAACCTCAATGTTTAAAAACCTATTTAGAGGCTAAAAATTTCACCCATGCCGGGATTCGAACCCGCAATCTCTGACTATCCGTGCCAGCGCTCTACCAATTGAGCCAATGGGCGACTCACGGCATCAGTGAAATTTTGAACCTCTTTACACTATTCTCTGTATCCCTCTCCCACTACCAGTAAAGACGTTCACCGTAGGTCCGGTCCCGGTGTCAATTTAAGGGGTTTCTGGTTCGCTGTGGGAGTCCCGGTAGGGCTTCAGGACAGTCGGAGGGGATCCCGATCTGTAGAGGGTTGAGGAACAGGTGAGGGCACATCGGCTGATCGCCGGAAGCGGTACAGTGGTCCGCCTCTGTGGGCCCATCCGAGGTTAGCCGATGCCACTCACGAGATGTCCTAGGGCATGGCATGTTGGTTTGCCGATATTAGCCGACCTAGGACATCTCGTGTGCCCGCCTTAGCCTCTGGGTGCTGGCACGTTGGGGTTCCCGATGGTGGCCACCCCAGATAATAGGGAATCCTGAGAGCGGTATGTTGGGGATCCCGATATCGGCCACTCCAGGATCATTGAGAGTCGTAGGTACCTCTCACCAGGAATAAGTACAGCAGTTGATAATAGTGAGCAAGTCGAGTAGGGGCGACTTGCTCACCATCAGTAGTTAAGTCGTGTGAGTGTCGGTGGTGTAACAAAGACAGTGATAATACAGGGACAATGGTTAAAACCAGTGGTAGGTTAAGTGAGAGACAATTTGAGTGTGTAGGGTTAATTATGTAAATATTAGGCCTGTATATATTAAATGGTGTCGGTTTTTGGAATCCAAGCGTATTCATTTGTGAGTAGTCCCCATAGGCATCCTTGAAAGCGCCAACCCGGGTGGTATTTCACCGGGTCGCGCATAAACCTAGCCCCTCAGGCAGAGCACCTCAAGAGGTTAGTGTTACAACCTATAATCTTGTTGTAGAACTTTATATAGTACCTCAGTGTTAGTTTGAATAACAGGATACGCAATAGTCTGATTATGATTGGAGAACGTTGTGGACTGAAAGAGGATATAGTGACTAGAATTGAGAAAGGAATGTTACGTTGGTATGGACATGTGGAGAGGATGAAGGAAGAAAGATTGACGAAACAAATATTTATTGCGAATGTGAGTGGAAGGGCTGGCAAGGGACGTCCGAGGCGGACACACATCGACCAAATAAGGGATGTATTAGCAAAGGGAAAGATAAAAAGTACCCGGAACCGGCGTGCGTGTATGCAACGACTTATGAACGTTGATAAAGCGAAGGTGATCTGTCAGGATCATGGCAAGTGGCATTCCCTTGTCTCTGCCTACCCCTCTGGGACACAGGCGTGAGGTTATGTATGTATGTATGTATGTATGTATGTATGTATGTATGTATGTATGTATGTATGTATGTATGTATGTATGTATGTATGTATGTATGTATGTATGTATGTATGTATGTATGTATGTATGTATGTATGTATGTATGTATGTATGTATGTATGTATGTATGTATGTATGTATGTATGTATGTATGTATGTATGTATGTATGTATGTATGTATGTATGTATGTATGTATGTATGTATGTATGTATGTATGTAAACAGTACCTCATAAAGGGCGCATTCATAGGTTACTATGACAATTCTATTCACATTTACATTACATTGCATAGTCTAGTCGATTCTTTATACTCGTTAATCTAGGGGCAACCGCACGTCAACCTACTATGTCTATACTACCCAGTACCGTTACAGGTGATTTTGCAACTAAGTAGATAGTAAAAAAAACATAGCAAGTACCTAGGTAGCATAAATCAGGACTCTTGGTTTTTATACAAATCGCGCCTAGAGTGGATCGAACACCGCTTACATTTCCTCTTCCGTTGCCTAAGACAGCTTCAAAGCCTCACGTTCCCTTTGTAAGTATTGTAGAGCTGTAGGTAGGTTTAACATCCATGAAAAATACTGCTCTACTTATTACTTAATTGTTTAGGTGTCAGTCGAGACCTTGCTAGGCTAGGCGATGAACAAAAATTTTGTAATATTTCACCTGATTGCTGAAATTTCCTACGTCAATACTAGAACGTTAATCTATAATAATAATAATATTTTATTTCAGATAAATCAAAATCCATATTAAAAATAACACAATATAAAAGATGAATTAAACAATGAAATGATACATACAACTCATTTTTTTTTCTAATAGACTCGGCGTGCGTGCGTAATTCAACTTAGTAATATTTTTATTGGATCTTTTCATCAAAACCCTAGCCTAATACCCATTTTATCGAATCCCTAGCATAACCAGATCTCGACTGACACCTAAACAAAACGTAACTATTTCCGTTAAAATAATTTAAACTTAACTGTAGGGCTACGCCGCCGGCCGGCCATTATACAGAAATAACAGTACTCTGACCGACATGAATCAGATCTAAAACCAGCCTAGTATGGGCAGGAGTCACGCGTTTTGTGGCGCTAAAAAAATTAAAGTATTGTATATTCGCGACTTCCGTCGTACTGTTCAGGCAACATGGGTAAAAAATCGCGACTTCTCAGAAAAGTACAATAGGTAATAGTGTTTAAAGTACTTCCAATGTAAAACAATTATTAGACATTTGGCTGCACAAAACGCGTAAATCGTGACATCGTTTTTGCACGGGTAGTACAACGACGTTAGTCACGCATTTTGAAAGTCAAAACTCGCGCGACGCAAAGACTAGGTTCATGTCCGGTCGACGCACGGTCTATCTACGGTTTATAATGGATAATGTATAGTAGCGTCATCTTTTGGCAATCATGTGAACTACCTTGAACTAAACCATCCTTAATAAGTAAAAGATAAAGATTACATACCTATTTTTCTGACTTATCATTATCAATTATTGTTTATGTGACCAAAATTACTTAAACACAGACACACAAAACGTATAGGACAGAGGCACGACCGACGCGACGTCGCGACGGAAGCTCTACGCTTGAGATTGCGTAGTGTGCGTAGGGCACGCGGCGTTCGTAGTGTAAAAGTGTCTTTTTTTTATCTGTTTAATCTGTGAACAAAAAAAGTCTCATCACTCTATGACCCAACTCTGTTTTGTCTATTGTCTGAAAATTGAAGTGTCTCCCTTGTAGTCGGTTTTTCCACAATTATCATGGCAAAAAAGCTATTGTAATTTGCTAATCTAAAGAAAGGTGCCTACATAATCATCGTAATTAAGTGCAGTGAAGGGACAATTAGAAATATTTACAATTATATGATTACTTGCTGTTATTTGACATTGCGCTAGACCGCATATTTAAAATGGCAGCCCTACCACGTAGAATAATCAAAGAGACACAACGACTGATGCAGGAGCCCGTGCCGGGGATCAGCGCAGTGCCCAGCGAGACCAACGCGCGCTACTTCCATGTGATCGTCACCGGGCCTGAGGACTCGCCCTTCGAAGGAGGATTGTTCAAATTAGAACTGTTTCTCCCAGAGGACTATCCCATGTCAGCGCCTAAGGTTAGGTTTATAACGAAAATATACCATCCGAACATAGATCGGTTGGGACGCATATGCCTGGATATCTTGAAGGATAAGTGGAGCCCTGCGCTGCAGATTCGCACGGTGCTTCTGTCGATCCAAGCGCTACTTTCGGCGCCCAACCCCGATGACCCGCTGGCCAACGACGTTGCCGAGCTTTGGAAGGTGAACGAGAGTGAGGCCATCAGGAACGCCAAGGACTGGACGCGGAGGTACGCTATGGACAACTGAGCTCTGACACGACACACCGAGTGCAACCGACATGCAACACGAGTTATGTTATCCACACCCTCGGCTGTAACTCGTGAAGAGACAATTGTGGATACGTTTTTATTATTAGTGGGCACCGGCGCGGCTTCCTCGGTGCCGGCTGTGGCCGCACTCGCTCAGCCCTCCCTGCATTTCTACTTAGCCTCGCTCCGTCATTTGTATCTCAGTGGTTTGATATCAAGAGATAATCATTGTTTCTCCTGTTCACTTATAGCTGTGTTATCGTATTAGATATGCATATTTTTTACTGTCATAACAAAGTAAATAAATACTATCACCCTGATCTTGAATGTGTATATAACATGGTTATAAAATTTGTTCAATTTTATACAGAGGATAGAATGAATTGTCACAAAGGTGTCTTTTAAGCTTTCGTCTTGGACCATCCCGGGTGCAATGCTATGTAAATCAGTTTTGGTAACCAACAAGATCTCTAGCGATACTGAGTTAACTATTTTTTCCTTAAAGTGGAAGCCTTCTAGTAAATTTTTGCTGAATGATAATGTCGACATACCAGATTTGTTGATTTCAGTAAGAATCTTTTGTGTACTATTTTACGTCATGTATAAAAGTTATCATTAATTAATTGTATTTATGTAAATTTAATTTGGCTTTGTGAGCAAACTTCAGAATACATAATACAAAAAGACCACCAATATTTCATTTATAATGAGATACCTCTAGTCGTAACTTTGGAGCATTTTATGTACTTAATTATTTTTAGGATTATTAGGTTATATTGTAAAATCTTGCTTGAATTATGCACTTAAAAAGTGTGGTTAAAAAAGGACTCCATTTGAGATTTGATTTGAATCAAGATTTTACTGTAAATCATCATCACCTGATCATAAGAACAAATGTGGCTTCATCTAACTAGGCAACCGTTGGATACTGAAATATATTGTAAACAAAGCACCAATGTTGACCCAATAAAGTTGTTCTTTATAAATAAAAGATGCAGCATGTTGTTTACATGCATTGTGCTAATCTTGTGTTCCATGTTTTATCAAGCATCAATGATAAGGAAGTAAGATGTCTTTCAAGTCACTTTATTCTTGTGCAAAGGGTAAAACAAAAAAGTTCTTTGTTTCTTTTCAAATCGTCACTACTGTGAACAAATGCCATACACTGTATGTATGGTTGTGTATGTTGCTCAGTGGATGCTATGATAATGAATTTATTTAGAATCTTTCATTAAAGTCTGAGCATTCTTTGCACTTTGTCTTTGTGTGTGTGGGTGTGAGAGAGATTAAACAGACTCATTATGATTCTTTGTATGTCACTAGACTCTTTAAATGAACTGATTTTAATGAATTCTTTTGTGTTTAAACACACTCAAATAACAAAAGATCATCATCGTCTTGATCATCTGATCACAATTGGACCCGGTAGGTGGCGCTGTAGTTGAGAGCCAGCACTTGTGCAGGACATCTGTGAGGTCTGATAGTCGAGTATAAAATTGTGGTCCAGGTTTCAAACTAACACAGTGCAGACTATGTAAAGCGACTCTACTCGGGAATTAAAATTATCACTGTATTGGCTGTCGACAACCCCGGGGCTGGCAGTCCCGGGATTTACAAAAACAGCAATGGGAGATGAGCTTCGCGAATAGGCTGATGCCTCCGTATGAATAAAAAGCCATACGGTCCATTACACAGTTGTTATGTTGGTAGCAAAGCATGCACCAGTGTTGCTAAGTTATTATTATTTGTAATTCAGGCAGGCAGTTATAGAACTGGTGAAGCCTGTATCCAGATGTACATTTGTGTGTAACTCCTTGTCTGTTTTGTTTCCTTTAGATATTTATCCAGTTAGTCAAAATGTGTTCCTTGAAATTAGGGAGGGTAAGATTTTTTTAGTTTGAGAGCAATATGAAGACACCAATACCCATTATTAGTTAATGATATACTAAAGGACATAATCTAATTTTCGCGCAAGGGCTATGGAGCGGGATATTCTAGGCACTTATCGTCCGATATTCGGCAAAAAACTAAGTCCAAGATATAGGCACACGTATCATAAACCTAAAATGGAGATGGACGGGTTATTTGGTTAGTCGGGAAGACGCCACGTGGACGGTAGCCACTCAGTGGTGGCCAAGGGCGGGTTGACGCGACGCTTTGTGGGCAGAACAGCTGCCCGGTGGGCCGACGAAATTGTGTAAGCAGCTAGGAAACATTGAACGAAACTAAGCAAGGACTTGTCGTAAAAGAGAAGAGGCCTATGCCCAACAGTGGGCTCTGTTTATGGGCTGATTATTTATCTAATTAGTAGGTAATAACAAAAAACCGGTCAAGTGCGAGTCGGACTCGTGCACCGAGAGTTGCGTACTCTGTAGGTAAGTAGGTTCCTACTTACATATTTTAAATAGTTTAGGAATCGGTCTCGCAGTTTTTATCGAGTTCCCGAACTACCAACGTATTTTTTTAATATTTTTATTACATATTAATTACGGAGTTTTCAGTTTTTTCCTGCATTTGTTCCTACTAAGTCTTGTATAATAATAAGACGATATACCTTGCCAAATGTCATAGTTCTAGAACGATGAAATTTGGCCATTTATATCAACGGGAACCCTATGAATTTTATTCCCTTGAGTGTCTTGTCTTAATGCCTACGTTTTTTCGAGGCATGTACCTACAGCCGTACCTAACTTTTTATCGTATGCAGTGTTATTTATAAAAACAGGAATCCTTAAGTCCTCAGAATTCAGTTTTATAGGCAGTGGCAAGGAGAAATACCCCTGATTATTTAAACTGTATTTGAGTAGTGTTTTAGAGGAATCGTGTTTTTGCGTCATAGTCATATCTTCTTCTTCTTCAGGCTATAATAGTCCACTGCTGTACATAGCCCTCCCCTAATGAGCGCCATAGCGCCCTGTCTTCAGCTTGCCGCATCCAGCATCTGCCTGCAGTTTTCCGCAGATCGTCATCCCACCTAGTCGGAGGGCGTCCTACACTACATTTGCCGAGTCGCGGTCTCCACTCAAGAACGCGTTAACTCCAACAGTTGTCGGTTCTGCGCGAGATATGGCCAGCCCACTGCCACTTCAGCTTGCTGATTCTCTGAGCTATGTCGATAACGTTGGTTCTCTGTCGGATGCATTTGTTACGAATCCTATCCTTCAGAAAAACTCCGAGCATAGCTCTCTCCATAGCTTGCTGAGCAACTTTGAACTGGTGGACCAGCCCTTTCGTGAGTGTCCATGTCTCGGCTCCGTAGGTCATCACAGGTAGGCCGCACTGATTGAAAACTTCCGTTTTCAAGCATTGCGGCATGGATGACGAGAAGACTCGGCGTAGTTTCCCAAACGCCGCCCAGCCTAGCTGGATCCTCTTCTTGGTATCCTTCTCAAAATTGTTTTTACCTAACTACAAAATCTGCCCGAGGTAAGTGTATTCAGGAACGATTACGAGCAGGTGACCATGTACGACGACCGGTCCCGGATCAATGTGGCTATTGATCATGACTTTGGTTTTATCTAAATTCGTGCCAAGACCGATACGTCGCGAGGCTGAATCTAGACCGGTCAGCATCTGGTTCAGCTTCTCTAGCGACTCCGCCATTAAGACTATGTCATTGCTAATCGCAGGTGTGAGATGTAGGCGCCGTTGCCCTTTCCTTTCCAGTCCAGTGTCTTAAACATGTCTTCCAACGCGGTTGTGAACAGTTTCGGGGATATAACATCCCCCTGTCTCACTCCTCTGCGCAGTTGAATGGGTTTAGACTGCTGGCCCTGTACTTGGACACTCATGGTGGCGCACATTGGGCTCAGATTGGAAAAAAGTGGACTTAGGGTCAAAATATTTTGACCCCATATTTTTTCTAGTGACTCCTTACGTAATTGCAATAAACATTTACTGATTAAAATTTTATCATAAATTAAGCCATTTACGAGAAAAAAAATATTTTAGTTTTTTTTGTATTGAGTAAATTCTTTTTTTGTGAATAACTTCGTAATTTTTAAAGATGTTAAAATAATGTTTAGTAGGTGTGACGGAGAGTATTTTTTAAAAAAAACTAATATTTTTTTTTTCTCGTAAATGGATTAATTTGTGACAAAATTCCAATCAGTAAATGTTTATTGCAATTACGTAAGGAGTCACTAGAAAAAAGATGGGGTCAAAATATCTTTTTTCAGTCCACTTTTTTCCAATCTGATCCGTGTGTGGCGGCTTCGTACAGACATCTCAACACCTCGATATAACGATCGATAGTCTACTTGGCATCGCTGTAAGGATTCCAGAACAGCCCAGGTTTCGACAGAGTCAAAGGCTTTCTCATAGTCCACAAAGGTCAGACATAGGGGCTGATTATCATGGGGGGCTAGACATGGGCTCTTCGCACTTCTGTATAATCTGCCTCACTGTGTGAATGTAGTCTATGGTGCCATATCCTCCGCGAAACCTGGCTTGTTCCGGCGTCTGGAACTCGTAGTCTCCTGGCGAGACGATTCGTGACCACTCGTGAAAACCACTTATATACGTGGCTCAGGAGCGAGATGGGTCTGTGGTTTTTAAGAAGGGTTTTGTCACCCTTCTTAAAGACGAGCACCACCAAACTCCTGCTCCACGCCTTTGGTTCTCCCACAGTGTAGGACGGCGTTGAAGAGCTTCTGTAATTCCTGTATAACAGGGGCTCCTCCAGCTTTCAAAAGCTCTAATGTTATTCCGTCCTCACCTGGGGATTTTCCATTTTTAAGCTGTCTCAGAGCTAACATGATCGCGTCTTGGCTCTGGAATCGTGGTCGTCTCGTCGGCAACGAGGGGCATGTGCAGTGTATAATCGGCCATAGAAATCCTCTATCCTAATCCTCCTATCAACATCTATTTTTATAATTAATTGTGTACGAACCCGAAATAAATTTTATTTATCTCTTATCTAGTTTGCTACTATAGATAAGAGTTTGCTTTTTTTATAGTAGAGGTTTTTGACACGAATTAACAACATTCCTATTGATACCTATCGATCTTTTTTTCATGTGTGACTAACCTTTTAGTTTAAACTGATTGCAAAGGAATGCTCGTTTGCCCTATGACCCTACTTATAAATTCAATAAATCTGATATTGGAATACTTATATTACAGATTACAGACGGTGCGAGTAGGTAGTGAATGTACCTACTGACACGTTGCAATGAGCATCATCTTAGATATTGACTATAGTGAAATAGGTAATCAATGGTGTCCAGAGACCTGCAGAGGGTTTTATCTGCTTCCCATAAGAAACAACTTCATAAACGTGATTTTTAATGGATTTTGTACGAAAATTTCTTTTATAAATACCTATGGCCTATATTACCTACTCGTTGAATTATAAAGCCTACTTAGCCGTGGTTGTTGTTTTTTTTCTGATTTGTCCAATAAACCGTTTGACCAGGAGAAGAGAATGGGGTGGTGACACGCCCTACTCGTACAAATCGCGCTTTAAAGCTTAATATTACGCAAATGGAACCCTAAATAAATAAAAATGTTCCTATACATCCACAATATTTTTATTTTTACCACACTATGGTGTAGGTAGTCAAGAAATACAAATGCATGGAGGCGCAGACAGATGGCAGGATCTTCCTTGTCGACTACGGAACCCTAAAATAATACGGCTTTTACATACAGTGTAGTAAATACAATGCTAGAATAATAAATTAACTATATCCAATAATATCTACAAAACTTACATGATTAACAAACTTAATGATTATTATATTTACAAATGTTTTTATTGAAAGGTATTAATAGGCCACATGGAAAGGACGTGGGGCGAGACCACATTCTTTGCTCTGTGCTCTAAGTCTACGAAACCCGTAAACCTTTATAGGTAGGTACCAGGTTGTCAGCCCATCTGGTGGAGGGCCTAACCACTCCGCGTCGTCCGGTCCTTATTGGCCAGGTCCGAACTTTAGTAGGACCGTTGCAGTAATTATAACCAATTTCTCTAGGGAATAGCACCAACCAAAATTCTTCTCGCGGGTGTCGTAAAATGCGACCAAAGGACACAAACCGGGGGGTGGGCAGCAGCGCCCCCTGCAGCACAATTCCACCAAACTGCGATCCCCAACCCGCACGCCCAGCGTGGGGATTATGGGCATTACCTACCCCCCAATGATGGCACAACCTTGCGCTATGGCGCTCGTTAGGGGAGGGCTATGTCCAACAGTGGACTAATATAGCCTGAAGAAGAGAAGATAACCAATTTCTCAGCCAACCCCCTGTGCCTGACTCCCATCTATCTTCGAAGCCAATTATATTACAGGATGAAAATTTAAGGTCACTGAAAAAAAAAACGTTGATGCAAAGTTGACGCATCCAACATGATTTGATCCCTTGTTCTCAAAGTTCATGTAGAAGCAAATTTTGCGATTTTTGTCACTCACTTGTGACACAATATTTTTAGTTTAGTGAACAGTGTTGCCAGATCAGCAAGACGAAAAATCTGTATTTTCGTTTCGATAATCCGTACGAATTCCGTATTGACTGTATTTGTATTAATCCGTATACTCGCAACGAAACAATGAGGAATTTGTACATATCTTTATACATCATTTTTAACATATTCACATTAATTTCTAAGTCATAACAAGCTGTCTTACCTAAAAGCTGTAAGCATGTAAAAGCCCGGTTATCGTCTCAGTAGACAATTTATTTCGTTGTTTTATTTCATTAAATTGATAGCCGAAAATATTCGCTCCACAGCAGCACTCGAATAGTCGAGTGCTGCACAAAGTAAAGAAAGAAAAAGACAGGCATACATAGTATCATTGTCTTTGGTTCGTGATGCAGATTATGAATTTGTAGGGGAATCCCCACTCATATGTGAGACGTCATACGATGTTGCTAGTGTAACAAATTAATAAATTTGGAAGTATTATGGTGTGGCTACGCGTAAATACGTTATTCCGTATGATGACTCTGTCCGTATACTATCTTCAAAATCCGTACAACTACGGATAAATCCGTATATATGGCAACGCTGTTAGTGAAGTTAATAATAGACGTTAACGGTATTTATAAAAACACGATTCCTGGAAAGCATTCCTTCCACGGCAATTTATTTAATCTGTGGTTAAGTTTTTTCCTTATAAAATCTCCAACACCGACACACCGACTATTTTAGACAGCGTTTTTGGATTGTTCAACCTTTACTCTAATTACTCAACTTTTGAGTAACTGGGACCAAATATTCGTACCTAGTCGAATACCTATATTCGTACAAAAAGAGAAAGAAAATAAAGGATCACCATACAAGGTAAAAGATAAAACTACACCATTCAGTAATTTGTTCAGTTTATTCTTAACTTTAATGCGGACTAGAATAATACTCTTAGAAATGAAAACAACAATAGTTATTTCACATGTTACAGTGTACCTACATTTTATATCAGCATTCACAATAAAAGGCTATTTATTATCTGTGTTTCTCAATGTAAATAAAAATCTTATTCATAACAGCTAGCAATATAAAATTACATATCAGACTATATTATTAAAACGCGTACTTTTAGATATAATTCAATGAAAGAGCATGATCAGAGTCCGAATATGTCATAAAATATATATATAATTACAGAAAGTACATAAAAATATTCACAAATAAAATGTTGAAATCTATTAGGTGTACATCAGGTATAATTTGATTGGGACTGAATAACGTTCATCGAAAGGTTTATTATACAAGGGACGCTGACCAAATGCAAAGAAAATAGACAAGGGTGAAGTAGGTGAAGCCCAAATTACCTAGTTATGTTACAAGATAACATTCTCGTTTCATGTGATTACTAACAGATGCCCTGAACATTTTAACATCGTCGTACTAACTACGTGATTTTGCCGTGGATATATTCAGCCCTGTAGGATAGGTAGTGAGCAAATAGTCGTTTTTTTTTATTCTGCCGCTCACTCTCTCGCGAGCAGCGCCGAGTAAAGCCACGGTATTACATTGTACGCATAGAAAACTCGACTTCAGAGCGCTAAGCTTAGCTAAGAACATTACATACATAGTTATAGTATAGCTATAGGCGACACTATAAAATTTACAAAATATGATATATCTTTTGAAACACTACGAGAAATAATGCCTTCGCACCATATCAACACATACATATCCACTATTCAATTCATTCATTTTCATGATCACTGTTTCGTACTAGAGGTCCTCAACATTTGGGCCGTTTCCGATAAGACCGATTTAATCCTATGAGAAAATATATTGTTCAAGTACGATTTCAGAAGTTAAATGTTGAGAGCCACTGGTCCAACGTCTAAAACTACAATCAAACTGGCTTATTAGGTCGTCGTGCAGGGTTGGTTGAAAAAGATACTTATTTAAAAAAATATATATTCTAAAAAAATATAACAAACAAATAAGTTATGGAATGAGTATGACTATAATTACTGTAAAATATTGATTTCACAATAAAAAATATCCCTGAAAAACTTGCAACATATTAAATATTTGCCTATAGAAATAGGCTCATCGGCTATTGTGTTACGTAATACTTTACCATTAATCAACTGTGTCAGAGAGACAAAACCAGTTTTATGTCTTTTTAAGAATGTGCAAGGTTTGAAAACGACAATACGTAACTAAAAGTATTATAGTCACGCAATGGACGATGGGCTAGTCTCGATATAAATCGATATTTAAAGATGGTATTGCTATTATCAAGATAAAACAATTATTACGACAAAACAGCAAAAAAGTTTATGATAATTGGTGATTAAATAGCGCAAAATAATTATCTAACAGTATTCTTCAATTACCTAAGCAGATATGAGTGGATTTTGATATTAATATACAATCAGATTACAAATGGAGTATGTACTTACTTAGACATTGTCATGACAATCAAAGACTTTTTTTATGCCACAGACTTACGACCAACATTTTAAAATGACCAATAAAGAGACTACATGTAAAATACAACGATAAATTCGAGAACAGTGGGTTCAAAAACCAAGCACTGCTATGCAGCTGTATAAAAGAAGACTAGAAAACATTAATTACTTAAAACCAAAAAATATTTTCACATAAACGTCTTAAGTGACTAATATCATAGGTGGTGTCGCAGTTGGTCGTAAGTAGGAAGCAGCATATTAAGAAATATAACGTGACGGTTTCACACACTATTAAAACGCAATTCGACATTTTGATCGATGAGTTAATTAATGCCACAAATTAAAACAATTAGTTGCCAAAACGTAAGCGTTGATTACATACAGGTCTTCAGAATGAATTGGATCTCTATGATCTCATACTCTCTCAATTAGAGGTCTCTTTAGGCGACCTTGTTTTTTTTGTGAGCAGCGACCACAAGGAGTCAAGTTATTATGAGTGAGATAGCAAACATTTCAATATATCGCACCTTTGGTGGTGCACCACTGCACATTTTGTAATTTTACACAGCCATTTTTAAGTTTTTTTTTTCATTCAGCTTTATCATTCGGCTTTGTGTCGTTTCAAAGTGATTATTCTTTGCCTGAAATACGATCCATATATTTGTGGACATGGCCATGCACTTCATATGTGCAAATTCTTTTTTACTACTTTTTGTAAGTTGTGCCCTTGTACCTCCGAATGTGCGATATTTCAATCAATAGACTGCCCGTGAATGTTTACAGTCCATTTCGTTCAAAGCTTTCAAAATGGGCAACACTTTTTTGTACGCAATCAGCTGGCCTCTGACCACAGGTTGAGAACCAAGTCAATGAATGTGTACAAATCTTTGCATTACATCGAATCGCGTTGGACAATGTGTGTTACCGCCATCACACAACTTATACAACTAGAATCTTAATTAGCCACGTAAGCGTTATAAGCGACCTGAACTTCGACATCCATTGTTACTAACTCCAAGGAGTGTTAAGTATTTTTATTGCTGTGAACGCCATCTAGCGAGAGAATGAAAGGCAAGTTGATTTTTTTTAAATCAAATGTACAGTCGATAGCACATCCTTTACATTTTAGATGCAAAATTGTCTGAAGTGTAACTGGACTGCACAGATGTACCTAAATATTGATGTACTGCTGATTGCCACGATACACGATCGCCCAGAAAAAAATACAGTACAATATTTTCGGGGTTTATGTAGGTGTTTGGTTATAAGTCACCCAAGAAATGCGCAGGACTGTTTTGCAATAGACATATTTTTGTAATATATTTTTTATATGTGCTCGAGATGGTTGAGATATGTATTCGGAATGAGTTACTCATTATAGTCTCTTTTTTATAGTACTCTTCAATCGATAAACTTGAAATCGAAAATTTATTAGTTAAAAAAACATAACTTAAAAACTTCAAAGTGAGGGAAATATAGTAAAAATTACTTCCTACCATTTTCCACCACTATAGTAGTACACCAGATGAAGTGAAATAATAGCAATGACAGCTTTTGAAACAATCATAAATCGTAGCTTACCAAATGTTTAAATAATATTATTATATATTTTACAAAAAAAGGTACTGATACAATCTACACATTTCTAGTTGTACATTCCCATTTATCTAGCAATTTTTATTTGTGTGTTAGAAAAGAAACGTCACCGGCATTTACCTGATGACTGACTTTCTGTGCTACTTTGAATAAAACCTTTTTATTCGATTTGGGCTGTAGATGGCGTCCACAACAGTTCTCTGTCAAAACGGAGTGACTGAAGAACCCTTATTTATGTATCCCTCAGTCACTCTGACGCGAGCCGAGCGGAGTGTGGATGTGGATATCATGTCTATAGTATGCTACAAGCCTAGTGCACCTGTTACGCGGGCTTGAGGAAGAAGTTTTCAGTTATATAGAGCGAACGTCGCGGAATATAACTATAACGTGCTACAAAATAGTTCAGCCGGCATCAGGTCGACCTTTACATTTTTGTTGAAAAATTACACGTAACGGAACGAAGTAAATTACACGCGTGAAAATGTTGAAAATGTCCATGTGTTGTCGACTGTAATTAGGTACTGTAGTTCGTACTAACTGGGTCCAACTCGGGAACGGGGTGGGCTGTACCAAGACCAGAATGGTTTAGTCTCCATCCCCGGATGTTAGAGACGGATTACTGAATACACGCGTTGGGAATTGGTGTGGTAGGCCTTCCAAGGCGATGAACTTGGAAACCCGAGCTACGTCAATGGTCGATGACATTAATAAAGCTGTCGAAAAGCAATGGTCAAGATCGGAAAGACACCAAGAGTGTGCGCGTGGCAGGAGGGAGGCCTTTGCCCAACAATAGGCTATAATTATAATTGTACAAACCGGGGGGTGGGCAGCAGCGCCCCCTGTAGTACAATTCCACCTAACTGCGATCCCCAACCCGCATGCCCAGCGTGGGGATTATGGGCATTACCCCTTATGATAGCAAAACGTTGCGCTCTTTAGGGGAGGGCTGTGTCCAGCAGTGGACTAGTATAGCCTGACGACGACGAGGCTATAATTATGGCCATATAGGCAGTTAGATAGACGCCAATGATTGACACCCAAGATATGGGAGGGCGTGTCTCTAAAATTCATAGATTTTCAATAAGGTCAATTAGTAAGGTAATGATGGTTTCATTTACACTATCGGTAGTATAGTAACCTATCGCCTTGCAATAGTACAACCCGTGCTACTTAACTCGGCGCCTCGCGCGATTTAATCTCCTTCGCGAGAGATGCCTATTTAATTTGCATGGGTTATACTCCTGGAATAACATTGTACTCCAATTGCTTTGTAGACTATCAAATTGAGGCAAATAACAACCACTGTCGTGCTTAAATCATTCTGTTGACAAACTATGTAAGTATAAGACCCTAGGGCCTGGTCTACTGCAACCCACAATGATGAGAAAAACCGCTGGCAAGAGGCACGTGAACCGAAGAAAAAGGGTTGGGGAACCCTGGGGTGGATTAGAGTCGCAAGTGCTACCGAACTCTTCCGCCTTGTGAGAGACAGGAGTAAATATGAAGAGCTGACTGCCAACCTTCGCTAGTCGGAGAGGCATCACAAGAAGAATGCTGCCAGAAACCGCGTCGGTATCGCACTTTTTTGTATCTTTTGTAGCACGTTGTTAAGCTGTGTCTCACCCGCGTACCATTGCGCCTAGGCTGCTGGCGGGGTAAGCAGCAGGCACTTGTCATGCGGGCGCGGCGCCTATATGAACACCGGGTTCTCCTGCCCGGTCAGGAGTCGAAACATCGAGGTGGGCATCGTCTTCATGAGGATCTGGAAGCGGAGAATCGAGAGTTTACTAAACGAGTTGTGCTAGTGGTTGATTAAGGTGCAGGATAATTACTAAGCCCCTGTCGTACAATCCTCCACCAACCTGGACTTAGCCCCCTTGGTGGAGTATGGCCTAATCTTCACGCGTAGCAGAAAGAGACGCATGCCCCAGCAGTGGGGACAAACAAAGGGTTGAATGTCATAATCATAAGTACTAAGCACTCGTGGCCTAGTCGAACCGAGTGATTGGAATCAATCACTTGAGTTAAGCAACAGCAGGCGCGGTCAGGTGCAGGATGAGTGACCGTCCCGTGACTACCGTTATTGGCATTTTTCCGAGCGCTTCCGGGCATCGCAAGGCAATTTAAACCATTGGTGTCGGCTGTCATGTAATGGCACTCGTTAAGCCATCAGAGGCCTTGTGGGCGGCTTGATAATTTCTGACTGTAAGGCCCGCCACTGTCTTACAATCCTCTACCAACCCGGACTTGGCCCCCGTGGTGGAGTATGGCCTAACCTTCCTGCGATGCGGGAAGAGAGCTGTCTCCCAGCAGTGGGGACATACAAGGGTTATCAGAAGTACTAAGCCTTGATTATGTAGGTACTTTAATATTTCACTTTATCGTGCCTACAGGAAAACATCTTTGAAATTGACTTGTCTTTCCTGTGGGCTAGGCCGCCTAAGCTGATAGAATGGTATAGGTGCCAGAAAAACCTACTTCCTATCATAAATAATGTTCCGGGCACGGCTGCCTCCGAGTGGTCCCTTTATCCATTTAGTGTGAGTGAACGTGCCACAGGATGGATCAGGATCTACGTAATTAGACGATTTATACAGATAAATCGTCTAATTACGTAGATGCAAAGGCCAAAGTTTTTTTTATGAATTCAACATGTACCCACCTTGCCGACGGAGGGCTCGCTCGAGCGGCAAAGCGACCACACTCTGCGAGTTGATCTGTATGATGGCTGACGTTTATGACTTCCAGCCCAAAACGGGGTCAATGACAAAATATAATTTACTATTTTTCTCCTAGTGTGGAATTCAGGGCTATTTGGGACATGGACCCACCTCGCCGACGGAGGTCGCTAGCAGGTTGACGATTCGCTCGTGCGGCACGGCGACCACACTCTGCGAGTTGATCTCTATGATGCGATGGCCCACGCGCACGCCGCCGCGCTCCGCGATGCCGCCTCGGAGGAGGCTGCATATCTGCGGATGTTACAGTTTTTTGTGAGCGAAACTCAACCTAGAAAACCTTAACACGGGTTAACACTAACCTTAGCACGGGTTAGTGCATTAAAAATAAAAATAGTGAAACTCAACCTAATCATCACGTACTTACAATGTACATAGACCCATTTTTAGTGCCCCTCCGACTCTCTAACGTTTGCAGGAAGTAATGTCTTTCAGATATGAATGAAAAAACGATTTTATTGCTTGCACGCAAATAAGAAATAAAAAAAAATGCAACACATTCATGATTCATAAAACAGAATAAAAGAAAAAAACATACAGCTGTTACGAATAAAAAAAAAAGAAGAAGCTCACAGAAACACACAAAGAACAGGACAATGTTAGAATAGTCTACTGTTCTAAAAACCTATTTAGATGCTAAAAATTCCACCCTGTTGGGACTCGAACCCGCGACCTCTGGCTAACCGTGCCAACGCTCTCCTAACTAAGCTAATGCGTAATACAGAGAGTATTGTAAAGAGGTTCGAAATTTCACTGATGCCGGTGAGTCGCCCATTAGCTCAGTTGGGAGAGCGCTAGCACAGTTGGCCAGAGGTCACGGGATCGAGTACCGGCATGGGTGGAATTTTAGCCTATAAGTAGTTTTTTAAAATTGTCCTTATTACGGGTTAGTGCATTAAAAAGAATACAATAGTCTAGTGTGTCAGAGTTGATACAAGGAGGTTCAAAAGGACTACATTCCAGGGCCGTTATACCCCTTTTTTTAGTTGCTACAAGGAGCATCTGAAGAGGAGATATTTCCTTACACTTTCCGTTAATGTGTTTTTTTTCCTCTGTGATAGTATACTATAGATAGATAGTTTCTCTGGTATACTAAAATCGTGGTGCTTGGTTGTCTAGCTCGATTGATGTCTCTGGGTTAAATTAACCTAAATATTTTAAACAGTTCTAAATAATTATACATTTATCTTTTCGGATTACACTAAATATCCGATTAATTAAAGTACGGTTAAGTAAAGAAAGGGACTGAATTGCTTATTAACCACAGTATAGAAGGCATTACTATACACTTTGTGCCAAAACGGCTACTATAACTTAAAGGATTATTTATATGCCAATGATGTTTGGAAATAAAGCCAGTACAATGCATCAGTTCTATGTTTTATAATAAATATGTAAACTCTGATAATTGAAGACTTTGAAAAGACTTTAAGCGTGGAGTATTTTGTTCATTTTTTCTCCAAAATGATATACGTAGATTTCCAAATGGACACCTAATTTAACTTAAGGCGCAGTTTTAGTGCTACTTTGAATGAAACCTTTTTGATTTGATTTGCAAATAGCTCCTGAAAAACGTACCACGCCATTTTGCACGCTGAATCCTAGCTGGTATTTCGTGTCAGGCCGTTTGATCTTCACTTCAACGACGGGCGCGCACGGGACCACCGTCAGCTTCACTACAGTCTGATTCTTAGAATTCTTTATGTACGTCTGACACGTAGAGAGCGGTAGGCCGACTAGTGACACCCCATTTATGGCTATTATTTGATCACCTGCGGAACAAAAAGTAAATACATTGTTTAAAATATGTAAAGAGTTTAATTCAATAAATTCAATTCTGGTTTTTAATTTTTTTTTCTTTTTGAGTTTCTTTGGGGCAGCCAGAGTCTACAGAATTGGTCTAACCCATTTTAAACTGAATTTGAGCTTTAGGAAAATATGTAGATAAGGCTTAAATTTTTGAGGCAAACTCTGACCGCCATGATTCCCACCCTATGGAGGTCAGCAGGCAAAGAAAAAAATTAGTTTTATAAAAGTATGTAAAACGTTTTTAAATAAATACGAAGACCTCTTTTCTGCAGGGCATCCTCACAGGCTGGCAACATCTTCAAAAACCTCTGTTATGTCACTTGACCTTTTTGAAGATTAAAAATATTTTTTTAATGCTAGAAAGTTTTCATAAGTCTGACTGAAGTCTGAGCAGGACCTATTTTATGGTGGGTATTCTGGCCAAAAGTTGGCAAAAAACTTCCAAAAATGCCATTAGACATTTTTAAAGAAAAATAATATTCTTTTTAAATGCGGTCTAATAGCTGCTGCAAATATTTTTTCGAGCCAAAGCGGCCAGTCCTAGGTAACCAAATAGGTAAATATTTTAGTAATAGGTTACACACAAAAGAGTCAATTACACTAATGAACTTTAAGAAGCTCTTAAAAAATATGAGCTTTGACTCCCACTGCAGAACAAAAATAAAGTAAAAGTAAAAAAATAATAATGAATGAGTTTATTAAAATACTGTTGATTGATTGATTGTGATTGATTACCTATATTTAGCTGCCCACACCTCGCCGCTGCGCCAGCTGGCGCTAAATTCGCTATCACCACAGTTGGTAGCATGGAGCCCCACCCGGACTCCACAACCACCACGCCGAGAATCTCTCCTTTCGTCTTCGGAACCACGACCTCCTTTTGAAGTTCCTTTTTGGCGAACATTTGCAGTTCATCGCCAAATATTTCCTGGCTGTTTAGAACTTCTTGGTAGTCCATCTCTTTGACAAAACTGTGATCTTCTATGCCGTTCGCCTTTAGGAATTCCATGTAGGCAACTTGGAACGCTTGACCTATGGATTGTGCTATAAATTGCGCCTGAAAGGAATAAAAATACAGTGACAATTTCGTGCTTATAACAAAAATTTAGAGAGGTGAGTTGTAACGATTTCACTATTCCACTAAAAGACTGCTTTACACAATGCCACTAAAATAAGGCGTATAATTTAATCTGTGGTCTTTTCCTTGTAAAATATCCACCACAAACTTTTATAGTGAGCGTTTTTTGGGTGTTTAAAGGAATTGTGTTTTTATAAGCAAGGGCGTTAAGATATTTCACAACATTTACTCTTATCGTACTATGAGCAAAAGTCACTGACCTCTTCACTCTCGAAAACGTGGCATATCATCTTGGGAGTACGGTTCAATTTCGGCTGATCCGAATCGTTTTCGTGAGGCACAAATCTTCTTCGAGCCATAAGAACAACTAGGTCCCCAATATCGGCGATGTAAGAAATAGTCCGCAGCGCGTGGTCCATCATGATTTCTTTCAGTTCTGTGTTTAGGACCATGATTTTCTCCGTTGAAATAAAGAGATCCACTTCCGTACTTGGCTGATTTTCGCCTTCGGGCGCCTGCAAAGAAGAAACTACCTTAGTAAGCAGAAATGTAGGCCTAAAATGGAATTGATGACTGGTTGAATTTTGAACTTACCAGTGCCTAATCAGTCCCCAAGAGCGAAAACATGAAAAGTTATAGAAATGTTAGTTTGGGTTACAGAAAAGAGACAGTGAAATAGTCAAGTATAATTATTATGAATTGTTTGTACGTATAAAATATAATAAAAATCTAATAATATGAGTGTAGCGAAATGACAAGCCAGCAGTATGCTACAGTCACAGATATTGTTTGGATCTTTCCTTGTTCAACAATAAATCTTCAAGTTCATCAATCCGCTCCATTCATATACGCTACATTGATCCTGTTCACTACTTTCATCAGCAACTCAAACGGAACTTGTTTGAATGAATGATTATGTGAGAATGATCCCTTAAATTAATTCTTAGGTCGCATTCAGACAGATCTGATCAGAGTCGACGCGGCGAGCGTCCGCGTAATCATATCGCTTCTAAAGGATTACGCGGGCACTTCATGAAGGTACATTTATAGAAGCGAAAAATCTGGGAATCAAATGTTTTGTATCTAGAAATGTATATTTTGCCAATATGTCGGAAACTAATATGACAGCAAAGATCGCCAGCGTTACTTTTACTAACAATACGCAGACACAGCTCAGGTATCGCGGCGCGCGCTTTTGTCTGTTACATCGAGCATATTGGCAATACTCCCAAGCACGAAACATCAATAACGGCGTCGCACATCCGCGTCTGAACGTAACTTTTAACGTGACGAGATCCGAAGATTCCATCAACGTCTTCATCACAAAAGTTGTTCAGAAAAGTCGCATTATATTAACAACCAAAAGAGCTAACACACAACACAACGTGCCAGCCAAACCACCTTAATCTTAGTCACCGCCTCCTCGACCATATTCTTTTTGAGCCTCTTTTTCCTGCGCCGCCCATCCTCGTCCACTTCGACCGAGCCCAGGAACGTCAGACGGAAGACGGCGGCGGGCGCGGCGTACACGCCGGAATAGGGCCCGCCCGGCTCGCCCCACTGCGGGTGACATACGGCTAACCTCCTCCGAACGGACGCTTCTCACATATAATACGTGTACACTCGAAGACGAGTTCTGGACGCACTCGATAGGTTTGTGACTTGGCTCGTTCTGGGATGCCAGATGGAGTTTTTAAGTAGAGTTTTTGTTTTATTGTTGAGGCTTTAAGTACTGTAGGACCAATTTTGTTAGGAAAAATTTATAAGTAATTCCGTGGAAATCTGTAATTGGCCATGTTATTTATCGTAAATGTTGAGTTTTTTTGTTACTGATTTCGCTGTAGATTTCCCAGTCATTAAATAAAAAAATAAATTGTACCTTTGATCTGAATGATCAATTATTTTACCCTAATAATTGAAATCAGTGTCGGTTCAACAGCTATCCCAATAAAACTGGATAATTATCACGTTTGACTTACAGCTCATGTTAAGTTTGAGGATCTTTTGGTTGAGAATTCATCACATGGTCTCTCTCCATGGTTCGAGTCATCTGATATACTAACTCGGAGGCCCTTGAATTTAATTAAAAATTGTGCATGTCTATTCCTTTTTCTTTCATGTCACTTCGCAGAGACAGAAACATAGTTCAAGCCCCATCAAAATTGTTTGGCTTGCTTCAAGTTTCGTAGTAATGACAGGCCGCATTCAGCGCGCAAGCAAGCAAAACAACGCAAACGCAACCACAAACACACGCGTATGATATGTGAGAAGCAGGCGAGTTCCCTTCAACATCAGTAATGAAAGCGGACCTGACAGAAACAACCTTAAGACATTAGAGATAGGGTTCTTATCACTTGTGCGTAAAGCTAGAGTAACCGCGTACCTTGGGCCTTCATCGGCCGGTGTGAATCGGGGCACTACATGCTTCGTGTAGCTAAGATCCAACCAAAAAGAGAAAAAAATGGTATAAGTTCTTTCAAAAAATGCCTGGATGTGCACCATCAAAAGAAAGAGATGGAGCTATACAGATCAATCAGTTTTTTAGGATCATCCTCGGTAACTTACATTCCTCAGTTTGGTTTGATCTAAGAGGTGCGGTATCTTAGTGAAAAACTGTGCTTATGAAACAAATTCATGGCCATGCTTTCTTTTTTTTTTAATGAAGAGTCTTACCTTGCGCTGGCAACACTGATTCACACAATGACGTTCCATAGACAAAAGAGGAATGTAGGTAAAGGTGAAAACGGTGCAAAAGAAGCGGAGCGAAGCATTAGGCGGAGGCGACAGAAAACAAAGCAACAAACAATATCCAGAGGAGGTTAGCCGGCGGGACCGACTGGCGTCCTGGGTCAGGTCGAGGGTGAGGAGCACACTGAAAAAAATACTCTAGTGCCAAGTCAATAAGAGCGAGAACGGTTTGGCGGACAGGTTGGTTCACTCCGTAAGTAATTTAAAAAAATACAGGCGATTAACGGTTCGATAAACCTCATGTTTAATGTTGGGTTTTAGGATGGCATTCTCAGAACACTATTTAAATAATGAGCATGAAATCACTTGGAAAAAGAAGAAAAAATGCTTGACGTTTAGAGATACGTGTATTAGACAATGCTTTTTTTATTCAATGATGCGTGCAACCACGAAGGAGTGGCCTAGTTATAATATTTACATCCAATAAAGAGCGAAATAGATACTAAATTGATACATTGCAGAATCTGCGCTGAGCGGCCATTTCTTTAAAACGTTTCTTGAGAAGTAAACCCAAGATATGTTCTAAAGCAGAGTGTAAGTACAGAGAGAGAAGAATACGAATAGAGACAGTAATTTCATGCTCAGTTATCATAAAACATCTACAGTATTACAAAAACGGCGACGTTTTTCAGACTCCTCCGATTCACACAGGCCAATGTGGTATTTTCCACAAAGACTGACATAATGAGAATGCACGTTTTAAACTTTGTCATCTAAAAATTCATTTTTCAAATTGAAATGGATAATAGATAGTTAGATTATGGTAGTGTTAATAATGGTAGCCCAGCCCGCCTTAGGGTGCGTTTTCACTAAAGCGGAGTTGAGCGGAGAGGAGCCGTGTTTCGTATATTTGATACCTCGCTCGACTCTGCTAAGAGGGTTAATTGTTTAAAAAGACCTGTACCCTTTACTCGTCTCCGCCAGTGGAAACGCACCCTAACAGAGCAGGCGTATTTCTCCGCTTCCCCCACAGAAAACCCCTTTTTAGTAAAGAGTTATCTTGCGCAAACGCAAACAAGTGGAGTCTACGCCCGCCACTTAATTGACGCCAAAAACAACTTCATAAAAGATTAAGATACTCATTGTACAGGGATTTTTTGAAGCTAAATTGTTTTTGCTAAAATATTTTGAATTATGAAACAATGTTAAGGAAACTTTTGCGTAGAATAACTATTAAGCTTTGCTCTATTTTAAAGTATTTCTTAAGTTTATCTGGCGTCAACTAAGATTGTTTATTTCATCTCTCCCGAATAGTTTTATCAAGTTTCACCAGGTGGCGCCACCAAAACTTTGTCGTGTGATTTTGCAAACAAAACAACTTAGCCGAACAGCTGGCTTGGTACCTCAACATTAATATGCCAATTTTGTATTAGACACTTCCTACAATGCACTTCTTATAATATTACAGTATGTTCATCCTGAAAATATCACAACGATCGGTTTTATTGATTGCTAGCGCCAGCTAGTGCAACTTCCACGTCCCTACCGCAGCGATCGACCAGCGTACCTTGATCCTTGACACCGCTTCTTCCGCCTGCAGCATGCGAGTCGCCTTCGTTGGCTGCCCCTCGCATGCCAGTTGCGTGCTGCCGAGGTACCGCGCGCGGAACAGTACGCCTTCGATCAGGACTGATCGCGTGTGCGCTGAGGGTTTAGAGATGCGGGGTTAGGGGACTTTGGTCTCTATGGGTATGACTGTAAAGTATAATTTGAGCTGGTAGGTACGTCCTAAGAATCGAGGAATTATAATAATTGTAATACCCTAATTGTACACAGGGAAAAATTATCAGAAAAGGCTGGAGTAGTTTTATTCGACCTGGAATTATTTTTTCTAGTTAGGTTCCAAATCTCAAATTCAAAGTCAATGAAGAAACCATTCCAAGTCTAACCAAAAACTCCTTCGAAATATAGGGTAAAAAACTAGGTATACTTAATAATGATAGTTTGCAAGGTAAACACTGGTCCAAAGTCTTTCGTTAACATTTTTGAAAACATGCGTCAGGCGATTACCAATCCTAAGTAATTATATTTTAAGGACAATCAATTCGAAAACGGATCAAAGGTCAATCGCTCGTGGAACTCACCATTCCCAAACATCATGCAATCATGCAGCAGTGAAAAAAAGCGGAATATTATAGGATACTGTTAAAACTTGTAAAAAAAAACGTGTAGGTAGTTTACATTTATGGAGTACGGACTCACCTTCTTTATTTTTACTCTTCTTTTTGCCGTCTACGTCCTGTAATATAAAAAAACAGTGTAAAAATAGTGTAAATTTTGAATCGCTCAGCCCCGGCTGCTTAAGTGATTTTAAACGATCACGAAGGTTAAGCAACATAGAGTTCGTTCAGGGCATGGATGGGTAGCCGTCTATGACTGACGCTAGTGGAATTTTTCCGAGCGGTTCCGTGGTTCGTAAGGCACGTTAAGCAGTTAGTGCCGGCTGCCGTCGACAGACGGCAGTCGTTAAGCCAAGTCAGAGGCCTTAGGGCGGTTTGAAAACTTCTGACCGTAAGACCAGCCACTAGTCTTGCAAGCCTCCACCAATCCGGACTTGGCCCCCGTAGTGATGTATGGCTTATACATCCTCAGGGAAGATACCCGTGCCCCGCGGTGGGGACATCATGGGTTGATTATGATGATAATAGTGTAAATTGACCTCATCTGTGTTGTCCTCACCTCATCAATGATTAAATCATTAACTAAAGTTACCTATACCATAAAATAAGGATTTTAATGAGATAAATATTATTTAGCTAACCAGCTGACGCTGCAACCGTTGCATCGCCACAGAAGCTTAATTACCTATATGTTTCATACTACGAACATTCTACATAAAGTATAATACATTTTTTTATATAACAAAACAATAAATAAACCTTGTTATTGAGATGTGCATCCTCTTCCCGTGCTTCGGGGTCATGGGGCGGCGAGCGAGTCTGCCCCGACACACTGCCGGCCGGCATCACTGTACGCGACTTTGGCTTGCGCCAGCCCTGCCGAGGAAGGGTTTAACGTCGTTTATTGCTTGAACGCAAGAGAAAAAATTCATCGGTGATGTAATTTCAGTTCCCTTGGTGATGAGTGCGTGATGAGTTATAGGAACAAATTCGCGATTGTAGCTGGATAGAAATAATTCTTCTTCTTCTAGTTGTTCTTCAGGCTATATTAGTCCACTGCTTGACATAGTCCTCCCCTAATGAGCGCCATAGCGCCCTGTCTTCAGCTTAAACTTCTTAGATTCAAATATGTTGTATTCATAGTTATATATTAATCGGGACTACCCGAGACCATGGCAACTGTAACGTTGCCGAAACGTCGGTAAATAAGGTAATTAAGTTTTCCGTAATAAATAATCGCGATTAGACCCGTTAATTTTTAACTATGTATGAGTATGTATCGCGAATCATTAAGAAATATGTATTCATCTCTACCTCATCAGGGTTCTAACAGGGTTGGTTAAGACCTTGATGGGAGTGATGAGTAGTGATCCGAATTAGGTGAGTAACTATGAATACCTACAGTTGGCGTGGATACCTAGTATGGAACTGTTAAAGGAACAGATTTGATAATATGACTATTTCATGTCATGTGCTTCGGTGTATTATCAATAAAGAAGTGTCTTTACAATCTCTCAATCATGTAAAAAAAGGGTAAAAAAACATAATTATATATTTTACAGTATAATGTCAATTAATATCTTATAAGATACCTATTCAATTCAATTCAATTCAATTTATTTCAACGTTGAAATAAATTGAAAGAATTTACATTCTGTTTGCTGAATGTCAAAGTACAATGTAACATGAAAGTGAAAGCCGCCGCCTTCGGGCCGTAATGTAGTGGAGAAAAAGGCAGCGGGAAAAAAAACTCCACTCTGACCATCTTTTCTCAAGTCTTAAATCTAATACATTAGATACCACCTATACGCATAAGATTCCATGATTGCCATTGCCTTAACTTTAAATGTTAAGGCATTATTAAATATATATACTTTTTTACATAGGCCGTGAAAACATGACAAGTGCTGCGGCCAGACACACGAACAGCACTCGTTCACGAGCATAACGCAGAGGTCAGCCATCATCAGTCTCAACCATTTTGGAGGGAGATAGATGACCCGGCCACCACGCCACCATTCGAATGACCTTTAGCAAACCTGCAGATTAAGTTTTTGTCAGTTATAGAATGTGTGATATATTTACTAATATGCAATCACGTCGTCTGTACAAACTTAAATTAAAATATGACATACATAACTAACACTGAGGATTGCAGTGATTCGGTTGCTACATATAAAATATTTATTTAATACCTATGATTTACTCGTTGTGGAATTGGTCTACGGCTTACATCATTATTTTATAAAGTCATCTATTCTATAATAGGCCTTTTTACACAGCGCCTTTTTAATGAAATTTTTAAATTTGCTTTCAGGCAGGGATAGAATATGTTCTGGAATATGTTCTTCCTATTTTAATCGTTCTAGACAGTCATCATCGTACAGTCATTCTGCTTTCCAGCTACTTGTACGACTAAACCCCACTTGTAAACGAATCATAAAAAATAAGCGTCTTCCCAATTGCTCATCTCATTAGGTTGTGAAAATGATGTAATTACGTAAGAATTTATTTAATAAAAAATAAGTATAACTATCGAACGTGGAGACATATTTTTTCCTGAATATGACATGATTATTACTAATTAGAACTGTTTTAATACGGATTTCACTCGTTTATTATATTTTTACAATTTTCCGACGTTTCGGCACTTTTACAGGTGCCGTGGTCTCGGATGACTGAGGTGGTAGGCGTCTTTTTGAAAGCATTAACTGTTAGTTTACTACCCTAAAAATTACAAAAGTTTATTATGAAGTTACGTTCCAAAATAGGTAAATCAATTATTTTATATAAAGTCAACAATATTGATTATTAGTAATTGAAGTTAAAAATTAAATTTATAAACCAATTATTTTACATGAACTAAAAATATTGATTATTAATTGAAATTAACTCTACAGTCACACTTTTAGCAAGGGGGTCTCATGCACTTAAGCACTGGTTCCCATGCTGCCGGTATATTCCAACCACGATCTCTATTGAAATTTGGATGCCGGCGGATCTCTATTGCCTCGCGTATCATTCTAGGGAAGAAACGGTCTTCTCGGGCTAGAACTTTAACTTTATCAAAATGTATAAAGTGATTGGTACCGCTAAGTGTATGTTCGCTGACTGCAGATCTACCAGAGCGCTTATGTTTCATGTCCGCGATAAGTTCCTTCACCCGTTCAGCTATGGTACGCTTGGTTTAACCAATGTACGAGGAACCACATTCTGATTATTACTGCAGGAATTACCTTTTTATTGCTAGATTTTCCATCCGCACAATCCGATGACGAACCATCACTACAATCTGCACTCACAGACCTACTGTTGCTACACGCAATCACGCTACTGCACTCATTTACACCATTTTCCACATTCCTCGCGCTATCACAATGTTCTACGTCTTCATTATTATCCTTCACAGTATGCGCTACTTCGTAAACAAGTTCTTTATCGTCAGCACAGCTGTTCTCATTTACGTCTTTATTTGGACTTAAATTTTCTTCAATCAACTCAGTCTCCTCGTCAGACATTGTGAACATTGCACTTTAGCACTTTTTAACAGCTATTAATAAGTATTTGACAGAATACGCGTGGGTGTAAAGTATGGTTATCAGAGCACTTGGTCATTTCTCACTGTGACACACTGGTTCCACGCCCTAAGAGTAGCGGTCATAGGGTTTCGCGATAATAATGACTGTCGTTGTCATAGCTGATTATTATTATTATGGTGTTTTGTAATACTTTAAGCCATAACACAATAAAAAAAAAACAAAATAATCTTAAAAAGCTTATTTTATTTACAAAATTATGCATTTTTATTACACTTAAAAGAAGGTTTGCAACTTAATAACTATTAAACCTTACTATTTACATTTTATATTACAAATAAAGTAAATACTTAACTAACATCTAAGTACAAACACACAATTGGACAAAAAATATTATATTTACATAATAGGAGTTATGTAAAAAATAACATAAATACCTATCTTATTTTTTACATTTTTTCCTAAACCGACAACAAATTTAATACTTCTTTTGATAGAATAGACTTCTTCTTCTGTGGTAACCTTCTTAAACTAGAAATATAAGGATCCGAATTAAGGAGAAGTCTATGTATCAAGTCGGTGTTTGTGACAACCCGAGACATTTTCCTCGTGTTGTCACGCCTGAAGAGTTTGATTAATTTATTGCAAGATTCGGCGGCCTCTTCCGAAAGCTCACCTATTGACAATAATGCGTGTTCAATTACTTCCGACCCATGAATGAGGACCTTATGTACAGACGATGGCAAGTTGTACCATGGATAGGTAGCAACAAGTTTACGTGCTGTTTCTAGAGAATACTCTTTAAAAGTGGCGTTATTAATTTTGTATCCCGACGAAAGACACTGCAGCAGATTATGACATCTGTCAATAAGGATTTTATCTAATCCAGTAATTTCCGCTGAAACCGCTGAGTTAGAAAAAAACTTTCTGGCAGTGTTTCCGTCGTTAGATGTGCCACTTCCTCCACTTCGCGGTTTGTCGACTATTAGACCAAGTTTCTGCCTAAACTGTTGCTGCACATGTTGTTTTTTTTGTGCAAGAAGAGCTTTTTCGTCTGAAGAACGTACCTGCCATTTCTTTATGTCTAATCTATAAGAAACGTGAATTAAATATTCGAAGAATCGGATATACGAGTGAAGAGGAGATAGTCCAAATTGATAGGTACCACTATCTGCAGTTTTGCTCAGCGATTTATCAATGTCATTCATCTCTTTTGGAGTTGAACCACAAATATAACATCTACTACAAGATGTATCGCTCAGAGCACTGCACACTTTACCATCAACCATGGTTAATTGTAAAGAATGCTGCACTTTTATTTCATATTCACCGTGAGTGAAAGAAGTCGGTTGTAAACTATCAATTTTAGTCTTGAAATAAGCTTCTTCTTGCACAGAAAGGTCTTTGGATTCTTTGGCAAATTGGAATCGAATAGGCCTACAATACCTGGTGGAAGAAGGGCGCGGATTTTTCCAAACTATTTGATCTGGGTCGGAGGTATTGGACTTACAAACCAATTGAAGAGGACAATATGAAGTAACAAACATACTGCCATCATCATCGATACCAGAATCTCCAAAAATCTGTTTATATTCGCTGTGCCCCGTACTCCCATCGAAACCCCATTTTCCAATCAAAACAAATTCTTTATTAGGGTCAATATTATTCAAAACGGGTTTTTGGGATTCTAGTATCCGGCAAGCAGTATGACCTAACAATGATTGTAATTCTACTTCAGCAGATGATTCCGTGATAAACTCTTGCGATGGATAGCACCGCTTCTTAGCTTCTAACACTTTTTGATAAGATGGTAATGCATTAGGTGATTTTGCATTAACGAAGTCTTTCACCAAAAGATACTGATGTTTAGTCAGTTTTGTCTCATTTATAAGAGACAAGACTTCGTCAGTGCTGAAATTTAAAGATGCAGCGGCGTTAGATAGACTAGAATCGTCCAACAAAGAATTTATCGCAGAACTGTCTACTTTACTTAACTCTGCAAGCCTGCGGCGTTTTGATCTCTTGCTACATTCCTCAAAGTCCTTCCTGTGCTGGTGCTGTTGGGTGCTTGTCGAAGCTTCTGCTGCTGGCCGTTGGGTGTTGTGGCTCCCTACTGTTGCACAAGTTGGCAGAACGCAAACTTCAATTTCGTTCAGCCAGTCTCCGTACTTAGAGACCATGCGAGAATGGTTGCGCGTGACTTGCTTCCAAATTGCTACCAATCTTGTACAAACTTTAGTAACTCTTTTTTCCAAGTCATCAGCAATGTAATTCTCAACATCAGGCAGCAATTGTATTAGGTCTCGAAAAACTCGATGCCAACGCTCCAGTTCAGATTTGCTGTCTTTAATAGACAGCCAAGTATCTAGTACAAGCATTCTTTTGAAAGAACACTTAATACTAGTACCTAAAACAAAATAAAAATACGTTAAAAGCGGATCAAAATAGATACATGTTTCGTAGCAAGTGCTACGCGCCTGCTACGCGTTCAGGCGCGCGGCGTAGCACCTGGCTGCACCTTACAGACGCAGCATGACGCAGCTAAATTTGGAGAGGCCTAGTAGTAGACATTGTAACCCATATTTCTATACCAAATTGAATGGTACAAGTAGGTACAAACATAAGTAAAAGCTTCAACGTAAAAAATATACAGACATAAATACATAAAAAATGCCACGTTGGCGTAGCACTCTATTTAAAAAAAAAATGTAGAAGGAAAAGGCAAAATAGTAAAGTAAATTAATAATACATACCTGTGACTTCAAATTCCATTGTAAAATAGCAGGTCACAGACAAGTTGGAACTTAAACACACGCGTCGCGTCTTGGGCTAATTAAAGCACTTGGTGATAACAGGTTGATGACTAATTACTTGTGTTCACTTCGGATGCCGAAAAAGGAATGTTGGGAACAATAGATTGCGAAACCTTTTATACCCTCAGGTAGTATGACAATTAGTGGGTAACTGAGCCAGATATCATGGCTTAGCTCAGTCATTGCCATCCGAGTCCTATGACCTACTACGGTACCACCGTGTGTGATAACGATAAGGCGGTAAACACAAGCGAGCGGCGTGTTGGCGCGCTATTTGAATACTGGTCGGACAATGTCTACAACTACTATATCAACAAAGATCAAAGAATAATTACCAGTGTCGATTAGAGACTGGATACAATGAGAATATTTTGCTGCCAGGTCCAATGAGTTGACTAAATACATAACCAATCTTTATTCTATGATGGAAAATACCTTAATTTAATAACAATAAAATCTTTGAAACATAAAATTCAAATACCACAAAATAATATCAAAGAACTTTGTCACGGTCAAGGTCTACGAAATACGTCATCTCGATCATGCTACTCGATAAAAGGCAGTCATATCTGCACATTCCATTCACTTACTCTATGCCGCGGTCATTGAAATAAACACATCACAAACTTCTATGCCATAGAAGGTACGCTCATGGTGATCGAATTATGTCAACGTTTATTACGAAAAATCTAGTCGGCTAGCTGATAAGGACGGATGCTGTGTGTATGTCCTAATTTAATATTGTGGTGTCTATAGAGAAAAAGAAAAGTGGCGATATATTACCAATGAAACAATAACTCACTAAACAATGGGCCTTCGACTTGGTTCAGCTTGATTACGAACCATTTGTTTTACTGACCAAATAATTATTGCATAGGTACTTATTTAGAGTACGCGAAAAACGCGGCTTTGACCAGGAATTGTATAATTCCGTGTAAAGTTTATTAATTTGCTTAATTTAATACCTGCAAAACTAATTAAAAAACAGGAACAATCAACCCTAACGCAGTCATATTTACTTTTCGATGACCATATGTTTTATTTAAGACCATGGAGGTAAGACCAGCTGTGCATTCTGCATTAGTCTACTCTATGCCTAGAGCAAGGTCACAGTCATTTGTTGCGCCAACGCAGCGCTAAATAGATGCCTGTTCACCACGATTGCCTCATTGCCTCATGCTCCGATGACTCAATATTTGGGTCCTGAGTACTAGTAGTTTTAGTTGTTTGACGAATTGGTTGACACGGCTCAGGAGATTTTGATGCCATCAGCTGGTTTTTGTATGTCGGAACGCGGGAATTACGGTCAACGGACTTTGACGCAATGGTCCTCTGTTGTGATAAATGTTGTCTGTGATTGCTTCTGATGCAATGGCACAGTGGATCAGACAGCCTAGCTTTTGTTTGTTTTTAGAAATGGAATTGACGTGGAGTGAAGATCGCAATAGGGGTAATGAACGTCCCCTATTCTGAGTTATTTTAAACATAACCAGGTAGGTATTAAAGGTTTTTGTATGTCGGAACGTGGGAATTGCAGTCAACGGACTTTGACGCAATGGTAACCTCTGTTGTGATAAATGCTGTCTGTGATTGTTTCTGCTGCAATGGCACAGTGGAGCACACAGCTTAGCTCTTGTTTGGTTTTAGAAATAGAATTGACCGTGAAGAGAAGAAAACAATTTGGGACGGTAATGGCCGTCCTCTATTGTGACTCTACTGTTACTTTACATACCGGGTATTAATTGTAATACCAGTTAATGTTTAATAAAAACTGAGTTATGGAGAATTGAGAAGTCTAGACAATTCCTCCCTAGAGAATTCATTGACCGCTCCGCTTTCCCTTAATGAGATTTGGTGATAGACGGATGGATGGAATGAATTCGACGTAAATATTGGAGATATCGCTCATTCGGATTAACAACGACGTTTACATTTTTTTCAAATTTAACAGCACAATTATTCGGCGACGGTTTTACAGAAACTAGAATGGATGAGTACATCCTATTGAGTCACTCGACTGAAATTTATAGGAGTTCAACTCTGTCGATGTTTTCTCTTTTATGTTTCCTCTCGATTTAACTTCCTTTTGGGAGTTACACTAAACTTATGTAGCCCATTTTCCAGGCGTTAAAATTGTGATCCCGCCGTTGATGCAGTCATATATTTATAAGATAAAATTGTGCAAATGTGATTCGAACGCAAACATAATTATGCAAAACTGTAACAAGTTGACCACTTTTCTAGCAGAAGCTTAAATTCGTGTATCATCAATCGTTTATATTCATGGATATAAGAATACCATGGTAGGTACCCTGTTTAGGTAGTAATACTGTCCTACTATATAGTAGCTCGAAACATGGAGAACGCGCCTCTCACGCGAGCCTTACGCACTGTTAATCGCATTGGGGACTTATTCTTCTGTCCTCTAAGCGAATTGACAAGAGCAACTCTTTTTATATTTCGTTAGAACAAGTCATACCTCTTGTCAATTCGCTGAAATATTTATTTACTCTAGTAAATAAATATTTATTTACAATAATAATATTTATTTACTCTAGTTAATAAATATTTTTGTGACCAAGCTTAATTACACATAACTAAGTATTTTTTTGGAACTTGTTACCGCAATAGGGGCTCCCTGTTTACGGTTGGCGTTAAGTTTTTCGTACATAAATAAAAAGTACCTTATCGTCGAAGAATCCTTGATCGTCAGTCCTCTGCTGGCCTAGTAGTCTGTCAGTTTCAAGATCTGTATCCGCTTCATCTGAAATGTTACCAGCAGATCGTAATATTATTAAATGTTGAATATAAAATGAAATTTCAGTGCTTAAATTTTAATTATGCTAATGTGATTGATTTTTTTCTTTTTTTACGTGGAAACCTGTAAAGGCGGGGTTTTTGGCATTAAAAATAATAATATTATGTCGCTGGTGGCCTAGGCGAACCGAGTGATTGGAATCAATCACTTGAGTTAAGCAACAACAGGCGCGGTCAGGTGCAAGATGGGTGATCGTCCCGTGACTACCTCTAGTGGCGCTTTTACGAGCGCTTCCGTGCTTCGCAAGGCACGTTAAGCTGTTGGTGCAGGGTGTCATGTAATGGCAGTCGTTAAGCCATGTCAGAGGCCTTATGGGCGGCTTGATAACTTCTGACAGTAAGGCCCGCCACTGTCTTACAATCCTCCACCCACCCGGACTTGGCCCCCGTGGTGGAATATGGCCTTACTTTCTGCGATGCAGGAAGAGACCCGTGCCCCAGCAGTGGAGGCATACAAGGGTTGTTAACGTAACATAAATAATAATAATAAACTATGAATAGAGTTCATATCTCTCTCTCGCGAAGAGTAGGTCTGTCCCCTGCAGTGTCGCGTGTTTAGGCTACATACAAATAAAAGGAAAGCGATCAATAACTGAACACTATCTTATTGGTTTTTCTGTATAGTATTGGCTGCGACATTATTGAAGCGTAAGTACCTATAAAGCGCAAATTTAAAAAGGGTCTGAGAAAATACTTAGAGTACCAAAGTAGTCGTAAAACACTAATTCAAATCATCACAAACATCCCATTTTCAGAGATCGCGTATTCTTTAGGAAAGACTCCGCATTACAGTAAAATAAGATGTTGTTACCTTCATCGCCGCTGGCTGGTTTTACTTCTACAGATTCATTACTCTGCGCCGACGTCGGCCTTTTTCTGTAATTGAAAATGTAAAAATGTAGACGGACGAATGATTGCAGTGTTGGCAGCCGCTGACGTCACGGGGCGTGTTCTAGAGTGTTAAATTTAAGACTTCGTATAGCCTAGACAGACAGATACATAGATAGATAACACTCTATTGTACATAAAAAAAGAAATTACACAGATATTTCTTAACCTAAGAGTTAGACCAAAGATTTCCGCACTTAGCCTCATAGTTGGGCCCATTGTACGTTGCGCAAGCGCTGAGGTATGTTAGCACTTCAGAAAATAGGGTTACCTCACGATGTTTTCCTTCACTGTTAGCGAGTTATACTGCTACTATAGCTTAATATAACATAACTCGGAAAACAAAGTCATTGGTACCTACATGCCGGGATTAGATCTCACGACCTCCAGATTGAGAAGTCGGCATTCTACCGCACCGCTAGTAGTGGTAGCGGCTACCATAGCTTTAGCTTTGAAGAGGCTAACCGTCTCTCACCTATTGTTGTTATACTGCGTGTCATGGGCCACGTGTGCCGAGTGGGGAGGCGGCGCGGCGGGCAGCGCGGGCGCAGTGTTGGCAGCCGGTGACGTCACGGCCGGCTCCTCCGCCGGCCGGTGCGGCGCCGGCGCCGGCGGCGGCGGCGAGACCTCGCTCAGGGCTGGCGTGAATACTGCAGGAGGTTTTATATGTTACTAGCTGACTTAATAACGTTGTTTTGAATTAGCCTGCAGCATATTCTCGGACCTTTATACACATAAAAATCTGTGAAGCCGTTCCAGAGAAGTTCGATAACAAACTCTGTGACAGATTTCTATATTTTCCTAAGTCCTGACCTAGAAAATAAAAATAGAAAACCATTGTTATTTTCAAGGCCAGGACTTTGGAGGATATATTTGATGAAACGAAATGAAGCCAAGTGACAATCAGCAAAACACCACAGTTTTGATCTGCGATAAAATGTTTTTGGTCAACAATACTGGTCCTTCGAGCAAGTAGTGGTTGGGAGAAAACACTAAATTGAGGAGCTAAAAGCATGAACTATTTGCTGGCCGTAATTGGTTTATTTACTGACCACGGGTTATCCTGAAACCGGTGTGCGTGCAACGACTAATTAATGTTGATGTACAGAAAGTGTTCTGTGAGGATCATGTCAAATGACAGACCCTGGCCTCTGCCTACCTCTCCGGGATACAGGCGTGAGTTTATGTTTGTTGTTGTTCACATATTCTGCTCACCAAATGCTTTGCTGTATGATCATTATTATTATTAACTAATTGCTGACCATAATTGAATTCGTTATTTTTTTAGACATTAGGTACCCACCTGTATTACATGTAAAAATTCATTGTACACTAATAATGATTATAGAGATCTGGGGAGTGTACCTGGAGAGCAGGGAAGGCCATTAAGAGGGATTCAGGACGTAGCTTGAGAGACCGTGGTTTCGACTGCCGCTCTGGGGCCTATCTTATGCAAAGAATCCGTCATCGTACGAACAGCGTAGTAGGAAAGAGTTTTTTGTTCCGATTGCTTTGTTTTCTTTTAGTTTTCCATTTCTACATCTTAAATATCGTAATTGCTAATTTATTGTAAATAATTAACCAAATAAAGTATAACTATAGTGTGTTTATTATTATTCGGTAGGTACAGGTTTACCTACAGGTTTCTGGAATCGGTCACTCACCTAACGGGTCGAGCGAGTGCAAATCAGCGTCTGACAGCACGTGCGTCTCCGTGCTGGTCCCGTTTTCCACGATCTCTTCGATTATCATCGACGTGTGAGTCTGTAACATTATAAACCACACCATCAAGCATAATTCTGAGAATGGCCCATTCTTGACAACGTTGTATTTGGGGAATGCAATCTCGCGAGATTGAGGCTTAGGCGAGAGCTCGCCAGTTTATGAATAACAATACCGTGAGATTTCGCTAATATCGAGAACGAGATTGCATTCCCTAGTTGTATTTCCGAGTTTGAGTTACGTACAGCAATTGGCTAAAATGTATTCAGTGATTAGTTACATAGAAAATGTACCTAGTTAGCAAACAATACTTTATTAATTTAATTCCATCTTAGTCTATTAAAAGGGTTATAGAGAAAGCCTAAAAATAACTGGCTAACTTACAAACAAAAAGAGATTCTATGATATTAAAGTTACTCGCCCACTAAGTTCAATCCGTATGTCTTCAAATCTTTGTAATATCTATAATATAAAAATGAGTCGCTGAATATGTTGGCAAGCGCAAATCTCGAGATCAGCTGAACCGATTTCGTAATTCTTTTTTTAAAATATTCCTTGAAGTGTTTCGTACGAAGAGAAAAATAATAAAATTAAAGAATCGACTGTTAGGCGGTACGAAGTTCGCTTGGTCAGCTAGTTGTCAAATAAAGTTATATAGTTTTTACTCATAGAGCCGGTTTCTGAATTGAGAACTTCACTGAGCAAAATACTTAAGTAAGTTTCTGTCTCGCTCTTTGCTGAGAAATTGGAGGAGACAGCACTACAGTTAAGTATTTACTTATTAGCCTTACAATTAGCCAAACATTAATATATAAGAATTACATTAATGTTTGGCTAATTTTACGTAGCTCCTACTTATGCTATAGGGGCTTCGATCTATATATCTTAATCTATAATCAGCCCACATCAACCCACTGCTGGGCATAGGCCTCCTTTTTACTGCTCGGTGGGGTTAGGGGCTTAGGTGCTTATATTTTAATTTGTACCTACCTGTAAGCTCGGCAGCTGGTTGTTGTTATCCGTGTCGGACGCGTGTCCTGACGACAGTCCATCTTCGACCACCGGCAGGTGGACGCTCACGCCGCGCGAACACTCCGTTATACCTGCACAGGGAGCAAACATTTTGATAAGAATCTTGACAATACCTACAATTACTTAAGAAGCTTAAATACGTCCCACTTCGGGTCACATGCACAGACATAGGTAAACGTTGCGGCCCCATTTACTGATTTTACTTACTTTTAAAACAAAAGAAGCTCTCAATTTGAAGACTGGAGTTATTACTTATTTTCATCATTATCTTTCAACTCACAAGGCTCGTTATCCATCAGCATCAGTGAATGATCACTGTCCATCGGTAGTACGACGGCGCTTATTTGACAATGTAGATAGATAGAGATAGAGAACACATTATTGCACAACCAGAAAAATATTACAACCATGATTCTTAAATCTAAGTAATCATATACAATCGGCGGTCTTATCGCTAAGACCCGCAAATCACGGCATTCAAGTACATTGACAAATGAGCTGCTGTGTGGTGTCGGCCTAGAGAATAGCACCAACCCAAATTCTTCCCGCGGGTGTCGTAAAAGGCCACTAAGGGACACAAACCGGGGGGTGGGCAGCAGCGCCCCCTGCAGTAGATTCCACCCAAACTGCGATCCCAACCCGCATGCCCAGCGTAAGGATTATGGATTATGGGATGGCACAACCTTGCGCTATGGCGCTCATTAGGGGAGGGCTATGTCCAGCAGTGGACTAATATAGCCTGAAGAAGAAGTACATTATTAAATTCTGACATTTTAGCGCTACGCGTTTCGCGTTTTACGCGTGACTCGTGCCTTCGTACTACCTATTCTGACGCGAGTCGCAGTCACTGCTTTCAGGCGACAAGGCAAAAGGCACCCTCTGCCGAGGCACGATAGCAGCGTACGCCTGACGAAGCTATTGTTTCGAACAGCGAAACTCGTGCGGAACATTGAGCCTTACCTTTTAACTCACAAAGCTCGTTCTCCATCAGCATCAGCGAAAGGTCGCTATCCATGTCCTGGTGCGAGTCGCAGTCGCTGGTTTCAGGCGACAAGGCAAAAGGCACCCTCTGCCGAGGCACTATGGCTGCGGATACTGCGGGCAACGCCCGCGGCGCCGGGGAGGCGGAGCCGCTCCAGGCCCCGCCCACGCTAAGCGCCGCCACGTTGGGTGAGTGCGTGAAACGGTCGCGGTCGCGCTGCTGAGAGGGTAGAAGAGTTATCCAACGTGTTAAGAGTCTTCCTGGTGAAGCGTAGGGAGAAAACTTTGACTGTCTGATATTGGATGCCTATTGCAAAGTAGCCACTCCTGACTGCCAACTGGCTGATTTGATGAATTTAAAAAAAGAACGCATGGAATTCCCTTTTTAAATGCATTTATATATCAGGCCGACACCATCTATAAAACCATGTCCCAGGCACTACAGCATCGGAGCAGTCCCTCCACCCAACTATTGTGAGTGAAGATACCACTGGACGCTGTATAAATCATCTCATTAAGTAGATGCAAAAGAGGCCAATATATAAATATCATGCATAATAATTTGAAACGAGTAATCAAATAGTACGTAGGTACCAGGGTACCAGGTATAGGTTAAACAAGTTGGTGTGGCTACGGGAGAGTTGAGCCTTATGGATGCACTACACGCCATGGCAAAAGAACGGGCCATCTAGCTCTTTCCAACTAAATAGAACGAGATGGCGAGACTCATGACTCCTTGCTATTCAGACGGATAGCCTATCTGTACCAACCTGTAGGCCAAGGAAATTGGTGTGGTTGTGCGGAGCGTGGGGCGAGTCTAGTGTTTCGGCTGCATTGGGCCACTCGCTCTCGCTGCCCGCCTCCACTCCATTCTCTGACTCATCGGCTGTCTGCCGCCTCAGCTCGTAGTCCAGGTCCTGGGGATTTACATAAGCTGTGTAAGAGATGGTCAGTTGTGTCGTGGATGTTTCGATGAACGTGTCCTTTCACTTTGAAAGCGTGAAAAAGCAACGGACCGCCATCATTGACACCGCTTTTTTACATTTATTTTCTTATGTCACCTTTCCTGCATTTTTTTCGTGTGCAATAAATATTATATAAGTGAATGGACAAACAAATAAGGTAGGTATAAAAGAGGGTGTACTAACAGTTACCTGGAAGTTGACGAGCTCGTCCTGCTGGCCAGCCACGGCGGGGCAGCGGAAGAACTCCTCTAGAACCTTCCGCGTCTCTGAGAACTCGTACAGGTAGTCGAAGGCGGCCGAGCTGGAGGGCGGTGTGACGTCACGGCTCTCTGTTACCACGCGCTGCAGAGGCGACAAGTGGGGTGATTAGGGGAGACGTTGAAAGCTGTTGAAGCGGTCTTACTAACTTAATCCAGTCAACTGCGTAAGTGAACTATTGTGAAAATAGGTCTAACAAACAGCTCTGTCTGGTTCTAGTTGTTTGTATCTATCGATCAGGTCGAATTTTCAGTAAGAGTTTAACATACGTTTTGGATTATTTAATGGTGAAGGCTCAGACACTAATCCAATTAGGCGGTCACACAATGCTGAGGATCGTGGCCGCTATGATGAGGCTAGGTGTGGAGTGCTGAGTGACGCAAGGGAAGAAGGCAGCACGACAGGAAGAAAAATGAGAAACCGTGAACGGAAAGAACGTAAAGAAACTAACACAAGCACGAATGTATGAAGAAATTAACGAACAAAAGAACGAACAAAGAAAAAAAACCGTTCATGAATCAAGCTGTTATTTAACACAAATCCTGCTACTAGACTTTTCTGATTTCAACGCTTTTGTATATCCCCAGGGCAGGTCTCAGGAAGGTTAGGCAATACCACGGGGGCCAAGTCCGGGTTGGTGGAGGATTGTAAGACAGTGGCCGGCCTTACTGTCAGAAGTTGTCAAGCCGCCACAAGTCTGATATGGCTTAACGACTGCCATGCCGTATCATGACAGCCAGCATCGACGGCTTAACGTGCCTTGGTAAGCACGGAAGCACCCGGAAAAAAACGCCACTAGCCTTAGTCACGGGACGGTCACCCATCCTGCATCGGACCGCTCCTCTTGTTGCTTCACTCAAGTGATTGATTCCAATCACTCAGTTCGACCATGGGCCATGAGCGCTTCTAGATTTTTAACCACTCAAAAAATATCGTTGAATGTAGCATCGATTTCCGACAGGTATTATGGATACGGGTTTTACCATACTTACTAAGAGGTTCTGGTAATGTCTTTGTTTATGTAATATGGCAAAAGAAGTAAATGATTTATAAGTGCCAGGAGTATCTGGGGTAAGCAGCGAGTCTCACCTGAGGGAACCCAGGCCGTGGTGAGCGCGTAGTGTTCACATTTAGCTGCGAGCCGATCCCATACCGTCGCGGCGAGCCTTCGTACTCAGCTATGGGCAACTCCCCTATCACCCGCGCCACCCTGTCTTGCCGCTCGTCCCCCGACCCCCACGCCCCCACCGGGCTCCCCCCGCGGTCCGGACTAGAGTCACTGCCCGACACGTCACCGTTCTTATTGTTCATAATATCACTATCACAGTGCTTCATATTGTCTAAAGTCCTCTTCACTACGGCCAGCTCAGTGTCGCTCGCTTCAGGCTCCATGCGCAGACCTGCGGGAATTAAATGTATTCAAACAGAGAGAGCTTTCCTAATAAAGTGGTAAAGATGAAGGATGTAAGGTTCACAAAATATCTAGTATGAATTTTTAAAATTTCAAAGGTTCTTGTTCTTGTCGGAAAACTCGACTGAGATATTGCTATACTCGTATAGAATATTGCTTTATGCCACACTTGGCCAGAAAGCGGCCTTTTCCGCACGCTGCGCGTACGGAAAAAGTCGCTTTCTGGCCAAGATGACATAAAAAGATGTACACAACACGGGAGGTAATAAAGAAAGCTCTCGATCGCATATTTACGTCCCTCGCTTGCAGCTCGGGCCGCAAACTTCTGCGATCTCGGCCTTTCTTTGTATTACCACCCTAGTTGTGTAATGTACTATTTTAGCGTCGGGAATTAAGGAAATTACGATTTCTCAAATAAATAATCGCGATTAAACCCGTTTAATACACAACTATCTATAAGCATAACCAGAAATACTTAAAGAATAGATTTCGCTAATGCGTGTTTTCTCGTATTTATTCAGATAACTCTTTAGCATCATTTTTTATAAGCCGTTTCAACTGTTCTAAAATAATTTCGCCTGTAAATTCACTAGTTTTGCCACCCGTTAATCGGTCACGCTAGACCATTTATCACGAGATACCAATAAAACGGTGTTTCTTTCAATCCTCACCTTTCCAATCCTCATTATCGTCGAATACCACGACTTCGCCGTCGGCCACCACCGCGATGGGACTGCCCTTCGTGCTGACGTCAGTCGTCTTATGCGGGTCCAGTATAGGCGAGCTGTTCTTCGGTATGCCGAAGTTGTTCTGCTCTAGTACCACCGGATCTCTGTCCCCGTTCAGGTAAGTGGGCGAGGTGTGACGCGATATCATCTTCTTGGGCTCGCTGTTGATCCTGTGCAGCGATAGCTGGAATGACAGTAGGAAGATTGAGTTTTATTTGTATAAAACACAGGGTATTTTTAACAAATGGGGATAAGACCGCCAGTTCTATAATATTACTTAGAATCAAGAATTCATGGTTGTAATTATTTTTTCTGGTTGTACATTAAAGTGCTCTCTATCTATCTAAAAATTTTAAAGAGTTGCTAGTGTTAAGGCGAGTTTACACAGTTACACCACCTCCAGTTCTCACTCTTTTTTTATTATTAGTTCTAAGAATTGCTAGGGTTAAGACGAGCTCACACAGTTACAACGCCAGTTCCTTGTTTTATTGTTAGGGCAAAGAATTGTTAGGGTTAAAACGAGCTCACGCGTTTGCACCACCACCAGTTCCTTGTGTTATTGTTAAGGTAAAGAGTTGCTAGGGTTAAAGGCGAACTCACGCGGCTATACCACCACCATTTATTTGTTTTATTGTTAGGGCAAAGAATTGTTAGGATCTAAGCGAGCTTACACGGTTAGGTACTCCACCACCAGTTCGTAGTTTTATTGTTAGGGTTAAGGGGAACTCACACGGTTGCACCACCACCAGTTCCTTGTTTTATTGTTAGGGCAAAGAATTGCTAGGGTTAAGGCGAGCTCACAGAGTTACGATACGATGCGATACGAATATTCTTTATTGTACACACCAGAAAATAATTACAGAGACAACAGTTACAAAAGAAGAGGTACAATTGGCGGCCTTATTGCTGATAGCAATTACACTTAGCTATTGATAGCAATTGATAGCAGAGTTACACCACCACCAGTTCCTTTTTCATTGCTAGGGCTAAGAATTGCTAGGGTTAAGGCGAGCTCACAGAGTTACACCACCACCAGTTCCTTTTTAATTGCTAGGGCTAAGAATTGCTAGGGCTAAGGTGAACTCACGCGGTTATACCACAACCAGTTCTTTTTTATGGTTAGTTCTAAGAATTGCTAGGGTTAAGGCGAGCTCACAGAGATATCACCACCAGTTCCTTGTTTTATTGTTAGGGTAAAGAGAAGATCAAGGCGGCTCACCTCGGTGTCTCGGTTGTCCGCGCAGTCATTGGGGTGTGCGCGCGCCTTGTTCCGCAGGTTATGCTTGTGCGTGTTGCTATGCCGGAGCTTGCGCACCGCCTTGGTCCGGCTCTGCGAGTACAGCTCCCGTCCGCCCGCTATTTCTATAATCCTGTCGAAGCAGAGGTGTTATTCCACTAATCCCCATTGAAAATCCCCATTGATGGGGATTTGTGAACTTTTTGTTCACAAATCCCCATTGCCAATACTAAGATACGCCAATGGGGATTTACGGACAAAAAGTTCACAAATCCCCATCAATGGGGATTTTCAGTGGAACAACCCGAAGCAGAGCAGTAAGAATTTTTGTTTTATTTGTTTTCTAAGATATGTAAGTAGATTTGTCAAGTTATAGTAGCAATACTTTTTTCTAAGGTTAACACGAGCCCTAAAAATAATAAAAATTGTATTTGCACGGATATTAATTTTAATTTTACATTTTACAATTTTCCGAGGTGTCGGCACTTTTGCAAGTACCGTGGTCCCGAAAGACTACCCTTTTTTTTAAATACGACAGGTTACACTTGACCCCAGTCACGCCTGATTGACGGGGTCTACGATGTTACGTAAGAATTAAACGCGAGCCGAGTGTTGAAACATCACGTCTAACTACAGCGATTAGGTATTTTTTTAATTGTAGTCTAGTTACAAAAGTCTATAGGGTGTAACAAAATCTCCATTTACATTCAGAAATTGGGGTTCCACTCGGCAGTGCAAATGTTTACTTTTAAATAAAGTTAGCACCTGTGGCATTAAATTGACAAAGACATAGACATATTTATTCATAATTATAAGTTACACGTCAATTCAATAAATTAGATAATTACTACAGATAATAATGGTATTTAATTATTAATTAATTCCGTAATTAATAATAGTTAATATAAAATATCAGACAATCATCGGTCAAACATTGTCAGACAATCAGAAGACTTAAAGCCAGCCATCATAATTATAAACCGTTTGCTTGACAAGCCACTTTTTTAACTTCATTTTGAAACACTGCAAAGACGTGGAAATTATATGGAGCAGCTATAATTAATTTTTCGACTCCAATGTTTTCCTCCAACCGTTGGAGGAAACGTGTTCTTGAGTCGAGACCGCGACTCGGCAAACGTAATGTAAGACGCCCTCCGACCAGGTGGCATGACCTGGTCATGCCACCTGGTCATGCACGAAAAACTGCAGGCAGATGCTGGATGCGGCAAGCTGAAGACTGGGCGCTATGGCGCTCATTAGGGGAGGGCTATGTCCAGCAGTAGACTAATATGGCCTGAAGAAGGCTAATTCCCAATTCGCCTTCGCCGGATTGCACATACCTCAGATCATATGATCTGAGGCACATATAATATCATTATTATATAAAATACTTAACAATTCCTCATCCCCCGCCTACCTCAGAGAAAGGTTTCAGTACTTACACTCTGGGGAAAGCCCAATTAGGTCTGCCAACTCTCACCTTCTTAAATCCCTACTCATTATAGTGGCGCTTACGGTGACTCCTTCACGGTCCATTCGGTCAGGCTGTGGAACGCGCTGTCACAAAAGATATGCGCTAGTCCCACTGTTGGTACATTTAAGAAGCGGTTGAAAGAGCATTATCCATCTCTGTCATAACATTGAGCTATATATTTATTTAAGTTTATGTAGTTTATTTATTTCTTTCATAGTTAGGTAAGTTATTCAATATTTATGTAGTATATTTTGTACACGTAAATAGACCCGCTTTTTACTGCTTCTCCGACTCTGTAAGGTTTGCTGGAAGAAATCTCTTTCAGAGATAAGCTCGCCTTTGTACATGTTATTTCTTATGTAATGTCCTGTCAAATGTATCGTGTGCAATAAAGTACATATTATAAAAGATAAGAAGAAGAAAGTTTTTCTCAGTGTAATAAGCGTTACTCACCTAGAGTCCCGAAGCTTATAGGTGCCACCCTTGGAGTTGAGTATGACGAGCTGGCCTTCCTCGCGGTCCTCGTCGGAAGACGGGCTGCCCAGGGCCAGCTCCGTGCGCCCGTCGAGCCCCGAGTTCAGTCTGCCGGAGGACGCAGGAGCATTGTAAGAGCTAATGACTCTAGCCAGACGTTCAAACATGTCTTACCATCGGGTACTGACAGAATAACAGCGCTGAGGTGGTCGCCCACCCCAGCACATGCCGAGTCAGAACTTTTTTACATTTGCCACACTTACAATGCTTTGCTGCTCTGTTGTACTTACATTTTTAATATGCATGTGTTTCTTATTGTTTGTTTTAACGTATGGTGTTATTTTAAACGCTGTACCAATATCATGTTTTACATACGTGGTGTTCTTTTACAAGAACCACATGTACGTAAAACATGATATTTCATTACTTACTATACAGTCACAATGTCAGTCTATCGGAGGTTGGAAGCGGGTTGCACAATTATGAATAAACATACTAAATATAAAAGATTTGATGTGCCCAAAAGATAAGTTAAAACCATCCTTAGTGTTTGTCATCCGTGGTCCGGCGCAACAATATGTGTAGTGTAGGTACAGTAGTGAGTGAAAATATTTGATACAGTCGAATAATTATATATCGCACACCTACATGAAGGGTCGCACAACTCGAAATAATCCAAAATCAAGTTTTCGCGCCTATCAGAAGCTGCGTTGAGAATTACACTAACTTCAAAGACACCTGTGTACAAATCTCCATTAATAAAATTTTTATTAATAGTGATTTGTGTAATTCTCAACGCAGCTTCCGATAGGCGCGAAAACTTGATTTTGGATTATTTCGAGTTGTGCGACCCTTCATCTAGGTGTGCGATATCATTGGCAGGCCACACATACCGACCGTAATGCAATTGATATCAACCCTTGTATGACCCCACTGCTAAGGCACGGGTCTCTTCTTGCACCGTAGTAGGTTAGGCCAAACTCCACCACGGGGGCCAAGTCCGGGTTGGTGGAGGGTTGAGAATCGGAAGACAGTGGCGGGCCTTACTGTCAGAAGTTATCAAGCCGCCCATGAAAGTTACTTATATTTTTTCCATTCCAATCTCAAAACACGTGCATTTAAAAAGAACCAGCAAGTCCGAGGCCAAAAGCGTAGGTTAGTCAACAGCAGTACTCGTTAATTTAATCGATGCAATCGAGCTGAAATGTTATAGGCGTCACGCTAAAACAACAGACGATCCAACGAAAACAACCCAAATTGGATGAAATAGGGAATTATTAATGGTGTAATTCGCCAAATAGATCAACAAACTCTGGGACATATTTAATTTAGTTCAGCCAACCGAGGAGTTAATTTTTGACAACATGTAGTATTTTGGATTTGTACTTTATGTACACTGAAGTGAGTAGCAATACCACTCGCTAACAGTAAAGGAAAATATTTAAAAACCTATTTAGAGGCTAAAAATTTCACTCTGGGCTGTAAGTAATGCAATTTGCTTAAGTCAGATGTCGCTGCCTGTACATAATACAGAGAATAGTGTAAAGAGGTTCGAAATTTCACTGATGCCGTGAGTCGCCCATTGGCTCAATTGGTAAAGCGCTGGCACGGATAGCCAGAGGTTGCGGGTTCGAATCCCGGCATGGGTGAAATTTTTAGTCTCTAAATAGGTTTTTAAATTTGTTCCTAAGCACGGGTTAGTGCATTAAAATAAAAATAGTATAATCATGTGGGTACAGTGATATCGTTCCGATATTAAACCTAACTGCAAAGTAGGTAGTCGGGGCTGTAAGTAATGCAATTTGCTTAAGTCTGATGTCGCTGCCTGTGCGTAATACAGAGAATAGTGTAAAGAGGTTCGAAATTTCACTGATGCCGTGAGTCGCCCATTGGCTCAATTGGTAGAGCGCTGGCACGGATAGCCAGAGGTTGCGGGTTTGAATCCCGGCATGGGTGAAATTTTAGCCTCTAAATAGGTTTTTAAATTTGTTCCTTAGCACGGGTTAGTGCATTAAAATAAAAATAGTATAAGGAAAATATTGTAAAGAAAAATCTGAGTGTTGAAATACCTCAGCGCTCGAAATTGCCAATCCGCGGTGGGCACGCGTGGTAATTAAGCCCATACTCTCTTTCTGAGAGAAGGCCTGTTCCCTGCAGTGGGACATAGACAAGGCGTCCCACGGCTATGCCACATGGAGGGAAAGTACCTTTAATATTGTAGATGGAACATTTTACTGAAAGAAGACATTATTTTAATTTCAAAAACAATCTAAACTGCATTCATAGATTTTTAAATAATTACACGGTTGAACCAAGAATCGAACCCGCTACACGAGAAAAAATTTACCCTGTAGCTTTATTACACCGATCGGAAAGACTCATTTTGAGCATTTGATAAATTGATTGATTTTGTATGATAAAGCATAGGTGTGATAAAGCTACAACCCGGTTCCCGGTTCAACCGTGTAATTATTTAAAAATCTATGAATGCAGTTTAAGATTGTTTTTGAAAATTTAAAATAATGTCTTCTTTCAGTAAAATGTTCCATCTACAATATTAAAGGTACTTTCCCTCCATGTGGCATAGCCCTGGGACGCCCTGTATAGAATAGATAAAAAAAAGTATGAGTTCGATGGACTCGACACGAAAGGCTTAGCGACAATTTACAGTAAAGATTTACGGTAATATTATTATTATGTTAATTCATTATTGCACTAATCACATGAGTAAATGTACAAGGGCGTGCTTAATGCAAGAAGCATTCTTTTCCAGCAAACCTAAGGTGTTGAAAAGACTCGCAAAGGGTAGTGCAGATACATTTATAGCTCCATTGAGCCGAATGTATCCGTTGGAAACTTTATAGATCTTCAGGAAGCTGCTGTCTAGAGTAACAGTCTGTTACCCTACACAGCAGCTACAGTTTCCATTCAATATAATCAGATGTTCCTAACAGGTGTAGTGAGTGGAATAAACTTATGTTTATAAGTTGTCAAGCAGGGCTAAACTCATTACTTAGCTCTACCTATCTACCTCGCGTGCGCACTTTATCTAGTTATGAAGTTCGGCGGAGTGGCGAACCTATGAACCGAATTGCCAACGATACGGTGAATAGTAATAGTTGGAGTTGCAATAAGGAGTAAGTAAAGTTTCATCTGTTTTTTTTTTCATACATAATTTTGCTATTAAGGTCAGCAAACAATATGCGTATCTTCCTTTTTCCGACCAAAGTTAACCACTTCATTTTGTTTAGCAATAGTAGAATATACTATTTTTATTTTTAATGCACTAACCCGTGCTAAGGACAAATTTTAAAACCTATTTAGAGGCTAAAAATACGTAATACAGAGAATAGTGTAAAGAGGTTCGAAATTTCACTGATGCCGGTGAGTCGCCCATTGGCTCAATTGGTAGAGCGCTGGCACGGATAGCCAGAGGTTGCAGGTTCGAATCCCGGCATAGGTGAAATTTATAGCCTCTAAATAGGTTTTTAAATAGTAGAATAGCTTAGATGGACAAAACTAAAACGTTGCAAGCAATCATTATAAGTTAAAAACTCGTAGAACAACGGTACGATATCAACACTTGTATATCCCCACTGCTGGGGCACGGGTCTCTTCCTACATCGCAGGAAGGTTGGGCCATACTTCACCACGGGGGTCAACTCCGGGTTGGTGGAGAATTGTCAGGCAGTGGCGGGCCTTACCGTCAGAAGTTATCAAGCCGCCCATAAGACCTCTGACTTCGCTTAACGTCTGCCATTACATGACAGCCGGCACCAACGGCTTAACGTACCTTGCGAAGCACGGAAACGCTCGGAAAAATGCCACCAGCGGTAGTCGCGGGATGGTCACACATCCTGCACCTGACCACGCTTGTTGTTGCTTAACTCAAGTGATTGATTCCAATCACTCGGTTCGACTACGCCACGAGCGCTTCGTTGAATAAAAGGTGTCATAAAACGCCAATTCTAATAATTACTAAGGCAGCCGGGTATGTGGGGAGTGGGTAGAATAATAGCCTCAGAAGCGAGAGTGACTTTGTTTTCTAAGCTACGTATGTATATATTTTTAAGAAGTTAGAGTTAGTTAGACCTGAGATTTCCTCACTTAGCCTCATAGTTGGGCCATTGTACGTAGCAAGCGCTGAGGTACGCTACCACTTCAGACACTAGGGTTTCCTTACGATGTTTTCCTTCACCGTCAGCGAGTAGTATTGCTACTATAATTTCACAAATGTACATAACTTAGAAAACAAAGTCATTGGTAAATGCCGGGGTTCGAACAAACGACCTCCCGTTTTTGAGAAGCCGGCGTTCTACACCGCACCGCTACCACTGCTCTTGAGAAGTAAGTGTAGTAATACCACTCTCTAACTGTCACGGAAAACATCGTGAGGAAACCTGAGTGTCTGAGGTGTTCAAATACCTCAGCGCTTGAAATTGCCAATCCGCGGTGGGCACGCGTGGTAATAAAGCCCATACTCTCTCTGTGAGAGAAGGCTTGTGCCCTACAGTGGAGCATTGTATACGCTACATAAATATACAAATTTCTGTTTACAAGACCCATTGTTACAAAATCAAGAATCATATTTGGGGTAAGTACTTATAATGGTTTCCCTATTACATTCCGAAAATTGTTTGTTCGAAATACGGTTCACCTACGAATGATACTTCGAACGATTGATAGTTCGACGCATTGGGGTGTTTCAGGAATTCTACATTTCAGAAATACTCGTACTATCTATACTACAGCTTTTAATGAAACTTTAATTCATACATGAAATAAAATCACAATAGATAAACTTTAGTCTGCCCGTATGCGTCGCGCGGCAATCGTTCATCTCCGGCAGTCAGACAACACGACCTCGATCGGTCGTTAGCATTCCCATAACAGCGGCAGACAATGCTCGTACCAAATGCAATAAACCTAAGCTATGTACGATTGCAGGCGCTGCAAACATTGGTGCCGTCACGCGCAGCGCAGATTGTGTGTAATTTATGCACTGCGCTGGAACGCCTAACGGAATAGGCTAAAGGGTGTGTCCTGACGAGGTGGATTTCGACTGGCCGAGCGTTGGATTCTGAACCAGATCTTACTTTACTATTTTTTTATTTTTAATGCACTAACCCGTGCTAAGGACAATTTTAAAAACCTATTTAGAGGCCAAAAATTCCACCCATGCCGGGATTCGAACCCGCGACCTCTGGCTATCCGTGCCAGCGCTCTATGCAACTAAGCTAATGGGCGACTCACCGGCATCAGTGATATTTCGAACCTCTTTACACTATTCTCTGTATTACGTACAGGCAGCGACATCTGGCCGAAGCAGATTGCATCACTTACAGCCCCGGCTACCCACGTTGCAGTTAGGTTTTTACATCGGAATGATATCGCTGTACCCAAATGATTATACATTTTTTTTATTTTTAATGCACTAACCCGTGCTAAGGACAATTTTAAAAACCTATTTAGAGGCCAAAAATTCCACCCATGCCGGGATTATCTTACTAGTACACATTGTTTTATGTAGCCTATGACTGTCAAGACCGTTTATCTCAAATACGCGTGGAACCCTCGGTGCGCAAGTACGACTCAAACCAGATTTTTTCGGATTTGTTTTATGCTGTGTAAACTGCTTTTAGGTGGCAGCCTAGATTAAGCCAGACTATGTTGTTTCTAATAGTTCTGTGGGTGTACCTTTTAAATACTTTTTTTTATGTAGCTTATATCCAGTGGGTACACTGGGCAAGAGCTGCAATTCAGCGTTTGAAATTACTAATTCGCGATGGGGATTCGTGGTAATAAGCTTACTCTCTCTGAGAGGACTGTGTCCTGCAGTGGCACCTTTATGGGCTATATAAAAAAATAGTAGGGACACATTCATTCATAATCACTCACGACGATACTTACTTTCATACATACAAATTGAACTGGTCTAATCGCGATAATTTATTGGCTAACGATGTCAGATAGTTCTCACTTTATAACGAGAAAAAACTTTACAACTTGTGCTTCATGTTGTTTCATAAAAGGCGCGATTTAGTAAAGAAACTCCATTATACTATTTTTATTTTTAATGCACTAACCCGTGCTAAGGAAAATTTTAAAAACCTATTCAGAGGCTAAAAATTCCACCCATGCCGGGATTCAAACCCGCGACCTCTGGCTATCCGTGCCAGCGCTCTTACTAACTGAGCTAATGGGCGACTCACCGGCATCAGTGAAATTTTGAACCTCTTTACAACATTCTCTGTATTACGCACAGGCAGTGACATCTGGCTGAAGAAATTTGCATCACTTGCAGCCCCGAGTACAATAGGTTTTTTAAATTGTTCTTAGCACGGGTTAGTGCATTAAAAATAATATAATCAGGCGCGTTTTAGTAAAGAAACTCCAGTTAAGTATTAACGTCAGTCATACTAGCTAGCCACACTTTCCTTCATAAGATCTAAAAATGCTCGCACAATTAGTCTAAACGGTCTGGGCAACAGCTATTCGAGCTTGCATGAGTCAGACTCACGCCAAATCAGGAAATGTGATAACAGTCAGCAGTACACACTCACTAGTTATTGAGTCAAAGGGTAATAGATTTAGCGGATGATACCGGATCGCGCTCGCAGAGCCTGCAGCTGAATCCCAGTAGGTAATTGATGAGCTGGAAAATTATCATACTGCACTGCATTACTGGGATTTGTAGTCGGTCTGCTTCTGGTAATTTGGGAGAGTGCAGTTAATTCGATTGAATAACTAGGTGTTCGCTGAGGCGGACATACATATGTATCTTCACAATATTGGATGTCTATCGACGGGTAAAACATGTTGAATGATATAAGTCCAATTATAAGAGGCATTTTTCCGAGCGATTTCGTGCTTTGCAAGGCGCGTCAAGCAGTTGGCTGTCGTCGATAGATGGCAGTCATTAAGCCAAGTCAGAGGCCTTAGGGCGGCTTGAAAACTTCACCACCAACCCGGACTTGGCACCCGTGGTTAGTATGGCCTAACCTTCCAACGATGCAGGAAGAGACCCGTGCCTCTCGGTGGGGACATAATGGGTTGATGCTGATAATAAGAGGTTAGCTCAGTGGGTAGAACAACGGGCTCGGAAGCGTGAGGCCCAGGTTTGATTCCCAGCGCGGTCTATGACTTGGTTTATTTCCAAAGAGATTTACATCTGCAAATTTGTAGCAGCATTGCACGCGCTAATGGTGAAGAAAAACCCGCACACACACAAACGGATGCCTTTATCCCAGAGGGAAGGGAGGCGAGGGTCTGCCAATTGGTAGACATCTGTCAGGGTCAGCCGATCCTAACACATCTCTATCGCTTCATTAACACTCAATAAAGGCAAACACAGAGCACTCGTCGTGTGTTCTGCCTGTGTCGGTGTTTACCTGTCGTGTTGGTGCCGCATGTGTCTTCTTACCTGTCATGTTGATTCTGCAAGTGTGTGCTAATACGGTATATGTAGGAGTTTACCTGTCGTGTTGGTGCTGCATGTTTTTGGGCCGGCACTTGGGGAAGAGCCGCGTGATGCGCTCGCCGACGTCGGAGCCGGGCGTCGAGTCGCCCGCGCCGTCCGCCCGCAGCGCAGCCGCGCTCATCTCGCGCCCACACACACGAAACGGCACATCCTGCGGACAAAGAAAAGTGTGTTCAGTTTAGTGGTGCCCTTGACGCCTTTAGGTTTCAATGGTTTCTTTTTAGTTAGACTTTATCTAACTGGTGGGCCAAGGCCTTCCCTTTAGATTTCCATTGACATTTTCAATGTGATTATGAAATAAAAAGTTTTTAAACTTTTATTAACTTAACTAAACAGCTACATCTACGAGTATATTAAACAAGTTTTTCTCTATTTCGTACCTAAGTTCGGCAATAGTTTATTAAAAAATTTTTTAGTTACTATTGATTTATCATAATGTAGGTAGAGGTTAAGTGGGTTTGAATTTCCCGTTAAACTACTGAGCAACAGCGTTAAGATCTTCTTTCTATGATCTGAGGTTAAGATCTATTCAAACAACAAAAGCGACGCGATACTCTCTGCGCGTCCTCTCAGCCAGAAACGAGCAGGAAGTGAGCATTTGCGGATTCGTTATCACTTTCCAGACTCATACTAAAGGTTCAGCGGACTAAATAAAAGAGGTTGCAGCGCGGCGTTTGCGGTGCGATGCAGCGAAAGCAGGGAACGAAAAGATAGCTATGAAAAGCTATAGCTATGAAAAGATATGCCCGCCAGAAATCTTGAACAAAAATCCGCGCAGTATTCCGAGGTTGCGATGGACACGCTAAAGCATTTATTTCTAAGTCACATATTTGTTAAATTTACCCAACTAAAGCCTAGCTCACATCTCGCGTCCCCACCAACGTCACCCGAAATAGATCTGTGAGTAGTCAAATTCGATAAGAAATTTGTAGGGCATACCGGCGACCTACATCAGACTGACATTTCAATAAATACTATTGCTTGGTTGACGTAATATGAAACTTCTTGTGAAAATGTCCATTGGAATATTGACTCACGAATGAACACATATTTTAAGAACTGCAGTGCAGAGGCATAGATGTAGTGTTAAACAATTCTGGCTGGATTTTGATGTCTCCTCCCGTTTTTAAATGATGACCTATCTTAATCATCATCAACATCAACCCATTAAGTCCCCACCGAGGGGCACAGGTATCTTCTCTGAGGAAGGTATAGACCATACTCCACCACGGGGGCCAAGTCGTTAAGCCAAGTCAGAGGCCTTAGGGCGGCTTAAAAACGTCTGACAGTAAGACCAGCCACTAGACCTGCAACCCTCCTTGCAAGACGCCTTGTAACCTATGTTACAAAGCTTCAAACATGATAAATGAAAGAAAGGCAAATAATTACATTAGTTTCAAACGACCTCCTTCATTTTCGCAGTAGGACATAAAAGTAATTCAATAAGAAGCTGTCACTCGACCGTCCATCCATTCCGCAATTTGCTTCAGCAAAAAGCAACAGGGATCGGCAGGGGCGCTCCCAACAAGTAATTAAGGTGGGGCTTACCGGGATCTAACTGACAATCGGGGATGAAGGACAGTTCCGAAATTCTCGTCCCCTTTCAATCCTATTAAGGCCCATCGCGAGAACGGAGCTCTTGATGTGAAAATCGACGTATGGTCTATCTTAGAAACTTGTTACGAATGCTTTTACTTCTGATATTATGTCTCGCTACATCTTTAACGATTGCAAAAATCCATTCCTAAATGCTACGCAATGACGGCCCATTGTATAGAATAAACTATTCTCGGATATAACCGATTTTTTCTCGTTATTCTTTACAAATTACAAATTTGGACTCACAGCACCAAATCAAATGAATTATTTATTTTTCATTTGTGACAAGGCTGTCTGGAAGAGATCGCTCTTAGCGATAAGACCGCCAATTGTACAACATTACTTAGATTTAAGAACTCGTGGTTGCAGTCTTCTTTTTGGTTGTGCAATAAAGTTTTCTCCATCTATCTATTTACATCGTCTACGTCTTATATTTTAAAATCGAATTCAGTTCTCAAGTGACAAACTCAGAAGAATACAATCATGAAGGTAAATTATCCAAAGTTCTAAAGGGAGCTTTATCGAGCATATTTTGTTTCGTTTTCAGTGGGAAAAAACTGAAATTAAAGCTGATTAGGCTAACGGCCGTGGAGTTAATCAACACGTAATGGAGGCAACCTATTACCCCGACGACGCACGTAAGTAAAACATCTGTCCGTCATTCTGACTCTAACCTTATTAGTACGTAAGTAAATAGCTTGGGTTATTCCTTTTTCACTGAATGGCAGATTCTTTCAAGGGCAGATTCTGGTAATGGCATGGCAATGATTCCAAAAACGACGGATTTACAGTTGAGTAACATAATAATTTAATTCGGTTAATTCGTTAACTTTTTTTCGGTTATGAGCAGAGCAGTTCAAGCTTCAGCTCGTGTTTCTCATGAAACATTATATAAAACAATCGGTTTTCCATGTTTAGTTAAACAATTTTTATATTGATCTCCCTAGCAACGAAAATGTTTTGCGCAAAGAAAACGGAATGCTTTTTACTAAAAAGGAAGCGCGTCTTAAGAAAACGTGTTTATTTAGGACTAAAAACTGATATGCATTACAGATACACGCTTCCACAACATTTGCAGAGATATCTATTGAAATGTGTGTTCTAGTAACGAAAGTAAAGCCGCTAAAGTAAGTTTACTGAAACTAATTTCGTGTAATTTATTGTAGTAAACAGGTCTATTCTCAAGATACAAAATATTATTCTTTTGGATTTTCCTTTTAGGATATGTAGCTTATATGAAACGAACACATGCAATTTGTAAATTATTCATATTCCATACTTTTATGTAGCTTTGACGGAAGTATTAATTAGGACTTAGGACTAAGAAAAAGCTAAGTTTAGAGTATGTTTGTACATTTTTTCTCCTTAATGATCTAAATTATGAAATGGACAGCTAGTATGGCTTGTAAGTTCATTAAGATGCAGTTTCTGCGCTGCTTTGAAAAAACCTTCTAATTATATTTCATTTCAAAATACCAAAGATCTGCATACACCAATACTACGTAATAATACGGATAAATTGAATTGAGTAGGAAACTTATTCGTCCTTCGCCTTCCCAGCCGGGCAAAGAATCAAAGGCGATCTTTCTTCATAAAACCTTACCAGCCGAAGTTAGCGCGTGCCGCATGGCACCGTATCCGCTGCCAAACTAACTGCTGAAAGAGTGTCTGATGTTCATATATCTTAGTACTTGAAATTGCCAATCCGTGGTGAGCACGCGAAGATAAAGACACGGAACCGGCCCGTGCTTTGCCGTGGGACGTATACAGGGTGGGACAAAGTCGCCACTTAGGATTGCAGTGGACCTTAAGGTGTGTTCCCGTCTCAGATCATAGAAAGAATGCTCTGAGGTTCCCGTGCAACGCCCAGATGCACCCGAACAGTGTTCGCTTGTAACGGTGCAAACCTCTTTACACCATTTTTATTTCTTTTTCTATCTATCATTTTCAAATGTTTAAATTTTGTCATATATTTCGAAATTTCCCTCATTTTCATCATTACTACTTTATTTTCCCCAAAGAGTATATATTCGACCAGATCTGACTATTTTACCTGCTTAACCCTTTTTAGCCAGTTTTTCTGTTTTATTATAAAACTTCTATCTACAATTAAAACAACACCTTAAGTCGTTCCAATTCTTATTATTTGAAGAGGATATACAACGTTCTACGCTCATAAAACAAATGGTTTTTGGAGCTCGACAAAAAGTAAACAAAGCCCAGGGGGCTGGGCCAGCTCATAATTCATCATAATTCATATATTCTCGTATCTGAAATAATTTGATTTGTTTGTACATCTACTTCCTTCTCCAATGTATGGCTCCTACATCCAAAGGTTGTCTGTTAGTCATAAGGCCGCCGTCTGTACTCTTAGGTTAAGAAATGTAATTTCCTTTTTTTATGTACAATAAACTGTTCTCCATCGATCGTCACGAGCAAGCTGCAAGCGAATAAGTTTCAAAAGTGATATAGCGCAACTTCAGTTCAGTGTACATCCGATCTTCTCGTCAAAACGAACATCTACGGGACTAACTATGGAGAAAACTTTGAAGTCGCGAAATATTAGAAACTTTAGTCCGGAGTTTAGTAGTTCAGTATGACAAAAACTACCAGTGGTTCCTGATGTATTTGTTTCTCTTTAAATTTTAATAATTTTAACCACTGATATTTTGTGCGATTTCAAGGTTTTCCCCAAATTAAAAGGTGAATTGAACTTAAATGAAAAAGTCTTTACGGCACAAAAAAGGGCTCGTACAAGGCGAGCCTAATACTAATGAGTAGTTTCTTACCATTACACGGTGGTACCGTAGTAGGTCATAGGACTCGGATGGCAATGACTGAGCTAAGCCATGATATCTGGCTCAGTTACCCACTAATTGTCATACTACCTGAGGGTATAAAAGGTTTCGCAATCTATTGTTCCCAACATTCCTTTTTCGGCATCCGAAGTGAACACAAGTAATTAGTCATCAACCTGTTATCACCAAGTGCTTTAATTAGCCCAAGACGCGACGCGTGTGTTTAAGTTCCAACTTGTCTGTGACCTGCTATTTTACAATGGAATTTGAAGTCACAGGTATGTATTATTAATTTACTTTACTATTTTGCCTTTTCCTTCTACATTTTTTTTTTAAATAGAGTGCTACGCCAACGTGGCATTTTTTATGTATTTATGTCTGTATATTTTTTACGTTGAAGCTTTTACTTATGTTTGTACCTACTTGTACCATTCAATTTGGTATAGAAATATGGGTTACAATGTCTACTACTAGGCCTCTCCAAATTTAGCTGCGTCATGCTGCGTCTGTAAGGTGCAGCCAGGTGCTACGCCGCGCGCCTGAACGCGTAGCAGGCGCGTAGCACTTGCTACGAAACATGTATCTATTTTGATCCGCTTTTAACGTATTTTTATTTTGTTTTAGGTACTAGTATTAAGTGTTCTTTCAAAAGAATGCTTGTACTAGATACTTGGCTGTCTATTAAAGACAGCAAATCTGAACTGGAGCGTTGGCATCGAGTTTTTCGAGACCTAATACAATTGCTGCCTGATGTTGAGAATTACATTGCTGATGACTTGGAAAAAAGAGTTACTAAAGTTTGTACAAGATTGGTAGCAATTTGGAAGCAAGTCACGCGCAACCATTCTCGCATGGTCTCTAAGTACGGAGACTGGCTGAACGAAATTGAAGTTTGCGTTCTGCCAACTTGTGCAACAGTAGGGAGCCACAACACCCAACGGCCAGCAGCAGAAGCTTCGACAAGCACCCAACAGCACCAGCACAGGAAGGACTTTGAGGAATGTAGCAAGAGATCAAAACGCCGCAGGCTTGCAGAGTTAAGTAAAGTAGACAGTTCTGCGATAAATTCTTTGTTGGACGATTCTAGTCTATCTAACGCCGCTGCATCTTTAAATTTCAGCACTGACGAAGTCTTGTCTCTTATAAATGAGACAAAACTGACTAAACATCAGTATCTTTTGGTGAAAGACTTCGTTAATGCAAAATCACCTAATGCATTACCATCTTATCAAAAAGTGTTAGAAGCTAAGAAGCGGTGCTATCCATCGCAAGAGTTTATCACGGAATCATCTGCTGAAGTAGAATTACAATCATTGTTAGATCATACTGCTTGCCGGATACTAGAATCCCAAAAACCCGTTTTGAATAATATTGACCCTAATAAAGAATTTGTTTTGATTGGAAAATGGGGTTTCGATGGGAGTACGGGGCACAGCGAATATAAACAGATTTTTGGAGATTCTGGTATCGATGATGATGGCAGTATGTTTGTTACTTCATATTGTCCTCTTCAATTGGTTTGTAAGTCCAATACCTCCGACCCAGATCAAATAGTTTGGAAAAATCCGCGCCCTTCTTCCACCAGGTATTGTAGGCCTATTCGATTCCAATTTGCCAAAGAATCCAAAGACCTTTCTGTGCAAGAAGAAGCTTATTTCAAGACTAAAATTGATAGTTTACAACCGACTTCTTTCACTCACGGTGAATATGAAATAAAAGTGCAGCATTCTTTACAATTAACCATGGTTGATGGTAAAGTGTGCAGTGCTCTGAGCGATACATCTTGTAGTAGATGTTATATTTGTGGTTCAACTCCAAAAGAGATGAATGACATTGATAAATCGCTGAGCAAAACTGCAGATAGTGGTACCTATCAATTTGGACTATCTCCTCTTCACTCGTATATCCGATTCTTCGAATATTTAATTCACGTTTCTTATAGATTAGACATAAAGAAATGGCAGGTACGTTCTTCAGACGAAAAAGCTCTTCTTGCACAAAAAAAACAACATGTGCAGCAACAGTTTAGGCAGAAACTTGGTCTAATAGTCGACAAACCGCGAAGTGGAGGAAGTGGCACATCTAACGACGGAAACACTGCCAGAAAGTTTTTTTCTAACTCAGCGGTTTCAGCGGAAATTACTGGATTAGATAAAATCCTTATTGACAGATGTCATAATCTGCTGCAGTGTCTTTCGTCGGGATACAAAATTAATAACGCCACTTTTAAAGAGTATTCTCTAGAAACAGCACGTAAACTTGTTGCTACCTATCCATGGTACAACTTGCCATCGTCTGTACATAAGGTCCTCATTCATGGGTCGGAAGTAATTGAACACGCATTATTGTCAATAGGTGAGCTTTCGGAAGAGGCCGCCGAATCTTGCAATAAATTAATCAAACTCTTCAGGCGTGACAACACGAGGAAAATGTCTCGGGTTGTCACAAACACCGACTTGATACATAGACTTCTCCTTAATTCGGATCCTTATATTTCTAGTTTAAGAAGGTTACCACAGAAGAAGAAGTCTATTCTATCAAAAGAAGTATTAAATTTGTTGTCGGTTTAGGAAAAAATGTAAAAAATAAGATAGGTATTTATGTTATTTTTTACATAACTCCTATTATGTAAATATAATATTTTTTGTCCAATTGTGTGTTTGTACTTAGATGTTAGTTAAGTATTTACTTTATTTGTAATATAAAATGTAAATAGTAAGGTTTAATAGTTATTAAGTTGCAAACCTTCTTTTAAGTGTAATAAAAATGCATAATTTTGTAAATAAAATAAGCTTTTTAAGATTATTTTGTTTTTTTTTTATTGTGTTATGGCTTAAAGTATTACAAAACACCATAATAATAATAATCAGCTATGACAACGACAGTCATTATTATCGCGAAACCCTATGACCGCTACTCTTAGGGCGTGGAACCAGTGTGCATTATTGAGAAATGCAATGTACGTAATACAGAGAGTATTGTAAAGAGGTTCGAAATTTCACTGATGCCGGTAAGTCGCCCATTAGCTCAGTTGGGAGAGCACTGGCACGGTTAGCCAGAGGTCGCGGGTACGAGTTCCGGCATTGGTGGAATATTTAGCCTCCAAATAAGTTTTTAAAAACACACACAAACACACCCTTACATACATACATACATACATACATACATACATACATACATACATACATACATACATACATACATACATACATACATACATACATACATACATACATACATACATACATACATACATACATACATACATACATACATACATACATACATACATACATACATACATACATACATACATACATACATACATACATACATACATACATACATACATACATAGATACATACATACATACATACATACATACATATATACATACATACATACATACATACATACATACATACATACATACATACATACATACATACGTACATTCATACATACACACATATATACATACAAACACGCACACACCCATACCAGCCAAACATATTACCCTCCATTTGGGCTCAAAGACCCCAAACCCCGCAGCCGGGTAAAAATCCGAGATTAGGCTACACTCTGTATAGGCGCCTTAAGCTAAAACTCAAAGGCGGTCTTCAAAAAACGTTTTCAGCAGCGCGTGCTGGCGTGCCGCCGCGTGGCACCGTCGCCGCTGCCAAACTGCCGGGTCGATATCGCATTAGCGAGGCCACGGACCTAGCGGGCTAGACGGTGCTTACTGATTAGGCTGCGTGACGATCGATTGTTGCCAGAGGGTTCGTCTTGTAATGCAGCCTACATACGTCCCACTTGATTGTGGAAAGTAGCGAACTGTCGTCTCTGCCAAACCGGCATTATGTAATGTACTGAAATGCCTCGTAGTATCATAACATAACATGACGTGACGTGACGTGACGTGACGTGACGTGACGTGACGTGACGTGACGTACCGTAACATAACGTAACGTAACGTAATGTAACGTAACACAGCATGATCATACAGGCACGTACATTGCTTCTTGCCCTTTACAACTTTTGTAGGCGCGACATGCTGGAGTCGATGCCACGATCCACACGCTGTTTAAGCATTTGTTGCAGTATTTGATGGTATAATAATATAGTATAATAGCTATTTACATAGCTATAGCAATTGTAATAATTAAAAAAAAAAAAAAAGAAAATGATATTTTATTTATGTAATATTTTATAAAGAAATTTAATTGGTTAGGCAATATTTTAAAAGAATAAGTTGGTTAGCTTATTTAAGTTACGTTTAATTTGGTTGAGTTCAGATTGAACTTTCAATTAAGGCGAGGCTCTTCTTGATGTTCAATAAGAACCCACTTTTAGAGGAATGTTTAGCTCTGACCAAATGAAATGCAAATAAATAGAAATATAAGAGAAACAGCTTATTAATTTAACCCCTCTACTATAAAACAATTAGAAGATAGGCTGAAAAAAATAAACAAATTAGAACTCGGGCGCCAGGCCAGCACTAAAAGAAGATACCGTGGATAGTAGTAGGTAAAGCGCTTGGGTTTTAATCTCAAGGCGGGCATGAATAACGGCTTTCTTAGACCACCTTAACTCTATAAACAACAAGATCCAGTTTACAATGGAGTTAGAAGCAGATTGTTCTTTAGCTTTCTTAGATGTTTTAGTCATCAGGAATCCAAATGGAACCTTAGGACATACAGTTTATAGGAAAAAGACCCACACTGATAGGTACCTAAACGGTGAGTCTCACCATCACCCGTGTCAGTTGTCTACCGTTGGAAAATCTCTGTTACAGAGGGCACACCGAATCTGCGACAAGGACCATCTACCTGCGGAACTCCAGCATGTCAAACGAGTACTTCGTGCAAACAAGCTGCAAGTTCCGCGTGTCCGTCGCGGAGGACGTGTCAAACCGGACACAGTCGAGCGAGTTCCAGCCTACCTGCCTTTCGTGAGAGGAGTGACTGACAAAATTGGGAGTATTTTGAAACGCGCCTCAATCAGAACCATCTACCAGCCGCCAAGAAAGATACACCAATTCATGCGAAGTGTCAAGCACAGGATTCCCTTACAAGAGGCAGGAGTATACAAGCTTGACTGTGAATGTGGTTCCTCGTACATTGGTCAAACGAAGCGTACCATAGCTGAGCGGGTGAAGGAACATATCGCTGATGTGAAACATAAGCGCTCTGGTAGATCTGCAGTCAGCGAGCATACACTTAGCGGTACCAACCACTTTATACATTTCGATAAAGTTAAAGTTCTAGCCCGAGAAGACCGTTTCTTCCCTAGAATGATACGTGAGGCAATAGAGATCCGCCGGCATCCAAATTTTAATAGAGATCGTGGTTGGAACATACCGGTAGCATGGGAACCAGTGCTTAAGTGCATGAGACCCCTTGCTAGAAGTGTGACTGTAGAATAAATAATAAAAAATAAATTTAATTTCAATTAATAATCGGTATCTTTAAGTTCATATAAAGTAATTAGTTTATAAATTTAATTTTAACTTCAATTACTAATAATTAATATTGTTGACTTTATATAAAAAATAATTGGTTTGTCTATTTTGGAACGTAACTTCATAATTAACTTCTGTAATTTTTGCCGAGGGTAGTAAACTAACCGTTAATGATTTCTAAAAGACACCTGTCACCTCAGTCATCCGGGACCACGGCACCTGAAAAAGTGCCGAAACGTTGGAAAATTGTAAAAATGTAATAAACGAGCATAAATCCGTATAAAAACAGTTTTAATTATGTCTACTGCTCGTGTTAACCTTAGAAAATACTACAATAGCTATTGTCACTAACAGCAAAAATAATGCCAACATGCACCAAGAAATCATACAAATAAGCAGTTCGATGTCTGTGTTTATGATGTTATTGTTGTATCCAATTTCCAAGGGTCATAATATCCCGTTTTGGGCTTTTTGGCACATTTGAATTGCACAGTTTAGCGCGTAATTTTGTCGGCTCAATTAAAAGTCTATTTTGTCACTGCATTTGCATTTTGAATATCCATCACACATTTTTTTTTGTTATTTTTTGATGCGCGCCCGCCGCACCAAACAAGGCAGGGTCGCCATATAGGGTGGAGCGTTCTGGGAGATAAATGAACCGAGTAGTGCTCAATCAAGACTGACTATAATGTCGAAGGACTGATATTTATAACTAGCTTAAACTAGGTTACATGTCTTACACTACAAAAACCAGTAACAGCGACATCCCGAAAATGTAAACGTCCAGGACCTATGATGATGATGTTTACTCTCATCTCTAGCTTCATGGCCTTCGCGCCCACGACATCGGCTCGGGAACACATAGCATGGATTTCCCGCGATGGCGAATTTATGCGATAGGCCTTTTATTGCTTCTGACCCAGTAAAAGACGGGGCAAAGTCGACTTTTCACACAAGTTACATACAAAGCAATTTGATGAAGCGAAAGATGTCTGTCGTATCGTGGCAAATCCTGGCTCTGCCTACCCTCCGATTTACAGGCGTGGGTATATGTAATATCATATGTTACAGTGCGTTCACATTAACTTGACGCGTGAGAGAATTGGTAGCACTGAGATGTTTACTGTTACCATGTTAAATAAGAAATCATTCCCATTACTTGGGGAAAATAAAAGGATTGAGGGCTTGTTTTACCATCTTCCGATTAGGTCCAAAAGCTAATTCACATGTTATGTCCTTGTTACCAATTCTCTCACGCGTCAAGTTAATGTGAACGCACTGTACCTATAAGCTTGATCTAGTATTTCTTAATGATACTCATACATATTAAACGGGTCTAATCGCGATTATTTATTACGTAAATCGTAATTACCTTAATTACCGACGTTCCGGCAGCGTTGCAGCTGCCGTAGTCACGGGTAGACTGAAGTGGCGAGTTTACTCGCCACTCACGTCAATTATAATGGGTAGTCAATTTTAGTTTTTCGCAGAGAGTCAACACACAACACTCACTGCCGAAACGTCGGGAATTAGAATAGGTAATTACCTACGTTTTTATTAACAAAAGATTGCCATTAGACCCATTTAGAACATAGCTATAAAAATACACGTTGAGATCTAGATGCTTTGAAAGCCGCTTTTACGTAATTATTTATGTTATTATTATTATTTATGCTACCTTCAATTATAGATGTAAAAATTAAAAGAGTCGGGAAATACTTGAAAAATACCTTTCTAACTAGAAACCTCAACTTCTTCTTAGCGTGTTGATGGCAAGCCATCGTGGTGAACGGATTCACCAATCAGTGTAAGGGACTCGCTGATCGTTGGTCAGGTGCGCCAGACGACTGGATCAGTAAGTACGTCGTTCGGGTTCGTTAGTTAGGAATCCTCAAGTGAAAAGTATTGTTTAAAAAATTCGCGACCAATTAATACAGCCTCTCTGTCTCAGAACGATCCGCGGCTCCGCGGCGCGCACACAATAGTGCTCTGGCTGGCTCTCATCATCACCCCATTATGTCCCCACCGAGGGACACGGGTCTCTTCCCTGAGGAAGCGATACTCCACGGGGGCCAAGTCCAAATTGGTGGAGGCTTGCAAGACTTGTGACTGGTCTTACTGTCAAAAGTTTTTAAGTCGCCCTAAGGCCTCTGACTTGGCTTAACGACTGCCATCTATTTGTGTATTTTCTGTGTCCACGCAAAATTCATGATGTTTGTTTATTCTATGTCCGGTTACTGTGTCGCTCTCACAGAGCAATTTCCCCAATCTTTTTTTTCGGCCGTCCCGTGATATGGGTATAGAAATAGAACCCCATACAAGTAGGTCAAAGCAAAGTGTATGCAAATGCGAAGTTGTTTTAGGTAAGCATTACATTTGTGGCTGTTTTTGATAAGGATTACTCGAGCTTAGTTTTAGCGCCTTTCGGCTTGCTAGCAAATTGCTTTTAGTTTTTCAGACGAAAATTTGTTAACAACATCCCCGAACATAATCACTCACAATGTCCCTTGGGTATGAATTTAAAGGGTAATATTAACGCGAAAATTGCCTTGAATATTTTGAAAGGGTAAATCATTTTATTTTTAATTTAAAACCGACCAGTTAAAGTTAAATTTAAATTACTATTTAAACTGAACAATCACAAAGCAAAAATACAGATTTCCAAAATTTACTTTTTAAATCAGGAGAGCAGTCGCTCACTAGTTAGTTACGACTGTAAAAATAAATTAATAAGTAATATTAAATTTCACACTACTTACAGAATAGTTGTATGATGATAGTAGTATAACGAAGCGAGTAGCGCGTTTCAAACGAACAAAGCTTTGGTCGCACTTTCTAAGGTCCCCATCGATTTATTTAGGGCCTTTTTATATTAATCTTTTGTTACGTTTCTTAGCAGTGACTGCCTCGTTGATGTTAACTCCAAAACAGAGGTCGCGAGGTAGATGCCGGAGGCTAAAATTCCGTAAATGGCTTCGGTCTGCGGTATAGTTCTATATGTTTGTGATTTCGTTCTGTGGTTACCACGGCAAAGAGTTTCCTAGTTTAAAAGCAGGGCGAAGGATTGTTTGTACGTGCGTAAGTAATTATTAATGTTGTAAAGTTGGACTACGGGCAGAATAAAACGACATCACCGAAATTAACTTTTCTATATTTTTACTAGGACTCCTGTACATGAGCACATCATTCAGCACATGCCGATTGGCGAGAAACACGAAAAAGAATGAATTCATCTGTCAAGCGTTTCAAGAGTGACAATCGAGAATTCAGTGTTGCTACTGAGGAAAAATTAATTCTCCCACTGATACTAAAATTGTTTTTTTGTTAAAATAATCCAATTTAATTATTGATTAATGTTTTCTATGTAGCTAATCAAGTTACATTTACGATACGGAAAACACAACATCGGTACAGAATTAAATTATAGGCGAATTTTACCAGATGCTAAAGCCTCTGATGTTGACAGCCCAATTAATCTCTATCAATAGATTCAGCAGCTATTAGAAATCACTTTGATTGCCTATTGAGGAAGCGTAAATTACAAAAGGGATTATTTCTACTCTGCCCCAAATATATTTTCACTGGTGCCACACTTATCGCCGGGTGTAAACGATATGAGAAGAATTCGACTCAGTCCTAGTGCACTGACATATTTAAAAACCCTGATCTAAAGTTGTTAGTGGACTAAACTAAACGCATCCACTCTGCTTAGGCCGCTCTAGTAACCCCTGACCAGGCTAGCACTACTCACCGCTAGCACTGGCAGATTTAAAAACCCTGACTTAGTGTCGCCGCACACGGGCCACACGCGACAGCCACAAACGCCGCCACGAGAAGCTAGAAGCGGCTACAAAGGTAGCTGAAGCGCGCGACAGCCACTTGTGGCCGGTGGTCGACACTTGCGGTCGGTGGCTGCTACTTTTTTTAACCCTTGCGTGGCGTGCAGTATCATAATGGACTCTGACGAAGAAGGTTTAATTGCGCTACTTTTGATAAAAACACGTCGTCGTAGAAGACGACACTGTAGTTATTGGATACATCCAGTTTTAACGAATGTACACAAATGCAACGAACATTTCAATAATCTTCTAAACCATTCTAAAAAGTTTTTCAAACATTTTCTTTTAAGTATAGGTACGTTTTGGGAACTACATGCTTTATTATATGCTGGATTAAAGCACCACGACACCAACATGCGGAAAAGCATCGCACCTGCGGAAAGACTAGCTATTACATTAAGGTAAGTTTCACAACAATTTCAATAAACAATTCGCAGATTTCTTCCCAGGCCTTCACTTTTTCTCCTCTATTACTATAACTATCACTTTTTGAATCCCAAATCTCAGGTCGGGATTGTATCCCTGATATAAATAATTATATATCCATATTTATCTACCTATATGAACCACATACTACCGTACCGTGCGTTACCGTCGACTTTACAGCACAGGTTAACTGAGGCAAAGGAGAGGGGGGCGCAGAATCGCGCGAGTGGCGTGTGGCGGCTTTTTGTGTCGACGTTTAGTGGCCGGTGCGAGCCACAAGAAGCAAGCTGCGACGATTTGTAGCGTGTGGCCGCCACCGGCGCCAACCGTGTGCGGCGAGTCCATATAAAATGTATGAAAATTACAGGAAATATGCCAGTGGCGGCGTTTTGTGGTTGTGGCCGGTGGCCCGTGTGCGGTGACCCTTAGTGTCGCCGCACACGGGCCACACGCGACAGCCACAAACGCCGCCACGAGAAGCTTGAAGCGGCTACAAAGGTAGCTGAAGCGCGCGACAGCCACTTGTGGCCGGTGGTCGACACTTGCGGTCGGTGGCTACTACTTTTTTTAACCCTTGCGTGGCGTGCAGTATCATAATGGACTCTGACGAAGAAGGTTTAATTGCGCTACTTTTGATAAAAAGATGTCGTAGTAGAAGACGAAACCGTAGTTATTAGATACATCCAGTTTTAACGAATGTACACAAATGCAACGAACATTTCGATAATCTTCTAAACCATTCTAAAAAGTTTTTCAAACATTTTCGTTTAAGTATAGGTAAGTTACACAACAATTTCAATAAACAATTTGCAGGTTTTTCCCAGGCCTTCACTTTTTCTCTTCTATTATTATAACTATCACTTTTTGAATCCCTAATCTCAGGACGGGATTGTATCCCTGATACAAATAATTCTATATCCATATTTATCTACCTATATGAACCACAGACTACCGTGCGTTACTGTCGACTTCACAGCACAGGTTAACTGAGGCAAAGGAGAGAGGGGCGTGGAATCGCGCGAGTGGCGTGTGGCGGCTTTTTGTGTCGACGTTTAGTGGCCGGTGCGAGCCACAAGAAGTAAGCTGCGACGATTTGTAGCGTGTGGCCGCCACCGGCGCCAACCGTGTGCGGCGAGTCCATATAAAATGTATGAAAATTACAGGAAATATGCCAGTGGCGGCGTTTTGTGGTTGTGGCCGGTGGCCCGTGTGCGGTGACCCTTAAAGTTGTTAGTTGGCTAAACTAAACGCATCCACCCTGCTTAGGCCGCTCTAGTAACCCCCTACCACACAAATACTCACTGCTAGCACTGGCAGATTTAACAACCCTCTAGTTGTTAGTGGACTAAACTAAACGCATCCACCCTGCTTAGGCCACGCTAGTAACCCCCTACCACAAAGACTCACTGCTAGCACTGGCAGATTTAACAACCCTCTAGTTGTTAGTGGACTAAACTAAACGCATCCACTCTGCTTAGGCCGCACCAATAGCTCCCCACCTGAGAAAGAGTCTCCAGCAAATTCGTCATCCGGCGTGGTGTCTGGTGACGTCACGCCTAACAGATAAGCCCGAAACAATTGAGGCATCTTCTACATCTACCGTCAAATGAGATAGAGGCCAATTGCGTACTTATTATTGTTTCGCATCGAAGTTTAATCTGTAGTGCTTACGAAAGTTTTATTTTAAAAGAAGAAGATTAGTCTCCTGAAAAGGCTTTCTGTACAATCTTTTACATTTTGCAGCTTGGCGAAACTCAAGGAGGGGAAAAGTATTTCCTCTTTTGTGTCCGCCTCGTCGGGAGGCTGCGGAGCGTGAAATGGCCTGTCCAACGACAGCAGTACTTCTAGACCTGGCTCCGGCTCCTTTGCTTACATTACATACAGATAAACCACTGAAACACTAATTTCCCTTTGCAATAGTACCAATTATGAGAACGATGAACTGCCCATCTGCTCTCTGATCCAATAATTGGTTCTACTAGCTCACCAATTCTTCCCCACTTGGTTAAAATAGGTGAACTAAAACTGAATATCATGGAATTGTAGAGACGCAGCGAAATCAAGATAGTACATACACTTTTACTAATTCGTCTCCAGCATGGCAAGATCGCGACTCGGTAAACTTAGTGTAGGACGCCGTCCGACCAGGTGGGATGACGTTCTGCGAAAAACTGCAGGCAGATGCTGTTTGCGGCAAGCACAAGACAGGGCGCTAAGGCGCTCATTAGTGGAGGGCTATGTCCAGCAGTGAACTACATAATATGGCCTGAAGAAGAAGATAGCAAGATCGCCCGCTGATTGATAGTCATATTTTAAAATGAAATTAAAAGCGATAACGTGACGTTAGTTAAGCTGAATTTTAATATCTACTACAACAGGTTGAAGAAAACACATAGTAGTTCTAATTAGAAACCTTGTGGTCGTTTCGAATGAAAATAGAATCCTCCCGCAAGTTGGAGTCAATGAGCAATGAGCAGAATTATACGACTCCATTTCCTTCCGAAAGATGTGGGCATTTCCATTTATGTTTTGATAATTTGATTACATTGATTCGAGGCGTCTTTCATGAGACTCTGGGGCCATGGGGTCCGGAGGCGCAACTTTAAGGAGATCTCGACGCGTCGACCTTGCGCCTGGTCAACGATTTAGGAGTAGAGAGGGTTGGTGTCTATTTTGGACAAAGTTTAAGCCTCGCAATATCACGAAGCAATGCCGTCAGCCTTCTCGGTACTCTACTGCCCGACAGCGATCTGGCTCAAATATTTTATTTAAATTAGAAAATAGGTTTAGGTTTAGTTTCATTTTTACATTTTCAATTATGTAATCGATCCGGACTTGGCCCTCGTAGAGTATGGCTTATTCCTTACTCAAGGTAGAGGCCCGTGCTCCTCGGTGGGGACATAATGGGTTGATGATGATGATAAATTATGTAATTCCGAAAGCAGTTGAACCGATTTCGCTAATTCTTTTTTTAGAATATTCCTTGAGGATGTACGAGGATGGTTCTTACGGACAGAAAAAACTAAAAAAAAACGAAGAATCGACTTTTAGGCGGTATGAAGTTCGCTGGGTCAGTTAATAATAATACATAACATTTTACATACAGGCACGTAAATTACTTCTAGCCCCACACTAGGATACCCTGTGTGGTGGGAACCAGAAACAACCACATCACAAACATGTAAACATCCAGGACTTGGGATTTTTTTTTGTTTCTAGCCGGGATTCGAACCCGGGTCCTCTTGCATGGTAGGCAGATGCGCTACCGCTACGCCACAGAGGTCGTCCTCTAAAATTTATGCAGTGCCTTAGTATCATTTCAGACAGAAATCGAAATGTAACTCAGTATAGAAATCGCACTCAGGGCGTTGCATATTTCCATCCGGCACCGGCGCCTTTTACCCGGTGACATTTCGCCAATTAGCGAGTTTCCTCAGCGTACAGTCCTCGAGATATTTTAATGAATTCCGCGAAAGAATGGCCGACACCCCGCCTTGCCGTAATTAAAACCCCATTTACGAAATAGGCTGCGAGGACCCCGTCAAAGGGCATCCTTTCGACGCTCGCGTCAAAAGGTGAATGGGTACAAACAGAAGGCCTCGAGAAGTGAAACGTTCCAGTCTATACAGTTCTGTCTTTACAGTACACATTCATTGTAATCCACCAGTCCTTTGAACTACGTAAGAAAACAGACGATGTAAAGGGCAGAGTATAGGAATCTGGCCACCAAAGCAAAAAGCAAGCAATAAGCAGAACAGTTAATTTATGAGCCAATCATGATTATTGGTGAACAGAATGAATAAGTAAATAAGTAGAACGATGTGGTCAGTAAATAAAAGTTCATGTTTGTTAAGCTGCTTAATATTTTGATTAATAATTACATAAATGAGCAGCATCACATGACCAGCAAATAAGCAGAAAATGTTCAGCCAATTAGTACAATAATTTGAAAGCTAACACATTTGTAACTTTCAGCAGATAAATTTGGAATTTTCTTTTTTTTTATGTAGGACAGGTTACACTTGACCCCAGTCACGCCTGGTGCTAAGCGAAGACGGGGTCTACGATGATACGTGCTTACCTGTCAAATGCCGGTTAACTCTACCATTAAAGACACCCAGGTTATATGCCTCCGGCAAGACAGAGCTGCTGAGTAATTTGGATTTTTTTGCTAGATAAGCTAGTCATTTGTATTATCGGCCACCGCAGAAATTAGGCTGAAGAACCCTACAATTAATTCGCTTGGAGATACTGAAACGGTGCTTCTTTTCCTTCCATTTTACAGTCTTCTATTTATGGAGTTAGTTTAATCATTACTCTATTAGGGAACGCAATGGGTCGTGAATTTCCCCCACGATGTTAAATGGCCAGTCTTAAAATGGATCCTTTTATTGGACAAGCAGAGCATTTTCCAGGAGAGGTCTGTCAAGGAAATGTAATTCTGGGTGCTTTTACAGACTCTATAATAAATCGAAGCTATTAAGGGGGTGCATTTAGTATTTTGTGTAAGGAAGCTCCGCTTTTTTGTAATAAAAATGTGTCCATCTAAAAGGGAAGAAAATATTAAATATTATATTCTTCTTCTTATCTTCTCCTTCTTCAGGCTATATATTAGTCCACTGCTGAACATAGCCCTCCCCTAATGAGCGCCGTAGCGCCCTGATTTCAGCTTGCAGCATCCAGCAGCAATATTATATTACACATACATGTCGGCGCAAGGCCAGGGTCGTGGTTGTAGGGTTCCATGAAGAGAAAATCAGGATACGATTAGCAACATAACGGTGTAATAATTTCTTCAAAATTCACAGAGGTAAAAGAGACAGTACAATGGCGTCACTCCTATTTATAGCACAGCGTCAATAAAGCTATTCTATTTTTGAGATTGTTGCAATCATTACATTTTGTCAAAACCAATAACTCAAATAAAACTTGTATGATTTTACAAACATAATAGATGTGATGGAAACCTCATTATGCTACACTTTAATAATTAATTTATTGTCAAACAATGTTTTGTTTAGCAACGTGTCTAGGAAATAAATGGAAATTCACACACAATACGAGTTTTGTAATTATTTCAGTTATAATCTATTTAAAAACTATTTTTAGTGCGTATTACAGTTTATGTAACAATATTACACAGTAATTGGTATAATAAACACATTTTATGTAATGAATCGGAAGGAAGTAAGAAGAAAGTTTCATAAAGCTATTTTGTTATTTATGCTTCTAAGAAAGTGGCTTTTATTCATAGATACTTAAGCTAAATAATAGTAGGAATTAAAATATAGCGTGGCTACCCACATGTTACATTATTTTCAGTATCGGCTATAAAAGTAAACATCGCTATTTTTATAATCCAGGCGAATACAATTATGATTAAAATATGACAAATTGATAACACATAAGTCGTCTTTGAAATAAGATTAAATGATATGCGCCCACATACACATATACAGAAAAATCCGACTAGTTTAAGTACCCTATGTTATTCAGATGACTTAAAGTTCTTACAATTCTACTAATACCCACACTTCTTTTATTTGTGTATGAGTGTAAGTTCATAAATTATATTGACATAGAGTAACGGGCGAGCACAAATATCTACCAAAAAGATGAAACCCCGTTTTTACCCATTATTTTCACGGTACAATTGAAACGGGAACACTCTTCACGCAACGTGACGAAACAAAGGCAACATTTAAAGGTTGTTATAACCATATGTTCGTGCTCCACCTATTTTCCAGACACAAATGGTAAAGGTTAATTATTCAAGTTTTCCGGCATTTGTAGGCTGTCTGAATATAGAATACACAAAAAATATATTTTTATGCAGTCTATACGTTCTTATATAGAAATAGAGAATATTGACTTAATTATCTCGCGTGCACACCGGGAGTAGCAATTTCAAACGCCGAGGTATTTGATAAGATCCGATCATATTTGATAAGATCAAATGTAAATAGTTATTAGCTCAATAATTTTATGTTGGTTAATTCGGGACAGGCATCGCCTAGCGTGGGGGTCTGTACACCTACATGATGTAATATTTTATATGCCAAGAAACGTTCCTATCTATATCGTATTTTAATACTTTCTACGAAACATAATTTCACGAGCATGAACTAAACAAAGGCTTCGTAGCGTTATAACTATAACAAAACACACCCAGTAGATTATATTCTCATTTCACCGACAGAACCTACAAAGTCGGAGACTTTTACGAAGTAGAAACGTCTTCGCCTCGGGCAAACGTCATGTTCAGTACTCTAATATTATTCTTCAGGCGAACCTACCTTTGTGCCTATATTAATACCACATGATACCATTCAATTCAAATTCAAATCATTTTATTTCAACGTAAAGAATTTACATTCTGTTTGCTGAATGTCAATGTAAAATGTAAGCCGCCGCTTTCGGGCCGTATTGTAGTGGAGAAAAAGGCAGCGGAAAAATAACTCCACTCTGACCATCTTTTCTCAAATCTTCTTAAAACCAAATACATCAGTTGCCATTATGTAAAGAATAATTGTAGAATAATTGTCAGTTATCTTAATTATTATCTTTTAATAATTGTCAGTTATCTTAATTAGTTCAATCTTAATAACATTATTTTACTGCAAAAAAGAATCATTTCATGGTCTGTGCCGTCGGCTTGACCATGTGAGATTACACTTCCTATCCAATCCCTAGAAAAGCTTAGATCCAAGCGATATTGACCCTTGCGTGCGTCTAGTCGCGGGCGCTGCCCCCTCCGCAGGGCGAAGCGGGGGAGCGCGGGCGGCCGCGTTGTCAGTACGCTTTCGTTATCCCTTTGAAGAGCGTGTTTTTTATTCCTTGCGATAAATTTGTTTTAGTGTTAACGACGTGTGTCGTTCGAGACCTAATTTCTAAGGTCGTTGTAAGAGTATTATTGTGCTGTGGATTGTCATTAATAAAAAGGTATGTTTTCTTTCAGATATTATTTAATTGTTATTAGTTACACCAACTTCTTTTGCAACAGTTAAACGAACCTTACTTAAAACAGGCAGGTTACGCAGAGATTTTGACGGCACAGGTTTTTTTTTGTTGCGAGAGGAGTTGGTTGTATTTTATGTGTTAGATCAAATTGACCTGTAGGGCTCTATCAGCCCTTTGGTCCTAACAGACGATTCGGAACTCTTTCCCATTGTCCTTAATGCTGTGGCCATACGTTCGTCGTAAGAATTGATTTGAAGATTATAATGTCACCTTCTAAACTGTTCACTTGGTTCGTTCTTACTAAACAACCACTATGAGTTGCCTTGCTGGTTGAAACACAAGGCATGGTTCTGGCCTTTTGGCCTGTCTTAAAGAGCCGCACGACCCAGTTTGGGGCTCTTACGGCCCGATTCAAAGAGTCGTCCGGCCCGAATCGAGGAGCCGTCCGGCCCGATTCGAGGAGCCGTCCGGCTCGATTCGAGGAGCCGTCCGGCTCGATTCGAGGAGCCGTCCGGCTCGATTCGAGTAGCCGTCCGGCCCGATTCGAGGAGCCGTCCGGCCCAATTCGAGGAGCCGGCCGGCCCGACTCGAGGAGCCGGCGGGCCCGATTCGAGGAGCCGTCCCACCCGTTTCGAGGAGCCGTCCGGCCCAATTTGACGAGCCGTCCGTTCCATTTTGAGGAACTGTCCGGCCCAATTTCATGAACCGCTAGCCATTGACTCTAATTATGTCAATCTATTTTGTATCAGATGGCCACAACTGCGGAGCCGTCAACGCTGGAAGTTCTCCTGGAGTGGGAAGCGGAAGATCCAGACGACAGGGAGATTTTGGGTCGAATCAAGAAGTTAGCAGCAACCTACTTACCTGAGGGTTGGCGACAGTGGAAAGCTGTGCCACACACTAGAGATGAACTTCTAGGTTCACACTTAGATCCTCTTGTGCTTAACAAGATCCGTTTCGCTCTTCCGACTGTCGAACTGGCTAGAGCATTCTCTCCAGAGTGCACCTCTCTTCCTGAAAAGACCTTCAAGGAAATGAAGATGCGAATGCTGGGTTGGCCATTTTGTGTCGGTCTAATAATTGGCCCACCAGCTATTGGCTCTAGAATTAGAGGCTCGGCTATACAAAACGAACTTATAGTAGCATCATTGGCTGAAGTCAAACCGCTGTTCTTAAGCAGAAAAGAGGCTTCAAAGGAGCTCGCTGAAATTGAAGAGATCGACGATGTCTCTACGATTAACTCATCTTCATCTAAATCGAAAAAAATGACAAGAATGGACAAGTTAGAACGTAACTATGATGAGATGAGGGATATGCTTTCAAGTCTTATAAAGAGGTTCGACAAAAATGATGATGACGACTCGGAGGCGGAGGCGGATTATCCGTCTTCTGATGAAGATTTACAGGAACATCAAAGCAATGATGAAGGAACTTCGAAGTCGTCGGAGTGGAAAGCCCCGGAATTGGCACCCGAAGAAGATGGTGATGAGTTTGACTTCTTACCCCAAACAAAAGAACAGGAGCCTCCCATCCCTACGCCTAAAATGCATATTGAAGCACAGGGAATAAAATGCTTGAGGCTTGGGGAGTCAGCATACAAGCAGATACGTTACGCGGATGTTCAAAAGAAGCTGCAAGCTTTCCCAGTCTTCCACGCATCAAAGGTCAACCCTGCGCTCATGAAACTTAAACCTTCAAACACTACAGCGGAATCTCTGGCAAAGCAAGAAGCAGCCTTTGGCACAATTTTACATGGCCTACTGTTACAAAGAGAAGCACTTACCAATGCTATAAAAGATCTCTCAGCCAAACATCCATCACTAAAGCAAGATGTTAAAGAGGCTCTCTCTGGACCGAACTCGGCTTTTAAAAGCATCTCTGACGACTTACTACAGTATGTGTGCGGCCGTAAAGTCGAAACCATAGAACTAAGAAGAAACGCCATGCTACCTCACGATGAATACTTTTCGACATTGCTCAACGCCGTTCCACCTTCTTCAACTCACCTGTTTGACGAGCAACAGGTCTCAGAATTGATGAAACAGCCTTCTCTTCAGGGATTTTTTCGTGGAACCACGACAAACTTCTATAGACCCAAAGCGCAGCAAAGAACTGCAAACTTCGAACAGCGCAAGAAAATCCCTAGAACGGCCAAATCTTCCTTTCGACCAAAACTTCAGGCGTTCAAAGCACCGCAAAATTCTGATTTCGGAAAGTCCAACACAAGAAGACCGACAAAGCGCAACCATAGCTCTCAATCCAGAGACAAGTCCAAAGAGACTGACTCTAAAAAGTCAAAGAGATTCTGACTCTCAGAGGGTCAGATTCAAGGGGGGGCAGCTCAGCCATTACGTGAGCAATTGGCAGAGGTACGGGGCTCCTCAAGCAATCTTAAAAATCATAAGAGGATATACGATACCATTTATTATAAAACCCCCTCTTATCCTTCTGGCCAGCGATCGAATAAACAACTTTACGACAGTTGGTTTGGATGCAGAGATAGAAACTATGATTTCTCAAGAAGTCTTAGAGGATTGCAGCTCTCCCCTCGGTTACCTGTCAAAGATGTTTCCGGTCCAAAAACCCGACGGGAGCGTACGTCCGATCATAAATCTAAGAGGATTAAACAAATTCCTTCGCCCAAAGAAATTTCGCCTTCTAAATCATTTCCGGGTACCAGACTTTCTTCAAAAGGGAGACTATCTTACCAAAATAGATATATCACAGGCATATTTTCACATACCCGTAAAACCAGGGCACAGGAAATTCCTAGCCATAGTGCACCAGCAAAGAAAGCTCCAGTTTACTTGCCTACCGTTCGGGCTTTCGACTGCTCCTCTTACCTTCGCAAGAGTATCGAACTGGATAGCAGCGAAATTAAGGGAAATAGGAGTGAGAGTAATTGTTTACCTCGACGACTTCCTCTTGGCCAACCAACAAGCAGATCAGTTAGCAAAGGACACAATATATGCGGTAAATTACCTAGAGAATCTTGGGTGGAAAATAAACAGAAAAAAGTCTCTAAATCCGCCAACTCACTGTCTAGAATTCTTAGGAATAATGTGGGACACAAAGAACAACAGAACCTTTTTACCAGACAGAAAAGTCGCGAACCTAAGGAGCATCCTCGAGAAAATAATAAAAACAAGGACCTGGAATTGGGTTACAGGAAAAAGTCTCGTAGGAAAACTGAATTTTGCGTCCTTCACGATTCCTCTGGGCAGATTGCACACAAGGCATCTCCAGCGCGCGGCGAACGTTCTCCCCCAATATCAGAAGACTCGAAAATTTCCTATACCGAGCAAAGCCCTGCAGGAATGCATTTGGTGGTTGCAGAACCTTGTAATGGGGCAACAAATCTTTTCCTACCAGGAGACGGTATTCATAACCACAGATGCGTCAAACAGTGGTTGGGGTGCGCATGTCAACGAAACTCTGATCAGCGAACTTTGGGAGAAAAGCCAGACTTTGTGGCATATAAACCGCAAGGAGCTATACGCAGTATATCGAGCATTTCAATTAACGTTATCCCAACTACGCGGGAGACGGGTCATTGTTCAATCCGACAACATGACGGTCGTATCTTACATACGGAATCAGGGGGGAACCAGATCCAGCATTTTAACAGATTTAGTAGCGAATCTCCTCAAACTTGCTCACAGGAACAGGATAGAGATCTTTGCTTACTACATCCCTGGTGTATTCAACGAGTTAGCAGACAGCCTCTCACGGCAGAAGTATCTAGCAGACTGGCATCTTTCAGATCGGATCACGAGCCTTCTCTTCAAGAAGTGGGGAATACCACAGATCGACCTTTTTGCAACGTGTCTCTCGAAGGTCGTACCAATCTATGTATCCCGAGATGCAAGGGACAAAGATGCGCTATTCACAGATGCATTCAGCAGAGCATGGGATTTCACCCTAGCCTGGGTGTTCCCACCACCAGCTCTATTACCCCGGGTACTGGCACACCTAAACAAAGCCAAGGGGCTATATATCCTAATAGTACCGAGATGGGACCGAGTATTTTGGAGAGCCGATTTGAGACGGCGGTCGGTGGATTCCCCAATCCAAATTCGGAACTTACAACATCATCTAATAGACGCAACCTCGAAAACACCTCTGCCAGATGCCGGAAACCTTCGTTTGGAGGCTTGGAAGATACGGGGTGGGCCCGTATAACAGCCTCGTGGCCCAAGGAAGACTGCGAATTACTTGAAAGATCATGGAGAAGATCGTCCTTAAAGACATATGCTGCACCATGGAATACGTGGGTGAGAAGTTGCAAGCAACGCAACTTGGACCCAAATAGACCGGATCCAGAAGACGTGGCACGACATCTTAGCTTTTTACATAGAATCAAACACCTTTCTCCTGCAACAATCAGATTACATAAGTCAGTGATAGCTACCTTGGCTGACCCTTTAAGGAGAGAGGAGATTTCGGGACATCCATTGATTAAGCATATGATAAAGGCCATAGAGAGCGTCTGCCCACCATGCCACAAGAAATACGTCTGGGATGTGGAACAAATGATAGCCTGGATGAAAAATTCAGTCATAAATGAAGACAGCTTATTTGAGGTTTCACGACAGGTCGCCCTGATTCTTCTATTAGGTTCCGGGAGACGGATTCATGATCTCACTCTGCTGAGAATAGATGGAGATAATTTAATATTAAATGAAGACACAGTCACCTTTTGGCCAGCGTATGGATCAAAGACAGACAAAAGTAGCTACCGACAATCAGGTTGGCTTTTATTGAAGAATTCTGAAAGGAATTTGGATCCTGTTTTCTGGATAAGGAAGCTAATTGATTTGTCATCCTCGAGGAGACAGGCGGGGAACAGCCTTAACTCTCTTTTTATTTCTACTCGAGGAGTCGTAAAATCTGCATCAAGGACAATGATTGCCGGGTGGGTAAAAACGGCTTTAAAGTTACTGGGAATTGGATTTTCCCCTGGAAGTATAAGATCTGCGGTAGCATCATCTAGAAAGGCTAATGAGGTTCCTGTAGATGAAATAATAAGAAACGGTAACTGGAGGTCCGAAAAGAATGTTTTTAAATTTTATTTTAAAGAAGTTATTAAACATTCAGTTCAACCTCTGAGAGATTCTATTCACAACTGTTTTAAACCTGTCTAAATTGGTTTCATTTTGTTGTGTTCTGTAATAAATATGATTAATATCAAACTATTATTTTAAAATTAACCCAATACCTTATTTAGTTAATTCACAGTACGCTTTTCCCTTGCGTCGTCAGAAGCTAAAAACCTCTCACATGGTCAAGCCGACGGCACAGACCATGAAATAGACAACGTTTTCCCCACAAAGGGAAGAAAACGATATATTTCATGTCTTGCCTAGGCTTGACCCTAATAAGTTCTTGACGACTTTGTGAGGTACTGACAACGCGGCCGCCCGCGCTCCCCCGCTTCGCCCTGCGGAGGGGGCAGCGCCCGCGACTAGACGCACGCAAGGGTCAATATCGCTTGGATCTAAGCTTTTCTAGGGATTGGATAGGAAGTGTAATCTCACATGGTCAAGCCTAGGCAAGACATGAAATATATCGTTTTCTTCCCTTTGTGGGGAAAACGTTGTCTATTTTCACCGGCCGCAACCTAGAAATTAAGCTACAAAAAATATGAATCACTTTTTAAAATAACCGGCTACCATCGGTTTTATAAAAACCGGTTTCTATCGATTTTCTTAAAAGCAGTTCACTTCGCTACAATATCGTCCAACCACCAGACTGCTAGACTCATTAAAATTAAATAAAACCGTGGTCCTACGAAATTCTTGTTTCTGCACTCGTTACAGTAACAACTGCATTAAAATTTCAAGTTAGCAAGCAGCCGGCATCGCAAATTCTGTCCACAAAAACTTTTGCCGCGCAGCATTGGAACACTTGGAACGGTCCTGCGGCTACTAGAGTGCTAAAGCTCGTACCAACAAGCTGGGGGACGTTTTACGAGTTTCACGACTAACCACCCTTCTTTGCCAACTTCGTTACAACCGCCCAGATACCTTACAAGACAATCCTTCTAAGGAATTATAATGAGAGCCGTAATTACTTTTTGAAAACACGAAAACAAAATTGGCCCTGAAAGAGCAGGAAATAAAAAAAATATGGAACGAGTTTTTTTTTATTGTGAACGCCTGTAAAATAATTAAAATAAGAAATTTCCGGTCATTGCCGTTCTAGCTTGTAATCTATAGTAATTTACCCGCTTATGTCGAATGTATACTTTAGTAGTAGGGATTTGATCGATTCTCTATGTAAATAATCGTACTGTAATGCACCCCGCAACCCGAATACCTACAATCCGTTGGAATTTTATCTAGGTATGTTTAGTGCAATGTAACTTTAAGTTAAAAACTCTGTTAATTAAGTTTAAATCTCAAAAAGAAAAAATGTGGAGTTTCTTTGATAGTTTCTTCTCCACATAATGTCTGCTTAGCTCAATTTTATAGGAGACATAAAAAACTGTTTACAATACCTTATAATCAAATAATTTGTAGTATAGTTGTTCCTTGAATAACTTCGGACATAGGTTGTTTTGTCTAAAACCAGAGTTTGGATCACTTGGATCTTGTAAGGAAAGTACGAAGCTAACCATAGACATCAAAATCATATTTTTTTTTATTTGTGACATTGGTTGTTTTTCCTAATAACCCCTTAATTGTGAAACTAACAGCTTTGACGTTCATTAAGTAAACATTTTGTTTTTATAGTGAACTAGCTGACCCAGCTAACTTCGTACCGCCTAACAGTCCATTCTTTAATTTTCTTTTTATTTTTCCCTCCGTAAGAACCATCCTCGTACTTCAAGAATTATTCTAAAAAAAATTTGCGAAATCGGTTCAGCTGCTCTCGAGATTTGCGCTTACCAACACATTCAGCGATTCATTTTTATATTATAGATATTTATTTTGACATTTTTCCGTTCATTAGTTAGTAACAAGCACCTTCACAAACGTTTACATTAAAATGAGATGGGAATTCGTGCGTTGGGTTTAGTAAGGAAATTCGAATACGGCTCGGCTGTTACAAAAGTTATGACCTGGCTGCCAAGGAGCTGCCAAAAGCAAGGCTGCATATGAATTACATCTAGCGCTTGCGAATCGGGTTATTGTTCTAGTTCTGTACTGGGACATGGCTGCTTGGCTGTTTATGACTATTTGGCGAGCACCTCTGGCACACTATAAATATCAAATCCTGCATTGCGATAGCAAAGTTTCCGTTGGAGAGTTTATAAAGGCTGTGTCGAACAGTACAGACTTGAGGTAAATGGTCCCTCCAGGGTTACCTAATTAATAATCCCATATTTCTCATTTAAGTACTGCGTATTAAAAGTAAAAATATGTTAATTGCTCATAATTTAAATTTAGCAATTTTCGTTGTATTCCAGTTACGTTTTTTTTTTCATGAATATGGAGACTTTCGTGACTTTTTGATAATATTGTGGAAAACTAGAATGCAGTTTGGATTGTTTACGAAATCATCTGAACGTTATTTCAATATCGGACAAAGAAATCGTTTAATAGTGGAATCTCCCCTTACATTATCGAAGAGGAAAGTTTGTATGTAGGGGGTAATCTCCAAAAGTAGTTAACCAAATTCGAAAATTCTTTTCCTAGTATTTAGGACCTAACTTCAGGCCCGACATACGATCGATTGATATCAACTCTTGTATGTCCCCTGCATACAAGAGTTGATATCGATTGCTGGGCCTTTTCTGTCTCTTCCTGCATCGCAGGAAGGATAGGCCATAGTCCACCACGGCGGCTAGTCCGGGTTGGTGGACGATAGTTAGACAGTGGCGGGCCTTACTGTCAGAAGCTATCAAGCCGCCCACAAGGCCTCTGACATGGCCTAACGACTCTCATTACATGACAGCCGGCACCAACGGCTTAACGTGTTTTGTGAAGCAAGGGAGTGCTTGGAAAAAATGCCACTAGCGCCAGTCGCGGCACGGTCACCCATCCTGTATCTGACCGCGCCTGTTGTTACTTAACTCAAGTGAGTGGTTCCCATCACCCGGTTCGACTAAACCAGAAGCGCTTCGTTCGACTAGGCTACGAGCGCTTCCTCCATTTATTAATACTCGGACATACGCTAAATACTAATCCATTTACTACGCGATCAAAGTCGTGGGCACTGATAATAGGTAAAATCGTTTATTAATGTAACTATGACTGACACTGCTTTTTGGGACGGCCTCTACAAATCGCACGCTCTGAGCAAGCCTGACAACTTTTTTCTTTGACCTAACATTCAGTAACCAATGAAAAAGTTATTCGTTCTAATAAAAGAGCAGTAAATACAAAAGCAATTATAACAAACATCAGCACTTATGTCAATACGTCATCGTTTATCCCGAAAGTTACGACTTACAATCTTACATATTTTATGAACCAGTCGAAAAGTTATTTCGGAAAGCTCCTTTTCTGTTCTCTAACTTATTACGACACCGTAATAAGGCAGAGCGAGACTATCATCACACTCTAATATTATTAGAGGTGGAAGTTTGTGAGTGTGTATGTTTGTTAATTCTTCACGTCTAAACGACTGGAGGTATTTTAATGGACATAATTTATTTGGTAATATTTATTACAAGTCAAGATTAAATTTCGTAATAACAACCAAATTAAGTAATAACAATCTAATTTACATATGTCAAAAAGAAACAAAAAAAGTATTACATGTCAATATCATAAGAATGTAAATCTGTGATGTCAATGAATTATACTTGGTCTAAAATAAGTGTACAAAATACATGATATTTTAAAATTTAATAACAAAAAAATAATAATAATAAAAATAATAATATGCATAATTATTGTGCTAAATTATGTTAAATAAACTATAAAACTCAAAAAGCTATGATATTCTAAACCTTATAAGCTTAGTGGCTTTTAGATATTAGGACATCGACATACGAATAAAATTTGGTATGGAGTTAGCTGACACCCTGGATAAACAGAAAGGCTACGTTTTACTACGTTTTTAAGCGATGGTGATCTGTCAGCATCGTGGCAAGTGGCAGTCCCTGGTCTCTGCTAGTCCCTCTGGGATACGGGCGTGAGGTTATGTAAACGATACACTCCTACTGTGGCTCTATCGTAGGTTAGTATGCTTACGGTAGTAGATTACTTATGTCGACTGTATTTTCAGTGTAGATAAACGGCGAAATCGCTCGAGGCGGATGAACAAACAGAACTTGTTTTGTTGACGTGCTATGTTTGGGAACAAATGGCTCACGGCTGAAATATTTTTTTGAAAAGAAAAACGTCGACCAAATTAAAAACTGAAACGAACTGAACAACTGTATTTTACAGTTGTTCATTACTAAGAAAAACTATCCATGTAAGTGCCTACGATGTTCAAAAATAGGCCTGTAGGTCTATTCATATTTAGTTATACAGGGCGTCCCACGGCTATGCCACATGGATGGAAAGTACCTTTAATATTGTAGATGGAACATTTTACTGAAAGAAGACATTATTTTAATTTAAAAACCATCTAAACTGCATTGACATAGATTATTAAATAATTACACGGTTGAACCGGGAATCAAACCCGCTACACGAGAAAAAAAATTACCCTGTAGCTTTATCACACCGATCGGAAGGTCCATCATAAGGATTATTTTTTGCTAAATAACATACCTACTATCAGAAATAAAAGGAAGGCCATGAATTTTAACATTTTTTTAAATAGATTTTTTGATACATTTTTTAAAATTGATTTTTTAGAGCCGGAAGTGACGTAGCCTAAAAGGCAACATAAAACATAATCTTTGCCTCTACTTTACTTTACTTGAAAAAAAAAAACTTGTCATCGCCTTTCGATTCGATTCGACACACCACAGACTAAAAGTTGTTGACAACTGACATTTTACTTTTTTTTTTTGGCTGACAAAGGCAAAGGCGTAGATACCAAGCTGTAGAGCCGCTGTGCCGGCTTTTTTTATTGTGTAATTTTTAAATTTTCTCTGTAATAAAACTACAGAAAAATCTTTGAGTATTTCTTGTATGCCTTGAAGCTTAATCTCCAAATGGTTTTTATTTCAGCTTCATATTTTTTTGAATTATTGTCCATTACGTTCTACCTAAATAATCGCAATTAGACCCGTTTAATATATAACTATGTATGAGTATCGCGAATCATTAAGACATACTATCCATATTTAGCTTGCTTTTATAAAGGCAGTCAGCAGTCTTATCGCCACGCTACTAACCGATTGTCATGTAAATTTATCGCTGATCGGACAGAGCTGAAGTGGACTTGATCTGGTGAAGAAGTGTAAGTACCTAGCTGTTCTGATTATATAAGGCCTGTGTTTGCTTCATTCGCTTTAAAGGTTTTTTTATGTAGCCTATGGCATAGGCCTTCTCTCAGAGAGAGAGAGAGAGAGAGAGAGAGAGAGAGAAAGAGAGAGGGAGAGAGTTAGAGAGAGAGAGAGGGAGAGAGAGCTTAACCTGTTGTAACATATGTGCCTATCAGCCATGAATTGTGTTTAGTTGTTATGCGTCAAGGTCAGAATTCAACGATAATTAACCACGCATGCCCACCGGATTGGCAAACTCAGGTTTCCTCACGATGTTTTCCTTCACAGTTGGCGAGCGTTAGTTTTAATTATAAATAAATAAATATTCATGGACATATTACACAGATCTCGTTAGCCCTATACTAAGTAGGTACAACTAAATGATTTGTGTTACAGGTGCTAACTCGACGATAGATTTAATACAATAAATACATAGATAACATCCAAGACCCGAGACGAACTAGAAAAGTTCGTTTCCTAGTTTGACCCGGCCGGGGATCGAACCCGAGACCTTCCGTTTTACAGTCAGCGTGCTAAACCGCTGTTATCTTCTATAATATAAAAATGAATCGCTGAATGTGTTGGTAAGCGCAAATCTCGAGAGCAGCTGAACCGATTTCGCTTAATCTTTTTTTAGAATATTCCTTGAAGTACGAGATTGGTTCTTATGGAGAGAAAAATAAAAAAAATAAAGAATAGACTTTTAGGCGGTACGAAGTTCGCTGAGTCAGCTAGTTACATATATATTTAAATTATAATAGTTGTGACAATGTTACGATGTTATGAATATCAAATCTATAGATAGGAAGGACACTTACATAAGGAGACTATCTTGTTAAGTGGAAGGGCACTTTTGGGACACGGTGTATAGCTTACCTGTGAACAAGAAATACATAATTATTAGTAATGTCACCCAGAAGGTAGATATAATCTATATAATATGATTTTGACGGCCTCGGTGACGCAGCGGTTTGGCACGCTGACTGTAAAACCGAAGGTCACGGGTTCGGGCCGGGCCGGCCGGGTCAAACTAGGAAACGAACTTTTCCATAGATTGAATACAATAAAGACATAAGATTCATTGTACCTAGATGGATAATGTTAATGCTAAAATGTTACATATAAGCCTTACCCATTTTGCAATACCCCTAAAGGGTAACTAAGTCCTAAGTTACCATAAAATGTATACATAACATAACATTTACGTCCTGGCACATAGATTGCTTCTAGCCCCACACTAGGATACCCTGTGTCGTGGGTACCAGAAACAGCGACATCACAAACATGTAAACATCTAAGACCTAGGGTGGTTTTTTTGCCACCTGCCGGGGTTCGAACCCGGGACCTCTCGCATGGTAGCAGGGTTCGAAACGATAATTATCCGTGTTGATTATCTTGATAATTATCTTGATAAAAATAGCTCGATAATTATCAACTGATAGTAACAAAAATTTCGTTTATGCAAAGCAAACAAAACCAAGCAGCAAGATCTTAAGTGGCTATTAGGATTAGGTCCACAAATAAGTTCTACTGCAGCTACAGCAGCAACACAGCCAATGGAAGTAGAATTATCATCGGATGAAGATATTCCTTTGGCATCTTCGGTCAATCCAATTTAATATATATTTAGAATGTCGAATCTGATGGACACTTTTTACTTTCATTAATGTTAATTTGTGTTGGATTTTAAATAAAAATCATAAAATTTATTTGTTTTTGTTAGAATTGGCCAAATTAGTGTATTTGTTATGAAAGAATATAGCAAATTAATTTCTTACACGGGTGATAATTATCGGATAGTTCGCGAAAGAAAGAATTTGATACATAGGCTAAATCGAAAACCATTTCGAGGTTTTTATCCAAATAGCAGTATTTTAAATGTTAGAGCTAATGAAATCAAAAGATGGGCTTTATTTTCTGAAATTTAAATTTGTTATCAAACTGCTGCGTGACGTCATACGACGGTTACAGTACTCTGTAGGCAGCAGACTAAAATATATAGGTATACTGTGAACACACGGATGTCAAAAAATTTGACATCCGTGGTTTGGTTGTTGTGGATTTGCTTTAGTGGTTTTAAATTTTTCTTGGCAATTTTATTTGTATAGCTAACACCGACGATTTCGCATACGCCCTGGACACTGATACCATCATTTCATATTGATCCGGCTATTTGAGTCTTTGGCTTTTTTGACAGTATTCACAGACTTTGACTCAGTCATACGCTAACGCAATCGCGTGATACTCTACACGGCTGGGCCGCCGTATGACGTTACAAATTTAGATTTTTCAAAAAAATATTTCATAGTGATAAACTTAATTAATCGGAAAAAAAAACGAAATTAGTTTCTTAAAATTACGTGTAATATCAGGAAAAAAATTAAAATACAGCTATAATAAAAAGTTTCCTTCCCGAATTATCAAGCAGCGTAATTATCTTGATAATTTTCGAACCCTGCATGGTATGCAGATGCGCTACCGTTGCGCCACAGAGGTCGTCACTACCACCTATTAATACTTGTGGCCGGCTTCTGAATTGAGAATATCACAAAAAAGCACTGTCACGTTCTTTGCAAAGAGACGGCACCGCAGTTAAGTATTTACTTCGCGAAATTCTCAATTCAGAAACTGGCCCTTAGACAGCAATAAATGTCATCTGCGTGTCACCGCTAAACCAACATCTCAGTAATTCAAACCAAAACGTACTCGTATTTCAATATTCGCTTCACTATAAATAACGGCAATAAAAGCTTCGCCAGCGGCATTCTCATTAATATGGAAATACCAGGACCATTCCTATCTTTGATGTTCGTCAGATTCCAGGTACCGTTTTTCAATAAATACATATCTAGGCTGATACAGGGTAATTTTTAGAATGCCCACTTCCCGAAACATGTTGGTTAGATTTATGTTGGTAGGCAGACCACCGACACGATGGTCAGACGACATCGTGAGGGTTACGGGTCAGAAATGGATCAGATCAGCACAGAACCGTGAGGAATGGCGCAGTAAAAGGAGCCGAGCAGTGGGTTGATGTGGGCTGATTATAGATAGATTATTATAGATAGATTTATGTCATTATACCGATTTAATTGTCCAACCTATAACTATAAAAAAAATTTGCGAAAGTTTCGTTAAATAAATTTTTGCGGTTGTTATTTTTGATATTGTTTTTTAGATAATGCTTACCATATGTGATAAAAAAACTTATAAAACTATGTTGTGCTCTCAAACTGCGATATTTCACGCGCTCAAAACGTGGATTTTCGTGAAATGCTTATTTTAAAAATAACCCTGTTGAAGATCGAAGATATGATGAGATGTATGCTATAAGATGGCAGTTTTCAAAACGATACCCATGCCATCGATAACCGATCTAGATAAGTAACATAGTGCATCTTCTACAAGGCACATAATACACTTAAATATGACGACCATATGTTACTCGCACAAAAAGTCAGTTACCCGTATTAAGTTACATTTGCCAAAGATATCAAATATCGCCGAATCATTTCTCGTAACTACAACCACATCCTTTATATGACGTCGTAAGCCCCTATTAAACGGCCCTAACCTTTTAAGGGAACTCGCCATATGGCGGATATTATAGGCCAGGGAAAGGAAGGATATAAGCTTTTCGAAGGCTCCAACAGATTACACGTAAGGTTTAATAAAGATGACCTCCGAATAAGAGTGTCGATTGGTAGAAGAACAAAAAGTTTTTTTTGAAATACAGCCTCTTTTTTTTCAGACAAACGTTGCCATGCCGGAACTCCATTAAAAAACCATTACGTACAGGTGAAGCAAGAAAAAAGGTCCAAGCCAGGAAATGCTGGTCGCTTTTACGTACAATAAAAAAAGAAAACTTTGATTAACGAACGTGAGTAGTTTTCTTCTTTTTTTACGGCAAGAGCGCGGGTTTTCCGACCAGATTCCCGCCGCCACTGACCGCAATGTGTGGCTGTGAGGGAATTCGAAATGCCGCACAAAGTTCAGTCAACGATACCTTATAACCTGAAAAGTAACTGGCACTTATATGGATCGTAAAAACAAAAAAAAGACATTTGTACAATGTCTTTTTTGAATACCATGCTAGTAGGTAGTTATTGGGCATTCTGGCTCACCATTTTTCGACATCACGCTCACGGCTCCGCCGTTCACTCGATGCCAAAAAAAGGCGATCCAACATGCCCAATAACTACGTTGGTCCAGTCGATAATTCCTGTTGCGGATAATAATTATGAAGTTAAACAAAAAAAATTCCAGCCATTGTATTACCTTGATTATTTTTTTCTTAAATACTGCAACGACGAAAGATTTTTTTTAGTTTAAGGTCGATCCTCAAATAAAACGCTTCTTGTTTCAAATGAAATTCTTAAAACAAAAAAAAACATTACGTTTCAACTTGTTATGTCCTACGGAATATATACAACAAACATTTCGTCATGGATCTCTTCTACCTAATTCTATCAGATGCATAATCTGTGGGCCATCTAATTGCGGCAAAACTAACCTAATGATTGGGCTTCTTTTGCATGAAAATGGTCTGCGCTATAAAAACGTTTACGTGTATTCAAAAACTTTACATCAACCAAAATATGCTTTTCTAGAAAATGTTTTGAGATTAGTACCAGGTGTATCTTTCATGAAGTTTCATGCAAATCAGCAAGTTCTCAGTACAAATGAAGCAAAATCTAATTCTATAATAATATTTGATGATGTTGCATGTGAAAATCAAAACAACATGCGTGATTATTTTGCAATGGGTAGACACAAAAATATTGATAGCTTTTATTTAAACCAAACTTACACCAAAATACCAAAACAACTTGTTAGAGATAATGCAAACCTGATTGTTCTCTTCAAACAAGATGACATTAACTTGCGTCACGCATATGATGAACATGTTAGCACAGATATGTCTTGGCATGAATTTCGGAAATTGTGTGCAACAATATGGAGTGAGCCTTACAACTATTTAGTAATAAATAAAGATTGTGAGAAAAACCAAGGTTGCTATCGTAAGCAATTTGACACATTCGTAGTATTTAATTCATAACTAGAAAATATATAAGGATGCAGCACGTGGTACTTTTGCATTCATATCAGTAAACTTGTTAAAACGAGAAGCAAAATTGATTATATTTAACATGGATAAACAATTAAAACAAATTGTTCTTGCTGCAGATGCAGTGAAGAAGAAATTCAAGAAAATGCGATGTATTGAATCCGATCACGAAAAATCTCTAGAAAATATTTTTAAACCAGTTATCAATCCCCTCAATCAAATAAGTGAAGCAGTCAAACATAAAGAAAATATAAAACCTATACCGAAAGAAAATATTAAAGACTTACCTCAGGATTATAATGAAGATGAACCATATGATTGGAGTACTTTAGATGAAACGATGAAAAGGAATAGAAAATCTGATAATTTTCAAACTCCTTCTCAAAGTGTAGATCCCTCAGTGGAATCAGATGACGGAATTTCTGATAAAGAATATGACAAACAAAACACTTACATAGGTGACAAAAATATATCAGAACATTCAGCAGTCAGCAGTGATCCTGATTGTTCCTCATGGTCGTTATCATCAGAATACATTAAAAACGTTCCTTTTGGTATTAGTCATGTTCAGGGTAAAATTATGATGGGGTCAGCAACAGTATCTATCACAGATAAAAACATTATGATAGGAAAACACAACTACCACAAAACTCCTGGTTTGATGGAATTAATAACAAAACGATCACCGGATTCAGCATTAATAACTGAGAAAGATAAACTTAACTACAAGTCAATGCTTTTGGAGACAAACGTGCATAGAAGAGATAATGATCCAAGTAAACCAATAAAAAGTAATAAAGGGAAAAAATATTTGGAATTCGTAAAACCTCACTTTGTCAAAACTCCGGAAAAACTTCCTACAGGTTCAGGATTGCCAACATTAAAAAAGTGGAAGAGAAATGTGGACTATATTTATTGGGATGATCCAAATGAGTTAGTGGAAAGGTTACGACTATTGATTGCATCACGCGATGCTGGTAACACTGGACTTGATAATGAAATACTGTCAATTATAGAGGAACTGAATGAATATGGTTTATTGAATTAGAATATATTTGAAACTAGATGCAGATCAGAGTAATATATTTTTATTTTCAACTAGTGCGAATAAAATACTTACATAAATAAAATAAAGCCTAATTTTATGTAATTCTTATTGTTATTATTTTTTTTGCTTACTTTCCATATTTTACGCGTATAAAACGACGAGTTCTTAGAGATTCGTCCATTTAGTTCTTCAGTAACTAAGTAACCAAGTAACCTTCGCTATAATGAACAATTCTGCTATAGCAGTTACGCTGCAGTCTACACAAGCCAAGAAAAGAAATCTAAGTGAAACTAGTGCTTCTTCACCGAACACATCGAAACAAATATTGGAACATATGACTAATAAGCAGGTTCTCAGTGATTTAGAACTTGATCAATGTATCAAAAATAATATAAAGGAAAAGTCACCGGTATTATTAAATAATGTACCTTACGGGGTAAGAATGGAAAAAGGAAAACCTATGATTGGGTCAGTACCACTTTTTATAAGAGATAACATGCTGTATATAGCAAGAAATTCTTATAAGAAAACTAGTGGTCTTGTTGAATTACTCTACAAAAAAAGACCTGATTTAAGTACTGTTACAGAAAGTGATAAACAGAATTACAAGACCATATTAATGGACACAAATGCTCACCGATGCAGATATGATCCTAAGAAATCAATCAATAGAAGCAGAGGATTTAAATATTTACAAGTTGTAAAACCATTATCTGAATCCTATAGTTTGCTTTTATATTATTTTCAATAATTACTGTTTATTGTTAATGATACCTAACAAAATTATTGAATTAGTTTACGCCAGTTGTTTATGTAATAAAAAAAAAATTACAAGAGAGGCAAGAGGCGCTGTATGCTGAAATACAGGCTATAAACCTAGTTCAGCAGCAGATGCTACAAAAGACATGTTATTATGTAAATCTAACTTTTAGTACTAGATATTAAATAAGCCAAATTTTGTTTTGTTAACATGTTCACACCTTTTTCTGGTTCAATAAACGTTATCTTATCTTATCTTATCTTATTATTGCACGAAAAAGGAAAAAATATGCAATTGATAAAAGAACCTAATAAAAATATGGATTGGGCTTTGGAGCAACAGAATGAATTAGTGAAAACTTTGGAATTATTGATAGCCACAAAAGAAGCTGGTCACACTGGACTAGATAATGATATTACGTTTATCACAGCTGAATGTAAGAAACGTGGTTATATTGATTGAATAAATAGTTGTGTAAAGTATTTTTTGTTTTATTATAACTCTAACCTTCGTTTCCTTTGCAAGATGAACATCGATAAATTTGGTCATCATGTACATAAACGATTACGTTTGTTGGATTCATTTGAAATTACACCTTTAAACAAATTGCTGCTTCAAAATGATTCCGGAAATTATGATTTAAAACAGAGTAGATTAAAAGGATTGATATGGGCTGTAGATGGAGATGAAGCTGTAAGTAAAGAGTATGTTGACCAAAACATTGAAAAATGTTGTAAAAAACAAGACATTCTTGCAGACCTTAGGATTTTAAGGACTCAATTGCAAGCGTTGCAGAAAGAATTAGAAAATAAATGTTCGAAAATTGAAGTGAATAACATTGTTAAAGATCATATAATATCATTGAGAGATATGAACAAGTAAATAAATAGAAAGGACATACAAGTTTGCTACATTTTATAAACAGAAACATAGCTGTTAACATACCTCCTTTAGAAATTATGAATATTCACTAGAGATAGACTGAAAAATGAAGAAACAAGTGGTTAATGAAATTCATAAAAATGCAAGAAAAAATTTCCTACGACGTTCTGTTCATCTTAAAGGTATAGATGATTTGTGGCAAGCAGATCTTATCGACTTAATTTCATTGAAGATACACAATAATGGATTTAAGTTTATTCTGATTGTAATAGACTGTTTTTCAAAGTATGCGTGGGCTATACCGTTAAAAACAAAGACTAAAACCGAATCATCTCATGCATTTGAAAGTATTTTGCAAAAAAGTGGAAGATGTCCTAGTAATTTACAGACTGACATGGGAACCGAATTTTACAACGATGAATTTAAAAAAATAATGAATTCTTACAAAATTAATCATTATTCTACTTACTCCGTTAAAAAAGCTTCGATAGTAGAGAGATTAATTAGAACGTTGAAAACGAAATTATTTAAATTATTTCATCTCCAAGGTAGTTACAAATGGATTGGTAAGCCATTACAAAGTGTTGTTAAATCTTACAATAGTACAAAACATCGTATAATTAAACATAAGCCTAAAGATGTAAGTAAACTGAATGAAGATAATGTTATGAATAATATTAATAAATTCCATAGCAGTGCCCTTAAAACCAGAAAACCTAAATGTAATGTTGGTGACTACGTTAGGATCAGCAAGTACAAAGGTGAATTTCAAAAGGGGTATACTCCCAATTGGTCTACTGAAATATTTACCATAAAGAAAATAAACAAAACGAACCCTATAACTTATGATATAGAAGATCTACGACATCAATCAATTTTAGGTTGTTTTTACGAGCAAGAACTACAAAAGACCAAATATCCTAATGTTTATTTAATTGAAAAGGTTTTAAGGAGAAAAGGTAATAAGTTGCTTGTAAAATGGTTGGGCTTACATAAGAGTGAAAACAGTTGGATTGATAAAAAGGCTATAGTCTAGAATAAGCCCTTAGTCCATATCTAGTAATGAAAGGTGGAGGACTAGTTAATACTTTAATAAATAATTTGCCCTTTGAATTACATCTACCCGGTTACAATTATTGTGGCCCAGGGACAAAGTTGGAGAAACGATTATCACGCGGAGATAGAGGTGTGAACCAATTAGATGACGCTTGTATGCATCACGATATCGCATATGCAAAATTTAACGACTTATCCAACAGACACGAAGCTGATTTGCGTTTATTAGACATGGCAAAGAGAAGGCTTAAATCGAAAGATGCTCAAAACGGTGAAAAAATTGCATCATGGCTAGTTAGTAAAGTCATGAAGACAAAATTAAAATCAGGTGCAGGGATGAAACATTTTAATTCTTTGGTGACTAATATTAAAACTCATGTCAAGAAAAAAAAACCAAAAAATTGTAAAAGTGCTATAAAAGCTGCTTACTCGGCTGCAAGGAAGCTGACAGCTAATAAGAAATATGTTAATATACCGAGAATAATTCCTATTCCTAAGCATGGTGGAATTTTACCTTTGATACCAATATTCGCTGGGTTATCAGCACTAGGGAGTTTAGCTGGAGGTGTGGCTGGTATAGCGAAGACAGTAAACGACTATAAAATAGCACAAAATGCTAATAAGGAAACAATTGCTTTAGGCAAAGGTTTATATATCAAACCCTACCGAACCGGTAGCGGATTATTTGTCACAAGTTCAAAAAACTATTAAAAAGGCTGCCTAATCGTGCTCTTACCAATATGGATATACTAGAATATGCACAGGATATACCATATTTTCGAGGAGTGTTTATGAAAGATGCATTACCAAGCAAACCAAGGAGTACAGAATGTGGAGTAGTTAATTTAGATAACTCCACCAACGAAGGGACACATTGGGTAGCCTATGTAAAACTTAAAGACTATTGTGAATATTTTGATAGTTTTGGAAATTTGAAGCCACCAGTAGAGGTTTTGAATTATCTAAATAATAGTAATTTGTATTATAATTACATGACGTATCAATCATTTAATACTCTTAACTGTGGACATTTATGTTTAAAATTCTTGCAAGACTTTTGGAATAAATCTATAAATTAGCGTTGTTTCTTTTTATTTTCATCATATACACAATGTCATTCACACTATCAATAACTGGCAATGAGTCACTGCTAACAACAAATTATTCCCCACCATTGCAACTAGAGGGTGAATATGAGTGTGCTCTACTTTATCTATCTACTTTTAATTCAATTCCAAACATTGAAAGTAAGAATAACAAGTTCTACTACGGGGATAAAGACTTTTGTGAAATACCTGAGGGAACATATGAATTGCAAGATATAAAAGATTACCTTAAAGGAAAAATTAAAGACGCCAATTTCAATCTATTCTGTAACAATAATACTTTGAAAACGTATTTGTTTAGCTCCAAAGACATCCATTTTGAGAAAAAAAAATGGTCTCGGCAACTTATTAGGCTTTGGCAAAAAAACGCTCAAGGCTAATGAATTACACGAGTCACAGTATCCTGTCAACATTCTTTCAACTACTGTGGTGAGGATAGAATGTGATATAGTAAGTGGATCATATATAAACGGTGTATCTAGCCACATTATTCACGAGTTTGCGCCTAACGTGCCACCAGGTTACAGATTAATAGAAATTCCTAAGAACATCATTTATTTTCCTGTTAACCAAAATAATATAAGTAGCATAAATATAAGGATACTGGATATTAATAATCATTTAATTAACTTACGTGGAGAAGAGCTGCAACTATATTTACATCTTAAGAAAAAATGATAGAATTCAATAAAACCTCTCCACCAAAACATAAAATCATTAGTCACAATTTCATCACTAACAAGGAAAGAACTCTGAAGAAAAAAAAAATATTATCACCAGAAAACAAAGAATTTCTTAAATTAATTGGGTTGTCAAAATGAGTATACTAGACATTTCGAGTACACCTGTCTATGACAATAGCATTGATGGAATCGAAATTCATTCCTATAAACCTTACGTGACCAGTTTCAATAGAAACGATGAAATTCGTATACCGATTAACCAACAGGATTTGTACATACTGCCGTCAGCTAGCACATTATATTTGGAAGGTGTTGTCAATGTGTTTAAGAGAGAAACGGAATCGGAGAAGGCTTCTAGTGTTCAGTTTACAAATAATTCACTGCTGTTCTTTTTTCAAGATATACGATATGAGTTAAACGGAGTTGAAATAGACAGAATTAAAAATGCAGGACTAACTACGACTATGAAGTCCATTTTATCTATGAACGAAAGCGAATCCAAGATGTCTAAGGTTTGGGGATGGGATATAAATGGCACTAAGAATGTACACTCCGGAAAATTTTCAGCTTCAATACCTTTAAGTAATATTTTAGGATTCGCAGAAGATTATAAAAAAGTAATAATTAATTGTAAGCATGAACTGGTTTTGCTCCGAAGCAATACGAACGTTAATGGATTACAATTAAATACGGGAGAATTTGTGGATGACGTTGTTATTCATAAAATTGTATGGCGAGTTCCACATGTGAAAGTTTCTGATACAGAAAGAATTAATCTTCTTAGATTGTTGGAAAAAGATAGACCTGTTCAAGTAGCTTTCAGAAATTGGGATTTATACGAGTACCCTTTATTGCCGAAGACTACAAAACATACTTGGTCCATCAAAACGTCATCTCAAGTTGAAAAGCCAAGGTTTGTTATTATAGGTTTACAAACCAACCGAAAGAATGACGCAGTTAAAGACATGTCTCGATTTGATCATTGCAATTTACGTGATGTCAAGGTATATCTGAACTCCACATACTTTCCATACGACAATATGAATGTTAGTTTTAGTAACAACAACATAGCTATATTATACGAGCAGTACGCTAGATTCCAACAGTCGTATTACGGACGAAGGAGTGAACCCTTGTTAAGTGCAAAAGAGTTCGAGGAGTTTGCACCTCTTTTTGTAATTGATTGTTCAAGACAAACTGACCACCTTAAATCTGGACCAGTAGTTAATGTGCGTGTGGAGCTAGAAAGCGAAGTAGAAATACCAGATCAAACATCTGCATATTGTCTAATATTGAACGAATGTTTAATCGAATATAAACCGTTAAGTAATATTGTAAGAAAATTATCATGAACGCAAATACCCTAATTGTTGATGTGCATGGATTTAAAAATGATAGAAACCACTTTATCATTAAAGAACTTGCATTAGCTACTGCTGAAAACACTCAAGTATTTCTTATAAAACCTCCGTGGCCGTATAGATATTTAACTGATTTTGAAAAGAGACATGTAAAGTGGATCGAGCGTAACTTTGGATATAGATGGTCTGAAGGACATATAGATTATCTTCAGTTCCATAAAATCATCAAACCATATTTAGAAAAAAGACAGGTGCTAGTGAAAGGTTTAGAAAAAACTAGATGGATCAGAGACTTGTGTGATAATATTACAGTTATAAATGTGGAAGAAAAGGGGTGTCCTAATTTGCTAGAGCTGTTTAAAAAGTATAATAAGAATAATTTTAGTTGTTTAGATCATAAAAATAAAAATTGTACATTAAGAACCGTTTTATGTGTTAAACAATGGATTATAGATAATAAAATTGAGATATAAGCGAATTGATTAACTACTTTTTTTTCTTTTACTGTGTGCTATTTCAATGTAAGTTTTTAATTATGTGTACCTATAAAAATAAATGTGTACCTAAATACCTGAGTTCTTTAATTTAATCTACTTTATTAATGGGAATTGAAAAATGAGATAAGAAAAATTATGTACATAAAGTTTATTTTAAAGATCATTATAAGAGTCATTACAAAGTTTCTTACAAATTTCATTAACCAATTTTTCGGACTTGTCCATTATGTCATCCACTACTTCACTCACTATGTATTGCGCACTAACCACACTATCTTCCGAGGTCGCTGACGTTTGCCCTCCGCTGATGTTAAATATTTCAATCTTGATGCGTTTTAGGGCCCTTCTTGGCGTTTTTGTAATAACGTATGAGGAGGATGCTTGTACTTTTTTTCGCAATTCCATTTTGTTTTTTTGCGTCTTCTTTTTCTTTTCCTTGCTCTCCTGTCCAGCGGGGATCGATATTTCCAGTGCATCGTTGTAATCTTCAAATGGCTGCGCATTTGGGAACCATAAGTCGGAAGGGTCCATTATCTGTAATAAAAGCATAAATTAGAACTCGAAACATGCCTTCAGTTGTATCCTATACACACAAATTGCAAATGCAAGTAAATCCTTAAAACACATACCTGGAAAAATAATCGTCGTCCGAATCGAAGAGTTGTCTTGACGTCCTCAGTGTGCTTGCCTGCCGATTGCGATCTTATGAATGAGTAATCAACAATATGCAAAACATTTGCAATATTTTCTAGTCAGCAATTCTCAAACGTAAAGTCCTACTTAGTGTCGGGCGCAGTTCATTCAACTGAGTTAATAATGCTGACATAGCTTGGCATGCTTTAATGGAATGTGATCGCAAGGTATCGAATAAATCTGGGGCAGAAACTTGTTGTTACATGAAAATGCTGACTTGCATCTACCGTGCAATGACATTACTGCTAATAGGCGGTGATTAGGTTAAATTAAAATCTTACAAGTAAAACAATAGTTTCTTTAATACATAAACATTTATTTTATGATTCCCTTTTACTTATGTGCTATGTAAACATAGAGTATAGGACAACTAAGTACTTAGGTACTAAACCTATTTAAATTACTTACAAAAACATGCAAAAGATATCGTATAAAATCATATATTATTAAAGTAAAGCGGATTTGTGGCCGTACGATAGAGTATCAATTTTATTTCTTAGTATAATTCGCTTATTATCATTATAGGAAAGACATACTTTATTAAGTGACTGTGTAAATATTTCATGTTTTAAGGATTTAAACATCATATTTTTCTTTCTGACTAAGCTGCTATCGACTAGCACGGTCTTGTAATCATTAAAACTAATTTTTTTTACGACAGACTTTTTCGTACCCTTAGCCTTTTTGAGTTCCGTATTTTCAGTTTTGATGCAGTATAATTTAGACCTCAATCCTACGAATTCAGTTACAAGCTGCCCCCCTAACTCATCTTTGAACAATCCGGGAACTTTATTATTTTGTTTAGTTATACCATGAATATTATTCTCAGAGTAATTGCTGGTGTCAAAATACTGTTTGAAATGTTTCTTTATATCCCAGTAAATGTCATTCGTTTGTATTGAGTATAGAAAACTATCAGTGTCCGTATAGCACATTTTTAAATTAGCTCCATAAAAAGGTTTCATAATAGAGTAATGAAAATCATACATATGGCTTTTGGATATTTCTAGCACTGAAAAACCAATGTAAATAGGTTTATCCAGTGTAATTTTTTCAGGTCTTAGTTGAATTGCTACAAAGTTTTCAGTGAATACTGACGAGCTATGAAAATTAGGCCTGGCTATTAGTTGTTCTGCACAAAAGATTTTTTTAGTTTTATTGCTGACGTCAGACCACTGGTTCACCAGCTTTACATTTAGTCTTTTTTCTGTGTCCTCTAATGTTTTGCCGAAAATACTATTATTTAACAACTTAAAAAAGTCCTGTTCGAATTGTGACTTAGCTTTTTGCCGCAATTCAGTGTTCAGATCTATGTATTGTTTTAAGTAAGGACCTTGATCGAATTTAATAGCTTTATGAATTTTTTTCAATTTCAGGCCATGTTTGAGGCAAGTCTTGAGATGAATGTAATGTATGACATAGTTATACTTGTCATATAAGTTCGGTATCAATTTACATGTTTGTGATCCAGGTGGTGCAAATTTTTGGGGGCAGAAAGGCAAATCATTATGAAAATCATGCAAAGTTTCTGGGTATTCTAAATCGACCTCAAATATGTAACCCACTTTAGCGTCATCTTTTAAAAGGAGAATATCAAAAACTTGGAATGGTGGGTTCTCAATTAATTCAAAGTTAGAGTGGGGTAGATAACTACACATAGCATACCCATATAAGTTATTACAGTCTATATAAAGTAAATAATTATCTGGAGTTGTGAGATCGTGGTTAGGTAGATACTTATTATTCGCACAAGCATAACGAGTAGAACATAAGCAAACTCCTCCGCGAATACTGCGTTGTATCATTCGTATTATTTCCAAATCTTCGATTAGTTCTAGTTTGACTCCGGTTTTTAATAACATAGCATCCCAACTTAAGCTGGGTGCCGTAACATAAAAGGCAGGATCTAATCTGTAATTAGTTTTGCACGTACTTCTAAAACTCTCAAAAATATCAGTTAACAATAACACGTCAGATTTTAAGTATAAGTCAGTGTATTCACCGAGGTTTGACAAATGAAATGTCCTCCAAACCTGTTTAGCGTGATCGTAGTCAGATTCTGAAATAGTTTCGTCAGTTAAACTACTGTAAAAACATTCGCGAGGAGGTATTGCTTTTTCTTTATAACATTCCCAATTACTCATGTACTCATATGGATAAATTCCTTTACGCCTTAACAAATCAAATTGCCGTTTGTTAGGGTAAAAAAGTGACAAATAAATAAAATCATGAACTGAGAGATTTTCTGCAACTTTTTCTAAACTTGTACCTAAAAACTTTAAAGAATCCACAAAGCGCACCGCCATAAACTCTTGTTTATCGATTGGAAAAAATTTAGTAAAGGATACATAATTTTCTTTTGTCTTTGCGATAACATTTATGTTGCCTGGTAGTTCACCTAACTCTCTAATAAATAAATGACAGTCATAGCCTGACAAGTTGTGGAAGAAAACCGGTAAAAACTGTGGAAGTTTAAATTGAAGGTTGCAGTAGGAATGAGCCGCACCACGATAATTTCCTGTCAAGTGACAGTGATCTTTTACTTTATCTTCGAACAGTAACTTACTACAAAGATAGCAAATTTGAGATTCAGTAAAACTTTTTAACTCGCTCTCTGTAAGGGGTAACATATCAATATGATTTTTTAATACTCTACTTAACCTCAATACGTCAGCACCCAATTTTTTTAAAAAAACTTGAACACAATCAAGTCCTCGATAAGAAACATACCGATTGAGAGATGTATCATAAGAACATACGATGTAATAACCAAATGCGACTGGAATGTGTTTTTGTAGGTTTGTTGTATTTTTTGATTTTTGGTCATCCGAAGTGGGTTGTAACATTGATTCGAAATCAGCGTAGATTACAAATGGCATATCTTGCATACGCTCAAAATGTCTAAACTGGATTAATGTTCCCTTTTCTGGCAGAGCAGTTTTGACACCACTGCATTTATGATTGTTTAGTTTATTATCGTCAGAAAAGAAAATCATGCAATCATCGCAAAAAGATATTTTACTATGATGTTTCGTAACTTGATTCCTGACCAGCCGACTTAAATTTTTTATGAGACAGTAATGCGTATTTTTACCGCTTTCCAAGAACAATAAATTGATATGATTTTGCTTTTTTTGCATGGACTTGTATAACGGCCCAACAATCGTTTTGTTGTTTTTGAGGCCGTAAATATTTACACTAATATTGCTATTATTCTTTTCAAATACCCTGACATCCCTGAAGCCCACCGGGAAAGTCATGTGTCTCGTATCTAACAAAGTATCATAGTGAGGATATGACGATGTTCGGTTTGAATTTTTTTGGGCAGGAAATAAAGCTGCCATAATGCACCACAAAAAGCAGAATTGGTCAGCGTTTTGGATATTGACACATGCATGTTTTAATTTTATAGCTCTTGGAAGATCGATAAACCCTGACGCTCGCAGAGGATTATACTTGTTGATGTTAACCTCTAGATATGAATTAGCTACAAAAGTCCAACCACTATCTCTCTCCTGAAATTCGTCGATACCAGCAACTATTTGTTCGACAACCTTTTTAAACATTTCATTGAAGTCGTAGTTCTTATGAATTACGATGTTTCCGGTAGCGAACGATTTAACTTCACTACTATCATTTTTTGGCAGCGTAAACTCGGCGAATAGTTCAAAATTCGCTTTTACGCTGTCAAAAGATTCAAGTCGTGCGTTAATCAGCTGGCGCACTTGACTACGCAGTGAACGAATAAACATTGATGGTGGGCTCGATTCGTCGACGTCTTCGCTGTCCGAACGAGGTCTCACTCTGTAAGTGGCAATGCGGTTACGAAATGCGGATAATACTTTCTCAACACCATCGCATTTCTTAACAGCATTGTTATTTTTATGTACAGTGCTTCGCAAATGGGAGGAAAAAGCTCTACTTTTAACTGAGATATCACATACCGAACAATATATTGAATTATTATTAGGCATATTGATGTGTATATGAATTTACTTTGCTTTGTAAAGCTGTGAAAGTACGAAAAGAGACAAACCTAGTATTATTATTATTATATCGTACGGCCACAATCATACAAAAATAAAACAAAGAATAAATACAAACTAACACATATTTTTATTCTTACAACTACAAGAGTGACTAACAAAATTTTCTACCTATCTACCTTATCGCCGTAAAAATACCCGTCCTCCACAAACTTCGCCTTACACCGCTGCAACAGCTGCTGCAGCGCAGCTAACTCAGGCGAGTCGGGTTCCCCTCGGAATTTCAGCGCCAACACCGCCTTTTCGTGCCGCTTGAGGGGGTGAACGTTTTTAATGTCGTCCACCTGGTACAGTTTGAGGTCTAAAAATAGACCTCCCTCAAGCTGGGCAGTGCGGCGCACGACTCCGTCAGCGACTCGCTTTGCGTAGCTGGATCGCAGCTGCTGCGGCGGTCTGGCGGCACCCTCCTCCTCGCTGTCGGAGTCGAAGATGCGCCAGCTGCTGCTCCTCTTGGCCTTGTGCCGCGGCGGTGCCTTGCGCTTTGCCTCCTTTGGCTTCGCTGCTTCCTTGGTCTTGCGCCTGTAAATACCATAATGTCAAACACTGCATAAAGACCACTGTGGGCTAGTTTGTTCATAAAACATTAAGAAAAAGACTTGTTTGGTGAATGTCACGTAATCTGCCATTAATAGAATAATAATAATAAAATTGTTTACCTAGGAACCGCTTCGTCGTCTGAGTCGTGCTGACGCTTGCCGGGAGCAGGTCCTTTCTTTTTGTTTCTGAAATAGAACGGAAAAACTGTTATTCATAGGTAAAACACTATATTGACGAAACTGTGTTAAATCTTTACAGGTAAAAAAAAAAAAAAATGTTTGCATAAGAAAGTAGTAAGATGTTACCTCACTACAGAAGATTCTGCATCAGATTCCGCAGCACGCGCTTTATACTCGGCTGGGGAAATCCGCTTGACAGGCTTCGGGGCTCTCCTGGAACTGTTGACAAAAGAAATCAAAAAACTCAGTTTGTTGTTGTATTATACCTAGTACAACTGATTTATCACCTGCGCTGTTAACACGAATCGCTTGTCACCGTACAAACATAGTTACACACATGGACTAATACCTATATAATCAATTAATCACAAACCATCCATATGACCTTACACAAATGGGTTCAAACTGATTTTGCAAATAACTCTAAATTAGTTTGGAGTGATCTATGTACTCTATGTAAAAATACTAAAGCACTCCACACAAACAAACACACACACAACATAACTAACACACATAACCGGTCAACGATAAATTTTTAGAACAAAATATATTTTTTTAAGTGAATAAATACCTTTCAAAATACTCGTCCTCCGACTCGAAGGCAGCCTTCGATTTGCGGGGGGCCGCGGCGTTGTAGCAATATTCAGAGTCAGACCTGAAAACAAACGTATAAATTAGTAAAATGTTATCAATAAAAAAAAAAAATAATGGTTACCTATGAAGTGAAGTAAAGTGCAAATGAGGTGGCTAAAAAACTAAAAAAGTAATCTAAGTGAGCGAGGCAAAAAGAAAAAAAAAAAAAAAAAAAAATTGAGCCTACGGATGGATAATTATAAAAAATAATTAAATATTATTTGAATGGAATGCAAAAATCAAGAAAAATATTGAATAAACTTACGAACATTTTCAGTAGGTGTAGAAGCAGGGAAGCAGAACTTGACAGCAGGCAGAAGAAGGTGTTCAGCAGGGCACAACGGCAGCAGAGCTTCAGCAGCGGTTTCACAAGTAGCTCGGAGCGACTAGACGATCGTTGAAGCACGAAGAGAAGTGATACTTTTTCGTAACATTTCAGACGTTTTTAAAGGAAAAATATTTGATGACAATGCACTGGTGTGTCGGACGAGGAGTTTGTGCGCATGTGTGTGTGACACTATATAAAATATTGAACGTATTGTCTTAAAGAATTTCACGGTTATTTTTTTATATTCATTCTACGGCGTAAGGTTAATATTAATTTGCGTATCAAACTACGGTGTGGTCCCTTTATAGATCCTAGGACACTATAAAGACAAAAAGTAGTCTGGGTAGTTTCAATGTGCCTATTGCTCTACAAAACTTTCGTGATAGATACTTTACTACGATGCAGTAAAAAATACATAATACACAAAGTAATTATACAATAATATAATCCCTTCTTAATATAATAAGAGGGGTCTCTTTAAATCTACCCAAGGGATGACTTCAATCTAATGTAATCATGTATATTTGTTTGATCTTTTATAATCAAGCTATATAAATTACCTACATCCATTTTAAATCCAGAAGAAATGGGAAATTAATATAAGTACTACAAAACTAAACAACTAAACCATAAGCCAACTAAACCTTTTACTAAACTAAGCCATATTATGTACCTACCTATTTTATGTTATATTACATTACAATAGTCTTCATGTTTTCGGTTTTGGACGCGCTGATGGTAAAGCTGGAGGGATGTATTTCTTTAACAATAATAGCATAGCCCCCGAGCGAAGCCGCAAGCCAACGCTAGTTTGATTTCGTAAGCGCATTTAGCTTGGTGCAAAAATGTAATACCCGGGTACACAACCTACATAGAATTGCTTAGTCATGACACATGCAGTGATTGGAATCTTGCTGCATGACGTTGGTATGATATGGATATGCTTCTTTTTAAAACAAACGTCCTTACTTTTGAAATTAAATTAAATAGGTAGATATTGTTTATTCGAGTGAGAAAGCACAGAGGAAATTTAATACATACATTCATTCACGTACATTAGTAAAGAAGAATATATATTAAAAAAAAAAAAAAAAAAATAACATCCTAACATAACCTAACTATTGTTCCTATCCTAACTATTAAAAAAGGAGGAACCAGACTACATTATCACTCGCACTTACGTCGAATTTATTGACACACGATCATTCATCAAAATCGGTTCAGCAGTTTAGGCGCTACAGTGGAACATTCATTCATGAACACTAGCTGTGCCCGCGACTTAGTTCGCATGGTAGTCGGATAAAAAGTAGCCTATGTGTTAATCCTGGGCATGGCAAATCCGTTATGAGTCAAAGAGAAACAAACATCCATCCATCCATCTTTACAAACTTTCGCATTTATATTATTATTCTTAGTAATACACTGCATTAACCTTCCTTCGAACCGTGCCATACATGGATAAAAATGGAATATCCATATCATGTTAGCATGAAATTAAACAATACAAGGTGTTATAAAATTAACGGTAGGCGCGAAAAGCGAAATCCATGATACGATTACTAATAGTGTTATATGCTTTTACGATCCTTTTATAACTTTGAACTTTAGATTTTCAAAGTACCTACTTATCGTACTGAGCAACAATTTTTTTTTTTTATAGAATTAGTTTAATTTGAAATTTAGTAAATACCTATCTGAATATATTTCTATTTCTACGAATCCTGAAAATTATAAGAACTAAAATATTCTCAGTACTTAGTTTACAGTGAATAGAATGTAGGTTGATTGATAGATCACCAAATCTACACTCTACACGTATAAACAAAGTAAATTAATTTTGCAGATTTTTCAGTTAAATAACACCGTGTATAACCATGTAAATTGATGAATAAGCAGACTGCAGCTTTATTTTAATTGTTAAACATATTAATATTTTAGTCATATCTGCAATTATTTTTTAACTTGTGTATGTGAGCGCTGGCGGATGTGATTGCGAAATGTAGGTTACACGTGTCGAGTGTGACCCATGAAAATGTTTTGCAGGTAGGTACCTACATGATCCTTGATGGATCCTTGGTTTGCCTGGTTACTATTCGGACCCCTAATAATGTTCCCTTTTTATTATGCCGAGAAATTGTTTGAACAGACATTTATGGACCCACCTCTAATTTTACTTTGTCATCGCTGGTTAGCATCGATCATCGCCAACGGGACGGTGCGTTAAAGAGTGCTTTGGGATTTCATCAATCGATCTAGTTCGTTGTGTTATAACCAATCTCAATTCCTGGATGGATTGATTATAACACGACGAACAAATCTAAAATCTTTCGTCATTGTAGTATTTAAGAAGAAAAAAATCTATGTAATACAATGCTTGAACTCCTGGAATTTTTTTTTTTTTGTTTAACTTCATAATTATTGTCCGCAACAGGAATTATCGACTGGACCAACGTAGTTATTGGGCATGTTGGATCGCCTTTTTTTGGCATCGAGTGAACGGCGGAGCCGTGAGCGTGATGTCGAAAAATGGTGAGCCAGAATGCCCAATAACTACCTACTCATGCTGTGGCTTCAGCATAGAAAGAACGCATCAAGCGTTTTGTTATTGCGATTCCTACAACCACAGATAGAAACATCTGTGCCTACAAAACTATTAATTAAAGAAAAGAACTGAATAACTATTTACTCCTCGCTTATACAACTTTGGCCTTTGCATCTACGTAATGAGATGATTTATACAGCGTTCAAATGCACATTCTCTCTCACTAGATGGTTCAAGGGACCACTCGGGCGCTACAGTGCCTGGGAGATTATTTTTTGGATGGAGTAGTAGGCTTACCCAGCGCCTATACCATCCTGATAGCGTACTCGGTGTAGCCCACAGGAAAGACAAAGGCAACCAAGCCGCGTATTTCCTCACGATGTTTTCCTTCACTATGCGTGTGGTATCGCTCATACAGTCGCCGTCTTGCCGTGTAAACTGTCTGAGCGAGAGGCAAATACTTATTCATTGCCTTTCTTTAACTATCTAACCGTGCTAAACCTTTGAACTGTCAATTCTAATATTATATTTTATAGTTCTGGCCCACTTCCTAGCGAATTGAGCTCAGTGTAACTGAAGCATTAGAAGCTCTGAATAAATAAATCAACAATACGCGTAGAAATGAAAACAGCACAAAGCATTGGGAACCTTGATCTCCTGGAAATAAGCTTAGTATTTCCACGCGGCATCATGTGAATAATAGAAAGCGTATGGATTTTACCTTGTCATTTTTTCTACCTACGAAGAAACGTAACAAACTCGAAGAAGTAACCATGCTATACTATACGCGCTGAGACTTTTATTGTAGTCGTGTACAGGCGAAAAGATCCTTCTTGCTTATGTCCATCGGTTTATGATCTGCATTTATATAGTGTACACACATATGCCCCAATGCAGTCTATAGGCCTTCTTTTAGAGAGAGAGAGACTACAATCTTAATTACCATGCAAGCCCACTGAGGATTGCTAATTTTAAGCGCTGTAGTAAATATGTAAACACCTCAGGCAAACCCGAGTGGGTTTAAAATGCGCAGTCAGGTGCTGGATGGGTGACCATCCAGTGACTACCGCCAATGGCATTCCGGTATGGCATTGAGCGCTTCCGAGCTTCGCAAGGCAGGTTAAGCAGTTGGTGTCGGCTGTCATGTAATGGCAGTGGTTAAGCCATGTCAGAGGCCTTATGAGAGGCAGGATTTCTGACAGTAAGGACTGCCCTACCTTCAACCCGGACTTGACCCCCGTGGTGGAGTTTGGTCTAGAGACCCGTAGTTTGGTCTAGAGACCAGCAGTGGGGGCACACAAAGGGTTGATACCAAAAAAAAGCTTGCTTAGAATTTACGATGAGCGCTTGTCGTGACGACGCCGATACAAGGATTACGTGTAAATTTTAATAAAATAGCCAGTATCTTGAAATACTGTACGAATTCTTTGAATAAAAAAAGAAACCAATGTTAGTTGAAACCATAGTTAACAAAAATATTAAAAAAAATACGCGCCATAGAAAAATTATTCCAAGTAAGCTCGCCTTAATTGGATAGTGACATTTACCAACCATTGAAGGGTAACCTATAATGTACCGAAAGCCACGCGCCATTATGCAAAGCTGGCAGTTCCACAAGACTCCCATTAAATTTGCAACTACTTAAAACTTCGCGTTTGAAGTACCTAAACAAAACGCCACTTTTAGAAGTAACCCTTTGCTCTACATCACTAGGCTTCCCAGAGGCTACCGTATAATAATGTCCAACCCCCGCTAAATTCAGTAAAGTCTTAATCGTTTTGCAAACACGAAAAAAATAATAATAACATAACATGTATTATCAGAGAGTCAAGGAATGTAGGCAAGGAATTAGACCGGATTTTTTGAAATTCAACCTCTAAGTGGGCGAAAAGGGTTGCCAAAATATAAAAAATGTTCTCCAATTTTCTCGAAACATAAAATAAATTCTCTTCAACAAAATTGATTGAACACGTGTTCCTACGAACAGTATGCCCTCGCCATACTAGTAAAACGTTACAACGTTTCATTACCGGATTAATTACATCACCCGATCACATAAGGGAATACACAGATATGTAGTCTTCTAATCAACAAGAGCAACAGTTGTCCTCAACACATCGGTACAAAGATTTGTACCTTAAGTCTATAGGGTGGGGTGTTAGTAGCACTTAAGTGCAGAATAAGAAGGATAGAAGACCGGGTCTATAGAAAGGTAAAACGTGATTGCCTTTTTTAAATAAAAAAGTTTAAAACGACTTTACGAAATTAGTTAAGCTACAGACATGTAATTCATACTTATTAATCTGTGCATTAAATATATATTGCGAATGTGAGTGGAAGGGTTGGCAAGGGTCATCCCAGGCGGACATACATCGACCAGATGGGGATGTATTAGCAAAGGGACAGATAAAAAGTACCCGGAACCGGCGTGCGTGCATGCAACGACTTATGAACGTTGATGAAGCGAAGGTGATCTGTCAGGATCGTGGCAACTGGCAGTCGCTGGTCTCTGCCTACTCCTCTGGGATCAAGGATGTTTTAATATGTGATGTTTTATACAGGCGTGAGGTTATGTATGTATTAATCTGTGCTTTAATTTAAAACAGTACCTGTACTGTTTTGAATAATAAAATAAATTGCTAATAATTTAAAACCTGAATAGTTTGACGAAATCTAATCATATTTGTCAGTTACTGGACTAATATATGCAGTGAATTGCCTGCATGTTACTGCGTATTTTACTCAAGAAAAATTACGCACTTTAAAAGTTCGATTATTTTCGCAGGGTCTCATCAACCGATCTTGGCCAAATTTACATGGGACCACTCTTAAAGTAGAGGATCACTTAAAAAAAAAATATAACTGAATTGAACATACGTACAAAAAACTTGAGTGCTATTTTTCTCTTTTTTTAAACGTACTAACGTACCTAAAAACGCACGCTTTGTAACTTAAATACATACCTATTAATAGCGGTTAGAGTTTTTATCATTTAACATTTAAGCATTTAACAGTATATATTCAATTCAATTTGACTAACTTGAACTTGAAGCGCTCGTGGCCTAGTCGAATCATGTGATTGGATCAACAATCACTCGAGTTAAGCAACAACAGGCGCGGTCAGGTGCTGCATGGGTGACCGTCCCGTTACTACCGCTAGTGGCATTTTTCCGAGCGCTTCCGTGCTTCGCAAGGCACGCTAAGCCGTGGGTGCCAGCTGTCGTGTAATGCCATGTCAGAGGCCTTATGGGCGGCGTGATAACCTCTGACAGTAAGGCCCGCCACTGACTTACAAACCTCCACCAACCCGGACTTGGCCCCCGTGGTGGAGTATATCCTAACCTTCTTGCAACGCAGGAAGAGACCCGCGCCCCAACAGTGGGGACATAGAGGGTTGAAATCGAACTTACTAGAACAGAAATTTACTTGGCGATATAGATCGTCAAACCGGCATGCGATGACGTCACTATAAAAAAAAAGAAAGAAAAGTCGCTATCTTGGCTTGTCGTTTTGTTTGATGAAAAGGACGTATTAAAATTTTGTAATTTTTTGTAAAGTAAATTACTCGAGTAATCAATTTACTATCTTCTGCCAATTATTCGATATATAATTAATGATGATAACTAATTTACAAATGTAAGTAAGTCTTTGAGCATCTTATTTCAAATAGGGGCTTTCCATAATCAAACATAGGAAAATAAAGCTATCACTATTACAGTACTTAATTCCGCGCACTGGCGGTACGATCGTTTCATTTCATCTAACCGCACCCGCTCGAGGTTGTGGTTAAGAGCCCGCAAGTGCGTTCAGTCCCTTAGCGACTCTACATATGTAGTAGTTGCTTGCAAGGAATCGATCGGCCACTCTCTCCGCGCAAGACGAGACGCAGCCGCTGTAAAAACGTTTCACAGGCTTCCCATTAATAATTAAAGGAAGGGCAGGAAAAATGGAGAACATTATCCAGTCAGCCAGCCTCTCTTGAGACCTTAATTATGACAACCATGAAGGTATCTCAATCAGCGACTGACAAAGTTAAATATATTGCTGATTTTTGCAATACTCGTATATCGCAACATACGCCAGTTATGCCGAGGATGCCTCAAGGAAGACGAAACACCCGCCCAAGTAACCATTCACTGTAAGACCGTGGAAGTGCAACAGACATCCACCATCGGAAAGCTGGGATCCCTTCGGGAGGCCAGCAGTATCAATAGTGCACTGCTGGCTTTCTGGAAAGAGATTGGCTGGCTGGAGTGACCTCACAGCCCTGCTACAATGGCCTAATTATGAGGCTAATTGCGTAAACCACAGGACCAACTAATTAACTTTCACATACCTAGACGTATACGAGAAAACACATACCTAATTCAGCGCTTGAGTCGTACCTTCTAGCGTATCTGCTATCTTTGTAATATTGGCTGTCCACGGGATTCTGAGCATTTTCCTCCAACACCACATCTCGAATGCATCGATTCGGCTATAGTCGCGGCTTCTAACGCACCATGTCTCGGCACCGTAGGTGAGTGACCGAACCAGCCGCACCTTAGTTTGCTGACGAATGCTACGGTTCCTCCATATCTTGTCCAGATTCGTCATGGCGCTCTTGGCCATACCAGCCCTGCGGCGTATCTCCTCAGTACAGCTGCCATCATTAGTCACCAGAGAACCGAGGTAAACAAATTGGTTGACTTTGTCGTAGCCTTTAAGAGCGTCTGTTTGCGGTAGGAGTTTAGCTCTGTCTACAACCATTATTTTGGTTTTCGAATAGTTAATTTTTAGAGCAAGTTTGGCGCTCTCAATTTCAATCTTTTTAAGTATGGCAGCCATCTCCACCTCGCTTTGTGCCACTATCGTGGTGTCATCTGCGTATCTTAGATTTGTGATTTTGCGGCCACCTACAGCCACGCCACCATCCCAGTCCTCAAGTGCCTTCCGCATAATATGCTCGCCATTGATGTTAAATAGCTTTGGAGACAGAATGCACCACTGACGTACGCCACGTTCTGTATGGAAAGTATCTGATTCATTATCTTCCAGTTTGACGAAGCAAGGTACAGATTCTGAATTAGGAACACAAGGTGCGCGGGGACGCCCATCACAGAGAGAACCTCGAACATGGTGTTCCATTGCACACAGTCGAAAGCTTTGGCGTAGTCGATGAAGCACAATACGAGCGGTTTATTGAACTCACGACATTTCTCTATGAGCAAGCGCACATTTAAGACTTGCTCACGGGTGCCTTTGCCAGCAACAAAGCCACATTGCTCGCTTGGAATTTGGTGGTCTATGTAAGCTACTAATCGGGTGTTTATGATTCTCAGTAGAATCTTACTGGCATGTGACATGAGAGACAATGTGCGGTAGTTTTCACACTTCCTAGTGGAGCCCTTTTTGTGTAAAGGGATGACGGCAGATTTTGTCCAGTCAGTGGGCCATTGGCCAGTTTTCCAGACCTTGTTGACAATCTGGTGTAGAACCCCAGTGCCTTCAGTGCCAAGATGTTTAAGCATAGCTGCAGATACGCTATCGGGACCTACCGCTTTGTGCTTAAGTTTCTTTATAGCGTCCTCAACTTCGCATAGCATGATGCTAGGCTCATCGGCATAAACGTCCCACTTTCTTTCTGCAGCTATTCCTCTCTCATCCCGATATAGCTCGTGACAGTAGATTCTCCATCGTTCCAGTACGTGGACCATCTCCGTCAAGATGTTACCTTCACTGTCATCCACTGTCCAGCATTTTGGTTTGAAGGACCCAGTAAGTTGTTTAACCTTCATAAAGAGGTCTTTTGATTGGCACTTGTTGCCATGTTCCTCAATCTCGACGCACATGTCATTTATTTGCTTGTCTTTGTCCCTCCGAGTAGATTTTTGTACTTCAGCATGCAACTTGTAATATCGTGTCCTTTTGATTTCACTTTTGAGGCCTTCGAGTTTCAATGACTTCCTCTCATCAATTAGTGCCCAAGTATTGTCACTCATCCACATTTTTTTTGTGTGTATGCTCCTGTGTATGTTGCAGGACTCTGTAGCCGTGTCCAAGACTACCCGTTTTAGGTTGTTCCAATCAGATTCGCTCGAGTCAAATGGATCCTTAACCAGTGACTTTATGTTCCTGTCTATGGACCGTTTGTAATGGAGTAGTGCTGGACCCTCTAATTGAATTTTACTACGAGGTTTGTGCTTTAACTTTTTCAGCCGCAGTCTAAACTCGGCAATCAGCAGTTGATGATCACTGCCACAATCAGCTCCGGGAAGAGTCTTGGAATTAGTGATTGAGGACCGCCACCTAGATTTAATGGCATTGTAATCGATCTGGTTCCTATGTCCTTTTGGTGAAGTCCACGTATACTGTTTTCTTCTTGGATGTTGATCGAACCATGTGTTCATTATGACCAGCTGATTTTCCACACAGAATTGAAGAAATTTTTCACCTCTGTCATTGCGAACGCCTAGTCCATGGTTACCAACCACGATGCCAGCCAGCGGGTCATCCTTGGTTCGACCGATTTTGGCGTTAAGGTCACCCAGTACCATTGTTATTTCTTTCGCTGGAATAGTACGCATTAGAATATCCAGCTCGGAGTAAAATTGGTCAGATTCCTCTTCATCAGACTGGGCCGTAGGCGCATAAACCTGTATTATATTTAGAGGTATTGGTTTAGCATCCAGTCTTATGGCAATCATTCTGTCATTTGGCGTTTGACACCCTGTGATGAAGCTCTGCAACTTTTTAGGTATTATAAAAGCGACTCCATTACGGCTGTGATCAACACCACCAGAAAAGTACATGATGTTACCATTGTCAGAAGATAAGTGACCAGTGCCTCTGCGATGCACTTCACTCAGTCCGAGGATTGTGATGTTGCTACTCGCCATCTCCCTTTCGACAATCTCCAGCTTGCCCGGCTTTATTAGCCCCCTAACGTTCCATGTTCCCACGCGTAGTTGGTGCTTAGTTGGGAACCTGTTAGATCCCGAGCCTTGACCAGTAATCAAGTTTCCACCCACCGCCTGGTGGTCCGCTGTGGAGAGGCCGGTAGCATATTTCTCACCACGCAACCCGGAATTGCGATGGCGCCGAGAGTTAGTCGGATCGCATAACATCGTCCGAGTATTGAGTATACAAGTATAATTTAAATCCTGAACAAGTAAATCCTCATTCTCTTGAAAACACTAATACGCGGCAGGACGAGGACATGGCGCTAGAATGCCGGAATTTGACAATTAATGTACTGAAAAGTCGCGACTTTCGACATTTAGAACGCGCGACTAGCGGCGTCGTATTATCCATGCTGACCCCCTTCTTACTGAAATATTGTCTTCTATGACAAGTTGAATGAAATTACTTTACTTGGTTTTGTATATTATTATCGTTCGCAATACTCTATTTTCCGTTTCTTGATTGTGATAAGGACATCGCCCTTTTGTTGAAATAATCCATTGTATGTACGTACTTTAATGCACACGAGAGATTGGATAGTTGACATAAGAAATGGCATCTTTCCAGTACGGTAGATTGCCGAACCTTTTAATAGAGAGAAAATTCTAAGCAGTCAGCGGTAGACCCTCATCTCAAACGCTTCTGTAGAAATTTTCTCTAGAGGCATTTTTCCCATACCTCGATGGCAAGAACTGATAAAAATATTTCGTAGGTATCATTTACCAACAACTTTTTCAAAGAGAGCTTACAAAAAAGATTCTCTCGGCAAAGAATACCTTAGGAGAAAAAACAAAATATTACGTAAAGTAGCGCGGGCCGTTTGCCCCAAATTCCTAAGCAGCCGCGCAAGAATTCTGCCGCATTACCCTTCGCCTAACTCTAACTTGACCTAGTAACACCCTAGCTCAGCCATCTCAAGTCAAGAGGAACTAAGTGCGTTTTTTCCCGATGAAGTAAAAAAACTGGATAGAATTACACAAACCATCGGTACTTTCCAACGATCGCCATTATTATAGCCGAATTGTGCGTGAAGCGGTTGAAATTAAGAAACACAAAAATTTTAATCGGGAATGTGGATTCAAACTGTCGCAAACGTGGGATCCGGTCATCAAGAAGTGTTCGAGTGGAAAAAAGTCGCATGACTAATAGTGCTTTGTGATGGCTGATTGAGGGTAGTCTGAAACCTCATCAGCCGAAGATGCGAACGGGTGCCAGCATCAGTCTTCTCGTGACCACGATGACTGTAACGTCGTCGAAACGTCGAGGTAAAATAGCAATAAATTATTACGCGATTAAGCCCCGAAAATATTCTAACTATGTGTACAAGTCGCGAAAGTTTCAAATATGAAGTAAAAAAACTCGCATACAATTACACAATCGCATTGATGCGTCGGAAGGCACGTTAATCCGTTGCTGCCGGCTGTCATGTAATGGCAGTCGTTAAGCCATGTCAGAGGCCTTATGGGCGGCTTGATAACTTCTGACAGTAAGGCCCGCCACTGCCGTACAATCCTCCACCAACCGGGACTTGGCCCCCGTGGTGGAGTACGGCCTCACCTTCCTGCGATGGAGGAGAAGACCCGTGCTCCAGCATTGGGGACCTACAAGGGTTGATAACTATGCTTATTTTTGTGTTGTTCTTGTACATGTGTTTGTGGAAATGTAATTTTTTTTTTTCTATCAGTGCTCAGTAAGGCATAGTAGTTTACTCCATTCTTGAAGCAGAACAGCAGATCCTCGTGATGGCTGAACGACACGATTTGGACTTTCCAGAAAAGGGCCCTTCGTCGACCTTCCAACCGCGACCTTCACAACCTTCTGTTGATTGAAGTCTCCCAACCACCACCACTGACTTAAACCTAGGTCAGACTCCGTTTAGATCTAAGCATCTTATTAAAAAAACATTGAGGTATCGATCTATACTCTATACACATTTTTGACCTATACCCTCCAACGAAGGTAGCATTTTTTTTTAAATATCTTCTATTGGCTTTGTACTGATCCAGAAATAACAGGCCAATATCAATGAATCAAGCCATTTACTAAGACATTTTTAAATATATAAAATAAAAAACAAAAACCGACTTCGGTACACTAAGGCACTAAAAACGCAGACATAATTTAAACGAATATGACCCGTACATTGGAAGTTGGTATATATCTAGGTATTGTAGAAGTTTATCTTGGAGTCGATGCCCAAAATGTATGTGCTGGTCTGGAATTTGGCGAAGACACCCAAAGAATGATATTGAAAACTAAAAGATTTACCGCACCACACGTAAGCCACACCTTTCATTACTTTCTCGGGAGAGCTGCTCCCCGCGCGGGTATATATCTTGGAAAACTCCAGACAATGTATGACGCTGTCTCAAGTTTCTCAAACTGCTACGAGTCTGAATAGGAGTTAGTTAATACGAAATTACCTACACAAGTAACGAGACGTCTTTCGGCTCCATTATCACATCACAAGAGCGTGTTGATTATGCGAAAATTATAACGAAAAACTTCCATCGTTGGACGTAAATAATTAATTTCACAAATGCCTGTATTTTTTCATGTAACCTATATATGAAATGAAATGAAAAGGTTTTAATCAAAGTAGCGCCGAAACTGCGGCTTAAATTACAATTCAAACTAGGTGTCGTTATGAACGGTACAATTCAAATTAGGTGTCCATTTCAAAATCTTGATAATTTTGGAGAAAAATTGGACAAAAAAGCTCCAAACTTAGCCTTTTCATCAATTCAGAAAAATCTTTGTATTCTCTCCATTGCCTGTCGGACGGGAGGAAATTGTATTATTTGTCAGCCAGCCTATTGTTTCTGAATTTATTACGGTAGAGGCTGTGTCAATAATATTTTTAATTTGCTAGTAAACACTAGGCCGCAGTTTGATTCCCGAAGTCTACATTATTTTTCTTCGCCTTTTTTTTTCATGAAGATATAAGTAGCTGACTGAGTCCAGTGGACACAAAAGGTCACCCTTTTAAATGAATGTGCATTGAAAAACACTTTAAAATAAAGGTTACTATAACTTATGATCTTTAGCCTAAATAGCTTTCACTAATATCAATAATCACGTCTTCCTTAATAAGATTGCATCTTTTAACTTAAAAATTTCGTTTAATAACTTTAAAAGGGCGCTCATTTTAAATGCAGTGGGACCTATATAGGCTACCAAAAAAAAGTTACAGTACTAAGTTGTATTTTTCGTGTTGGAACCATTATTTGATAGATAGTTAAAAACATTTATTAGCATCTCCCACACACAGAGGTCTATCATCACAGATTAAAAACAATCCTTTTTTAAGTTGGTTACAAACAGCACTAGTAACACAAAGCAAATTCGTATTTTTAAAATGACTGACATTTGTCCCCTAAATACGGCGAGATAAACAAGATTTTCCTTTTTTTACAAAGCATCTTCCTTACCATCTATTATTACCTTAAAATTGCCAATCAGTACAATAGTAATTAAGGCGTTTAGGCGTTTAGGGGCGCTAACTAGCGACACCAATGGAATAAAAATCGCTACTTCTTTTATTTTATAATACAACATCAAAAATGTCAATATCTGTGATAACAATTTTTAGAACATATAGCTTAGAACGTAGTATTAATATTAAAAACATATTTAGAGGCTAAAAATTCCACCCATGCCGGGATTCGAACCCGCGACCTCTGGCTTTCCGTGCCAGCGCTCTTTCCAACTGAGCTAATGGGCGACTCACCGGCATCAGTGAAATTTCGAACCTCTTTATTACACTATTCTCTGTATTACGTACACGCAGCGACATCTGGCTTAAGTAAATTGCATCACTTACAGCCCCGACTACATACTTTGCAGTTAGGTTTTTACATCGGAATGATATCACTGTACCCACATGACTATACTATTTTTATTTTTTAAAATTGTCCTTAGCACGGGTTAGTGCATTAAAAATAAAAATAGTAAAAGTAAAAGTAGTATTAATATCCTAGGACTAAAGGAGTAAAGACCCAGATTGTTGATCGTAGTTTCTAGACTGTAGGTTCTAAATATAATTGTCACAGTTGTTAGGATTTCTCATGTTCACTTTTAGATAAAAACGTATTATAATGCAAGTTATAATTTTTATTCCATTGGCGGCGCTGGTTAACACCCCGAACCACCTTAAGCCCACACTTCCGTAGGAATTCTATTTTTTGCTACAAAATTGAATATCTACCCCCTGGAATGGGACGTGTAATACTGAGGGCTAAGGGGTTTTCTGCCACACTACCAGCGACGTAACCCTAAAAATGGAAGCACAAACCCAGGCGACATCCACTTCATTGTCAGCCAAAAAGGCCCACCACAAACAAGATAGAACAGTCACTTAAAAACGAAACAGGCTCACCAAACACTGCGGTAAGTGCAGACCCATACAGACATTGAAATATACAGAAGAACCTACGATGATTATAAGTCCTCTTAATGCGACTTAGCGGCGCTATCATGGAACTGTGAACTTCTAAAGTTGAATGGAATCTAGTTTAATTTACTTTATTATTAAGTTATATTGGATTTGTTCTGAAAATTAAATTTTTGGTCGATCGATCGATATGTATGTTCGATCGATATGGTGCACGGGTCTCTTCCTGCATCGCAGGAAGGTTAGGCCATACTCCACCACCGGGACCAAGTTCGGGTTGGTGGAGTCCGGGCTTAACCTCTATAGAGTACAGGAAATATAATTTGTAAATTTTTTCTTTAATCATGGAGAAAAAATAAATAAATATTAAAACCTACGTGTAACGTCACAGCTCGACCATAATAAGCAAGATTCATTAGCTCGCGTCGTGGCCGCCAAAAAAATGTCGGTGTCTGTTTGACAGATGACCATCTTATCTACTCTATCTACGGTTTTCTCTAAGTTTAGGTTATTTTCATCTGGCAGGTCAGTCGTACAGTTTTTTTTTCAACTTGGCCTGGTAAGGCTTTGACACAATATTCATACAGGTCTCAGAACTACGTCACTTACGGTTAAATTTTTTTTCTATAATCTTTATATTATTAAATATGTCCAGGAAGAAATCGAAAAGATACGGGTCTTTTCTTCCCCCCCCCTACTCAAAAATAATTTAAAAAGGCAAGCATTTTTTTTGTGGCATTGTCCATTGGCAAACCTATAAGTTACGATGTTATTCATTCGTGACCAACCTCACGCCGTGAACCTCAGAACATACCCCGTCTCATAACACAACTCTAATAATTGGTCTTTCTGCACCTTACCCCTTTGTAGGCGTATCCTAATAAGACCTCCGCTAAAAGCATTTATCCGCTTAAAACCCTCCAAATGAAGCGGTTAGCGTGCAGAAGCGTAGATTGGACCCCCGCACATCTCGGCAGAGCAAACACGCTTGTTTGCTTTTGTAATATGCAAGTTTGGCGCAGCCTAAATTGTACAGATCGAAGGGGCGCGCAACGCAATCGACGAGCATGACAGGACTACGCACTACGCAGTCATGTTCAGAGCGATCGCATTGAAATGTCCTCAGTCAGCGATCTTACCATAGCAGGAAGACGATGCTTGCTGTTAATTAACTGTGCAATACGGCAGACTTAATGCCTTAAGAATTTCCACCAGTCAACCGCAGGAGGTAAAAGATAAATTGGAAAAGAAAAAAGAAAGATATTAAAAACCTATTTAGAGGCTAAAATTTCAACCCATGCCGGGGCTCGAACCCGTGACGGCTAACCGTGCCAGCGCTCTCTGAACTGAGCTAATGTGCGATTACCGGCATCAGTGAAATTTCGAACCTCTGTACAATACTCTTTGTATTACGTACAGGCAGCGACATTTGGCTGAAGTAATTTGCATCACTTGCAGCCCCGAGTACTTACTTTGCAGTTAGGATTTTTTAGCCTCTAAATTGGTTTTTAAAATTGTCCATAGTACGGGTTTGTGCATTAAAAAGAACAAAGATATTGTTTTCATGAGAGAGATATAGATATCTCTCGCGATGGAAAGTCTGGTGAAACCTGTTATTAGACAAAACTATTAACGCGCCTGGTACTCGTATTATTTTTCACAGAAAAAGAAAAACGGGCGGGTGAATATAGTATTGTCGTTTATTATAATGTTCGAATACGGATCACACATGTAGCTTTGAATAGGGCTTGTAACGGTGCAAACCTCTTTACACCATTTTTATTTCTTTTTCCATCTATCATTTTCAAATATTTAAATTATGTATGTCACTCATTCTTCGATTTCCCTCATTTTTCACACTACTACTTTACCCTTTGACCAGATCTGACTTTTTACCTGCTTATCCGTTTTTTATCCAGTTTTTCTGTTTTAATATTACTAAGTACATACAATTCTACAAATAAAATAACAGCTGAAGTCGTTCCAGAGTTTATTTATTAATTATAAAAGTTATAAAACGTTCCACTGGCGCCCAACCATAATAACGAAACCCAACGTCACCCCACGGCTTGATACGCTGACGACAAAGCCCACCCACCGCGACTACGCTGCGAGTGCGAAGGCGAATACGAGTACGATTACCACGATTATACGTGTGCACAATCGTCGAACTGCTGCTGCTGCTTCATACCCACGACCCACGACCTCATTCATCAAATACGCATCCCTTGGAGCTCCACAGCCTTGCTTAAGGGTTCTGTCGGACTTCTCCGCCGCCCCCAACTTTACCCACAAGACCTGCAAGATTTTTTTTTGTTAAGTGTTGTTGAGTGTTTTATAAATAAAATATTAAATTAATTTTAAAGTGCGACTTGACTTCTGGACCACAAGGTAATTCATCATAACTACTCATTGACCATTCTTCACTAACTAGATTCACCCATAGTAACAAATTTTTTCGGCCCTAATAAAAGTCCTATTCTATCTATCTGCACCCCACCTAACCGAAACATACCACAGTTAGTATACACCAACAGTATACAATCAATAACTTCTACACGCATTTATCAGACAGTTACACAACCACAGGCTGCTCACTAGCAGTTCCATAAACCTCGGTAACCTGGAATTTATAATTCCAGGTGGGACTGGTTACTAACTTACGTTGCCTCAGGAGAGTATCCTGGGTAATTACACGTAGACAGCCTAGCTTTACCCTCTAGGTCTTCGAGGCCGACTCGAAGGTAAGGCGAAGCTGCACTCATACAGTCTATTGATAACAATATTATATTATTAAAATTTAAATTATAATTATTTACAAAATCTTTGCAAACCAAATTTCTAGACGTCAGTAATTCTGACACCATTCATTGTCATAAAATTTTTCAAAATTCAAAACAAAACCTCTACAGGTTAAACTACAAGGAACTCTTTGGCAATAAAATAAAACTTCACCCTCACCCCATCCTTACCTCATTACTAAAATAATTTCCTAACCTCTTTTTTTATAGTATCCGTATTCTTTTAAATATTATAATTTTCAACTTGTACAATCGAGTATAAAAGTTTATCCACGATGGACGTTTCCCTCTTGAATAAACCCGAAGTCCTTTATGAACTGCGAATTCGAGGAGTCACAATCCCTTCAACTGAAACAGCAGATAACCTACGCGTTATCCTAATAGATGCATTAAATAATTCAGAATCCCACCCGATTCTAGAGTCGTCACCATACCAGCTAGAAACTGATTTTGAGGAAATAAATAAATCTCTAACCCTAGTGAGTACTCTACTAACTGCATATCCGAGTAGGAAACAAAAAATTCAACCTTATTTACAACATATTAAGGGAAGGTTATCCCACATATCTATCTCAACCGAAAACACTACACAAGAACTCGATACATACAAAGCACTATGGGAACAATTCAAAACTCACGAAACACACTTCACAACATTAGAATACACCCCAGGCCCATCACAATACCACTCAACAATAACCACACCAACCACTAACAACCAATTACAAGCAAATGTGTATTTCGAAACATTAACCCAAAAATTAATTAACATTTCGGACAACAGAACAGGAAACGAATTTAAAAAATATGTATTTAAAGGAGACAGCTGCCCAAAAGAATTTATAAAAAAAATTGAAGAACTTGCAGAAATCAAAAATATACCTCACACCAAACTATACACTAACCTTTTCGATATTTTACAACATACAGCTTTAGACTGGTTTACATCAAAAAAAGATCAATTACGTGATTGGCAATCTTTCAAAACAGCATTAGTAACTGATTTTGAAATAGTCGACCACGACTACAAGTTAAAGAAGATTATTGATGCAAGAATACAAAAACCAAATGAACGTGTGATTCAATACTTCACAGCTATACAATCACTATTTTCAAAATTATACGACCCCCCGTCAGAGAAAGAAAAAATTAATACCATTCGCCGAAATTTAAGACACGAATACGCACAGCGCTTATCACCCAGTGACTTAAACTCTATAAATTCTTTGCTAGAAGCATGCAAATGGACAGAAAGTTGCTTGGAAATATCCAATCCAGCTACTCAAACAGCTGAGTCCACCCATGCTAAGCCACAACCAAATAGGTACATTCCAAACATTCCCGAATACCCATTTAACAATAAAAACTTACCCGTACATACTATTAAAAAACCTTCTGACTCGCGGCATACTATATTTACTTGCCCAAGATGTCGAGTCGATACACATTTACTACGCGACTGTACTAGTACACGCTTAGTCTGTTACCGTTGTGGCAGACCTGACGTAAAATTTACTCATTGCCCTAATTGTAATGTTCCAAAAAACTAATTAACGAGGATCGTATTTACCCTACTAATAATTTTAACGAAACGGATTGGAAAGAATGGCTACAGACCATTACCATATTCTTCAAATCCTACAATATTTCTACTTTATTCTCTAACAAAGTAGATACGGAACGCCCGTATGTTCAAGTTCAGGTAAACCAATTAACCTTAAACGGCCTGTTAGATAGCGGTAGCTCACTAACAATACTTGGCGACAACTCCCATAAAACTCTCCTAAACTTAGGCTATACTATTGACAAGCAACAAATAATTAAAGCCAGTGTAGGAAACGGCCAATCCATTAGCTCCATCGGCACGATAACACTACCAATTAATTTCAACAACAAGTTTTCACTTATAACAGCACATGTTATTCCAGCTATCACCGAATCATTTATTCTAGGGATAGACTTCTGGAAACAATTTAACCTAGGACCAGATATCCTTTCCAAAATTAGAATCTTCAATTCTTCTACTAACAAATCATTTAATATCACTACCGATAACAAACATATCCATTCCTACAATAACCTTTCAGAATGTCAACAAATTACCGCAGACGCAATCATGGCAAAATTCAAAAACATATCCACTGAAGTATTACCACTAGGCAAAACCCATATGGCAGAGCACCAAATAGATACAGGCGATCACCCCCCTCTTCGTCAACGCTGCTATCGACTCTCACCAGAAAAACAGAAAGCTCTCTGCAAAGAAGTTGACGATATGTTGAAACTAGATGTGATCGAACCTTGCGAAAGCCCTTGGCTTAGTCCAGTCATAATTACTCCAAAAAAAGATGGCAAATGGCGCTTTTGCGTGGACAGCCGAAAATTAAATTCAATTACCAAAAAAGATGCTTATAAACTTCCCTTTATTTCGGATATACTTGACAACCTTCGTGATGCCAAATATTTATCATCCATTGATATCGCTAAAGCCTTCTGGGAGATTCCCCTCAAGCTTGATGACAGACCTAAAACTGCTTTTCACGTTCCAGGTCGTGGAATGTACCAATTTAAAGTTATGCCCTTTGGTCTCACTAACGCCCCCGCTACCCAACAAAGATTTAATGATAATCTTTTCTCGGCCGATTTCGATAACTCTGTATTCTGCTACTTAGACGATATTGTCATAGCCACTACCACATTCGAACATCACGTAGAATTACTCAACAAAATCCATAAAAAACTAATACAGGCAAATATTACTATAAATTATCCCAAATGCGCTTTCTTCCGTAAAGAGTTAAAATATATGGGTTATATTATTGATGAAAAAGGTCTCCATACTGACCCTGAAAAAGTGAAAGCAATATTAGATATTAAAACACCTGTAACTGCTAAACAAGTTAAACAATTTCTAGGTACAGTGAGCTGGTATAGACGCTTTGTACCAAACCTCAGCAACTTAACAGCTCCACTAAACAAACTTACTTCTACTAGCAAAAAAGCACCTCCTTTCAAATGGACACAAGAAGCTGATAAGGCTTTTAACAAAATAAAAGAAGCTCTTGTTTCCACACCTATTTTATCTTGCCCAGATTTCAATAAACCATTCCAGGTACACTGTGATGCATCAAGCTTTGGCCTTGGAGCCATGCTTACCCAAACCTATGACGGAGTCGAAAAACCTATAGCTTATATGAGCAAATCTTTATCAAGCGCAGAGAGAAACTATTCTATCACTGAACGCGAACTGCTAAGTGTAATTACAGCCTTAGAACACTGGCGTTGCTACCTTGATAATGGCAAAAAATTTACCATTTATACTGATCACGCAGCTCTCCAGTGGTTCCTAAAATTGGATAATCCCACAGGTAGACTAGCCCGTTGGAGTATCCGCCTTTCAATGTTCAATTTCGACATCAAACATAAACAAGGCAAAGACCATGTAGTACCCGACATTTTATCCCGTTCCATACCTGTTAACATTATTAACTTTAACCCTACAGAAACCACTGACAAATGGTTTACCGATATCTTCACTAAATGTAAAACTAATCCAACCTCCACACCTGACTACATGATTAAAGACGATAAACTCTATAGATATACACGCTCTAATACACCATATAACTCAGAATTTACTTGGAAACAAGTGATTCCCAAAGATCTTATCCATACGATTATAACAGAAAACCACTCCACACCCACGGCCGCTCATTTCGGTACCCTTAAAACTCATCACCGTATTAAACAGTCCTATTTCTGGCCAGGCATGTATAAAGACATCGCCTCCTTCGTTTCTAAATGCAATACGTGCCTTGCATACAAACATCAAAACCAAAAAACTATTGGCCTTATGGGCAAGCCTAAAACTTGCTCTCGACCTTTTCAATGCATATCTATCGATCTCATTGGCCCTTTACCTATAACCCGTAAACTTAACAGATTCATATTTGTCGTAACATGTTGCTTTTCCAAATATTGTTTAATCTTCCCAATTAAACGAGCAACTTCAGGTATCATCAGGCACATATTAGAGAACCTTGTCTTTATGGTCTACGGCATACCAGAAACCATAATATTAGACAATGGCCCTCAGATGATAAGCCAGGAACTACACGACCTATTCACACTTTACAACATACCTAAAATTCACTACACACCACGCTATTGCCCCCAGGTCAATACGGTCGAAAGATACAATAAAACGATAATTACAGCAATCGCATGTTTTGTCGACGAAGACCACCGCACATGGGACGTTAATTTAAACAAAATACAATTCGCTATCAATACAGCAGTAAATGAAATCACTAAATTTACTCCAGCATACTTAGTCTTCGGTCGCGAGTTGCCAGCCTGCGGAACAACATACGATTTCAAAGACCTGTCAGACGACCTAATCTTTGCCCCTCGCGACGAGTACGCTGAAAACATTGGTCATTTAAGACCCCTATTCTCGAAAGTACAACATCGCATTTTTAAAGCGCATCAAGCTAATACAAAATACTATAATAAACACCATCTAGACCTCGAATTTAATACTGGAGATGTCGTCTGGAAGCGTAACTACCCCTTGAGCTCCTCAGACAAGCATTTCACTGCCAAATTAGCTCCGAAATTTACAAAATGTATTATACAAAATAAAATATCACCCCTTATCTATGACTTAATCGACCTTTCTAATAAACCTCTAGGTCGATGGCATATTAAAGACATCAAGCCTATACCCCACTAAGACTTAGAGAATAAACCCCTATACGACCCTTAAATACGATTCCTCGTTTATATTAAATTGTAAATACTTGTAAAATATATACACCTTCATTTATTTATTTTATTAACAACCTTAACGGCTATAAACGCTACCTTTTTAGTTTTAATTTTTTTATATACACTACATCACCTATTCGGACTCATTTGCATACCAAAGTCTATTTATTTATTCAATCTTCTATTTAATTTTACTTACCAGGTGTATCTCTAACATAAACTTAGAGCACCTTTTTAACTTACCTATCCTTTAGTGCGTACTAAGCACACTTACACCACTATCCTCCAGGACATTTACTAACCATTTTTTTTTTAGAACATCCAAATATTCAATCAGGTGCGGCGACAACACGTTAAATAAGCCTAGGTCAACTAATTTATTTATCAATCGCGTTATCTAATTAAACGCGTTACGGTGTTTACCCCACCAAAGCTCTTGAGAGCACTTCTACGACGGATTCTACCCCGTCGGGTACTATGTACCCAATATTATAAATATTGTTAAAATGTAAATAACTTTCATAGAGCGGATTGTGACTCAATAAATAAGCCTTACCACTACCGAATACCAGCGGGTGGTAACTGGCTAAATAAGCCTATTACTAATTTAGGCCAGTTTCTGGATAAATCTAATTAATAAAAATAGATTTTGTCTATACTGAATGAACGTCTTCACCTTCACTTTAGATGAAGACAATGCTAGGTGATGCATGCTAGGGATGAATGATAGATGATGAATAGAAGTGGAACTGCCTAATGTAAATATTCATTGTAGATATCACCCCACACCTTCTAAATTTTTTTTTTCATCGCCCATCTTTTATATTTTATTTTATTTTAATATTTAAGAATAACTAAATTTATTTACTTACCATCCCACATCCCCGACCTTCATCGACCTTACTTTGGATTCTCGACTTTAAATTTTAAATTAAATAATTTTACTTGACAATTTTTTTATAAAAAAAAATTTTTTTTTAAATATATTTTTTTTAAATAAATATATTTAAAAAATATATTTTTTTTACCGGTTGCCCCCGGGTAGTGTAACGGTGCAAACCTCTTTACACCATTTTTATTTCTTTTTCCATCTATCATTTTCAAATATTTAAATTATGTATGTCACTCATTCTTCGATTTCCCTCATTTTTCACACTACTACTTTACCCTTTGACCAGATCTGACTTTTTACCTGCTTATCCGTTTTTTATCCAGTTTTTCTGTTTTAATATTACTAAGTACATACAATTCTACAAATAAAATAACAGCTGAAGTCGTTCCAGAGTTTATTTATTAATTATAAAAGTTATAAAACGTTCCAGGCTGCTGATTACATAAGCATACTTTAGTGAAGCTATAAGCGGCCAGTGGAGGTCAAATTAGTCTGTAACTCGTTCTCAACGCAAACAAATAAATTCGACGCTGTTTACCTTTGTAATAATGGAGGCTGCTGTGCCCTAAGTTTGTTACCGTGGTCCACTGGTCTAGCTTAATATTATGTGTGTTGCCAACATAATATTATGTTTGGGGTAGTAAAAGTAGCAACATACGGCTTTTTGTACATTTACTATCTTTTTTTAACATATATGAATCAATATAGTATTTTATAAGGTTTACACGAGCACTAGACATAATTAGAACTGTTTTTATACGGATTTTACTCGTTTATTACATTTTTTACAATTATACATGAATCAATCAATCAATTGGCCATAGTGTATATAGAAAAAACTATTAACAGCTGTTAAAGATTAATTAAGACTTCTAAATCGTATTGTATAAGCTGTATAATTATTATATTCTGTTGGTGCTCTTTAATAATTAAAATAGAAAAACAGTCATAATCGTCAAGGAACCATCAGGGAATGGACGGATGTAGCCAACGACAAAGATCTGTTTCGCTTGGCAAGAAACAAAACAGAAAATGTGGAACAGGCGGCGGTCAACCTCTAGGAAGAAGGAGAAGGAATAACAGCATAGTAGAAGCTTTTAGCTGTTAGGATTTGAAGTGTCTTAAGACGGTTTTTGAATAAATCCGTCCCAAGATAGATGAAAATTGAAAATTGTTTATTGCCCGATATAAAAACAACATAAAAGAAAATTGAAACTTATGTGTATACTTAGATACATGTGAGATAAAGCAACATACACTTTTCAAAGTAACACTAGAAAAAATTGCTTATTGCCAGATATAAAAACAACACAAAAAAAGTTTTAAGACTGTATGTCAAACAACTAATATGTATTCTAGATACATGTGAGATAAAGCAACATACACTTTTCGAAGTAACACTAGATTTAAGCCTATCGACAGTAATTAATGGACATGTGGAAGTATGGAAGAAGAGACAGTCGTTAAAAGGTTTCAGTATCATTGTATGTCCGTTTTTAATGCAATAGCGTACAAAACACTCCATTTTAAATTCGCAAAACATTTTCGGTGCTAAAAGAAGCAAATTAGAAACGTATTTTTGCGTATTGAATACGGAATGGTTCATGTTATTGATGTTTATTGAAAAACACGGGCTAAAAAGCGGCTTTAGTTAACAACTGTGGTCGAAGTTTTTTGTAATGAAAAGTTTGTACAATGTAATTGTTAGATATTGCGTTTGACGAAGCTTTATCAGAAATTCCAATTAACATGCGTACATAAACTCACGTCTGTATCGCGGAAGTGTAGGCAGGGATCGAGTCGTGCCGCTTGCAACTTTTAAAAGATGCTATTTCGTATAATCGCGAAAACATCCTTTTCCGGAAGTCGTGAAAGTATTTTTTCAAAACGCGACATCATCGAGAGATATTATTATTAATAGATTCTTTACTGTACCAGTAATTATTGTACCATTGGCGGGTTTAATACTAAATAGTATTTTATTCAACTAAATCTTCGACCATATTCAACAAAAACTTCGAAAACATAAAAGGGAGGGTGATTTACCATAAATTTTTCTTTCCAATTTTAACAATTCGTTATCAACCCTTGTATGTCCCCACTGCTAGGGCACAGGTCTCTTCCTGCATCGCAGGAAGGTTAGGCCACACTCCACCACGGGGGCCAAGTCCGGGTTGGTGGAGGATTGTAAGACAGTGGCGGGTCTTACTGTCAGAAGTTATCAAGCCGCCCATAAGGTCTCTGACATGGCTTAACGACTGCCATTATATAACAGCCGGCACCAACGGCTTAACGTGCCTTGCGAAGCACGGAAGCGCTCGGAAAAATGCCATTAGCGGTAGTCACGGGACGCTCACCCATCCTGTACCTGACCGCGCCTGTTGTTGCTTAACCAAGTGATTGATTCCAATCACTCGGTTCGCCTAGGCCTCGAGCGCTTCAATTTTAACAATAAAAAAATCCAATTTTATCGCTGAACAGAGGATCTTTGAAGCCCCTCACGTGGTAGAGGATGCTTCACGAAAAAAAATTGACGCTCTGATTTGTGTTTTGGTTCGATTTGCAGCGTTTGCATGAGACTGATTACTTTACCAACTCTTCTTAGATTAAAAGCGTTCCAACGGGTAATAATTACATCCAGTAAGTTAATTAGCTCTCAGGCTATGCCTATACTGTGTAACCAAAGGTACGGTTTAACAACGTTTGTAATGGGTAAACAAGCGCCGTTAATGGCGTGCAATAGCGAGAAATAGAAGGACCAATCTTCTAACAATATTTCTGTCAGTTTTATTTATTGTGATTTACGTGCAAACTGTCGTCGCTCAGCGAGCTATGGAGAGAACCATGCTAGGAGTTTCTTTGAAGGATAGGATTCGTAACAAGTGCATTCGACAGAGAACCATCGTTGTCGACATATCTCAGAGAATTAGCGAGCTCAAGTGACAGTGGGCCGGCCATATCTCGCGAAGTACCGGCAACCGTTGGAGTAAATGTGTTCTGAAGTGGAGACCGTGAATCGGCAAACGTAGTATGGGACACCCCAGACTAGGTGGGATGACGTCCTGCGATAAAATGCCGGCAGATGCTGGATGCGGCAAGCTGAAGACAGGGCGCTATGGCGCTCATTAGGGGAGCGCTATGTCCATATATATATATATATATATAAACCAATTTTTATTCTTCGATTAATCAATTATTGTAGGGTAAGTCACTAGCGTCAGTTAAATTTAATCCACTTCGAACTGTAGCAGCGATATATTTTCAAGTGTACTTAGATAGATAGAGAGCACTTTATCCTTACCATACATATATATATATATATATATATATATATATATATATATATATATATATATATATATATATATATATATATATATATATATATATATATATATATATATATATATGGTAAGGAATAAGTGCTCTCTATATATATATATATATATATATGGTAAGGATAAAGTGCTCTCTATCTATCTAAGTACACTTGAAAATATATCGCTGCTACAGTTCGAAGTGGATTAAATTTAACTGACGCTAGTGACTTACCCTACAATAATTGATTAATCGAAGAATAAAAATTGGTTTATTGGCACTCCTAATGTAGAAGTAAGTATGTACATATATAATATAAATATGTAATATTATTTACATCTTGTTTAGTGAGGCAAAAAAGTATATAGCGCTGATTTTCCTTTCACTACAAATCTAGTAAATCTACTAATACTTTCGTAAGAACTACACATTATTGATTTGAATCCGGATTAACTTAGGTACCTCGGGCTCGGGCTCTTCCCAAAAAAAATTAATCCGGATTAAATGAATAATATTACATCTACTGTTACCAGCTAACAATTTTTTATTTTTATGGGTGACTGTTAGCGGTAGATCAACAGACGAGAAACTGCGGGCGAGTTCATGAAACTAATAAATGCGCATTAAAAATAAATTTCTCGCGAAAAGGAATATTAATTCCTTTTAATCTTCTGCGCAATTTATCCATAATGGCTGACGCTACGCCTGCCGCCAACGGTAAAAATAACGGGATAATTTGTAACCGTTTTATTATATAAAAACAGAATGAACGCGTTATCGCACGAATGAGATGGCCGAAATAAAGCGGATGGGGCGCTTCGGGCCAGATGCGCCGGTTACGTGTTGATAAAAGTTCGCGCCATTTTGCGTTGGCGCCTAAAATGACCGATTTTATTAAGGGTCTTTATTTATCATTATCACACTGTCAAGTAACGGCAGTCGTTAAGCCATGTCAGAGGCCTTATGGGCGGCTTGATAGCTTCAACAGTAAGGCTTTGACAGTATGGCCCGCCATTGTCTTAGAATCCTCCACCAGCCCGGACTTGGCCCCCGTGGCGGAGTATGGCCAACCTTCCTGCGCTGCCCCAGCAGTAGCGAAATACAAAGGGTTGATATTATTTATCATTGACAAACGACACAAAGGCAAGTTAACTATATTAAAAACCTATTTTAGAAGCTAAAAATTCCGGTTCGAAGACATGCCGGGATTCAAACCCGCGACCTCTGGCTATCCGTGCCAGCGCTCTACCAACTGAGCTGATGGGCGACTCACCGGCATCAGTGAAATTTCGAACCTCTTTACAATACTCTCTGTATTACGTACAGAATTTTTTTTTAATTGTCCTTAGCACGGGTTAGTGCATTAAAAAAAGAATATAAGTTAACTATAATCAGTTTGGTACATATGATCTCAAAAAACTTTTCATCTACGTAATGAGATGATTTATACAGCGTCCATGGGCACCTTCACTCATACTAAATGGGTGAAGGGACCAATCGTATGCTGCAGTGCCTGGGACAATGTTTTTAATTGGAGTAGGCTTGCCCAGTACCTATACTTTCCTGACAGCTTAAATCGACCCAGCCCACCGGTAAGACAAGACAATACGGTCAGAGCCAACCAAGCCGCGGGTTCCATCACGATATTTTGCATCATTGTTTGCGTGTGGTATTATTCCAGCTGCAGCACTGTTTTCGTTTGCCTAACATTACAAGATTTAGTTATATATTAAACGGGTCTATTGACGATTATTTATTAGGTAAAACGTAATTACCTTATTTCCCGACGTTCACAGTTGCCGTGGTCTCGGCTAGACTGAAGTGACGAGTGCATCAGTCAATTATTGTGGATAATCACTTTTAGTTTTTCGCATCTGGCCGACACACAACACTCACTACGCCCGCAGACAGTTCCGGTGATAACGCGAGTGATTTGTATTTACTTAGCACACGAGATTCCATTTACTAAGTCTTTTAATTCTTCTTCTTCAGGCTATATTAGTCCATTGCTGGTCATAGCCCTCCCCTAATGAGCGCCATAGCGCAAGGTTGTGCCATTATTGGGGGGCCCATAATCTCCACGCTGGGCATGCGGGTTGAGGATCGCAGTTTGGTGGAATCGTACTGCAGGGGGCGCTGCTGCCCACCCCCTGGTTTGTGTCCCTTAGTCGCCTTTTACGACACCCGCAGGAAGAATTTGGGTTGGTGCTATTCTCTAGGCCGACACCACACAGCAAGTCTTGTAATTAAGAAATAGTATGTAAATCTAGTAATAATACTATTATACTATTTTTATTTTTAATGCACTAACCCGTGCTAAGGACAAATTTAAAAACCTATTTAGAGGCTAAAAATTTCACCCATGCCGGGATTCGAACCCGCAACCTCTGGCACGGATAGCCAGAGGTTGCGGGTTCGAATCCCGGCATGGGTGAAATTTTTAGCCTCTAAATAGGTTTTTAAATAATACTATTACAAGATTTTCAAGTACAAAGCGAACAAGTACAAGTATTGAACACGAAAAGGTCCTCCTACAACATATACCTACGATGTAAGTACAACCACATAAATGTAAGAGCTAGGGAACGAGGCCCTATTCTAGACAGGAGCGGCGTCTAGGGAAAACAACTAAGTACTAACCAGAAGGCCACTAAGCACATTTTCGTCTTTTTTGACCAACTTCCGCTAGAAATATCCCTAATCATATATTTTTTTTTTTCATTTGGAGATCTTTCAGCTTGTAGTTATAAAATCCAGTAAGTAAATTAATACAAAAAAGCTATGGGTCAGTCTCGCATTTAGCAATAAATTTAAACGGGTTTCTAATTTTGTTTATGTTCATTGTTATACTTCAATGTTAAAATTGTTTGTAATTAAGATTGATACGGAGCTAGACGATGTTCCTATCTAGGCTGGAGGCTGGAGTCCATACTAGGATAGATCCTGTGTGACAGATCTCCACTGAGAGGCTGGAGTCCATACTAGGAAAGATCCTGTGTATTGCAGAAATTGCTGCCCGTTAGAGGTTTAAGTATATTCTAAGTGAAATTATCAATTCAGAAAGTAAGTACCTACCTGAAATCTGTATCGTAATTTAATTATCTTGTGAACTACGCACGTATAAATAAAATAATCTACTTCGTAAAATCTGTTGAACGGAAAGGAATGATAATGAAAGTGATTTCCTTCGTGAACAACAAAATGTAATCTCGTACGTGTCAATGTAAATAGCAGCTGTAGCGTGTTCAAATGGAATATTAGGGAGGTTCTGTTCTATTTGCGTGCGAATCCTTTCTCCATGCTTTGTTTGCTGCAGAGCTTTTTGTAAATAGGCTTTTGTGAATTTAATTTGTCTAATAAAAGACGAGTAAAAGTCTCAGCAATCATTTTGGTCCTTAGTTGCGAAGTAAAAGGTCAGATATGACTGAAGGTTGTTTGAAATAAGGTGCCTTCAGACATGTACAGCTGTTTTGCGTCTGGTTATAAAAAAAAATTAAATTTTACTGTTTATTTCATACTAAAAAAGTACACAAAAGTTTTCTTATACTATTTTTATTTTTAATGCACTAACCCGTGCTAAGGAACAAATTTATAAACCTATTTAGAGGCTAAAAATTTCACCCATGCCGGGTGCTCAATTGGTAGAGCGCTGGCACGGATAGCCAGAGGTTGCGGGTTCGAATCCCGGCATGGGTGAAATTTTTAGCCTCTAAATAGGTTTTTAAAAGTTTTCTTGTTCTGGAGGCTTATAATGCTTTCATATCAATCGTTCATGTAAGATTATAATGCTGCCAGAGGTTATCTTTAGGTTAGGTTAGGTTAAGGTTATTAGGTCTATATTAAAAAATAAATTTTACAAAGTAAAAGTGCGGACAATGCAATGCTGAGGAACACTATACATACAAGTGATTATATTAAATTATATTATATTCTATAATATGTAGTAAGGTATTAATATTTTATGGTATATTCACCTGTGTAATACAAATAATACTCTCTTACAGAGATAAGGTCGCCTTTGTCCATGTTATTTGTGATGTATGTAATGTCCTATTTAATGTTTCGTGTGCGATAAAGTATAATAATATGATTTTTGGTTTTACTCATAAGGAGTCCATTAGGTAGTAAGGAGGACATCAAGTGCAAGTTCACTTAATCTGTACCTATATATATTATGTAAACACAAATAAGTAAAAAAAGGCACTAGTGTAAAAAGAACATCTTTATTTTTTTAAACATTACCTTATATACGTATACCTCTTTATTTCTCGTCATATATTTCGTTTGTGTACATATTGCTTGAATTTTCCTGTTTTATCATGGAATCTGTGTGTGTAGTTTTGAAATTAGTGAAACATTAACTCTATTTAAAAACCTATTTAGAGGCTAAAAATTTTACCCATGCCGGTACTGCCAATACTGCAAAGTAGGTAGTCGGGGCTGTAAGTAATGCAATTTGCTTAAGTCAGATGTCGCTGCCTGTACGTAATACAGAGAATATTGTAAAGAGGTTAGAAATTTCACTGATGCCGTGAGTCGCCCATTGGCTCAATTGGTAGAGCGCTGGTACGGATAGCCAAAGGTTGCGGGTTCGAATCCCGGCATGGGTGAAATTTTTAGCCTCTAAATAGGTTTTTAAATTTTTTCCTTAGCACGGGTTAGTGCATTAAAAATAAAAATAGTGTAACATTAACTCTAAGCAACATCTCAACATACTGTAATTTATGGCAATAAAAGATTGAATTGAATTGTATTGTACAATAAAGAACCTATCTTGTAACGGTGGAAACCTCTTTCCACCATTTTTTTATATTTCTTTAATTCTGTCTATCACTTTCAAAATTCAACACCCGACTACGGCGACGCCCAAAAAGAGGGTAGTGTGTTTAGTTATGTACAAGAAAGTGTTCTTCTATCTATCTAATGTACACTCAATAATCTGCAGTTTGAAACGTAACGTAGAGTTTCAAAGCAAAATCCCCTCCGGCCGCTTTGGCAACCAAGTTTCGCAACCAGTTGTTAAAAAAGAAGAAATAATCTCGCTATATTCCTGTTTCGAAAACCAGCGTTGATGACTGCCCAGCTTCGCAACCAGTTATCAAAAAAATTGCGAAATTGACCGAAGCTTGACTAGGTCCAGTATTCAATTTGCCCCAGAAGACGCTGATTTCAATGTACCTATCGATTCTCAGACTGTTACGGAAAACGGAAAATTTGCACTGTGCCCCGTCCAACTTCGATCAACTTTGCAAGCAGTGTATTGGACGCTTAGCCGTTTACTAGCAGAGTTCAGTACAACCGGTGAAATCGGCACTACAGCAACTGCTATCAGCCAAATTGCGGTGCATTCTACTACTTGGAGGACTTCGCGGAGTTGCGAACAATGGTTCGCCGCATTTGCACTAACTAACAGTAACATATGCTCAAGTCTCGCCTTAGACAAAAGGAACACTGATGCAACTAGTTTTAGATACAAAAGTAACCTAAAGGTGGCATCACACGCAATGTGATTTAAATGAAACTGAATTTTGATGGAGAGGTGATGGCTGATTGAGGGTAGTCTGAAACCTTGTCAGCTGAAGATGCGAACGGGTGCCAGCCATCAGTCTTCTCGTGACCAAGATGACTGTAATGTCGTCGAAACGTCGAGGTAAAATATGTAGCAATAAATTACTACGCGATTAAGCCCCGAAAATATTCTAACTATGAATTTTGACACCGAAGATGACTGACATGGAAGTCAGCCATCGTTCTGTAGACACCAATAAAACTACAATTCAGGGTTTATTCATAGCCGAGTCCTCCTACTTGTTAATCTGTGGGTTGCTTTTAGCAATAAGGCCGCCAAATGTACTTTGTATCTTTACATGTTTTATAATATGTGCTCTGGTGTACAATAAAGAATATTCTTATCTTATCTTATCTTATCTTAATCGAGTTGGTCATAGCTTATGGTTGTTTTTTATGCCAGGCATCCCTCTCGGTTACATATCCCTTCTTTGAGCGGTCAATGATATAAAAACAACCTATTAAAGTCAGTGATACACTGATTGTTGCAGGCAAAATGTATATGTGAAGCCTTCATTTTGTAATTTAAACGAGGTCACAAGCTACTGGTCAATGGATAATGCTTACGAAAGCCTTAATTCTTCAGCCTAAGGATATTGCACACATAAATTTCACTCATGCCGGGATTCGAACCCGCGACTTCTGGCTGTCCGTGCCAGCTGTCCAACTGAGCTAATGGGCGACTCACCGGCATCAGTGAAATTTCGAACCTCTTTACAATACTTTCTGTATTACGTTTTTAGCCTCTAGGTTTTTTAAATTGTCCTTAGCACGGGATAAAGCATTAAAAAGAATATTGCTATAATGTTATTATAGGTGTGCACCGATCTCGTACAAAATGTATGACGAGCGATCACTTAATATATCTCAAGATGTAGTATATATTATATTACATCCCATAGTCAAAAGCCCGCTTCGATGCTAGCAATTTGAACGCCTTCCAATTGCTACACTTCACAACAACTATAGACTCAGTGTTAGCCTTGGGGTTGAGCGAATATATTGCAGAAACCAAATACGCTTACGTTTCGACTCTCCTACAAACATTTAAAATTAAATTTGTAAATTAAAAGTTTCAGACATTCCCAGCAGTTCCACAGATGTAGAGTACCACCTGAATCTCATTGTGTTAGGTAAAATAATATGCAACAGCCCTGAATAACCCGCATGCAGTTCAAGTACTCAGCGTCGTAAATCAACGGGCTAAAATTTAGCCTCGTCTCGTCGAGAAGAGTTCCTGCATTGCAGTGAGAGGTTAGCGGTCGGGACGGGACGGGATTTAAAATGCAAAAGCGTATTGTGAAGGATTTGTTCTTTGAGTTCGAGTGGTACAATTGAGTTGAGAGAGAAATAAATAAAAGTCGCGATATCGCCAAGTACGTAGAGGACTGAACAATGACAGGTCGATTGCAGCTTAAAGAGAGGTACCTTATCAGATCTTTAGAAGAGACTTTTTGATACAAAAACAGAATTAGTTCTATCTATCTACTCTAAGAACGGTTTCGCTCTACGTCCGATCTGAATCGGTGAAATTACGTGTCTAGAAATCTCAGACCTAATTCGGACATTGCTTACGCACTAGTCCGATGTCTGATCTAAATCCAAGCAGTACAGGGGGTAAATCAAAGCTGTCCCGTAAACATTGTTATTTCCAACTCGTGGGGTAACATGATGCAAGTATGCGCTGCCACACAGAACAGAACTAAACTGGATGCCTCTCGCCCCAGCCGAGCCCCGATCTCGTACGCAGCTCGGATTCGGTCCGTCAATAAATAATCTTATCCGAAATGGAGATTGTCGGATGACGAACAGATATCGGATGTCGGAAGACGGATCTAGGGCGTAAACTGCAGTAGAAATAGTTCTAGGACTACTTCGGACTACTGATCGGATTCGGATAGGACGCAGTGCGAAATCCCTCTAACAATTAGTTTTTTATACTATTTTTATTTTTAATGCACTAACCCGTGCTAAGGACAATTTTAAAAACCTATTTACATAATACAGAGAGTAGTGTAAAGAGGTTCGAAATTTCACTGATGCCGGTGAGTCGCCCATTAGCTCAGTTGGATAGAGCGCTGGCACGGATAGCCAGAGGTCGCGGGTTCGAATCCCGGCATGGGTGGAATTTTTAGCCTCTAAATAGGTTTTTGAAAGAGAATATAGTCACTACGTTTACAAAAAGAACGATATCGCCTAGATTTCGCTCACTATAATCTATAATATAAAAATGAATCGCTGAATGTGTTGGTAAGCGCAAATCTCGAGAGCAGCAGAACCGATTTCGCTAATTCTTTTTTTAGAATATTCCTTGAAATACGAGGATGGTTATTACGGAGGAAAAAATAAAAAAAATAAAGAATCGACTGTTAGGCGGTACGAAGTTCGCTGGGTCAGCTAGTTTCCAATAAATATCCTAATCGAATGCCTCCTACGCAAACGGATAACTACCCACAAAGAGGTTTTCATTATTCCCAAACCTCATGAGACAAATATTGAAATGTACTAGCCAAGCCGCCAGTTAGGTTAGCCGGTCACATCAGGGCACACAAGTCTCTGTAACGGGGCCGGCGCCGAGAGCCCTTGACCTACGGATGCTGCGCTGCCGTCCGCTGATATATTGCCCTGCAGTGCCACGTCACTAGCGCTACATACTCTATACTTACATGTTAGTAAAGTTGTTACCCGTCTCACTTTTCCTTCAGCAAATCTCCATCGTAGGTGGTCTGGAAGCAATTGCTCTAAGCAATAAGGCCGCCAATTGTACTGTATCTTTATAATAATTTTATGTTTGTTTTTTCCTGGTGTACGATATCGATATCGACCCTTGTATGTCCCCACGGTCTCTTCCTGCGTCGCAGAAAGGTTAGGCCATACTTCACCACGGAGGCCAAGTCCGGGTTGGTGGAGGATTGTAAGGCAGTGGCTGGCCTTACTACGCTTGATGCTTTTAATAAAACATTTATTAAAAGCATCTGTGGCTCAAAATGTTATTCAATGTTTCTTGTTTTTATGTTAGTAAGTGTATGTAAATATACAGGGCGTCCTACGGCTATGTCACGTGGAGGGAAAGTACCGAGAATATTTTAGATGGAACATTTTACTGACAGAAGACATTATTTTGATTTAAAAAACAATTGAAACTGCATTCAACGTCGGGAAATAAGGGACCTAATTAAGTTTTAGCTTATAAATCATCGCGATTAGACCCGTTTAATATAGCTATAACTATGCATCCATAGACTTTTAAATAATTACATGATTGAACCGGGAATTGAGGCCGCTACATGAGAAAAAAACGTACCCTGTAGTTTTATCATACCGATCCTTTTGTAGTTTTATCATACCGAAGCCTTCATCTTATGGATTCTTCTTCTTCTTATTCAGGCTATATTATGTAGTCCACTGCTGTGCAAAGCTGCCCTAATGAGCTCCATAGCGCCCTGTCTTTAGCTTGTCGCATCCAGAATCTGCCGGCAGTTTTTCGCAGATCGTCATCCTGGTCGGAGGCCGTCCTACACTACGGATTATATTATGCTAAGTAACGTCCTGTCAGAAATAAAAGGACCATGGATTTTGACTTTTTTAATTCGAAATTAGTCAATTTAATTTATCAAAAGCTCAAAATAATTTCTGTAATTTTTTTTTTCTATTGGGTATTGACTGCATGGAGTCCCTTCGAAGTGAAAAGGGCGTCCCTTTCACATCGCCCTAAAGTAAATAACCACGGACCGTAAGCATAACGGACTCGCAAGCATAAAACGCTAATAAGCATTAACTCAAACCGTAAAGTCAACCTTACAATTAAGTCTTGATGAAAGAGTAGGGGGCCCAGTTTATTACGGCGATTAAGCGAATAAACGTCGGTGACTAAACGGAGAGAAAGAATTCCGACGTCTCTCCTCATTCCTCGTAAAAACTTATTTTCATGAAAATCTTACAAGACGTGATTCAATAAAGGTAGTACTTAAGGCCTCTCAAGGAGCAATTGCTATACTAACGTAGTAAGGTTTTTATTTACAAAGTTCATGCAGGAAGGAAAGGAAACTGTGTGTGTGTGTTTGTCTAACAACAGAGATAATTGCAAACAAAATAATGATGATATATCAACTCTTTGTATGTCCCCACTGCAGCGTCTCTCTTCCATCGCAGGCAGGTTCATACTCCACCACAGGGGCCAAGCCCGGGTTGGTGGAGGATACAAAATGATATCTTTAAAGGCCAACAAAATAGGTTAAAAAATATAAAGCTCGTTTACCACCGGTAAATCACGGAGTGGCAACCGAGCACCGGTCGTACAAGTGTAGGCCGATCACCAGCCAGGTGGCACGATGATACCGACAGGGGGGGGGAGACTGGAGAAGAACAGCGCAAAGCAGAAGCTTGCATGAAGAGGCTTTTGTCCAACAGTGGATATCGACGGGCTGATGATGATGAAATCACGGTAAGAGCCTAAGCAGCAATTGCATCACATGAGTAAGGTACGTGCATGTTCATTAGTGAGTTTGCAGTTGAATTGGATATAAACAGATTAAACTTTTATCGTCACGTGCGAACATAAATAAATACATGAAACACCACATCTTGTTTGTCCAACCTCTATCATGTCCATGTAGTGGAGTATGGCCTAACATTCCTATATACAATGCAGGAGGAGACCCGAACCCAGCAGTGAGGACATACATGGGTTGATATTGAATCATGTCCACAGAATGACTATCAAAGCCTTAACGTTTATCCACATAAAAAATAGTACGAGTACACAAGACCAATCTGAGCGTGCATAATAATTCATCTTTCGTTTCCTTCAATCCTCCGAATCCAATCTTCCGGCTTTGTAAACTGAAATGGGAAGTTTTATAATAATGTTATGAAATAATTTCGAAGCGCGCTTTGTAATACGCAAATCTGCTTCTAAGTTATGACGTCAATCTGGAGTTAACAGAAGGTTTCACGGTGCATTTTAGCGTGTCTAAAATGCGCTGCGATGCTCAATAATGACAAAATGCGGATGACGATGCTCCAAGCAGTTTACACGTTCAGTCTGGCGTCAGTTCAGTCAGTCCGTGGCGGTGATCATTAAGCTCGGATTGATGCCAGACTGATGAAGCATCAAAATATTGGATTATGCGTCAGTCTGCACTATCAGTCCACTGAATAGGCAATCAGTCTGCCGTCAGTCTAACCAGACTGATGGAATTGACTGACGCCAGACTGAACGTATAAACTCCGTCTAACAGGTCCAATCGCGATGATTTATTACGTGAACTTAATGATTCGCGGTGCTCATACATACTTATTATCAAATTAGTCTACCCGTGATCACGGCAACAGCAACGCTGTCGAAATGTCGGGAATTAAAGTAATTAAGCTTTACTTAATAAATAATCGCGATAAGACCCGTTTAATAATAACTATAGGCGAACTTAATTACCGACGTGATCGCGCTATCGTAACAATCGTGATTGGACTCATTGTACGTATAAGTAGTATTTATTTTTAAATTTTTAGGTCTGTTTTATCGAAATTTATAGCCCATAAATATTTATAGCACGTGCCTTAGATTAATACCTATTAATATAACAATTTAAGGGTTGGCTGGAAGAGGTTTCTTATGAAATAAGCTCGTTTTTATTTTTATAATGTTGTGCTTTCTTTATGAGTTTTATGCCTTTTTTATGACATTTGCTAAACCTCTGCGCTTTTCTACTTTACGGTATTACTTAGAAATCCCGCTTGATTAACTGGCCGACCTACTTCGTATCGGGGCCCGGGAGCCTCTTGAGATTCTTATGCGACGCACACCGGAGTGCTTTACATTTCCTAGGCACCTTCACTATCTGTATGATTACCCGTATACCTTCTTCTTCTTCAGGCTATATATTAGTCCACTGCTGGACATAGCCCTCCCCTAATGAGCGCCATAGCGCCCTGTCTTCAGCTTCCCGCATCCAGCATCTGCCGGCAGTTTTTCGCAGATCCTCATCTCACCTACCCGTATACCTGTATAAGTGGTTTGACATCACTCCAACTCATGATGCAAATTGGTAAGGAAAAAAAAAGCCTTCAGAATAAGCAAACCGACGGAAAAACGGAAACTATATTATACTATCGCTAATTTTACGCACTAGGTGGCGCTGACAGTATTCTTTATCGCAGTATGGTTGTAGCGCACGTAGCGCCTTATATGGCACCGTAAAAATGCTTTTGCAAATTGTTCTTACGTGGAGCGTGTAGTCTCGCTAGCACGATATCGATATTCGATATCAACCCTTGTATGTCCCCATGAGTGTTTACGAGACATCTTGTATGGCCGCAATTTTATAATCTATCCAACGCTCAGACCACATTTATCAAAAGTGTGCTTTATGTTATTACATTCCTTAAACATATTAAATTGTGTGAGCGAGTCGGCATGTCTGGTGTGACAGGTGTGCAGCCTTGACAGGATATTGGCCAAACTTTTATGGAACCTCTGACGAACACTCTTTCTTACAAAAGAAAAATAAATGACATCCAACAACGTGGTAAAGAACTATTTCTATGACTGGTCGTCGTAACATCTACACTGATTCGTTCACTTTCATTCAGCTGGTCTATAGCGCCACAGAGCACATATTGTTGCGCACTACTTACTAAAACTATAAATTCAAATTCAAATTCAAATACAAATAATTTTATTTCAACGTAAAGAATTTACATTCTATTTGCTGAATGTCAATGTACAATGTAAAGTGTAAGCCGCCGCCTTCGGGCCGTATTGTAGTGGAGAAAAAGGCAGCGGAAAAAAAAACTCCACTCTGACCATCTTTTCTCAAATCATCTTATAACCAAATACATACCTAAAAACCTAATAAGATTTCATGACTGCCATTAACAACCCCAAATGCCAAAGCATTAGTCAAATGTCTCACAATAATAGGGGAAAACATAAGTGCTGCGGCCAGACACACGAACAGCACTCGTTCACGAGCATAACGCAGTGCTCAGCCATCATCAGTCTCAACCATTTTGGAGGGAGATAGATGACCCGAACACCACGCTACCATTCGAATGACCTTTAGCAAACTTGCAGTTAAGTTTTTGTCAGTTATATAAGGTATCATATAGTTATTAATATGCAATCACGTCGTCTGTACACACTTGTATTATAAAATATATGTTATACTTAGTTATACTTAACAATAAAATCGCGGTGGAATTGGTTTACTACCACGGATTAGGATCGTTTATATAGTCGTCTATTCTATAATATGCCTTTTTACATAGCGAATTTTTAATGAAAGTTTTAAATTTATTTTCAGACAAGCATAGAACACGTTCTGGAATTTTGTTGTAAAAACGAACGCAGTAACCTACAAATGATGTGCCTACCTTGGCTAATCGGGATTTAGTACAAGCAACCTTGTTTCTATTCCTTGTGTTTACGTTATGAACGTCCCTATTTAATTTAAACATTGTTATATTTTTTCGGACATACATTATATTATCGAATATATATTGGCAAGCCAGTGTAAGAATGCCTATTTCTTTAAAACGCTCCCTTAGCGATTCTCTACTGTTTAAGTTGTAAATAGCTCTTATTGCTCTTTTTTGCAAGACAAATATGGTTTCTATATCTGCTGCCCGTCCCCATAATAACAAACCATACGACATGACACTGTGAAAATAACTAAAATAGACCAGCCTCGCCGTCGACACGTCTGTAAGTTGTCTAATTTTTCTGACTGCAAACGCTGCTGAACTCAACCGACCCGACAGTTTTCCAATATGCTGACCCCATTGCAGTTTTGAGTCTATCGTTATACCTAAAAAAAGCGTGGACTCTACCAGCTCTAGCCTCTCACCAGATATTTTTAAACTCGCGTCAACATTTTTAACATTGGGTAGTGAGAATTTGATGCATTTTGTCTTTTTTGCATTTAGCATCAGATTGTTTATAGTGAACCAGTTTAGAATAGTAGATAAAGCATTGTTTACATCGTCTACATTACTTATACCTCTCTTTACTTTAAAAATTAAGGAAGTATCATCTGCAAACAACACTATCTGCGAAAGCTTTTCTACTAGGTAGGGCAAATCATTTATATATACCAAAAAAAGGAACGGACCCAGTATAGAACCTTGAGGGACTCCTATTTTTACATCAGAACCCGAGGATTTAACTCTATTAATATCAACCTTTACAGTTCTGTCTGTTAAGTAAGATCGAAGAAGACTTAGTGATTTATTACTTAAACCATATCGGTGCAATTTTATGAGAAGTGTTTCGTGGTCAACGCAGTCAAACGCCTTAGAAAGGTCACAGAAAACCCCAATGGCATCCTGCGACTCTTCCCACGCCTCAAAGATATGCTTTACTAACGCTATGCCTGCTTCCGTCGTTGAGCGGCCTTTTGTAAACCCGAACTGTTTCTTATGGAAGAGCTTATTTATACTAAAATGAGTTTGCAATTGATGTAATATTACTTTCTCAAAAACTTTACTTAGCACCGGCAGTATTGCTATAGGTCTGAAATTATTTGGATCTTCACTATCACCAGTTTTAAACAAGGGTACGATTTTACTTAACTTTAATAGATTAGGAAAAGTTCCCTGGTCAACACATTTATTAAAAATCAAAGCAAGGTAAGGTGCTAGAATATTGATTATAGTGGATATTAATTTAACCGATAACCCCCACAAATCTTCAGTCTTTTTTAAGTTTAACTCTTTAAATGTTTTGACAATAGTTAAGGTAGTTATATAGGAGAATTGGAAGTCAACTTTACATGGATTTGTACTTTCCAAAAGTAAGGTATCGGCTAATTGGGAGGAAGAATTTAAGCTAGCCGTTATATGCAGTGGCATGTTTTTAAAAAAAGTTTGAAATATTTCTGCTATGTCCTTCTTCGAATTAACTAACTTACCTTCGATCTTCAACGCAAATCCCTGGTCCTTAGGTCTCGTTTTACCTGTTTCTTTGTTAATTACTTGCCAGACTGTTTTTATTTTATTAGTAGACGCCATAATTTTTTTACTTATACTTATCGATTTGGCTGTTAAACAAGTTTGTCTAAAAGTTTTTGAATATTTTTTTACGTACTCTTTGAACGTCGGATCGTGATTGAATTGTTTTTCTTCATACAATTAATAAAGCCTTTTCCTACTTCTATATATACCTGGCGTTGCCCATTCTGAAAACCCGCTTTTTAACTCTGTAATTTTTTTTACGTTAAAAACAAGTTCAAATTCTTTTGATATGGTTGAAAACAATACTTGATATAACGTATTCGGATCATTGCTATCGAAATTCAACGAATTTAACTTTATGTTTATATTTTTTTTAAATAATTCAATTTTTTTCTCTGTTATTGGCCTACAATTTAATTCATTGCATTTTTTTGCTTCCAGTACTGACGGTAGGACTACCCATAGCCCGCTATGGTCCGACTGTAATTTATGTATGACTTCTTTTTCTAAATATTCACAATTGCAAAAGACATTATCTATGCAGGTAGCGCTAGTAGCAGTTGTCCTAGTGGGTTCTGTAAATAAATTATCTAAATTATATGACCTGAAAAGGCTTGCGAGTTTAGTTTTAAGTGGACCTTGAACTAAGAAATCTATATTGAAGTCCCCACACACCACTATGCTCTTCGTAGTACTGAATAGGCGTTTTAAGGCATCCTCTATAAGTAATTCAAATTCATTATAATTTGATTGTGGCGGCCTATAAACACACATAACTATATACCTATCCAATTCCACACACGATATCTCAATTAAACGTTCAACAGATAGACTGACAATATCTTTTCTTTCTTTCATTTTCAAACTACTTTTGACAAAGATCATTGAACCTCCTCTTATTGAGTGTTGTCGGTTAAAAGTGCTTGCTGCTAAATAGTCTTTTAAAGTAAATGACATTTCAGAATGTTTCAGCCAATGTTCTGTTAAACACAAAATATCTACATTGAAATCTGCTAAAAATAGTTCAATTAAATTGTCTTTGCCGGAAAAACCCTGTATATTTTGTGCAACTAAATTGATACCTAACTTAGGGATTTCCTTTGTCTGCGATGGCAGTTTAAAGCCATTGACTGTGTGTTTGAGCCCGCTGTTGAATTATTACTAATACTAGTAACACGGTTGTCATTCCTATCAGGTTGTGTTATAATTCCTATAACCACAGAGTCAAAAATATTGTAAGCTAACAAAGTAGCTAACTTACGTCGACTATTTTTCGTGAGGTACACAGTATCTCGCGTCAAAAAGTAATTCTTAACAAATTTGTTAAGATCAAAAAATGATATGTCACTATGACGACATGTCAAATGGTGAATGTGTATGTTCAAGCTATGGATGTCATTATTTTCTTTTGCTGACAGGGACTGAGAATATGGGAAAGCGCAAAACACTAATTTTCCCATCCACGGTTGGACATCTTGAGCTTGACCATATAATTCAAATATATTGTTTATATCAGTCTTTTTAACACCTTGGCTATTTCCTACTAATAAAATGTAGGTTGTGTCGTTCTGTATTGGGCTTTTGAACAGCTCTTTAACAATGTCAGTAAAACTTGAATGGGGATAGCATTTATTCAGCACATTTTGTGTCAGCCTGTCATTCAACAAAGGACCTAACCCTGCACCTATCTTATCAGAGAAGATTACAGTCCTCCTTTCTTGTTTTACTGCCGGGCCAGTCATGCTAATGGTGCTTGATTCAGGCTGGCTGTGAGTTATCTCAGTAGTGCTTGGAGGTAGACGCAACGCAGCTGGACTTGTATCCTCAGTGGGGCCATGCAGTCGTGTGGTGAGGCATGATGTTGATGCTGGTGGCTGATCTTGTAGAATTTTACAAGATGCACATGAAGAACCCGCTGATATTTTGTTGCTTAGCGACTGAAATCGATCCATGTTATATGTACCTAAGGCTGTTAGTTCTGCTGCATATGCCTCCATTTCCTCTTGTGCCTCAGTGTACTGCTTGCCTAAGTCACTGAGTGATTTTTCTAAACTATGAATGTGGGAGTGAAGATCCTGAATTTTTTCCTCATATTCACTTGTTATTACTTGATGTTCCATTGTGTTGCCCAGTAGGTCCTTCTGCAGACTAATATTAAGTTTTTTAATACCCATGTACTTCATAATCTGGTTATTGCTTTTCAAGGCTTTATTGATGCGTTTAATATGTCTTTTTGTACGAATGTACTGTTTTATTTTGTTGGAACCTTGAAGTGGCATTTTGGGTTGGGAGGATTCAGTTTGTGAGGAAAGACAACTAGTGCTATTGTTGATTATTAAGTCATTGTACAGACAAGATATATTTTCACTTTCTCTGTCAAGGTTTTGTTGATGTAGCACACTGAGTTCTTTATGCGCTTCAGAAAGCTGATATTCCAGTAGCTTTATGCGCTGAAGTGCTACTTCGTGGGTATCACGGCACTGATCATATTTATGAACAATTTTTTGGAGTTCATCTCGCTGTCCACGGAGGTCCTCGCAGATGATGTCCAGTTCAGCAAGATCATTTTTAAGTTTGGTGTTCTTTTCCACAATTCTTTGAACCTCGAACTCACTCTCCTCCCGCTCCTCTAATAGCTGTTGGCATTGCTGTTTGGTTGCTTGAAGTTCCAGTAGCGCTGTCTTCAAGCGCTGCTCGTTATTTCGTGCGGTATTCTTGCGCGTCATCATTGTGTTGTAGGTAGTAGGATTACTGAAATGCAACCAGGGGGGAAAACGTCAGTATTTCCACAGGAAAACACAGCAAATACAGTTGCCACAGTTGTGCAGTATTTGTGTTGTGAATTTATTTTAGTTACAGTTATAATTTAATCTAAATCTGTCACTTTGCAAATTTTTATTTTTCAAAGAGAGGGTTGAATAAGATTAGCAATTTTTCAACTATTGTCGCTTATTAATTGTTGCGTTACAAGGCACTTATATTAAGAGAAGGCATGTAATAACACAGTAAAAACATGTAATAAATGTCCGGTAGGAACAATATACTCCCCTTATGATGTCGTTAGAGTCCAATGTATACAACCGTAACGGTTCTCTGTCGCCGCTTAGATGTCGCGAAAATCGGTGAAATACTTAAGTAAACACTTGAATAACACGTATGGGTATTGTTTGTTACTTTAATAACACTTTACACAGTTAATAATTAGGTTTTTACTAAGTTTTACTAGTTTATTTAATTAAAATTATATCAGCTGTTCAAAATGACAACTGGTCGCCTGGGTTGCCAGCACACATCCAATTATCATAAATTAGCAATAATACTTTCTTTTTATTATCTTTTTTTATCACCAAAACCTAGCCTAGCTGAGAGTCTCAACACGACTGACACCTTCATAAAAACAAAACGTAACGATATTCTTCAAGTAATTCAAACTCTGCCTAGACGGTTACGCCAGCCAGCTACTATAAAGAAGTATCGTTACAGTTATTTAAAAACCTATTTAGAGGCTAAAAATTTCACCCATGCCGGGATTCGAACCAGCAACCTCTGGCTATCCGTACCAGCGCTCTACCAATTGAGCCAATGGGCGACTCACGGCATCAGTGAAATTTCGAACCTCTTTACAATATTCTCTGTATTACGTACAGGCAGCGACATCTGACTTAAGCAAATTGCATTACTTACAGCACCGACTACCTACTTTGCTACTACTACTAAAATAGTGTTATCGTTACAGTACTCAGCCTTAGATAAGCACCCAGCGAGATATAATAAAATGAGAACGACTACCCCACTTTGTAAAAAAATGAAGGCAAAATCACGCTCAGCATAGATTAATCAACATATGGAAGCAATCCACTCGATCTGACAGTGCTATCCCCGTGTCGACAGGCAATGGAAGAAGTTATCAGAAACTCCATACATCACTGCGACGTGGGTATTACCCGTCCGCTTTAGCCTATCCCGGGGACACGTTTGATGGCTGATATGAATGTTACATTATAATACGAATCTAGTGACCCGTGTTGGGGATTCCAATCCAATTTATGGCACCTTCGAACAATCTTTTTATGGAAGCAGATTATGGGGAGAAAGAGCGATGTACTCGATTTCGATAGAGATGTTACGTCGCTCTTCAATGCGGGTGCTTATTGGTCGTTTTGCTGTTATCTTGTCAAATTGGCGTGTTGTGCTACGATCACTGTTTTAGCCAAAAGAACTACGATCTGAAATTGCTTTTAGCAACAAGGCCGCCAATTGTATTCTTTACAGTATCTGTGTCTTAACATGTTCTTTATCATTTGCTCTGGTGTACAATACAGAATATTCTTATGTTATCTTATCTGGGTAAAAGTGGATGGTCCCTTCTTCAGCTAAACTAGTTATAAGTGTCGGCCACCTAGGTAGATGGTATACCTTGATCTCTGCCCACACCTGCCAGTGAATTACAGGCGTGATTTTATATATTGTAGGCATTTAGCATCTTGAACTGGGCTCGTTTGGCCCACAAACCATTAGCTGCACTAATATTCTTCAGCGCTAAGATCAGCCCTTATATTACGCGCGCACCCAATCCTGAACGATTCCAACAGTGTGACTGTCAAATTAGAATGGAATTTGACAGTCGATTGGAATCGCTTAGGAAGTGCACCTCATATTACACCACTGAACAAAACTCTAAAGCCCAGTTTCTCGTACACTAACTGCTAATCTACCGTTGACTGCTGTCAAATGTTTGTTCTTATATGCACTTTCGCCAACTGACAGCTGTTAACAGTAAATTAACGGCTTGTTAGTGTACCGGAAAACGGGGGTCAAGTTAGTAAGCTAGGTGATTAAGATCACTGACACCAGAAGGCCTGTGGAGTGATATTAACATATTTTTTGTTCCGTAAGAGGTTATCAGACGTCACGTTCAGAGGTCAGCAAGTCGACCTTTACGTAACTCGATAGACTGCATGTTGATGTGCTGACTGTACAAGAAAGATGTAAAAGTAAAAGCCGGCAGAGATATTACTGGGAACATTATCCGCCAACTCGTAAAAACCTACGCAGGGAGTTCAGGGATAGTCAAAGCAAAATTTCAGTGAAGCGAACAGATCGAGGCATTTAATCTTTTCAAAAATAGATAGTTAAGGAAGATTTTCGTTAGGACCCTAGTACAAAGCGTCGTATCAGGGTCCCAATTAAACTTTTTTCAAACATGCGATAACGGTCTCAGCTACAAAACACGGGGACGCCATTGGGTCCCCTTCTCCAAGCGATTTCTACCAGTTTTACAGATTATGTAAATACATGATCTTCAAATTAGCAGAAATTGCTTTAAATAATAAATATTAAACACAAATATAATATCTACTTCTCGATGCAATACAGTAAACCTATAGTAAAAATATAAGTCAATACAAAATCAGTTTCAGTTCGCTTCTACTTCGATTGGGTTTCAAATGGGACTTTCTCTACCAACTGTACAGACGTATAAGGGTGTAAATAACTCGACAGTCACGTTTACGTTTGTATGCAAAAACCTGCGTGGACGTGCGAGGTACTGGAATTGCCTATTACACCGGCCTGTCATATATTTTTATGCCATATCTCTGTTCCTGTGTCCTTTGGACCCTTCTCGTCACATACATACAATTCGAGATTTAAATTCAAGTCCGCTCCCAGCTTCTTCTTGTGAAATCGGATAGAACTGGAATTAAATGGATACTCCATTATGAAAATTGAGCTGAGGATGGTATTACGGTGGAAAGGTTTGATTCGACCTTCAAACTTCAACATTAAACGTTTGCAGCTATTTCGGTATAAAATAGAGCAATATCTGGAATTAACAGGATATGTCAAGCTCCATTATGAAAATTGAGCTGAGGATGGTATTACGGTGGAAAGGTTTGATTCGACCTTCAAACTTTAACATTAAACGTTTGCAGCTATTTCGGTATAAAATAAGTAATAATAAATATAAGTAGCAAATTCTCTCACATTGTGATAGTTTTATAGAGTAATAGTTTTAAGCGAAATTATGGTTTTAAATATATTTATTGTTGATACGGTATTAAGAACAGCTAAAAACTTAAATAGCATATAGCAAACTATTTTCTAATCTATATAAATAAAATTCAAAGTCCTGGCTGACTAACTGACTCACTCATCAACGCGCAGCCCAAGCCGTTGGACCTAGGAAGCTGAAATTTGCACAGAGGGTCTATATATAATGTAGGCAAGGAATAAGACCGGATTTTTTAAAATTCAACCCGTAAGGGGGCGAAAAGGGCTGCCAAAATTTGTATGGGAGGTATAAAGAATGTTGTCTAATTTTCTTGAAACTTAAAATAAATTCTCTTCAACACAATTGATTGAACACGTGTTTCGCCGTTTTTTAACCATAGAGGGAGTGAACGGGGTTGCAAAATTTTATAGCTACTAAAGTCCACGCGGACGGAGTCGCGGGCAAAAGCTAGTTATTTATGTTTATTGTGTACAATAAAGAACATTATTATCTACAAAACTTACATGAATAACATACTTAATAACAACTATTGATAATAAACTTATTTAGTATTTAAATACACTCGATGAACAAATTAAAACACAACATGATCGCAAACGTACAATCACCATGATCGGTAGCTACCTTTGAACAGACATTCGAAAATACTTTTGGAAACGAAAAACTATTCATACTGTTCGCAAGGGAAATAGATTTAACAGTTTCTATTTAAAAACTGTCAAAACTTCAATCGTAAATCAATTAGGCTCCTCGGGAAAGGCCCTTTCATCTTTTACTACTTCCATGGGACTTACGCTATTTTTATTTCGAACGGTAACAAGAAACTTTTATTGAACGAGGAAAACCACTATTTATTTTGTAGGGTTTATAAAAATTTATTACGGTCATAACTTTCAGAGATCACGGAGTTTTAGTCGTGATTTGTTAAATTAAAGTTCCAAACCTATCCCAATCCACCAGCTCATTTTCGTCCACCTTCTCACTATCATAGGCATAAAAAAATAAAAAATTAACCAAAGTCTTAGCGAGAGCAAAGTACTAATTTATGTCATGTTGTGTTGCTTGTATCACTTTGAAATCAGATAAAACACCATATTTTAAACCAGGACTCAGACTCTACTGGGTGCCAAATTTCAGCCGAATCCGGTAATTAGAACACACAATATTCAAACTAAATCCTAACACAGGAAGAAATCTTTGACAGAAATTACAATTTTGTCTTAAAATTTTTTTAACTAATTAAGTTCAGTGCAAGATTAAGATAAAACAAGAATATTATTTACTGTAAGCCAGAAGAACATGATGTAAAAAAACAAGTAAAGTACTAATAATTATTCATCTTAGCTTCCTTCCTTACTTTTATTCTTCTCGACGAGCAAATTTTTTTTATGTATCCATTCATTCCTTCTTTAATTTATTAGGTACACAAATTGACTAATGTACAATGTACATGCCTTTCGGAAAGACTTCGATATCAACGCTTAGTACGACCCCACTGCACGAGACTCTTCCTGCATTGCAGGAAGGTTAGAGATCTGAAAGACTTCGATCGATATCAACCCTTGTCTGTCCCCATTGCTGGGGCACGGGTCTCTTCCTGCATCGCAGGAAGGTTAGGCCATACTCCACCACGGGGGCCAAGTCCGAGTTGGTGGAGGATTGTAAGACAGTGGCGAGCCTTACTGTCAGAAGTTATCAAACCGCCCATAAGGCCTCTGACATGGCTTAACGACAGCCATTACATGACAGTCGGCACGAACGTCTTAATGTGCCTTGCGAAGCACGGAGCACGTAGCCACGGGACGGTCACCCATTCTGCAACTGACCGCGCCTGTTGTTGCTTAACTCAAGTGATTGATTCTAATCACTCTGTTCGACCAGGCCACGAGCGTTGAAAGACTTAATTCTAGTTATACAGTATCTAAGAGAACATCACATCGGGCCACATCTAGTTCATTAAAGTTTCTACCAGACTAGTGAGACAAAGTACCGTTACCTGTACCTGCCTTAAACCCCCGCCACGCCCGATAAAGTTTCACTCCGGGAAAAATCCGAGATTCACAACAGGACAATATTTTATGAAAAACTTGGCCAATAGGCGCGGCGTTTTACGCTTTGCCAAAATGACTCTCCATAACCGACTTGCCGTTCTTTATAATCAAGTCTGCGGCCTCGGGCGGGACCGAACTTGGGACGTTCGGTAAGTCTATTACAGTGCTACACAAGAAATAAGTCTCGCGACTGTACCTGCGCAGATGACAAAATTTTAGATGTGCGGCAAATTAATCGACCAATCAGATAGTTTCATTTCATGGCAGGCCGCGCGCCTTTGTTCCTATTAGTTGATTCAACGTCATCGATGCAGGTGACTATTAGTTTGGCAATATTAGCGTGAGCGAAATAGGTAGCGCTACTGCGGCAATCAATTCTGCACTTTAACCGTATCGGTTAAAGATCATGTTGAATGTACTTATAGCTTCGGGTACTTTCGTTAAACTTCTTCCTAGTCTGCGCAAACGTAGATTCCCGAAGGGACTTGTATGATGTGTAGTACTGTACTCGTATCGCTACCCTCTCAAACGCCGTGTGGGGATGGGTGTACAGGAGTTTATGCTCTATTATTACTTTTTCGGAAACGCTCGTGACCTAGGCGAACAGAGTGATTGGAATCAATCACTTGATTAAGCAACAACAAGCGCGGTTAGGTACGGGATGGGTGAGCGTCCTGTGACTACCGCTAGTGGCATTTTTCCGAGCGCTTCCGTGCTTTGCAAGGCACGTTAAGCCGTTGGTGCCGGCTGTCATATAATGGCAGTCGTTAAGCCATGTCAGAGGCCTTACGGGCGGCTTGATAACTTCGGACAGTAAGGCCCGCCACTGTCTTACAATCCTCCACCAACCCGGACTTGGCCCCAGTTGTGGAGTATGGCCTAACCTACCTGCAATGCAGGAAGAGACCCGTTCCCCAGCAGTGGGGACATACAAGGGTTGATAACGATTACTTTAATTCTTTATTGTACTAATTACATGAGTAAACGTACAAGGGTGTGCTTAATGCAAGTAGCATTCTCTTCCAGCAAACCCACGCACTTAAATTAATATTTTTTTGTGATTTAACCGTCAATACACTTATGATAAATCTGTATAAAAAGTGTGCTCAGATTTAGCTATGATCAGAGTTTTCGAAGTATCATGGTGCTCTTCCAATGTCGCGGCCTTCGGTAAATCATTGCTCTACTTAAAATGAATGTTCTCTTAATTCATATGGATCCAAACAATTGATGAATATCTATCAAATTGCGTCAGCCTAAACCAGAATAAAACATAAATCCAGTAAAATTATACAAGCAAAATTTCAAAAATCGTAATATGTTGTCCAGTGTGAAGTTTGCCCTCTAGAAGGCAAACTCTATTTCCCCTGTTTAAGGAATTGCCCAATTCTTTATTATCTACTCCCAACCCACTAACATGCATAGAAATCTTGTACCAATGGCTAAGGTACCCGTATTAACTTATAGCCAGTGTCAAACAAAAAGCTGACTAGGACAACACCATAGCACCCTCCCCTCACCACACTTACCGCCTTAAGGCGAAACCTCTGACCGCCTATTTTTGTGTTTGAACTTCTCTGATACCTAATAAAAATGTAATGGCGCGGGGATATACTCGAGATTTGTCGTTTTATTAGCTGAGCCTCCCTTCTTTGGGAGGAAAACTTTTTGAACATAAAATCAGTGTGGCTCGTTGCTTGGGGCCTTTCTTCAGGAAGCCTATGTCTACGAAATTTGTGTCATTTTTCTGACACGAATTTTGTAAACATAAGCTTCCTGGAAGACACTGGTCACTGTTTAACCCTTTGGGATACAGGCGTGTGCTTGTGTTATGTTTATGTTTTCTATGTAACCATGATTGTGCCCCACTGCTGCCTTACCTTACTGCTGCCCAGCAGGGCCTCCCCTTTAGACTTCCATTCCTCCACCCAGTTTTGGTTAACAAACCAAGTCTTGGAGTGCCACGTCGCCGTCTCTACGAACTTATTGTAGAAACGTATTTTTTTCGTAGATAGGTAGAGGGAATACTTTATTGAACAGCCAGAATAAAGTCTAAGTATTAATAATATTAGTACTTATAATACTTTATTTATTCATTTTCTTCTTAGTTCATGCAGGGTTATAGACTAAGCCTAAAATAACTGGAATTACAAAGAGGAGATTCCTGGTTTCATCTCTAGCTCTTTCTGCGTCTATGCCGTTCGTCTCTGGAACGCCCTGCCTGATAATATCCGTAAAGCCCCATCTCGAAATTCTTTCAAAGCTCTTACCCGGGAACACTTCCTCGAGAAGTGCTACCCCAAACTCCCTTAGCCACTCCTTATGTGAAGAGTCTTTCCGATGTATGTCCTCCCTATTCATTATATCTAGATTTCATATGTATGGTAATTTATATGGTATTCCTTGTCTCTTACAGTGTGTACATATCATATGTATTTTATAGTGATGTTTATGTATATATATATTTGTATGTAATGTGATGAGTATGTATATATATTATTTATATACTATTATTTTAATATATACGTTTAGTGTATTATATGTGTAAGTATATAATAATGTGGAAGGTTGTCTTTTTCCTTTTTTTTTTTTGCACGCCTGCCAAGTTTTCGTTCTACCTCCTGCGGTCGACTGGTAGAAAATGCTTATGGCATTAAGTTCGCCGCATTGTACAATTTTATGGTGAATAAAGTATTAATAATAATAATAATAATTCCTTGATATTAGAGTAAGTGGCCTACTAAAGTGTAACCCTGGTCCCCTCGCTAGGAAACCAGTGAAACGGACTTTGGTATTACGGAGTATTGTTGTACAATATATATTATAGAGTTTTAAAGGGCAAGTATAGACAAAATATGAATCTACACCTGCTGTGTGAGGCCTAATGTGTTGACTTCGACTCCTAGTGAAGGCGAGTCTTAACTTAAATTACGTAATACAATTAATAAATGAGAAACACTGATTTGATTCTTACTTGCGACCGAATTTTTTTCCCTAAGTTGGTTTTATTAAAGCTTCAGTTCAACAAACAATGGCGAAATAAAAAAAAAACTTATTCAACGTGACAACCTAACAACTTTTCCACGGTACATCCTTGACAACCCTAGAAGCTTATTGGAATCCCTTATCTCCTACATCTGTCAAGCGTTGTTCAATATACAGTAAATAGCGGCTGAATATGTGTTTTCGTGACCTATGTCGGCACTCAGAGGTTCTTTTTCTTATACGATTTTAGTCCTTATGTAGTGCGCTTTAAAAGCTTCCGTGAATACTCCTTCACTTTTTACTCAACAATAACCACTAAGTACCTACATTCTATTTATTCGATTCTCGTTCTTTAGTCAAGTCGCATATGAGCTCGGTGTCTTACTACAACTTAGACGCAGCTAATATCTATGCTAGACTGCCTTTAATCCACGACTTCGTAAGCGGAAATAATAATTTCTTTATACACATTTTAACGTGATTAATCTTTATAAATTTCTTTAGGAGTAAAATTAAATAGAACACTCGTTGTATCTTTAAGGTTCCCCAAGGAATATTCCTTGGGAAATATTCCTTGAGAATATTCAGACGAAAGGAATATTCCTTGGGGAACCTTACAATCTTTGTCCTTTACATAACAGAGGGGCCTCTGTTATGTAAAGGTCTACTGTTGGGGGTGCAGCTTAACGTTGCCGAAATGTCAAAATATGTATGCATTTGACAGCTGGAGCTTAAAAAAGGAAAAATCGACGTCACTCAACTTACATAATAGATTCCCTGGTAACCAAGCATAAATAAAAAAGTTATATGCAGAGTTTTCTTAATGAAAAGGTTTTATTCAAAGTAGCGCAGAAACTGCGGCTTAATGAACGATACAATTCAAACTAGGTGTCCATTTCAAAATCTAGATCATTTTGGAGAAAAAATGGCCAAAAAAGGACTTTTTAAAGTCCTTAATTAACATAGTTTACATAATTATTATAAAACAAAGAAACGAATGAACCTTACTATGTATCCACTGAAGAAAGTCGAAATCGTTGGACTAATTTTGAAACTTCATACTGCCGACGGGCAGAACATAGGAACTGAGAATTCAGCGAGTAAATGATTAAGTGTCGTTAAAAAAAAGTAACAAGACAAGCAGATACTTGAGTAGAAAAATAATTAGGGCGGAGAGACTTCCAAGCGAAGCAAAATAATCAAGATCGAACTTCGCTTCAGGTTTGTTCTGGTTTCGTCGTCAAGATTGATACTATTCTTTTTGTTGCACAAACTCGTGCTAAGGACAATTTTAAAAACCTTTTTACAGGCTAAAAACTCCACCCATGCCAGGATTCGAACCAGCGACCTATGGCTAACCGTGCCAGCACACTTTTTAGCATCTAAATAGGTTTTCAAAATTGTCCTTAGCACGGGTTAGCGCAACAAAAAGAATATAATCATGTGGGTACGGCGATAACATTCCGATGTAAAACCTAACTGCAAAGTAGGTACTCGGGGATGCAAGTGATGCAAATTACTTCAGCCAGATGTCGCTGCCTGTAAGTAATTCAGAGTTTTGTAAAGAGGTTCGAAATTTCACTGATGCCCGTACTTGCCCATTAGCTCAATTGGAAGTGCGCTGGCACGGTTAGCCAGAGGTGTCGGGTTCGAGTCCTGGCATAGGTTGAGTTTTAGCATCGAAATAGGTTTTAAAGATTAATACTTTTTACCAGTATTTTAAAAGAAATCTGTTGCCATTTAAATTTTTTATCAACCCATTTGCCTCCTTATTGATCTTGATATATATTTACTAGCTGACCCCGCAAACGCTGTTTTGCCATATTAATTACCCTACGACGTAATCTCAGGCCTACCAAATGTATACAAAAAAATCTTAATAATCTGTGAAGCCGTTTCGGAGGTGGTCGATATACTGTGATACGAGATTTTTTATATATTACATTTATTTATTGACACTTGTATTATTTATAGATATATAGATAGATAGAGAACACTTTATTGTACATAAAAATGGAAATTACACAGATATTTCTTAACGTTGGAGTACAGACGGCGGCCTTATCACTAAAAGTGATCTCTTCCAGACAACCTTTGGATGAACTGGACTAATACATTAGAGAAGAAAGTAGATGTACAAAAAAAACATAGAAAATGATAATTTCAGAGGTACCTATATAAATACATGCCTATTTATATTCACGTATTACGGTGTAATATTATTTATTTATCTAAATGGGTTATTTTTATTAACATTAACAACTTCGGGACGTCCAAAAAATATTTCAATTGCAATTCCCTACGTCCACAGTTATATAGTTGTATGTCCAAAGATGTAACGAAAATGAGTCAAATGTGACTCATAAACTTATTTCAATACACTCCTTTGAGTCCTATACGACTCTTGGACAGGGAGGTTGTTAGAACAATCTATGTGTTCTGCCTTATATACACATATTTACCTACCAACTGTCATATTTTTCAATCCTGTCCATCCCAAAGTTGTCTGAAAGAGATCGGTTTTTGAGATCATAACGTGGATTGTATACTATTAAGAACTAGATTTAACTAACCGATCTCACAGATTTGAATGTGCCCTATCTCAGTAACATTCTTCTGCGCATTAAAAAGTTATATACCTATATCGATCTACTTTATACTTTACACAAAGAAATTATCTTCTCTTTAATATAAAAATGGATCGCTGAATGTGTTGGTAAGCGCAAATCTCGAGAGCAGCTGAACCGATTTTGACAATTCCTTTTTTACAATATTCCTTAAAGTACGAGGATGGTTCTTACGGAGAGAAAAATAAAAAAAATTAAACAATCGACTGTTAGGCGGTACAAGGTTCGCTGGGTCAGCTAGTAAATAATATTGAAAAAAAAATTACTAATAGTAACATGGTTGAATTACATTCACTTTCTACCGTTTAAAATAATATAGAAAATGTTAACGAAACTGGTAGGTGTCAGCTTCTCGTATAACTAGGCTAAGTAGGTACTGTAGCTGGGCAATGTGAATTTCTCAATTCAGAAATCAGCGGTTAGCACCAAAATTACCCTTCTTTATGCGAAGTCCTCTCAGTATCAAAGGGGAGAGCACAAGTTTGTACCGGAAAAGGTTTCATTTCAAAACATATTTTCTCCAACGTTTCGCTATTTATTCTCAGGAAATTCTTTGAACTAAGCACCGACTAAGGAAGACTTATCAAGTTGCTGCGGCGACATTTTATATAAGCGAGAGAGTTACGAGCCACGAATTGCTAAGAAACTAAAGTTCACTGTGCGGCAACTGGGACCAATCCACGTGTCACACAAACTGGTTCAAACAGCAAACTTTGTAAGGTTTGCTGCAAGAAATCTCTTTCAGAGATAAGCCTCGCCTTTGCACATGCCATTTCTTATGTAATGTCCTGTTAAATGTTTCGTGTGCAATCAAGTATAATAACAATAACTGGTCGCATAATTTGTTCTGTGCACACACAGAGGCGTTACTTCTAGATATTTTTTTCGACAGACAAAACGGATAAGTAGGTAAAATAGTCAGATCTGGTCGAAGGGTATGTTGTAGTGATGAAACATGAGGGAAATCGAAAAATGTGTGACGTAATTTAAATATTTGAAAGATAAGATAACATAAAATAAGATAAGAATATTCTTTATTGTACACCAGAGCACATATTATAAAACATGTAATGATACAAAGTACAATTGGCGGCCTTATTGCTAAAAGCAATTTCTTCCAGACAACCTTACGACGGAAAGTTGAAATGACAGATAGAAAAAATAAAAATGATGTAAAGAGGTTTGCACCGTTACAACACATTTTTTAGATCATAAAAAACGGTGCACAATAATCACGGTGTACCATGTCAATAACGTCCCTTTTCCCATGACTGTAAAATCTAGCAAATGCGCAGCAATTTTGCTGACACAATTGTATATACCTTATAGTACTTTCTAAGGTTAACACGAGCACTAGACATAATTAAAACTTTTTTATACGGATTTATGCTCCTTTATTAAATTTTTACAATTTTCCGACGTTTCGGAACTTTTTCAGGGGCCGTGGTCTCGGATGACTGAGGTGACAGGCGTCTTTTAGGAAGCATCAAAATTGGAAAATTGTATAAATGTAATAAACGAACATAAATCCGTACAAAACAGTTTTAATTGTAGATACCTTAGTGGAAGCGCTCGTAGGCGAACCGAGTGATTGGAATCACAATCACTTGGTTAAGCAACAACAGGCGCGGTCAGGTACAGGATGGGTGAGCGTCCCGTGACTACCGCTAGTGGCATTTTTCCGAGCGCTTCCGTGCTTCGCAAGGCACGTTAAGCCGTTGGTGCCGGCTGTCATATAATGGCAGTCGTTAAGCCATGTCAGAGGCCTTATGGGCGGCTTGATAACTTCTGACAGTAAGGCCCGCCACTGTCTTACAATCCTCCACCAACCCGGACTTGGCCCCCGTGGTGGAGTATGGCCTAACCTTCCTGCGATGCAGGCAGAGACCCGTGCCCCAGCAGTGGGGACATACAAGGGTTGATAACGATACCTTAGTTAGCGCATAGGGGCGCTAACTAGCGCCACCAATGGCATAAAAATCATAACTTGTATTATAATACGTTTTTATCTAAAAGTAACATGAGAAATCTTAACAACTGTGACAACTAATTTTAGAACATACAGCCTACACATTGCTGTGTGGTGTCGGCCTAGAGAATAGCACCAACCCAATTCTTCCCGCGGGTGTCGTAAAAGGCGACTAAGGGACACAAACCGGGGGGTGGGCAGCAGCGCCCCCTGCAGTACAATTCCACCGAACTGCGATCCCCAACCCGCATGCCCAGCGTGGGGATTATGGGCAGTACCCCCTATGATAGCCAACGTGGCGCTCTTTAGGGGAGGGCTATGTCCAGCAGTGGACTAGTATAGCCTGACGACGACGATGATGATGACAGCCTAGAATGTAATATAAATCTCCTACAGTGGAAGGCAGTAGACTACATAAAAGAAAAAGTTTATGATGATTATATTCTTTTTAATGCGTGCTAAGGACAAATTTAAAAACCTATTTAGAGGCTAAAAATTCCACCCGTGCCGGGACTCGAACCCGCGACCTCTGGCTAACCGTGCCTCTGGCAATGAAAGATTAAAAAAGTTTCATAAAAAAGTGATCATAATAATTTAGTAATAAGGCCGCCACTTGTACTGTACTGTTATTTTATAAGTCTCTTATGTAATCCTTGGTGTACATGCAATAAAGAATATTCTATCTATCTATCATAAAAAAGTTTATGACCATTGAAATCTTTCACGAGAGGGCCCTTGTCACACTTCACCTACTAAAAACCAACTCGTAGTAGTAGAATTAAATCGTAATTCTAAGGGCCTCTTTCACAATCTGCAAATAAAGTTCCGGATAAGCTATCCGCAACTAGGGCTGCCGTTTGTTCTAAATTGAAGCCATAAACGAACACATGCAATATAAGAATATTTATTTAAATTTAGAACAAACGGCAGCCCTGGTTGCGGATAGCTTATCTGGAACTTTATTTGAACATTGTTCTAAATTTAAATAAATATTCCTATATTGCGTGTGTTCGTTTATAGCTTCTAATTTAGAACAAACGGCAGCCCTGGTTGCGGATAGCTTATCCGGAACTTTATCTGCAGATTGTGAAGGGCAGGCTCTAAATATAATTCAAATTATAATTTAAAATTAAACTCGCAAATTACCCAGTTACTGAAGTAAACTATTCTGCTTGTTACTTCCTCAAGATACAAGAGCGACCTCTACAGTTTCTTAAGACAAATGGCTTTGTGAAACAAATAGCACCCAAATCTAATTTTGGAGCCTTCCCAACCGTCAGTTAGGGCCCCAAGCCCTCCATTTGAAAATGGAACACTCATTTGGTATGGTGATTTATTCCAAACTATTCATAGTTTATTTACTTTACCGTGTTCCTGTCAGGAGTGAGGGATGGTTATAGAATGCGTGGCGCTTACCTGAAAGAAAAATAAATCATATTAGATAATATATTTTCATAAGAAAGTATTATGACGGAGTGGTTTTGTAAAGGCTCTGCTAAGCCTCTAAATAGGTTTTAAAAGTTAAACGTACGAGGAATAAATGAATATTTTTTTACATACAAAAAGACAGTTTTGTTTCAAGAAAAACTGAGAAAACACACTAAAAATAAAGTTTGGAGGCGTTTTTCAAGCATCATCTCCCTAGATGTACTATTATTCTCCCTAGATGCCCCTTTATAACAAAAAAAATATATAGTTATATATTAAACGGGTAAAATCGCGATTATTTATAAGGTAAAACCCCGTTTGACCCGTTTAATATATAACTGTGTATGAGTATCGCGAATCATTAAGAAATACTAAAAAAAAATATAGTGAATTAAATCAGACAAACTAGGTGAAACCAGCGGTCGCGGGTTCGAGTCCCGGCATGGGTGGAATTTTTAGCCTCTAAATAGGTTTCGAAAGTAGGTGAAAGTAGTAAGGAAATATCTGTGTAATTTCCTTTTTTTATGTACAATAAAGTCTGACTATTGCAGTCTACACTACACTGCAGTGTGGTGTGGCGGTATGTACTCGTGAATTAAATGGGTACCAGGCACGAAGGAGACGTTTGACCAAATTAAAGTTGAAACAGCACCTGCTCTTTCTTTGCTAATATTATTATTTATCTATAATAATGTATTGACGGCCTCAGTGGCGCAGCGGTCAGACACGCTGACTGTAAAACCAAAGCTCTCAGGTTCGATCCCCGGCCGGGTCAAACTAGGAAACGAACTTTACTAGTTTGTCTCGGCTCTTTGATGTTGTTATCTACGTATTTATTGTATTAGATCTATCGTCGAGTTAGCACCTGTACCACAACTCATCTGTTGTGTACTATGGGGTGTACTATTTGTGTTGTTGTTTCTAGTTCCCACGACACAGGGTATCCTAGTGTTGGGCCAGAAGCAATGTATGCGCCTGATTGTAAATGTTATGTTATGTGAAACATATTTTTTAATATTGGTGTACTCTATACATTTTGTAGTTCTTTAAGTTATATCTCTCAAGGTCTTGTTGTGTACTATTTTATGTTGTGTACTCCTCTTAGTATGGGGCTAACTTCCGAATCCGCGGTGGCCACGTGTAGTAATTAAGCCTATACTCTCTCACTGAGAGAGTCTGTTCCCGTTATTCAGGTACTTTTTCGAAAGAGACGTTATGCGGAGTGTTCATTATTCGAAATGGACATCCTGTGAATGATACATTTTGCGAAAGAGTAATTTTGAGAAGTGGCCATTTCGCGGACGGTGGCTATTTTGCGATGGAGCGCTCTGAGCGACCTGTTCTTGATACAAAGCATTACAACTAACTACCTCTAACTTCGTTGTCTGGAAGAGATTACTTTTAGTGATAATGCTGCCGTCTGTACTCTTAGGTTAAGATATATCTGTGTAATTTCCTTTTTTATGTACAAAATTTCCTCTATCTATCTACGTGTCAAAGTACTGTCAACACTTGTAAGGGGCCACTGAATGCATATAGTCTCTAACCAGCTATGAATGAGTATCAATATGCTATCACTCCCAACCTATCACATCGACCTCAAAACACCAGGCTGTCAGAGCCCTGGAGCAAAAAATGCTTATTGGATCTTCTAATATTACTAACGACATGTTGACCTCTCGCCTCATACTAGACGGTTGTGATACCGAGCCACCAAAGGCCGACCCAACATCAGAGCAATATGTAGCCCTAATACCTACACAGGAATAACTCGTCATGTATCGGCCACAGATGGACGCGGAAGCCACTCTTTGGGACTTTGTAGTTTCGTAAAAGTAAAGGATGTAATAAAGGATCGCCCGCCACTGTCTTACAATCCTCCACCAACCCGGACTTGGCCCCCGTGGTGGAGTATGGCTAACCTTCCTGCGATACAGGAAGAGACCTGTGCCCCAGCAGTGGGGACATACAAGGGTTGATAACGAACAAACAAAGGAAACGATCTAATAGATCTGTAAAAGATCATCGATCCTGGATCTAAGAGATCAGAGTAAGATCAGCCACTAGTCTTGCAAGCCTCCACCAATACGGACATGGCCCCCGGGGTGGAGTATGGCCTATACCTTCCTCAGGGAAAAGACCCGTGCCCATCGGTGGGGACATAATGAGTTGATGATGTGGATGATGAGATCTGTTCAAACCTGTGAAAGACTGTAAAACGAAAGACTCGCAAAATATTCTTTATTAGACGTACCACAAATACATCCAGACACATAAGTTTAATTTGTGAGGTAATAGCCGACGTTATTTGACGAACTGTACGTAATACAGAGAGTATTGTTAAGAGGTTCGAAATTTCACTGATGCCGGTAAGTCGCCCATTAGCTCAGTTGGGAGAGCGCTGGTACGGTTAGCCAGAGGTCGCGGGTTCGAGTCTCGGCATGGTTTGAATTGTTAGCCTCTATACAGGTTTTAATAAATGGTCCTTAGCACGGGTTAGTGCATTAAAAGAATATAATCATGTTTCATTACTTCAGAAATAACTCTTTACATGGGGATTTGCCCCGCCATACGCCATCCTATATGCCTGTATAAGGTAGGCTTTCTGTCCATCAAACTGTCGTCGCGTGGCCGTACGTTTCCGAGCTCCGTTTTGTATGCGAGGCCGGCCGGAGTCAACGGCCCCGCTAACGATCGCCGGGTAGGGTCACCCGACTCACCCGCTAAAAGGGAGCCGATGAGTTCTGCGACTATCTTGCCGACGTGCTCGATGAGTCATGCGGCTCGATACGCGCGCAGAGATCGGTCTGCGCTTTGGACTGGTTCTCCAGCAATTTCGGGGAGAAATAAACAACCAAATTAGAAGAAGAAGAAATATAAATATCGACCAAATAGGGGATGTAATAGCATAAGGGAAGATAAAAAGTACCCAGAACCGGCGTGCGTGAATGCAACGACTTTTGAACGTTGATGAAGCGAAGGTGATCTATCAGGATCGTGACAAGTGGCAGTCCCTGGTCTCTGCCTACCCCTCTGGGATACAGGCGTGAGGTTATGTATGTATGTATGTATGTATGTATGTATGTATGTATGTATGTATGTATGTATGTATGTATGTATGTATGTATGTATGTATGTATGTATGTATGTATGTATGTATGTATGTATGTATGTATGTATGTATGTATGTATGTATGTATGTATGTATGTATGTATGTATGTATGTATGTATGTATGTAAATATCAGTGTCAGCTGTATTACGAGTACATATAAATATAATACAGCTGACATTGAAAACAGCTCTATATTATACTATTTTTATTTTAATGCACTAACCCGTGCTAAGGAACAAATTTAAAAACCTATTTAGAGGCTAAAAATTTCACCCATGCCGGGATTCGAACCCGCAACCTCTGGCACGGATAGCCAGAGGTTGCGGGTTCGAATCCCGGCATGGGTGAAATTTTTAGCCTCTAAATAGGTTTTTAAACAGCTCTATAGTTTTATTAGATTAAATTCAATTGAAAATAAAAATGTATTTCTGTGCATCAAATTTTGTATAGAACTGTACATATTCTAGATATTTTAATATTACTTTCAGACCGGGAAGCTTGGACGGCCATGAGGGAGCTTTATGTCCTGCAGCGGGCGATTACATTGTGTTTTATGCTCTTTATTACACTTTAATAAATTTATTACAAGTATATAAACAATGTGCAAATAGTTAAACTAAAATTATTTGCAAGAGTCACACAGGCAAAGGTACAATGAAATAGACATACCAACAACAAATCAAATAGACAGATATTAGATAAAGACATTAGTAGTCGCGGTGTGTCTGCTGCTGCAACAGACTACCTCAGCGGTGTGTTAATGATTTGAGACCTCGCGCTGGTTAGAACTGAACATCTGAGTCGTTGGAGTTCGGCGATGTATAACTCCCGCCAAATAAATGATCAAATGGCTGCGAAATCTTTTGAATTATTTCGGGTGGTGGTGGTTCATTGGTGGGAATTAGAATTCATCGGAATTGTGTTTCGTAAAAATTGTAAATTACCAAATTTTTTGTCCTACTTGTCCGTTGCAAACTCATTGAGACTAAGCGGATTTTTGTTCAAGATACCTATGGGGTGTTATGGTAGCGATACCATTCGCTAACCGTGAAGGAAAACATCGTGAGGAAATCTGGTTGTTCAATTCAAATTCAAATCAATTTATTTCAACGTAAAGAATTTACATTCTGTTTACTGAATGTAATGTAATGTAACAATGTACAATGTAAAATGTAAGCCCACGCCTTCGGGCCGTATTGTAGCGGAGAAAAAGGCAGCGGAAAAAAAAAACTCCACTCTGACCATCTTTTCTCAAATCATCTTAAAGCCAAATACATCAGTTGCCATATATAAACATAATAAGATTTCATGATTGCCATTAACAACCCTAAATGCCAAAGCATTAGTGAAATGTCTCACAATAATAGGGGAAAACATAAGTGCTGCGGCCAGACACACGAACAGCACTCGTTCACGAGCATAACGCAGCGGTCAGCCATCACCACTCTCAACCATTTTGGAGGGAGATAGATGACCCGAACACCACGCTTCCATCCGAATAAATGAACACTACGAATATAGGGTAGTACTTAATGTAATTAAAAGGCTACTGAAAAACTATTTTTTTTTTCATCTCCCCATGTTGTTTCTGGTTCCCACGACGCAGGGTATCCTAGTGTTGGCCAGAAGCATTGCATGTGGCTGTATGTAAATGACATGACATGACACGACACGACACGACACGACACTACACGACACGACACGAAACGACACGACACGACACGACATGACATGACATGACATGACATGAGATGTCATGTTATGACATATTATGTTATATTAACAGTAAACTTTTATTACTACGTTATATCCTGACAGCCTGATATAAAACAAATGAAAATTCATCAAAGTAGCCTCCCTGCCGGGAAGCCTTAATTGGTGTCAATTACGTTAGGAATTGCTCAACTAGCTTTATCAGCTCTTATGGGTGACCATAGCCTCCAAGTAATTGGTATATTTTGGTAGCCGTCGCTAGCAAATTATTCAAGTTTCGAGAGAGTCAGGAGGAAGGGTGAAAGAAGCTACCTATAGGGAACATAATGAAAATTAATTAGGATGACATTGAAGGATAATTATGGTTAACTCACAAAGAAATATAATTTTGGGAAAAAGACTTAAAAAAATCGATTCCACTAAAACATACTCAAAAAGTTACTTTAACGCTGTCCTAATACTCTTAATGGAATCAACATTTTATAACTAGGACTGTTAGTTTTCAATATTTATAATCACAAATGAACATTTATGTATTATTTAAATACTCTCTTAGAACTTTACAACTTATACTATTTTTATTTTTAATGCACTAACCCGTGCTCCAGTAATCCCGTAATCCCGGCATGGGTGGAATTTTTAGCCTCTAAAATAGGTTTTTGAAACTTTACAACTAGCTTGAAATAAAATCCCGTAAAAGACATCTAAGTTTACAAGTATATCTTTGTTCTTGGCAATAAATGGTTATTCATTCGTTCTTCCGTCCGTCCGTCCGTCCGTCCATCCATCCGTCCATTCATTCATTCATTCATTCATTCATTCATCCATCCATCCATCCATCCATCCATCCATCCATCCATCCATCCATCCATCCATCCATCCATCCATCCATCCATCCATCCATCCATCCATCCATCCATCCATCCATCCATCCATCCATCCATCCATCCATCCATCCATCCATCCATCCATCCATCCATCCATCCATCCATCCATCCATCCATCCATCCATCCATCCATCCATCCATCCATCCATCCATCCATCCATCCATCCATCCATCCATCCATCCATCCATCCATCCATCCATCCATCCATCCATCCATCCATCCATCCATCCATCCATCCATCCATCCATCCATCCATCCATCCATCCATCCATCCATCCATCCATCCATCCATCCATCCATCCATCCATCCATCCATCCATCCATCCATCCATCCATCCATCCATCCATCCATCCATCCATCCATCCATCCATCCATCCATCCATCCATCCATCCATCCATCCATCCATCCATCCATCCATCCATCCATCCATCCATCCATCCATCCATCCATCCATCCATCCATCCATCCATCCATCCATCCATCCATCCATCCATCCATCCATCCATCCATCCATCCATCCATCCATTCATTCATTCATTCATTCATTCATTCATTCATTCATTCATTCATTCATTCATTCATTCATTCATTCATTCATTCATTCATTCATTCATTCATTCATTCATTCATTCATTCATTCATTCATTCATTCATTCATTCATTCATCCTAATATCTACTGAACAATCAAATTAAGTAAATTGCAAGGTCTGTTTAGAACCATCGCTAACGGGTTCTGCCAAACTACTAAAACTTCGAAGGTTTCCGTCTGAAATTGACGCCCAAGCTTTCCAGGATAGTTGGTAAAGCAAAGTGAACCCTGCAACAACTTTAATCCGTAAATAAAACATGTTGCCAAAGTAACAAGTTGGATCTATTGTCCGCCCAACATCCAGTCACCGGTAGACGTGAGTTTGTGGCTGCTATTCAAATAAAAGAAAAGAAATATTTAGCTGAGCATAGTCCTCATTTCTTTCACGCCAACCCATTAGGTCCTTTGCTAGTACCGTCTAATGTTTCCCAGACACCATTTCACTGACGTCAGCTCACCGGTCGGGGGCAGCAAATTGAACTAAAACGCACTTTGAATAGAAGAATAAGAATAAAAAAGTTTATTGCCATAAATTACACGCACGATTAGCAAAAAATCTTACAGCTAATTTAAATAATAAATATATAGGGTGACTTAAATTTATAAATTTATAAAAAAGAAGCGCTCGTGGCCTAGGCGAACCGAGTGATTGGAATCAATCACTTGGTTAAGCAACAACAGGCGCGGTCAGGTACGGGATGGGTGAGCGTCCCGTGACTACCGCTAGTGGCATTTTTCCGAGCGCTTCCGTGCTTCGCAAGGCACGTTAAGCCGTTGGTGCCGGCTGTCATATAATGGCAGTCGTTAAGCCATGTCAGAGGCCTTATGGGCGGCTTGATAACTTCTGACAGTGAGGCCCGCCACTGTCTCACAATCCTCCACCAACCCGGACTTGGCCCCCGTGGTGGAGTATGGCCTAACCTTCCTGCGATGCAGGAAGAGACCCGTGCCCCAGCAGTGGTGACATATAAGGGCTGATAACGATAATTTATAAATTAGATACCTAATTAGAAAATAGAAAAAATTAATTTAACAAAATCAAGAATTAATATTTTTATCAAGTTTAATTTAGGCAATTCTTAAGAAATTGACGAATCGGGAAAGTGACGAATTAACGATAGTGACGAATTAGCGAAAGTGACGAGTACGATGCACTAACTCATAGGAGCGGGCTCAGCTGTTTCGCTAGATTTGAAAATAAAAACTAGCGGCGCTGGTTTTAAGCGTGTCCTTTTTGCATGTTTATTTTGTTTCCGAAATTATAGCGTAGAGGGCGCGTAAATCTTAAAGTCAACTAGTCTTTACTAAATAAAACTATATTTCTGCGTGAAATTATTTCTGTTATACTATATGTATTTAAGTTTTGTGTGCTTATGCTTATGTTTTGTGTGTGTGTGTATGTGTGTGTGTGTGTGTGTGTGTGTGTGTGTGTGTGTGTGTGTGCGCGTGTGTGTGTGCATGTGTGTGTGTGTGTGTGAGTGAGTGTAAGTGGAGGCAGAGGACTCGTAATTGCCATTCCCACTAACAAAAGTGACTTTGGAGGCCATATATCGGCAAACGCAGAGTAGGACGACGAGCCACAAGCTGGAAGCAAGCTTACAGCCGGTTTTGGCGAGCACATATCAACTCTGTACGCGCACTACAAACTTCGAAATTCCTGCATCGTGCAATCAAAGTGTTTCAAATGACATACCAGAAATATAACGTCCGACTAACAACAGTTAGAACGGCCGTCCCCAGGCATACGAACTGCCTAGTGGGAATATTATAGTGAAAAAGCACGATCACCCGCTATTTCTTGTACGGTATTTTTGGAAATCCATGGAGGAGGCCTATGCCCGGCAATGGATTTCTTGTGGCTGAACGATGATGATGATGAAAAGTGACTTGAGGGTAGACCACTACCCTTACTATGGCAACTACAACGTTACCGAAATCTCGGTAATTAAGGAAATTACGTTTTACTTAATAAATAATCGCGATTATACCTGAGTAATGGTTGGCTGCCATGTAATGGCAGTCGTTAAGCCATGTCAGAGAGCTTATGGGCGGCTTGATAACTTCTGACAGTAATGCCCGCCACTGTCTTACAATCTTCCACCAACCCGGACTTGGCCCTAGGGTTGCCAACCTTAATAAATAATATAGTATCCTACTATATTAGGGGTTCAAATACTATATTAAAAATATATATATATATATATATATATATATATATATATATACTACTATATTCTGAGTAAAAATCAATTTTAATAATTTATATTCAGAAATTATTCAAATCAACAAAATTTTGGGCATAGTACTTTCTGAACAAAAATTTCCTTCTAAATCAACCGTGAAAAAATGGCAGGAAGTTTTTCTCCTAATAGATTCAGATTTGCCTAATATTTTAATAAATCATATCATTTCTTCTTTCAATTCCTGCTACCTCAGCATTCACAGAGCGCATATTTTCGGTCATGAAGACTGGAGAAATGGGGAGACGAGCGTAACAGGGCTAGCTTGAATTTAATTAAAGCTGAATTATTGGTGTTTTTTTAACTTAAAACTTGATTGTAATGAATCATTTCATTATTTTCTTCTAAATGAAAATATTATTATTAAGGCGCAGGGGAGTATAAAATATTATTTTAAAAAATAAAGAAAATATATAACTACATACTATTTTTTTTAACTATTATTTTGCCACCTACTATAATTTTACGGGTAATAGCTTCGAAAATACTATATTTGTCACAAAAAAAGTTGGCAACCCTACTTGGCCCCCATGGTGGAGTATGGCTTAACCTTCCTGCAATGCAGGAAGAGACCCGTGCCCCAGCAGTGGGGGCATACAAGGGTTGATATCGATACCTGAGTACTATATATCTCGATATGAGAATCACGAGTCATTAAGATATACTATTACCATTCCCAACCAACTCGATACCGAATTCGAAGGCGTCCGAATAGCGGCCTGTCGGGAACACGCCACGTCATGCCAGAACCCCCGTCACCTGTCCGCTGCCGCCGGTACTTTCGTCATCGTACGCTTCACCAACACTACTCTGTAGGCGAAGCGTATAGTAGGTGATGTGTACAAACGTCCAATGTGGAACTAACCGTCACTGTAGATCTCACAGCGATAACGGCCGGTTACGAGTACTGTCCGTTATCATCCAGTATAGGATGATAACGGACAGTACTCGTACCTACTTATGTATTAATGTGTAAGTTTATTTAACTACACCATTTTACTATATTCTTTTTCTTTCTCCTTTTTTTTTGCACGCCTGCCAACTTTTTCGTTACCTCCTGCGGTTGACTGGTAGAAAATGCTTATTGCATTAAGTTCGCTGCATTGTACGATTTTATGGTGCAATAAAGTATTAATAATAATAATAATATAAGGCCTGATTTACATTTGCTTTATTTTTATGCTTTTTAAGCATGCTTTTCATAGATCTAGAATGGAATAGAGGCGCCAAAAGCGTATACCCGTAAATCATAGCAATTTATTTAGCTTTGGGGTCTTCTTTTGAATGAATGAATGAATGAATGAATGAATGAATGAATGAAAAAATTTTTATTGCACTAAAAATATAATTTGTCCAAAGGCGAGCTTAATTAGTATTAAGGTGGAAGGTGGAGCTGGAAGAAAATAGTATCTTGTGATAGTATTTTCTTGCAGCTCCACCTTCCACCCACGATGATGCAGACAAAGGAAGGGGTCGTGCCGGTAAACAATATAATATAAGAGTGATTTATTACATATTTATTTCTTTTCTTCAAATCTTTTGGGGTTTTCGCGTCAGGCGCGCGTGGTAATAAAGCCCATAATTTCTCTCTCTCTCTCTCTCTCTCTCTCTCTCTATGCGGAAAGGCCTGCCCCTTTATTTTATTTTTATTGTAAGCCTACAAATTTTTCCTAAATTTTTTTCTAATAATTCGCTATCCATTACGGGTGTACTCTTGACGTCTCTATTCAATTCTAGATCTATGTAAAGTATGCTTAAAAAGCATGAAAATAAAGCAAATGTAAATCAGGCCTAGATTTACTTTCTTTTTTCTTTCTTCTTTTTCAGCCTATATTAGTCCACTGCTGGACACAGCCCTCCCCTAATGAGCGCCATAGCGCAAGGTTGTACTATCATTTGGGGGTAATGCCCATAATGGTAGATTTACTTTACTGGTGTGTAAAACAGGTATCAATTCATCCATAACATGTTTAGGATGATTTGATTGGTCAGAGTGGAGTTTTTTTCTCGCTGTATTTATCTCTACTACAACTCGACCTGAAGACAGGCAATAACAATAACATTGTACACTGACATTCAACGAAAAGATTGTAAATTCTTTACGTTGAAATAACTTTATCATTTCTGATATACTACACGAATTATTAGCTCTATAATTCTATTATGATTCATAGCTCTAGAATAGCACTATTAATTCGCATGTTTACTGATATAATGTACCTACTCATAATGTAGACGGCCTCGGTGGCGCAGCGGTTTGGCACGCTGGCTGTAAAACCGAAGGTCTCGGATTCGATCCCCGGCCGGGTCATACTAGGAAACGAACTTTTCTAGTTTGTCTCGGGTCTTGGATGTTATCTATGTATTTATTGTATTAAATCTATCATCGAGTTAGCACCTATAACACAAGTAATTTAGTTGTACTTAGTATAGGGCTAACGAGATCTGTGTAATATGTCCAAGAATATTTATTTATTTAGATCAATGAAAAACCTCGCACGATACGAGGTTTAACATTGGTCTTAATTGGTCGAAATACTATAAATGTACGTCTCTCCCGAATTTTCATGTCAGCACCTTCCCTTGTGTCAGTACTATAGTGCCAATAAGTAGTAACATTTTAACATAACATAACATTTACATACAAGCACATACATTGCTTCTGGCCCTACACTAGGATACCCTGTATCGTGGGAACCCGAAACAACGACATCACAAATGAAATGAAATGTAAAGGTTTTATTCAAAGTAGCACAGAAACTGCGGCTTAATGAACGTCACAATTCAAACTAGGTGTCCATTTCAAAATCTAGATCATTTTGGAGAAAAAATGGACAAAAAAACTCCAAACTTAGTCTTTTCAAAGTCCTTAATTAACATAGTTTACATAATTATTATAAAACATTTCGCTATCCATTACGGGTGTACTCTTGACGTCTCTATTCAATTCTAGATCTATGTAAAGTATGCTTAAAAAGCATGAAAATAAAGCAAATGTAAATCAGGCCTAGATTTACTTTCTTTTTTCTTTCTTCTTTTTCAGCCTATATTAGTCCACTGCTGGACACAGCCCTCCCCTAATGAGCGCCATAGCGCAAGGTTGTACTATCATTTGGGGGTAATGCCCATAATGGTAGATTTACTTTACTGGTGTGTAAAACAGGTATCAATTCATCCATAACATGTTTAGGATGATTTGATTGGTCAGAGTGGAGTTTTTTTCTCGCTGTATTTATCTCTACTACAACTCGACCTGAAGACAGGCAATAACAATAACATTGTACACTGACATTCAACGAAAAGATTGTAAATTCTTTACGTTGAAATAACTTTATCATTTCTGATATACTACACGAATTATTAGCTCTATAATTCTATTATGATTCATAGCTCTAGAATAGCACTATTAATTCGCATGTTTACTGATATAATGTACCTACTCATAATGTAGACGGCCTCGGTGGCGCAGCGGTTTGGCACGCTGGCTGTAAAACCGAAGGTCTCGGATTCGATCCCCGGCCGGGTCATACTAGGAAACGAACTTTTCTAGTTTGTCTCGGGTCTTGGATGTTATCTATGTATTTATTGTATTAAATCTATCATCGAGTTAGCACCTATAACACAAGTAATTTAGTTGTACTTAGTATAGGGCTAACGAGATCTGTGTAATATGTCCAAGAATATTTATTTATTTAGATCAATGAAAAACCTCGCACGATACGAGGTTTAACATTGGTCTTAATTGGTCGAAATACTATAAATGTACGTCTCTCCCGAATTTTCATGTCAGCACCTTCCCTTGTGTCAGTACTATAGTGCCAATAAGTAGTAACATTTTAACATAACATAACATTTACATACAAGCACATACATTGCTTCTGGCCCTACACTAGGATACCCTGTATCGTGGGAACCCGAAACAACGACATCACAAATGAAATGAAATGTAAAGGTTTTATTCAAAGTAGCACAGAAACTGCGGCTTAATGAACGTCACAATTCAAACTAGGTGTCCATTTCAAAATCTAGATCATTTTGGAGAAAAAATGGACAAAAAAACTCCAAACTTAGTCTTTTCAAAGTCCTTAATTAACATAGTTTACATAATTATTATAAAACATAGAACTCATAGATTGTACTGGCTTTAATTCCAGCAATTAAAACATGTAAACATGCAAGACCTGGGCTTTTTTTGTTCCCAGCCGGGATTCAAACCCGGGACCTCTTGCATGGTACGCAGACGCGCTACCGCTACGCCACAGAGGTCGTCATATTAATAGTCACAAGTCACAACGTTTGTCGCTACAGCGTCATTCGAAACTGCGTAAGGATAATAATAATAAGGATAGTAATCACAAGCAGCAGCCCCAAGTAGTACTCTTTAGCTGTATTCAGCCTTAGTATCAAGATTTTGGAAATCGAAGACCGCCTGAGCTACGTTATAGAACATCAATTTCCTACTATAATCTGCTTAGGCACACAGACATTACGTAAATGTGTGCGTGCCACGCTTTTAAGGAGAATTTGTTTCGACACACTATGTCTCTGCACAAGGTTGTCTGAAAGAGATCACTTTTAGTGATAAGGCCGCCGTCTGTACTCTTAGGTTAAGAAATATCTGTGTAATTTCCATTTTTGTGCACAATAAAGTGTATTCGTATAACATTTACAGAATTTTCCCACAACGGCCTTAGTGTGAAACTACCAGTCCGATGATGTCGTGTTATTAATGTTATCGTTAAATGTGGAACCGGCAAACTGAGGGCAAACCTCTTTGTTATCTATCCAACTGAAGACTGGGTGCTTGCTATTTAGCAGTGTGTTTTTGTGTTTTAGCAACTGTAAAGGCACAGTAAAGGTAAAGACTTATGAGACGGTTTGGTGCCTAGCGGGTGCCACTACAGGTGAATTTCAATCTCTCGGACGAAGGCAGAATTTAACTTGAGGTAAGCACGTTTGAGAAGCGCTAGTGGCTTAGCGCAACCGTGCGATTGGAATCAATTACTTAGGTTAAGCAGCATCAGACCGCAAGCAGGTGCGGTCTGATGCTGGATGGTCGCTAGTGGCATTTTTGCCGAGTACTTTCGTGCTTCGCAAGGCACGTTAAGCCGTTGGTGCCGGCTGTCATGTAATGGCAGTCGTTAAGCCATGTCCGAGGCCTTATGGGCGACTTGATAACTTCTGACAGTAAGGCCCGCTACTGTCTTACAATCCTGCACCAACCTGGACTTGGCTCCCGTGGTGGAGCATGGCCTAACCTTCCTGGAAGAGGAAAGGAAGAGACCCGTGCCCCAGCAGTGGGGATAAACAAGGATTGAATTAGATATTTTGTTAAACCGGAACCGGCGTACGTGCATGCAACTACTTATGAACGTTCATGAAGCGAAGGTGATCTGTCAGGATCGTGGCAAGTGGCAGTCCCTGGTCTCTGCCTACCCCTCTGGGATACAGGCGTGAGGTTATGTATGTATGTATTTTGTTAAATGTATGATATACACCTGTATATCATAGATTGCCAAATGTTACATTAATAACCTTATTAATGTAACATTTGGCATTGATATACAGATTATTATGGTAACGTTTGTTCATTAAATTTTAGCTGCTTAATCAAAGTGTGTAAAAATTAACCACCCTTTTTATCTCGCTTAATTTTAATGGCGTTAGGAAACGAAAAATATGGTGCATTATACCCCAACCTTTGCGTATTGACTAAAGCCTGTCCTATTTTCGATCACTGGCAGCACAATAGACATTCGGCAGTAAAACCGCTCAACATGTAACTTGCAGATATAAACGTGCAGACAGCTACATGTCTATAAAATTTATGGCTTTTGAATTGCCGAAATGGCTATAAAACTGGGACAATTCAGCAAAATTGCCTGCTTCGATTGCAAAGTGTTTTACGCATTAACTTATCTACGAGCGGACTAAAATCACAAATAAGCAACCGAGTGTTTGTTGAGCGATATCGTCAGACTCCGTGCTTCACATACGTAACGTCTCTGGTTCGACTCCCAGATGTAATAATGTAGATGGATAAATCTTTAGATAGATACATAGAGAACACTTAATTCTGCATAAAAAAGGAAATTGCACAGATTAAATAAATAAATATTCATGGACATATTACACAGATAGCGCTAGCCCTGTACTAAGTACAACTAAATAACTTGTGTTATAGGTGCTAAGTTGACGATAGATTTAATACAATAAATACATAGATAACATCCAAGACCCGAGACAAACTAGAAAAGTTCGTTTCCTAGTTTGACCCGGCCGGGGATCGAACCCGAGGCATTCGGTTTTACAGTCAGCGTGCCAAACCGCTGCGCCACCGAGGCCATCCCTCAGATTAACCTAAGAGATGGCAGCCTTATAACTAAAATTATATCAAACTTGCTCTGGACCGAGCCGCCTGGAGAAAGGAAATTCGGGAGGGCCGCAAGGCCAGCGACGAAGTACGGAGCCTGGCACTGGCGAACAAGAGAGTCAGGAGGCACCAAATCCACACCGACCCGACTGCTAGCTCTTCCTTTGTATGTCCTACATATAGTAGGGATTTACGCTCCCGAATCAGACTTTTTGATGCACATGTCAACTCTGCGCGCGCACTACAAACTCCAACATTCCTGCATCGCCCAATAAAAGTGTTTCACATGACATACCATAAATATAACGTCCGACTAACAACAGTCGGAACGGCCGTCCCCAGGCATATGATCTGCCTGGCGGGAAATTTCCCTTTATAGTGGAAGAGCACGATCACACGCTCTTCCCTATAAGTCATTTAAAAAATTGTCCAGTTCTTAAGCACTGCTTAAATCGTCCGTAACGAACTCAAAGGCATATCATGATGATATGAATGTTATGTACATTTTAAAAACCGTGGCTAACCGTGCCAGCGCTCTCCCAACTGAGCTAATGGGTGACTACCGGCATCGGTGAAATTTCGAACCTCTTTACAATACTCTCTGTATTACGTACAGGCAGCGGCATCTAGTTCAAGTAATTTGCATCACTTGCAGCCCCAAGTACCTACGTTATGTATATTGGTCAGCGCTTACTATGTAGGTACAATGGCCCAACTATGAGCCTAAGTGCGGAATCCTCAGCTCTAACTAGGTGTAGCTGTCAATATAAAGTAGCATCGTAATAGCATATTATTCGTAAAAAATATAAAATAGCTACTGGACTGCAATAGTTTTACGGCGTTATCTATAAATAAACTTTCGTTTCGTTTAACGATATTATATAAAGGATGGATGGAGATGCATGATAAATTCTGTCTGGTTTAATAATTGTTGCATAATGTTTAATAATTGTTTATATGTGTAAAGAATACCATTTAGTCTTAAAGCGGGTTAGTTGAGGCTGCAATGCTGTATAATTTTGATGAAATACCCATGAAATTTTTTTAATTATAAATGAATGATTAAATAAATAAATTCAAGTATATGTCAACGAAAATGTTATGTCCTCAGGCCACATTTATGACAAGGCAATTACTTTATTTTTTATACAGTCGCTGAAGATATTAGATTGTGTGAGCGAGACAGCATGCGAGACGTAAGAGCAGCCTTAAGTTTGAGCACCACGTTATGACGTCACCGCGACACTTGTCACGCGGAGAGCAACGTTTTGCTACCCGACCGGTTTAAAGAGGCGGGTACGTAAAGTCACGTTTATGTAAACGGCTTTGTCCTCGGACGGGTAGCAAACGGGTAGTTCACGTTGGACAAAACCGGCCAAGTTCGTGTCGGTTCACGCGCAGGCTAGGGTTCCGTATAAGGAGGGGGTTTTTACCTACTTTACAGAAATAACAACTTCATGAAATGTTATTTTCAATGGGATTTATACGAAGTATTCCTTTTTAACTTTATAGTACTAGTTAACTTTTAAAGCCTACATAACCGTGCTAGTTTTTGTTTGAAGTTATATACTGACCTGAACATTTTCACGTTTCTACAATCAACCATTAAGCCGGGGGAGGGTACTCTCACAAAAAATTGCCCTTTAAAGCTTAATATAAGTAGCAGTAAGCAGTAAGGCCCGCCACTGTCATACAAACCTCCACCGACCCGGACTTGGCCCCCGTGGTGGAGTATGGCCTAACCTTCCTGCAATGCAGGAAGAGACCCGTGCCCCAGCAGTGGGGACATACAGGGTTGCAATCGATAATAGCAAACGGAACCCTGAATCGAAAATTAGTTTTCCTACACCCTTAATACTTTTAAATTACCAATTCAAGACTACTTTACACGATATTGTAGATGAGAAAAAAATCCATTACCAATTTTGGTGCGCTGCAGAGAAAGTACCCTAAATTTCTTTTCATAAATCGGCTTTAAATCCGTCTTAAGAGTGTTTTAGTAAGATCGACTTTTAGTAAATGAGACTGTTAGGTTTTAATTTATGTTCTTCCAGCCTAGCGCCAGCGAACACATAATTAATTCCTCTCGAAGACTGAGAAGCAAATATTAACATTCCATAATTTAATAAAATGGAGAGTATCAAGAGTACTACTGACAATTTTTTTTTATGTAGCCTATAAACGTCTCACTGCAGGGCACAGAGTGCTTAGTGCGAGTTTGCAGATCCAATCGAATAACTTTACTACCGCGTTAATCGAGCATTGAGTAGTGAGTATGAGTAAGTTAACCGTTCGAACTGAACAAAACGCTGTCACAGTACAACTCGCACTCGCGTTTGTTCGTGTTTTGGCTGGTAAACGTGTTCACTTCTCAACGTAAACCATTACAACTCGCACTCAGCAATTTTAATTTCCATACTTGTCGCTAGGTGGCGCTTCCTCAATGCCATAGAAATATGAGTTTACGTTAAAACGATCGAGTAGTTAAAAAACTCGCACTAAGCACTCTAAGCTTCTCTCAGAGAGAGAGTATCTTTTAGAGAGAGATAAGATAAGATAAGAATATTCTTTATTGTACACCAGGAAAAAACAAACAAAAAATAATTACAAAGATACAGTACAATTGGCGGCCTTATTGCTTAGAGCAATTTCTTCCAGACAACCTACGATGGAGAGTTGCTGTAGGAAAAGTGAAACGGGTAGTTGGTGCAAATATGAATGTTGATGAATGTTTACTTGTACTTAAAAATAATATACTTACACAAACCATAACAGATAATACTGTGGCGAGCACATGTCAAGTCTGCGCGCGCACTACAAACTCCAACATTCTGCATCGCGCAATCCAAGTGTTTCAATGACATACCATAAATACAATGTCCAACTAACAATAGATGGACCGGCCGTCCCCAGGCCTACGATCTGCCTGGCGGGAAATTTCCCTTTATAGTGGAAGAGCACGATCACCCGCTCTTCCCTATAATACATAAAGCAATTTATTATAAGCAATTTATATAAGTTTCACAAGAGGATAAAAAGAAAGACATACCCACATTAAGAAAAACAATGGCAAAATAAAATAAAAAAATAATCATTAAAAAAAAAGAATAAGAGGGATAAACACAAATCATAAACCATAGAGAGAGAATTAATTAATACGCGTGACCACCTTTGCTGTGTGGTGTCGGCCTAGAGAATAGCACCAACCCAATTCTTCCCGCGGGTGTCGTAAAAGGCGACTAAGGGACACAAACCGGGGGGTGGGCAGCAGCGCCTCTTGCAGTACAATTCCACCGAACTGCGATCCCCAACCCGCATGCCCAGCGTGGGGATTATGGGCACTACCCCCCCTCCCCCTTTGCTAGCACAACGTGGCGCTCTTTAGGGGAGGGCTATGTCCAGCAGTGGACTAGTATAGCCTGACGACGACGACCCCCCCTATGATAGCATAGCGTGGCGCTCTTTAGGGGAAGGCTGTGTCCAGCAGTGGACTAGTATAGCCTGACGACGGCGAATTGATTGATGGCGCAGCTGGTAGTGTTTCCGCGGTTCCTAGGTTTTCCCAATAGCAAAGTAATGTATTGACGAGCATAACCCCACATTTTTGGTTTTTGTTACATGTTGCTTAAAGGAAATTAAATCTGAATAATTTTATTGATTGGTCGGGAGTATGGACTTCATAACCATCTATTTATATTTCATACAAATATAAATAGAGGTAATTGTAATACATCTTCAGGTATCTTGTTGCAGAATCTTATAGTAATCACCATAAAGGATTTATTTTCGTCGCCTTAGTAATTTAAACTTTAATTTAAATTTGTGTCTGATATTCACCTGATGATAGCTACCTTTATTTTCAAGAGGTTCGTAATAATTATAGTTAGAAAGAAAGGCTTTAAAACGGCAGCGGAACGCGTCAGCGAAACTGTAATCAATACAAAGGAAACAAAAGTTCAATTATCCGAACTAAACAATGATTCATATTCCCCACATGAAAAGGGGGCAATAGCAATAAATAAAACACAACTCACATCACAGTTGGCACAGCAATATAGACCTTATCGTCGACAATCACAGACAATGAAATCCGTTCAAAGCACACACGTCACCTTAGCACTCACTATGTCAATACGTCACTTAGTAGCACAAAATATAAACCTTATATAATCCGGAAACTTGAGTGTTCATTTGGTATTTCGTCACTACAGCGCTACGGGTGCGTAGCGGCTACGGCGTAGCAAGTGCTACGAGCGGTCGCTACGGAAGCCTACGGGGGACTGCGGCGATCGCGCGTCGAGAATTCTACGCGCAGGCGTAGCAAACCAAAGTCCCTACGCTTGGGTCGCACAGGAAAATAACCCTTATTGCTGACGAGTTCAGAGCTAAGTGAGCTTGACTAGCAGCTTTGTAATTCATAGGCTGACTTACTCGCGTGTTATGTCAACGCTCTCCTCTAGGCCGATAATAAAGTGGAGAAAATTCCCGAGGAGACAAAGGCTTCAAAAGTCTTTAGAAAAACGTGATCGATATTCCTTGAGCATTTCCTAGGAATGCTATGACTCATCTTGGCATTTCATCCCTCGGAAACAGCTGACTCAGGGCTCGAATGAGATGTTGATTCGACGAAAAAACTTGCCCATAATAAAATCTATAACGGAAACCATCTCAAGAGACTTTTCAAACTCAACATGATTATGGGATCGACGGCTTCGTCGGTCTAGCGGTATCAAGTTTCATTACTATGCCGGAGTTCGTCGGTTCGATTCCCGCTGACGAACTCCGGCAGTAAGTTTGTACAAATAGCCTATCGGGGTGTATTTCCTTGATTGTCATGGCGTTGCCTAGTTGCCACAGGTTACTAAGAAAGGTTATTGCGTTGTGTGAAATTAACGTAATATCGTCCATATTAACACGTACCTAGAAGACTATTTCATGTAACAAATGTGAAATTTTGTATGTATGTAAGAAAGTTTGTCACACAATCATAAGCACTCTAAATACATCCTAATGCATGTGACACACAGTCGTAAACGTGGTGATTATGCCCATATTATCTTTTTCTTTAGAGATAGATAAAGAGATTGGACATGTGGAGAGGATGAAGGAAGAAAGATTGACGAAACAAATATATATTGCGAATGTGAGTGGAAGGGCTGGTAAGGGACGTCCCAGACGGACTTACATCGACCAAATAGGGGATTCATTAGCAAATGGAAAGATAAAAAGTACCCGGAACCGACGTGCGTGCATGCAACGTTGATGAAGCGAAGGTGATCTGTCGGGGTCGTGGCGAGTGGCGGTCCCTGGTCTCTGCCTACCCCTCTGGGATACAGGCGTGAGGTTATGTATGTATGTATAGATAAAGAGAGTATAGGATTTATCACCATGCGTGATGAGGAAAGGAAACATCTGTCACACTCAGATTTTCTCACGATGTTTTTCTTGACAATTTGCGAGTGGCGCTGCAAATCGTCAACTTTGTCAATACGCTACAAAGCGTGTTGGTAAGTAACACAAACGAGTTATTTACAGTAGTAACAATGATAAACAACTTTTAAAATTATAAATAAACATTTCATTTGAATCGCACGCAAACGTAGCCGTGGCCTAATCTAGATTATAATACCTGTACTTTTTTTTATAAGCGTTCAGGGCAGGCTTTTTCTCAGGGGGAGAGAGAGAGAGGATTGGAAATTTTAAGCGCTGAAGTATTTGAACACCTCACACACTCAGATTTCCTTACGATGTTTTCCTTTATCGTTCGCGAGTGGTACTTCTACCGTAACTTCACAAACGTACATAACTTAGAAAACAAATTCTAAATTAACCAACAAATTTTAAATTACTCTGTTTAATTTTATCAGGAAAGTAATTTTGAATTTTAACAAAATTGGGCTCTATTACGTATTAGTATATGTATTTATGAAAATAAAATAACGTTAGTTAGTGCATTAAAAATAAAAATGGTGTAATCATGTGGGTACAGTAATATCGTTCCGATGTTAAACCTAGCTGCAAAGTAGGTAGTCGGGGCTGTAAGTAATGCAATTTGCTTAAGTCAGATGTCGCTGCCTGTACGTAATACAGAGAATATTGTAAAGAGGTTCGAAATTTCACTGATGTCGTGAGTCGCCCATTGGCTCAATTGGTAGAGCGCTGGTACGGATAGCCAGAGGTTGCGGGTTCGAATCCCGGCATGGGTGGAATTTTTAGCCTCTAAATAGGTTTTTTAAATAAAATAACCTGTTAATTAGAAGCACCAATAGAAGTGATCGTGGCCTAATCGAACAGTGAGTAGAATCAATCACTTGAGTTAAGCTACAACAGGCGCGGTCAGGATCAGGATGGGTGACGGTCCCGTGACTACCGCTAGTGTCATTTTTACCGAGCTCTTCCGTGCTTCGCAAGGCACGTCAAACCTTTGGTGCCGGCTGTCATGTAATGGTACATGGCAGTCGTTAAGCCATTTCGAGGTTATGTTGTGTGTTATGTATAACTTTAAATAAGCATCGCGAGTAGTTGATATTCTTGAGATTTTCTTGGCTTCTACTGGTATAGTGTAAATAGATTAATCTATCTTTAGTATCTGTTTGGCACAGAGCCCTGCAACAAAGCTTTTCATCTTAGCTTCCAGGCCATTACCGGCTTTGGATGACCTATATGTTCGCTTATGTCACTCAACTGCATCGAGTTATAGAAAGATCTCGACATAAGATGAGAGTAAAGGGCCGGTAGATACAAATTAACAAACCAAACAGTAGAGACTATGTTTGTATCCTAGTGTGGGGCCAGAAACGATGTATGTGCCTGTATGTAAATGTTATGTTATGTTTAGTAAGTTTTAGTTTTTATGGCTAATGTACAGTGAACGCAAATATTTTTGTTTAACGCACATCTTTAGGTCTAAACGTGTGATCCGAATTATGTCTGCGAACTGCAACGTAACAAAACTATATTTTTAGTTGAGAGTTCATTAAACCACCATCAGTAACAACACTATGGATCTATGTTTTATCGGAAACGTTTTATTGTTATGAAAAATACAAAACACAGAACACGGTAACGAAATTTACTATTATAAATAGTTTTATTTTTGTAGTCTACATACATCCCACAGCAGAGCACCGGCCAAGCGTGCCCAACCACGGATTGACAATTTCGAGCACTGAGATAAGTTACTAGTTTATCAATCCTTAAACTATAACACAAATCGACGGCCTCGGTGGCGCAGCGGTTGGCACGCTGACTGTAAAACCGAAGGTCTCGGGTTCGATCCCCGGCCGGGTCAAACCAGGAAAAGAATTTTTCAAGTTTGTCTCGGGTCTTGGATGTTATCTATGTATTAATTGTATTAAATCTATCGTCGAGTTAGCACCTGTAACACAACTCATTTAGTTGTAATTAGTATAGGGCTAACGAGATCTGTGTAATGTGTCCATGAATATTTATTTATTATTATTATTAAATACAAAGTTGTATTTTAGTAGTTTGCAAGAAAAAACGTTTTCTTTAGTAATATACAAGATGTTCGTACTATAACTACAATAGGTGACTCCGCAACAGTGGCGTAGCTACCTAAGGTCTAGGCGGGGCAGTGCCCCGGGGCCCTCAAGCTCAGGGGACCCTCGAATCCTTACGAGAAATCTCGATTGATTTCTACAATTTTTAAAATATGACAGGTTGCAACCCCACTTTAATCATGACAACTCAGGAGAAATTCAATAGTTATGCCTAAGGAATTCGCACAGAACAAGAATTCGCCTAAATTCTTTCTGTAGGTTGGCAGTATTGTCAATTTGACATATAGTGATATGTGCGTTTTATTATTCATCGATGTGCGTTTTATTGTACTTGTTAAAGTATTCGTATATTTCATAAAGCCTAAGCAGTTTAAATAGCAGTGGGGCCCATTTTTAATTTGCCCCAGGGCCCTAGCTACGCCACTGCTCCGCAAACGTTGTTTTGCCATATTAATAGGACTATGACCTTCCTCAGGCCTAATTAATATACACAAAAGAATCATATAAAACGACGAAGCCGTTTCGGAGGAGTCCGATCACAAACACTGTGACACGAGAATTCAATATATCATAGCTTAACCTCACGACCAGAGACGGCCACTTGCCACGATCCTGACCGATCACCTTCGCTTTATCTTCATTAGTCGTCTAGATTAGATATCTATGTATTAGATTATCACTAAGGAAAGTTACTTTTGGTTTAAAAGGTATGTTTTGAAATTATAAAAAATAATTATTTCGGTTTGCCACTTGCCGCGATTCAGACAGACAGACAGATTCTTTCGCTTCATGAACATTCAGCAGACGTTGCATGCACGCACGCCGATCTTTCCCTTAGCTAATAGGTCGACGTATTGAACAAGAATGTCGCTTGCCGGCCCCTCGAGCAACTTTCTATAATAAAAATTTACAATAAAGTAGCCTCCGTACAGCACGCGACGATGACGATCATAGCAGATTTTAATTATTTTTTTGCTCTACGAATCGCTTTGACGTATATTCCCTGAGTTTTTTCGCGCAAAGCGGACTAACTACTGCGCTATCGCGACCGGCGCATTCCACGGCTTTTAATTTGCAAATGGCTTTTGTTCCATTCACCCAACTACTCACGGTGTCACGGTGACCTACTCACGAAACTCGTGATCGCACGTATCGGACGAAAATATTATACCTGTTACATTTTAAATTCTTGAAGTTTCAACAATTATCTAGATTGAATTGATTGAATCATCTAGATAGAATCTTTAGGGCCGTAGGCAAACAGAAAGAACGTATGGTGAAGGTGCGGAGAAGACGCCTCATATTTCCGATTCAGTTTCGTACAAAATTATAATAATAACTAGCTTTTGCCCGCGACTCCATCCGCGTGGACTTTAGTTATTCAGCATGCTTCAATATAAGGTGCAGACGATTTTTGATCTGATCAATTATCTGACTCTGCGACAAATCGTAGAAGAACCAAATCAATTTTGGAAGAGATTCAACGAACAAAATTTTGCAACCTCCTTCACTCTCTTAAAGGTTAAATAAAAAAAAAAAAAACGGCGTAACACGCGTTCAATCAATTGTTTTGAAGAGTATTTATTTTCAGTTTCAACAAAATTTGACAACATTCTTTATACCTCCCATGCAAATTTTGGCAACCCTTTTCGCCCCCTAAGGGGTTAAATTAAAAAAAAATCTGGTCTTATTTCTTGCCTACATTATTCATAGACCCTTTGTGCAAAATTTCATCTACCTAGGTGCAATTTTGGAAAAGATTCAAGGATAAAAGTTTGCAACCCCTTTCACTCCCTTTTAAGGGTTAAATTTAGAAAATACGGCGAAACACGTGTTCAATCAACTGTGTTATTTTAAGGTTCAAGAAAATTAGACAACATTGTTTATACCTCCCATACAAATTTTAGCAACCCTTCTTTGCCTACATTATTATATAAACCCTTTGTGCAAAATATCAGCTTCCTAGGTCCAGTTTTGGAAAAGATTCAAGGAACAAAATTTTGCAACCCCTTTCACTCCCTTAAGCGCTGAATTTAGAAAAAAACGGCGAAACACGTTCTCAATCAATTGTGTTGAAGAACATCTATTTTAAGTTTCAAGAAAATTAGACAACATTTTTTATATCTCCCATGCAAATTTTGGCAACCCTTTTCGCCTCCTTAGGGGTTGAATTTGAAAACATCCGGTCTTATTTCTTGCCTACATTATATATAGACCCTTTGTGCAAAATGTCAGCTTCCTAGGTCCAGTTTTGGAAAAGATTCAAGGAACCAAATTTTGCAACCCCTCAGACTCCCTTAAGGGTTAAATTTAGAAAAAAACGGCGAGATAAGTCTTCAATCAATTGTGTTAAAGAGTATTTATTTTCAGTTTCAACAAAATTTGACAACATTCTTTATACCTCCCATGCAAATTTTGGCAACCCTTTTCACCCCCATAGGGGTTTAATTAAAAAAAAATCTGGTCTTATTCCTTGCCTACATTATACATAGAGGCCCTGTGCAAAATTTCAGCTTCCTAGGTCCAACGGCTTGGGCTGGGCGTTGATGAGTCAGGCAGTCAGTCAGTCAGTCAGGACTTTGAATTTTATATGTATAGATAACAGCCACACAAAAAATATGTTAAGCACACTTTGGGCCAAAAGGGCTACTATAACAAAGGATTATTAAGATGACAATAAGGTTTGGAATTAAAGCCAGTACAATGTATGAGTTCTATGTTTTATAATAATTATGTAAACTACGAGTATGTTAATTAAGGACTTTGAAAACACTAAGTTTGGAGTTTTTTGTCAATTTTTTCTCCAAAATGACCTAGATTTTGAAATGGGCACCTAGTTTGAATTGTAACGTTCAATAAGCCGCAGTTTCTGTGCCACTTTGAATAAAACCTTTTCATTTCACAACACAATCAATTTTCCTGGGCCTCGATTCTATTAGTGCATTATAGTACGATAACAGATATATGGTTGGGTCACGTGGGAAGCTTTTTCATACCCTTGACGCCTAAAAGCTTCGATGTACGTGCGCGCGTAGATTTGAAGCAGCAACAAAATTAAATCGCCATGTTCATGCAGTTGTCATTCTACCACAATGCATTAGCAGAATCTAGACCCAGCGAGCCAATTCTCGCTCATGCGAATTACAAGCGTAGACGCAAAATATTCGAAGGCTTAGACATTTGTCGCATAAAAATAAAATAACTGAACAGAGTCATTAGACATTTGTTATCTCATTCGAATTCAATCTAGCATGGCGACTTTTAGAATTCCAAGTCATACATAAGCCTTAGTCGTATACGACTTATTTGCTAATGAAGTGAGAATTGGCTCCCTGGTCTCCAACTGCAAGGACATCACAGACATGGAAATACACCCAGAGTGAGCCCATTTGTACAAATGTACGGCTCTCCAGCGGGAATCGGACCCACGACCGCCAGCGTGATAGACAGGATACTGCTAGGCCAACGAGGCAGTCCTGAAAAGTACTGAAGCCAACAAAGAAACGACGAAGTACGGGGCGAGGGCGCGAGTTCTATACACCGCATGATGTCTTTTCGGTGACCCCTCCTATGTCATTCTTGTGTCCCCCACGTCTTAGACTATAAACAACACGCAGTGCGCAGTGAAAACCGGCCTGTGGCTACATTATTTCCATCAGTTCAAAATGATATGGAACGTCGAGTTATTCCGACGTTATCTATCTATGCAGTCCTAAAATAGTCCCTGCTAAAATGAGCTTCTTCCCTGTAACGAATGCCCTTGATCGTAAACTGAAAGATAAAAAGTGTGGTAGACAGAGGCCACGGAGAAGCTATTTTGACCAAATTAAAAAAAAAGGGGATGTTCCATGAAGGTGGCCCATTTTCAGTTTACGAATAATTCGAATAATACTAAGACTATCGAGCAAAAATTCAGAGTAGAAGCTCAGTTATAGGCACCCGACAGCCATGATTACTGAAAGTCTATTACGAACGAGGAAGTAATTAAAATTGCTTCTGAAACAAGAATTTAAAGCTTTCAACAATTTGCGGATGCCAAAAGTTTTTATCATTTTTTACCTTCACCCGTAGAATTACTACGTGAGACTTAACAGACAATCTAGCACAATTGTTTACAAATAACCAAGACTTATTAGTACCTAAATAAGGTATAGGAGTCTTTATCAAACTTGCTTCTACTGCGTTTACGGCACAATCGCAAGTATTGGTGTTGGTGGTGGTGTGTTCGTGTCTTGCTTCTGCTTGAAAAAGTGGGAGGGAGGGCGGTGCATTAGCTAGCCGCATGGTGCTTGTGGGATTTTTGGCGGAATTCAGCAAAGTAATTTCAACTTTTTAATACAATCGCTAGCTTTTACCCGAGACTTCGTACACGTAAATGATTATTTTGTCATACAAACATTATTACATCTTTTTGTAAGTACCTTTAGGAGTGAAAATAGAGTGGAATAAAAATAAATGTTAATAGAAAATAACTTAGGATACATTTTAGAACAATCTACTCACGATTCCTTACTTAGTGTAAAATAAAGATGCCTAGTTATTTATACTAGGAGTAGCAATGGGGTGGAATGCGAAAAAAAGTAAGTAGAAAATAGTAAAGTAAAGTAAAAGTTTATTTCTCACCATAAAGAACAACATTAAGGAACGGTATTATAAGCCTTGAGGGCTTTACAAAATCACTTAAAGGCAAATGGTACAATTATCAATTCAACCAATTGCCAAACTAGGTGGTCCTGTATTTTGACAATTAGTTTGTATTGTACATAACGTACAGATCTATTTCAGACATTATTAATTCAAGTATTGTGCGTCTCAAGTATACAGATGCATTGGTGAATATGGTTAGTTATTACTTAATTGTATGTGAATGTGTGTGTGTGTGTGTGTGTAAAATAAACTTAGTACACATTTTCTCAGAAGCCGTTGAACATTCCTGGTGTAAAACAGACCCTAAATAAATAGAACAAATAAAATAAATAAAACAGAGACGCTAAAAATGTGTCTGCAAAATATCTATTTCACAGTAAGGTTCTCGTATTGTCTAGTGTAATAAATTAAAAAGAAAAGAGACTAGGTCACCAGGGAATAGTAAGACGCTTTGTAAAGCTACAGCAGGAGAATTCTTTTCCACTTAATTAATTCTTTGCTAAGTGTCACTCGATGTTACGAATTCTTTGCGAAGAATGAACTAACAAATTGCCAGGAGCGATGAACGTCAGGAAAATAATTTACTTTTTAATCAGTTTTGACGAGAATTCGTTGATCCTGCTTCTTAATCAACTAGTTTTATACGCTCAGGGAAGAGTGATTACACTATAGTAGATTATGCATTAAGGGAATAAAACCATGTATTACGTCATGGGCGGTATATTGAACCCTGAGCGGAGCGAAGGACTCCGAGTTAACTCCCGAGCGCAGCGAGGGAGTTAAATTTTAACTCCTGAGCGAAGCGAGGGAGTTATGTAGAGTCCTGAGTGAAGCCAGGGGTTCATACCGCCCGAGACTAAGACATGTTTTATTCCAGAGGTGAATACTCTACTTTTCACACCATCTGGGAGACAATAAAATTTTTCTTTTTTTTATTGGTGTTTCGCGCGGTCACACGACACAGTAGTTCAGAAAAAAAAGAAAAAAGGGGTGAGTTTCGAACAACAATTCGAATTTCGAATTGCAATGCGGGGCTTCTTCATAGTTTTCATGCGAATTTTGACATTCTAAATCAAATCACTTTATTCCCTAGGGAAATTCTTCATTATTATTGCCCTCGAGAGACAAGGCTATGCTTTACGATGATATTTGACGGTACGTAATAAGGCATTGTCGAGCAGGAGGTGTGAAAAGTATATTATTGGCTACCTACCAAGTAGATATATTATCTGTCACTGACTGAAAATCAGCGCTGCAGGCTTGTCCATCAGCATATTGCTGAGTCAGCTGCCATTTATAACAGCAGTGACACGCCGTGACCTTTCGTTTTTCTTCTTCCTTTCGTTCCTCCTTTTGTTTTGTGAATGACATGTTTTAAGTTTGTTTTGTTATTGTGTTGTTTCTCTTATTAAGGCTTGTTCTTCTCCTTTTTAGGAATCTTTATATCGAGAGCGGTGGTAGCGGAGCGGTAGAATGCCGGCTTCTCAATTGGGATGTCATGGGTTCGAATCCCGGCATGTATCAATGACTTTGTTTTTCAGTTATGTACATTTGTGAAGTTAAAGTACCACTCATAATACCACTAACAGTATAATACCACTATTATAATAATAGAGTATAATAGAGTGGTGAAGTATAACACCACTCGCTAACTGCGAAGGAAAACACGCTGAAGAGACCCTTGTGTAAGCATGTAAAATGCATGAGTTTAAAAACCTATTTAGGGGCTGAAAATTCCACCCATGCCGGGACTCGAACCCGCGACCTCTCGATAACCGTGCCAGCACTCTCCCAACTGAGCTAATGGGCGATCACCGACATCTGTGAAATTTCGAACCTCTTTACAATACTATTGCGTACAGGCAACAACATGAGTTTTGTAAAAATTATGATAACTCTGTTAATTAAGGACTTTGAAAAGACTAATTTTGGAGTTTTTTTTGTCCATTTTTTCGCCAAAATAATCTAGATTTTGAAATGGACGCCTAGTTCGAATTGTAAGTTCATTAAGCCGCAGTTTCTGCGCTACGTTGAATAAACCCTTTTCATTTCATTTCATGTGTCTGAAGTGTTAACATACCTCAGCGCTTGCTACGTACAATGGCCCGACTATCTAGTAACACTTCCTTAGTACGGACGTACTATTATAGAAAAAAATCAAGCAGCTCGATGATCGGATGACATCATTGAGTAAACGGAAGCTTCATGGATGCGGATGGCAAGGCACTATGAGAGGCAGCATTTGGGGGGGGAGGCCTTTACCCAGCAGTGGGCAGTGGTAGGCTGACGTTGAAAGAAAGAACGTGAGACACTCTTAGCAACAGGCTAGAAACCCCTTTTGATAAATACCTGTAATTTTATAAAAAAAAACAAAACACCCGATTGAGTATAAAAAAGGTAAGATAAGTAAACGCACATATAGCATAACCTTTCTTGTGGAGCCGTAAAAATAGTGTCATTTTGCAGCCAAACTCCACGTCGACCTATATTCGACGCTTTCATCGGAAGCCCAACTCACATTGCGGTCGCACCAACAATGCTTCCCCTCTTCCCTCCTGCAACTGAACAAAAGAGGGGGTCCGACCAAGCGAAGCTTATCTATCTACTTTGATAGTTACGTACACGGCGTGGGTAATCAGCAAACAGCGGGTTACAGAAAACTTACGTGGCGAATCTACTTAACAATGTAAAAACTTTGCAAAAGCGAAATCATATTAGCTGATTTACTCGCTAAAGCAGCTAGGGGCACGAAGTCACGATAATAGTTTCATCCCGTTATCGGCCAGCGCCATCTCGCTTTATTTCACTGCGTAAAGCGAGATGCCGCTACACGGTAGTAGGATAAATCTTTTCTATCTTGGCCTTGTGTTCCCTTAGCAGGTAACATAAAAAGCTGATGTGCGTAATATTGATATCAACCTGTTGTATGTCTCTTCTTCCTGCACCGCAAAGTAATGTAAAAGATATAGAAATAAAAACACGAGGGCTGAGCATTACGAATCTGCGAACTTAAATTTCACGGCCTCGGTGGCGCAGCGGTTTGGAACGCTGACTGTAAACCGAAGCTCTCGGGTTCGATCCCCGGCCGGTTTAAACTATGAAATAAACTTTTCTAGTTTGTCTCGGGTCTTGGATGTTATCTATGTATTTATCGTATTAAATCTATCGTCGAGTTAGCACCTCTAACACAAGTCATTTTAATTGTACTTAGTATAGGGCTAACGAGATTTGTGTAATGTGTCCATGAATATTGATTATAAAAAAAGATAGTACGAACCACAATGGCGGGTAGGTATTTATTTAGTTATTTTTTAGTTTAGCCCTAACAGTAGCTAAGCCATCTAGTGGCATAGGGCTAGTTTCTGAATTTCGCTAAGTAAATAGCTAACTGTAGTGCTGTCTCTTTGAATTTCTCAGCAAAGAGCGTGACAGAACGTTACTTAAGTATTTACTTAATGAAATACTCAATAAGAAGGGGACTTCTTGCAAAATAAATTGAGTATTTTAATGAGTTTTAGTTATTCGGTTGGCTTTATGCTAATCTATAATATAAAAATGAATCCCCGAATGTGTTGGTAAGCGCAAATCTCGAGAGCACCTGAACCGATTTTGCTAATTCTTTTTTTAGAATATTCCTTGAAGTACGAGGATGGTTCTTACGGAGAGAAAATAAAAAAATCGACTATTAGGAGGTACGAAGTTCTCTGGGTCAGTTAGTTTCTAAATAAAACCCACACAATTATGACGAATCGGTTAACGATTAACGAGGGAACATGGAATCGGAAATACATCCGAGACAAATTGCCTTCCTTTTGGGCACCATTCGGGTGAAAATGTATTCCCTATTATTATTATTAATTTCCTTAATTTTTTAATAAGAATTAAATTTAATAAAGACCAACCCGGACTTGGCCCCCGTAGTGGAGTATGGCCTAACCTTCCTGCGATTCAGGAAGTGACCCGTGCCCCAGCAGTGGGGACATACAAGGGTTGATATCGATATCGATTATTAATTTATATTAATAGAATTGACCTAGGGACAGCTGGGGCCTTTTTCATAAAACTACAATAAATTGTTCACTATGGCAACTTGATGTTCATTGCTAAGTCGATCAACGCACAGATTAACAATTTATTTAACTTTTTTTTTAAATTTAATATGCAGGAAGAGTTGGCTTTGTAATTTCATCTATAATATAAAAATGAATCGCTGAAGGTGTTGGTAAGCGCAAATCTCGGGAGCAACCGATTTCGCTAATTCTTTTTTTAGAATATTCCTAGAATATACGAGGATGGTTTTTAATTAGAGAAAAAAATAAAAAAATTAAGCATCGATGGTAGGCGGTACGAAGTTTGCTAGGTCAGCTAGTATAGTAATCGAGTAAAAACTGTCTGCACACAGTTGTCTAAAAATACTATCTTTGGGTCACGCCGCCGCGCTGGGTGCTATGCGCCCGCGTACACGCATTAAATAAATTCAAATCAAATATTTTTATTCATCATAAAAACAAAAAGTTTACTGGGCGTCTTATTAGCGTAATTATTTTCATAATTAATATGTTTAGAAGAAAAAGCACGGGTTAGTGCAACAAAAACAATATAATCATTTTTAAATTTTTCCTTAGCACGGGTTAGTGCATTAAAAATAATATAATCATGTTTAGAAGAAGCTATGAATGAAACTCCACACTTCCTTTAAACTATAAAGTTTAAATTTTATTAACAGAGTTTTCCACTTGAAAAATCTGCGAATAAAGTGCATGCACATTTGATTCAAGTTTACAAAAAACCTACTGTAAAGTAGACTCTACGTTGTAGAGGGATCGCGGCAGGTGTTAAATCAAACAAAGCATGATTACACTATTTTTATTTTTAATGCACTAACCCGTGCTAACCCGTGTTTTTTAGTCTCTAAATAGGTTTTTAAATTTGTTCCTTAGCACGGGTTAGTGCATTAAAAATAAAAATAGTGTAATCATGTGGGTACAGTGACATCGTTCCGATGTTAAACCTAATTGCAAAGTAGGTAGTCGGGGCTGTAAGTAATGCAATTTGCTTAAGTCAGATGTCGCTGCCTGTACGTAATACAGAGAATATTGTAAAGAGGTTCGAAATTTCACTGATGCCGTGAGTCGCCCATTGGCTCAATTGGTAGAGCGCTGGTACGGATAGCCAGAGGTTGCGGGTTCGAATCCCGGCATGGGTGAAATTTTAAGCCTCTAAATAGGTTTTCAAACAAAGCATGTTTGAATTAAATCTAGTTATATACTAAACGTAAACGCGTACGTTAAACGTAAAAATGCATGAGTATCGCTAAATTAAGAAATATTAAAACTAGTTTTTGGACCGTTACAACTACATAACAGAGGGGCAGAAATAGTAAATAAAATCGCGCCACTAGCACCCCCACTAGCAAACAGGGCGTTTGGGTCATCGGCCTGCGGCATCGATCTGCGGCGCCCCCGCTGGCACGCGACCGGCGGCTTATTCTGTGATTACACCTAATTGACCCTTTTACACAAGTTTTTAGCAAAATCTGATTAGAAGTATACCGTAGTGAAAAATATAATAATAATAGTCTTATACTATTTTATTTTTAATGCACTAACCCGTGCTAAGGACAATTTTAAAAACCTATTTTAAAAATGCCCATGCCGGGATTCGAACCCGCGACCGTGCCATCCGTGCCAGCGCTCTTTCCAACTGAGCTAATGGGCGACTCACCGGTATCAGTGAAATTTCGAACCTCTATACACTATTCTCTGTATTACGTACAGGCAACGACATCATTCCGATGTAAAACCTAACTGCAAAGTAGGTGCTCGCGGCTGCAAGTGATGCAAATTACTTCAGCCAGATGTCGCTGCCTGTACGTAATACGGTCGGCCTAGAGAATAGCACCAACCCAAATTCTTCCCGCAGGTGTCGTAAAAGGCGTCGTCTACGGGACACAAACTGGGGGGTGGGCAACAGCGCCCCCTACAGTACAATTCCACCAAACTGCGATCCCCAACCCGCACGCCCAGCGTGGGGATTATGGGCATTACCCCCAATGATGGCACAACCTTGCGCTATGGCGCTTATTAAGGGAGGGCTATGTCCAGCAGTGGACTAATATAGCCTGAAAAAGAAGAAGTATTTTTAATGATTCGCGATACTCATACATAGTTATATATTAAACTGAAATTAAAAAACGCAAGAATTTCAACAGAGAGGATGGTTTCAAGTTTTCAAGTACCTACGTGGAATCCAGTGCTAAGTAAATACAAATCACGCGCCTTATCACCGGACCTGTCCGAGGGCGTCGTGAGTGTTGCGTGTCGACTAAAAGTGACTACCTACAATAATTGACCTCACCACTTCAGTCCACCCGAGACCACGGCAACGGTAACGCTGCCGAAACTTCGGAAAATAAGGTACCTAGTAAGTAATTGAGATTCGACCCGTACTGCAGTGGGCGTCAAATAGCTGGTCATGATGATGAATTCAGCCTACAACCTACGTCCCACTGTAGTGGACAGGCCTTCTCTCAGAGAGAGAGACTTAATCTTAATCACCACGCGTGCCCACTCTGGATTGACAATTTCTAGCGCTGGTGTATTGAACACCTCAAACAGTCAGGTTACCTCACGTATTTTCCTTCATCCTTAGCCAGTGGTTTTGCCACTATAGCTGCATAAATATGTACGTAGCTTAGAAAACAAAATCATTGGTACAGTCTGTTAGCTTTTAGAATATACCTCGGGTTCTAAAGTAGGCTTCGGTTTTCGCCGAAAGCACACGAGTGTAATACTACCTCCTGCTCTGTATAAAACTTTTCTTTACTATTTTGAAAAGTTATGTGACATTAAGTGTCATATTCGTTCCGATATTTCTATTACACGAATATATCCGATAGTAGCCGAGGTATATTCAAAAAGCTAACAGACTATACATGCCGAGATTCGGATCCACGACCTGCCGAATTAGAAGCCGACGTCTTAATGATCCGCTAACACTGCACTAGTAGTGAAAAATCATGTTTTTCATTCGACGCAAAATCTGAAAAAAAAACTGTATGTACGATTGTTAGCCAGTGGTTTTGCCGCTATAGCTGCATAAAGGTACGTAACTTATAAAACAAAATCATTGGTACATGCCGGGATTCGAACCCACGACCTCCCGAATTAATAGCCGACGTCTTAATGATCCGCTACCACTGCACTAGTAGTGAAAAATAATGATGGTTTTCATTCGACGCAAAATCAGGAACTGAATCTACGATTTGAGTATAGAGCACCTGAACTGTTACCTATCCCTAATAAACCTATTCGTTTGAACAAAGACAACGCGACTGCGTTAACCTTTGGTTTATTGTGCGAATACGAGGGTGGCAGACAGGGTGTATAAGGTACTGCAGGCAATTTAACGATCCCTCGGTGTATCGTAAGCAATTAGGGAACGTAGCGTGCAATCTTGGAAAGAATAACGCAAAATGTGCATGCGATGACTGCTTCTTTTAAATTGGCATTATTAATCAAGACGAGGTGAACATTAGTTACCTTAAAATTTTGCTACCGATTTTTTTTATTCATGGTCATATTACACAGATCTCGTTAGCCCCATACTAAGTACAACTAAATGACTTGTGTTGCAGGTGCTAACTCGACGATAGATTTAATATAATAATTACGCAGATAACATCTTAGATTTGACTTAGATTTTCTAATGATTTAATTTACAATTTCATAACTTACATTATCATGTATTTTTAGATGGTGTGCAATGAAGAGTACTAATCCTTTTTTTTTAAAGTAACACAGATTGACACTTGACCCCTGTCACTCCTGATGGTAAGCGAAGACAGGGTCTAAGATATTACGTGCTTACCTGTCAAATAGTTTTAAAGATACCCAGGTTATTTATGTCTCCATATAAGTGCAGTAGGCACAAGAACCCTATTTTGTGCGGGATACTTTGGGACTACTAAATTTGGTCGGATTCGCGCTGTAATCGATTTCAGCGCATCTCGGAACGCAGCAGTAATGTAATCTTAATCAAAATCTTAATCAGTATGTGTCAAGCCAGGAGAATTTTTTATGTTGCCTATAAACGCCCCTTACCGCTGCCAGGAACAGGCCTTCTCCCAGAGAGAGAGTGAGAGACAAAGTATGGACCTAAACACTGAGCGTGCCCAGTGCGGATTGGCAATTTCAAGTGCTGAGGTATGTGATTACCTCGTGCACTTAGATTTCCTCACGGTGTTTTCCTACACCGCTAGCGAGTGGTACTGCTACAACTTCACAAATGTTAACTTAGGGCACAAAGTCATTGGTACATGCCGGGAGTGGAACCCATGACCTCCCGATTGAGAAGCCGGCTCCCCTACCACATCACATGGATTATTTAGTAAAAAAGTCGAATTTTTTTGTAAAATAAACGAGAAAAATCCATTTACGAGTAAAAACAGTTTTTATTATGTCTAGTGCTCGCGTTAACCTTAGAAAATACTATAGTAAAAAAGAATCAACAAATAAATTACTCCATTTTAATCTGTATTATGACTAGAGTTGGGTCGCGGGAATATACCCGAAAGGTATATTCCCAGGTAAATACCCAAAACGGGTAAATACCCGGGTAAATACCCGAAATGGGTATTTATGTGGGTAAATACGTTTATTGGTGTTTTCGTTCGCTAAAATAGATTGCATTACCGTTAAATCCATTTTTACTCACGAGCCTCAGGACTATATTCAATATCTTTTATTCTTTTTTGACGAAAGAACGAAATAAGTATATCTCAAGAAAATAACTTTTTTGTGATGGACTTATTTCATGAATTATTGAGAGATTGTTAAAGATTCTTACTTAGTAATTATCCGCCCGAGAGTAAATAACCATAAATACCAGTTTCTACTGAGTATTTAACGAAAACTGACAGTAAATATTTTTAATTGGTTTTTTACAGTAAAATCTTTTAGTTAGGGTCTTATTTGATCGGTATTGATGAGATCTTTGTTTAAACTTGGGGAGCATGGTCTGGTGAGAGCGCTGGAAGGTGTGTATGGGATCTCCTCAACGGATAGCAGTAGACCGTTTGAGTATGTACTTATTCGATTAGTATTTATGAGATCTTTGTTAAAACTTGGTGACAAGTTCTTAGATGGCACAGCAAAGTACCCAAATTCTAGTGCCATCATCAGACCCTTCACACACTAGATCTTCACAACGGATAGTAGGAAACTATTCGAGTTTCGCCCTATTTAATCTGTATTATTGAGATCTTTAGCAGAACTTTCTGATAAGATCTGATTACGGAAAAGTAAGGTGATTAGTTAGTTAGATCTGGGAAAAAGAAAATGGTTACAGGATCTCCTCAACGGAGAAGCTAGAATGATTCATATTCATTTATTTTATGATATTCATTTATTTGATTTCAATAAAATCAAATTAACAAAAAAACATAACATACCGTAACATATTCACACACCCGTATCGCGTACGCAGAGATCAGCGTTTACCACTTGCCATGCTGACAGATCTTTTTCGCTTTATCAACATTTGTTACTAAAAATAAAATTATTGAAATATTTTGGCAGTATTTCAAAAGTTAGTCTCAAATAATGGAGTCCTAGTAAAGAATAAATATTGAATTATGTTTCAATTGGGTCAGAAAAAAATGTTACATTATTGTATTATCATTTGATTTCACTATAAACATGGCAACATTGACAAAGGATAAATAACAAAATTTCTGTTTGCTCAAATAATTCATTAACTTATGAACCTATTTAGAGGCTAAAAATTCCACCCATGCCGGGATTCGAACCCGTGACTTCTGGCTATCCGTGCCAGTGCTCTTTCCAACTGAGCTAATGGGCGACTCACCGGCATCAGTGAAATTTCGAACCTCTTTACGCTATTCTCTGTATTACGTACAGGCAGCGACATCTGGCTGAAGTAATTTGCATCACTTGCAGCCTTGAGTACCTACCTACTTTGCAGTTAGGTGAGTCGCCCATTAGCTCAGTTGGAAAGAGCGCTAGCACGGATAGCCAGAGGTCGCGGGTTCGAATCCCCGCATGGGTGGAATTTTTAGCCTCTAAATAGGTTTTCAAAATTGTCCTTAGCACGGGTTAGTGTATTAAAAATAGAATACCTAATCATTACCTTATGGTTCAATAGACAAGAAATTATTTGAAATTATTAATTTATGATTGAAGTATTATATTTACTGCTTTAAAATAATTTGTACCTAATGCCACTCTTAAATGATTTTTTTTATGCAAGCTCCCCGTTGTATTTTACAACATTGAAGCTCATTATATGGAAATATTAAACGACAATGATATTAAACAAATACTCAGTAGAAACTGGTATATATGGTTATTTACTCTCGGGCAAATAATTACTAAGTAAGAATCTTTAATAATCTCTCAATAATTCATGAAATAAGTCCATCACAAAAAAGTTATTTCCTTGACAGTTTTAAAAACCTATTTAGAGGCTAAAAATTCCACCCATGCCGGGATTCGAACCCGCGACTTCTGGCTATCCGTGCCAGTGCTCTTTCCAACTGAGCTAATGGGCGACCATTATTTGCATCATTCCATTATTTGAGACTAACTTTTGAAATACTGCAAAAATATTTCAATAATTTGATTTTTAGTAACAAATGTTGATAAAACGAAAAAGATCTGTCAGCATGGCAAGTGGTAAACGCTGATCTCTGCGTACGCGATACGGGTGTGTGAATATGTTACGGTATGTTATGTTTTTTTGTTAATTTGATTTTATTGAAATCAAATAAATGAATATCATAAAATAAATGAATATGAATCATTCTAGCTTCTCCGTTGAGGAGATCCTGTAACCATTTTCTTTTTCCCAGATCTAACTAACTAATCACCTTACTTTTCCGTAATCAGATCTTATCAGAAAGTTCTGCGAAAGATCTCAATAACACAGATTAAATAAGGCGAAACTCGAATAGTTTCCTAATATCCGTTGTGAAGATCTAGTGTGTGAAGGGTCACTAGAATTTGGGTACTTTGCTGTGCCATCTAAGAACTTGTCACCAAGTTTCACCAAAGATCTCATAAATACTAATCGAATAAGTACAAACTCAAACGGTCTACTGCTATCCGTTGAGGAGATCTCATACACACCTTCCAGCGCTCTCACCAGACCATGCTCCCCAAGTTTAAACAAAGATCTCATCAATACCGATCAAATAAGACCCTAACTAAAAGATTTTACTGTTAAAAACCAATTAAAAATATTTACTGTCAGTTTTCGTTAAATACTCAGTAGAAACTGGTATTTATGGTTATTTACTCTCGGGCGGATAATTACTAAGTAAGAATCTTTAACAATCTCTCAATAATTCATGAAATAAATCCATAAAAAAAAATTATTTTTTTGAGATATACTTATTTCGTTCTTTCGTCAAAAAAGAATGAAAGATATTGAATATAGTCCTGAGGCTCGTGAGTAAAAATGGATTTAACGGTAATGCAATCTATTTTAGCGAACGAAAACCCTAATAAACGTATTTACCCTCATAAATACCCGTCGGGTAGATTCAATGGGAATATTCCCGCGAATCTACCCATTTCGGGTAAATACCCGGGTAGAATCACAACTCTAATTATGACATGACAGATCGTGGTGAGAGATCCTTTCCACTTTTTGATTTCGCGCTGAATTTCGGCAGGATTTTAGGCACCATAATTTCTTTTAGTTATTGGTACAAACTGAAACTACAAATTCACTAGTATATCGAACTGGGGCCTCTCGACTGTAAGCCAATCTACCCGCCTGACATACATTAACCCTTTAACAGGCGCGTGCGTCTAATCCAGTCGTTAGCGAGACGTAGCTGGTGATTCACAGGCGGCAGTGTATTCAATGAGCCATGCGCTGGCGACGTACCAGGAGCGAGTAATTACTCAGTAATGTAGGTTGCATGAATGGAACCGATTCGGAGCTGCTTTTACAAAACGAAAATGAACGAACATTTTTTTAATTTATTTTCAACATGCATTGCATTACATAATACGGTGCCAGCGCTCGATTGAGAAGCCGGCTAACTCAGTTTACAACTGAAAAATAAAATACAGCTCTCTGAAGTAGTTTTGGCTCCAGTCTCTCTAAAAATATATCTTATCTTGCTTCTACCATGATATCCTATATTTGTATAAGCCGTTCAGACCTCGCTCTAACTCTGTTCTGCTAGAGGCGCTAGTCCGAATTTCGCTTCGGCCTTCCACCTCAAGTTTGTTGCTCGAATTTGGTTTCCAGGTAGTCAAACTAGCAATTGACAAAAGCTCTTTGCACAGCCGTACTCGTAGACTAAGCAAAGAAAAAAAAATTCTCCCAAACTAAATGGGTAGGTTAGCTGGAAGAAAATAATATCTAGTATTAAGCTCGCCTTTGCTTTGCTGTGAGGTGTGTCGGCCTAGAGAATAGCACCAACCTAATTCTTCTCGCGGGTGTCGGAAAAGACGACTAAGGGACACAAACCGGTCAGCAGCGCCCCTGCAGTACAATTCCACCGAACTGCGATCCTCAACCCGCATACCCAGCGGCGGGATTATGGGCATTACCCCTATGATAGCCCAACGTGGCCCTCTTTAAGGGAGGGCTATGTCCAGCAGTGGACTAGTATAGCCTGACGACGAAGCTCGCCTTTGTACAAATTATGTTTTTAGTGCAATAATGAATTTTCATTCATTCATTCATTGAATGGTTAAAACCCAGTACTTTCTACACAATAAAAAAGCTTTCTGCCAAACATTCTAAAGTGCCCGTAAGTTCCCGCCCAGTGTCCCGCGGACCTCGTGTCACTCTGCGCGCGTAAACGCACGATTATCGCCCGTCTGTTCAACGTACTGCCGCAGGAGAGATATGGGGCGGGCTTATTGCTTCATAGCGCGCGCTCCGTGCTGAGGCATAATTTCCAGCTATTTGCAAAACTTCCCTCTAATGGCTCGAGGGAACTAGGCCTCCAAGGCGTATCGACCCGTCTGCGGCTGCCAAAGATTTTCAATGGGTCGGGGAACCTAAGAACAAAGAAAATTGACAGAAACTATCGTTGATACGTTTTGAAACGTCACTTAACTTAATACCTTATTATAGACAAAGAAAGACATATTTAACACAAGCGTAACATAAATAAGTACATAGGCGAGACGATTTCTATAGAAATAGTCAAGAAACTAGACAGAAACTATGGTTGATACGTTTTGAAAGGTTACTTTACTCATTACTTTATAGACAACGAAGACATATTTTACACAAAACACAAGCGTAACATAAATAAGTACATAGGCGAGACTATTTCCATAGAAAATTCTTCCAGCCAACCAAATCAGTCATCAGAAACGATGATTTTAATGAGGTAGGGGAATAATGTGTGCATATAAAGTTCGTGTTTATGCATTTCTTGTACAAAGGGATTCTTATGATACAATTAATTGATTTGAGTTCTCAATATTTAAACGGATTTTTTGTAGTCATCTTTCAGAAAGAGAGACCGTGTTAAACACCTCAGACACTCAGCTTTCCACACAATCTTTCTTTCACTATTAGTGAGTGGTATTGCTACTATCTTTTATTAATTTAATCATTTACATAGACATTATAAAAAACTCAATACAATCATAATCAACATTCACATAAAGTTTCGTCAAAAAGAATGAAATTAAAAGAATGTCAAGGCAATAACAATAATAATAAAATAAAAAAAATAAAAAACTATGCAAATAAATCGCTCCGAGCCACATCCGAACCAAAAGTCCCCATAATACTGGCCGCGTTACCGCGTTGCTACTATATCTTCACAAATGTACATAACTTAGAACACAAATTCTAAATCAAGCAACAAATTTTAAATTACTCTGTTTTTATCAGAAAAGTAATTTTGAACCGTACCGAAAGAGCTTTTAGTAACTGAACGGATTTGTGCGATAGTTTTGAACATCATACCTCGAACAAAGTTTAATTTTAACAAAATTGGGCTCTATTACGTATTAGTATATGTATTTATGTAAATACATAGATATATGTAAATAAAATAACCTGTTAATTAGAAGCGCTAGTAGAAGTGCTCGTGGCCTAGTCGAACCGAGTGATTTGTTGCACGCCGGGATTAGAACCCATGACCCCCCTGTTGAAAATCCGGCCACGCTACCACATCACATGGATTATTTAGTAAAAAAAGTCTTAGAATCAACAAATTACTCCGTTTTATTCTGATATTATTGCCACAGTATTGAAGTTAGTGATAGTGGACGGGGAATAATATCTCATGCCGAAAACTTTAAATTGGATAAAAGGGTGAATTATCTTCAATAAAATAATTTATAATAACCTAAGTAAAGAAGAAGTACATATGAGGATGACAGCGAATACCTAAGCTAAAGTAAAGGACGAATACATAATTTTACGAAATTAAAAGGCCTCGTCATGCGAGAACATTCTAGATATTCTATTAAACATTTGCCCCAACCTTTATAGCAACCCATGAATAGAAACATGAAATGACAAGCCTCAATTAACCTATGCAAACATGGTGATGGACTTAGAACCAACGCGGGTGCGGCAAATACTACAAGCATGCAAAAACAAGTAAATCTATGTTCGTGCAGGAACGACGGGCACGGCTGACTGGTCAAGATAAAGCACTTTCCTTTTAGTCCTACATATTGAAATTCGTTTATTGCAGTCACGTTTGAGAGCCAGTGCGGCTGGCGGCAATACTCGCTATCAGAAAGTTAACTCCGTAATAAGGGCTGGCTCTAAGGGTTATTTGGGTGAATTCAACACAAGACATTAAAATAAACAAATTACACGCAAAAAGAGTAGAGACAAAGTCATGGGAGTACAGACTACAATTTGGTGAAACCGTCTAGGTAGTCAGAACTCAGAATGTTAACGATGGTACATAACGTCAACATACAAGTTGGATAATATTTTTTTGCCTAAAATGTTTTTATTTCTTGTATAATGACAATCATAAACTAAACTAGATCATGTAAAATTTTAGTTAATATAAAAAAATACACGTGTCTTAAAATAAATGAAGAACTGTCACAAGTTCCCAGTGAACTCTTACAGTAGTATTCCCAGACACGAAACATGAATGCCAACGAACACATAATAGTTGACAGCAGATCGACCTTTACATACATTTATTCTACTCAGGTACATTAACGACGACTTTGCAATAAAAATTTAGAAGTTGACATACTCTTACTACATTGCGGTGCAGCTATAAGTGAACAATCTGCAACTAGTAAATGTTTATTGAAACCATCAGCTTAAACATATATACAATACATTCTGCCAAGCTGCAAGTAGTTTGTTGGCCGATTTGCTCTTTGTTTTACTGAGCAAATATCTAATCGACAGATTTACTCTCACAAGAATTCACACGCATGGCCCGCTGTCCTTAGTTAATATGTTGATAGTAAATATTTCACGGCATGGGAGTGCCATTAAATGGAGAGCGTTTACGGAGCTCGCTTGAAAACAAGTTAGGTGTAGCAAGCTGGAAGATGCAGTCCTTTGACGTGTCTTCGGGCACATAGAGCGATAAAGCGTTACTACGCTATGCAGGATAGTATTATCGCCACGTCGAATATTTTAATTGAACACGAAACCGTGGCATGATAGTTGCTCGGTAAAATGGTAGTAATTTCGTGTTATCTACGCTAGCAAATTATTCTACAGGGGTATTTTTAGGTAGGGCAAACTAAAAATGCGAATCCCTAAGGCAACATTTAAACAGCGTATTGAGATATACCTGGTTTGAGGTATATCTAAGATAATTTATTTCAGTTCTCTCATGGATTTTTACGTCTGAAAACGTAATTTGCGAGTTCACCTTCCAGCGTATGAACTCGCGAGATTTTTCCGAAATTTTTTTCTAATTTTTTGCTTCTTGCAGATTCGCGATGCTGGTGACGAGCCGCGTGAAACGATGTGCTGCAACAGTAGGTGGGAGCAAAAAATAATTACACGGACGGGCGGGGACTTATATTAATGTAATCTGCTCGAACGAGCTCATTATATCTGGAGGCGAGAGACGGTGCCAAAGGGTGCTATTCGGAAAGTTACGATGCGATCTTATTTACAAGATTTGTGCAATGTAATGTACATCAAAGTACACCTAACTGCAAATTAGGTACTCGGGGCTGCAAGTGATGCAAATTACTTCAGCCAGATGTCTGTACGTAATACAGAGAATATTGTAAAGAGGTTCGAAACTTCACTGATGCCGGTGAGTCGCCCATTAGCTCAGTTGGAAAGAGCACTGGCACGTGTAGCCAGAGGTCGCGGGTTCGAATCCCGGCATGGGTGGAATTTTTAGCCTCTAAATAGGTTTTTAAAGTGTCCTTAGCACGGGTTAGTGCATTAAAAAAATATATAATAATGTACATCATTCAGATTAAATGTCAGTGAACTTAGCAGATCATTGTCTAGCAAATAAAAAAAAAAATGAGAGTTCTTGTCGCATGCAGCAGAGATCTATAGTTCGTGATAGGTCTCAGAAATAGTTCCGGCGTTTTTTCCTTAAAAAAACTTAGTTGAAAAATGATCTGCTAACTTCCCGTAGCAGATAATTTTGCAGCAAACCAAAAACAAATGAGAGTTCTCGCAGCATGCAGTTGAGTCCTACAGTTATAGTTGATTGAGTGATTTTACCCAAAAAAAAATTAATCCCACATAGAAAGCAAAAACAATAATAAAAAAGATCGGATCACGTTATTGTACAATAGGAAATTGAAGCCACCATTTACAACGTGCTACGAAGCAGCAATTCAAAAAATATATCAATGTAAATTTACATTTAGGCTGACATTCAGAGACGAAAACTAAGCAAAGACTGGTCTTAGAAATGTCAAAATCACGTACTAAATATTTATATTTTGACATTTCTGAGACCGATCTTAGCTTAGTTTTCGTCTCTGAATGTCAGCCTTAGTTTGTTAAAGTAAAGTACCTATAATAATGGTTTCAGAAATAGTTTAATTGTCAATGAGCGATGTGTCGAATTTTGGAAATAACACGCCACCTGAGACGATTTCATCCAAATTTTTTTAAATAACTAAAAAAAATGTTTATGTTCTCAATTTTGTATTTTTAGTAGTATTATGTAAAAATGTGTAGTTGTTTTGTTTTTATGCCTAAACGAACGTGTGCTTATATTTTGGGGGGCAGTCAAGCTCAGAACTATTAATTTTGAACTTCAATTTTATATTGAATCGCTGCCCCGGCTGCCTGAGTGATCTCAAACGATCATGAAGGTTAAGCAACATAGGGCGCGTTCAGTGCATGGATGGGTGACCGTCTATGACTAACGCTAATAGCATTTTTTCGAGCGATTCCGTGCTTCACAAGGCACGTTAAACACTCGGTGCCGGCTGCAGTCCATAGATGGCAGTCGTCAAGCCAAATCAGAGGCCCTATGACAGTGCTTATACCTTCCTCAGGGAAGAGACGTTGTAACGGTGCAAACCTCTTTACACCATTTTTACCCGACTGCAGCGAAGCCCAAAAGGAGGGTAATGTGTTTAGTGCGTATGTATGTATGTAAGTATGTCCGATTCTATGTTCCCTCATAACTCCTTAACCAATAGTCAGATTTTGTTAAACAAGGTGTCATTCGATTCGGCATCCTTGCGCGGGTGTCATAGGCTATATAAAATCATAATTATGCGATCAGAACCGTGACGAAAAATAAAATTCGTTAAGAAGCTTCGTTAAAGTACAGCTAGGAGCCACTAGATGGCGCTGTTATATTTAGTTTATTGAATTCGAATACTAATTTTATTGAACTACCCCTAACAGGTGTGAAATATTTAAAACAGAATTTTGCGGATGACGTAGGTTACATAAAATCAGCATTAATAGAGAACCAACGGAACAAAAAATTACATTTACTTCTAAGCAATTAAAGTACCACTTTTAGACACTTGATGGCGCTGCTATATTTTATTTATTCTAATACATGTGTATACATAATTTCGGCTTTGGTCTACATGTAAACAAACCATTTATAGAATCGGTACAAATGCGGAAAGAAATAATACCTATAAAGTGGTTTGATCCTTCTAGATCATTCATTCAATTAAAAAATATAATTGTGTTTAACTACGCCTAACACGTGCAAAGTATTTAAAAGAGAATTTTGCGGGTGTCGTTGATTACATAAAATCAGCATTAATAGAGAACAAACGCAACACAAATAATATTCACTTCTAAGTAATTAAAGTACTGTAGCATTAGTTCCTCTACCCAACCACAGTAGAGACATGTCCATTGTCGAACAAAAGAAAATAAAGCAATAAACTAAAATTCATTTAGGAAATAAAATAATATAACGATTTAAAGCATGTAAACAGAACAGATGGACCTTTAAATTGTATCGGTTTACTGAATCACTAAAAGGTCAAAAAGAAAAAAAATATTTAAAAAAATAAAAGAACCCGACTGCAGTGATAAATCAACTGAAAGGGAAAAAATAAGATAATTTTATTTTCAAATGCTAATGTCGAATCAGAAGAGTTCATGCTGCTTTACTTGAGGGACCAAATAATATAACTTTATAAGCATTATTTGCTCAAACTGTTGCATTTATTATTTTATATAAAATGATGCAGTCGGGACCCATTACTATTTGTTTAAAGTCCTCTAATGGGTCCCGACTGCATCATTTTATATAAAATAATAAATGCAACAGTTTGAGCAAATAATGCTTATAAAGTTATATTATTTGGTCCCTCAAGTAAAGCAGCATGAACTCTTCTGATTCGACATTAGCATTTGAAAATAAAATTATCTTATTTTTTCCCTTTCAGTTGATTTATCACTGCAGTCGGGTTCTTTTATTTTTTTAAATATTTTTTTTTTTTTATTTCTTTTTCTATCTATCATTTTAAATATTTAAATTTTGTCACTCATTCTTCGATTTCCCTCATTTTTCACCACTACTACTTTACGCTTTGACCAGATCTGACTTTTTACCTGCTTCTCCGTTTATCCGTTTTTATCCAGTTTTCTGTTAATATTACAACATTTCTACAAATAAAACCACACCTAAAGTCGTTCCAGAGTTTATTTACTATTATAAAGATATACAACGTTCCAACGTGTTCCTCGTTTGGGACATAATGGGTTGATGATGAAATTATGACGGAATGTTATATGATTTTCACCTGTTGTACTTAATAAACAAAATAACAACGCCAATTGAAACAAGATCAACTGAAAACCAAATAAACTTTCCCAAAAACAATCCACTCTAGAATGAACACCCTTCAGTGGGATTATTCCGGAAAAGAATGGCGCGCGTACGGCGGAATCCGCCGGCCAACTTCCTAGCCAGATAAGACGCCTCGTCTCAGATTAATTTGAGTATGGCGACACTTCTTGTCGAATGACCCAACAACGGTATTGTCGCGAGATTGGTATTTTAAAATGAAAACTCCATGACCGGAAAAGGTATACAAATTGCTGCCGGGGAATGGGAGTGGTTTTATATGAGTAAATAAGTATTAGGGTGGTGGGAGCAGAGCGGTAGAAGGCCAGCCTTACGTTGGAAAGTCGTGGATTCGAATTACGGCATGTACCAAGACTTCGTTGTTTAATCAAAGTCAAAAGAATTTTATTCACTATAAAAACCAAATCTTTCCTTAATGAACGACAAAGCTGTCAGTTTCATAATTAATAGATTATGTGGAGAAGAAACTAACAAAGAAAACTAGAGAAGAAATTAACAGAGTTTTCAACATTAAAAACCTACTTAGAGGCTAAAAATTCCACCCATGCCGGGATTCGAACCCGCGACCTCTGGCTATCCGAGCCAGCACTCTATCCAACTGAGCTAATGGGCGACTCACCGGCATCAGTGATATTTCGAACCTCTTTACACTATTCTCTGTATTACGTACAGGCAGCGACATCTGGCTGAAGTAATTTGCATCACTTGTCCTTAGCACGGGTTAGTGCATAAAAAATAATAAGATCAATAATTTTATTAAAAGTATGTCAGATTATTTATATTATGTTGGATGTATGTCAGTAATACATGGTAATTGGCTAATAATCTCTCACTGCTGTGGGACGTATGAAAACAAGTTATGTATTCGTTCTCTTAAAATAAATGAAATAAGTATGTTCCTAAAATGAAAATGCTGTGAAGTCTTCTTGTATTCATGGTGCCATGCTACAAGGCATTGCCAGGGTACAGGAGTGAGTTCATGTACCCTTAAGTTTAACGAACAACACCATACAACCATACTGCTTTACCAGCATCATTAAAAATGTGCGCGCCAGAGGAATGCCTAATGTAAAAGAAGCCTCACCGCCTTTCAGTAAATAAATCAATCGTCTGTGGGTTCTCGTTTCTTGTGAGAAATATAAATATGACTGACTGAATATGTTTAGTGAATATTTTATATAGACGCCGCAAGGGAAAATATAGTTTTGTCGTTACACCTCTTTGGGGCTTCCCCGCACTGTCTGGGGCCTTGACCCTTAATGATATGAGGGGAGGCCCCTTGCTTCTCGGAAAGGGCCCGTGTCTTAACTTCACCGGGAAAACTTAGGTTGTAAAGGAGGAAACTCGTGGCCACCGACGGTGAAATGTCTGTACCGTACGTATCGTTGAGATGCGACTGGTTGTCTGGAATAGGACGAGTTCATACAGCGTGGAACGAAATACCCAGTCTAGTTATTTTTATTTTATTTATTTATTTATTTATTTATTTATTTGTTTGTTTGTTTGTTTGTTTGTTTGTTTGTTTATTTATTTATTTACTTATTTATTTAGTTATATATTAACCCAGTCGCAACACCATCCTGGCTATACCGATAAGGTAGATTGTGCCTACAAAAACCATTGTTGCCGTCTTCATGTAGCAAGCAATGACAGTGGCCTATAGTTATGGTAAAAATAACAATATGTACTAACACAAGAATAATATTACTAACAAATTTATATGAATTTTGATATTTGAAATAAATGAATTGAATTAAGCGGGTCTAATCGCGATTATCAGAGCGGCGGTAGCCCAGAACAATGAACTCGGAAGCGAGACCAAGGTTCGATTGCGAATGCGGGCATGCACCAAAAAGTTTATTTTCTAAATTATCTACATTTGTGACGTTGTAGTAGCAATACCACTCGCTAACGGCGAAGGAAAACATCTTGAGGAAACCGGAGTGCCTAATGTGTCCTAATACCACAGTGCTTGAATTCTATGAAAGTAGAATTACCGAATTATACTTTATGCTCAGTGCGAATTTTGGAAGTGTTTCTTGTTTTCATAGACTTGTATCGTTTAATTCTTATTCATGAAATCTTATCAAGCATATATTTAGGTTAGAAGTAATCGATATCAACCCTTGTATGCCCCCACTGCTGGGGCACGGGTCTCTTCCTGCATCGCAGTAAGGTTAGGCCATACTCCACCACGGGGGCCAAGTCCGGGTTGATGGAGTTATCGGGTTAGAAGTAATGTATTAGGTTTAAGATGACTTGAGTCAATGATCATGTGATTGGCCAGAGTGGGGTTTTTTTCCGCTACCTTTTTCTCCACTACACTACGGCCCGACAGCAGCGGCTTACGTTTGACGAGTACAATGTATTCATTACATTAAAATAAAATTGTCTTGAGTTTCGTTCTGCTTTTAGGTAGGTACTTAACAACATTAACTATACGGTGCGTATCGAGTTGGCCAACGTAGTGTAATCTTATCAACATGATTTACTTACGGTTTTATGCAGTCGTTTACTGCCTGCGTTTGTTGCCGCTTACGAGGCACTTAAATTTTCTTTAATAGCCGAGTTCGTTGACCGTTGGTTGGAAAAGACAATTGTAATTTCTAAGCTGCGAAAGCGGTAATTTCAAAGTCCAGCGCGCTGTGTATCGCTAAACTGGATGTTTTCGTATTTGGGTTTCTAAACTGCGGTTAGTGTGAGATAGGCCATCACCGCAGCATTGTATTTGTGGCTGAGAGCCCATTTCACCATCGGAATAAACAGTTTGTCAAGTTTAAAAACCTATTTAGAGGCTAAAATTTTCACCCATGCCGGGATTCGAACCCGCAACCTCTGGCTATCCGTACCAGTACGTATACGTACGTACGTACCAGTAGTATTCTGGTACGGATAGCCAGAGGTTGCGGGTTCGAATCCTGGCATGGGTGAAAATTTTAGCCTCTAAATAGGTTTTTAAATTTGTTCCTTAGCACGGGTTAGTGCATTAAAAATAAAAATAGTGTAGTTTGTCAAGTGTTTTATTTGAAGTAAAGAGCGATGCGTTTTATTTGAAGTGCTGACGATGAGTTCTCGTACACTAGCGATCTGCCTCTATACTACGCGTACCAAATCCTAAACGATTCCAATAGCCTAACTGTCCAATTCCATACTAATGCTATCGCAAACAACAGGATACTGAAAATATGTTGTCCACGTAATTAGGACTTTCTTACTCTATCTACTATTAACCTGTCTGTTATGTAGTTTTATCTATTGCACTTTGGCAACTGACAAATTATTAGAAAAACTGAACGGGGGAAAGTCATGTGTCAGGTTTGATTAGCGCCAAGGTTTGAACGTGGGGCCAGTGAGAAACTAATTTAGAAATCAGAAATTGACGATGATTTGTAATCCCAAAAGAAGCAAGAAAGAAGAATGAATGCAGTAGAAATGAGGTTACTTTGAATGACACAATACGCAATAGTATGATTAGAGAACGTTGTGGACTGAAAGAGGGTGTAGTGACTAGAATTGAGAAAGGAATGTTGCGTTGGTTTGGCCATGTGGAGAGAATGAAGGAAGAAAGATTGACGAAACAAATATATATTGCGAATGCGAGTGGATGGGCTGGCAAGGGACGTCCCAGGCGGATATACATCGACCAAATAGGAAACGAACTTTTCTAGTTTGTCTCGGGTCTTGGATGTTATCTACGTATTTATTGTATTAAATCTATCGTCGAGTTAGCACCTATAACACAAGTCATTTAGTTGTACTTAGTATAGGGCTAACGAGATCTATGTGAATATGAATATTTATTTATAAAAAAAAAAAAATAGGGGATGTATTAGCAAAAGGGAAGATAAAGAGTACCCGGAACCGGTGAGCGTGCATGCAACGACTTATGAACGTTGATGAAGCGAAGGTGATCCGTCAGGATCGTGGCAAGTGGCAGTCCCTGGCCTACCCTCTGGGATACAGGCGTGAGGTTATGTTGTAATCCCAAAAGAAGCAAGAAAGTAGAATGAACGCAGTAGAAATGAGGTCCTTGAGAAGTTCGTTTAGTGTTACTTTGAATGACAAGAAGCAGGGCTTAATTTCAATTGTGAAAAGTGGTGTTACTGGAGAAAACAATTATACCTTAGCAGCATCCTCACACGTGCGACGTTAATGGCTCGCTGCGACGCGGCCGACAGGTTTATGGCCGCTGTTATGGCAGCGACGAGGAAGACTTGAAAGCAGCAATAAAGGCCCGAGAACCTTGGTGAATCCTTTCCAGGTTCTTCATAATTTTCAGTCGGTATTTAAGGTTATCCTACTTAAATTACAAAGTTGCAAAAGTTTACTATACATAACATAACATTACGTAACGTAACGTAAAATAACATAACATTTACATACAGGCACATAGCTACATTGCTTCTGGCCCCACACTAGGATATCCCTGTGTCGTGGGAACCAGAAACAATGACATCACAAACATGTAAACATCCAAGATCTAGGGTTTTTTTTTGTCGACAGCCGTGGCTCGTTCGAACCTGGGACCTCTTGCATGGCAGGCAGATGCGCTACCGCTGCGCCACAGAAGTCTTCGGAGTCTGTGTCAGTCTGCGGCCTACAGGAGTCCATCTAAATAAATAAGGCGCCCTTGTTTAGTCCTACTACTTTTTTCTGGTTGAGCACTTGTTTTACTGACGTTTGCTTTAAGCCGCTTTCTCAGCTGGCAAGATGCGCACAGAGTTAAGGAAATGCATTGGATATGATGACGAATTGATGGTGCTCCCAAACACTGTTTTTGGACAGGAAAATACAGGAACCGACGTCTCTGACGAATGATACCCCAAGCTTAAAAGATTAAGAGATTAGCAAAATCTTATCTTTCAATCAATCTATATTTTTACAGTCATAAATTACATGTATGTGCAGGCCTGTACTTTATGGAAAATATGTAGTCTCCACCAATTTGTTACTCCAATCGATACAATATATCCATTTGTATTATATTATAGATATATAGTATTTAAAAGTATAATTATAATTTTACAAGTTATTTTCGCAAGTAGGTATTATTTATGATTTGTAATGTATAATAATATAAAACGTTTAATATGTATGTAGTTATTATTAAATATAATACTATAAGTAGTAATATGTAGTGTATATTGTAAAATTATATTATTGGTACTATTTGTATTGTAAGTTTGTCAGCCTTTACCTACATTTAAGTTTAGTTTTAGTTTTTACGGGTCGTTGCTGAAAATCAGCGCTGCCAAGATCACTGCGTGGACTTGGTTGCAATATGCTGAGCCTCGACCCTTTGTCTTAATATGTCAATAAATGCATTCTATTCATTCTATTCTATTCAATCCGGACTTGGCCCCCGTGGTGGAGTATGGCCAATACCTCAGGGAAGAGACCCGTGCCCCTCGGTGGGGACAAAATGGGTTGAAGATGATGAGGGGGATGATGGAACAATGGCTTAGGACACGATATTAGGTTGAAAGGTTTTCCTAGTCGTAGCACAGATAGTTAGATATAACCTTTATCTCCTTACGCAGTTGAAACTAAACAATAACTCCTCCAAGACCGCAAACAATTCAGGAAGCATCTGAATTTTATGGTCCGGACCATCTGGTTCGGATTCCCCTTCGTTTCCCTTTTTGAGGCCGACTTTCATTAGAGCCGCCATTAGTTGTCGGCCGTAAACATTCGTTCAGGTTTACGTCCTCGCCGCCATCGCCGCCGCCGGCGCACTATTGGACGCGCGCGATTTATAGCGCCAATACAATTTATCTACTGTTCTCTTCTCCACCTCAGAACCTTAGCGGTGGCAGCGGAGCGGTAGAACGCCGGCATCTCAATCGGGAGGTCGATGTTTCGAATCCCGGCATGGACCATTGACTTTTGTAGTAGCCGAGCCGATCCTTCTTATTGCAATAAGTTGCACTTATGTTAAGACGGCACTTAACATAGAATATCAGCAAATGCACGATGTTGTTTAGAAATACTTCACACTTGCACTGGTACAATGTACGACAATGGTCTAAATGTGTTCTAATTGACACGACTCACAACTGATACACAAGAGCCCCTACAAAGCTCTCTCCACACTTTGTTTTCTAAGGTATCATTGTGAAGTTATTGTAGCAATATCACACGCTAACCTCGAAGGAAAACATCGTAAGGAAACCCTAGTGTCTGCTGCGTGTATACTGCGTGTAACGCATCAGACACTAGGGTTTCCTTACACTAGCTACGTACAATGGCCTAACTATGAGGCTATAAGTGCAGAAATCACTTATAGCCTCATAGTTAGGCCGTAGTTAGACCATAGATTTCATATAAGTGCAGAAATCTCAGGTCTAGCTGTGGGTGTTTGTACCTCTGAACTTTAGCAGGTTGACTGGAAAGGGGTCACTCTAAAACGTTTTTTTTTTTAAATTACAGGACTGTCCAGTGTCACTGATATCCGAGTATTTTCATTTAAATCACTGCATTGACGGTTTTGTGTATTTTTGTAGATAATGTTCGAAAAGATTTGTCAGGAACAAATGTACGGTTCTACAATAACATTCCTCAAGATATATTCGAGTTACCAGTGACGCGGTTATTGTAAGCTAAGGTTTCAAGCATACCTATACAAAAAGTCTATTATATAAGGATTATTTGGAAAACAAATAAGTCTCGTATTTAAATAAATTTAACGGGGACGGTTAGTGTAACTTCAAGTTAAAAAAAACCTGTTTATTATGTTTAAAGCTGTTTTGAAAAGAATAAATGTGGAGTTTCTTTGTTAACTTCATTTATAAATAATCTATTAATAGCGAAACTAACAGCTTTGACGTTGACTTAATTGTAATATGGATATTTTTTTACTTGGACGTAGTAACAGAAGCCGTTTGCCCTTTATTTACTTAGCTAAGATATTATAAGGGCACGTTAAAAAGTACCCGAAGTTGGCGTGCGTGCATGCAACGACTACTGAACGTCGATGATGCGAAGGTGACCTCTCAGGATCGTGGCAAGTGGCAGTCCCTGGACTCTGCCTACCCCCTATAAGATACAGGCGTGAGGTTATGTTATTCTAAGATGCTCTGTGCTATTTAGGGAAGTATTTATATACCTCTGAAATTATCATTTTCTATGTTTTTTTGTACATCTACTTCCTTCTCTAATGTAATTAGTCCAGTTCATCCAAAGGTTGTCTGGAAGAGATTACTTTTAGTGAGAAGGCCGCCATTCGTACTTAGGTTAAGAAATATCTGTGTAATTTCCATTTTTATGTACAATAAAGTGTTCTCTATCTGTTCTTATGAGTTATCTTATCATCAACATGATTTTATTATTTTCTTGTTTTTCTTCTTACAGAACTTAAATCTATATAAAAAATCTGCGATTGGGCGATCTAGGCCAAGGCTTAGTTGGCTTTAAGAAATGTCCGCCTCTGAAGTGATAATACCACTACACTCAGCATGGCATGAAAACATGGCTGGCCAGCTGTATTCCCATGTCTGTGAAATCGTTGCCTAGTTACAATAGTAAAGACTACCCTAGCTTGCGACCGAGACAAGTGATAGTGTTGTGTGGAAGTTAGTTATTGCTTTAAGATGAGACAGCTATAGACAGAACGTATTTCTACATACCTCTATTCTGTTTTGTCAATTCGGGGTTCTATATCAAAGCGTTAGACTTGACCCAACCCTACGGAGATCCAGTTTAAACCTTATTCCGAGTGTCGTTCGGTTTTCTTTCAAAGACAGGTAAAGATGTGTCTCGAAGAACGCCGCCTTGGGGTGATATTGGACTGAATATTGCTTCCTGTTTGCGAATGACACAAAGATACCCAAATCCCCTAAAAAGCAAACAAAGAAAATAAACAATAGTTTAAGAAACTAAAGCGGCCGAGAATAGGACGTAGATTCTGCTAATGCATTGTGGTACAATGTCAATTGCCTGAACATGGCGATTTAATTATATTCTTTTTAATGCACTAACCCGTGCTAAGGACAATTTCAAAAACCTATTAAAATTGTCCTAAAAATTAAACCTGTTAAATGTAAAACCTAACTGCAAAGTAGGTACTCGGGGCTGCAAGCGATGCAAATTACTTCAGCCAGATGTTGCTGCCTGTAAGTAATACAGATAGTATTGTAGAGAGGTTCGAAATTTTACTGATGCTGGTGAGGCCCATTTGCTCAGTTGGGAGAGTGCTGGCATGGTTAGCCAGAGGTCGCGGCTTCGAGTCCCGGCATGGATGGAACTTTTAGCCTCTAAATAGGTTTTTAAAATGGAAATTTAATTTCGTTGCTGCTTCAAGTTTACGCACACATATATCGAACCTTCTATGCGTCAATGGTATGAACAAACACCCCACGTGATCCGACCATGTATCATCACGAGGTAAGGTCATCACAAACACGGATCATCACCAGGTAAGGCTAGACTAAGGCTATTTGTACAAATCACTCAACCATTTTATCCAGAATGACCGAGTTCAGTGTTAACAGCTCAGTAAATTGTCTTTGCAAGTACAGCAGAGTCTCGCTGCCTGTGTCACCCAGTTAACGTTATCTAAGCAATTATGGTAAGTATTTGCTTTGCATCCTGTCTCGTCGTGTTTTGACTTGTAAGTGTTTTTTTCTAATCACGCAATCGTCTTGACTCCACATTATACGATCGAACGAAACACGCCAATGGTGGGCTTGAAAGCGACTTTGTAACCCATTTAGTTCGAGTTTAAAAGTCCATTTAGTTTGAACTGTCTACAGGCTACACTGCCCGTAGATATGCTTCCCTCATGCACGTCACATGTCAGTTCAGATTGAAAATGACACTCGATCGGTTACGACCGTTCAAATGTGTTGCACTAGTCATATTTTTCGAGAACCATTATAAAATGACATATCCGCACGTCTCTATCCCAGTGGGGTAGACAGATCTTGACAGATCACCTTCGCTTTATCAACGTTCATTAGTCGTTGCATTCACGCACGTCGGTTTTGGGTATTTTTTATCTTGGCCTTTGATAATACATCCCCTATTTGGGCGAAGTATGTCCGCCTAGTGGTGGAGTAAGCCCTAAACATCCTTATGGAAGAGACCCGTGCCCCTCGGTGGTGACATTATGTGTTGATGATGATGTTGTCCGCCTGGGACGTCCCTTATCGGCCCTTCCACGCAAACTCGCTTATAAATATATTTATTTGTTTCGTCAATCGAGTATCATCCAGAATCATCCATAATGGTTTACGTAAGCCATCTTAGGTGCTGGGCAGTATTATTTTAAAAAAATATACTTAATTATGATAATGAGTATTTTATAATTAAGATCGATATCACGAAGTAAAGTAATATAAAAACTTTCAAAGACAAATCACAGAATAATGGTTACCCAATTGCCATGACGTAGAGCAGAGGTACGAAATGAAAAATTACATTTGCATTTGAATGCAAATACCTAGTAATCATTCTCCACCGCGCGGTGTCAGTTGGACTTTATTACTAGCTACCAGTTTACCCTGAACTTCCTAGCATCCCCTAAGAGTCCCTAGGGGTGGAGCTTTAAGGGATATGTAAGGCAGGTTGAGAGGCCAAGTTACAGTGGGGTTTGGTAATACATTTGGCCGACGCAGCAGATTGCGAGTGTATATTAATTGTGTCTCATTTGCATAGCACGGAGCAGCCGAATTCGACTAATATTCAGTTCATTTCGACGTATGTAACTCGCTCTCGCGAACCGCTAAATTTTCGCGTCAAAATTTCGCAGCTAAAATGGAAATTAATTTGACTGATGCGAAGCACTCGGCGTTTCACGTGATGGGTGTTGAAAATACGATGATATTATTTTGTGGGTATCTAGATTTCAACCCTTGTATGTCCCCAATGCCGGGGCACGGCTCTCTTCCTGCATAGCAGGAAGGTGAGGCCATGCTGCACCACGGAGGCCAAGTCCAGGTTGATGGAGGATTGTAAGACAGTGGCGGGCCTTACTAAGAAGTTATCAAGCCGCCTATAAAGCCTCTGACATGGCTTAACGACTGACATTATATGACAGCCAGCACCAACGGCTTAACGTGCCTTGCGAAGCACGGAAGCGCTCGGTACAATGCCGCTAGCGGTAGTAACGTGACGGTCATCTATTCTGCACCTGACCGCGCCTGTTGTTGCTTAACTCAAGTGATTTATTCCAATCGCTCGGTTCGATTAGGCCACAGGCGCTTATGGGTTCCTGCCAGTATTTAACTTTGGATAGTAAGACACAAGCTTTTTTTCAGTGAGAAAAAGGTTTCTCACAATGAGAACATGTTTATCTCAGAGAGAACAAGCTTTCTGTTAGGTGTAATAAGCACGCGTGCCCTTAGCAAATTTGCCGATTTAAAGCGCCGAGAGATCTGAACACCGTATTATTACATATTATACCCAGAAAATAAAACTAGACTTCAGTATTCCTTGGATTACCACATAACATAACCTTATGCCTGTATTCCAGACGAGTAGGCAGATAGATATCTTTGACTGCCACTTGCTACGATCCTGACAGATCACCTTCGCTTCGTCCACATTCATAAGTCGTTGCATGTATGTTGGATTACCAATCAGGACTTAACTTTAACTATTCAAGCACGATGCACTCTTCAAGCACGATTGCAAATCACAGCGTTCCTAAGCACCGGGATTTGACTCAAACAATTACGTCTGCAACTAAATGAGTTTTCCATTCCGTGCCAACAGAAATTCAATTTAATGTCTGAGTGAATAGGGGCGATTGTGACGGAGCCCGCACTGTTGGCTCGGTCAATCGGCAGCTCAACAGACTGGGGAGGTGAAAAAGGCCTATTCTTCACAGAATCAGCTGCCGAAGAACCGGAATGGAAAATAAATATATTCTAGCGTCGAGAACTCTGGACTAGTATACTAGTCGACACTAGTATCGCTAGCCATCGATTACTTAAAAAAACCACCTCAGTGATTAACTCGTATAGTTCGGTGTGTAGTTCGATTCTAAAATCTTAGCACTTAGCTAAGATTTTAGAATCGAACTACTGTGATGTTGTATTGCTTTTAATAAATAATAAAACTGGAACGACTTCAACTTTGTTCTTTATTTAAATGTGTTTGTTTATTTTATTTGTAACTAGCTGACCCAGCGAACTTCGTACCGCCTAATAGTACATTCTTGATTTTTTTTTTATTTTTCTCTCCGAAAGAACCATCCCCGTACTTCAAGGAATATTCTAAAAAAATAATTATAGCGTAATCGGTCCAGCTGCTCTGGAGATTTGCGCTTACCAACACATTCAGCGATTTTTATATTATAGATATAATCATAAAATTGTAAAAAAAAAAGAATGTGAAATAGTAATGCTAAAAATGAGGGAAATCTCAAAAATGGGTGAGATAATTTAAAAATTTTGAAAATGTTACACAGAATTAACTAAATATAAAAAGATGGTGCAAAGTGGTTTGCACCGGTACACTACAAACAACTAGAATTGTCTATGAAACTCGTCGGATTCAGATGTCACCGGATCGCAAGGAGGTACTGTCTAATCTTTTTCTCGGATCGTAGCTATTTACGATCCGACGTGATTTAGGTCACTTTTAATTGAAGAAAATCATAAATACAGATATAACAACGCCATCTTGTTTTACGTGGCGAAAGAGAACAGGATCGTTTTCCACCTCGATCCAAAGATTATGTCTCGCGTTTTCCGCGGTCGTCCCGTCCGCGCCTTTTAACCGTGTTTCATCTTGGAATGCTGGCTGTGTACAGTCGGAAATGATCATTTAAGTAAAGGTAAGCCAATAAAAAAAAACATCATCGGGGGCCGGTTAAACGACATGCGTGCGTGATAGATAGATGAATTATTTATTTGCTTTCACACACATACACTCAATAAAAACAATATTAAGCAGACTATATCTACAGTAGTAAAAAAAGCAAACAACACATACAAAACAGAACGAAAAATTAACAAAAAAAACATTACCAATTTACACACAGCAATGTGTATTATCCAGTGCATGCAGCGACTAATAAATGATATGAAGCGGAAGATGTTTTTCAAGATAGGAGAATGTGGCAACCTCTAGTGTCTGCCTGTCTCTTAATTTATGTAAATTTACTTATTTAAGACGACAAGACATATTTCTGCACGTGATAATTTGCTATATCCAGTCCAAAAATGTAATGTAGCTTGCAGTTTCTGTAGACCAGGGTCTAGATTCTGCTAATGCATTGTGGTACAATGACAATTGCATGAACATGGCGATTGAATTTCGTTGCTGCTTCAAGTCCACGCGCGCCTTACATCGAACCTTCTAGGCGTCAATGGTGTGAAAAATACCCCATGGGACCCGACAGTGTATCTGTCACGGTAGGTACTATAGTCGACGTCAGGCTATACTAGTCCACTGCTGGACATAGCCCTCCCCTAAAGAGCGCCACGTTGTGCTATCACGGTACTATAGTGTACTAACAGAATCGAGGCCCAGAACTAGAGACATATTTCTGGACTCAACAATCCTAGGTTGATCCTCTGCGTGTCCCAATTATGGCAAGGTAGCGGCATCAAAGGTGAGTCGGTTCCTGACGTTCGAAAACGAAGCCAATCAATGATCCTGTCGGGACGGGTTTAAATGTGCCTTTTAACTCAACGTTCCGTTTTTTGGCAGACAGCTTTCAGCTGTCCTTTTTAGCGGCGCCGAACTGGGCTTGATGAATCAAGTTTTGGATTGCTGTTTCTGTATCACTAGTGGATATTCCGTTTGGGTTGCAATAACGAGGTTTAATCCATTTTGAAAGGGTTTTCCAGAATGGTCCAGTGAATTGGGTTATTTTACTCGGCAATACAAACTACTTTATTATGAGGCAACAACGATACGTCGAAAAAACTATCAACCGTTTTAAACATTTACTAGAGAAGGTATCACAATATTGGTTAGTACTTATAAAATTATTTATTTTAGGAATAGTGGTTCCTTACGCTGCTTGGGAGCAATTCACATATTTAATTTAATTCAAAATTAATTTGGCACAAACGATATTCCGGGTCGCAATAATAAAGATACGATAAAGGTAGAAAAATATTTATCCCCTCAACGTATTGGCAAAGTTTTATTGCGATCCGGCACGTCGTTTGTAAATAAAAACAAAACTACGTTTGTATGGGGATGCTCATGTTGGACGAAAATAAAAGATTAAATCTCAATCAATTTTATGTAATCGCTTCGTGATGGGCGTTCATAAAGTACGAGTGTATATCACCGGACAATTTTCAAGCGATTATTTTGACACTACATTGTGCATCATGTTAGGCTCACATCAAATAAATTAATCTATCGAGAATATTCTATTTATCTAAGCAGTATTAAACTTTAAGCATTATGTTTTTCTAGACACTTTGTATCATTGAACCTCTGAAAAAATGATTTTAGTGAAAAGCCGTAGGGGAATGAGGCACATAGTGACCATAAACATAGTTGATTCTAGACTTTTTACAGCCATAATCTTAACACTTTTATGCCAAAAGACACCAACAGACAGGTGTATTGTTATCTTCACGAACTTTTTTAATATTTCAGTTCGGCTCGTGAATAAAATTCTTTATAAATATTTGATGCCAAAGGCACGTTACCTGTTCTAGACACAAAATTATGGGATAACGCTACGGAGTTCGGAAGTTGCGCCAAGCTTCATAGCCATTATGCGCCTATTATTTAGTACTTTACTGCATTATCTTCAAAAGGATTAAGGGTTCTTTCACAACTTTCCGTAAGCCCATCGCAAAGTTGCGCATCGGTTAGAAATTGTTTCCGCGCTGTTGGCTGCGTTTACTCCTTTCAGGCTCACCTGTGGCGGTGAAATATGTTCTTTATTAATATTGAAGAAGAGTCTATTTCGTTTAACTCGTTTCCAACAAGTTTGAAGTGGAGTGGTTGTAAATTTGCATTTCGAACGGTTTCTTTTTTCTTTTTTCTCGCTAGACGCTTGCATGTTTTGACGAGATAGGACGGTAAAGAACGCAGAACCACGAAAAAAACTCTTAGGAGCGCAAAAACACAAAAGAAAAATAGCCATGTCACAATTTGAATATTCCTACGAATGTTAAAACTACACTTTTTTTTTTTGAAAACACCCATACACAGCTTTTGCTCTTCGCCTCACTTTAACTTGAGTCTTGTCCAATCCGCATAACGCCTCTCAAAAGAGGCTTCTCTTTTGAATAATAATCTCCTGAACACTTTTTAAACCTATATATTCCTTTAAAAACCTATTTATATATTCCTGTACTTATATTTGCCCTGTGTAGACAACTATATAATTTAGATAAATGTAGACATGGGGGACGAAAATCGCTAATGAATAGGTTCCACGTGACGGACATGACAGACGCAGAAAAAGACGGCGAGACAATCTCTCGAGCTTTTTCCCGGACGGCAGATGAAGTCCCAAGACAGGGAGAAGCGAAAAAACATAAGGTCGACCTTAGCCCAGCAGTGGAAGAGAGAAGGCTAACTATAGTCTGTTAGCTTTTAGAATATACCTCGGCTACTATAGGATAGGATTATGGGCATTACCCCTATGATAGCACAACGTGGCGCTCTTTAGGGGAGGGCTATGACCAGCAGTGAACTAGTATAGCGTGACGACGACTATAGGATAGAATCGGATATTTTCATTTAATAGTAATATCGGAACTAATATGACACTTAATTAAATAAACTGAATAAGAAAAGCTTTATACAGGAAGTAGAATTACACTCGCGTGCTTTCGGCGAAAACCGAAGTCTACTCTAGAGCCCGATGTATATTCTAAAAGCTAACAGACTGTAATAAAAAGGTCGGCAGTAGTGGACATTCTGTAATTTTATATTCTTCGATCAAGACCGCGTGGATAAATTCTAAACGCTCGAGCTGACGCGTGATCGAAGTCCTTGATACGATTAATTTGCTGTACGTTCTTTTTGAACGAAACATTTCGGACCATGTTGTCGTATATAGAGTCGATGTTGTCGAAATGTGGATCAGTGTTTGTGCCCTGCTCACACATTTGCCTAACGAAAGTTGAGCCTTATGTCTATGAAACATAAGGCTCAATTAAGCATGCATTTTTGTTAACCATACTCGATGCCTTTGCTTATCATCATCATCAACCCATTATGTCCCCAAATCCATGTATGTCCACATTGATGTTAGTTGGTTTTCTACCAACATCTCTCGGTCATTCTACACTCGAATATTTCGGACCATGTTGTCGTATATAGACTTGATGTTATAGAAATGTTGCTTCTTGTTTTGCAGTGCTCGCACATTTGTTAACGAAAATTGAGCCTTATCTCTATCGAACATAAGGGTCAATTACAGATACATTTTGCTAACCGTACTCGATGCCTTTGCGTATCAAATACATGCATGTCTACATTGATGTTAGTTGTTTTTTTACCACGATCTCTCAATCGCGATAAATTAAGTTCATTGACGAAATGTTTCGGCTTTTTTCCATAGATTCAATTCAATTCAATTTCCATAGTTGACACCCGAAGCGCCTTAAATCGTACCAGCTAATAAGCATAAAGTTTTTTTTTAATCTTTTTTCATTTATGGAGGGTTCGGTACACTTGGTGACCATGTCATCCTCAAGCATAAAGTTTGTGCAATAGAATAGTGCAAATTGTTCTTAGCACGGGTTAGTGCATTAAAAATAATATAGTGTTGTGCAATAGAGTTTTACGAGGCATGTATTTGGTTTGTTAACGCCTATTTTTGCTTTACTATTGCAAGTGCGCTATGTCATTCGTTATTTTACCACAACTTTACTGGACTTCGCTAAAACTAAGTACAAAAACAATCCCCTGGGACTTAAAACTGCTGAAGTGACAAGTAAAAATTTTGTCACGATAAAATATTCTTGTGCGAAAAAATTCAAACCGTAAAATGGCGCCTACGCCGTCGTAGTCGTTTCGTAGCACACGTGCTACGGCGTCGTAGCGCGGGCTATTTCGGCGTAGTATAAAATTATATTGTTGATCATTGAGTTATCATGTTTTTTCTACTGTTTCAGGTAGATCTGCTTATTGCAAGTTTCCGAGAACTTACACGAGGTATCTGAACCCCTCAGAAAGTCAAGGTGCTTTACGACATTTTCTCTCACAATTGCGTGACAAAACAAAGTCCAAGCCGGGTATCAAACTCACGACCTCCTGACTGAGAAGCCGGCGTTTAATCGCTTCGTTACTACTGCGTTCTATCCGAATACCTATCTATAATATTTTTTACTTAGCGCGAATTAATTCGTCCGCCAACCCAAATGCCACCTCCCACATATTTTCATTAGACCAGAGTCAAGTGCCGGGCTGGCGCCGACACGGTCACAGTGGCGACACTGGCTAATTTATAGCGCTCCCCTAATTCTGAATTTAATATATGGCTACGGGGTAGAGCGGATTTCGGGCCGTTTCACATTCGACAATACGTCACCGATACAATACGGTTTCACGTGGAGGAGACCACGACATATCCAAGAACAAGAGCGGCGACTGTTACGACGTGGCTGGATAGTTCATACTTATTTTATCACAGATCTTGTCGCATTAAACGAGGTCAGCCGACTGTCTTAATTTCATAATACATAGGTACACTAGCTGTTGCCCACGACGTCGTGTAGCCTATGTGCAAATCTATATCTGTGCCAAATTTCATCCCAATCCGTTCAGCCGCTCTGGCGTGATTCAATAACAAACATACATATACACAAAAATTCACATTTTATAATAATAATTATTAAAATCTCATTATAATTATTATTATAATGAGATTTTTTTGTGCATCGATGAGGTGTGTGTAATGTACCGAATTACTTACTCTTAGCCGATGCTACTTAGCAAGAACTTAGTCAATGATTTAGGTCACATACCTGTAAGAAAAAGAAAACATGTTATTAGTAAAGTTGTTTACAAATTCAAAGCGTAGACATCTAATAGAGAGAGGACCATTGCAAGCTCTACATATTAAACGACTGAAATGAAGTGAAAGATTCCACTTTGCGTCGAAAGATGGCGTCTTATGGTGGCATCCATTTTGGGTCAGCCAGCGAGAGTTCATTATTTATCATGGTATTAGTATATTCACAGAACATAAAAAAAGAGTAGAAGTCGTAAGTGGGCGGTGCCCGCGTGCCTCACATTAGCAATGTATTGCCTATGCGTAGTCGGTGACAGTTTTGTTGACTTCAGCTGCCGTGCGCTTCTAGTAAAGAAAAAATGGTGAAAACTTTGTTAACCTGCCTTGTTATGCTGTGTTAGAGAGTAAAAATAAAAGTTGGTCACCAAAATATACCGATCATGGCGTAACATTTCATCTGCAAGACGTATTTCATTGGATTTTTAATTAAATTTGTAATGACATGAACACGGAAACCAATCCGAAAATGAGAAAGTGAAACCACCTTTATTTACTGGTTACTAAAGTTAAATTTTCATCGAAGAAAGTGTACATTCTCTAGAAATTTCTGTCAAAATTTGAATTCTACTCAATTACGGATGGGGGCACACATGATAAAAATCTATCGATAATTAATTGTCTATGACTTAGTAGTCATACATACTTAACGGTAGTTATATATTGTAAATTCCAATTCCTGTAAGTAGGTAAAATAGTTATTGTTATTTTATATGTACTTCCTAAGTGCCTTTTCATATGCACCCGGTAGCCGTCCGGTCGCCGAGCCGGGTAAAGTAGTAATGTATGAGCTCCGGTCGCTGGCTGGTGGTTGTGCATGTAAAAACTGTCATTGGAGCTCATACATTACTTTCATACAAGACATGACATGAGCACATACAAGACATGAGCACAGCTAGATCGCGATATAGTTTTTCTTCTCCAGTTTATCAGGGACTGCAATATTTAAGAAACTATCAAAGTAATTTTAATCTTACATTTTTAAATATTCCAACCGAGATGTAAAGTGAGGTTATCGAAAACGACTCATATGGTTTTTTTTACTTCAGTTCAAAACATTAGGTAAATTACTTATTATATTGTTTACCTGTTCGAGTGGTTGTTCTCTTGGCGAGCATCAGATTTTTGTTTTGTTATGTTATTTGATTTATGGTTTTTTATTATTCTGCTATTTACCCTTAATACTTCAAACCCTTTGACAACAGCGAACCGAGGCAATGATAAAACAACCCTCTCGGAATCAAAACAATTTGGAAGTGAGTTTTCGTTTAGTTTTCCTAAGGAAACCGGATACGAAATTAAAATGGATGGCAGCGATAAGAAGGCAAAATTGGTTCCCAACGAAGAGGAGCACAATATATTCAGAGCATTTTCATAAACACTTCATAATAACTAAAAAGGCGGAAGATGGCACTTATGTGATGCAGCAATACCAGAAAAAATGTGCTTCACTTCCAGGTTAGACTCTCGCGTATAAATGAAATTATATAATACCATCATCAATTAGTATTACTTATGTTATGAAACATGGCGTACAGATAGACAAAGTATTTTTTTTATAATTTCTAACGCCGACGAAGCAGTGGGTTAAAGCTAATTTTAATAAGAGATATTATTCTAAAATATTATGAAATCTACCACATTGTTTTATTTGTATACGTATCCACCCTATTAGTATTATTTCTTCATTGTACAAAAGATAATGTAAAAAAGATGCATTTTCTACCAGTCAACCAGCAGGCAAAAAAGAAATCGCCAAAAATACTTCTGAGTATCAGTATTCGTATTCAGCCGTTAATGTGTTAAACTGTATAATTTGTCGATAGGTTCTCCCTATCGACAAACTAGAACTTGCATTGTCCCATCCTAAACTGAGAATATACTTGTTTTTCAATTTTGAACTTTATGTCTTACTAGGTAAAAGTTCTTTTCGGTCCGACGCGGCAGTAGTTCCATCTAGTGTAGAGTAGCGTTACTACAAAATGCCAACCCTTATTTCATCATTGTCATTTGACTTTGATCATTGTTAACATTCTGAAAAGTTGCATATTTTACTCGAAACTTTTATGATGTACACCTTTTCGGCATTGACTTTATTTACCAATGGCAGCTTGGCATTCTTAGTATGCGTTTGGTTTGTGAGTATCAGTTTGGTTACACTGGTTTTCGTACTAATGTGTCATGTCACTACTTCTACTCTTTTTTTATGTTCTGTGAGTATATTCATGAATAAGTATTATTATTATGTAACCTGCTTACATAATTATGATTATAATCTTAAATGTTACAAGCTAAATTTTATCTTCACTGGTAATAACAGTAAAATTGTCAATGGGTAATAAAAATAAACCCCTAATAACGACAGCCCCCGCGCTGGAGTATGGCCTATACCTTCCTCAGGGGAGACCCGTGCCCATCAGTGGGGACATAATGGGTTGATGATGATGATGATAATATCTATTACCTTAACTGTACCAGGTCGTTCAATGTGAAAAGACCCTGTAAATCTAAGGGAAGCAGCAGAACGGTGTATTAAAATGAAGAGAAAAATATGTTTCGGAAGTTTTCCTGCGGGTGATAAAATATTACTATCTCTTTTATCTGCCCTGCAACGTAGAAATAAGAAGTTATATTCTCTACATATTTACTGACTTTAGAGTTAACTATTGTGGAAGGATAGTGCCCCGAGGTACATTTGTTTCGAGCTCGAAACTTAGTTTCAGAAAATAATGTCGAGCATAATATCATAGTTGCAACAACCGAAGAGCAGTTTGCATCGCTGTGCGAAACACAGAGATCGTGAAACACTTTCACAGTCTCTAAGTTCCAGCAAGCTTACCGTATCAAGTACATTAAAATCTTCTTTACGTCACTTGTATAAATGTAACTTTGTAAATATAAATAACTAAAATTGCATGATAATTAAATCAATTAATTTCAATTAATTTCAAGTTAATGTAATGCATACTTTTATATATAGCACTTTAAAATGGTGCGTGCCCTACAGGATCCATAAAGATCTAATGAAATAACTGTTAAGTTTTAAAAACCTATTTAGAGGCTAAAAATTCCACCCATGCCGGGATTCGAACCCGCGACCTCTGGCTATCCGTGCCAAGTTAACTGTTAAGTTACAATGTAACAACCTTAAAACACGCGGAATGCAATAAAGTAATGAGTATTGAGTACTTATTTCTGTTTACTCCTATTTTCTTGTATTCTGGATAGGAGATATAATAGTACGTACTGAGCAAAAACCAAGGTGATGGATACGTATTGTATATAATACTTTTTTATATCAGCTGGCCGGCACAGCCCGTCTAGACAGAATTTAAATAATTTGAAGAATATGGTTACGTTTTGTATAAACAAAACGTAACCATATTCTTCAAATAATTTAAATATCACATAAGTATCACACGACTGACACATAAGTGTCGATAAGCTCGGCTAGGGTTTCGATAAAAGGGATAGTTAAAAAAGCGGTTTATTGTTAAACTTATGCATTTTAATAAGTAGATCATTATTATATTCTTTTGTTTTGTTGCTCTAACCCATGCTAAGGATAATTTTAAGAACCTATTTAGATGCTCAAAATTCCATGCCGGGACTCGAACCCGCGACCTTTGGCTAATCTGTGCCAACGCTCTCCCAACTGAGCTAATGGGCAAGTACTGGCATCAGTGAAATTTCGAACATCATCGCTGCCTGTACGTAATACACAGAGTATTGTCAAGAGGTTCGAAATTTCACTGATGCCGGTACTTGCCCATTAGCTCTGTTGGGAGAGCGCTGGCACGGTTAGCCAGAGGTCGCGGGTTCGAGTCCCGGCATGGGTGGAATTTTTAGCTTCTAAGTAGGTTTTTAAAGTAGATCATTACAGCAAACATAAGTGTTGAATTATTAAAATTAGGTAAAAAATGTAATCCTTAATTGGATAACATAGGCAACCTTAATGCTACTTAGCTTTATCTTGAACTATACTCTTGTTTTAAAATGCACAGTTGAACAAAAAAAATCTTTTTAACTAACTAGTAACTTAATTTCCAGAACAAATGATCACGGGGGCTGCGATGACGTATGGCATTACAAAAGACATTCACAGACAGGGCTTTTACATATTCTTCCAACCTAGACAGTAACTGTCCAAATATATCAGCTGTTCAATAAATTTTAGTGTCGTGAGAATTAAACCTTACTTTACGACAACCCCAGGAGGATTTAAATTCACCCAGTAGAATTATTTGCACTTGTACTCTGAGAGGGTGGCATCGGCTCGAAAGCGTGGAGTGGAATGCCCTCCCAGAGGCCCGTCTGTGACCAGCACTACATGATACGAAAATTGCTTCCTCCGACAATGTCTGGAACTTTGCACTCCGCTGTTTGTTTAAAGGCTATGAAAAGGTATCGACCTGTGTTTAAAGTTCTTTGACACTTAATGCATAAAGGAAATCTAGGTGCGAGTCCACACACAAAGATGTAAAAGTCTGGTTACAGATTGCTGTGCTTAAGGTCTAGAATACTCTCGTGTTGTTGATTGTAGTCATAGGGTATTGCAGGGTACTCGGAACAAATATACGATTTGAGAAAAGGTGGGCAGTAGTGTAAACGTAGTGTAGGACGCCCTCCGACCAGGTGGGATGATGATCTGCGAAAAACTGCTGGCAGATGCTGGATGCGGCAAACTGAAGACGCTACGGCACTCATTAGGGGAGCGCTATGTCCAGCAGTGGACTACGTAATATAGCCTGAAGAACAAGAAGAAGAGAAAATGTGGGCAGAGTGAAGTATGAAATTTCTTAAGTAAGCATGTATTATTCATATGTATCTGAAATAATTAGATTTATTTGTACATCTACTTCCTTTTCCAATATATTGCTCCAGTCCATCCATAGATTGTCTGGAAGAGATCACTTTTACTGATAAGGCCGCCGTCTGTACTCTTAGGTTAAGAAACATCTGTGAAATTTCCTTTTTTATGTACAATAAAGTGTTCTCTACCTATCTAAATTTTCCGTGATATACATTTTTTTACATTTTTACATTTACATACAGGTACATACATTGCTTCTGGTCCCACACTAGGATACCCTGTGTCGTGGAAACCAGAAACAACGACATCACAAACATGTAAACATCCAAGACCTGGGGTTTTTTTTTTGTCCCCAGCCGGGATTTGAACCCGGGACCTCTGGCATGGTAGGCAAATGCGCTACCGCTACGCCACAGAGGTCGTCACGCTATAAATATAAACGCCCTGCTTCATCAAATCCTCGCTACTCCTTCGCGGGGGGTCGAGCTGAGTGTAAACACATTGTGGAGATGTCCGACCGGGCCACCGGATGCCACATTTCGCCGTGCTACCGCGCCGCGTCAAACTTCGGCTAAACGCTTCGACCTTCCCTGGTCTCCCTCGCGGAGAAATGAAATGAAAAGGGTTTATTCAAAGTAGCGCAGAAGCTGCGGCTTAATGAACGTTACAATTCAAACTAGGTGTCCATTTCAAAATCTAGATCATTTTGGAGAAAAAATGGACAAAAAAAACTTCAAACTTAGTATTTTCAAAGTCCTTAATTAACAGAGTTTACATAATTATTTTAAAACATAGAACTCATGCATTGTTCTGGCTTTAATTCCAGACATAATTGTCATCTAAATAATCGTTTATGCTATAGTAGTCCTTTTGGCACAAAGGTGTGGGTTGAGATGTGTGTAACCACAGCATCGACGCGTCCGGCCCCCACTGGACGCCATATTGAACCGTGCTGACTCGCCGCGTTGGACGTGAGCTACATGCCAACAGCTTCCTTGAATAAGGCCCTTACACTGAAGGGGTCCGTCACTGCCATATTTGTCTTAATAGCATTTAGTGTTAATTGACAACATTTCATATTTTACAACGCACAAAACTAAAAATACCGTTTCTTAATTTTGCTATCTTGATTACGAAAAAAATATTTAGAATTTTTATTATTGCTTAATTTTAGAGAAAATAAATAAAAACCAAAAATTGTGTGGTGACGTCACACACACGGTGGAATGAGGAGGTACCGTTGCCTAAAATTAAAAATGATATGACGATGTCATTTTCAATTTCATTCAAATGTCATGTCGGAGAAATTACTTTTCCTTTCCTTAATTCCAATGGTTTTTAAAAAGGCGGCTAGGGTGTTAGTATTATTAAGCCGTATGTGTGACGTCATTTGGCGGTTATGACCTTTCAGAATAAGACGAAATTCAAACAAAAAATTATGAATGAAAATCATCGAATTTTAAAAAACCTATTTAGAGGCTAAAAATTCCACCCATGCCGGGATTCGAACCCGCGACCTCTGGCTATCCGTGCGAGCGCTCTTTCTAACTGAGCTAATGGGCGACATCAGTGAAATTTCGAACAATATATATACGTAATACAGAGAATAGTGTATTAATAGTATAATCATCGAATTTCCGAAAATAAAAAAAATATGGGTCGTTTTATTTCGTATCTAGTTTCCTTTAAGACAGTAAAATACGTATGCTAAAAAATTTAAATGTTGTCAATTGTAACAGCACAAATTCAATAGGCATCTCTCGCGTAGAATATGGAATAGCGCGAGGAGCCGAGTTAAATTGTACGGGTTGGATTGGATTGCTATTAGTTAGAAGACTACCAACAGTGTTAATTAAACAGCCGGTATTAATATCGCTATTGAACAACTAAGCATTAGAGACCCTCCCTCCGAATTGTTTTCTTCAAAGCACATGGAATGCAATGTTAAGTACAAATAACGCGCCTTTTCATCCAATCTATCCGTAGACGTAGAAGGTACTGTACCGATCCTGTCGCTGAAAATTATAAGAGACTTGAGTCACTACAATAATTAACTGCTTCCGCCACTCCAGTCTACTCGTGACCACAGTAACTGGAACGTTGCCGAAATGTTCATCAATTTTAGCAAATAAACAATCGCTATTAAGCCCGTTAAATATAAACTAAGTCTACTTCTTTACACATTTAATATGAAATAAAACGTTTGATATCTTCTACATAACCGTTGTTTTAAATTGTCGCGATAAACATCGACTAAAAAGTTACTGATCGCGTTCTCAAAGAGTAAAATTGTCAAAAATTACAGAGTTACGCCCCACAGCAAAGCGTGATATGGTTTTTTGTAGAAATCGAGTTACTGTATTGATTTTTTACGCTAAGCGGACTGTGGGCAGAGTTTGAGCTAGACACGTGAGTTTGCGGGTCGCTGTAAGACTGTAGAATAATTTATTACGACACCACGCCCATGCATATAATATACGAAAAAGGTTTAACCAGATGAAAGTACTATACGCAATATGTTTTACAGTGCGATTGTCGCCGACTAAAGGCAGGCCAAGGAACGACGATTCATTAAATTAAATGGTAGTGTAGGTATACTATTTTTATTTTTAATGCACTAACCCGTGCTAAGGACAAATTTAAAAACCTATTTAGAGGCTGAAAATTTCACCCATGCCGGGATTCGAACCCGCAACCTCTGGCTATCCGTGCCAGCGCTCTACCAATTTAGCCAATGGGCGACTCACCGGCATCAGTGAAATTTCGAACCTCTTTACACTATTCTCTGTATTACGTACAGGCAGCGACATCTGGCTTAAGCAAATTGCATCACTTACAGCCCCGACTACCTACTTTGCAGTTAGGTTTTACATCGGAACGATATCACTGTACCCACATGATTATACTATTTTTATTTTTAATGCACTAACCCGTGCTAAGGACAAATTTAAAAACCTATTTAGAGGCTGAAGGCAGTGTAGGTATGTTGGTTGGTGCCGGCGTAAATGTTAAAGACAGAGATGATAGAGATTAATATATTTACATAAGAGAAAACTTTTAGCAAAACGAGCAGGCGTCTCACTGTTTATATCTTTGCCATGACTCCCTGCGCACAGAGTATGCGCAGCTCGGTATCCGTGGCATGAGTGGCACGAGAAGCGTCGTTATTATATAATATTTATCATACTCGAATACGATACATAAATACAATCTCATATAAGTACTTACCCAAACCCTTATTCACATTATAAGGATTGTTTTTGTGTAACAAAAATATCACTGTGGTACTTACATAACTATGATATTTAAGTAAAGTAAAGACAAAAGTAAATATGTAAAAGATAAACAAAACTGTAAAGCACACGTTATATATTATGTCTTGGGTGTGTCGTGGGTGAAGGGACCACGACGACCACTGCAGCGTTGGTCCCTTCACCCATCTAGTGCGAGCGAGGATACCACTGGACGCTGTATAAATCATCTCATTAAGTAGATGCAAAAAGGCCAATACTATATGTCTTTACAAACTGAGTCTCATTTTAACTACGTACGTCATTATAATTAAAACAAATAGGTTACACAAGTTTGAATTCTTCAATAGACAGCAAACCTCAGTTTAACCGTCTTTGTTAATCTGTGGGAGCCTTCTATTGGCTTTAGAAAATTGTTACTGCACTATAAGCTTTGACTGTTATTTAAGCTGTTGGTTTCCCAAATAAACTTAAAATAAAATAAAAATAGACATCATTAGCGTACGTTAAAAAATTTACGCGTTTTCATTTGTCGATATTTTCCTTTAGAGCCAACCACCAATAAAAAAAAGGCACATTACACATTATCTCTTTCATTCCGTTTTGTTTCACACATGAAAAATGACTTGATATTTTCCGAGTAAAAACAACGGTTTCTTGTTTTTGGCAATGTTGCCATGCTTAAGCTGGCACGGATAGCCAGAGGTCGCGGGTTCGAATCCCGGCATGGGTGGAATTTTTAGCCTGTAAATAGGTTTTTAAAAATGCTTAAACTAGAGTACCTCACACCCTTTTCTCGACTAATTAAAATATAATTCAGTTTAGGTAATCATAAATTGTATGATTCAATTTAGGTAAGGTTTCTTCACATCATTCAAAACATCGGGCATGCTGAAATTGCTACAGTAACCTGACAAATGTATATAACTAAGAAAACAAAGTCATTAGTACATGGGTCTCTCGCTTCCGAGTCGTTTGTACTACCCGCTGGGCTACCGATGCACTCGAAATGTAACAAAGGTAACAAAAAAAGTCGGTAAGCCAAGTCAGATGCCTTAGGGCGGCTTAAAAACTTCTGACGGTAACACCAGCCACTAACCTTTCAAGCCTTCACCAAGCCGTACTTGGCCCCCGCGGTGGAGTATGGCCTATACCTTCCTCGGGGAAGAGAACTGTTCCCCTTGGTGGGGACATAATATATATATATATATATATATATATATATATATATATATATATATATATATATATATATATATATATATATATATATATATATATATATATATATATATATATATATATATATATATATATATATATATATATATAATCATAAAATTGTAAATTTACTATAGCCTAATTTATAAGTCAACTAATCTGCATGTAAATTAGTCAATCAACGATTGATTGACTAATTCACATGCATCTGTTCAAAATGATGCCACATAGGGCAATCTGGCCTGTCAGCCAGTACCTGCAGGATACCGCTGGCGCTGCCGCGGACGCGCTCTATTAAGGATGCTACCCGCTTGCGCATGATGGCATGAAAGCCGTCCGTGCGGGCCTCGGCAAACATGCCTAAGGCACTGCAGTACCGCGGCAGCCCCAGCAGCATCCTGAAGATGTTGTTGTATTGTACGCGGAGAGCGCTGAGATCCCGCCGGGTACAGCTAGCCCACAGGCTGCAGGTATAGAAGGATTGGCAATAGGCCTTGAAAAGGGTCACTTTTACCTCTCCCCCACACCGAGCAAACCTGCGGACCAGCATGTTCCCCCGTACAGCCAGCGCCCTCCGTTCCCTTTCAACATCTAGGTCGTCTGACAGGTCTTCAGTGACCCAGTGGCCTAGGTACTTAAATTGATGTGCCCGTTTCAAATCCACGCCATTTACCCTAACGGGGAGCATTGTGTCCACTTTATGTTTGCGGGGCTGAAACACCATCAACTCGCTCTTTTTTGAGTTGTACCTTAGCCCATGCTGGTCTACATATTTCTCACACGATGTGATCAGCTTTCTCAAGCCACTGATTGAAGGCTCAGCAGCACCATGTCGTCGGCGTAGCTAATGTTGTTAATACATGTTCCATCTATGGAGCAACCAATCTTGGTACTGCTAAGCCCCTCAATCAGCTTGTTAATATATACATTAAATAGACGAGGGGAAGTCAGACCTCCTTGTCTCACACCGCATCGCAGGCTGATCTCCTCGGAGTCTACCCCGGACCATCTTACTACATAATGAGTTGATGATGATGATAACACAAACAACGGAAGTGATAACTTAAGCCAGGTTTTCACGGTCTTAGGCTGACATTCAGAGACGAAAACTAAGCAAAGACTGGTCTTACAAATGTCCAAATCACGTACATTTTGACGTTTCTGAGACCGGTCTTAGCATCAGTTTTCGTCTCTGAATGTCAGCCTTAGTACGCTCGGACCGAGTGCCCCATCCGAGTAAACTAATGCTTCCGATTGGACGGTTTTTCGTGACAACACCTAAATAGCCAATCAGAAGCTTTAGTTTACTCGGATGGCGCACTCGGTCCGAGTCCACTAAGACCGTGAAAACGCGGCTTTATTCAAAAATTTAGTCAAATACGTACTGTCCGCTAAGATATCAATCTAATCCGAAGCTAAGAAAGAAGTGCGAGGCCGACATTTTGTTTAATGAGCCAACACTTTTGAATTACTCTCGGATCCATCTTCCCATCCGATCAGCTGCTAGCTTAATAGGAAAACTTTAAATTGGTTAAGCCCCGACTGTTATGGAAAAACGAGACACTATTGTCTGCAGACGTAGTTTCCAAATTATTATGAAAGTTGGTAAACTCGTGACACGAAACTCGAAGGAGGTAAGTACAAGTTAGCGTATCAGGCCAATTTTCCAATTTGGTATCTTCTGTTTGCAACCATACTTAGCCAGGTACGGTTCCAGGGTATGGTGCAGGAGTAGATATTCCTAACTGTATTTCACTGCCCAAAAGCACGCTAACACAGTACATACTTTGAAACCAAATAAAGATAAGATAAAAAATTATTTATTGTTCATAGAAAGTGAAGTACAATTTTTCCTTACTTACTAACTTTGTGGGTACAATATATAAATCTAGTTCCTTTGAATATAAGGATGGTCCGTTGGTACCTATTCTAGTTTAAAAACCTATTTAGAGGCTAAAAATTTCCTTCCTTAATGTTCTTTAGCACGGGTTAGTGCATTAAAAATAAAAATAGTGTTACCTATTCTAGTGTTGAATTACACTGTATCATAGGCACCAGCGTCCTGAAATAGTTCAATAACAACCCTTGTATGCCCCCACTGCTCGGTACGGGTCTCTTGCTACATCGCAGGAGGGTTAGGTCATACTCCACCACGGGGAACAAGTCCGGGTTGGTGGAGGAATGTAAGACAGTCGGACGTTACTGTCAGAAGTTATTAAGCCGCCCATAAGGCCTCTGACATGGCTTGACGACTGCCATTACATGACAGCCGGCACCAACGGGTTAACGTGCCTTGAGAAGCACGGAAGCGCTCGAAAAAAATAACCACTAGGTGTAGTCACGGGACGGTCACCCATCCTGCACCTGACCGCGCCTGTTGTTACTTAACTCAAGTGATTGATTCCAATCACTCGGTTCCACTAGGCTACGATCTAAACCAGGTAGTATTTAAGTCTAGTGAACAAACGTGCTGCTGTGTGGTGTCGGCCTAGAGAATAGCACCAACCCAATTCTTCCCTCGGGTGTCGTAAAAGGCGACTAAGGGACACAAACCGGGGGGTGGGCAGCAGCGCCCCCTGCAGTACAATTCCACCGAACTGCGATCCCCAACCCGCATGCCCAGCGTGGGTATTATGGGCATTACCCCTATGATAGCACAACGTGGCGCTCTGTAGGGGAGGGCTATGTCCAGCAGTGGACTAGTATAGTATAAAAAACGTAACTACAGATAAACTGTACAAACAATGGGACTCGGGCATACTAGTTTCACGGCTGAATAAGTGACCTATCCCATATCCAGCGAGTCATTAATAGAGTTGTTCCCGCTATTACTCGTAGGTCGTAGATATATAGATATATCTACGAGTTATAGACTGGTACTACGACATAAAGGATCATTTCGATGACAATGATGTCTGGAATGAAAGCCAGTACAAAGCATCAGTTCTATGTTTTGTAATAAAAATGTAAACTCTGTTAATTAAGGACTTTGAAAAGACTAAATTTCAAGCTATTTTGTCAATTTTTTATCTAAAATAATCTTGATTTTAAAAGATATATCCAGTTTAACTTGTAACGTACATTAGGTCGCAGTTTCTGTGCTACTTTCAATAAAACATTTTTAATTTAGTTTCGTTTCATTTCATTAACCAATGTAAACTAGTCGCAACCAATTCAGAGCTATCTTCTGGGGTAGCGACAGCAAAAAAAGCATGATTTTTTTAGCGACCTGCGCTGACGATGTACAGTCACGAGCAGACGTTAGAATCTTGTCATATTAACCTTTTCTAGTCAGATGTGTGAAAAAATTACTATTTTGACTTTGGCAAGGTACTGAGGTCTTGGAAAAGTTTTTAATTTTATTTATTTAAAAAACCCACAGCACTAGTTAATTAATATTAACACAGTTATAAATATAATTTAACTTATGACAATTGAGGGATTATTTTAGGTCAACATAACACGGAAACAAGCATTTTTTCAAACTCTAAAGATAAAAAGAAAATAAAATCAAACTTCGAAATACTAAAATCAAGCAAACTGAATATTGAAATTAGGTGTAAAAATCATTACTGCAGACTGTATAGATTCCTGTGTGAGTGTGAGTGATTGAGTGTGTGAGAGTGTGCGCGTGTGTGTGACGGGTGGAAGAATAGAATAGAAAATATTTATTTGTCTTCAAGCGAAATGAGGCACGACAATCACTCCAAGAAATCCATAATGAAACAAAACCGGCCAAGTGCGTGTCGGGTCATACGCAGAGTAGGCCTCAGATTAACTACCTGCTTTAAACAACTAACAACTTCATCAAACTTCCAGCGGAATTTGTACGAAGTTTTCCTTTTATAAGTAGGTCGACTATTAACTTGTAAAGAGTTCCGCTAACTTGTAAAGTATACTTTGTTGTTATGGGATTCATTTTAACTTCATTATAATTATGGTATATGAACGGGTCTAGTCGCCAATGTTTATAAGGTAAAATGTAAATGTAACTATGTACAAGCATCGCGAGTCCTTAGAAATACTTTTGTTATAATTAGTATGTGCAGCAACCCTGACTTAGTTCACGTTTCTACAAATAATAGTATAGCTTGTAAAGGGTGGTAAAGCCGAAAAATCGCGCTTTAAAGCTTCGGCAAAGGGTCTCTGAATCGAAAAATTGTTTCCCTACACCAACAATATTTTTTAGCAACTAATTTAATGATATGGGATAAAACATCCTCTAATTTAGTTGTAGGAAATGTATCATAAGCCTTAGGGGTACCTTAGAACCTAAGGTACCCTTATACACGTAGTCTCTGATCGGTCGATGCGTCTCAAGGTTTTTTTTGAGTTTTTTGTTTGGAGTGGACAAAAAAGTTAAGTGATACTGCAAGGCAAAATACAAGGTCGTTGGAAACCTGGCTGTAGAAGTCACTGCAAACAAATCCTTGCTGAATAGTTTATAGGCAACATCGATGGGTTCCGAGCCGCCACATTCACAATGATAGCGACCTCTGATAGGAGATGTCACCATAAGTACATTTTAACGTACTGCACTATATTTGCAGCACTACTTACTACTCAGTTAAATCAGAGTCTGTTAGCTTTTAGAATATACCTCGGGCTCCAGTAAGGTTCGATTTTCGCCGAAAGCACACGAGTGCTTCCTGGTCTGTATAAAATTTTTCTATTTAATTAAGTGTCATGTTAGTTCCTATATTTCTCTTACATGAATATATCCGATTCTATCCGATACTAGCCGAGGTATATACTAAAAGCTAACAGACTGTACATGCAACTTTTGGCTAGTTTCTGAATGGAGAATCTCGCTAATTAAAAACTTACCTGAGGTGCTGTCTCTTCGAATTTTGCCGCAAAGAGCGAGACGAAAGTTACTTAAGTATTTCCTTAGTGAAATTCTCAATTCAGAAACATCACGCTATAGAACTCATTATTCAAGTTCAAATATGATTTGATCTGCGTAAGCTAAAGGTAAAGGTATCTACGCTACGTGTTACAGATCCCCTCACGGATAAAACAAGCTTTACGAAACTTCCGGAAAATTTATCAGTATTATTATAGGTGAAAACTCGAATAAAGAAAATTGGAAATGTTCCCTCCAGAGATAGATAGCTCCATTCGTAATGATTTAGTAAAACCCTTATTTTTGTTGTTGTTACGCACTGAGTTGTTGATATTGGAAAAGTTTACCAGGTGACTTTTCTTGTTGTTTATTGATTTGATCCAACATTGGAAATATAAATTCAACTTGGAGAATATCATCTTTAAAAGAGTTTTGTTTACGATATGATTTCGTTCATGAATGCCAATTGAGTATGTGTTTCGTTAAATTTAGTTTCAAAAAGATATTGTTTCTGACACCCACTTTCTCTTATGACCATTCCACTAATGAAGTACTTTTTGCAACGTTCGAGCTTGTTCATACTGTATAGGGAAGAAGAAATTATACAATTTCTTGTATTGTATTCTTTTTAATGCACTAGCTGGTGCTAAGGACAATTGTAAAAACCTATTTAGAGGCTAAAAAATTCTTGTATGTCAGGATATCGTCAATTAGCAATCGATTGTCTCCGCCTACCAATTCTAAACAGAGACGTTTAGACGTAAGAGTTTATGTATGATCTTTACAAAACCAATCATTGATTTTAGAGCAAAATATTACCCCAAAACTGTAACGGCTTCTACCAAAGACCGGTAGAAACCGTTACAGTTTTGGCTGGCTGCAGGCTTTAAATGAAATGAAATTATTAGAATGGCAATAATAAAATATTGAGATGTTGAGACCAGAAGATATATTAAGCTTGCCTGAATCGCGGTTCAAAAAATATGTTAAGCACACTTTGTGCCAAAAGGGCTACTATAACATAAAGGATTATCTAGATGACAATTTGGTCTGGAATTAAAGCCAGTACAATGTATGAGTTTTACGTTTTATAATAATTATGTAAACTATGTTAATTAAGGACTTTGAAAAGACTAAGTTTGGAGTTTTTTTGTCCATTCTTTCTCGAAAATGATCTAGATTTTGAATGGACACCTAGTTTGAATTGTAACGTTCATTAAGCCGCAGCTTCTGCGCTACTTTGAATAAAACCTTTTCATTTCATTTCATTTCCACTACTAGTTCCGTTTCGTCTGCGCTTGTCAGTTGTCAACTTGCTCTGTGGTTTGCCATTGTGTGTAAACCATTATCTTGTGTGCAACGCTGAATGTAACCTTTAACTAATAAAAGTGTGTAATCCTACCCCGGTTTGTTTCACTGATCTAGGTTCTAGACTGTAGGTTCTACAAATAGTTGTCACAGTTGTTAATATTTCTCGTGTTCACTTTTAAATAAAAACATATTATAACACAAGTTATGATTTTTTTCCATAGGTGGCGCTAGTTAGCGCCCTGAAGCACTTTAAACTTAATATATCAGTTGCTACCTATATGATAAGATTCTATGAAAATTCATAATGAAATGAAACGAAACGAAACGAAATGAAAAGGTTTTATTCAAAGTAGCACAGAAACTGCGGCTTAATGAACGTTACAATTCAAACTAGGTGTCCATTTCAAAATCTAGATCATTTAGTAGAAAAAATGGACAAAAAAACTCCTAACTTAGTCTTTTCAAAAGTCCTTAATTAACATAGTTTACATAATTATCATAAACATAGAATACAGCATACAGCAGAAATCACGTGATTCTAATAAAGGATGCTAATGCATTCAAAGCCAGTTTTGTAATGAAATTGAAATTAAGAGAGGCTCCCGTGGAGGGGGTAGGGAGCCAGGTGGAGAGGCTAGAGGGAAATTAAATGATTTCTCTCAAAGCAATCATCCGGGTAATCTCATTAGGATCGCTTGCTTGTGCCGGGATTTTCATAATAACAGCTCCGCCGGCAGCGTTTGCCGGTATTAAACAAGGACTAACATAACGCTCTTATCATCTCGAAATGGGGGAAGGTTCTATTAATCTAAACTACTTTGAAATCATGCAGAATATATTTATATATATTTTTATGTAGCCTATCAACGTCCCACTGCAGGGCACAGGCCTTCTCTCAGAGAGAGAGAGAGAGAGAGAGAGAGAAAGAGAGAGAAAGTATGGGCTTAATTACCAGGCGTGCCCGCTGTGGGTTGGCAATATCAAGCGCTGAGGCATTTGAACACCTCAGGACACCCTGATTTTCTTCGCCTTTAGCGAGTTGTATTGCTACTATGCTAAGGCACGCTAAGCCGTTGGTGCCGGCTGTCAAGTAATGGCAGTCGTTTAGTCATGTCAGAGGCCTTATGGGCGGCTCGATAACTTCTGGCAGTAAGGCACTGTCTTACAATCCTCCACCAACCCGGACTTGGCCCCCGTGGTGGATATGGCCTAACTTTCCTGCGATGCCGGAAGAGACCCGTGCCCCAGCAGTGGGGATATACAAGGGTTGATATCGATTGCTACCTTAACTTCACAAATTTACATGACTTACAAAACAAACATTGGTACATGCCTCCACTGGAAATCGAACCTGAGGCACTCGCTTCCAAGTTCCACTACCCACTGTGCCACCGCCGCTCTCCGCAGAATATATTACCAATTTTAACTAACAACAACCCTCGGTTTCCCGTAGGTACCCAAATTAAATAGTGGCAGCTATTAGTGTAAGTAAATATCTTTAAAAAAACCTATTTAGAGGCTAAATAGTTTTTTTTTAAATTGTCCTTAGCACTTATATTCTTTTTAATGCACTAACCCATTACAAAGCATATAAGTGACCATCTGTTTATCTTCTACTAACAGCTGTCAGTTACCGAAAGTATACAAAATAAGACTGCTGTTAACAGTAGTTTGTACGAGATAAGAACAACTAGAAAGGAACACTACGAGAAACAATGGCTTACTATGACACATGGATAATGTTCTATCTTTATATATATATAATTCTACTGTACGCCTGTATGTCACTGTCCTCCTAAACATCTAGTCAGATTTGAATGATTATTTTGTATGCGGTTACGTGGCGCCCTGGATGGTTTAGATTCACGAATTAGCCCGGAAGATCGCGTTGCATGCAAGCCAATATCTGTCGGGTCTAGGTTAGTATAAAATAAGATAAGATAAGAATATTCTTTATTGTACAAAGCTTCATGACCATTTTACATGTCTACGTCATTGCCAGCCGCAATTATTTTACGTGACGTAAAATGTAAGGGGCCTCCGACTTGGCGTGTAAGCCGAGTGTATTTCCATCTTTAATAACTCTGTATCAGGCCATGAATGTTTTATGGCTTTAAAACATGCCTGTTCCCTTACATATTTAAAACATACAGTACAAAATTTATTTATGTAAAGGTATGTAAGTGTATAAAGTAAAGGTATGTTATTAAGTTTAAGAATGTTTCGATATTAAAATTTTCACTGGCTACCCGTCTTTCTGATTTCCTTCAGCAGCTATCGTAAAGTCGTCTGGGAGAAATTGGTCGGTATTCAAATTTGCACTGTCTATCCGTCTTTCTAATTTACTTTAGAAACTTTCTATCGTAAGGTTGTCTGGGAGAAATTGCTTTTTGCAATTAGACCGCCAAAGTAAGACTGCCAGTTGTACTATGTACAATTTGTATTTCGTATTTCTTTATATTTTGAAAATATTTAGCATTTCTGGTTTTTTTCTAGTATAAAATATAGATCATTCTTATCTTAGAGTTGATAGACATCCGATTCGATCCGATGAAGCGATCAAATGTATTTTTTGGAGACTTCACACGAGTACACTCAATGAATCAATAGATCCAGAGGTTGTCTTGAAAAGATAAAGCCGACGCTATTTCCTGGCAAGGCCACAGGCTGGTTAAGAAATATCTGCATAATTTCCTTTTTTGTGTACAACTGCTGTGCCCCGCGGTGTCACCCGCGGTTTATCGATTTTCCCATGGGAATAACATATTTTCCCGCAGTAAAACGTACCCTATGTGTTAATCCGGGGTGTCAGCTAACTCCACACCAAATTTTATCAAAATCGCTCCAGCCGTTTGGACGTGAAGAAGTAACAAACATACACACTCACTAACTTTCGCCTTTATAATATTAGAGTGATGTGATAGTGTGATGTGATGTAATAGCATAATAAACATAATGTAGCCTTTATATGTCCCACTGCATGGCCTTCTCTCAGAAAGAGAGAATTGCCAATCCTCGGGCGTGCGCACCGAAGATTGGCAATTTCAATAGAGCTGACGTTATTAAGAACCACAGACACCCAGGTTTCCTCACGATGTTTTCCTTAACCGTTTGCGACTTATGTTAGCCATTGAGTCGTGTTATTTATTATTATTAATTCGCTATTCTAACCGCTGAGACAAGAAGGGGAACACCTGCGACATTGTTTACCCACGATACTTTCGAGACGTTAAAGATATTGGGCCGTTTAAGCCCACGCCAGGCGCTAGGTAGTTAAGTGTTATTAATACAAAGTTAACATAACATTTACATGCAGGCACACACATTGCTTCTGGCTCCACACTAGGATACCCTGTGTCGCGGGAACCAGAAACAAGGACATCACAAACATGTAAACATCCAAGACCTGAGGTTTTTTTGTCCCCAGCCGGGATTCGTACCCGGGACCTCTTGCATGGTAGGCAGATGCGCTACCGCTACGCCGCAGAGTCGTTAAGTTTACCAATGTCTTTGTTTTTTATGTTATGTACATTTGTGAAGTAGCAATACTACGCGCTAGTGAAGGAAAATATCGTGAGGAAACCTGAGTGTCTGAGGTGTAGGTAAATACCTCAGCGCTTCAAGTTGCCAATCCGCTATTTGACTCTACTTGAACGTTAGAAGAAGTTGTGGATTCGTGTACCCAGTGAAATAAACAGACGAAAAATTAGCACAAACTTGCCAAAATAGACCCCGATACTTTATCGACTTAAGCTCGGGTGTATTTACGTGAAGATCACTTTGATGTAAGTCCTATAATAATCAATGTCCACTGGTTCTGGCTGACAAATGTTTGTTTACAACCGAAAGATGCTTTCAACATGGCGGATAGCGTTTTCACCGTTCCGAAAAGCGGTAAATATTTTTTTATTTGCGAATTTTGCAGCCATCCTACATACTCAGGAAATATTCATTTATCGCGTCAAATTTGATACGAGTCAAGTAGCGGATTCGCGGTGGGCATAAGTGGTTATTAATCTCTATCTCTTCTCACTATCTCTTTGAGAGAAGGCAGAAGTTAAAAGGCTATATTAAAAAAATCACTTGGCCTCAATCCGGGTGTATTTCCATTTAAGTGATATCCTTCCATGGTTACCATAGAGCAGGATATCCTAGTTTGGGACCAGGACAAGTAATTGTGTGTGTGGAACTTATTATTATTATTCTTGCTTCGAAATGATATCTCACTTAATGCTAAAGACGTTAAAGTGGCAGCAGAAGAAAATTTAAGCAGAGGGAAATTATCTGGGTGGGCTGTACATGGCCAAATAAAGAAAATGTTCTAGCTTCAAGTATGGCTAGAATAAAAAAATAAAAGAAGATGAAATTGCACCGACTATATTATGGACATGTTAACCTCAGCCTTCTCTCGCGCAGACTCTATTAAAACTTCATACATACCTCGTAAAACTTGGCTACTATAGAAACCGGGGTCAAGAAATTACGCCTTGGAGATTTCAATTTAAATGTTGATTTGTGTAAATAACGCAGTCATAAAAGTTACTCTCAACTTTTCCCTTTACAATTAACTCAGAAGTAAAACAACGTATACAAAGTACTGTCGACAAGGAGATATATCTTTACATTTTTATTGCAAAGTCGCTCATAACGTACGAGTAAGTGACTAGAGTGCATGCATGTGAAGGTTGAATGCTGTCGACTGTACAGTCGATGTTATCAGCTAGAGTTGCTATTATAAGGTATATGCGAGCTTTTTATCATCGTAAAAATAATGTTTTCTCTAGGTAGCAAAAAGGTAGTAAATACTGATATCAATGACATCGTTAACACTTAACTAACATGACATGAAAATCCAAGTAGCCAGCCAACCAGACGTCAGAATGGCTGGCCACTTTATTCTTTTGATAAATTCGATACCGTAAAGGTAGCAAATACTTTATGATAGGTAGTAAATAGTAGCAAATGGGTAGTAAATAATACGCATGGTTTGATTTCTATATCTCATTTTGTCCAGTGGACCTGACGGTCACGGTTTTTTGGGTTTCGGCTCGTTTTCGAGACGCCATTCTGAAGACTGGGCTTGTTTGCATGTCGTACTCATAATCATAAACCCATGTCTCGTCGCCAGTTATTATACGTTTCATAAAGGTCGGATCCGTAGAAGCTCGGGAAACCATGTCTTCAGCGACATGCTTTCGCTGCGCTTTTTGAACAAAATTGAGCTCTTTTGGAACTAGTCGAGCGGCGACGCGTTTCATGCCTAAAATGTCAATGAGAATGTTGTGGACGGACTTAAAAGATATGTTCACCTCACTAGCCAACTCTCTCAGACTCATACGTCGATTATCGAGCACTAGCTTCTTGATTCTGTCGATGTTTTCTTTAGTCATAGCGGTTGAAGGTCTACCAGAACGAGACAAGTCTACTACTACTTCTCGGCCTTCTTTAAAAGCCTTATACCATTCATAACCCCTTGTTTTCGATATACACGATTCGCCGTAGGTATCTCGCAACATTTTTAGTGATTCACCACATGAAATATCAGTTGAAACACAAAATTTAAGGCACGCTCTTTGTTCAACAATATTTTCCATTGTAAAAATCGCCGAGGACTCAAAACCAACAAAAAGTGTAGTTTAAAACAAATTAAATGAGAGACCCCGCTCAAATTTTGCGCGCTAAATCAGTACAGTGCTACCAACATGCAGTAAAAAAATTAAAACGACCTCTTTTACGCGGGTCTTTTTATTGACATATTCCCGATACTTTTTACAATTTATAAAGATATAGTGTGAATTGTCCAAAATCTAAGTAGGAAAAAAAATCTACCATCTGCGAGCTATTCTTAGTTTAAAGGAGCATACTGCAATAGCCACCTATAGGCCTATGATTAGGGCTCCGCAGTGCTTAGTTACCGTAGTTCTTACGTTGATAATATTGTGTATTTCATATAACATCTCAATATTGCCAGGCTGCTATATTTTTCAAATGCGACCCAAAAATTATTTTTGTGATAATTTTAATGTCATAATGTTTGTTCTGTTCTACCGCACGCTAATATAAGCTACTCGAAACACTAATCCTGCGCAGACGAAGTTGCAGGCACCAGCTACTTAGACATAATGTACAAAAAGTTATGAAAACTAAAACGTAAAAACGGTTGATTGGCCGGTTGGCTACACTGACTTGCTTTCCACTAATACACTGTCTTAGTGGAAGGCAAGTCAGTCACCCTAGCTTCATTTTTTGTTCTAACAATATTAAACTGTAAAGCGTCTGCTATATTTTACTAATATTCTAACCCTGGTAATAGTATAATGTGTGACGTCCTTTGGGTTTTAGGTTCCCCATCGGTCACGCGGTGGAATCCAGTTCATTAAAGGATTTATTAAACCGACCAACGTCGAAGTTGTGTCACTCCCATGACTGACTCGTCATTGGCAGAAATAGTCGTCCAAATAAGGACCGATTTGAGTTGCCATTAACTAAAAAAAAACAAAAAAAATACACTGTATTTGTTAACAGTCAACAACAGTTTTAAGCCTAGCGAAAGAAAGCAAGCAATAGCCAACAAAGCAAAAAGAATCCTTGCCCAACAGTCCGTAAGTTCTTTTCTAATTTGTCAAGCGTTTTACGCATAAACAATGCAGTTTCCAGTCCGCGGTTCACGAGACAACTCGTAAATCTTCCTGACCCGCCCCTGTCCCTAGCGACTGAGCCCTGTGCAAAAACCCGTGTTTCTCTGTATGGTAAATTGTGAAGAGAGGCTGAAGAATTTCAGTACGCTTTATGAACTGCGAAACAGTTTAATGCGCGTCTATGAAAGACAGGCTTTTCAGGACCACAAGGAATGAGGTTTTCTATTAATAATTTTATGTATCTGTAGTGTTACTTATAATGACAGGATACGCAATAGTCTGATTAGAGAAAGTTGTGGACTGAAAAGGGTGTAGTGACTAGAATTGAGAAGGGAATGTTGCGTTGGTTTGGACATGTGGAGAGGATGAAGGAAGAAAGATTGACGAAACAAATATATATTGCGAATGTGATTGGAATGGCTGGTAAGGGACGTCCCAGGCGGACATACATCGACCAAATAGGGGATGTATTAGCAAAGGGGAAGATAAAAAAGTACCCGGAACCGGCGTGCGTGCATGCAACTACTTATGAACGTTGATGAAGCGAAGGGGATCTGTCAGGATCGTGGCAAGTGGCAGTCCCTGGTCTCATCGTACCCCTCTGGGATATAGAGGGTAATGTATGTGTGTAATTTTATGTACAATGCGCCTTACGTCTGTATTCTTATTCCGTAGCTTTAGTTTTAGCCTGTAGTTACACGGTCCAACAAAATATCCATAAACATGCAAATGCAGAATTCGATGTCAATACGAATAACGAATACTTTTGGGAAATCTGCAAAATCGCGAAAAAATATCTGAAGTTATGCCGAGACTTTTACGAATCATTAGACTGGAACCACTTGTCTAGGCGGTCAAGTAAAATATATGATCTTAGTGCGACATCACTAACCTTATTTTTAATACTTAATAATCAATTAATTGCTGTGTGGTGTCGGCCTAGAGAATAGCACCAACACAAATTCTTCCCGCGGGTGTCGTAAAAGGCGACTAAGGGACACAAACCGGCGGGTGGGCAGCAACGCCCCCTGCAGTACAATACCACCAAACTGCGATCCCCAACCCGCATGCCCAGCGTGGGGATTATGGGCATTACCCCCTAATGATGGCACAACCTTGCGCTATGGCGCTCATTAGGGGAGGGCTATGTCCAGCAGTGGACTAATAAAGCCTGAAGAAGAATCAATTAATATGTTAAGTCAACTCTTATTACTAAGAATTGACTTGACTTATTAATTGGTTAATCATAAAGTAACAAGTCTCTACCAATTATAGGATTGTTACTGGATAACCTTACTAAGCCTTTTGTCGGAAGAGTCCGACCTGGGGGCCGATTCTCGCATATACGAATTCAAAGCGTAGACGCAAAATATTTGAAGGCTTAGACACTTGTCGCATAAAAATAAGATAAGATAACTCGGAGTCATTAGACATTTATTTTCTCGTTCGAATTCAATCTAGCATGGCGGTACGAATTATTTACTAATGAAGCCGTTGGTGCGGACTCTCATATAATGACAGTCGTTAAGCCATGTCAGAGGCCTCATGTGCGGTTTGATAACTTCTGACAGTAAGGCCCGCCACTGTCTTACAATCCTCCACCAACCCGGACTTGGCTCCCGTGGTGGAGTATGGCCGAACCTTCCTGGGATGCAGGAAGAGACCCGTGCCCCAGCAGTGGGGACGTAAAAGGGTTGATAACGAAGTGAGAATTGGTTCTCAGGTGTCGCTCTGATTCGCAGAGCTTAACCATGGTGAGTGGAGACGGAGCTCGCGTCGTCGGTTGCTCGTCTCTGATGTACCTACGAAAAATTTCGTTCAAAAAAGTATCAACCAACACTAAAATTTTTATACCACTAATTTCCTCAGCTGTCTTTAAAAGCAAGGTTAAGAAGTTTTATCTGTCCCTGCAAGTCTAGTATTCGTGCATTCTCCTTTTCATTTTGTCTCTTCCGTATGTCTCCATATAGGTACACAATATTGTATTTATTTCCTCATGCGTAGATTGTTATTATATCGTATTTATGTATAACTATAAATGTAACTGTATGAAGGTATAATTTATATAAGTAGTGTATTAATATATTCATATTTGCACCGACTACCCGCCTCTTATTTCCTTTAGCAACTTTCCGTCGTAAAGTTGTTCTTCTTCTTCTTCTTCAGGCTATACTACGAGTATGTAGTCGTAAGGTTGTCTGGAAGAAATTGCTTCTAGCAATAAGGCCGCCAATTGTACTTTGTATCTTTACATGTTTTATAATATGCGCTCTGGTGTACAATAAAGAATATTCTTATCTTATCTTCAAATCAAGTCCTATACCAAAATGTATTAAACAAGCCGCGTCTTTATAAGCCACCAGATACGTCTATCTGAGCACGTGTTTTGAACCGAATATTCCCGTGGGATGCATAGACTCAAGATCAGATCGAAGATACAAAGACGGAACAGCTCCAGTACTAACAGTAAATTCTAATCTGCCTCAGACTGGGATCCTTAAGACAGACTGGACAAGTTGCGGAGTTCTTGATTAGAAGTCGAACAATAATCAGAAACTAACATCCGCAAAACAATACCAACGAAAGCACCACAATAAAGTAAATGATAATATTAACTTAAATCCGGATTCCTTTACTAGTAATTTTGCCGGAAGATTCCGACCAGGTTTTTAGTGAGATATATTTATCCGAGCCTACTTTTTCGCCTAGAAGAGAATAAATGCTTGGTGCCTCTACTGGACCTCTACTGGTTATTCTGATATTAAAGTGTAATTTATTTCCGAATCCACGTACTTGTAACTTTGTCAGATCAGGTTTTATCTGTGTACTTACGGGTATTCTACTATTTTTTGGCTACCGGAAGGAAATGCTTGGTTCCTATTTATGTTTAGTGTATTATATGTGTAAGTATATAATTAATGTGTAAGGTTTTCTTTTTCCTTTTTTTGCACGCCTGCCAAATTTTCGTTATACCTCCGGCGGTTGACTGGTAGAAAATGCTCATGGCATTAAGTTCGCCGCATTGTACGATTTTACGGTGTAATAAAGTATTAATAAATAAATATTTTGGAATTATTGCGATATTCAAGTTTAACGACACGCCTCGGCTAGCCATTTAGAACATTGTCATATAATGTATAACGTGTAATGTCGTAGTTATTATCGTGGAATTTTCAGTCTCTAAGTGCTAGTTGTTAGTTAACATATCGTGATTTTTTTGGAAATGATTTACGATATGGTTAAACAAAACCGATCTATAATAATTTTACATCCACACCATACAACGTGTAGAAACGTGTAGTGTAGAACGCCGGCTTCTCAATCGGGAGGTCGTGAGTTCCAACCCCGGCATGTGCCGATGACTTTGTTTTCTAAGTTATGTACATTTGTGAAATTATAGTAGCAATACCACTCGCCGACGGTGAAGGAAAACATCGTAAAGAAACCCTAGTGTCTGAGGTGTTAGCGTACCTCAGCGCTTGCTACGTACAATGGCCCAACTATGAGGCTAAGTGCGGAAATCTCAGGTCTAACTAACTAGCTAACCATACAACGTAGTAACCTTGCCCTAATGGAGTTAGCCGACACCCAGGATTAACACATGGACTACGTTTTTTTATTTTTTATTAATAGCAAAAAAATAACCTTTACATTTTCGGTTTCACAAATTTCGTCAAACTGCAGTGCAGTTTGTTGGCGTTGCGCTCTTATAACTTAAGGCTTAATTTAATTATTTTACAGATACATAATTATACTAAGCAATGTAAGTATATTCTTGCACAAAAATAAGTTCCTATAACTATTTTAAACTAAAAACCTATTTAGAGGCTAAAAATATAATATTTTAAACTAGCATAACAATAATATATAAAATATATTTTTCCCTAATAAACCGCGGGTAACACCGCGGGGCCCAGCTAGTTATTCATAATCACGTTTGATCAGCTAAGAACAGTCGTTCTGTTAGTAAATATTTTGTTTACTAATATCTACGCAATCCCAGCTGAGACTCACTAAGCCAGGCCAGACCACTCAGCTTGGGATTAAGCTCAACACTGCACGAGTCATGTTAGAGGGAATACTGCATGACAGATTGTTTATTTTATTGGAGAACACGCCGTGTTTCAATCAAAGATTAAACAAGGGTGCTACAACTACTGGCATGGCGAGGTTGTCTGCAAGAAATTGCTTTTAGCAATTACCTCCATTTGTACTCTGGGTATTTACGTTGTCGCTGCCTGTACGTAATACAGAGAATATTATTATTGTAAAGAGGTTCGAAATTTCACTGATGCCGGTGAGTCGTCCATTAGCTCAGTTGGAAAGAGCGCTGGCACGGATAGCCAGAGGTCGCGGGTTCGAATCCCGGCATGGGTGGAATTTTTAGCCTCTAAATAGGTTTTTAAAATTGTCCTTAGCTCGGGTTAGTGCATTATAAATAATATAATGTATATTTACATTTTTTATGTGCTCTGGTGTACAATAAAGAATATTTTTATGTCATCCCACCCGACTGCACATTATTAATGCTTTTAAAAGAATTTGCAGTAAACTTTTAATTTTATACAGTTATATGACTGTCACCTGTTGTACTCAAAATATAATAACAAAAGTAAAATGAAAAAAAAAGTACACTTTGGACAGATGCGCACTGTGGTGGTCGAAAGTGTCTTCAAAACTTTCTCACAATAGGGCACAGGCCTTCTCTCAGAGAGAGGCTTAATTAACAAGCATGCCCAACGCGGATGGGCAATTTCAAGCGCTGAAAATGTTAAACACCTCCGACATTCATTCCTCACCATATTTACCTTCACAGTTAGCGAGTGGCATCGATGCTAAAACTTGACAAATGTACATAACTTATGCCCGGTTTCTGAGGTTCACAGTTAATGGTTCGTTAGCTATAGAATCAATAAAGTTATGGGTTCAATAAACGTCAGTTAATTGTCAATGCGTTTCTGAATACACGCAGGACGGTCGTACAGTGTATCCGTTCTTAAATGGCAAAACGAGTAAACAAACCTCACTCGACCATAAAATACGAATTCCGGAAGCATCACTCGATGTAGGTTACCACATTTAGTTGTAAACACTAGTTAAGACACAGGGGCATCATATTTAACCGAAAACTGGCTGAATTTGTGATTAAAACTATGATTTTTTGCCGAAATTCTAAATACACTGATCACAGGTTAGCAAAACTACACAGATTAGTTTGTCATTTTTTTTAGTGTTGGGATGCGGTTGTATGAGGTGAATGAAAGAACGAATGAACGAAATTGCGCTGTTATGTTAAGAAGTGCACATAGCGCCGGAATAATAAAAATAACAAAATAGAGTAGGTATTGCGGGGTATTGATTAAAGTTTGATTGATTTTTTTACTAAAACCTTGCATGTTAAGCGGGTGTTTCATTAGCGAGCCACCAGTTTTCTTTACCGCAGTTTTTATTTTCTGCGAGCCAACGGTATAGACCGCAACTACATCACCCCAAAATACGGCGATTTTTTTTAATTTTACTCTGTGGGTTATACCGTTGATTCTTCAAGCATGCTTAAAATTCTGTCAGTTTTAAAGCGGTATACAAAACTGCCAGTGGATCAGCCGAGCCAGCGAGCAAGAAGTTTTTTTCACGTTGCTGTAGCCACGGTTGCCAGATGAGATTTTCTAAATATCTCCAAGTCATTATACTATTTTAATTTTTTTAATGCACTAACGAATTTTTAGCCTCCAAATAGGTTTTTTAAAATTGTCCTTAGCACGGGTTAGTGCATTAAAAATAAAAATAGTATAATCATGTGGGTACAGCAAAATCATTCCGATGTAAAAAAAGAACCTAACTGCAAAGAACCTAACTGTATTTAAAAAAAGAACCTAACTGTACATAACTTATGCCCGGTTTCTGAGGTTCACAGTTAATGGTTCGTTAGCTATAGAATCAATAAAGTTATGGGTTCAATAAACGTCAGTTAATTGTCAATGCGTTTCTGAATACACGCAGGACGGTCGTACAGTGTATCCGTTCTTAAATGGCAAAACGAGTAAACAAACCTCACTCGACCATAAAATACGAATTCCGGAAGCATCACTCGATGTAGGTTACCACATTTAGTTGTAAACACTAGTTAAGACACAGGGGCATCATATTTAACCGAAAACTGGCTGAATTTGTGATTAAAACTATGATTTTTTGCCGAAATTCTAAATACACTGATCACAGGTTAGCAAAACTACACAGATTAGTTTGTCATTTTTTTTAGTGTTGGGATGCGGTTGTATGAGGTGAATGAAAGAACGAATGAACGAAATTGCGCTGTTATGTTAAGAAGTGCACATAGCGCCGGAATAATAAAAATAACAAAATAGAGTAGGTATTGCGGGGTATTGATTAAAGTTTGATTGATTTTTTTACTAAAACCTTGCATGTTAAGCGGGTGTTTCATTAGCGAGCCACCAGTTTTCTTTACCGCAGTTTTTATTTTCTGCGAGCCAACGGTATAGACCGCAACTACATCACCCCAAAATACGGCGATTTTTTTTAATTTTACTCTGTGGGTTATACCGTTGATTCTTCAAGCATGCTTAAAATTCTGTCAGTTTTAAAGCGGTATACAAAACTGCCAGTGGATCAGCCGAGCCAGCGAGCAAGAAGTTTTTTTCACGTTGCTGTAGCCACGGTTGCCAGATGAGATTTTCTAAATATCTCCAAGTCATTATACTATTTTAATTTTTTTAATGCACTAACGAATTTTTAGCCTCCAAATAGGTTTTTTAAAATTGTCCTTAGCACGGGTTAGTGCATTAAAAATAAAAATAGTATAATCATGTGGGTACAGCAAAATCATTCCGATGTAAAAAAAGAACCTAACTGCAAAGTAGGTAGTCGGGGCTGTAAGTGATGCAATCTACTTCAGCCGTATGTCGCTGCCTGTACGTAATACAGAGAATAGTGTAAAAAAAACTAAAAATAATATCTTTTGCAGCACAAACCCCCATTTTAAATGGTCAAACATCTTTAATGTTCTACACGTTTTTCGATTCTACTTTTCCCCATAATGATCTTAAGAACTCTTTATTGAGGAGATAGCATTACCGCCAACATTTATTAGCGGAATTTTCTTAATTTTTTTTGTCCCAGTTTGTAGGTATATGGGTCGAGTTCAGTGTAGCAGATGGATTGCGATAGTAATATTACATAATCATTTAGATTATTTTATGACTTAAACTTTTCTTAAAATTCATTCCATTCATTCAATAATGAAATCCGTCATTCATTCAGTAATTTCAGCAACACTATGAAATGTCACAATTTATTGGTCAGCCATGTTTGTTTACTCGTTTTGCCATTTAAGAACGGATACACTGTATAGTTATAGAACCGATAAGTAGTTCACCATTCCGCCACTAGATGGAACTATTTTGAAGCCTACTCTTAATACGCATTTCATACGCATTTCATCTGTATTCTACTGCAGATTCAGGTTTTGCATACATAAAATAATTAAAATAATAGTTTTAAATCATTTTTTTTTTTTATAGATGAGAAATCTTTTTCACAACCTAAACTAATGAATGTATCTATACCACTGTCAAGAAAAAAAAAGTCAGTTGTTAGTTTTGTGCGGCAATTTTGTTTATCAGTTCCTACTTGTCCAAACTTTACATAATTGTGTGTTATTCTATTCTTCCTTCTTGCTCTACCTATCTAGTGTTCTAATGGAACCTACAAAGGATGCCGGAAAACGGAGCAAGAACTTTACGGAACGAGAAAAGTTATTGCTTATCGATATAGCTAAAGAGTTTGTTTCGATCATTGATAATAAAAAAACTGATGGAACGACAGTAGAAGGCAAGAAAAAAGCTTGGGCTGCACTCTCTATTATATATAATGCCACCTGTGGAAGTGGCCCTAGAAGTGAGAAACAATTGCATGCGTTTTATGACAAGCTGAAGAAGAAAGCTCGAAGAAACTTAAATAACGACAAAGTATTTTGGTTTTCTTTTCATTTAATATTTTATAAGTTAAGTAGGTACATACTTTGAAACATAAAACCTAAGTACATTTTATACTCAAGTGCATACGTTGAAAAATATAATAAAGTTTTCTGTAATTACAAACTAGGAACACCCACGCAAAAAGCTTTTTTTAAATCGAATACCTAGGTAGTTGCAAAGTTTAGCTGACCCCAGAAGAATCGTTTATTTATATACTTATTGTACTTTAATTTTAATCTTACTATTTTAGGCTGAAATGTACAAGACAGGACAGTATCCTTATTGAAACGATATCTTGCTTGGAATTCCTCATCCGAGAACATTTCAAACGGATTTCTTCGGGACCTCAAGTTTCTCGGTACGGAAATATGTGCAACAAGCTCCATCACTTCCAAATCCGAATCTGATGAACTAGTGTACTCCATACTAACAAACTATTATTTAGAATGAAAATATAGTGATAACAAGATAAAAATAACAAGACTGGTTGTTTTTCACAAGAGAAATACAATTTATGTAAAATAACCTAAACTATCTAATGTCACTTAAAACGTCAAATAAAGTTATAGATTCGATAAACGACCAAATCCGGGCGGTTAAGTTGAACGAAGTTTAAACCAAGTTTACCTATTGCATAGGTGTTCAGAAACGTAAAATGTCCAGTTATTGAATTAATAGCGTTATGTAATAGATAAGCTAGGTTTAAATGGACCTCAGAAACCGGGCATCAGAAGAGCAAGTCATTAATCAAATAAAATCGATCAAATCTATTTATTTTAACGTAAAGAATTTACATTCTGTTTGAACTTGGTGTGGAGTTAGCTGACGTCCTGGATGAACACCTAGGCTACGTTTTACTGCGGGAAAATATCTTATTCCCATGGGAAAATCGATAAGCCACGGGTAACACCGCGGGCAACAGCTAGTTTTATAATAATAGTAAGGTCTCAATCCGCTACTTGACTCGTATCAAATTTGACGCGATAAATATTTCCTGTAGTAATTAACTTAAGAAACTGAAATATATTGACTTTGCTAAGTAAGTATGTAGGATGGCTGCAAAATTTGCAAATAAAAAAAATATTTTCCGCTTTTAATTCGGCACGGTGAAAACACTACCCGCCATATTGAAAGCATCTCTCGTTTGTAAACAAACATCTGTCAGCCAGAACCAGTGGACATTGATTATTATAGGACTTACAACAAAGTGATCTTCACGTAAATACACCAGATTTTCAGTCGATAAAGTATCGAGGTCTCTTTTGGCAAGTTTGAGCTAATTTTTTCGTGTTGTATTTCATTGGGTACAGGAATCCAACTTCCCGGGGTTCTTTATTGACATGTTTTTGCATTCTCGAACAATGCAATAATAATAATTGCTATATTTTGCATGTATACTTGATGAAATCATGGTTTCGTAGTTGTTATTTCACTATGCTCACAAATTACTCACAGTTGTTGAATGTCAAACTTTGTTTACAAGACTTCAGGGGCATTATTACGTAAGTATCCACTGAGTTTAGTGACGTTGATTTTTTTCTTTTTTAAGCTACTCCGGCTGTCAAATGCATACATTTTTTGACACTTAAGAGTCGTTTAAATGCTTCACTCTATAGAGTGGAGTGCTACGTAATAGGAAGGCTGGTCTTCAAACCATAGACAAAAATGGCTGACCGCGTTTTTGGCTGTTTAGCAAAGCAAAGTTTTAAAATATATTTTTTGGTTGCTTTTTTAAAAAATAAACTAAAATATTTAATGGTCTAATGGAAGAGATATTTACCATACTAGTCAAATAGCGGATTTCTGTGTAATAATAACATATTGCAGCGTGGCCGTAGCACAGTGGATAAAACGCTTGCTTGACACTGAGGATTGAGGTCATAGGTTCAAACGCTTTTTCACATTTAAGTTTTAATTAGTTACCTAACAAATGTACCCCAAACATTTTCGTAAATATTCAGATTTTTGCTTTTCTGTTGCGATTCATTACAAAATTATATGATCTTTAAATGCTTTCGCTTTGTTCTCTTATGGCAAGGAAGTACAAAGTGCAACCTCTTTCTACACGGAAAAAAAAGAATTCTTAGATTAAGACAATATCCTATTGGTCAAGACAATCCGTGATTCATATATGGCGGAAACAATATTATCTTGAATGAAGTAAAATATTGTCTTACTTTTGTTGTCTTCATCTAAAACACTCATTCTTGAAACAAGAAAGTTAAGTTTTATTTCTGAAATAAACTAATGTCTTGATGAAAGAATATAGAATGTTTCAGGAATAAGCAACAATTTGTGATATTTGCTTTGAAGAATATACTTTGTTTTGGCTAAAGAAAAACTGTCTCCGAACAGTCATTCATTCAGTCATTCACTCTTTCTTCAAACTGCTAATATTCTTAAAACAGAACATATTTGTTTTGCAGCGAGACTCGATGTTTTATGCTAAGATAATATTTTCTTAGATGAAGCGTCTACTTTTTTACCTAAAAATAAATTTATTTTGAGAGAAGACTCGTATGTTTCGTACTAAGTCAATATTTTCTTAGGATAAGCCGCTACTATTCTTAGCTGAATACAAATGTATATTGTAGGAAGACTTCTTTGTTTCATACTGAGACTATACTTTCTTGGAAGAAGCCTGTACTACTCTTAGATCAAGAGAAATTTCTTTAGATAGAAGAGTTCTTTGTTTCATACTAAAACTATATTTTCTTAGGAGAAGTCTTTATAATTCTTAGCCGAAGAGACATTTATTTCATACTAAGACAATCTTTTCTTAGGAAAAGCCTCTAATATTCTTAGCTGAAAATAAATGTGTTTTGTAGGAAGAATTCTTTGTGTCATACTTAGACAATATTTTCTAGGGAGAAGACTGTACCATTCTTAGATCAAGAGAAATTTGTTTCGATAGAAGACTTCTTTGTTTCATATTAAAACAATATTTTCTTACTATTATTCTTAGCCGAAAAGAAATTTGTTTCATAATAAGACAATATTGTCTTAGTAGAAGCATCTACTACTCTTAGCTGAAGAGACATTTGTTTTGAGAGAAGAGTCTTACGTTTCCTACTGAGAGAATATTTTCTAGGGAGAAGGTACTAATATTCTTAGCTGAAGAGACATTCATTTTGGGACAAGACTTGTTTGTTTCCTACTGAGAGAATATTATCTTGGGAGAAGGTACTACTATTCTTAGCTGAAGAGACGTTAATTTTGGGACAAGACTTGTTTGTTTCCTACTGAGAGAATATTATCTTGGGAGAAGGTACTACTATTCTTAGCTGAAGAGACGTTAATTTTGGGACAAGACTTGTTTGTTTCCTACTGAGAGAATATTATCTTGGGAGAAGGTACTAATATTCTTAGCTGAAGAGACGTTAATTTTGGGACAAGACTTGTTTGTTTCCTACTGAGAGAATATTTTCTTGGGAGAAGCTTCTACTATTCTTAGCTAAAGAGACATTCGTTTTGAGAGGATATTCTTAATGCTTCATACTGAGACAATATTTTCTAGCTCAAATTTATCCCAATGACACTTCATCCAAAAGAATTTTGTCTCATTACAAGACTGTACAAGTAGGTATTCCCATAAAACAAACAACTCTTAAGCTAACCATTGCTAAGGCATTGATGAGCATTTTTATGTAGAAGGTTACATAAAAATGCTTATCCAATTAACATTTACAAGCTTTGTTGAAACGTCTCGCATAAAAAAAACTCCAGCAATGGTAGGTATCTATACATACAGGAATGAAAGTAAACAGATTGATTAATGGTAGGCAACACTTATTTATTATCGATAAAAATTGAACACATACCTATTGTTAAAATTATCTTAATGTTACTTATACTTCACAATCAACCATACAACTGGGCTGCGACTATGGGTAAAGCGGGCTTAATTGTAAGGTTTCACAAAACAAATCAGATTTCAATGAAAATACCTAAGCCACAAGAAGCATTCATAGGTGCCAATAAGGTGGCAGTAACCAAATATGCCTCGATTGAGATGTACGCTTAAATACTATGTATCTATTTTTACATTTAGATCTTACAGCTTTAAGTATACAGAAATCAATGAAAATAAGCCACAAGAAGCAATTATAGGTGCCAATAAGGTGGCAGTAACCAAAAATATGCCTCGCTTGAGATGTACGCTCAGTATTTACGCTATGAATTTACTTTTACCTTTAGATCTTACAGCTTGTAAGTATAGTATAGTAAAACATTTTATTTTATAAAATTAAGACCTGCTTGCCGTAAAAGTCAACACACTGTAACTCGAAAAACATAGTGTAGACTATGTGACTAATGATCTTTATAGATTTTTTCCTATTGTTATCGTTGGCCCAAAATCGATTGAATAAGAAAAAAACTTTACAGTTCATTTCACTCAACGATGTTTTCCAAGTTACACTTGTATTCACTTTTCGTAGCAGTATTGTCTTAGTCTTACGACAAAATTAGTTTTACAACTTGGGCTACTAGAATGAAAACATACCGGCTTAAAATTGTACCGGCTTATAAAATTTATTTAAGTATACCTACTTTATACAATTATCATTATTTTTGATCGTATTTTAATTAATTTTTTTAATCAGTTTCAGCATACACATTGGAAATAAAAAAGGTCATACAGGGTGGCTTAGTTTTAGAGGTCTATTTTTTTAGCTGAAGGGCATCATAAGTACTTAATGGTTTAGAAAAAACATTTGTACAAAAAATGTAGCTAAGGAGAGTTAATGTGAAAACTAAAAATTAGTACAACCAATGTTTTTAATATGTAAACAATTACGATAATGGTCTCGAGGAATTTGACAAAATTGAAACTGGACCACCCTGTATAAGGAAACAGTCCCAAAATAATACTCTATTATTATGTCTTTGGTTGAAAGTAGTTTTAATTTTTTAAAACTATAAAAGAGTAAATAGAAATCTCCTGACTTATAGGAAAGAGATATTGCTACAATATAATCAATACTGAATGTTTGATAAAAAAGTAAGTTTCTCGTATTGACAAATTCAGCGACCCCTTCAAGTGTGACCGGACATATTTTGTAATATGAACACTTGAAAGCATCTTCGGGAAATCCGTTAATAATATATTTTACGTCTTTAAATCCACATAAAAACATAAATTTAACTTTCTGATTAAAGTAGGTGTTCTACAGTCACAATCTTCCAAGCGAACTAATCTTGTCTGAGACGTAGATTCCACGATAAATGCCATATAATGAGAAGAGTAACCTACAGTTTCTAGCACTGTACACAAGAATGCTACCATACTTTGATCATATTCATTTAAAAAAACTTTGTCAATTTTATAGAATATTGGAGAATGTATGTCATACTTGTACAATATAACATTTTTGTTACTGTAATTTGTTCCATTTTTTTCGAAGTATTCGACGCAGATATACTCAGCGTCATTCAATTCGCTAGGGTACTGCTGGACATGAATTACTTTACCATAAGAAATACAGTCAGCAAACCCGTTTTGCGCCATTAATCTATATCTGCTCTTCAACTGATGCCTTGTTGCAAGTGTTAAAGGTAAGTTTTTTCTACAAGAGATTGATTGAGCTACCGCTTTTAACTCTTTGTGTTTTGATTCAAACTTAAACGCGCTGATTAATATGGGAGGGCCTATTTGCTCTATTACTCTCGGATAATGAAGAAGAAAATGGTGTTTGGGTTTTAAAGAGCAGCTGAATATACTTTGCAGGTTTTCCAAATAATTTTCTATCAAATTTCTCAAATAATCAAGAAGTTCCGGAGTAAATACCTGAGATGTTAGTATTTCTGTTATCTCTAACAAACATAAGTAATGAAGCCATGTAGGATCATCCTTTACATCGACTAAGTCTCCAACAATAAATCTGAAGTTCCGAACAAGACACAACATTTCTGAAGCTGAAAAAATTATTTGCCCATTTAGAAGATGTTGCTTGGTAACTGAGGGTGGACAATTTTTTTCCGTTTTCAAATAAGTAAAATATTTAATTCGGGAGTTTAATGTTTTTAGTGAAAAGTAATTGCTGTCTACTAATTTTTTTATAATAACACACATATCATATCTATGTACGCCTTCACATAGATCATGCATTACGTCACATGTCAGATTTTTATACGTATGAAAATTTAACTGATGCCATACGCATTCTTCTTTTATGCCTACATTGTCTTGACAGTGTCTATCGTAGTCAATTGCTTTGCGGGTATTTTGAGGGCGCTCTTTAGTGTCCGTTTTAGTTTGGCCTTTGGACGTAACGCAGAATCTACAAAAATGATTTGAAGCGAAACTTTCGTGAAAACCTAAAATTGAGTGGAGGCCAAGGTTGTCGCCAGATAAATTTGCTAGGCAAAATTTAACGACAGTTGTATGTTCTTTACAAACTATCGAGATTCCTTCCTGTTCTAAAAACTTCAATTCTGAAATTAGAGGACCAAAAACTGATTCATTGCCAAATTCAGTTTTATCAGCGGTATAAAATACAAGCGCAAGTAAAATGTTCTCTAAACGACTGCTAAATTTAGGGGGTATCGTAGAAATAGTTGCATACACAACACCGATCTTCTGGCTGCCCGCGTGACTGCCTAGCGGATTTCCAGATTCAAAATCGTCATAATAAATTGTTAGCGGTAGAATTTTTTCTCCCCCATCGAAATCTTTGCTTACATCTTGCCAAAGCTTCCCATTTGCTAAGTTTCTCAAAATGAGATTATCTCTACAAACGTCTTTTTGATAATTTAATAGAACGTCTAGCACATTAGGTACTTCCAAAAAGGATTTGAGACTTTTCCGCAATGGAATTAAATAGGAACATCTATTTTTTAACGTCATTTCAATGGCACCATGCGATGACTTAGTGTCTTCCGAAACTCCAATTGTTTTTGAAATTGGCTCAGTAAATGTAGGTAGATTTTTGAAACGCTCTATTCTCTTGTAATCAGTTCCTAAATTTTTAAAAGAATTTTGGAGAAGTGACAGCATTGACGAACATTCTTCTGATATGCTACTCAAGGTTTCCTTTAATATAACGATAGGTTCCGATGAAAGTAAATTAGTTACTAACTGCACTATAGTCTGAATTAAAGTTCTAGGCAAACTAGAAATACTATATAATTGTGACAAAAATGAAAGAAGTAATTTGTCAAGTGCAAGTTTAAAATTTATCAACGGGGAACTTACATTGTCACAGTCATTATCGTGTGTAGGTAAAGTTGATTCAAAAATGTTGGCAGGTTTATCGATTACACAGGGGTCAACGTCAGTTCTCGTTTTACAATGTTCCTTTTTAACATCACTTTTGTTTTCAACACCATGATAAACACAAAAATGTTTTTTTAAAGAAGATTTCGTATGATAAACTCGCTCACAGTCTTGAAAAGGACATTTAAAATATTCTGTTATATTGTGAAAATAATTTAAATGAACGAAATATGTTTTAAAATCATGGTATTCAGTTTTACAAATTGAACAATGCATTTTACTAAAATACAATTACATAAACGGAAGTACAGGAAATACTAATACAATGGTCAAGGTCTAGCATTTAGCATTAGAAATTAAATCCATGATGTAAGGGGGAATGACGTCATATTTAGTGTTTATATTATAAACACATATTTGGATCAACAAGAACAGATGGTAGCCGGATTTTGGATAAGCTATATGCAGTGCGTGAAAACACTTGAATAGTGTATCAAAGGCCTTATAGGCAGATTTATAGACGTACCTGACCTTGTCTATAATCAGGTAAAATGTACCGTGGAAATCTTCGTCGGAAGTGCAATGTATGATGTACGGCTGGACGGTCTTTTGTTTTCCTGATGCGGCGGTGAATATTTCGTCAATTTTCTTTTGTACATCCCCAGGTGTCTAGAAAGTAAAGTTCACCATTGAAACGCCCGTTTCACTCAACATAGAAAGTATTAAGATACAAGCGCAAAAAAGCATATTAAAAATCTAGAAAAGCTCGGTTTATACCTTAACATTGACAATGAAACTTTCACTGCATTCCTTTATTGAAAACTTTTCCCGTTTATTTAACCGTCCCTTTGGCGGCACCAAATGGCACAGCAGCTCGATTTGCGATGCAAGTTTGTGATCTAAAATAATAATAAAAATATAACTAAATTAATTATTACAAAATTTTTCTAATTTCAAGATGCGCGGGTATTGCGGGGCGGGCGCACTCTCCCGCCCCGCCCCGCAAAACCCCTGTCAGACCCGTCAAGTGCAAACGATAGAAGCTAAGCCATATTTAGTAACTTATTAGGCGATTTTCACTAAAAAAAAATATTTTATCTCTCGTATTATCTAATGCAGGTTATAAAGGGCATAACGACCAATATTTTATAGTTACACCCCTATGAGAAATGTACAATTTTAAATCGATTCATAATTAGGTATATGGCGGAACGACCTTACAAACTTTCTGCCGGGGTGACAGGGAGGGAGAAGTTGAGAGCTAAAGGGGAGCCCTTCGCCCAGAAGTGGAACACTAAATCGGCTAATTAAAAATATAATTAAAATGTATCGATGATCTCCGTGGCGCAGTGGTTAGCGCGTCTGCCTACCAGGCGAGAGGTCCCGGGTTCGAATCCCGGCTGGGAACAAAAAAAACCCAGGTCTTGGATGTTTACATGTTTGTGACGTCGCTGTTCCTGGTTCCCACCCACGACACAGGGTATCCTAGTGTGGGGCCAGAAGCAATGTATGTGCCTGTATGTAAACGTTAAATGTTATGTTATATACTCACCGGTATTTGTTAATCCGTCAATATATTCGACCAACGCCACTGTCTCCTCTTTCGAATTTTGATGTTTTTTTATATTCTTAACTTTTTCGATAAATTCGTCCCAAAAAAGGTAAAATTTATTCGATTTTTCAGGATATATTGCCTCGAAATCTAAATTGATCTGAAAAAAAAAAACCAATGAGTTGTCTGTAGTGCCACAAAGTTTCTGACCCAGTAAAGTTGTCAAATTTAGTATGAAAACGTCAAGTTTAATATGACAAAAGTGACGCATTCATTAACGGAGATTAAAAAAAATCTTACCAAAACATCGCTTCTGATATCGTTTAATACGGGCCAATTTGCGATAAATCCTTCTACAGTGTCATACTGTGTCAATTGGCGGAGTTCATGAGTAGCTTTCCACTTCTTGATAACATCATCCCAAGGTTCTGTGTTGTTTTTTAACCACACAACATCATCTCTGAGAGTATCTAAAATGTGGACTATATGATTAGTATCGCATCATGAATAAAAATTACCAAAATGAAATAAATTAAATTCATTAAATATGCCAGCCCCTTGATTCATTACATTACACAGACAAAAAACTAAACTAATATTTTTTATTGAAAGCAATCTATACTTCATATTATGTTTAGGTATTTAAATAAAGGTAAACAATCTTGATATGCCTTTTTCTTGAAATGTACACTTATTAAACCAAAATCTTTACACATTACCAATTCAATGCTAAATTAAATGTTGTATCATAAAAACATTCAATTTCTAAAAATTATGATTTAAAAAGTGTGTATTTCAATAAAAAGACATCCAGATTATTTACCTTTACTGAAGAGCACCTAAACATATGGAGTATGTATAATACTGTTTATTCTTGATGACAGTTAGGTACCAGTCTCTCTATTTCTATCGGAAACCTTTCTGTCACAAGGTTGTCTGGAAGAAATTGCTGTTAGCAATAAGACTGCATATCATATTTTATTTTTTAACTGTAACTTATATAGTATATTTATCTCGTTTCATAAGTGCACAAAGAATATTCTTATCTTTCCAACTCTAATCAAGTAAAAAAACTTATTTTGTTCTTATTCTAGTGTTCTCTCAATACTAGAATGTGTTCTTGAAATTCATGTTATCTTAATTTGAGAGTATCCAATTATCTAAAAGACAAGACATAAGGCAAATAAATAATTGGCAATGTAACCTTAAAAATAAAAATAATGTGAAGCAGGTAATACTACAGCAATCTACACAAGTATCTGGTACACAATACACCACATTTTATCTGCTGAGAGGGACCTCAATCCAAACAAATTTTACTACAGAGGCTAAACAAATCAAAGCAAAAAACAGCTAGCTGTTAGATACATTTTACAGGTACCTAGTAGATTGGCCACAATTAGAAAGTTTGGTTCCTCCATCAGCAGTTGAAAGGTTTCCCATTACTTACCAGACACCCTGATATTTATCTACCACTAACTACAGTAAATAAATAGAATAACTATAAATAAACCTTGTTGTTCTTTTTTTTTGGATGCAGTTGAAGGGTTGTCCATTACTTACCGGACACCCTGTATCTATCTACCACTAATTACAATAAATAAGAAGAATAACTTTAAAAAAACCTTGTAGTTCTGTTATGTTCTTATTTTTTTTTTGTTTGTGATCAACAAAATTTTCATTTCCAGATGTTTTTCTTTTACGCTCACCAGATTTGTACAGGGTATTGCGGATTTTATCCACTAATTTTCCCTTTGCAAAAGCTGGTTTTCCAGAGATTGAGTCCCTTTTTTTTACTGGAGGAACAAAGTATGTTCCGGCATTCTCAGTTGGAAAGAGAGCAATAATTTTTGAAGTTAGTATGTTATACTCCTCATAATTGATGCGACTGGAAGATAAGTGATATTTATTATATCTACCAAGTGTTTGGTCCACTCTAACACTTCAGGTGCCAGTAAAGTGATTTGTTAATAATTTTAGGCATACTTTTGAGTCCAAGACAAGGATAGCTGTTCATGAAAATTTAGCTCAAAAAAATAAATTATCATAAATCATAACTTTACATAAACAAATAAAAATATGATTAATTGGTCAATCCAAATGACTTGAGCCTAAACTTGACCAGTGGTCTATATTTATAATTATTTATGTTATTTTGATCACATACATACAAATTTAGGTTGGTGGATAAAGTTGGGAGCTTAGAAATGGTTTGGTTTGTTATCAAATGGTTTTTCTTTTTTTTTCATAACATTATTCTTGTAAGAAAAAAAATTCAAAAAGTGGACAACAATGACGACCTCTGTGGCGCAGTGGTTAGCTCATCTGCCTACCATGCCATGATAGGTCCCAGGTTCGAATCCCGGCTGGAGACGAAAAAAAAGAAACAGAGGTCTTGGATGTTTACATGTTTGTGACATTGCTGTTTCTGGTTCCCACGACACAGGGTATCCTAGTGTTGGGCCAGAAGCGATGTATGTGTCCGTATGTAAATGTTATGTTATGTAAATTAATAGGTACTTACTGATTTACAACACGTGTAAATATCCTTCGGCAAATTATGTCAGTCAGATTATTGCGGTGTTTGGGCGTCAATATATTGTGTGTGGTATAATATTGTAAAATGCCATTTCCAGTAGGAGATGTGGACAACAGCGTTTTAAGATCAAACTCAGGGAATGGTGGTCGGCTTGTTAACATGTCAAGCAGAAAGTTGTCGTCCAATTCTGGATCAAGTTCATTAACGCTGTCTTGTGAGCAGCTTGGGAAGGAACTTACAGTTGAAGTCTTACTCTGAAAATAATTTTTGATATAAATTTTTTGGTTGGTTTGGTTGGCGGGACAGAAGGAAGGTAAAAAGGTTTAGGTAATTCTCCATAATAATTAACACATCCTAATGTACCTATGTGTGAAAATTTCTACCGACTACCAACTACGGTTCCAAAGATTAACCTCTGGTTTCTCGTACACTAACAATCTGATAATCTACTGTTAACAGAGCTGTCAGACGTTTTTTTTTGTATGCACTTTCGTCAACGGACAACTGTTGACAGTAGATTGACAGATTGTGAATGTACGAGAAACCGGGGGAAAGTCCTAAAGTTCGTATACAGACAGCAGAGGCAAAGTAATGGTGGCCATACACGTTAGGGTTTGCATGATAGTTTTAATCTTGCAAGCATAACAGACAGGCATAACCAAGCTTACATGCACTGAGAACTGTAATACAGTTTTATCACATACTAGGGCTTGCCTGTCTGTTAAGCTTGTACCATAAAAAAAGCTAAACTCTGGTGGGTTGGTGGGTAAAGTTGGGGGGTGAGTGGGTGAATCGATCGATGACGAAAAATAATTAGTCATACGAACCTCCGCCGTCAGGTGTTCACCGATTTGTTTCTTAAGATATATGCGTGTCGAAATTTTTGGACACAGCTCCTTAAGTATCTCGTCTGTCAAGTCTCTAAAATGACTGCTATCAATACCATTCTCTGAAAACAATAAAAAGGAGTTGTAGGGGTCGGTCTTCACGCCCACTCACCCAAGGGAGCAGGCGGGCGGGAAGCAGAATCCGAGGTTGACTCGGCGCAGGCCACAAAAAAGAAAAACTTACCTATGAACTTTTCAATGATGTCTTTGTCCACTTCCCACGACGTAAGCAATTGTTCTATGTTCATTTTCTTACTACAATAGAACGAGAGCGAAATAATCCGCTGCATGCACTGAGGGTGAGCGGAAAAAAAGAAATGGCGCGGGCGCAGCGCGCTCAGCGCGGAACAACGACCATAGTGTTGCCAACCGCTACGGAAAATCCCCCAAGAAAATTTTAAAATCCCCCTGAAAACCTCAAATTTTTGGTTTTTTGAATTTGTTACATGTATGTTCAAATTACATTTCATTGGTATGTGAACAAAAGTGAAAGGTTAACAAGTACTTTTCACTCATGAAATAAAACGAATTTCGTTGGGATTTTTTGTTTTACACTTTCGGCATCGCACTTTATCGCACAATCTTACGAGTTATAAATCAGAAAAGTTTCAAAATCGAATTGTGATTGATGGATGAATGAATTCATGAGCCCATAAGCTGTGTGCCGTACGTTATCGTTCGGTCGTTCTCGGCTACATTCAATGTCATCTTCGTGTAGGACTAAAAAAAAGTAATTCAATTCACTGCTATTGTAAGTTTCAATCGCCAGAACCCCTAAAAAACTCCAAAATATTCTTTCCTTTGCCTTGGTGATCAACCACTAGATTTATTAGGTACATAATATCTACTTATTTACATGAACGCCTGTAGAGGTTTCATTTGCTGAAGACTATGCCTACTGTTTATTGCAATTAAGCGTGCCAAAACACCCTCACAGTATGATTTTTTTGTTGTGTGTACCTATAGCAAGTATTAATAGCAGCTAATAATAATAATATTATTAGCTGCTCATGTTTTCGAGATTTATGAATCGCGTGGAACCCATTCAGTGGCAATTTTCGCTCATCTGTCTGGACCCATACGAATTACGCCTGCCTAATTCCATTTGAGTTTTGCGGGCACATCAGATCCAACATTAGTGATTTTGGTTCTGGAGCGGAGCAAGCGTGGTGTTTTGAATTCGGTCAATCCTTCTTGCATCTAGAATGCTGCGCCCCATCGCCCATTGGCAAACCTTAAACTTTGTTTTCAGATGTTCGTTCAGAGCAGGTTTTTGCACCGTCGTAGGCTAGGATGGGCAGAATACACAACAATTGTTAAGGTTTGCTTTAGGCAAGTAGGTAGTAACTTCTTCATTAACTGTTTCATGGACCAGAAGCTCTTCCAGGAGATCTCGATATGGAGATTGATTTCTTTATTCTGCTTGTATTCGAATTAGACTATCTGGCCCAAGTATTGTATACCTACTCTTCGACGTACTGTATATCCTGTCTATCCACCTCGACCCTCCCTCCTAAGTTTTTTTTTTTTTATAAGATATAAGGGTTCTTTTACTTTTGAGTTACGGAACCCCAAGAATAGAAAGTTCAGCCCGTTTTTACTGCGTTTTGCTGTGTCAAATTGTACAAAAAGGTTTTTCATCTCAAAGGATCGGAATCTCTATTAGCTTCACCAGCTCGAGTAAAAGTGTAATTTAAATTTGTAACAATTTATGCGCCCCTCCTCGCTGAATTGAGATGGGATGAACAGTTATGTATTTCACACATGTGCAATATTATTTGCGTCTCGTCCATGTGAATCCCTCGCTACGCTAATGTTTTATTTTTTGGCAAAATAATTGGCAATTCATCTCGAAATACGCATTTCACTGGGAGATGAGTCTTAAACTAGCAACACTTTTAGTCAGCGCTGTACGTCGATAGTGTAAGACACGTGTAAGACAGGTGCAGAGCAGGCAGCATACACGTTCAAACACGTTTGGCTTTTTAAAATTTTTCGGTTGCGTCCAAGAATATGTTTCTTGAGGTGAAATAGGTATTCTTGAATTAGATTTTAGGTGACGTGAAGTCAAAACTATGAATCTTGGTGGTCTAGTAACCGAATTTAACTTGTTTTGGTTAAGCTTGCCTTAAGTCTGTAAGTAGGTGCTTAATACCTATAGCACAATTAATTAGATCTAAACAGGAAAAGCACTTTTTAGGAATGGCGAAAAACTTATTTCTGCATACCTACCTACATAACTGACTTTTTATACCTACTAGGTGACCCGGCAAACGTTGTTTCGCCTTATAAATTATTTGTACCTAGGTAACTAGGTAGGTACCTAGTGATTATAATTACAAAAAAATTGGGAGGACCACGCCCTTATTATCACTTATGGCTATACAAAATAACGACCTAATTCTCAAACGTATCTACCGAATATACATAGTTACTTACCTATCAAAATTCGTCAAAATGAGTAAAGCCTTTTCGGCCGAGTATGCGCACTAATGATACAAGAATTTTATAGTTATAGGTATTTAATTAGATTAGATGAAGCTAGAAGAAAGATGTAGGAATATTTTGTTCTTAACAAGTACCTATACGGCCCGTAAAGTTAATTTTTGGTGATATTTCCCTATTCCTTAACAAGTGTACCTATGTATATTTTTAGGGTTCCGTACCCAAAGGACCCGGAACGGACAATATCACTGAGACTCCGCTGTCCGTCCGTCAGTCTGCCACCAGGCTGTATCTCATGAACCGTTTTACATTACGAAATTAGTGGCATGAAAATTAATGTCGTGACATGACTTTTATCAAAATGTTCACGTGTGTAATTTAGTACTTTTGTAATGCATGCATTAATTTCGCGAACGCTTATGAATTTCGTGGTGGCGATTTTTTGGTGAAGTTAGTGTCATGCAACTAATTTCATAATGAAGATACGTCGTGAAGCTAGGGTCGCGTCTACCAACGTTTTTTTCTTAGATACCTAGTCTTTTTTAAGTCTATATAGAAGCATCTCTTTAACTAAACTGAATACAGAAGAATATAGCTTTGATGCCGATGGACCATGGTTACTGCGTTACTGACGATTTAACGACACTAAATTATTTTACGAAATTACTTACTTTTGAATTATCGAAACTACGTGATACAACGAGAACAGAATGATCTAGGTATTTATGTTGCCTTGTAGCGGCTCCAGAAATACATCATTTATAACACCAAATATTAAAAAACGGAATAAAGTAAACATTTAAGAGGGCCTCCGGCACAACAAATATCTTTTTTTTTATTATATTGATAACGGCAACAGGTAGACGATAAAAATATTCATAGAATATTGAGCTATATTATGTACTTTAAAAATATGTAAATAATTGAAATAAAATAGATATTTAACTGGGGATCCCATACAATAAACATGATTTTTTTGCCGTTTTCATAGATAATGGTACAGAACCCTTCGTGCTTGAGTCCGCCTCGCACTTGGCCGGGTTTTAGAGTTGCGCCTGTGTTTGTAAATTTGGTTTTTACTTCGCTGTTTTTTGAAGAGACATTGTAAATATAAATGTAGTAATAAATAACTAGGTACTCGAATCAAAAAATTTCGATTTTACTAACGAACGCTACGCGAACACCGGCCCGATCGGCCGACGACATTTTGAAAGCGGCTGGGAAACATTCGACGTGACTTATAATTAATTTCTAACCCGAGCGGAGTCGCGGGTCAATGCTAGTTAAGAATAATTTATTTTGGTAGGAAGTAGTGAGAATGATGGCAAATTAAAATACTGGCTTCTCATTCGGGAGGTCGTGGGACTCGTGGGTTCAAATCTCGCAATATGGGTAGGTAAGGTACCAATGACTTTGTTTTCTAAGTTACGTAGGTACATTTGTGTAGTTAAAGTAGCAATAACACTCGCTAATTGTAAAGGATAACATCGTGAGGAAATCTAAGTACTCGAGGTGTTCACGAATAGACTACTAGGTAGGTATACTATTGGTTTGAAACACCACAATGACTGAAAACAAGATGTGAAAGTTATTCAACGAAGAATATAAGTAGGTAGGTAGTAATTTTGGCTGAACACAAAGATTTTCTTTGACAAAAGAAAATAATGCCTTGGTTAAAAATCAGTTCTCTCAGCGAAGAGAAAACGCATCGTAAAGTAAAACAACCCTTGTTGCTTTGAAACTCCATTCTCAAGTCAAGGATACTATATTTCGGTAAAAAGTAACGGGAGTTTCTTGATGGAAAATAATATATATTTGCAACGTAAGATAATATTGTGTTGCATCAAAAAAATGTGGTCTTGGTGTGAAACGTTCGTAAAGCTTGCGTCCAAAATATGAAAACTATCTAGCGAAGATATGGTGATGTTTTTGACTCCAGAAAATAATGTCTCGGTTTAAAATATGTATATTTGTTCAGTGAAGAGAAAATGTATTCTTTAAATAAAAACCCTTAGCCTCCAATCAAAACGAATATTCTCAAGTCAAGAATGTCAAGAATACCTGTTAAGAATAATTTATTTTGGTACGAAGTAATGGTAGTTTATTGATGGAAAAATATATATTCTTGGCATGCAAAATAGTATTGTGTTGCATTGATAAAATATGTGGCTTTGGTTTGAAACATCTAAAAGCTTGAGAATAAGATGAAAAAAATCTCTAGCCAAGTGTAATGGTAGTTTCTGCTCAACAATATGTGTTTTTATAAATACACAAGTAAATAATTTCTTGGTCAAAAATATACCTTTATTTTCAGATTTTTAAGTAAAGACAAACGTATTCTTAAAATAAAAAAAAAACTTTCTTCTGTTGAAAGAAAAATTCTCAAGTCAAGAATAAAATAATTTGGTCGGAAGTTATCTCAATTTCTTGATGGGAGAATATAAATTCTTTTTATGCGAAACAATACTGTCTTCTCTTTAGAAAATATGAGATCTTGATTTAAAATACAGTGAGTTTTAGATCAATATATTAATATTCTTTAATGAAGATACTGTGATTCTTATGTAAAAAATAAACGATATGTTTTGAACCAAAAAAATTGTTTTCTTAGAACTAAGCAAACATTCTTGAACTAAAATATTTTGATACTTTTCCTTCAAGAATAAGGAAAGTCAATCAAAACAAGACGATTATGTTTTTGTATCGAGAAAACTTTCTCAAGATAAGAATTTATATTTGTTAATTCAATTCAATTCTTAGTGTTTTAAGGGAAGTATTTTTTTTCTTTATTTAAGATAATAGCGTCTTGAATGAAGAGATTTCTATTTTGGTTTAATTTGTTTATTGTTTTACTGTCAAGAAATAGTGAAATTCTTCAATTGAAAATAGTTAATCTTCAATTAAAAATATATTTTTTCAGTCAAGAATAAAAAGGAAGATAATATTATTCTTTAATCAAGTAAACACTGTTTCTTGGCTTAAGAATATTTACTTAAGTCAAAAAAATATTAACTTGAATTAAAACAATATGTCTGAGAATATTCATATTCTTCGATTAAGCATTCCTTTTTTTCCGTGTATGTATTTGAACGTATGAGAATAACGAAACATCAATGCGCTTCCGGCTCCCGGTAAAAACGCCGGATTAATTTTCATCAAAGCCCATAGCGCTTACTGGAGATCACGTGTGCTCTTAATATGTAATCCTGCAGTACACCCACAGAAGGATTAAGGACTTAAGCGCCATCCACACTATGCTATTTAAGTGAACTATCTCAATGCAACAATTTAACATTGCCGTGCAATTAGCAATCAATTTGCAACTTCATCGCGAGAACGAGATCGTAAATGTTTACTATCACCAGTATTTAAGAGAGTGCCCTAGGCGGCAATTCTCATAGAGCGCGTTTCACATTATAGTTCCTACTATTTTTATTTTTAATGCACTGACTCGTGCTAAGGAACAAATTTAAAAAACCTATTTAGAGGCTAAAAATTTCACCCATGCCGGGATTCGAACCCGCAACCTCTGGCTATCCGTGCCAGCGCTCTGCCAATTGAGCCAATGGGCGACTCACGGCATCAGTGAAATTTCGAACGTCTTTACACTATTATCTGTATTACGTACAGGCAGCGACATCTGACATAAGCACGGGTGCCGTGGTCACCCATGCCGGGTGAAATTTTTAGCCTCTAAATAGGTTTTTTAAATTTGTTCCTTAGCACGGGTTAGTGCATTAAAAATAAAAATAGTATAATCATGTGGTACAGTGATATCGTTCCGATGTTAAAACCTAACTGCAAAGTAGGTGGTCGGGGCTGTAAGTAATGCAATTTGCTTAAGTCAGATGTCGCTGCCTGTTAGGCTAGTTAATATAGCGTTTTCCGTGTTAGCTAATAAATTAATGAAACTAAATTAGAGCCTCGTAAGCCTTTTTATTAAAACTTGTCGGAACATTAAAACAGCAAAATAATTATCATCTGATTCACAGGTGATTTTGAATTTTTCTCCATATTTAATGTTGTTCGTCGTGACAAGTCTTAATAAAAAGGCTTACGGTGCCGAAGGCTTACGGTGCCGAGGGCTTACGATGCCGTAAGCCTTTTTATTAAAACTTGTCACAACTTTAAAACCTCAAAATTATTATCATCTCGTTAATATTTCGACGATTTCCCCGAAGATGTAGTTCGCATTGAGGACAAGGACCCCCGTTTCAGAACAGGGACTTTGTTAGATTCTGTAGTCCTGAAAACAGTTCTTCAATCCCTAACTAAAGCTATTGGAAGTACATTTATCTTCGATAAGACAATCCAGGCGGAGTACAAAATATATCACCGCCGAGGACCGAACCGATGTTCGACGTCTGAAAGAATTTGGGACAGTCAACAGAATTGACCTTTACTACGTAATATGGGCGCTCTACTTCGCTTACGTGAAAGGTCTATCTACTTTACAATCAATCAATATATCTTTGCAACCAAGTGTAACAGTTTTATGTTCACTACAAGTTAGCGCTTAAGACTAAGTTGCCTTTTACAGGCATTTTAAAAACCTATTTAGAGGCTAAAAATTCCACCCATGCCGGGATTCGAAGCCGCGACCTTTGGCTATCCGTGCCAGCGCTCTTCCCAACTGAGCCAATGGGCGAATCACCGGAATTAGTGAAATTTTGAACCTCTTTACAATATTCTCTGTATTAAGTACAGGCAGCGACATCTGGCTGAAGTAATTTGCATCACTTGCAGCCCCGAGTACCTACTTTGCAGTTAGGTTTTTTTACATCGGAAGGATATCGCTGTACTCACATGATTATAGGTATTCTTTTTAATGCACTAACCCGTGCTAAGGACAAGTTTAAAAACCTATTTACAGGCATTGCAAATTATAGTGCATGCACTATTTACATATTATCAACAATTTTTTTTGTGAGTTTGAGTCTCACTGCATGGTAAAGGCCTCTCCCAATTCAGTCCTGAGTTTTCTGTCCTGTGCCACCTCAGACTAATCCGGCAGATGGTTGTCGAGATCCTCTCAATCGTCTTTTAGGCCGGCATGGATTTCGATGTCCGTCGTGTGGCACCCACTCGGTGGCGATTTTCGCCCACCTTTCGAGGGGATTTACATGACAATAACGTCTGGAATTAAAGCCAGTACTGCGCATGAGGTCTATGTTTTATAATAATTATGTAAACTCTTATACTATTTTTATTTTTAATGCACTAACCCGTGCTAAGGACAAATTTAAAATTAGCAATTAAATTTAAATTTTATTTAATTTATTTTTAGCCTCTAAATAGGTTTTTAAATTTGTCCTTAGCACGGGTTAGTGCATTAAAAATAAAAATAGTATAATCATTTGGGTACAGTGATATCGTTCCGATGTAAAACCTAACTGCAAAGTAGGTAGTCGGGGCTGTAAGTGATGCAATTTGCTTAAGCCAGATGTCGCTGCCTGTACGTAATAAAGAGGTTCGAAATTTCACTGATGCCGGTGAGTCGCCCATTGGCTCAATTGGTAGAGCGCTGGCACGGATAGCCAGAGGTTGCGGGTTCGAATCCCGGCATGGGTGAAATTTTAAGCCTCTAAATAGGTTTTTAAATATGTAAACTCTGTTAATTAAGGACTTTGGAAAGACTAAGTTTGGAGGTTATTTTGTCCGTTTTTTCTCCAAAATGATCTAAATTTCAAAATGACACCTAGTTTATCTCCCAAAGTTCGATAAGTCATAATTTCTGTGTAATTTTCAATAAAATACTTTGTTTGCCTGCCTGGGTAGTACGACAACGCTGGTCGCGCGTTTTGAATGTCAAAAGTCACGACATTCCATTACATTAACGGTCTAATTCGGACATTAGCATCATAAAACGCGAGACTCGTACCTTCATTCACCCATACAAGTCTTACAATTCTTCCCACCAAGCTAGGTGTTATTACTATTAATACTTTATTCCACCAGAGGTTAGCACAGGACCGTGAGGAATGGCGCAATAAAAAGGAGGCCTATGCCAAGCAGTGGGTTGATGTGGGCTGATTATAGATAGATAGATTGCACCATAAAATCGTATTAATGCCATAAGCATTTTCTACCAGTGTTCTGCTCATCGGCCGATCCATCGTGGGGGGCAGAAAGAATGTAAGTGCCTGGATGTAAATGTTATGTTATCGTAAGACGTATGATTTATTATAGTTTGGAACGTTGCCGGTCAGTTCTAATGTGGATAATGCTTTAGGACAACTCTGCAACAAAAATATACTTAAACATGCAGCGTACTGTACCGGATATACCCCAATGTGTCTTAGTTTGGCGTGAAGAAGCATTTATATACCGGGCGTTGGCGTTGCCACGTTGGGCGCTGTCTAATAATTTGGAGAAATTGCGGGTTTCCGTCGACAAGGGTTTAGGAATCGAGCTCCTCAGACAAAACTTTGATTCAATTATATTGTTTGAAATATAAGAATTCATATAGGGTTATTAGAAGTTATTCTAGTGTTAGTACACTTTGTTAATGTTAGTAAAACTTTAAAACTATGATTTTAAACATATAACATGCAATCCAACAAGTGGTCATGCAAAGTCAAAGGTTATTGAGAGCTTCAAATTATTGTTTTAATTGACGGACTTGGACCCCGTGGTGGAGTATGGCCTAACCTTCCTGCAATGCAGCAAGAGACCTGTACCCCAGCAGTGGGGACATACAAAGAGTTCATGCCATTTGTATGAATTTGCCTCTTACTAAATGTCCTAACAAAAAACTAAAATAGGTTTAATAGTATTTCTTAATGATTCGCGATACTCATGCATATTAATAATATTGGCCTTTTTGCATCTACTTAATGAGATGATTTATACAGCGTCCAGCGGTATCTTCACTCACACTAGATGGGTGAAGGGACCACTCCGACGGTGTGGTGCCTGGGACATGGTTTTATATATGGTCTAGGCTTGCCCAGCACCTATACCACCCTGACAGCTTAGTCGGCATAGCCCACAGGAAAGACTAGTCAATACGTGTGGAGCCAACCAAGCCGCGGGTTTCCTCACGATGTTTTCCTTCACCGTTAGCGTGTGGTATTGCGACTACAAATTCGCAAATGTACGTAACTTTGAAATTAAACAAAGTCATTGGTACATGCCCGCACTCGGGATCGAACCTGGGGCTCTCGCTTACCAGTCTATGGTTCTACCCACTAAGCTACCACCACTCATACATAGTTATATATTAAACGGGTCTAATCGCGATTATTTATTAGGTAAAACGTAATTACCTTATTTAATACTCGTTTAGTTGTAGCGAGTAGAATTTAGTACTCGCCACTTCAGTCTACCCGAGACCACAGCAACTGTAACACTGCCGCAACGTCGGGAAATAAGGTAATTTCGTTTTACCTAATAAATAATCGCGATCAGACCCGTTTAATATATAACTAAAATAGGTGTCCACCATTGGCCGCTCATACACTCATACATCTTGTTTCAATAAACAACGTACCTACTACACTACTTTTTTAGCAATAAGGCCGCCAATTGTACTTTGTATCTTTACATGTTTTATAATATGTGCTGTGGTGTACATTAAAGAATATTCTTATCATATCTTACACTATTGCGTACTCTGTCATTCAAAGTTACACACAAACTCACAAGGAACTCATTTCCATCGCATTAATACTACTTCCAAACCCAAGTTTCGCTGCTCCACAGTATAAGTATAGAGCTGCATTGCACTGCACGTAGGTAGGACCAGCACTGCATTATGGATTCAACTAGCTCTTCTCTTAGGGTTAGACAAATAGAAGCATCAACTCTAGGATGAAGCGCTCGTGGCCTAGGCGAACCGAGTGATTGGAAACAATCACTTGAGTTAAGCAACAACAGGCGCGGTCAGGTGCAGGATTGGTGACCGTCCCGTGACTACAGCTAGTGGCATTTTTCCGAGCGCTTCCGTGCTTCGCAATGCACGTTAAGCCGTTGGTGCCGGCTGTAATGTAACGGCAGTCGTTAAGCCATGTCGGAGGCCTTATGGGCGGCTTGATAACTTCTGACAGTCAGGCCCGCCACTGCCTTACAATCCTCCACCAACCCGGACTTGGCCCCCGTGGTGGAGTATGGCCTAACCTTCCTGCGATGCAGGAAGCGACCCGAATTTGGCATACTTATGTAGTAACGCATAGATACTAAGGCACTCTGAGTGCTTAGTGCGAGTTTGACAGATACAATCGAATAACTTTACTACCGCGTTAATCGAGCATTGAGTATTGAGTATGAGTAAATTAACCGTTCGAACTGGCAAAAAGCGTGGCAGTCAGCAAACTCGCTCTCGCGTTTATTCGTGTTTTGGCTGGTAAACCTGTTCACTTCTTAACGTAAACCATTACAACTCGCACTCAGCAATTTTATTTTCCATACTTGTCGCTAGGTGGCGCTTCCTCGATGCCATAGAAATATGAGTTTACGCTAACGCGATCGAGTAGTAAAAAAACTCGCACTAAGCACAATGATGAGGTTAAAAACAAAAAAAAACAATTGACACTGGCGTAGGCACAAACCGTGCAGAGCCATAACACAAGAAAAAACAATTATTATATCGAGGGTAGTTGTCACATTTCTGCCTTCACCCGCTCGTTGCAGTCTATTTATTCTTACTTGTCCAATTTAGTAAACAAGATTCTACCCTTAAACTGTGACTTCTTAGTTCAAAACTGCCATATTTCCATAAATGAAGTAACTTGGAACACTCTTTTAGATAACACGCTGCCAATTTTATAAACATAGTTCATGATAGTTCATGAATTTGCGAGAAAATGTCTAGTTTAGGCATCTAATCTCAATTTTAAGGTTAGAATCTTGTTTACTAAATTGGACAAGTAAGAATAAATAGATTGTACATAGCTTGACATTCGCATACAAGTTACAGCCTATTTCAGGTGCACCTTTCACAACTTCCCGTCCCCGCCAAGGCGTAGGCGGTGAATACCTACTTATGAATTTAATAATGGCTGCGCGACAAATTTCCGAGTAAAAGACGGGCGCGACGGATAGTTAGCGAGTTTTATCAAATTGCCGGCGCCCGACTTGCTGAAGTGTGCCGTTTGATAATCTAGTTGGAAATATGGGACGATGATAAAGGAGGCTTTAAATAGTTTCCGTCTGACAAGGATTCTTATTTCCGAACTGAAACTTTTGTAAGCACTAAATACAAATATGTTGATTTTCTTAATCCACAAATCGATATCGATGTAAACACTTGTATGTCCCCACTGCTGGGGTACGGGTCTCTTCCTGCATCGGAGGAAGATTAGGCCATGCTCCACCACGGGGACCAAGTCCGGGTTGGTGAAGGATTGTAAGCCAGTCGTCGCTACTGGCTTACAATCCTTACTGTCATAAGTTCATTAGTTATCAAGCCGCACATGCGGCCTCTGACATGGCTTAACGACTGCCATTACATGACAGCCGGCAGCAACGGCTTAAAGTGCCTTGCGAATCCACAAATCCAGTTGTTACAAATGATAGATGCAATAGTATTATTTGTAGAAAGACTGGAGCCTAAAGTATCTTAATCTCGATTAAGCTCTGCGAATCAGACCAAAACTTGGTCGGACTCGTCCGACAAAAAATCAAGTAAGTTAATCCGGTTGCATATCAATAAGAAATAAAAATAAAATAAATAAATAAGGATTCTTATGTTAAAAAAGCTTGTAAATTGTAAAGGTTGAGGCACACGCAACAGCCAGCAAACATTAACAAATTAGAACTCTAGGTATTCAGTGACAAAACCGACGCCCGACCATCTTCTGTAGTCCGAACCTCTATTTTGAAAATATAACTCTAGGTACTCCTTTGTACAAATACCTCCGTTCGACCCAATATAGCGAAATCTGCTGTTCTATACATTTTCATGCCGCATGAGTAACTTCAGTATCGAATGGACGATTTTTGCTTTTTAGAAGTTGCTCAACTGTGAAAGTTGTACGAAAACCTCCATTTAAAGATGCTAAAATAAAAAGATATTTTTAAATCACTTGTCCCGGACTAGGACATTCTGTGCTATGATAACTAGACAAGGATATCACGAACAAGACCCAAAATAAGGCGTTTTGTACATAGGTAAGGCGGCCACCACTAGGAATCAAATCAATTTCGATATCAACCCTTGTACGTATGTCCCCACTGCTGGGACACGGGTGGGTCTCTTCCTGCATCGCAGAAAGGTTAGGCCATACTCCACCACGGGGGCCAAGTCCGGGTTGGTGGAGGATTGTAAGACAGCACGGTGGTACCGTAGTAGGTCATAGGACTCGGATGGCAATGACTGAGCTAAGCCATGATATCTGGCTCAGTTACCCACTAATTGTCATACTACCTGAGGGTATAAAAGGTTTCGCAATCTATTGTTCCCAACATTCCTTTTTCGGCATCCGAAGTGAACACAAGTAATTAGTCATCAACCTGTTATCACCAAGTGCTTTAATTAGCCCAAGACGCGACGCGTGTGTTTAAGTTCCAACTTGTCTGTGACCTGCTATTTTACAATGGAATTTGAAGTCACAGGTATGTATTATTAATTTACTTTACTATTTTGCCTTTTCCTTCTACATTTTTTTTTTAAATAGAGTGCTACGCCAACGTGGCATTTTTTATGTATTTATGTCTGTATATTTTTTACGTTGAAGCTTTTACTTATGTTTGTACCTACTTGTACCATTCAATTTGGTATAGAAATATGGGTTACAATGTCTACTACTAGGCCTCTCCAAATTTAGCTGCGTCATGCTGCGTCTGTAAGGTGCAGCCAGGTGCTACGCCGCGCGCCTGAACGCGTAGCAGGCGCGTAGCACTTGCTACGAAACATGTATCTATTTTGATCCGCTTTTAACGTATTTTTATTTTGTTTTAGGTACTAGTATTAAGTGTTCTTTCAAAAGAATGCTTGTACTAGATACTTGGCTGTCTATTAAAGACAGCAAATCTGAACTGGAGCGTTGGCATCGAGTTTTTCGAGACCTAATACAATTGCTGCCTGATGTTGAGAATTACATTGCTGATGACTTGGAAAAAAGAGTTACTAAAGTTTGTACAAGATTGGTAGCAATTTGGAAGCAAGTCACGCGCAACCATTCTCGCATGGTCTCTAAGTACGGAGACTGGCTGAACGAAATTGAAGTTTGCGTTCTGCCAACTTGTGCAACAGTAGGGAGCCACAACACCCAACGGCCAGCAGCAGAAGCTTCGACAAGCACCCAACAGCACCAGCACAGGAAGGACTTTGAGGAATGTAGCAAGAGATCAAAACGCCGCAGGCTTGCAGAGTTAAGTAAAGTAGACAGTTCTGCGATAAATTCTTTGTTGGACGATTCTAGTCTATCTAACGCCGCTGCATCTTTAAATTTCAGCACTGACGAAGTCTTGTCTCTTATAAATGAGACAAAACTGACTAAACATCAGTATCTTTTGGTGAAAGACTTCGTTAATGCAAAATCACCTAATGCATTACCATCTTATCAAAAAGTGTTAGAAGCTAAGAAGCGGTGCTATCCATCGCAAGAGTTTATCACGGAATCATCTGCTGAAGTAGAATTACAATCATTGTTAGATCATACTGCTTGCCGGATACTAGAATCCCAAAAACCCGTTTTGAATAATATTGACCCTAATAAAGAATTTGTTTTGATTGGAAAATGGGGTTTCGATGGGAGTACGGGGCACAGCGAATATAAACAGATTTTTGGAGATTCTGGTATCGATGATGATGGCAGTATGTTTGTTACTTCATATTGTCCTCTTCAATTGGTTTGTAAGTCCAATACCTCCGACCCAGATCAAATAGTTTGGAAAAATCCGCGCCCTTCTTCCACCAGGTATTGTAGGCCTATTCGATTCCAATTTGCCAAAGAATCCAAAGACCTTTCTGTGCAAGAAGAAGCTTATTTCAAGACTAAAATTGATAGTTTACAACCGACTTCTTTCACTAACGGTGAATATGAAATAAAAGTGCAGCATTCTCTACAATTAACCATGGTTGATGGTAAAGTGTGCAGTGCTCTGAGCGATACATCTTGTAGTAGATGTTATATTTGTGGTTCAACTCCAAAAGAGATGAATGACATTGATAAATCGCTGAGCAAAACTGCAGATAGTGGTACCTATCAATTTGGACTATCTCCTCTTCACTCGTATATCCGATTCTTCGAATATTTAATTCACGTTTCTTATAGATTAGACATAAAGAAATGGCAGGTACGTTCTTCAGACGAAAAAGCTCTTCTTGCACAAAAAAAACAACATGTGCAGCAACAGTTTAGGCAGAAACTTGGTCTAATAGTCGACAAACCGCGAAGTGGAGGAAGTGGCACATCTAACGACGGAAACACTGCCAGAAAGTTTTTTTCTAACTCAGCGGTTTCAGCGGAAATTACTGGATTAGATAAAATCCTTATTGACAGATGTCATAATCTGCTGCAGTGTCTTTCGTCGGGATACAAAATTAATAACGCCACTTTTAAAGAGTATTCTCTAGAAACAGCACGTAAACTTGTTGCTACCTATCCATGGTACAACTTGCCATCGTCTGTACATAAGGTCCTCATTCATGGGTCGGAAGTAATTGAACACGCATTATTGTCAATAGGTGAGCTTTCGGAAGAGGCCGCCGAATCTTGCAATAAATTAATCAAACTCTTCAGGCGTGACAACACGAGGAAAATGTCTCGGGTTGTCACAAACACCGACTTGATACATAGACTTCTCCTTAATTCGGATCCTTATATTTCTAGTTTAAGAAGGTTACCACAGAAGAAGAAGTCTATTCTATCAAAAGAAGTATTAAATTTGTTGTCGGTTTAGGAAAAAATGTAAAAAATAAGATAGGTATTTATGTTATTTTTTACATAACTCCTATTATGTAAATATAATATTTTTTGTCCAATTGTGTGTTTGTACTTAGATGTTAGTTAAGTATTTACTTTATTTGTAATATAAAATGTAAATAGTAAGGTTTAATAGTTATTAAGTTGCAAACCTTCTTTTAAGTGTAATAAAAATGCATAATTTTGTAAATAAAATAAGCTTTTTAAGATTATTTTGTTTTTTTTTTATTGTGTTATGGCTTAAAGTATTACAAAACACCATAATAATAATAATCAGCTATGACAACGACAGTCATTATTATCGCGAAACCCTATGACCGCTACTCTTAGGGCGTGGAACCAGTGTGGACAGTGGCGAGCCTTACTGTCAGAAGTTATCAAGCCGCTCATAAGGCCTCTGACATGGCTTAACGACTGCCATTACATGACAGCCGGCACCAACGGCTTAACGTGTGTTAAAATTCGAACACTAATTACAAATATCAAGCTAGGAGACTAAATGGCGCAGGATTTTCCGCCTCGCGTTGGGATGAGGGTTGAAACGCAAACTTTGCTCGGACAGTGACGCTTAGATCCGACAATGGAACTCCTCCATAGTGAGCCGCTATCGGGCCGAGCCAGATGCTCGAAGCCGATTTAATATCACGCCACAGCGGGTAAACAAAAAGTACCAATCCTGTGAAATAGCAGATTTGTTTCAGCTCTCTAACGAAATACATTTTATATTTTTCTGGTTGTGCAATAAAGAGTTCTCTATCTATCTCTATCTATCTATCTACATTTATATGACAGCTCTTGTTCAAGTTTCATTAGCATTGTGGCGTAGCTTTGTTATCTAAACTTTAATAAGTTTAAATAGCATTTTGAATTAATTTTATTACCAAACTTTAAGGCTCATACTTATAAACACCGTATAAGCCTGGTATAGTTACAGTGTTTTGTTCACGTCATTTGAATGTAATTTTCAGTAGGAAGAAAAGAGACAAAACACTGCATAGTTATACAATACTTACACCAAGTTTATTAGTAAGGCTGTAACAAGTTTAAATAGCATTCTGACATAGCTTTATTATCTAATATTTAACAAGTTTAAATAGCATATAGTCTGTTAGCTTTTAGAATATACCTCGGCTACTATCGGATAGAATCGGATATATTCGTGTAATAGAAATATCGGAACTAATATGACACTTAATTTCGAAATCAGAACTCGATCATCAGTACGAAAACCGGCGCAGAATGGCGAAAATACCGAAGCCTACTCTAGAGCCCGAGGTATATTCTAAAAGCTAACAGACAATACTGCCGTAGCTTTATTATCTAAACTGTCTGAATATGCCCTAACAGTCTGCATATGCCCTAATCCGTCAGTTTTAAACCTGTAATTTACTTTTTTATTATATTTATTTAACATAAATCCAATGAATAGTATTTAACAGCAATACTATTAAAATAAACAATAGGTCATTTAAATGTATTTCGTTTCGTTAGAACGAAATACATTTAAATGACAGTTCGTGAGTTTAAAGAGCATTGTGGCGTAGCTTTATTATCTAAACTTTCTGACCTCGGCGCCTTAGTCTGCCTAAGCGCTAATTCGCTAAACCTGGTATGTTAGCTTTTAGAATATGCCTCGGGCTCTAGAGAGGCTTCGGTTTTCGCCGATAGCACACGAGTGTAATACTACTTCCTGCTCTGTGTCAAACTTTTCTTCACTATTTTGAAAATTTATGTAAAGTTATAAATAACAATACAAAATAAACTTTACCTTATTGCAATATAATCGGTTCGATCCAATAGTAGCCGAGGTATATTCTAAAAGCTAACAGACTGTACATAGTGTGTAATTTCCTTTTTTATTTTATTTTGTTGATTTATTAGAAATCCTCAGCAATACAACAATAAATAGGTACTCAATAAATTGTACATGCAGCCAATGATGGAAAAATATATTCGAATTATTCTAAAACTCTTATTCTAATTAATCTGGGTATACCAAGATCATTTTGGTCTCGATGCCTAAAAGTGTGAAGAGATTTATCTCTTTTGCAAATCCTCGCAGAATAAATACGACGACTTTTCAATAGAATCAGTGTTATATTTTCAATAGCGTGTTGCTTGCGCAAATATTTTTTACAGGAAGAAGAAACAAAAGACGACTTATAGAAAAAGAATAAGTTTCAAGTAGCAAGGAGGTTGCATACTTTATGGCAGGCGCAAACATCTTCCCCGGCCTTGAAATAATAATTTCAAACAATATTAATGGAAAATCTATAGCTATATATACATACAACATAGTAGAAATTAAGTTATGGGATACTTATATCACTTAAATACAAATCATTTAAAATATTCATAAAACTGTAGTTAAATTGCACATTATCAGAAAACATTTTGTTTTAGGTAGGAAAATATATATATATGTACACAAAGCTAATTTATTGTTTCTGGAAATACAGGGCAAATTTTTACAAAGGGTCTTCTGAATATTCCGGTTGCAGTCCTGACATCAGCGACACGCGCTACGTGGTCGCCTCCGTGAAATAATCTTGTGACTCTGCCCAAGCGCCAGCATAGTGGAGATAGGTTATCTTCTTGCAACAGGACAAGATCACCAATCTTCAATTGAGCATAGTTGGTTCGCCATTTAGAGCGTTGTTGCATTTCAGCTATGCATTCTTTCTGCCAGCGCCTCCAGAAATGTTGCCTTATTTGTTCCAGCCGTTGATGCCGTTTGAGGCTTGTAGGGTTATGGTCTTCCAGAGCAGGCGCAGGCAGCGACGTGAGCGATCGGCCAATCAAGAAGTGCCCCGGAGACAGGAAATGGTAGTCGTCGGGAGAAGGAGATAGGGGACATAAAGGACGACTGTTCAAAATAGCCTTCACTTGTGCCAAAAGAGTAGTAAGCTCCTCAAATGTTACATAAGTATTACCAATGACCCTTTTAATGTGAAATTTGGCTGATTTTACGCCAGCTTCTTATATACCGCCGAAGTGAGGAGCATGCGTGGGAGAAAAAATAAATTTTATTCCTTCTTCGACAGCAAAACCAGATATCGGTGACTGATTAGATTTGATGAAGGTGCCTATTTCCCTGGCAGCACCAACGAAGTTTTTTCCGTTGTCGCAAAAAATCTCCCGAGGTTTCCCTCTGCGTGCTATGAAGCGCCGCAGTGCGGATAGAAAAGCCTCTTTTGTAAGGTCGGAAACCGCTTCTAAATGTATGCATCTATATCTTAGACAGACAAACATGTAGGATTTGACCGTTCTCGCACCTCGGCCCCTTTTATTAATTGTAAGAAAAGGACCTGCAAAATCGATGCCCACGGAAATGAATGGAAAGTCAGCCACAACTCTCTGATTGGGAAGATCGCCCATAATAGGCTGAAGTGTTCTGCCTCTCAATCGAGTACAGACAACACATCTATGACAAGTTCGTCGCGCAACGTGCCTACCGTTAACTGGCCACACATACTCACGAACGCACGCTAATAATAATTGAGGACCAGCATTCATATGCTTTATATGTTCATGGGCAAAAATAATCTTCGTGAGTTGGTGCGATCCATGTAATAAAATAGGATGCTTCTTGTCAAAGTGGTAATGAGAAGCATCTAGTCTGCCACGTACGCGTATCAATTGGTTTTCGTCAATGAAATGGGAAAATTTTAAAATATCGGACTTGGGGCTCCAAGACCGGCCGATTCAGTAAGGAATTGTATTCTTTGGAAAAGGCCTGACGTAGTGCAATTTCGCAAACAAGGTTATATGCATTGTTAAGCTCGGACAATCTCGGTTTTTTAGGACAGGGTAGTTCCTCGCATTCCCAGAATTCTGTCAAATTGAATTCATCGCTGCCAGACGCGAACTAAAATTTGTATACGTCGTGTGACCGTCCGAACAGTGAGTGAGTGTATCTGTGCTTGAACCCGCGATCAACCATCCTAGTCGGGAGGACCTTAGCTTGGGCAAATTTTCGCCAAGATTGATTTGTTTGGAGCCAAGAATGTCCCAGAAAATGTCTGCGCCAAGTATGACGTCCACAGGCGCTGGTTCATCGAAAAGGGGATCGGCTAATCTGACTGAGTTGGGAATAGTAAATAACTCAGTGCTAATTTTGTATTTAGGTATGTAACCGGTCAAAGTAGGCAGCAACAAGAACGTAAGTGTGGCTTGGAAATCTTTTTCTTTTGATTGAATCTGTGCTGCACAGGACTCGACGCATTGACTGGTGTTGTTTCCAATACCTACAATCTTTACATTCGTGTTGTGCGCATGTAAGCCTAATTTATTTTTTAGGGAAGCCGTCATATAACTGGACTGGCTCCCACAATCAAGTAACGCGCGTACTGATTCGGTTTGGTTCGTATAGGGATTATACATGTCGATTATTGCAGTGGACAGTATAATCTGGTTGTTTACATTGGAATTGTTGCAATCGGTTGTCAGTGCATTGGTAGAGGGAGACTCATCTACTGAGTTCCCACTAGAATAGGCCGATGCAGTAAAGTATTGTGCCGTTTCTTACATGAATTGCAAGGTCCGAGGCGACATACGCGCGTGCGGTGACCTGGCCGAAGGCAATTCAAACATAGTTTTCGATTACGTGCTTCAGTAACACGCTCCTCAACGCTCTTCGCTATAAAAGATTGACAATCGTACACTCGGTGAGAACCGTTGCAAAAAGTGCACACGGGAGTGGTGGTGCTAGCAAGCGCAGGCGTTTCAGAGTCTAATGACGCAAAGGATTGTGTTTGTCTATTAGTGTGCATTGCTGAGCGAGAATTCTGTGATTGCGATTTTGTGTTGCTGTTTAATTTGTAATTAGCATTTCTGCAGTTCGTATTTTTTGGTGGCATTAACTCAAGTACATCCGCCCTACTCGACAAAAACTTGTCAAAATCGTGAAGAGTAGGTCCATCATCACCAAGAGAGCTGCGGTGCTCTTCCCATTTTGTAAGAGTGTTGATATCTAATTTAGACGCAATTATATGGATTATTAAAATATCCCATTTATCCGTGGGATGACCGAGGCTCGACAACGCTCTTAGATTTTTGTTTACATGGTCAACAATGAAACGCAATGCCTTAAATGACTCACGTTGCATTGATTCGATGCTGAGCAATAAAGTGAGATGATAGTTGATCAGCTGTCTTTTGTTGTCGTAGCGGTCACAAAGTAGGCGCCACGCGTTTTGGTAATTAGCCTGTGATACTTCAATATTAGAAACCACGCGAGCAGCATCTACCCGCAAGTAGGAGAGTAAATAATGAAACTTGTGTATTGCTTGTATGTGCTCATTATTGTGTATAAGTGACATATAAGTATCGCGGAACTCCAGCCAGTGAAAATAGGCACCATCAAACTTCGGTATTTCGATTTGAGGCAATTTAAAGCCATGGTTACACTGCGACTGTGGGCCATGTGACGGGGAGGAACGACCAGACTCATACGTCTCAGCTGATTTGGAAGCCTTGTGTTTTGAAATTAATTCTTGAGACAGGGCAATGGCTGATATAAAACTATCCTCAACCTGAACCCGCTCGTCCGTCTCACTGTCCACAGTTTCAGAATTTATTTCCTCAATCTGGGTTTGCACGTTATCAATAGTGCTCATGAGCGCTTCTATTTGACTGAGTTTTAGTGAAAGTTCCGTTAATTGAATCGAACTCAACGTAGAAATATTTTTTACGAGCTAGAGGTGATTTTTAAATTTAGTCAAGCGCCCTTTAATGGAAGCTCGCTTGGTCACTAATTCTTTCAAGCTTGCCATAGTTATATAAGATTTGTTTAATCTAAGGAATCAAAGTGATAAGAATCAAAGATCTCACGCAAACTCCTCGGGGCCGCGACCGCGGCCGGGCGCGCAGTGTTGTATTGCAGCTGCGGCCGTAAGTATAGTTACCGGCGCGCGGCGGCTTGGCAGATATGGGGAGATAATCGGCCGCTTTCGTTCCTAAAACACGTCAGCAGATATCTTTTTACAACTTATAATGGTTCACTTTGAATTCCTTATAAGATACAATATTATAAATAATTGATAAATTTGGATGTCTTCATACAATTTTAGGATAGACCAAGTAATTAAATCGTTAAATATTTAGCAATCACTGGGTAAATTGAAAAATAATTGCTAAAATATTGAAGGGTTGGCACAAGCAAACACTATTTATAGGAAGAAGGGTTCGAATGGGACGGTGTAGGGATGGCACTTATCTTGGATTGGCCTTTCGCGACGCTGTTTCTTGATCGCGAAGACTCCTTACAAAGCGCTCCAGGGGCTGAGGCTACTAGCAGCTGGCTTAGTTGATATATTGCGAAGTTAGCCGGCCGGTTCCTTCAGCTGAACACCTCCGTTTCGTTAATTGCTCCGTGTGTATCTTCTTTCTTCAAAAATACGACTCCAAATGGACGGTCGATGTATAGACGGACGCCAAATGCACCGTCACCGGACACCGTCATCAAATGCAGCGTTATAATTTTTTCGGTCGCGCAATGAACCGTTATCAATCTTACATTAGCCAAATGAACGGTCGCCAAATGAAGAGATTTATCTCTTTTGCAAATCCTCGCAGAATAAATACGATGACTTTTCAATAGAATCAGTGTTATATTTTCAATAGCGTGTTGCTTGCACAAATACAGGAAGAAAAAACAAAAGACGACTTATAGAAAAAGAATAAGTTTCAAGTAGCAAGGAGGTTGCATACTTTATGGCAGGCGCAAACAAAGTGGCTTAACATGGGATAATTGATTGATTGATTGAGAGGAGTGAATATTTTTTTCTCAAGCAGGTAGGTACTCGTATATTGAATTTTTCCGGTATGCAATAAAGAATATTCTTATCTTATATTGAATTATAAACACATTTTATCCATAAAGTGACCATAAAGGACCATAAAGTGTTCTACGAGTATACCTAAATCTATATATCTGTGTCGTCTCTTGGAAGCTGTGGTACTCCATTAACTGAAACAGCTCTTGGGTCACTATACTGCCTGTGCATAACATGACAACATAACATTTACATACAAGCACATACATTGCTTCTGGCCCCACACTAGGACACCCTGTGTCGTGGGAACCAGAAACAACGACATCACAAACATGTAAACATCCAAGTCCTGAGGGATTTTTTTTGGTCCCAGCCGGGGTTCGAACCCGGCACCTCTCGCATAGTAGGCAGATGCAGTACTGCTGCTAAATTAAAACTAAATTAAATCACAAAAACTGCGTAATTAAGATATTTGTTGTAAACCAGCTTTTGCCTGCAATTCTATCTGCGAAGATGATCTTCTATTACTTTCGCGAATGAAGTGGTAAGGTCGCTATGAACAACTAAGCTCCATTTTATTAATATCTTAATGAATGAATGAATTTAATAACCTATTTAGAGGCAAAAAAAAAATTTCCTTAGCACGGGATAGTGCATTAAAAATAATATAAAGAATGACTGAATGTTGTTATTATCATGTGATGAATGATAAAATATTTTTTTTCAATTCCAATATCTACTCCATCGTTACATCAATAGGTAACTTTGAGGTGGATCAATCGAAAGTTCGTAAAGAAGATTGTCTCGAGACTGTCTGCCTGACACTGACAATTACTTTAGACCCTGGACGAAATGATTGGAAGAATACAGAGACTAGTTTTAAATGGCTGATTTTTCAATCGTCGGATAAGACTTTATCCGCCTAATAAAGTATTACACAATAACATAAAAATGTCGCCGTAAAATAACAAAAGAAAGGCAATTAGAACACATTTTTGAAATGGTTGTTTAATACGATATTCGACGAAGAAGTTTTATCCGAGGCTTGAAAAAGCAGCCCTAAACGAGTCTAATCGCGATTATTAATTAGGTAACACGTAATTACCTTATTTCCCGACGTAAGAAATACTAATACACAGGTGGTTTATTCCAGTGGTTCCTAATATTATATCGACCAAGAACCACTTGTGCGCATAATTAGTGGGACCAGAGCCCAAATTAGGACACCCTGTGCTTTGGTGCTATCGATTGCACATATTTTTATCTACCTAGACACCTGATATGATTTGGAAAGCTTTTTTCTATCGGTGGACCTAGTTTACTGCTTGGAGCAACTAAGGAAAGGAAGGAACAGCTAAATACAGAATCCCTATTTGTGTCTTCCTTTATTGACACAAGATAGAGCAAGATATGTTACCTCTTAGTAAAGAATGATGAGTCGTATACCCTTGTAGCTAATCGAGATCTATGAAGGTCTTTGAAAATATATATTTTTTAAATTAAGGCTACTTTGTAGCTTGCTTAGGAAGTTGCTTTGTTATTTGACATTAAAATATGCCGAAATCTTTTGTGTAAAGTTATGTAAAGAATCTTTTATAACTTTACATAACTTAAAAACCTATTTAGAGGCAAAAAATTTCACCCATGCCGGGATTCAAACCCGCAACCTCTGGCTATCCGTGCCAGCGCTCTACCAATTGAGCCAATGGGCGACTCACCGGCATTAGTGAAATTTCGAACCTCTTTACACTATTCTCTGTATTACGTTTACAATTTTCAGACGTTTCGGCACTTTTTCAAGTACCGTGGTCTCGGAAGACTGAGGTGACAGGCGTCTTTTTGAAATCATTAACTGTTAGTTTACTACCCTCGGCAAATGATTAATGATTTCAAAAAGACGCCTGTCACCTCGGTCTTCCGAGAGCACGGTACTCGAAAAAGTGCCGAAACGTCGGAAAATTGTAAAAAATGTGAAATTAAACGAGTAAAATCAGTGTAAATACAGTTTTTATTATGTCTAGTGCTCGTTTTAACCTTAGAAAATACTTTACATGACTTCAAAATAGTGCAGAAAAGTTTTATACAGAGCAGGAAGTAGTATTACACTCGTGTGCTTTCGGCGAAAACCGAAGCCTAGAGCTCTAGAGCCCGAGGTATATTCTAAAAGCTAACGACAGTACCATTTTCTCGCCTACATTTTCAATTAAATTTATTATCAGGCTATTCCTTAGTTTCGGCTACGGATGGACTTCATACAAAAATAAACATTGTTCTTTGACCAAAACTGTTGGCTTCGTTATTTTTGTATCAAAATTGAAAGTTGCTATTGATAGCAACATTAGTACCATTAGTTAAATAGAGCGGAAAGTGCGCCTTATAGTGCGGTTACCAACTCGACAGGTGCGACCTACCGGCCTTGGTAGGTACCCACTTACCTGCTGGATTGAACGTCATTCAAGCAATTTGCATGCCATCCGAGACGATAAAATATATGATTTAATAATAAGGTCATGCATCACGACCAATAATAGTTGGTCGGAGTTCCTTAGCTTCATAGCGACATGACAACTCGGTTATTAATTAATATAGTCTCTCACCGGTTTCTGGTATTTTTTTATTGTATGATACGAATTGGTGGAGGCCTTTGCCCAGCAGTGGGACACAAACATAGAGGCTACGTAAAAAAAAAGATAAGAATATTCTTTATTAGAATGTGTTGTACGTCAAGGTGGGCTAAGCTCACCGAACCTGTTCAACCTCTACGTCAATGAGCTGATCGACGAGCTGAGAGGTGCCTAGAGTCGGCTCTCATACCGCCTGCTTAGTTATGCAGACGATTCGCTTGTAGCCCCGGCTGCCTGAGTGATCTTAAACGATCACGAAAGTTAACCAACACAGGGCGCGTTCAGTGCATGGATGATGGTGACCGTCTATGACTAACGCTAGTGGCATTTTTCCGAGCGGTTCCGTACTTCGCAACTCATGTCGATAGATGGCAGTCGTTAAGCCAATTCAGAGGCCTTAGGGCGGCTTGAAAACTTCTGACAGCAAGATCAGCCACTAGTCTTGCAAGCCTCCACCAATCCAGACTTAGCCCCGTGGTGGAGTATGGCCTGTAACTGCCTCAGTATAGACCTGTGCCCCTCGGTGGGGACCTAATGGGTTGATGATGATGGTGCCTCCCAGCCCAAACTTCGGACGATTTGGTGCTTCCCAGCCCTAACTTCTGTCGATTTGCGAGTTACGCAAAATCCCATGGACTTCTGTATAATGCGAAGAAGACGGAGTCTCGGGCAGATCCGCATGTGTATTCGGTATTCGGATGTCTCGCCGGTGCGGCTTGTAATTAGGTTTTGGTATTTAGGGCACATCCTCACAGAGAGGATGACGGCTAATGATGACATGGAGAGGGAGCGCCGTGCCCAGGCCATTACGCTGTAATGTGATCTCACGAAGTTCTACGAGTAAACGCAGGACGCAATAAGGCTATTTAAAGCTTACTGCCAAAGTGTTTATACTTGCCAGCTGTTGTTTAGTAACTCGAGATGGGCTTACAGTAATTAAAGAGTACATTATAATGACGCCTGCCCTATACTGATAACCTAAACGATTGCATCGCTACTGTTCGCTTCGGCCAGGGTACTGACATCGCACTTCTTTGCCATCGTTCGAAACAGAGTTCCCTCATTTTAGAGCAGATTGAAGGCCTCCAAAATAGAGTTGCTGTCGCCTGTCTGAAGATGTAGGCAGATCACTGCACCAACATTGGCATTCCGTCAGCGCGTGAATAACCGAAAATTACCTAACATAGGTATTTAATTCTTTTATATTATTTCTGTATGGTATTGTTTGGAGACTACGTAAGTTTCGTAAATGGAGTTAGTCTATTAACACCTGTAATGCGTTTGTTACAAGAAATTATCTAAGGACTTTTCAACAGATCTTATTTTCTAGGCGCCCCATGAAATAACGCTGATCTTCCAATATCCTTAATAACATATATAAAAAACATTGCCCCCAAAAATCTCAAACGAAACAAATGGAAGGGAAACTTCGCCAATCAAAAAGTTCGACGAAACAGTAACATGGCAAGTGGGGGGACCTGCACATCAAACGAGACAAAATGGAAGACAACGAGAACGCCGAAAATTACATTGAAAAGTGATACACCGCGCGCCTGGAGCAAAGTAGTATGAGCTATCAGAAGGCTCACTCAATACTGTGTGAGCGTGAGTACTGACAGGCTGCTGAGGAATATTCCTAGCTCTGTTATTTACTCAGTTGTTAATAGTCAGGTAGAATGCATAAAATTGTCGTGGTATTATTTTGAACTCAGAATAGAATCATGATAATATAATATCCCTATTCTTGTTTTGGATTCCAAGACTTGGAACCCTGACTCTAGTTAGAAACAGAGTGCGCTAATGCACAAGGCTCGTTGACACCTTATACAATTGAATAAAACTAATTTTATTTAATACTCGGTCGCATTTCAGCGCTTCGATCTAATTTAACTCCTATTACAACCTCCTCCGTCTACTACTACTGAACTAAATTTAAATTAAAAATATTTGCAAACATAAAACTTCTGCCCTCTCAACACGACGCCGCTACAAACGTTTTTTATCGTTTTATCTACCAGTAGCACCTAGTTTTATTTCACGTCGTAACGCAAGATGTAGTCATATATTAAAGCGGTCTAATCGCGATTCTATAGCTATGTTTGAGTATCGCGAGTTATTAAGAAACAGTAAAACAAGATGGCCCTACCTATTTTATCACGTAATGAAAAAGGCGCATTTTCGGATGTTTCATCGGTGGGCTACAACTGAAAATCCGTGTTTTTCTCTTTAGGCAAAAACGAAAAGTAAAGTGTGGCCTTTTTCTATTCCTACGTATCTTCCGCTTCCAAGGAGTATTTTACGGAATCTTGCTTCATAAATACTGGTTTTAGCTTCTGTGCTGTACCGCGGCCGCAATGCCTCCGCTTCGACGCAACGAAGTTTCAGTTTTTATGAGGGCAAATCTGATCACACGTCATTGACCGGAACGCTCGCCTTGGAAAAAATCCATCTTTGTTTTGTTCGGCATTAATCAATATTGAAGACTCACTTCAATCGCGACTTCAATTACGAAGGATGTCTATAAAAACTATCATTGGTTTGTATCCATGACGGGACAAGAGACGCTCTATTTTTCCAACTAAAACTTTCGTAGGCATTACACATTTTAAGTTAAAATTAAATTCCGAAATTCCGGCACTTACTTGAATATTATAAATGTATGTTAAATTTACTCTCCTTAAACCTTTAAAATTACGAACCATTTGCAACTATTATACAAATAACTACACATTTGTAAATAAATGTACTCATGGCAAGCACATGTCAACTCTGCGCGCGCACTACAAACTCCAACATTCCTGCATCGCGCAATCAAAGTGTTTCAATGACCTACCATAAATATAACGTCCGACTAATAATAGTTGGACCGGCCGTCCTCAGGCATATGATCTGCCTGGCGGGAAATTTCCCTTTATAGTGGAAGAGCACGATCACCCGCTCTTCCCTATAGTGGTGACCCCTGACAGAACATTGTCAACCTTCCTTCGCTCTCGCAGCACTCCAAATACATTAGTCTCAAAGCAAGGCCAGCAATCTTCCTTCTCACTTCATCAGTTCCACTACAGTCAACGCACCGACTACTGGAACTGATGGTGTTCTTCTCACAACCCCTCGGCACGGCAGCCACACAGCAACAGCACACATTGCCAGTGGTACAGCAGCCTTCACCGGTTGCTACCACATGCGCGGTCTCCATGGTACTGTCGCCGGTGAAGTGACTGTTAGCCGCCGAACACCCTCAACCGCTAGTCGACTCACTGAATCAGCGTCACCTGGCCACTTGCAGGCTTTAGAGCACAGACTTCAATTCATATCAGACCTAGCTATGCGTAGCTACGGTTTTGGACCAGAAATTTCCCTTTATAGTTGAAGAGCACGATCACCCGCTCTTCCCTATATACTTTTATAAAATGTATTATACATATTTATTTACAATTGATAAAATTGAAAAGTTTGAGTGCCTGTTTATAATTAAATTATAAAGGCATATTAATAAGTGAATCAAGTAAAGTATGTGATATCATCATCATCAGCCCACCACTGTCCACTGCTGGGTATAGGCATTTTCCCCCAAATGCTATCTCTCAGAATCAACTGACAAAATGTTCATTGTTCAGTAGGCAGATCAGCAGTCCGATAGTGGGTTGATATTGTTGAGTTGGCGGTAGGTCTGTGGATACAGATGGAAGTGATTTATTTATTTTTGTTTTTCTCACAAATCAATGAACGACAATGGACATTTTTGGAAAAGGACGAGACGAAACGTACTAAATGGACATACTGCGAAATAGACATTTTTCGAAACGAACATTCTTAGAAGTGCCCATTTTACGAACAGTGAGTATTTTATATTATTTTTGTTGCACAAACCCGTGCTGAGGACATTTTTTAAAAACCTATTTAGAGGTTTTTAAAAATTCTGCCCATGCCGGGACTCGAACCCGCGACCTCTGGCTAACCGTACCAGCGCTCTCCCAACTGAGCTAATGGGCAAGTGCCGGCATCAGCGAAGTTTCGAAACTCTTTTACAATATTCTTCGTATTATTAGTGAGTATTTTGCGAATTGGACAATTTACCATGGGAGCTCTTCAGCATCAACTATCTAAATGGATCGCAGTCCGCGCACGGCGAAAATCCAGTTTCCTCCTAAACTGACTGGCATCGGCTGAGAAAATGGCACTTCTGATCTAGGAATTGCATCTGCATTTCATTTCCCCCGGCGTGCATTAGTGACGAGAGCTTTTCACTACAAAATATACACAACAGAAGATTTTGCTTTTTCGTCGCGTGACACGGCGCTCCCTGGAAAAAGGAGGTCGTTGGTTTATTTAACAAAAAGCTAGCAATGTTCATAAAAAGTCATGCGTGAAAATAACACTGGTGTGCAATGAACTGTTTCTATATAGCTAAGTTAAAAAAAATCCCAGGTCTTGGATGTTTATATGTTTGTGATGTCGCTGTTTCTGGTTCTCACGACTCAGGGTATCCTAGTGTGGGACCAGAAGCAATGTATGTGCCTGTATGTAAATGTTATGCTAAGTTAATATAAATATATTAATGTTTCTTGTGCAATTTTTTTAACCTATTTACAGCCTAAAAATTCCACCCATGCCGGGACTCGAAGCCGCGACCTCTGGCTATCCGTGCCAGTGCTCGTTCCAACTGAGCTAATGGGCGACTCACCGGCATCAGTGAAATTTCGAACCTCTTTACAATATTCTCTGTATTACGTACAGGCAACGACATCTGGCTGAAGTAATTTGCATCACTTGCAGCCCCGAGTATATACTTTGCAGTAAGTTTTTACATCGGAATGATATTGCTGTACCCACATGATTATATTATGTTTCTTGTGCATTGAAGTATAATGTCCCGTTTGCAATTTGCAAGCATATTTAATTTTATGCAGCATCTAAGCGATTGGTTTTACTTAACCACTGCTCAGTGGGCCTTCTGTTAGTGCATAATCGAGCGTAGAAGCGTCTCTAGTCATCTCCACTTCCGAAGAATGAATTTCGTTATCAGCCGTGGAAATAGCAGATCCTTATTCTAGCGGTGTTACATTCTCATCCAGGTCAGATATTACAAAAGAACCGTGAAGGAGATTATTGAGTAGTATCAATGGAGCAAGCTGGCTTACAGACCTTTGCTTTGGCTTTGAGAAAGGCTTGCCTTGGGATGAATTCATTATTATTTATTTTAATTATTTATTGCACTAATGACATGAGTAAATGTATAAGGGCGTGCTTAATGCAAGAAGCATTATCTTCCATCAAACCTTGGTGTTGAAGAGACTGGCAAAGGGTAGTGCAGGAAAAGAAGGTGAAATACAATGAAAAACTTGGAACATTTTATTTACGAATAAATAAAAACTTTAGTTTCCTCTGTATATTTCACATAATTTACTAAGTTTCATCGTCACGTTTTTGAAACATGCGTAAAACGGAATAAAAATCTACACTAGTATTTTTCTTGTCATGGAAAACAAACTTTGATCATAGACAATCTGATTGCAGTTCTGAATCTCTTCTTAAGCAGTGATTGGCTGATCTCTACTCAAGAACTGTTTGAAAATAAAGGGAGTGCTTGAGCATCAATTCAGCGCTCAAGTAATGATTGGGCGATCTGAGATCAATCTGTGCTTGAGCATCGTTCTGTAATACGGGCCTAAGTCACAGATTAGATAATCCTAAGTTTAGGAGCTACCTGCCTGTGTTGTATGATGAGTAGTACGTCGCGATTTTCCTGTACATAAATTGTGAAATTCTCACATTTTATCGCCATAAAACAGTCCGCTTATATTAGCTTTTAGAAAATACCTCGGCTACTAAATTCAAAATTCAAAATAATTTATTTGTTAACTATCGGATAGAATCGGATATATTCGCGTAGTAGAAATATCTGAACTAATATGACACTTAATTAAATGACCTTAATACGAAAAGTTTTATACAGAGCAGGAAGTAGTATTACACTCGTGTGCTTTCGGCGAAAACCGAAGCCTACTCTAGAGCCCGAGGCATATTCTAAAAGCTAACAGACTGTGCCTGTGACTGTACTATCCAATGAGATGACACGACTCACGGATAAAGTAGGTACGCATTAATATGCAGTGGTAAGATAATGATGATATTTTATAATGATTCATTATTATTGATTCGGCTTTCAAAAATAACATTACGGCGTAGTCGCAAGATACGTCATCATCGGGTTCTTCTTATGCATTTCTCATGATACATTTCTTAATTAAATGAAGAATATAAAATAAGATAAAGTTTATTCGTCCAAAGCACAAGTATAAATCACTTAGAATGAGATATATATATATATATATATATATATATATATATATATATATATATATATATATATATTATTTGAATTCAAATATATATATAATATATTTACAGAGATTTTTCGAGAAGTAGCGGGCGTTAATGAAGATAAGTCATCAATACTATCTGCAGTGGGACGTTTATTTGCTGCTTATACGGGTATCAATGTATCCTGAATTAATTTTCTCATTCTTTTCCTATTATTACGTTGGTTTGGACATGTGGAGAGGACGAGGGGAGAAAGATTGACGAAAGAAATATATATTGCGAATGTGAGTGGAAGGGTTGTTAAGGGACGTCCCAGGCGAACATACATCGACCAAATTAGCAAAGGGGACAATAAAAAGTACCCGGAACCGGCGTGCGTGCATGCAACGACTTATACTATTTTTATTTTTAATGCACTAACCCGTGCCATTTAAATGCCCGTGCTAAGGACAAAACCTATTTTAAAAACCGATTTAGAGGCTAAAAATTTCACCCATGCCGGGATTCGAACCCGCAACCTCTGGCTTTCCGTGCCAGCGCTCTACCAATTGAGCCAATGGGCGAGTCACCGGCATCAGTGAAATTTCGAACCTCTTTACACCATTCTCTGTATTACGTACAGGCAGCGACATCTGGCTTAAGCAAATTGCATCACTTACAGCCCCGACTACCTACTTTGCAGTTAGCAACGACTTATGAACGTTGAAAAGGCGAAGGTGATCTGTCAGGATCGTGGCAAGTGGCAGTCCCTGGTCTCTGCCTACCCCTCTGCGATACATGCGTGAGGCTATGTATGTATTACGTTCCTATGTAATAACGTTTGTTGCATCAATTTCTCACAGCGTAACGCGTATGTGAGAACACAGCGTAATGAAATATAATACGTCCACTCCAGTATCTGTAGTGATTATTTTTATCGAGGGGTTGTGGACATCAAATATGGATGAGGCCCAGCGGACATTAGTCAGCTGTCTGAGACGTGACGTCACACACGCGGTCTGTTCACGAAACCACAGAAAGTTAGACCTGAGTTTTCCGCACTAGTTTCAGAGTATTTCTTAATGATTTCCGATACTCATACGTAGTTATTTATGTATATTAAACGGTTTCATAGTCTGGTCACGTGCACTAGCATGAAGACATGCTAGAACCCTGTCATAATAACCTCTTCTATGTTTTGACTCGCCCGTGGCCTAGCCGAACCGAGTCATTGGAATCAATCACTTGAGTTAAGCAACAACAATGAAAAAGATACCTAAAAGTATTTAAGTATCTTTTTCATTCTGTATTTATAATACATGTTCTATTCATATGGGTATTATTCTATATAACATATGAGTATTCTACTCTATATGGTATTGTTAATTCTTTAGTATTGTTATTGGCCTTGATTACATTGCACCGCAGTCTATGACGCTTGCCTTATCTCTGTCTACTCCGACGAGTAGTCACAAGCAAGGCGCCGGGGTACAGAATGTCAGTTAATAAAATTTAAGTTATAATAATAATAATTTATAAAACGCCTCCCATCTCGCCCGGCTTGACCAATAATGAATTAATAGAAGTTGTAAAGAAGAAACAATAAATAGATAAAAGAAATAAAATCTAAACCCGGCCCCCATTCGCCCTCGCGGCCGCGCGCGTCACCCCCAGGGCGAAGGCAAGGAAGGCCTCTCGACTCTTGGAGTCGACCATAAAGGCGGCGAACGCCTCGCACCTCACCGCTCTTCCCAGGCGTATCTCGCAATCGGCCCTAGCAGCTCCAAAACGGGGGCACTCCTCCAGAAAAAACATTACTATTAAGTTCATTTAATTAAGTTTGTTACTGTGGCGTCTGCACTGTCTCTATAATGTTTTTCTTCTTCTCCAACAGGCGCGGGCAGGATGGGTGACCGTCCCGTGGCTACCGCTAGTAGCATTTTTTCCGAGCGCTTCCGTGCTTCGCAAGGCACGTTAAGCCGTTGGTGCCGAAGGCCATGTAATGGCAATCGTTAAGCCATGCCAGAGGCCTTATGGGCGGCTTCATAACTTCTGACAGTAAGGCACACCACTGTCTTACAATCCTCGACCAACCCGGACTTGGCCCTCGTGGTGGAATATGGCCTACCTTCCTGCGATGCAGGAAGAGACCCACCCGTATCCCAGCAGTGGGGACATACAAAGGTTGATATCGAATATCGATGTTTTGACTTCGATAAGGTACTAAAGTGCATACATGTTAGTGCACGTGACTGTACGTAGCAAGCGCTGAGGTATGTTAACTGTTAATACAGTAGAGTTTCCTCAAGAAGTTTTCTTCGCCATTAGCAAGTGTTATTGCTAGCACAACTTCAAAAATATATATGGCTTAGAAAACAATGTCATTGGTACAAGCCCGGATTCGAGCCCACGTCCTCCCGATTGAGGCTGGCGTTCTACCGCTCATATACCACCGCTGTAACCACAGAAGGTATACTAAAGGATTTGCTGAATGTTACGGAACTACTCAGCGAGCTATTGAAACAAAGCTGAAGTAGCAGTGGGCTGGTCACATCTGCTGAACTATGATATAAAAGGAAAAATCAAGGACAAAATGTCTGAGACTCCTTTCAATTTGTTCGTTTTTATTTTATTTCACATGTTTGGCCATAGCAACTTCGTGCTCACTATTTATACAAATAGCCTCAATTTGGGATTTTGGGTGTATTTCCTAAGAAATAATCATGATTAGACCCGTTTAATTTAAAATTATGTATGAGTATCGCGAATCATTAAGAAATGAATCAAAAGGAAATACCATTATAAAGATATACAAAGACGAATTGTAGCCCTAAGACAAGTGAAAGACTTGATGACATATCTGCCCCAATTCGGTCCAATCCATACGTCATGTTACTGGAACCCAAAACACATCGTAAATAAATATCAATCCTATCGGCAGAAACCATTTGTTATTCGAGTCATATTAGCCCGAAACAACAACAAATCGAGTGGATAACGTTTGGCGTCAGAATAAACAACTGACATTGAATGTGAAGCGTAATGTAATCGCAATGAAACAGGGCGGTAATTCTCTAATAGTTGTTTCATAACTAATAAATGTTATCCATAGTCTTGAGAGTAAAAAGGGATGGAGGGCAGCATGCTAGGCGTAAAAATTATTACTAAGAATAACAATACTTACTACATTAAATTCTTCTTCTTCTTTAGGCTATATTAGTCCACTGCTGGACACAGTCCTCCCCTAATGAGCGCCATAGCGCAACGTTGTACCATCATTGGGGGGCAATGCCCATAATCGCCACGCTGGGCATGCGGGTTGGGGATCGCAGTTTGGTGGAATTGTACTGCAGGGGGAGCTACTGCCCACCCCCTGGTTTGTGTCCCTTAGTCGCCTTTTACGACACCCGCGGGAAGAATTTGGGTTGGTGCTATTCTCTAGGCCGACACTACACAGCGGACTAGATTAAATTATGCAATGAGAATTTACGGATGGTTACGATAATAAATATTGAGTTTAATTACAACGACATCTGTAGTGTCTGATAGCTCAACTAATAAAGAAAACTCGTGAACTACCTATCACTAAATCTATTTATTAACAAAACCAACTAATTTCTAGGCTGGCTGGAAGAAATTTCCTTTGAAATAAGTCCGCCTTTGCACGTAACTTTTATCACAAATCTGTTATTTAAGTTTTATTTTTAATAAAGTTTTTATTGTGTAATAAAGTGTAACAAACAAACAAAACTAATCTACGTATATATTTATAACTTAAGTTATTTAAGTTTTCGTCGCAATCAGCAAGTGGTATTGCTAGCACAACTTCAAAAATATATATAACTTAGAAAACGAAGTCATTGGTACAAGCCCGGATTCGAAAATGGGAGGCCTTTGCCCAGCAGTGGGACACAACCATGGCTAATTAAAGAAAAGTTATTTAAAAGGATACAAATACTGCGCCCAGATTATCGCCGCATTTGGGAGGGTCTCCATTATGCTGGCTAAATTACCTCGTTGGATGGCAAGACTTATCCTCTGCCCGAGGTAAGGGCCAGCCCTGGGGTCTCTGATTGTGGGGCGACGAAAGTTCTTTAAAGGGCAGTCGCGCCTCGGGCCCCCGCGGTTCAAGCGTCTCGACACCAAACGGCACAAATTAGTGACTCTGTGCCAGAGTACCGTACTTGCGCCGTTTGATGCTTACAGCACAAATAATTACTTGTTTTTGTTGTCCCAATCACTGCAGCGTCCGATTGTGCTACTGGACGCTGTATAAGTCATCTCATTACGTAGAAAGGCCAACGATATTGTGAAAGCGACTGAGAATAATTGGACGAGATGAGCAAAATACCGACAGGGTGTGAGTGAAAGAGAAGAGGCTTATGCCCAACAGTGGGCTCTTTTTATGGGCTGATTAGATAATTGCAGATGTTTCCTGCTGTAGGGCGTACATACAGGATTGTTTTTAAATAGGCAACTGATTCAACTGATAACAGTAGACCATTGGAGTTAAATAAGCTAAATAGATAGATAGCAACCCTTGTATGTCCCCACTGCTGGGGCACGGGTCGCTTCCTGCATCGCAGGAAGGTTAGGCCATACTCCACCTCGGAGGCCAAGTCCGGGTTGGTGGAGGATTGTACGACAGTGGCGAGCCTTACTGTCAGAAGTTATCCAGCAGCCCATGGCTTAACGACTGCCATTTACATGACAGCCGGCACCAACGGCTTAACGTGCCTTGCGAAGCACGGAAGCGCTCGGAAAAATGCCACTAGCGGTAGTCACGGGACTACATAAAAGACAAGAATTATATATCCAGCCTGGTTAATAAGATGAGGCTAGTCGCGTGTCTTAAATGTCTAAAAATGCGACTTTCCAGTAGTTCCATTAACTGTCAAATACTGACATTTTATCGCCAAAAAACGCGTGACTCGCGCTATCGTACTACTCATGCTGGCCATGTACTTTATGGCTTACCATTTTGTCATCAACAGTTTTTTTACACCAACTCCCCTTTTATCTGATACGTATTGCAGCAGACAATATCTGGGGTAGCCAAACAAACACGAGCAGACAAGCGATAAATCACGCGCGCGGTTGAGAGGCGAACAATACGGGAATAACTCGCCTGTTCACTAATGCAATTGACCGAACTAGGCCACGGTAAACTAACTTGGAAATATAGACCGAATTGTAAAAAAATGCAAGTGAATAGATTTTTAAAAGGACTGCATAAGTAATGGAAGTAAAAATAAAAGTTGTATTTGTTTTATGGAGCCTCGATTGTGTTCCACTGCTGGGCAAAGGCCTCCTTTTGCCTTCCACTCCTCTCTGTTTATGGCCAGGCCACCTCTTGCCAGCCTGGCAATAAGGTCGTGAGGTCGTCCCACCATGTCCGCTTGGGTCGGCCACGTTTGCGATAATCGTCGCGCGGAACCCAGTGACGATTTTTGCCCACCTCTCTACGCCTATACGGCTTAGGAGGCCCGCCCAAGTCCACTTCAGCTTAGCGGTTGCAGCTCCCACATCGACAATTTCAGTAACAATAATAAAGTTGAATAAATCTTTACGTATTCAATAAAATAAACCCGCTTTAATGAAAACACTAACGGTGAAGGAAAAAACGTAAGAAACATGTGTCTGAAGTGTTCAACTACCTCAGCGCTTGAAATTGCCAATATGCGATGGGCACGCATGGTAATTAAGCCCATACTCTTTCTCTCTCTCTCCTGTGCCCTGCAGTGGGACGTACACAGGAAAAAAACCCCTTTACCGACGAACCGACGGACCCACTGGACGATAGATAACCGAAACCGTTTTATTTATACATTTCACGTTTAAAAGGTCAAAATTGCGAGGCCAATGCGAAACAAAAAACTGACTAAGTGGGCCAAGTATGCGCTATATTATATTAATTTTCACCGCTCTGGATAATACAATAGGCTGTTCACGGAAGGGAGTTCTTTTCATGGCAATTTCGGTAAAAATAGCGCGGATGAGTGCTCTTAAAATTTTCTGGCTGGGACGCGTCAAGACAGGGTCGCTAGAGTGTTCCGCTACACTGCTCCTGGGAATTAGGAGAGTAGATAGATAGATAAATGAATCATTTATTTGCATTTTCACGCACAAAGTAAGACCAGGATTAAACCAAGTACAGTACCACAAGCAAATAACACATAGGAAACACAATGAACCATTTGTAGTACTACCATCGAGTACAAGTACTACAGTGCCTCCGGGATAAGGCTTATCTCAACACAGTATCATTCTGTCATTGCCTTTATGCCGTTAGTGAATTAAAACCTAACTACGTTTGTATGGGAATAGCTCGTTGAGGGAGAAAATTGGAAAAGAATAAAAAAAAACTGAATATTTTACAAAATTTCGCAGCTATTAAACCATTACAGCATAACTTCCGATAATTTTCACGGCCAAGAGTTGATTCTCGCACTTGAAAATTGAAAGAATAGACGCAAAATACTCGAAGGCTTAGACATTTGTTGCATAAAAATAAGATACGGTAAGATAACTCGACAGAGTCATTAGACATTTATTTTCTCATTCGAATTCGATCTAGCATGGCGTACAGAAGTCATAAGCCTTAAGAGTCGTATACGAATTATTTTATAATGAAGTGAGAATTAGCTCCCAGGTTTTATTAGACCCTGGTTGCAGCAGATTATACTTGGCAATCTTATCGCTAAAAGCGATTTAGAACCCTAATGAAGGAAATTGTCCAGCTATGCATTAGGGGCGAAGCGTGGAGGGTGGAGCCCTTTTTATGCACGAAATATTTCTGATAGGGCATTGAGGCGATACGCAATCGCATGAAACGTAATTGCGGCACGTTTCGTGTGCTTTGACCCCAATTCTTTGATTGGTCCACTTCGTTCCGATAAGTAAGAGATTACCAACCAACGCAGCCCTAGACCATTATTCAATTAGCTGTAAAAGGTGTTTTATAGTCTGTAAAATATAGCTTGAGCTTCGCGACAGCTGTCATCGAAATTGCATCCATGACGTTTTGATTTTTTTCACAAAATATTTGTACTGCGAAAAATCCCTACTTACTAGAGGTTAGATAGTGATGTCTAACCAGTACCGTAACTGCTAATTACAAACTTTAGATAGATTTCGTCATCTAAACTGCAAGTTTACTATTGGTATTGAAGTTTATTTGTTTGAAAAGCATTACATATCAAATTTCATTACAATTAAAATAATCATAATTGTTAGCAAATAAACCTCTTATTCTCCTCTCTCCTCTCCTCTAAAGGGTGAACATTGTTTTAGTTAAAACCTATCAAACAATATATGTACTCGTGTTACTGTGATTCAAAATTAGAATCAGAAAATGATTTTAGGATGTACAATTGTACACCTCTACTTGAATAGAACTTTGTAAAATAATATTTTGCGTGTTTGATTTCATATTTCCAACTTCTCGAAATTCTTCTTTCCATCGACGTTATCAACACGCTGTAAGTGACATTTGCTGTCGACATCGTCCTATCCCTAGCCCTGTCACTGTGACCGCTGTCGTGGAGCTCAAGCTATATTTTACAGACTATAGGTACCATTTCGCCAAAATTGAATTGAATTGACTATAGGTATCTGAACCAGAAACATGCAATGGAACTAGTCAGTCGTGATCAAGTGTCAGTAGTAGCGGAAAATTCTAACAGTTCTAGCAAAAGATAGCTGAATGAAATAAAACATAAAATAACATAACACAACCTCTCGCCTGTAACCCAGAGGGGTAGGCAGAGACCAGGGACTGCCTCTTACCACGATCCTGACAGATCACCTCGGCTTCATTAATGTTCATAATGTGTTGCATAAACAATAAAAAAGCTCAATAAAATAATAAAAAAATTAATGCAAATATAAATAATGCGGCCTATAAATTCCACTGCAGAGGACAGGCCTACTCTCTGATGTACGGACTTAATCACAATGCGTGCCTACTTGAGATTGGCGATTTATGTAAACACCTTCTAATTCTAATACCTTCTTTGTGTTGGTACTATAGATATCAATCCTTTGTACGAGTATGTCCCCATTGTCCCCAGAGACACGGGTCTCTTCCTGCACAGGAAGGGTCATACTCCACCACGGGAGCCACCGGGATGGTGGAAAATTGTAAGGCAGTGGCGGGCCTTACAATTCTCCACCACTGTCAGATGTGATCAAGCCACCCATAAAGCCTCTGACGTGGCTTAACGACTGCCATTACACGACAGCCGGCACTAACGGCTTAACGTGCCTTGTAAACCACGGAAGCTCTCGGAAAATATGTCCCTAGCGGCAGTCACAGGATGGTCACCCATCCTGCACCTGACCGCGCCTGCTGTTGCTTAACCCAAGTGATTGATTACAATCACCTGATGGAATCAAATCACAATGTTATTTATCATACTATATGCACACGTTAGTGTTATGGATTGATTTGAGCATTTAAAAAAATGGCCTTTTTGCATCTACTCAATGAGATGATTTATACAGCGTCCAGTGGTATCTTCACTCACACTAGATGGGTAAAGGGACCACTCCGACGCTGTAGTGCCTGGGACATGGTTTTATAGATGGTGTAGGCTTGAGCATTTAATGTTTGTACAAACTAGAAAACTCACGTATCCTACTTTGGGTCGATTGAAGTGATAATGACAGTTGTATGGACGTTATTTATTACCTATTTTCATTGTTATTCACGCCGCAACAGACCAAATTTGTGAACGTAATCTTTATAATCAAATTTTTAGATTCTATACAAAAAAGACACATAAATTCAAGAGCGAATTAAATTCGAAGCAGAATTGGCACTTACATGAATCCCATGAGATCCTCAAGACAGCAGAGAAGATTGTTTTTGTTCGGTAACACCGATTTATCTGTGAACAGTAAGAAAATTACGTTTTTATTCCAAGAACTTTTATCAAGTTTAGATATTTGTTTTATGTAGCCTAGAAACGCCCCACTACAGAGCACGAGCCTTCTCTCAGAGGGAGAGTATGGGCTTAATTACCACGAGTGCCCACCGGCGATCGGCAACTTCAAGCGCTGACGTATTTGAAAGAAATTCAGGTTTCCTCACGATGTTTTCCTTGACTGTTAGCGAGTGGTATTGCTACTATAACTTCACAGATGTACATAACTTACAAAACAAATTCGCTGGTACATTCCCGCACTGGGAATCGAACCTGGTTCTCTCAAGTTGTGGTAATACGAGTATGATAAATAATATGTGGAAACCGAAATATCCGAAAACCACCGACAGACAATTTTCGAGGTTTAGATCGAAAGTAGCCAAGACAACTTTAATTAAACAGAAACTTTCGTTCCCAAGATTTCATAATTACAACTTCCACATAACACTGTGCCCAATGCTAAGGCTGTTGGCTGGAAGAGATCTCTGTTAGAGATAAGTTCGCCTTTGAAACAAATTTTATGTAATGTTATTTCGTTTTTACTGTTTGCAATAAAGAATATTATATAACACAATCTTTCACACAATTGTCCCAATTTCATTTCATCAATTGTCACAATTTGTCCTGGTCCCAAGCTAGGATACCCTGTGTTATAGTAGTAAACAAGACAAGAACATCACAAACATGTAATTATACCCTGGCTGAGACCATTTGTATAAATATCGGCCGCCAGAGGGAATCAAATCAACGTCCCTCGACATGGTAAACAAAAGTGATACGTCTAGACGAACAAGGCAGTTATTTAGGCTGGCTGAGTTATAAGGTTAGCTTCTCTCCTTTATTGAGTGTACTCGTAATAAACTTATTTTATCAATATTATCAAGGAATAACTGCAAATAACGCCGTAAAAAACAGCCAAGTGGGTTATACTTATAATACATATTTGAAGGTACAGTCTGTTAGCTTTTAGAATATACCTCGGGCTCTAGAGTAGGCTTCGGTTTTCGACGAAAGCACATCGACCAAATAGGGGATGTATTAGCAAAGGGAAAGATAAAAAGTACCCGGAACCGGCGTGCGTGCATGCAACGACTTATGAACGTTGATGAAGCGAAGGTGATCTGTCAGGGTCGTGGCAAGTGGCAGTCCCTGGTCTCTGCCTACCCCGCTGGGATACAGGCGTGAGGTTATGTATGTATGTATGTATGTATGTATGTATGTATGTATGTATGTATGTATGTATGTATGTATGTATGTATGTATGTATGTATGTATGTATGTATGTATGTATGTATGTATGTATGTATGCATATAAGTGTGGCTGAAAGCACATACTACTTCTTGCTCTGCATAAAACTTTTCTTCACTTCTTCACGTGCCGATTTCAAAATTAAGTGTCTTATTAATTCCGAATTGAAGCGCTCGTGGCCTAGGCGAACCGAGTAATTGGAATCAATCACTTGGTTAAGCAACAACAGGCGCGGTCTGGTACGGGATGGGAGAGCGTCCCGTGACTACCGCTAGTGGCATTTTTCCGAGCGCTTCCGTGCTTCGCAAGGCACGTTAAGCCGTTGGTGCCGGCTGTCATATAATGGCAGTCGTTAAGCCATGTCAGAGGCCTTATGGGCGGCTTGATAACTTCTGACAGTAAGGCCCGCCACTGTCTTACAATCCTCCACCAACCCGGACTTAGCCCCCGTGGTGGAGTATGGCCTAACCTTTCTGCGATGCAGGAAGAGACCCGTGCCCCAGCAGTGGGGACATACAAGGGTTGATAACGAATTAATTCCGATATTTATTACTATAAATATAAATATAATATCATTATATTTATTAATATAATATAAATATATTTATTACACGACCATAACCGATTCTAGGTATTCGATAATAGAAGAGGTATATTCCAATAGCTAACAGCCTTTAGGCACTTACATATCTATAGAGAAGAGCGGGTGATCATGCTCCTCCACTATAAAGGGAAATTTCCCGCCAGGCAGATCGTATGCCTGGGGACGGCCGGTCCAACTATTGTTAGTCGGACGTTATATTTATGCTATGTCATTGAAACACTTTGATTGCGCGATGCAGGAATATTGGAGTTTGTAGTGCGCGCGCAGAGTTGACATATGCTCGCCACATCACTCCCCTTCAAGACCGTAGCTACGCATAGCTAGGTCTGATAGGAATCGAAGTCTGTGCTCTAAAGCCTGCAAGTGCCAGGTGACGCTGAGTCAGTGAGTCGACTAGCGGTTGAGGGTGTTCGGCGGCTAACAGTCACTTCACCGGCGACAGTACCATGGAGCCCGCGCATGTGGTAGGAACCAGTGAAGGCTGCTGTACCACTGGCAACGTGTACGTTAGGGTGGAGCGTCAAAACTTTTTTTTAAATTATAGTTTTCGAATACCCTTAAAATGCTGCATTGGGGTCTCAATGACACGATAAAAGCAACAAAACTTACATTGGAACCTATCTTCAGACTTAAACCGGCACTCGAATGTTGTGAAAACTCACCCAAATCGAGTTATTTCTAAGGTATCTGAAACTTTAAACTAAACATTCCTTGTATGGTTATTGTAGCCCATATTACCCTAATTGTACTTAATTTTATATATGAACACCCAATTCTATTAAAATTTAACACAAACTAATAATAATCTTCCCTCAAAGTAGAGAAATTTACCAAAAAAACGCACAATTTCCACACGTAGTCTTTTCGATATTCGTTGATATTTTTACTTAACTTAAGAAAGGTTTATTAGCTGTTGAGATTACTTATAATATTTAGTAAACATTCGTACGACTAGGTGGCGTTAGTATCAACTTCTACATCGCGCAAACATTGCTGCAAAGGAGCGAATTCCACTAATAATGGAGTCAGAATCACTATATTTAGGCCATCTAACGACGTTGTGTGGTACAGGAAAAGCTACAGCCGATTCGATACATTCATTTCTTAGTCAGAATGAGGTATGTACTGCCTTTTTGTCCTCTTTTCATTAAATTAGATAGAGCTACGAGCGGCCCTCAACTTTACTCCGGGCCAATTAGAAAACTGCACTGATCTGCCAGTCACTGAGTTTTCCGCTATCAAGTCAATCATGCCTGAGTTACCGAAGGAAACCGAAAAAAGTCTGAGTCCGGTTCAGAAAAACTTATACCAAATGTGCTAAGCAGTCAGAAACGGATCATGTTCTCAAGATTTGTCCATTAAAAGTCTGGGAAAAATGACCCATTTACGGTGGTAACCACAGCTAATAGAATCATAAAAGTTTATGTTGGCACTCTTCTTCACCCTTCAATTTAATTCATCAAACTCACAGAGTATGTTGTGAAGGTTTATGCTCTGGTGTGGTTTCTTATAAAGAAAGAAAGTTCAATTAAACCAGGCCCAACTCATGTCTACAAACTCGCTGTTTGAGTGCTGACTTGAAGGCGATTATAGATCCAGTAATACAAAGAAATGCATTTTTCGCACATCCTGAAAACGTGTTATTGGCAATGCTATATGATATGATAACAGGCCACACATTACGGCGCATAATTGAAACCAGATAAAACTCAAGCTTGAGATCATTCAAAGTTCCGAAAATTTATTTTGAGGTGAATGACTACACTGATTTGATTGTGTGGGGAGAGTCATAAGTTTCATTACCTCCAATGCGTGACATCAGTGATAACGAATTACAAAACCCTTATCGTGCCAGGCTCTGAAATGAAGATCGATTTGCCGTACTATCCCTGTCACACACAAACTCTGCAGCTGTGGAACGATATGTGGAAATGGTGACTGAAGCATCGACTCTTATAGCCGGAGCAAAGGCCAGAGATGGTTTAAGTTGTTCCAAAATTAAATCACGTGCAATTATGCCATATTTTGAAACAAAAAAGCAATTCAGGATTCAGAAAGAAAAATAAATATTTTGACAGAATTTCCAAAAATTTCATCACTTTTTGGGTTGTGATTTAACCACATAAGTTTCATATTATTCCTAAATGAAGACTGTTTTTGGTTAAACTGTATCTCTTCATTATTTTCGTGCCATAATATAACAGCAGTAAAGCTATTATCATATTCTGTACCTGTTTGAAGAGTACCTTATTTTATAAAAAATGTGAAACTTTGAGCCAAGGTTTAAGTCTGAAGGAGATGAAATTTAAAATAAAAAAAAAATGTTTTTGTGTATTAATTAACCAAATGCAACTTTTTAGACCCTTTTCGAAATCTATACGTTGACTTTAAAATTTCTTCATACATTGACGCTCCACCCTAGTGTACGTGTGCTGTTGCTGTGTGGCTGCCGTGCCGAGGGGTTGGAGGAAGATCACCATCAGTCCCAGTATTCGGTGCGTTGACTGTAGTGGAACTGATGAAGTGAGAGGGAAGAATGCTGGCTTTGCTATGAGACTAATGTATGTGGAGTGCTGCGAGAGCGAAGGAAGGTTGACAATGTTCTGTCAGGGGTCACCACTAAAGGGAAGAGCGGGTGATCGTGCTCTTCCACTATAAAGGGAAATTTCCCGCCAGGCAGATCGTATGCCTGGGGACGGCCGGTCCAACTATTGTTAGTCGGACGTTATATTTATGCTATGTCATTGAAACACTTTGATTGCGCGATGCAGGAATATTGGAGTTTGTAGTGCGCGCGCAGAGTTGACATATGCTCGCCACATATCTATAATATAAAAATGAATCGCTGAATTTGTTGGTAAGCGGAAATCTCGAGAGCAGCTGAGCCGATTTCGCCAATTCTTTTTTTAGAATATTCCTTGAAGTACGAGGATGTTTCTTACGGAGAGAAAAATAATAAAAAAATTAAAGAATCTACTGGTAGGCGGCACGAAGTTCGCTAGGTCAGCTAGCTATTAATAGTTAACGAATCGAGTCTCGCAGTTTTTTTCAGGGCTTTGCCCTAACTTCAAAATAAATTTTTGAATCATTTACAAATGTATTGTTTTCGGACTTTTTCCTGTATTTATAAACGATATTACTTGCCGAATTTCATAGTTCTAGCTGAACGGTAAGTATTTTGATTGAGAGAATTTTGATTCCCTTGATCGACACTCACTACACATCTTCCTTTGAAGCATAAACGACCGTTAATCCTTTTTTTAACTTAGAAGTTAGATATTTTGCAACTTTAAGAGTTAACCTGAGTATGCATTTTTAATTTAATCTCAATACCTCCACGCGTTTCAAAGATAAAGGGTCTAGATAGACATGCAGACGCTTAAAAAACAAAGTGGCTCTCTAAAGTTTCTATTTTTCCTTTTGAGGTCCGTACGGAACCCTAAAAATAAATGAAGTCAGCACCTACAAAATAAAATCTTTAATCTCGACAAATCATACTCTTTTACGCCCCAAAAACACACCTCTAAGCAAACGACTGACGCCAAATGGCAGAATAAATATGGAAGCCGGACTGATAACCGGCCGGACACGAGTCTACCTGGCCGGCTCTTCCGGTCCGAGCTTGCCCCAGATAACAGTTATACGGACATTACAGGCACACATACACTGCGAGCAGATATTATTCTCTGTATGTATCACAAACAGGGCGTAGACACATTCCATTTTATTGTCGTTTCGAATCTTTGAGCGCTTTAAGCTTGTATAAGTCTATGGTAAGAAAGAAAAACGTCACGTGACGCGATCGTTAATCTGTATTTGGACACTGAAATATGGGACTTCTATTTTTTTATTTTATGTAAGGTGAAGAAACAGATACAAGTACAGGTAAAATTATAAAAAAAACGAATATAAATAGACAGAAAGTAGGTACTGCATGCTTAGACCTTCACACTGAAGAAGAAGAAGAAGAAAAAAAAAATATTATAGAAACAGTTCACACGCCACAGTAAAAAAATTAAAACATATTACTAAACATAACATTCACGAAAAACAAAAAGAACGAAGAAAAACGAAAGGTCACGGCGTGTCACTGCTGTTATAAATGGCAACTGACTCAGCAATATGCTGATGGACAAGCCCTCAGCGCCGATTGACAGTCAGTGCCATGTGCTACTCCACGAGCGTCAGACTGCGGTGCGATAATTGTAATCATGGGCAATAACAATACTAAAGAATTAATAATACCGTATAGAGTAGAATACTTATATGTTATATAGAATACCCATATGAATAGAAAATGTATTATAAATACAGGATGAAAAAGATACTTAAATACTTGATAGACTACGTGATAGATAACTACGTGATAGTTATCTACACTGAGAAGTTATATTATATTAATAATAAAAAAAGTGACGCTAAAACAATAGATACTGTAAATTAGTATTATCTAGCGAAAGGTTCTACAACTTAAATTTGATCGTTTTAGTAGGTAACGTTTGTTATAATGAGCCCTTTTCAGCACATATTCACAAAACACTTCATAGATAGGCGGGCAAATACAAGAACAGGGACACGTCTGTCAAATTTTGCTTAGCACAGATTAATTTTGACAGCCGTATTCCGGTTATTCTATGGCCACGCCTGTACAATGCTACAAAGTTTTCTGACCCGGTGGAGGTGTCAAATTCTGTATGGAAACGTCATGTTTACTATGAGAAAAGTGACGCTGTCACCAGAGTGCTTAGTGCGAGTTTGACAGATCCAATCGAATAACTTTACTACCGCGTTAATCGAGCATTGAGTAGTAAGTATGAGTAAGTTAACCGTTCGAACTGGCAAAACGCTGTCACAGTACAACTCGCACTCGCGTTTATTCGTGTTTTGGCTGGTAAACGTGTTCACTTCTCAAGGTAAACCATTACAACTCGCACTCAACAATTTTAATTTCTATACTTGTCGCTAGGTGGCGCTTCCTCGATGCCATAGAAATATGAGTTTACGTTAACGCGATCGAGTAGTTAAAAAACTCGCACTAAGCACTCGGGTCAGATAAGTTTCTCGCACTCCAAATCTATGAATTGCTTCTGAACTGAAAAGGGCTCATTGGTGCTGAGACACATATTTTCAATCACTATTTTTTAAATTAGAACTGAATTATAAATTACACACTTTAACTACCTTTGCAAAAAACAACACATTAGTGAATTACGAATATTACAATTTCTTCAATACTGAAAAATCGACAAATTAAACCACTTTGCACACGTAGCGCAAACTTGTGACTCGGTCAATAGGTACGAGTATGTATGGAAAATGAAGTTTAAAAAAATATTTTGCCTTCCAAGCACCTACCTACAGTACATTTATAGTTATATATTAAACGGGTCAAATCGCGATTATTTATTAGGTAATTACGTTTTACTGATACTTGTTGAACGGTTGAACGTTGTACGGTAATTACGCTTGTTTGTGTACGCCTATAAGCGCCATCTATGATGTGTTTTCTATGATAACCCATAACTCTATTACGGGTACCACCGGCTCGGGAGAGCGCGGTGGTATGTCGGACTCTCCGCCCTGAGAAGGGCCGTATACCGACTAAAACTCCTGGGGTGTTCCTCCGCACTCGCAAGGGACGACGGGGCCACGGGAACGCTTGCGCACACTACCGCGACCCCGGCGGATAACTCGTCCTATATAGACCAACCCTTAACCCTAGTTTCTGCCGACCGCCGCCGGGTTGCAAGCGTTAGTTTAACATTTTTTAGGCCTAAAGAACGATTAAATTAAAGTCAAGTTAATACTGTATTCGGCTAACTTAGATCCAGTGTTTAAATATTACTATACCCGAGAAACACTGTACTTACTGCTCATCTGTATAGTGCAAGAATATAATTTTCAATAATATTTTATCTATAACTACACAAAATATCAAGTAAGATACGAGTATCTTACACCATATATTTTATAGATACACCTTTAGTATAATGTTTACCTTTATGAGAAGCATTTTAATGGTACATACTACGTATTTTAATAATAAATTTGCGTAGGAATACGACTTTCACCGTAAGAGTTGAGTTTGATATGAATTTCGTAATAACCTTCTGCGGAGAGAAGACAGAGTAAATTGAAGAGATTTTGATTATTATTTTATATATCATAGATATATTGCGAATGTGAGTGCAAGGGGCGGTAAGGGACGTCCCATGCGGACATACCTACGTCGAACAAATAGGGGATATATTAGCAGAGGGGAAGATAAAATGTACTCGGAACCGGCGTGCGTGCATGCAACGACTTATGAACGTTGATGAAGCGAAGGTGATCTGTCAGGATCGTTGCAAGTGGCATTCCCTGGTCCTTGCCTACCACTCTGGGATACAGGCGTGAGGTTATGTTATGTTGAAATGTTGTATATCTTTTATAATAATAATAAACACTGGAACGACTTCTACTGTGGATTTATTTGTAGATTAGTACATTTTATAATAAAACAGAAAAACTGGATAAAAACGGATAAACAGGTAATATAGTCAGATCTGGTCGAAGGGTAAAGTTGTAATGATGAAAATGAAGGAAATTTCGAAATGTGTGACATAATTTTAATATTTGAAAATGATAGATACAAAAAGAAATAAAAATGGTGTAAAAAGGTTTGCACCGTTACAATGTTAACATACATACAAACATACACGAACTGAGGACGTCCTTACGATTTGTTATTTAAGTCGGTCTTCGATAATGTTTCATCAAATTTTAGTTAGTCGTTGAACCCTAATTACACAATGTCAATGGCGAATTTATAGAGTGAATATTCCCTAAACTGCGGACAGCGTGTCCGGGACAGCTTGTAATGGCCGCATTAATTACAGTTTGGCCGATAACCCTCATGGCCGGTCCGGTCGAGCTGAACCGTTGAACAGACAGACGTAGAAGGATCAACAAAGAAACACGAATTGAAATCAAATCAACCAATTCAAGTGCTGTGTGGTGTCGGCTTAGAGAATAGCACCAAACCAATTTTTTACCGCGGGTGATAAAAATACGACTAAGGGACACAAACCGGGGGGTGGGCAGCAGCGCCCCCTGCAGTACAATTCCACCAAACTGCGATTCCCAACCCGCATGCCCAGCGTGGGGATTATGGGCATTACCCCCCAATGATGGCACAACCTTGCGCTATGGCGCTCATTAGGGGAGGGCTATGTCCAGCAGTGGACTTGTATCGCCTGACAACAACATCGATAGCCAGACTTTTGTTACTTAGTTCCTCAGGTAGACATTTAACCTCTAATCAGCGCCATAGCGCCCTGTCTTCAGCTTGCCGCATCCAGCATTTGCCTGCTATTTTTCGCAGACCGTCACCCCACGTAGTCGGAGGGCGTCCTACACTATGTTTGCCGAGTCGCGGTCCCCACTCAAGAACACGTTTACTCCAACGGTTGCCGGTTCTTCGCGAGATATGGCCAGCCCACTGCCACTTCAGCTTGCTGAATCTCTGAGCTATGTCGATAACTTTGGTCTCAAAATAAAAGACAGGTAAATGTAAAAAAAAAACACCCCTATTTTTATGATGCCAATCGAAAGGATGGCCAAAAACTAATAACTCTTCTTCAGTAACATAGTATTTTAAAAGAATAGAACAGCGTTAAATTAATCATTCAACTTTAAAAATAACATAATCTTTTTTCAGCAAAACACTACCTAAGATATTTAAGGTACTTTCCCTTCATGTCCCATAACTTTCAGACGCCTTGTATATAAACATTGTTACCAAGAGCTTGCCGATAAACTGCATTAGCAATTTGGCAAATTGTGTTAGTTTGGTTTTTTTATGTCAGCATTGATGTTAAAAACCTATTTAGAGGCTAAATAATCCACCCATGCCGGGATTCGAACCCGCGACCTCTGGCTATCCGTGCCAGCGCTCTTTCCAACTGAGCTAATGGGCGACTCACCGGCATCAGTGAAATTTCGAACCTCTTTACACTATTCTCCGTATTACGTACAGGCAGCGACATCTGGCTGAAGTAGATTGCATTACTTACATCTACTTCAGCCAGAAGCCTCAGCCTTTTTAGCCTCTAAATAGCCAGCCAGTCTCAACCATTGCAGAAGGATATAGGCGACCCGGCCACCACACCACCATTCGAATGACTGTTGGAATCCTGACATTTGCGATAGCTCTTAGTACTGAATTTGAAAGTTAGACGATTGTATACTTATGAACGTTGTAGACTTATGAACGTTGATGAAGCGAAGGTGATCTGTCAGGATCGTGGCAAGTGGCAGTCCCTGGTCTCTGCCTATCCCTCTGGGATACAGGCGTGAGGTTATGTTTGTAACTACGATTGTATACGTTCAAGATTTAGAGAGCCTAATATAGGAACAGGGAGCCAATTGACAACATTTCAAAATTGTATGGAGCTCTAATTCGAAAACCATTTCGAGATTTGGCTTTGTAAAGCACGTAAAAATTTATTTCAGTTTTTTCTGTGGTTTCATTTCCGAGAAAATGGTAAAAACACAAAAATACGCTGATGACGTCACACCATGGCTCCCAGTGAACATGCCTGTGCCACGATTAAAAAAAAGTCAATTTCAAGATCTAACCTAAAAAATCAGTGTTGCCAATTTAGCGACTTAGTCGCTAGAAATTACGACTTTTGCGAGAGCCTTAGCGACAAGAAAAAAGTTTTGAGGACAAAAATAATTTAGCGACTTAGCTGACGACCAGTATTATTATCGTCAAAATCTGGGTTGCCGTATCTAAACCTTCAACTTGCCGTATTTATAAAAAAATCGCAGATCTGCCGTATTATCTTTTAATTGAATAATTAGTGATTGAAACACAAAAATAATAAGTACATTTTCAACTTTCTATCATTTCTTCATCCTATATGTTTCTAATACACTGCTTGTGCAATGAATATTTTTCTTTGCTTTTCATTTTGATAAGCATAATTATCTCCTGACACCTGAAATTTTGTGCAACCGCCTTGATTTCGAATAGCTTGTTTAGCTAAGAGTAGGACATATAAAAGAGATTGCATGAGACATCTAGTTCAATTTATGTCTGCAGGAAAATTTTCTTTGTGATATCCCGAAAATCGGACACATTTATTACGTTTCGTTTGTAGTATTTTTTTGTTTTAAGGTTACGAGCATGTTGGACTTGAATTGCCGTATTATATGATACGGCAGTCGAAATCCTGCCGTATACCGTATATTACAAAAAACATCTATGAATTACCGTATATTACTGCAATTGCCGTATCATTAATAACACTGCTGACGACGTTTTAACCTGAAGATTTCGTTAAGTACAAGATAAAAAAATATGCCCAACACTATTTTTTACTTACTCAAACGTCTACTTCAACTGAGCCATATGAGAATGAGGACGAAGAATTGTTTAATTTATGTAGTGATGGCGAAGAATAATTTTTAATTATTAATTATCGTATTTCTTAAGTAGTACATTGTTATTCACCTGCCCCCCCCCCCCCCCCCCCTTTATTTTTGGTTGCTGATGGTCTCCGGGGCCTATTTCATAAAACTGAAATCATGGTTTTCATCATCACGGTTGCACCTCTTATTTTCGCTGCATCGTCATGACATGATGCATGAACTCCAAAAGCATTGAAAGATCTACCTTGGGTAGATTTCGGCTGTCAGCGCGTACGAATCCGTCTAAATCTGAAGTGTCCATTGTATACCTACCAATGACTTTCTTGTTCTTGTATAGGATAGAATTTGAGTAGAGAGAAATAAATTTAACACTACACAAAGTTTGTTTACGTTAGGTACCTACCTACGCAAGGCAAACCACACAACATAATATCAGGGTTTCCATACTTTATACTTACCATACCTTTATAAATAACCTTGAAAAAGTAGCTACAAAAGTAACAAACTGGCAGCAAAAACACTCCGAACGCAGATAAAGGCTTTGCCAAGACAAAGTACATTTGACAAAAAAGGAACAACTACATATAAGGGATGATGAATTGAACTAAGCTGATTTAATTGTATAAAAGAAAAACATATTTGCATATGCTAAAAAAAAATCAGAAACTGTTTTTTAACATGGCCCTGGCAATACTAAAATGACATTTGTAACTATATTTTTTTTTAGGATATTAGGCAAAAGAAAACATATTGTGAGCCTCGTTGTTTCGTCACTTCCGGTAAAAATATTTTAAACTTTAAAATGTAAAAAATATAAGAAAACGTGCGTGTTTCAGAAAATAAAAAAATATGGTTCGTTTTATTTTGTATCTAGTTTCCTTTAGGACAATAAAATCCGTATGCTACAAAAATGAAATGTTGTCAATTCTCAATTCATTCGCAAATAAATCGTATACGACTCTACGGCTTATTACTTGGAATTCTACGTGAAAAGGAGAGCGACAGCCAAAATCTGTATTCTGAACGCCATGCTACATTGAATTTTGATAAGAAAATAAATGTCTAATGACTCTATCGAGTTATCTTATTTTTATGCGTCAAAAGTCCTTCCTAATCCTTCAAATCGACTCCCAGCGCCTTGATTCTGTTAGTGCATTACAGTAAAATGACAGATAAATGGACACGTCACGAGACCTGTTTTTTTATGCCATTGGCGCCTAGAACGTTTGATACGTATGCAGGCTTACACATTCAAAGAATTCAATTACATTTTTGTTCATCTTCAATCCGTATTATTTTTAGCGATGGACTTTGGTTTCTAAGTTACAGTAGCAATACTAATCGCTAAAGTGAAGGAAAACGTCGTGAGGAAACCTGAATCTCTGAGGTGTTCGCATACCTCAAACCTTGAAACTGTCAATCCGCGGTGGGCACGCGTGTTAATTAAGCCCATATTCTTAGATATTCTCATATTCTTATTTCTCTGATGCCTGTGGAAGTTTTGTATTCCGTTGAATTCCTACTCCTATCGAAAAGATATCACTTTATGCAAGCGAGTCGAGCCGCCTGTACTACAAATTTCACAGGTATAGTCTCACACTAAAGTTCGACTTAAGCTAACCTTTCGCACCTATCTCGTACGCACGTACAGGGGTCAAAAGCGACCATTTTCAGTCGAAACTGCCCCGTTCGACAACGTCCGGTGTGATGAAGCGATTTGATCTTCCCACGGGTTGTTTTGGTTCCTGCGCTATTTTATTGCTAAATACCCACATGAAATTTAGGACAGACCCTTGCTGTTTACATCGCTATTGTTTGGAGTCATTAAAGGTGATATAATGACAGACGCGTTCAATACAACGATAAAAAAACGACTTCTTTTTGCAGAGAGTACAGAGAATTAATATATAGTGAGGTCCACGCATGAAGCTTAGTATATAATAAAATCAACGCTGGTTATAACTTATTGATAAACTGCGATAGCTGAAGTTTCTTTTAGTTGAAGTTATGTAAATTTATTATTACTTATTTTTTAGATCTTATTATTTTCTAAGGTGGATCTTCGTTTACTGAGTATAGAAGTTAAAATAATTAACATGCCTGGACCTTAATTTCACGTTAGTTTTCTTGACAACCTATTGTTTGTTTAGTTATATTATATCAATCAAAATGCTAACAGCTACCCTGCTTTCCGAGATGCGATGAAATCGATTACAGAGCGAATCCGATCAAATTTAGTATTCCCAAAGTATCTCGCACGAAATAGGGTTCTTGTGCCTGTTACTGCACTTATATGGATTGGCACTGTAATCGATTTCATCGCATCTCGGAACGCACCCCTAATCAACTGACGTTTATTCAGCCAGTATCTGATTTCGATCCCAACTATCAGATCACATTGCTGGTTCATGATCTCCACTCAAAAACGAATTTCCTATCGGCTTAAGAAGAAATCAAGGAAACGTTTGTCACAGAAAAAATAATCTATGTGTAGGTTTGGTGGAAGATGATCACTCTGAAAGCTCATTCACCACGGAATAGAGCGTTAAAATGTCCACAACAAGCCGTACAAAATAATATTACCTATGCCTCAGTAACAAGCTCATTGGAAAACCGCCTCTACAGACAAACCACGTTTTGGTCTTCCTGAGTGTAATTATGGGGCGGGCTTAAGGGTAGTTTTACCTTGATGATGTGCACAAAGCCCGTTGCACAGTCCGACGAGCGTGAACCACCCCCGGGCGGCGGCGCCGCTGTCGTCAGTGGTGTGGGAAGTGGAACAGTAAGATCACTACTCCAAAAGGCTGGCTCAAGCCTCTAGCAAGTCTTAAGGCCTTATTTATAAAAATACCATTGCACTAAAACACTCTTAAGAGACTAGATAATAATCTGTGATTATTATTATACTTTATTGCACACAAATATTTCACAAGGCATAAGATATGAAAAACACGTACAAATGTGAACTTATCTCTGTAAGAGATTTCTAGCAGCAAACCATAGAAAAATAGGAGAAGCAGTAAAAAACCGGTCTATATGTGAACAAAATAAACAACATACACTGCAAAATTGCTAAATAACTACAATTGTTTTTCACAAAACAAACAATAAAATTCCGTGCTTCGCAAGGCACGTTAAGCCGTTGGTGCCGGCTGTCATATAATGGCAGTCGTTAAGCCCTGTCAGAGGCCTTATGGGCGGCTTGATAACTTCTGACAGTAAGGCCCGCCACTGTCTTACAACCCTCCACCAACCCGGACTTGGCCCCCGTGGTGGAGTATGGCCTAACCTTCCTGCGATGCAGGAAGAGACCCGTGCCCCAGCAGTGGGGACATAAAAGGGTTGATAACGTAAACAATAAAATTAACTACATAAACTGATACCTAAATAAAAATACGTGATTACGCCGCTTTCTTGTAAAATCTTCACCACAGACTACTTTAGTGAGCTGTTTCGGAGTGCTTTAAGGAATTGTGTTTTTATAAATAACTGGCCACATTTTGCGGTCAGTAAAAAAAAAACATTCGACCTAAACTTTGCTTCCCTACGATAATAATAATAAACTTTTACACAACACGATCACTTGACTTGTTCCCAAATAGGATACCCTGTGCTGTGGGAAACGGACAATTAGGTACATCATAAACATGGAAATACACCCAGACTGAGGTCATTTATCCAAATCCAGTACGGCGGCTACAACCCCCGTTTTGGGAGTCAAGCATGTTAACGGCTAGACCGACGAAACATTCAAATGGCAGTCAAGTGAGGGAACCCTTTATCGTGCAACAGCTCTACATACGTAGCACGAGGACGTGAGTTTACGCGTTTGAGAAAACGAGTATTTCTACTGTAAAAATTATCAATTTAATTATCAATTATCAATCAACAAGGACAATTTATCAACAAAATTACACACATGATTGCGTTAATTAAAGTTCTCATAATTTAAAAAAAAAGTAATTGAGACTTGTTTGTACCCCTCTTCTATTAAATCGTCTTACGTTTAAAAGAATATATCCAAATGATTCAAATCATACGAAGAGTGAGCACAAAAAATCTCTGTGGAGTTGCCAGGGACTAGAAAACAATTTAAATTAATAGTATGATTATTGCACTGTTGCTTCATTGTACAGCAGGGTACAAGAGTGAATGCACTTTACATACACTGATACCCATAATGCTCGCATAATAGAGACAAATACCTAAATTGATGTTTTAGTTGAAACTACGTGCCAAAAACAGCTTCGGTATTATAAATAATACGAGCGTTTATTCAGCGTCTCTTAGGCAGCTTTTAAAAGAAATTGTATAAGGAGCAAGAGAACAAAGGACAATGTAGACCTTGCAGAAAAAATGTTTGGAGGAGTTTTTAAGAGATAAATAATAGTGTAAAAGATGTTTCTCCGCGACTCATACTTTTCCAAGCAAAACTTGTAGAAAACTAACTTTAGTCACGTGATACAAAATGAGCCATTCACACCGGGCTTAAACTGTAACGTCACAAAATACTCATTAAGCGGTAAAGCCTTATAATGTATGATGAAGCATTCATCAATAATAGAGTTATCTCGAAAAATTATGTTTT